>CANTUV010000031.1:60535000-63035000 GCA_947685225.1 Garcia nutans
TGTGTTTATGTTTTGTTGGTTATTGTCTATTTACTTCTTGTTTAAAGTTTGTTTTGAGTTTTGTGTCAGGTTAAAAAAGGCAAGGAAGCAAATTGAAGGAGAAAAGGGGCAGTAGATGACACAGGCAGAGGACACGGCCAAGTCACTGGCTGTGTCCCATACCAAGCTAAAGAGGAAGAGCAAGTCACAGTAGAAGACACAAGCAAAGGACACAGCCAAGTCACTGGCCGAGTCCCTCCAAAGAAGCCAAGACACGGCCAAGTTGATCCAACCTGGCCGTGTCTCACTTGCATCCAAGGCAAAGAAGATCAATTCTCACAGAAGCAGACATAGGCAAGGGACACGGCCAAGTCACTGGCCGTGTCCCTCCAAAAAGCTCCAACATGGCCAAGTCACCTCTAACATGGCCATGTCACTCAACCTAAGAAGAAAAGAAGAAAAAGCAAGCAGAAGTGAACACATGCAAGGGACACGGCCAAGTCACTAGCCGTGTCCCTCCAAAGACCACCAACACGGCCAAGTCACATCCAACTTGGCCGTGTCCCTCATGAACCAAAGCCGTAGTGAATTTTTAAAGTGGACATTTCATATAAAAGGAAAAAGAAGCTAGGGTTTGGAGGACTGTTGGCGATTTTGAGCTGAGATTGAGCCGTCAAAGAGATTAGGGTTTTGATAACTTTGTTTTTCTTTGATTTTTGATTACACTTTGTTTTATCTAGCTTAGATTAGATTGTTCTAGCCATTGATACATCCTTCTTGCAAGATTTGAACAAGAGATTCTTCAGAAGCTTCAAGGAGTTTGTAATTTGGTTTTGTTCTCGAACTTTACCTCTTTATTTTCGTTGGAATTATATTTACGGATATTATCATGTCTAATTTGATTTCTTTGAACATTAATGAGATGAGTATGTTAGATTGCATTATGAACTAATTTGATCTAGTCTAGGGTTTGTATGGATCTGCTATGATTATATGAATTGGTTATTCTCTTAGCTAATAATTTCTTTAGCCTTGATTGAATGGAATATTGTTAATATATAATTGATTGGCCACCAATTATGTGTTTTAGGTATTAGATGATGGATTGAGAGATGAAGTCTAATGCTGGAACAATTCAATTAAGGACTTAGGTGAATTAGAGATATAACCTATTAAAAAGATTGTTTCAATTATAACGAGATTAGTTGTAAGAGGTTTGAATGCGAGAGCTTATTTCCTTGACTTAATTAATTAAGTTGTTTGAGATTTAATCTTTGAAATTAAATTAGTTAAGAGGAATAACTGTTCATACATATATATAGTAGAGAAGTGCAAACCCTAGACCTTTCTATCAAGTGAATCAAAACATCAGCTTAATTTACTTTTATTCGTTTTAAACTTCAATCAATCTTCTTCATTAGTTAGCAATTTAAATTTTATTCATTACTTGTTATTTATAATCTGATAATCAATTAGCTACTTTAGCTTCCTTGTGAGACGACCTTGGGGCGATCACCTTTGATACAGCTACCTTGTATACTTGCGAGTGACGCTTTGTGGTAGAGTTAATTCGAGCGCAACAAGTTTTTGGCGCCGCTACCGGGGAGGCTAATTGGCGAAATTGTTTATTAGGCAAAAATATTCTAGATTATTTTTCACTGTTTTCATTTTATTTTACTTGTCATTTGTTTCTAATAATTTCTTTTTCTGGAAAAATTCTATTTATGCAAGGCAGGAGATCACTCGAAGGAGAGCTATATCCATTCATTCCAGAAATTCAGAGAGTGAAAAGGAGCAGGGAAGAGTTTGAGCTCTACACTGGATTTGATACAGAGGAGGACACTTTGGAATTTGAATCGGAATCTGAACAATCTGTTAAAATGGTTGAAGAAAGGCAAAGAACGATGAGAGACTTTTCTAGACCTGTCATTGGAACTTCCACTTCTTGCATAAGACTGAAAGATGCAGCAAGAAATTATGAGTTGAAGAACATTCACTACAACATGCTGCCATCATTCTATGGAGTTCCAAATGAAGATCCTTTGAACTTTATTCGGGATTTCTACTCCACCCTCAACACTTTTCCTTTGGGAGGACTAACAGAAGATCAGTTGAGGATGAGATGTTTCCCTTATACTTTGAAGGATAGGGCAAAGAGCTGGCTTATGATGTTCCCCGAAAACTCACTGACAACTTGGGAGCAAGTTTATAACAAGTTCATGGGCAAGTTTTATTCACATCAGAAGACAGCTGAGTTGAGAGGGAAGATTGCTACATTCTCTCAATTTGAAGGAGAGCCATTTCATGAGGCTTGGGACAGATTCAAGATGCTATTGATCCAGTGTCCGCATCATCACTACCCACTTCAACTCCTTAATCAGTTTTTCTATGATGGTCTAACCCAGTAATTTCAGAACACTGTTGACAATGCAGCTGGGGGAGCCATGGGAGAAAAGACAGCTGATGAGACTTATGAGATCTTTGAGATGTTGGGAGCTAATTCTCAACAAAAGAGTGTAAGGGGAAGAAGTAAAGGGGTGAATCAACTGGAGGCCAATAGTGAAATGGTCAGTCAAATAGCTGAATTGACAAGGCAAGTTCAGATGCTAAACATGAAGAACAATATTTCTTCATCTACTCAAGAAGTGTGTGGAATCTGTGGGACATTTGGGCATGGAGAAAATATATGCCCCTCTGCATATGAGTCTTTTGGGAATGAAGCTGAGCAAGTTAATGCTATGGGGGGATTTCAACCAAGAGCCAGGAATGATCCTTACTCCAACACTTACAATCCTGGTTGGAGGAGTCACCCCAATTTTTCCTGGACAATAAATAATGCTCAACAGCCTTTCCATTTGCTCCAGAGACAGAACCAATAGCAGGGCCAATCCTCCAATCAAGGGCAGCCTAAGAGAGAGAGTTTGGAGGAAAGTTTACAGGCTTTTATCCAAGTCAGTGCTAAAAATCAAGAGATGAACAACAAGAGGCTGGATTCACTAGAAGCATCTTTTAAGAAGGTGGAGACCCAAGTGGGGCAACTTGCACAACAGATGCAGATTCAACAAAAGGGGAAGTTCCCAAGCCAACCTGAGCAGGCACAATCAGTGACTGTTCTTAGAAGTGGCAAGGTAATTAACAACAATGTTGAAAATAATTCTGTGAATGCAGGTGAGCAAGAGAATAAAAAGGAAGGAGAACTAGAGAACAAAGGTGCTGAAGAAAGATCAATGGAGAAGTCCCCTACAGCAGATTTGCACAAGGCAAGCAATCCATACCGGCCACCTATACCATTCCCCAGCAGGTTGAAGGATGATAAAAAAGATAAGCAATTTTCTGATATCTTCAACATGCTGTCTAAGGTAAGTATCAACTTACCCTTACTTGAAGCAATTAAGAACATGCCGGCTTATGCTAAATTCTTCAAAGAACTGAATACCAAGAAAAAGAGGTATGAGCTGAATGAAAAGGTGATAGTTTCTGAGGTAGCTAGTGCTGTTTTGCAGCATAAACTACCTCCTAAGCTAAAGGATCCTGGAAGTTTTATTATTCAAATTACTATGGGTAATGGAAAGGGTACTGATGGCATGTGTGATTTAGGAGCCAGTGTGAATTTAATGCCTTATTCTGTGTACCTTGATTTAGAACTAGGGGAACTTAAACCAACAAAAATGGTGTTGCAATTAGCTGATAGATCTCTTAGATTCCCGAAAGGGGTTATAGAAGATGTGTTAGTTAAAGTTGGTGGTTTGATAGTACCTGTGGATTTCATTGTTCTTGACATGGAAGTAAGTAATTCTTCACCATCTGCACACACCATTCTGCTGGGTAGGCCTTTTATGGCAACTACCAACACTTTGATAGATGTTAAAAATGGTAAATTATTAATGACTATTTTGGGGCAAACTGTTGAATTTTCTATTTTTAACACTTCTCCTATTCCTACAACTGCTTTATATGAGGATTGTTCTTTCATTGATTGTGTTGATGCAGTTGTTTCAGATGTTTTCTTGCAGACAGGTTCCTCTGATAAATTGGAGCTGGCATTGACCTTAGATAGTGATTCAGAAATTTTTGATGCGGAAATAGCCAGTTGTCTTGAGACCTTAGAAAGTGCTAAAATAGAGGAACTTAAGGAGGACCCAGCTTGTGAGCTTCCCCCCATTCAAAAAGAAGAGAAGAACCCTTCACTAGAGTTAGAGCTGAAAGAGTTACCTAAGAATCTGAAATATGTGTTTTTAGGAGATCACAACACTTTACCTGTGTTAATATCTAGTGAACTTAGTGAAGGGGAGGAGATGAGGTTGGTGAGTGAGCTTGAAAGATTGAAAAAAGCAATAGGATGGGGATTGAGTGACATCAAGGGTATTAGCCCTTCCATGTGCATGCATAGAATCACTTTAGAAGAGGGAGCTAAACCTGTGAGGGAGACTCAAAGGTGCCTTAACCCAAATATGAGTGAAGTGGTTAAGAAGGAAGTGCTCAAATTGCTGGATAAAGGAGTAATATATCCAATTGCTAATAGTGAGTGGGTGAGCCCAGTACATGTAGTTCCTAAGAAATCTGGAATCACTGTGGTGAAAAATGAGAATAATGAATTGGTTCCTACTAGGACTACTACTGGGTGGAGAATGTGCATCGATTATAGGAAGTTGAATAATGCTACAAAGAAAGATCATTTCCCTCTTCCTTTTATTGATCAAATGTTAGATAAACTTTCTGGACAGTCACATTATTGTTTTCTGGATGGCCTTTCAGGTTACTATCAGGTGCCAATATCTCTAGAGGATCAGTCTAAGACAACCTTTACTTGCCCTTTTGGGACTTATGCATTTCGACGTATGCCCTTTGGCTTGTGCAATGCACCTACAACTTTTCAGAGATGCATGATGTCTGTCTTCTCTGACATGATATATGATTTTATTGAGGTATTTATGGATGATTTTTCTGTTTTTGGTAATTCTTTTGATAATTTCCTTAATAAACTTGTTCGTGTGCTTGAGAGATGCATTGAATGTAACCTCAGTTTAAGTTGGGAAAAGAGTCATTTTATGGTTACTCAGGGCATTGTCTTAGGTCATGTGGTGTCAAATAAAGGGATTGAGGTAGATAAGGCTAAAGTTGAATTGATTGCTAAGTTAACCCCACCTACCTCTGTTAAGGGAATAAGAAGTTTTCTAGGGCATGCAAGATTTTACAGGAGGTTTATTAAGGATTTTTCCAAAATAAGCCAACCATTGTGCCATTTGTTGGGGAAAGATGTTCCATTTGAATTTACAGCACAATGCATGCAAGCTTTTAATTCCCTTAAGGAAAAATTGACTAGTGCACCAGTGATTGTAGCTCCTGTTTGGTCTTTACCTTTTGAAATCATGTGTGATGCCTCTAATCATGCAGTAGGAGCTGTTCTTGGGCAAAGGGTTGATAAATACTTGAGAGTAATATATTATGCCAGCTTAACCCTGAATAGTGCACAAATGAACTACACCACAACTGAAAAGGAAATGTTAGCTGTTGTTTTTGCTTTAGACAAATTTAGAGCATATTTAATTGGGTAAAAAAATTATTGTGCATTCTGATCATGCAGCTCTTAAATATCTGTTAACAAAACAACATGCTAAACCGCGCTTAATTAGATGGGTGTTGTTATTGCAAGAATTTGATTTCCAAATCAAGGATACTAAGGGTAGTGAGAATGTTGTTGCTGATCATTTATCCAGATTACCCTTCTTTAGTGAAAATCTTGCATCTGATAGCATTCATAAAAATTTAGAAGCATTTCCTGATGAGCAGCTTTTTGTGGTATTTGATGCACCTTGGTTTGCAGATATTGCTAACTATCTTGCTTGTGGAATATTGCGTACTAACATGTCATTTCAGGAAAAGAAAAGGTTTTTACACTTGAGTAAGTTTTATTTTTGGGATGAACCTTATCTATTTTGGATATGCAAAGATGAGATAGTTCGCAGGTGTGTATCTGAGGAAGAACAACTGAGTGTTCTTCAATTTTGTCATGACCTTCACTGTGGGGGTCATTTTGGAGGAAGAAAGACTGCAGAAAAGGTGCTACAAAGTGGTTTTTACTGGCCTACCTTATTTAAAGATGCTCAAGAGTATTGTAAGCATTGTGACCGTTGTCAAAGAGTAGGTAACATTGGGAGGAGGAATGAAATGCCCCTTCAGTCATATATTGTTGTTGAACTGTTTGATGTGTGGGGAATAGACTTCATGGGTCCTTTCCCCAAGTCCTTTGGTTATGAATATATTTTAGTTGCTGTTGATTATGTTTCCAAATGGGTGGAGGCAATCCCCACCCGTACTAATGATGCTAATGTGGTTGTTAAATTTGTGAAGGAAAACATTCTTAGCAGATTTGGCACACCAAGAGTGATTGTCAGTGATGGGGGAAGCCATTTTTGCAACAGGCTTTTTGAGAAGTTAATGCACAAATCTGGTGTGAAGCACAAGGTGGCAACCCCATACCATCCACAGACTTCTGGACAAGTGGAAACATCAAACAAGCAGCTAAAAGGAATTCTGGAGAAAACAGTCAACACATCAAGGAAGGATTGGGCAAACAGATTGCATGATGCACTATGGGCATATCGGACTGCTTTCAAAACTCCTCTTGGTATGAGTCCATACCAATTGGTTTTTGGAAAAGCTTGTCACTTACCAGTGGAGTTGGAGCACAGAGCGTATTGCGCAATTAAAACTCTGAATTTGGACTTGGACAAAGCGAAGACAGAATGATTTCTGCAAATTTCAGAGTTAGATGAGCTGAGGAATGAGGCTTATGAGAACTCAAGAATTTACAAGGATCACACTAAAGCACTTCATGACAGAATTATAGTGCGAAAGACATTGAGTCCAGGTATGAAAGTTTTACTTTTTAACTCTCGACTCCGTCTTTTTCTAGGTAAACTCAAGTCTCGATGGAGTGGTCCTTTCGAGATAACTCAGGTGTATCCTTCTAGTGCCATTGAATTACTTAACTCTCGAACAAGTGAGACTTTTAAAGTGAATGGACAGAGAGTTAAGCCATACAATGAAGGATTTAAAGAAGTGAGGATCATTGACAGCACTTTGATCCATGATCAATAGGCCTTGCATGATGTCTAGCTTTATGACATTAAAGAAGCGCTAAATGGGAGGCAACCCATTGGTTTGCATTTATTTTTCATAGTTGTAATTTTAAATTTAGCAAGTTTTGATTTTTTTTTGTTCAGTTTAAATAAATGGAATGGTGCTTTGATCGATTTTTATTTTTTTGTTAAGGGTGGTTTAAAGAAGAATTTGCAAAATCTTTAAGAATTAATTAATTAATTAATTAATTAAATAAAGAGAGTTGAAATGGCAGAAGGAGACACGGCCAAATGACTTGGTCGTGTCCCTTGGCCGTGTCACTTGGACATGGCCAAGCCTAAATTTTTTTATATGCACTTAGTCATAGTGAGTGACACGGCCAAAGGACTTGGCCGTGTCCCTTGGCCGTGTCACTTGGACACGGCCAAGCTTCACCAACAACTCAATTTTTTTCCATTTTTTTTGCAAATTTTTGTACAGAAGAGGACACACCCATGGGACACGGCCAAGTCACTGGTCGTGTCCCTCCATGAGCATCAGACATGGCCGTGTCACCTAGACTTGGTCGTGTCTCTTCACTTTCACACACTAGACACGGCCGTGTTCACCCTAACTTGGCCGTGTCTCTCACTTTTTCACTTTAAAAAGCCATGATTTTTGCACAGATGTTCCATTAAATCCCTAAATCCCTATTTCTTCATCTCTCTCGCTCTCTCACTCTCTATATCGCAAACTCCATTCTTTTTTATTCCAAGCTCCAAATCTTCCTTTAATCCTCAAATCTCTTCACCAAAACTACAAATAATCCATTAAAACTTCTTCTTTTCTCATAAAATTTTGATTTGATCAAGTTTTGGTTTGAATTTTTCAGATTTCTAGAGATGCCAAGAACAAAGATTGTTTCACACCGCAAGACGAAGAAGTCTACAACCGAAGGAACTTATTCCTCTTCATCAACTTTATCTTTGAAGAGAGCAAGTCTTTTGGCTCGGGGTTTTTTCCCGACAAGGTATGTTAATGATGCCCTACAAATTAGGACTAATTTTGATCGATATGTGCAATTTCTTGGGTGGGAGACTCTAGTCTCCTTGAGACCTTTGCAATTTGAGGAGCTTACTTTAGAATTTTTGACATCTCTCAAGGTTGAAAGAGATGATAAGAAAATCTGCACTAGAATGATGTTTAAATTGCTGGGTAAATCATTTGTGCTTAATATTGACCAGTTAAATGATATATATGGTTTTCATCAGCATGGGGAAAGGTCGGTACCCAAAGAATTTAAACAACAATTTTCTTGGGGAGCTTTAGGCTCGGGTACTTATGTGGCCAAATCGGCCAAAGCATCTAAATTAAGAAATTCCTCTTTGAGGTATTTGCATAGGTTTATGTCTTGCGGATTCTTTGCTCGGAAGGAGAACCCAGGTGTGGTTGAATTGAGTGAACTATTTTTCCTGGATTGTGCTTTGAATGCAATGCATGTTAGTGCCGGCTATTGGTTAGCCGATATTTTTGATACTGTGGCTAATAAAAGAAAGGGGGCAATTTGTGTTGGAGGGTTGATTACCACATTAGCAGTAGCCCTTGTTGAGGATTTTGACCCGAGTACTAGTCGCATGACTAGAATTTTGGGTAATGACTCTTTGGATTTAGCTACACTTGAGAAGATGCACATGGTAGTGCATAGGAGAGGGACTTATGTGATGCCTTCAGATGAGCCT
This sequence comes from Garcia nutans, assembly GCA_947685225.1. NCBI lineage: Eukaryota > Viridiplantae > Streptophyta > Magnoliopsida > Malpighiales > Euphorbiaceae > Garcia > Garcia nutans. The sequence goes on from CANTUV010000031.1 coordinate 60,543,781, forward strand.
GAAGCACCAGGGGACAGGCAGAAGAGAGCACGGGTGGAAGAGGAGTCCGACTCAGATTCTCTAAATCTAGATGAGGATGCTCCGGTCTCGGAAACTCAAGAGGTACTTATTAGGATTGAGGCCCTGGAGGGCAAGGTAGATAGACTGGAGGGCAAGGTGGACCATAACCATGCTGAGGTCTTGCAGCAGTTGGAACAGATTAATAGCAACCTTGCGAAGATCTTGAGTCTCCATCCTTCGGCTGCATCATCTTCACGCCAGTCTTTTCCATAGATTTTGAGTTCCTTGCTTTATTTTGTTTAGTGTATTTTGTTATTATTTTTTGTTTTTGTTTTCATGTTAACATTTTATATTTGGATATTTTATTTTTATATATTGTACTTTTGTTTTTGAACTTTTGTGTTTGTGATGGAAAGTTAGGGTTTTGCCTCACCAGGGTACGATGGAAGACAGGTTGTCCTTTAACTCTTTTTCTTTATTATTCTTGTTTTCCATTGAGGACAATGTAAATTCTAAAGTGTGGGGTACTCTTTAAACTTTTCGTTAATTTTTGTTTTGTTTTGTTTATTGTGTTTGTTGTGCATGGCATAATTGTTGAAATCTTATTGATCTTTTCTGTGATTTTAGCATTATAGTTGAGACTTTAGTATCAGCATAGAAATGAGCATTTGAATTCATTAAGGATCAATTTTTACATTCTGCAATTTATGACATATAAATCTTTGTGAACCCACCTGTGTGAGTTTTGAGCCTCATAATTTGATATTATTATCAGTTGATTTTCTTTTCTTAAGTGTGTACCTTCATGATTTTGCATCTCTAGAGTTTGCTTTTGCATACTAATTGAACTCATATTATGATTTAATCTCAAGTTTTAAAATGATGAAGGCAAATTAGGTTAGCCTGTTAGCTTAAAAAGACCTCCCTTAATATTAAATTCCTTAGTGAGCCAAGTTGAGCTTTTGACCTTTTCTTGTTTGATCAACACAATTCACAGCTCAACTTTCTCTTATTATCATCATACCTGCATTAAGGAATGGAGTTCTTATTATATGACAATAGGGTGGTTTATTTCAAAGTGTGGGGTAAGCAAATAAAAAAAATATGGTATTGCTATTTGGGGTAAAATGCATACTTTGCACTTTGTGTAACACCCCTATACCCATATACGTACACAGCATGCTAATACGATCGTAATATACGTATACTGAATATAGAAATGCCACGGTACTAAACAAATGACTCACCCCTTTTCAAAAACATGAACAAATTTAAATCATTTAAAAGAAATTATAAAAGACAAAAGGTAAAATGTTTATTTAAAAGCAGCAGAAAATATAACCAATATTTAAAAATATTTATACATCAAAACTCAAGTTTCACAAAACATAAAATATATACATGTTTGGCAGTATATCTTCGATCTTTAAACTTCACTATCAACACCTTGAGATCTAGACTCTACTCGGCCTAGAGGAACTCTCCAGTTCTTCTCTGTCACCTGCACGATGAACCACAATCGCGCTAAGCCAATGGCTTAATGGTACAAACTATAATAATATTATACTTTAATGAAATGCAAATGTTATAATATCAAACATATCAACAATTCTCAAGAATCTCATTAGTCATTTATTTCATCATTCATAAATCACATTGAAAACAAAGACAGACTTGGGCCCAAAAGACACTAATATGTTATTCAAAGTTCAGAGTTACTGCTTTGGTCTATAATCACAATCATTAAGCCCGTAGGCAATATATATATATATATATATATCTATCCATGGATAGGGTAACAGACCCAGTCTCTTGGACCTCAACCCGCTCAACTCGAGGAGATCCTCAACCCGGCAAGACTGTTACTGTAATATCCCAAAGTATACCTTAAAAGTTTTGAAATTTTTGTTGTAATTGGATTTAATGTGTATATTGAAGGGAAAGAGAAAAGAAGTGAAGAGAGTGTATATGTTGTATCTATGGGAATGTATACAAGTTAAATTAATAAAGGCCAAAAGAAGAGCAATGAATTAATTTAATATCTGATTTTGGTGTACATTGGAATTGTAGTAGTGAGAAGAGATGTGGGAAAATATAAATGCAATATATAAGAAATATACATATACCCACATATACATCACATATACATGGGATATAATATGGTGTAGGAAAAGTGAGTTATATATATATATTTGTATAATTAATTAATAATAATAATATAAGAAAAAGGAAGAAAAGAAAGTCAAGGAATGGACAAGTGTGTGATGGAGATTTAAATTATTATTATTATTATTATTATTATTATTATTATTATTATTATTATTATATATATGATAAGTATGAGAAAAGAAGAGGAAAATTCATTCTTTCTTCTTCTTCTTCTTCGTGAACGAGAGAGAGAGAGAGAGAAGCTAGAGAGAGAAAGGTGATTTTGCTTCTATTTACACCAAAGATTAAAGGATATCAAGAGATTTGCAAGTAGATATTGAAGATTTGGACAAAGAATCCAAGTAAGTGCCCTTTCTTTGTATTGATATTTGATGTGGTTGGTGTGTGATGATGATGTTAATGAAGGATTGAAGTTTATATATGTGTGAAATTGGTATTTAGATGATAATAACATGGTTATTTGTGAGGATGATGATGATTTGTTGAGATTGTTGAGTAAGGGTTTAGTATAAATGAATTGGAGATTTGAGTAATTGATATATGATTGATGTATGTTTGTGTTTAAGGAAGAGTTTGACTATGTTTGTATTCATATGGATTGGTTTAAAATGCAAAATACATGAGTTGGGATCCTAGAGAGAGAGATGTGATTTGTGAGTTGTGATCTAAAGTTTTAGAATGAGATTCATAAGTGAATATTTGTATGGAAAGTCATGTATTTTATCATTTTATTTGAATTAGGTGGTGAAGGAAGTGAAGAATTATTGGAAGGTAAAGTGTATAGATTGGTGCGGTTCATAAGGTAAGTACAAAATACCTTATTGTATATGTATATATTCATATGATGTTGAACCTTAAAACACACTTATTTATAAATGTGTTAAGGAATCAAATGAATTGTTGATGTATATTAGTAAGGTGAATATTGTGGTAAGTATGTAATATATGTGTTTAGGACATTGATTGCATCTATTTGAATCATGCTATATTGTATACAATGTGAGTTAATGCAATAAAGGAGGCTTGGCCGTGTTTGGTTTTTAATTTGTGAGAGACACAGCCAAAATTTAAGGAGAGACACGGCCAAGTTAGAGGAAACTTGGCCGTTGTCACGACCCAATTTGTACATATGTACAGTACATCCACGTACAGTAACAGGAGCCGTCCCGAGTAATCACCAAAGAACACGAAGTGAAAGGAAGCTCTATAGGACAAAAAGGACCTAACTGAAAAGATTGTAAAAGTTTTGGGGAGGTGACTATAATTTCAAAAAGTTTTGGGGAGATAACAGTAATTTCCAAAAGTTGTACCGGAGGTTCTTAATAGTGCATATAACAGATTCCAGAAATGGAAAGTAGAGAAAAATTGGGTCGAAATGGAACACCACGGTTTTTCCCGAAAATGCATAGTTTGAGAGATACAGTGGATTCTTGACCAAGGGTATTTTTGTCATTCTTGTGATAATAATGTATACACTGGAAAACAAGACACGTAAAGGTATCCGAAGTAAACGGAAGGACTCCGCAGTGATCGATGTTGAAGAACGAACCTAAGTGGAGACCCGAATCACGTAAGGACCTAAAGGGAATTTTTACAAAAGTTAAGGGCATGAGCGTAATTTTTATAAATTAGTTCAAAATCAAGAATGAATGTCAGAAATGGAAACGAGAGGTTGAAAGGAGGAGAATGGTACATTTTACGCGTCGTAAAACCACCCGGTTACGAAGAAAAGGCAAAACCTTCCATTAAAGGGTATTTTGGTCTTTTCACTTCCACTCATTTTCTAGAAAAGGGACACATGGCATAGTAATTTTCTAGAAAAGGACACATGTTGCAATCTTATCCAATTAACCTTTTGTTTTGGCAAAATCCCATCCACATGCTAAAAAGGCAAAGAAGGATACATGTTGCAATCTTATTCATTTAATCTTTTGTTTTGGCAAAATCCCATCCATTAAAAGAAAAAGAAAAAAAAGAAATAAATTTATATGTACAAACGTGTACATATATGATCCATGCTCTTGAAATCTCTAGAATACAAAAGGCCAAAACACCTTCTCCTTCTCCAAGCAAAGGCCGTGGCCTCCAACAAAAACATTCAAGGAATTTCCAAGTTTCTAGGTGAAAGTTTAGAAGAAAGTTACCAATTCTAAGGTAAGGATTCCAATTCTAGCTTTAGTTTATTCATTTGATTGATAGTTTTCAAGTTATCAATGAAAGAAAAGTTGGGAAGATTATGGGAAAGTTAAGAAAGTGAAGAGAAATTAGATTAAATGATCCATACATGTAGAAGTGATGAATAAATGGTAATTAGTAGCTTTAGATAGTAAGAATCAAGGCTTGAACATATAGTTTTTATCACGTTCTTATTATGGAAGTTATGAAAATTATAGGAAATCAAAGGGATAAAGAAGAAGAAGGGAAGAAAGAATAGGACAAGCAAGGAACAAAGCAAATAAACAAGGTTTGGTACTTAAATCATTGCCTTTTCAATTAATTCACATATTTTGCATTATGGGACTTTTGAAAATGGTTTTGAAATAATGTTATTATGTGTGGTAAATATGTGGGAAAGTGCTCTTGAACCATTTGTAATCAATTGATTGTGAAAAGAATGAAAACAAAACAAACTAGCAAAACTTTGCTCAAATATCCATAAACTTTGATGAACTTTTAATCACTCCTTTGGTTTCATTTTTGAAAGAGGGACCCTTAGTCTTTCAATGGTATCACAAAAGGAGTCTAAAAATTAATTTTGCAAGAAAAAAATGAATTTCCTTCAAATTTTGAAAATTGGGCCAAATGGTCCCTTTTGGGCACCATTCTGCAGCTTTCATTTTGGGCAGTCCGTTGAAGGGGCAAACGAAAGAATTTTTTGACAAAATTTTACATGAATTTAGTTAACTTATGAAAGTGTTTTCCTGAAAAAATTCATCCAAAAATAAGATTGTTTACTTGGTCAAAATTGTTGCCAAAGTTGACTGATTTTCAGCAGTAAAAACAGATTTTACTATTTAGTGGTCGCGCACCATTGCATTGCCGATTTTACGCACCGCGCTACTATTCATTTGGTCATTTTTCTAATTGTGTTAAAACTTGAATATTATGATATGGATTGATGTTAAATCATATAAAATGACATGAAGGAGAATTGGAAATGATCAGAAAGGCATCATGAGAAGTTATCCTAGTAAAATATGCCTTATGGAAAAATCATGACCTATTGAAAATCATGACCAAAGTAATTTAATAAATTATTTATGCTCTACTTGGTATATCAGAACCCTTGAGATAAGGGTATGATGCATCATACTATTACTGCAGTATTGCTTATGACATGATATGATATTCCGGCTGAAGGCCGATGATTGCAATGACATGATCAATGATGCAATGATAATGGCCATTGGCACATGTGCAAGAAATATGATGAAAGATAATGAAATATGATCATGACGAGATATGTTTATCATGACCCTTCCTTATCCGCTGACGTTCTGTTAAACCAGTAGAGTAACCAAAATGATAAAAGCAAGAAAAATGATTTAAATTCAAATTATTCTGTCAAGCCTTTTTACCATCTGTGTTTTGTATTTATTCCTTTCAAGTATTTAAATATATAAATGTATGTTCAAATCATTCTTTCATTTTATTTATTTATTGCAATGATTTAAGTACCCACTAAGCAATTGCTTAGCGAGTTTAGTTTCCCTCTAAACTCGTAGGTTAAACGAGGAGACGAGATTGCAGCATGTCCTGTGCAGCTGGCCTTGACTACTACTTTTGGTAGGAGTTTGGATATGATTGATTGTAGCAATATGGCATGTACATAAGCTTGTATGATCTAGCAAATAAATGTATTATACTGAAAAGCTAGAACACGTACACTGCTAGTAATCTAATAAATCTTATTTGGGTTTAGCACTTATGTATGCAAGTATAGAAGTGTGAATTCTTCTTGCAGGAATGTAGTTGAGGTTATAAGGGTGGATTATTGGGAGTGTGCTTGAGTTGAATTGTGAAATAAAATATTTTTAAAAAATAAGAAAAATCAGTTTTGGCGACACTTGGGACCTCCATTTTTAGGGGAGGTTATGGCAAAATTTTTTTTAAAATCTGCATTTAAAATTGGCTAAGTAAAATATTAAGACACAATCACCATGAGTTAACAGTCCATCTTGGTCTATAAACGTATGCTAAGATGGGGTGTTACATTTAGCGGTATCAGAGCACCGGTTTAGCTGGTCCTGGAAAATTCAACATAGGAGGATACACATTTTATGTTGGGAGTGGCCATTACCAATGTAAAATGGGATATCCTATAGCAGATAAGAAATGAGAGCATATATCATTTAGGTACAAAATGTCGGTATAGTAAAAAGAATATTATAAATACATAAGTATATAAGGTACATGTGATAAAGGAAAGTCTAATAGTGCTTACGTACATGCCATATAGGAAAGTTAATGTGTTGAGTCAAGCCAGCTGCTAATTCTTATCATGATATATGTATACGGTATAAGGTTGCAAGAGGCAGAATCACAAAGAGTTATAGATCAAGAGAAGGAATCACACGCTTTCGTACCCATAAATGTAGAAATGGGTCTCGGACTTATGCCACGACCCGCAACGGTGGCTGTGGAAGGCCCCGAAGTTTATTTAAGATAGATGACAGTACCATTGCAATAAACGACAAGAATGGTACCTGTTGCTACCAAAAGAGAAAGGAAGTCCCCAATTGAGAAGTTAAGGAAATATGGGGCTAAAGAATTTAAGGCTAGTAGGGAAGAAGGATTTGAAGAAATTGAGTACTGTTTGGACAGTACCAGTAGGGCATTGGAACAACTGAGATGCACGCCAGATAAAAGATTTATTTATGCCATGTCCCTTTGGGTAGAAGAAACATACACTTGGTAAAACATACTTAAACGCAAGGAGAATTGAGTTTATATATCTACAGCAAGGAAGAATGACAGTATCTGAGTATGATAGAGAGTTCACCGTCTCAGTAAGTATGCAAAGAAAATGATAGAACAAAGCAAGAAAGACGTCAAAGGTTTTGGAAGGATTAAATAATGGAATTAAAGTACAATTAGTAGTCATGGATGTGTTTAACTTTTCAAGATTAGTTGTGAAAGTTTTAGGTATTGAGAGGGTTTACATAGATTAGAGAAGTAGACACCAACGTATGCAACAAAAGAGAGTACAAACTTAAAGCTTAGGAAGATTTCGACAAGTTGAGAAGAAGTTTAGAAGTGAAGATAGTTTTGCACAGTAAAGCCAGGGATCCGGCCGAGGTTCAAGGCTCCAGACATTCGTAGCCAGTATACCGGGGTCCTTATAAGGGGGTTCCAGGAGAAGGTTAGATAGGCGTATATGAATGTAAAAATGAAAATGTTTATAAGAAAATGAAATTTGAAGAATGGAATAAAAAGAGGAACAGAATAAGAGGATAAAAGAAAAGTACGTAAAATGTTAAGACCAGATGGTAAGAGAAAAAATAGATAGATCTTAGATAACAAAGATGAGTGAACAGAAATAAGTATATGAGAAATTCTCATGTCCGGCCATTAGAGAATATGTACAGTAACCCCATGTACAATATTCACATAAGCAGATGAAGTAAGCGAACTAAGAAGATACTGCTGACCCGACACTGTCGTGTTGAAATTTAGTAGGAAACCGGAGTTAACCGTGCTCGACTAATGATGATGGGTGACCATCCCATGAGTCTTAATAAGGTAGGTGACGTACCATATGAGTAGAAACTAGATGAAATCTAATCAAAACACTGTATTGTGATTCCTCCTGAAAATGCCCCAATGTAATCATCAAAATTAAGAAATTATAAGAAGAAGATATATGAGATTTATGAATTCAGGAAATGATGGAAAAAAAAAAGAAAGAGAGAAATTAAGAACCAAAGAGGTAGAAAGTGCATAATTAAAATCAGATAAAAAAGGAAAGAATGAAAGTAATAACAACCCAAGGACTAGGTAAAGGAAAAAGAAAAAAAGTAACAATTCAAAAATTACTAGAGGATTGGAAAGAAATATAGATTTGAAGGATATATTACTCCTCTATGCAAACACTGTGGATGAAAATATAAGAGTGAATGCTGGTATTTAACAGATGGATGCTAGGAATGCAGGGCACCAGATCGTGTTAGGGTAAACTGCCAGAAAGACAAGTGAATGCACCCGCACCGACAGAAAAATCACAGCCCGCTTTTGGCCGAGGCCAAAGCAGGGGAAAGGAAAGTGATTCGAATTTTCAAAGAGCACAATCAGAGACCGTTGACTAGCTCAATTCAAGTACACCAGCCAGAGCCTACATGATGAAAACTTAGAAGAATTATCAGTAGGATATGTTAAGTTTGAAACATTAGTTATAAATCCGATAAGAGACGAGGTAGTTACACACAAGTGATTAAAGAATGTTCTATAGAGTTACATGAAAATGCATTTCCAGAAAATTTAATAGAGTTACCATTCCGAGAATTTGACGTAATGTTGGTATTGGATTGGCTAACAAGGCATAAAACAGTGGTCGATTATAAGAAGATGGAGAGTAATACTTTATACTCCCCACAAGGAGGAAGTGACGGCAGTAGGAAAGAGAGCTGATTACCTAAACAACGTAACAGCAGCAGTTACAACAAGGCGTTCCATACAAACGGATGTGAGGCACACTTGGTAAGCACTATGGAAGGTAAGAAGAATGTGATAAAGATTCAAGAGGTATCAACAATACATAATTTTCTCGATGTTTCTTTAGACGAGCTACCCGGATTATCACCTAAGAGAAAAGTAGGATTCACTATAAAGGTATATCCGGGAACTGCACCGGTGTCGGTTGCCTCATACCGAATGGTACCAGCGGAACGTAAAGAAATGAAACATAATTATAGGAGCTACTCGACAAGGGTCTTATATGGCCAAGTAGTTCTTCATGGGGCACGACAGTACTCTTCGTCAAGAAGAAAGATAAATCCTTAAGGTCATATGTGAACTATAAGTAGTTGAATGAGCTTACAATTAAGGATAAATATCCATTACTGTAATATCCCCACATATGCCCTAGAAGTTTTGAATGTTGTTGTTGTTGTTGTTGTTGTTGTTGGTTAATGGGTTAGAATGTATGTGTTAATTGGCAAGAGAAAAGAAATTGGAAAGTGAATGCTTGTGTATATGTGTTTTGGGGAAATTTAGGGTTTAGAGACAAATGTATATGTTGTGTATATGATGATATATATAACATATAAGTTGGTCAAATGAAGAGTCAAAGTGATGGTTAAGTGGAAGAAGATATTTTTGGTTGAGTGTGAAATTACATGAATGGGCATATAAGAGACAAAGGTTTAGTTAAATGGTTAAAGGGTGTTTTGGTAATTTTCTTTTGGAAAACTTGTGGTGGAGATTAAAAGGAAAGTTTGACTTTGCTTCTTCATCTTTTCCTCTTCTCTTCATGTGTGGCCGGCTTCTTCATAGAAAAAGAGAAACAAAGAGACAAGAGAGGTGTTCTTGATTCTTGAAGCAAATTGAAGGAAAAATCAAAGGTTTTGGTTGAAGATTTGTGGAATTTCATCAAATTAGGGTTTATGCATAAGAGATACGTAATTTGGAGCGGTCGCTATTATTCATGTGCGGTCGCTGTTATTCTTGTGCGGTCGCGACTTAGGTCGGGCTTCTGGCCGCGAAACCTACTGTAATAAGGTTTCATTGTGTAATGGTATGGGGCGGTCGTACTAAGGTGAGGCGCGACCGCTAGAAAGGTTCTGTTCACCTTATTGGAAGCAATCTAATTCTACAACAAGATTCTCAAATACATGTTAAATAGATATCATTTGTCTAACATCATTGTTGAATAATGAAATGTGAGATGATATGGAATGGATAATACATATGATACTATATGAACCAAGCTATGTATTACGCATTGTGAATCTTGTGAATGGCAATTTGTTATATGAATAATGTACTTTGTAATGTTACATCAATGATGCTATATGTAAAATGTGAAGAAGAGGATGAAGTAATTGATTATAGATAGCTTGGTGGGAATAACTTTGAAGAGTGAAAGAGATGAGGATCATCCAAAAAGGTATGTACAATGCAAGTTATAATTATGTGAATAATATGATTGAAGCATGTCTAAATGATATGATTGAATAATGACATGTTTGCCTAGTTAATGTAATTAATGTGGTATATATCAATGATGGAATATGACATGTAAAGGTTATGATGAGGTAAATGATTATGTGCTTAATATGTTGATTCAACTTTCAGAGTCCTGTGTTTGATGGCATGCCTATAACTCATTGGATAGGCGAAATGGGAGGCCCGTAAGCCGAGTCCAATTTGAGTAATGTTTATGAATCACTGGATAGGTGAAATGGGAGGCCCGTAAACCGATTCCAGTTGTAAAATGTGAATATGGAATGATGGTGAAATGGGAGACCCGTAAACCACTTCCATTTGAGAATTTGTAACAGTCTAGCCGGGTTGAGGATCTCCCCATGTTAATGGGTTGATGGTCCAAGAGACTGGGTCTGTTACGCTATCCATGGATAGAGATATGATATAAATTGCCTACGGGCTTTATGATTATGATATTGGATCAAAACAGTGACTCTGAACTTTGAATGACATATTAGTATCTGTTGGGCCCGAGTCTGTCTTTGTTGTCCATGTGATAATTAAATGTTGAAATAAATGAGAAATGAGATCTATGGTTGCCTTTATTGCAAATGTGATTCGTATGATATGTAATGTGTATGTATTGATATGTTGATTGTGAGTATTGGTGATGGATTGTGGTTGGTGTTAATGATTGCCTTGTTGGAAATGTTATTCATGATTGGTAAATGGTGAATAATACTATGTTATGAAGTATGTGTGGAATATGTGTATTGAAATATTGTTAGTGAGTATTATTGATGAAAGGTGATGGGTGATAATGATATATATATGATATATGATTTAGTTGAGATATATGAAAAAAAAAATACAATCTAAAGAAAAGATATGATAAGCTAAAGTTATATGGAATTGATATATCATTATATGCTAGTATAATTTATAATGTATGTGTATATTTTATATTTGTACTACTAAGCTCTCGGGCTTAGCGCGGTTATGTGATCGCGCAGGTGACCAGGTGGAAGATGTGAAGTCTTTTGTTATGCCACGAGAAGAGTAAGAGTTTGTCGAGACCAACTAGAGGGTGATGCATTCATGTATAATTTAATTATGACGTACTTCTATCAAGAATGTATTCATTTGTATAAATGTTGTTTTGAGAAAGATAAGATTATTGTATATTTATAAGATCATTAAAAGTATATTGATTTTGTAAGTGTTCTTTAAATTAAAGTATGGTGGTTTGGAACTTTGTTAAAGGTTTTTAAATTGCAACGAAAAGTGACATCCTTATACTTTATATATTTACTGTATGTATAGTACGTATATGGAGTATCAGGGTGTTACAATTACCGTCCATCGACGATGTATTCGACCAGCTTAAAGGAACCAAGGTCTTTTAAAAAATAATAATAATAAATATAGATTACCGACTGGGATATCAGCAGCTGCGGATCAAAGGAAAAGACATTCTAAAGACTACATCTAGAACTCCATACGGACGTTATCAGTTCCTTGTAATGCCCTTTGAGCTCACAAATGTGTCAGTAGTATTCATGGATTTAATGAATCATATCATTCATCCATACTTTGACCAATTTGTAAATGGTGTTCATAGATGACACCTTCATTTATTTAAGGAACAAAGAAGAATACGATTGATACTTTTGCATAGTATTACAAATGTTGCGAGAGAAGCAGTTGTACGTCAAACATGACAAATGCAAGTTTTGATTGGAAAAAGTTACATTATTAGAACACACCATATTATCATAAGGCACTAAAGTAGGTCTTAAGAAAACAAAAGCCATTTTGGAATGGAAAACACCAAAGACAGTAATAGAAGTAAGAATCTTCTTAGGACTGGCTGGGTACTACTAATGTTTTATAAAAGGGTTTTACATTATTATCATTCCAATGATAAGGTTGTTTCAAAGGAATGCCAAACTTCAATGGACTGATAAATGTTAGAGGAACTTTGAGAAACTAAAGGAAAAGTTAACGAATGCTTCAATACCCATACGGCCCGTGTCCAGCAAAGAATTTGTGATATATAGTGATGTTTCACACATCAGTTAAGGTTATATGCTTATGCAAAAGGATAAAATAGTCGCATAAGTCTTTTGATGATTTAAACCATACGAAAAAAAAATTAAAATTAATAATAATAATAACCCAGCACACTGTTTGGAATTAACAGTTATCGTATTGGCATTCAAGATTTGGAGATATGATTTATATGGAGAAAAGTGTTATATTTATACAGACACAAAAGTTTAAAATATCCGCCAACCCAAGAGGATCTCAATTTATGGTAAGGAAAGTAAACCCAAGTTTTGGAAATAACAGCTAAGTTATAAATTATCATCTAGGAAAAGCTAACGTGGTGGCCGATGCACTTAGTGGAAAATCAATACCAGCCTTAGGCGCTATAAAGATCAGTTTAAGATCAATGGAAGAGGAAGTACTAGTCGTATAAATGCAAGCATAAACTATGTTTCTTTTCAAGAAATTCATCAAGTGCAAAAGGAAAATGAACAAATACAAAAATGGATCAAGCAAGTGCAAGGAGGAAAGAACATAAAATTCTAAATTTCTAAGAACAGTAGTTTGTATTATGACAATAGCATAATGATACTAACAATGGGAGACATAAGAAAGAAAATTTTTCGAAAAGCATATAGTAGTCTCTACGCAATGCATCCAGGAGTTACAAAAGTATCAATATCTAAAGAAGTTTTAATGGTAGCCTGGAATGAAGAGAGATGTTGTTGATTTTATGACCAAATGTTTAATATGTCAACAAGCAAAAGTGAAATATCAAATACTATCTGGACTGTTACAACTAATTTCCACTCTAGTATGAAAATGGGAACATATCACTATGGATTTCGTCATAGAACTACCAATGACACGAGGCCAGCATGACGTTGTTTGGATAATTGTTGACTGCCTAACTAAGTTAGCTCATTTTCTACTTTTACTAATGGATTATTCAATAGATAAGTTGGTGGAAATGTACGCCAAGGAAATTGTACGATTACACAAGATTCCAATGTCTATCATTTTAGGCAGAGGTCCACAGTTCACCATGAATTTATGGAAGACGTCCCAAACAGCTTCTGAAACCCAAACAAATTATAGCACTGCCTTTCACCCGTAAACAGATGGACGATTTGAAAGAGTAATCCAAATTTTTGGAGGACATATTAAGAGTATGTGTTATAGAATTTAAGGGTGGCTAGAATAGGTATTTGAGTTTAATTGAATATGCATATAACAACGACTATTAATTCAGCATACGGTGACGCCCTATAAAGAATTATACGAAAGAAAACATGGAACACTAGAGTGTTGGACCGAATTAAGTAAAGACAAGATAAAATCATATGCGTGTAGGTAGAAGCAAAATCATATGCCAACTCGAAACGAAGGGACATAGAACTCTAAGTGGAAGCCAAGGTTTTTCTTAAGACTTGCCCATGAAAGAAGGTATTAAGATTTAAGCAGAAAAGTAAGTTAAGCCTTAGGCTTATTAGACTATACGAGATCATCGAACGCATAGATCAATAGCCTATCGGTTAACTCTATTACCAGAACTGAACAAAATACATAATGTTTTTCACGTTTCAATGATAAGGCAATATCGTTGAACTTCACACACGATATAAAGACACAAAACATCAGAGTCCAATCTGACCTAAATTATGAAGAAGAACCAATAGAAATTTTAGCACGAAAAGTCAAAGGATTAAGAAATAAGAGAATTTCCTCCAGTTAAAGTGCGGCGAAGGAACCATAGAATGGAAGAGATAATTTGGGAAAGAGAAGGAATAATGAGGATGGAAACCTAAATTTTACACCCGATCGGCTTCGGGACGAAGCCTAAATTTTAGAGGGGAAGAAATGTCACGACCCAATTTGTACATATGTACAGTACATCCATGTACAGTACATCCGCGTACAGTAACAGGAGCCGTCCCGAGTAATCACCAAAGAACACGAAGTGAAAGGAAGCTCTATAGGACAAAAAGGACCTAACTGAAAAGATTGTAAAAGTTTTGGGGAGGTGACTGTAATTTCAAAAAGTTTTGGGGAGGTAACAGTAATTTCCAAAAGTTGTACTGGAGGTTCTTAATAGTGCATATAACAGACTCCAGAAATGGAAAGTAGAGAAAAATTGGGTCGAAATGGAACACCACGGTTTTTCCCAAAAATGCATAGTTTGAGAGATACAGTGGATTCTTGACCAAGGGTATTTTTGTCATTCTTGTGATAATAATGTATACACTGGAAAACAAGACATGTAAAGGTATCCGAAGTAAACGGAAGGACTCCGCAGTGATCGATGTTGAAGAACGAACCTAAGTGGAGACCCGAATCACGTAAGGACCTAAAGGGAATTTTTACAAAAGTCAAGGGCATGAGCGTAATTTTTATAAATTAGTTCAAAATCAAGAATGAATGTCGGAAATGGAAACGAGAGGTTGAAAGGAGGAGAATGGTACATTTTACGCGTCGTAAAACCACCCGGTTACGAAGAAAAGGCAAAACCTTCCATTGAAGGGTATTTTGGTCTTTTCACTTCCACTCATTTTCTAGAAAAGGGACACATGGCATAGTAATTTTCTAGAAAAGGAAACATGTTGCAATCTTATCCAATTAACCTTTTGTTTTGGCAAAATCCCATCCACATGCTAAAAAGGCAAAGAAGGATACATGTTGCAATCTTATTCATTTAATCTTTTGTTTTGGCAAAATCCCATCCATTAAAAGAAAAAGAAAAAAAAAGAAATAAATTTATATGTACAAACGTGTACATATATGATCCATGCTCTTGAAATCTCTAGAATACAAAAGGCCAAAACACCTTCTCCTTCTCCAAGCAAAGGCCGTGGCCTCCAACAAAAACATTCAAGGAATTTCCAAGTTTCTAGGTGAAAGTTTAGAAGAAAGTTACCAATTCTAAGGTAAGGATTCCAATTCTAGCTTTAGTTTATTCATTTGATTGATAGTTTTCAAGTTATCAATGAAAGAAAAGTTGGGAAGATTATGGGAAAATTAAGAAAGTGAAGAGAAATTAGATTAAATGATCCATACATGTAGAAGTGATGAATAAATGGTAATTAGTAGCTTTAGATAGTAAGAATCAAGGCTTGAACATATAGTTTTTATCACGTTCTTATTATGGAAGTTATGAAAATTATAGGAAATCAAAGGGATAAAGAAGAAGAAGGGAAGAAAGAATAGGACAAGCAAGGAACAAAGCAAATAAACAAGGTTTGGTACTTAAATCATTGCCTTTTCAATTAATTCACATATTTTGCATTATGGGACTTTTGAAAATGGTTTTGAAATAATGTTATTATGTGTGGTAAATATGTGGGAAAGTGCTCTTGAACCATTTGTAATCAATTGATTGTGAAAAGAATGAAAACAAAACAAACTAGCTAAACTTTGCTCAAATATCCATAAACTTTGATGAACTTTTAATCACTCCTTTGGTTTGATTTTTGAAAGAGGGACCCTTAGTCTTTCAATGGTATCACAAAAGGATTCTAAAAATCAATTTTGCAAGAAAAAAATGAATTTCCTTCAAATTTTGAAAATTGGGCCGAATGGTCCCTTTTGGGCACCATTCTGCAGCTTTCATTTTGGGCAGTCCGTTGAAGGGGCAAACGAAAGAATTTTTCGACGAAATTTTACATGCATTTAGTTAACTTCTGAAAGTGTTTTCCTGAAAAAATTCATCCAAAAATAAGATTGTTTACTTGGTCAAAACTGTTGCCAAAGTTGACTGATTTTCAGCAGTAAAAACAGATTTTACTATTTAGTGGTCGCGCACCATTGCGTTGCCGATTTTACGCACCGCGCTAATATTCATTTGGTCATTTTTCTAATTGTGTTAAAACTTGAATATTATGATATGGATTGATGTTAAATCATATAAAATGACATGAAGGAGAATTGGAAATGATCAGAAAGGCATCATGAGAAGTTATCCTAGTAAAATATGCCTTATGGAAAAATCATGACCTATTGAAAATCATGACCAAAGTAATTTAATAAATTATTTATGCTCTACTTGGTATATCAGAACCCTTGAGATAAGGGTATGATGCATCATACTATTACTGCAGTACTGCTTATGACATGATATGATATTCCGGCTGAAGGCCGATGATTGCAATGACATGATCAATGATGCAATGATAATGGCCATTGGCACATATGCAAGAAATATGATGAAAGATAATGAAATATGATCATGACGAGATATGTTTATCATGACCCTTCCTTATCCGCTGACGTTCTGTTAAACCAGTAGAGCAACCAAAATGATAAAAGCAAGAAAAATGATTTAAATTCAAATTATTCTGTCAAGCCTTTTTACCATCTGTGTTTTGTATTTATTCCTTTCAAGTATTTAAAGTATATAAATGTATGTTCAAATCATTCTTTCATTTTATTTATTTATTGCAATGATTTAAGTACCCACTAAGCAATTGCTTAGCGAGTTTAGTTTCCCTCTAAACTCGTAGGTTAAACGAGGAGACGAGATTGCAGCATGTCCTGTGCAGCTGGCCTTGACTTCTACTTTGGGTAGGAGTTTGGATATGATTGATTGTAGCAATATGGCATGTACATAAGCTTGTATGATCTAGCAAATAAATGTATTATACTGAAAAGCTAGAACACGTACACTGCTAGTAATCTAATAAATCTTATTTGTGTTTAGCACTTATGTATGCAAGTATAGAAGTGTGAATTCTTCTTGCAGGAATGTAGTTGAGGTTATAAGGGTGGATTATTGGGAGTGTGCTTGAGTTGAATTGTGAAATAAAATATTTTTAAAAAATAAGAAAAATCAGTTTTGGCGACACTTGGGACCTCCATTTTTAGGGGAGGTTATGGCAATTTTTTTTTAAAAATCTGCATTTAAAATTGGCTAAGTAAAATATTAAGACACAATCACCATGAGTTAACAGTCCATCTTGGTCTATAAACGTAGGCTAAGATGGGGTGTTACAGCCGTGTTGGGTCATTTTTGGAGAGACACGACCACTGGCTTAGCCGTGTCCCTTGCCCGTGTCTGCTACTGCCTGATCTTATTATTTTGTTGGTTTTGGTTTCTTTGGATTTAAGGGAGACACGGCCAAGCTAGATGAGTCCTGGCCGTGTTGGAGCTTTTGTTGAGAGACACGGCCACAAGCTTGGCCGTGTCCCTTGAGTGTGTTGGCTACTGTTATTTATTTTTGACTATTCTTGCATTGTTGGATCCTCCAAAGGTTTTGTTGTATCTACACTTCAAATATACCTAAAACAAAGATGATCTAAACAAATGTATATTGAGGATTCTAAATCTAAGAATAAGGTAAGTTATATATGTGTATATCAATGATGATCATTCTTAATGGATGTTTAATGTGCTTGATTGTGTATATTTAAATAATGAGTTATTGTAATATGACTTGAGACATAATGAGATGTGAAGCTATTGTGATTGGCTATGATGATTCAAATGAGATGTGAAGCCATTGTGATTGGCTATGATGATTCAAATGAGATGTGAAGCCATTGTGATTGGCTATGATAATTCAATTGAGATAAATGGGGCATGTTTGCCTACATGAATGATGAGAATTGCAAATGAAATTGATAATGAAATAATAAATGAATTGTGTGTCTAATATGTTATTCATTTTCAGAGTTTTGTTGTTGGTGGCATGCCTATTAGTAACAATCTCTTGAAGTTAGGTTGGACTTGATCCTTGAAGCCAAGTTGGGTTGAAGTTTGACATGTCTTACTCCCCTTGAAGCTTGGTTGGGTCAATCCTTGAAGCCTAATTGAGATGTTACAACCCTTGAAGCTAGGTTGGATTGGTTCTTGAAGCCAAGTTGGGTTGATACTTAGCATGCTTTGTTCCCCTTGAAGCTTGGTTGAACCTAAATCCTTGAAGCCTAGTTGGGATAATGATAATGATGAATGTGATAATTAAACCAAAACATTAACTCTGAAAGTGGAATGGCATATTAGTTTCTTTTGGGCCCATGCTTGTGCTTGTTGGTATGTGATTCTTGAATAATGAAATAAATGAATAATGAGATATAATGTTATGTGATACATAAGTAAATTATTGATAGTGAATGTGGATTAAAAGAACTATGTTGAATGATGAGAAATGAAAGTACAACATTAAAATATAATATGGATGTGAATGTAGACATTGAGAATATTTTTATAAATATTCTAATAATTCATGGAGTTGTGATTGGTATCAATAATATATGTGTATGTATATAATTAAGACATTAGTAGATATATATATATATATATGAAAGGTATATTCAAAATGGGAAAACATGATAAGAAAATAATGACATATGAAGTTAACAAGTAAATATGATTTTCTGTAATATTTGTTTACATGAATTATTTGTATTTACTAAGCTCTCGGGCTTAGCGCGGTTGTGTGATCGCGCAGGTGATTATGCGGTTGATCTGAAGTCCAGCTGTTATGCCACGAGAAGGGTAAGAATGTTTAGAGACCAACTAGAAGGTGATGCATACATGTGTGATTTAATTATGTTGTATTTTTTATAAGAATATATTCATATGTATAAATGAAGTTTTGGTAAATAAGAATGAGATTCTTATATTTATATAAGACCATTGAAAGTATAATGATTTTGTAAATGTTCTTTAAATTAATGTAATATTGTTTGAACTCGGATAAAAGTTTTTAAGTTGAAACTAAGAGTGACATTCTTGTACTTTATATACGTATTGTATGTATACCTGGTATATGTATAGTACTTATATAGAGTATGGTATTGCCTAATATCAAGTCCGAAACAGTTGAGGATATTGATCTCGCATTGCTTGCTCACTTTCCCAAGTTACCTCTTCTCTATCATGATTCTTCCAAAGAACCTTCACTAATGGCACTTTCTTATTTCTCAACTCTTTTACTCCATATGCTAAAATAGCAACTGGTTCTTCTTCAAAAGTCAGATCTGGACTCACCTCAATAGATTCAACAGACAGAACATGAGATGGATCTAATCTGTACCTCCGTAACATAGATACATGGAAAACATTATGGATTCTATCCAACTCAGGCGGCAAAGCAAGTCGATACGCAACTGGTCCAACTCTTTCCAATACCTCGTAAGGTCCAATGAAACGAGGACTCAGTTTTCCTTTACGACCAAATCTTAAAATCTTTTTCCAAGGAGACACTTTCAAAAATACTTTATCTCCAAGATTAAACTCTATGTCTCTCCTCATCAAATCTGAATAAGATTTCTGTCGGTCTAAAACTGCTTTTAACCGATCTCGAATTATTTTCACTTTCTCTTCAGTCTCTTTAACCAAATCAAGACCAATTAGTTTGCCTTCTCCAAGTTCATTCCAACATAAAGGTGTTCTACATCTTCTACCATACAATGCCTCAAATGGTGCCATTCCAATACTTGATTGGTGACTGTTGTTGTAAGCAAATTCCACAAGTGGCAAAAATCTGTCCCATCTTCCGGAGAAATCAATGACACAGCTTCTCAACATATCCTCAATGATCTGTATTACTCTCTCTGACTGCCCATCTGTCTGAGGATGAAAAGCAGTGCTAAAGTGTAATCGTGAACCCAATGCATCATGCAAACTCTTCCAAAACCTTGAAGTGAACCGGGGATCTCGATCAGACACTAAAGAAATCGGAACTCCATGCAACTTCACTATTTCATTGATATACAGCTCAACCAATCTCTTAAGAGAATAGTTCATTCTAACCGGAAAGAAATGAGCTGTCTTTGTCAACCAATCAACAATCACCAGATAACATCATACTTCCTCTGAGTCAATGGCAAACCAGATACAAAATCCATTGTCACTCTCTCCCATTTCCATTCAGGCACTTTTAAAGGTTAAAGCAACCCTGTTGAAACTTGATGCTCAGCTTTCACCCTCTGACAAGTGAGACACTTGGACACAAATTCTGCTATATCTCTCTTCATACCAGACCACCAGTAATGATGTTTCAAATCATGGTACATCTTTTTACTTCCCGGATGCATAGCAAAAACTGAGTGGTGTGCTTCCTCCAAAATAAACTTTCTCAAACTAGTATCATCAGGAACACACAACCTATCTTTAAACCAAAGGCTACCATCGTTTCTCACATAAAAATCTCTACTCTCTCCATGTTGGCAATCTGAAACAATCTTCTGAATTTTCTCATCAGCCGATTGAGCCTCTTTAATCTGATCCAACAACACTGGCCTCAACTGCAATTGAGCCAACAGTGCACCATCATTGCATGATTCAAAACTAGCATGCAATGCTCTCAATTCAACAAGCAACGAGAGTGAATAAACAGACAAACTTGCCTAAGACTTCAGACTCAAAGCATCAGCAACAACATTCGCCTTACCCGGATGATAATCAATCAAACAGTCGTAGTCTTTAATCAACTCCAACCAACGTCTTTGCCGAAGATTAAGCTCTCTTTGAACTCCCAAATATTTTAAACTCTTATGATCCGTATAGATAAAACATTTTTCCCCATACAAGTAGTGTCGCCAAATCTTCAAAGCAAATACTATAGCCGCCAACTCTAAATCATGAGTCGGATAATTAAGTTCATGCGGCTTCAACTGCCGGGAAGCATAAGCTACAACTTTACCCTCTTGCATCAAAACACATCCTAAACCATTATGTGAAGCATCACTATGAATCACATATGGTTTATCTTCCACAGGCAAAGTAAGAACAGGCGCTTGAGTCAACATCTCTTTCAACCGCTCAAAGCTAGCTTGACACTGATCTGTCCACACAAATCTAACTCCTTTTCAAAGTAATCTGGTGAGTGGAGTAGCTATTAAAGAAAAACCTTTCACAAAGCGTCGATAATAGCCTGCTAAACCTAGAAAACTTCTAACTTCAGTCACAGACTTTGGTGGACTCCAATTCAAAATAGCTTCAACTTTACTTGGATCAACTCTAATACCATCTGCTGAAACTATATGACCCAGAAAAGTCACTTGGTCAAGCCAAAAGTCACACTTCGATAGCTTAGCATACAATTGCTTTTCTCTCAAGATCTGCAATACAATCCGCAGATGCTTGTCATGTTCCTCTTCATTACGCGAATACACCAAAATATCATCAATGAAGACCACCACAAACTGATCTAGGTAGGGTCTAAACACCCTATTCATCAAATCCATGAAAGCTGCAGGTGCATTCGTCAACCCAAAAGGCATCACTAAAAACTCATAATGCCCATACCTTGTGCGAAAAGCTGACTTAGGAACATCTTCAGCTCTAACCCTCAATTGATGGTACCCTGATCTCAAATCAATCTTGGAAAACACTGCTGCTCCCTTCAATTGATCAAAGAGATCATCAATCCTAGGCAAAGGATACTTATTCTTGATTGTCACTTTGTTCAATTGCCTATAATCGATGCACAATCTCATAGTACCATCCTTCTTCTTCACAAACAAAACAGGAGCTCCCCATGGAGAAACACTAGGGCGAATAAACCCTTTATCCAATAACTCCTGCAACTGCACCTTCAACTCTCTCAATTCAGCAGGTGCCATTCGATAAGGAGTAATAGAGATGGGAGTGGTACTAGGAAACAACTCGATACCAAACTGAACCTCTCTCTCAGGGGGTAACCCTGGCAACTCCTCAGGAAACACATCTGGAAAATCTGCAACCGTGGGTATACTATCAAGTTGAGAACCCACTACTCGGGTATCCACAACATGAGCAAGATAAGCATCACACCCTTTTCTAATCAACTTTCTAGCTGTTACAGCTGAAACAAACATGGATGCAAGTTGTCTTTGCTCACTAGACACCATCACAATTCTACCATTACCGGTTCTCAAGGTAACACACTTCTTTTGACAATCTACCACAACTCCATGCTTAGACAACCAATCCATGCCTAAGATTAAATCATACTCCCTAAAAGGCAATTTAATTAAATCCCCAAGAAACTCCTCTCCTTGTACTACCACTGCACTATCACGATGAACCTTACTCACAACAACACTATGTCCTAAAGGATTTGTCACCAAGACATCAAATCCTAAGGACTCTGACTGCAATTCAGACACAGGCAATATGGATGTTCTTATGTATGAATGAGTAGATCATGGATCAATTAAAGCAAGTACTGAAATGCCAAATAAAGAGAATGTACCCACTATAGCTGCTGAAGCATTTGGCTGCCTCTGCATCACATAAACTCTCTGAGAAGATCGGCCTCATCTGGCCTACTGCCTCCGGATGATGATCCTCCTCTCTGACTATATCCGGGTCGACCACCTCTGCTAAAACCTCTGCCCCCTCAACCACCTCTGCTAACACTCGGTCGAGAAGCTGCAGACTCAGCCTGTTTATACTCCTGCATCTCAGGACAATCTTTAATAAAATGAGATGGTGACCCACATCTATAAATCCCAGTCGATCCACCAACCTTCCAACAAACACCTCCATGGTTCCTACCACAAAGCTCACATGTAGGTGGAGTAGACCTCTGAATAAATGGAGGCAGAGCACTAGCTACAGAAGCTGTAGGTCTCGGCCTCTGCCTCTGATATTGCACTGACCTACCCGACTGTCTCTGACTCCTACTGATCCTCGGAACAAAACTTCCTCTACCTCTCTTCACAGATGAAGACCCTGCCTCAAAATGGGGTCTCCTCACTCTAGTATCCTCCTCAGAAGCAGCTGCTGCAATATTTTGCGCTCTCTCAACACTTCTAGCTGCTGCAACTAGCTGAGAGAAATCTTGGTACCGAGAACCAGCCACGAGACACATAATAGAGGGCCTCAAACCCTCCTCAAATCTTCGACATCGGTCAATCTCATCCGAGATAATCCCACCGGCATAATGTGTAACACCCCTATACCCCGTATACGTACACAGCATGCTTATATGATCGTAATATATGTATACTGAATATATAAAATGCCACAGTTTATAAAATACACAAGTCATAATTCGAAAAGAAATAAAACAAATATCAAAGGTTTAGAAGAAATTCATAAAACATAATAGATAAAAACGTTTATTAATACGCAGCAGAAATTATAACAAATAAGTATAAATACATTAAAAATCAAAATTTACAAAACATGAAATATATACATGATTGATAGCTTGACTCTCTGATCTTTAAGCTCTAGGCCAACTCTTCAAGCATAAACTCAACTAGGTCTAGACGAATCTTCCGTCTCAACCCTATCACCTGCGTGATAAATCACAATCGCGCTAAGCCAACGGCTTAGTGGTACAAACCATAATGATATTATGCAATGTCAATATCAATGTCATACATTCAATAATGATAACATAGACACACATGGGCCCAAAAAGTATTTAATATGATATTCAAAGTTCAGAGTTACTGCTTTGGTCTATAATCACAATGATCAAGCCCATAGGCAATATATCTCATATCTCTATCCATGGATAGTGTAACAGACCCAGTCTCTTGGACCATCAACTCAACAAGCTTGAGGAGATCCTCAACCCGGCAAGACTGTTACTAGTAACAGACCCAGTCTCTTGGACCATCAACCCGATTGAAATCGAGGAGATCCTCAACCCGGCAAGACTATTACTTTTCATATATTTCATATCAATAATTCATATAGTGTAACAGACCCACTTGGACCTCAATTCAACTCAATTTGAAGAGATCCTCAACCTGGCAAGACTGTTACCTTTCATCGGCATGCCACCAAACCCAGCACTCTGAAAATTGAATAACATATTAGGCATACAATCAATTCATTTTCCTCTTTACCATTCTCTTTCTGAATTCATGTCTTCAACATCATTTACAATATCATAGCCAACCACAATGGCTTCACATTTCATTCTATTTCAATTCATATTCAAATACTCATAATCAATATACATACATCATATTGCATTTCACAAAGTTCACATTGTATAAAACATAACATTATTTATATATATCAACAATGCAATAAGATTCCTTAGTACATTCATACTCAAATGTATAAGTTCCAAAATCACATGAATGTATGCAATAATGCAAGTTTTGTACTTACCTCAAAACAACTCACACAACTCTATTAACTTCCTCTTCCAAAAATCCTTCACTTCTTAAATTATGGCAAATCACCTTCTTCACAACCTATTCCAAAAGAATGATGAAACCCACATGAGATCATAAGGCTAAGAACCAACTAGGGCAAACTGTAAACATGACACGCTCAACCACACGGGCGTGTCCCTGACCGTTCCCTAACTCTACAACACAGAAGCATTGACACGCTCAGAACCACGGGCGTGTCACTGGGCGTGTAATACATTCTGTCTCTCAGAAATATTGACACGTCCAGCAACATGAGCGTGCTCATGGCTGTGTCAATTCCCCAATAACATAGTGGCTATGACACGTTCAATAACACGGGCGTGTTACTGGCCGTGTCAAACCTACTGCCACACAGAACAATTGACACGCCTAAAGACCTGGACGTGCTCATAGGCGTGTCAGACCAAAAACCCAGATTCCGGCCACAACAACCTCACAACCAACATTTTTCTTCTTACCACCATCATCCACTTCAAACCAACTTAGCCCAAACATACACAAAACCATATCAAACTAGCAAAAATAACAAAACAACCCAAAATATACATCAAACACAATCTAAAATATCATCACCACCCTAAACACAACCACAACACTTCTAGACCAACAAACTTACTCTTTCCTTCCATCCAACCCCAAAATCTAAAAATCAATAGAACCAAACACTCTTAAACACACCCAAAATCAAACAAACACATTCTCAAACACAACTTCAACTCACAAACCCAAACAAATCAAAGAATCAAGTGGAAAGACTTACCAAGAATGAGGAAACTCTTAAATCTCCAATTTGATCTCTTGAAAACTTCCTTCAATCTTAAACTTGGAAGATCAAAACTCTTCTTGCTCTCTTGCTTCTTTGATGGTCGGAACACAAAAGGAAAAAGAAAGAAAAGGAAAGAGAACCACGATGAAGAAAGAGAGAAAGAAAGAAACCAAAGAAATCAAAGTCAAACTTTTCCTTAAAACCCTCTCATCCAAGCAATAATAATATTAAAATAATCCAAATTAACCTCTTCCATTCATTTAATTTCCCATTTCCTCTAATTAACTTAATTAATTTAAAATAACTAAATATCTTCTTCCACTAACCTTCTTTGACTTTGACTTGTATATATGTTGTATATATTTTCATATACACAACATATACATTCTCTATATTATTCTTTTCTCTTACCAAAGAAACATATACATAAAATTCAATTATAACAAATATACCAAAACTTCTAGGGTACATTTTGGGATATTACATAATGACTCAACCGAATGTACTCAACCTCAAATTCAGTCACAGTCCGGTTGTCTTGCCTCAAATTCAGGAATTCCATCTTCTTAATATCTTTATACTCCCTTGGAGTATATTTCAGCTCGAATTCCCTCAGAAAATCACCATAAGATAATGTAGGTGGATCATCCATGGCATGGGGAACCGTCTTCCACCAGTCATAGGCATCTTTCTGCAGAAGGGATCTTGCATAGTCAAACTTCTCATCCGAAGTAGCTTGCAACTGAATGAATATCCTCTGCACTTTATCCAACCACTGCTCAGCCACAGCAGGATCGGTAGTGCCTAAGAAATCTTCAGCCCCATATTTTCTCAACTTGTCATAATGTCTTACCGGCACCTGAGGCTGTGGTGGCGGTGGAGGCTGCACTGGAGCTGGCATCAATAGTTCTATCACATGTCTTAACCAACCCGGCGGAGCCTCCTCTGCAGCTGATCTCTCTGGCACCGAAACAGGTGCCTCACTAACTCTCTCAACCCTAGCTCCCTCTCTATTCTCTTCAGGAGCTACACTTTCCGCACTACCCTCAACAGACTGTCGTGAATGAGATGCCATCTCTACCTATATCTGCAAACACAGCAGAATATTCCTCATTAAAGATCAAAGACTGCCATACCAAAACATGTATTTTACTCAAAAACCAACTTTTAAAATCAAAATATTCTTTTTCTTACAATTCACCTAGGTTGAGAATCTCAAACCTAGGCTCTGATACCAAAATAATTGTAACACCCCTATACCCGTATACGTACACAACATGCTAATACGATCATAATATACGTATACTGAATATAGAAATGCCACGGTACTAAACAAATGACTCACCCCTTTTCAAAAACATGAACAAATTTAAATCATTTAAAAGAAATTATAAAAGACAAAAGGTAAAATGTTTATTTAAAAGCAGCGGAAAATATAACCAATATTTACAAATATTTATACATCAAAACTCAAGTTTTACAAAACATAAAACATATACATGTTTGGCAGTATATCTTCGATCTTTAAACTTCATTATCAACACCTCGAGATCTAGACTCTACTCGGCCTAGAGGAACTCTCCGATTCTTCTCTATCACCTGCGCGATGAACCACAATCGCGCTAAGCCAACGGCTTAGTGGTACAAACTATAATAATATTATACTTTAATGAAATGCAAATGTTATAATCTCAAACATATCAACAATTCTCAAGAATCTCATTAGTCATTTATTTCATCATTCATAAATCACATTGAAAACAAAGACAGACTTGGGCCCAAAAGACACTAATATGTTATTCAAAGTTCAGAGTTACTGCTTTGGTCTATAATCACAATCATTAAGCCCGTAGGCAATATATATATCTCTATCCATGGATAGGGTAACAGACCCAGTCTCTTGGACCTCAACCCGCTCAACTCGAGGAGATTCTCGACCCGGCAAGACTGTTACCTGTAACAGACCCAGTCTCTTGAACCACAACCCGGATAAACCAAGGAGATCCTCAACCCGGCAAGACTGTTACTATAATTCACATTTCACATTTATCAACTGGAATCGGCTTACAACCCGGTCTTTTCACCTATCCAGTACTTTATAGGCATGCCGCCAAGCCCAGAACTCTGAAGGTTGAATAACACATTAGACACATAATCTTTTCATTTATATCTTTATACATTTCTTTCTCAATTCATTTCATTCTCATCATTATAGCCAACAACCATGGCTTCATATCTCATAATCAAAATAGGCAACCATGCCTCAATCATCTCATCAAGATAATATACAATATCAATTGCATTAACACCATCATCATAGCCAATCACATTGGTTTTATATCTCATTATATCTCAAATCACATTAAATCAATTGATCATTCAAGTATACACAACCAATTGCATTAACATACCTTTCATATCTCATCAAATGTATTAACCCTGTAATCAATTGCTTAGCATATGTATAATCAAATATGTTAAGTATCAAATCATGTGAATGTATGCAACAATGTAGTTTGTACTTACCTTAGGAACAACTCACACCAATCTACAACCTTTCTCTTTCAAGAATTCTTCACCACCTAGGTTAGGACAATTCAATCTCTTCAATACCTAAACCAAAGGTGATAATACATACTCACTTAGAGATACACATGAGATAACAAGACTAAGAACCAACTAGGGCAAACCCTACACATGACACGCTCACCAACATGGATGTGTCCCTGACCGTGCCCTAAACTCACAACACAGAAGCTTTGACACGCTCAGGACCACGGGCGTGTCACTGATCATGTAATACATTATGTCTCACAGAATCATTGACACGTCCAACAACATGGGCGTGTTCATGGCCGTGTCAATTCTTCACCAGCACAGTAGCTATGACACGCTCAGTGACATGGGCGTGTCACTGGACGTGTCAATACTACAACTACACAGAAGCTGTGACACGCTTAGTGACATGGGCGTGTCACTGCTCGTGTCACCCGTCCAAAAACATAGAACCATCGACACGCCCAAAGACTTGGCCGTGCTCATGGGCATGTCAGGCCAAAAACCCAGATTCCGGCATCAACAACAACACAACCAACAAATCACTTTCTTTCACCAAAATCCACTTCAAACAAACTTAGCTCAACATACCCTAAAACCATAACAAACTTACAAAAACACCAAAACAACTAAAACATACATCCAACACAAATCAAAATCATCACCACAAACCCAAAACACAACCACAATACATTCACTTCCAACAACTTACTCTTTCCTTCAATCCAACCCCAAAAATCCAAAATCACTTGAACCAAACACTCTTAAACACATCTTAACAAACATATTCACATACCATCAACAATCAACCAACAACTCAAACACATCTTAAAAGAAAAATCAAGGAATCAAGAGGAAACTTACCAAGGATGAAGAAACTCTTAAATTTCCAACTTGATCACTTGAAAACTTCCTTAGATCTTTAGTTTAGAAGATCAAATCTCTCACTATCTTGTTCTCTTGCTACTGCCGACCAAAAGGAAAGAAAAGGAAAGGAAAAGAAAAGTGATACACGAGAAAGAAAGAAGGAAAGAAGAAGAGGAAGAAAATAAAGTCAACCTTTTCCTCAAAACTCTCTCCTCCACACATTTAATATTAAAATAATCCATTAATCTCTTCCACTCATTTTAAATTTCCTTCTAATTAATTAATTCCATAAATCACAACATAAATATCTCCTTCCACTAACTTTCTTTGACTTTGACTTGGGTATATGTTGTATATATTTTCATATACACAATATATACACTCTCTTTATAAATCTTTTCTCTTTCCAAAGAAACATATACATTAAATCCAATTACACAACAATAATATCAAAACTTCTAGGGCACACTTTGGGATATTACACTTTGTATTTGATTAAGAGTTAACTATTATTTTCCTCTACATGTTAAGCTAGATGATCTATGCAATTTTATATTTTGTATATATATGTATTAAAAAAATTATATATAATAAAAGAAAAAGAAAAAAAGAAAATTAAAAAAAGAGATATATATAGATATACAAAAGTCAAATATGTTCTAGCATTGGTTATCAAAAGAGGAATGTCGACTCATGCATTTTTCTTTGAGTATGCAAGTATATGAGGTATCAAGGGTTGGTGAGTATGCTATTTGAAGGAGTTATGAGTTTCTTAGCAAGAGTAGTGTCTAATTTAGATACTCCATTTTTTGATGCTCTAGCCTAAATGTCTTTACTCACACCTTTACCTTAGCCCCATTACATCCAAATGAAAGACCTTCGGATTATTCTTGAGAAAATCGGTGAGAGAGATTGGATAATTAAGCAAGTGTATGGTAGTATGCAGTCATGAGTGGTTTGAGTAATTAACCTTTGAAATCGAGTGAAACACTTAGATGCGAGATGGGATTTGTATGTCTGGATTAATGAATGAGTTAAGAAAATCCTTGATTGAAGTAAATTGCAAATTATTTATGCTGTGTCTTAAAGGATTTCATCTTATATGCTGGAATTATAGTTAAGGTTGTTTGAGTTTTTAATTTATGCCATGTGAATTTGCTTGAGGACAAGCAAAGTTTTAAGTCTGGGGTAGTTGTTTTATTAGTTTTTGTTATAGATTTGTGTCTTGTTTATTATGATAATTATTGTTTTATTTAGGTATTTTGTTAGTTTTTATCGGTTTGTTTAGTGTTTTCATTAATTTTGGTAGTTTTAGTTTATTTTAATGTTTATGTCATTTTTGATCTAGTCTTTAGTATTGTGTTTATGTTTTGTTGGTTATTGTCTATTTACTTCTTGTTTAAAGTTTGTTTTGAGTTTTGTGTTAGGTTAAAAAAGGCAAGGAAGCAAATTGAAGGAGAAAAGGGGCAGTAGCTGACACAGGCAGAGGACACGGCCAAGTCACTGGCCGTGTCCCATACCAAGCTAAAGAGGAAGAGCAAGTCACAGTAGAAGACACAAGCAAGGGACATGGCCAAGTCTCTGGCCGTGTCCCTCCAAAGAAGCCCAGACACGGCCAAGTTGATCCAACCTGGCCGTGTCTCACTTGCATCCAAGGCAAAGAAGATCAATTCTCACAGAAGCAGACACAGGCAAGGGACACGGCCAAGTCACTGGTCGTGTCCCTCCAAAAAGCTCCAACAGGGCCAAGTCACCTCTAACATGGCCGTGTCACTCAACCCAAGAAGAAAAGAAGAAAAAGCAAGCAGAAGTGAACACATGCAAGGGACACGGCCAAGTCATTGGCCGTGTCCCTCCAAAGACCACCAACACAACCAAGTCACATCCAACTTGGCCGTGTCCCTCATGAACCAAAGCCGTAGCGAATTTTTAAAGCGGACGTTTCATATAAAAGGAAAAAGAAGCTAGGGTTTGGAGGACTGTTGGCAATTTTGAGCTGAGATTGAGCCGTCAAGAGATTAGGGTTTTGATAACTTTGTTTTTGTTTTTCTTTGATTTTTTATTACACTTTGTTTTATCTAGCTTAGATTAGATTGTTCTAGCCATTGATACATCCTTCTTGCAAGATTTGAACAAGAGATTCTTCAGAAGCTTCAAGGAGTTTGTAATTTGGTTTTGTTTTCGAACTTTACCTCTTTATTTTCATTGGAATTATATTTATGGATATTATCATGTGTAATTTGATTTCTTTGAACATTAATGAGACGAGTATGTTTGATTTCATTATAAACTAATTTGATCTAGTCTAGGGTTTGTATGGATCTGCTATGATTATATGAATTGGTTATTCTCTTAGCTAATAATTTCTTTAGCCTTGATTGAATGGAATATTGTTAATATATAATTGATTGGCCACCAATTATGTGTTTTAGGTATTAGATGATGGATTGAGAGATGAAGTCTAATGCTGGAACAATTCAATTAAGGACTTAGGTGAATTAGAGATATAACCTATTAAAAAGATTGTTTCAATTATAATGAGATTAGTTGTAAGAGGTTTGAATGCGAGAGCTTATTTCCTTGACTCAATTAATTAAGTTGTTTGAGATTTAATCTTTGAAATTAAATTAGTTAAGAGGAATAACCGTTCATACATATATATAGTAGAGAAGTGCAAACCCTAGACCTTTCTATCAAGTGAATCAAAACATCAGCTTATTTTACTTTTATTCGTTTTAAACTTCAATCTATCTTCTTCATTAGTTAGCAATTTAAATTTTATTCATTACTTGTTATTTATAATCTGATAATCAATTAGCTACTTTAGCTTCCTTGT
Organism: Garcia nutans; assembly: GCA_947685225.1. Classification (NCBI taxonomy): domain Eukaryota; kingdom Viridiplantae; phylum Streptophyta; class Magnoliopsida; order Malpighiales; family Euphorbiaceae; genus Garcia; species Garcia nutans. Next base: position 60,575,268 of record CANTUV010000031.1, read on the forward strand.
GAGACGACCTTGGGGCGATCACCTTTGCTACAGCTACCTCGTATACTTGCGAGTGACGCTTTGTGTTAGAGTTAATTCAAGCGCAACATAAACCATTATCCACCAGTCGTTTCCAGTCATTAAAAGGAAAGCTTCGAATTCTTGACAGAAATTCTTAGCTTGGGGGGTTATCATAGATAATGTTTATCATATCAGTTAGGATAACTATACTTTGGTAGATTAGATGATAAGATAATTCCTATATGTAGTTATCTATTCATTCTTTGAAATCTCTTGTAACAAACTCATGTATATAAACACCAACACTGTTAAAACAGAAAAATCATAAAAACTTTCTCTTCAATTAGCAGCTGTAATAGTGCCTGACGGATATCCAACAGCTAGTCCATGTGTCACACACAAGTTAGTTGTCTAGTTATCCATTGTCTTCTACCAAATTCTGTATGAATATCACAATCATTATATTGTCCTTCACGGTGGCAATGTTTTGAGTTACTGAAATTATGAACAGTAATGTGTTGCGCAATGATTGACTCCTTGAATCATCCTAATATGCTCAAAGCCATAAGAACCTCGTGGTTGTAAGGTCCTTTTCATGATTGCGATCGCCTTGTCTTAAGCGAGATCATCAACATTATGTCTGCTGCGAACATTACTTTGTCTCTTGCATATTCTGAGCTTTAAATATATCAGGGACGCTATACATTGGTCGTAATCATGAGATGCCCAACTCGACCAAAACGAGATCTCGAGTTTCATTATGAACTTACCTACGACTTCAAGTGAGAAGGCCTTCTTTCCATCACCATCGCGATGTTATAGTTGTGGTCACGATTGACCTTTCTATGCAAATGGCTTTTAGAGCTTTGGGCACATCATGGGCGCGAGGTAGGTCTTCATGGCATTTTGTAGAGTTTTCAGTCTTTGACTCTTTTCCAGCCTAAAAACCTGCCATACAATCACTTAATATACCATTTTGATTGCTTCAAAATATAGTCATTGAGTTGGTCAACAGTATAAATATTGCTTCAAAATATAGTCATTGAGTTGGTCAACAGTATAAATATTAATTACAAATATTAAATTCACTCAAAACAAATTATAAAATATTTTAACCTTTTATCATTTTTTTATTTTTCTATTTTCCAAAAAATATTTTATATAATATAGATATTAATTAAAAATTTTAAATTAACTTAAAATAAACTATAAAATATTTTGATATATTGGTTTAAACTATTTGAACCACCAATTTCAACAATTCATAAAAATTAAGAACTCAGAACTAAATCATATATTACGGTTTAAGTTCTAATTTGACCATAATTTTAGTTTTGACCAATTTTAAGATGATTTTGATGGATACAATTCTAATTCAAAACCAACAGTGGCTATGACTACTTACATGCTTAACATTTTCTTTTTAATTTTTTTTTTTTGTCTTTACCATGTTTGTAAATTTTCAATTTCAAGAGCTCAAAAATAGTTCCTTTACTTTTAAGTTGAGTTAGAAAATTGTACCCAATCTAGTAAATATTTCTAAAAAATCCCTTTTTATAGCAATTTTTAAAGTATTATATTTTGGTAATTGACCCATTAAAATTAGCAAAAACTAAGGGTAAAGTAACCAATTTAATCAGTGAAGTCCCCCCAGGAGGATGACTTTCCCTACAATGGAATTTGGACATTTGGTTGCAAGAAAGTTAATGATAGTGATGAAACCAAATGCAACGAACTTGTGCACTTTCCAGAAGCAAAATTCTATTTTCTAATAAAAAAGAAGGCATATTCAAATTAATTTAGTGTAAAACATTCTAAACTTGCAATTATGAACATTATCAACATTTATTACTAGTGATCCTATGATTGAAAATTATTGCTTTCAACCAACCAACTAATTAAGAAATCTCATTTTAGCTTGATTTTGCAACAGGCTCAGTTGTGAGACCAAAACCAAAGGGGAAGAGAGGACCATAATGAGCATCACCAACATTCATTGGCAGCTGCTCTACAGTTTTGAGCCAAGTCCTTGGAAGCTTTCCACTAAACCCATAATCTCCAAAAAGCACATCAGCAACTCCTTGGCCTTCACTTCCTGGAAGCCAAGCAGCAACAAGAGCATCTATTTCTGCAACGTATGGCTTCATTACTAAAGGCCTACCGGAGACTACAACCACAACGCATTTAATACATTTTCCAAAGACACTGAAGAGCACAGAAGGACCAGGTTCTGCAATGACCAATGTCCTATTATCTCCATCTCCCTCTGCATAAGGAAGCTCTCCGACGACAACAGTGGCAAAGGAGAAGTTGTTCGCCTGAACAAAATCAGACTCAGGATTTTCAATGTGGACTTCTTCTGTGCTTGGACTAACAGCGGCTTTTATACCATCGAAAATAGTTGTTCCTGTTACATTAAAGCACAAAGCAATAAGCAAAATATTATATATTTATCAAAATGGTTTCATCTAACATATAAGAATCATTCAAAATAAGTTTTTAAAGAAACAACTAGAAACAATGTAATGGGTTTAAGCATATGCCGGCAGTGTTGTTATTGCCACTACCGCCTTGCCGGGTGATAGTGGAACCACCACATTGATAGCCCAAATTGTCTGCATGTGTTCCGGCAACCAAAATCTTGCTTGCATTTTTGGGGAGAGATAGTAGCAATTGATCATCTGCATTCTCTCCATTCTTCAACAGTACAAGTGATTTCCTTACAGCTTCCCTAGCCAAATCTCTATGTGCCTGTGTATCATGATATCAACTCACCATCACAATTTTATTAAATTTTAGTTTTAATATTAATTTACTAAATTAAGATGCCTTGATTTTTAAAAAAGAGAGAAATTAACGAACAAACCTGGCTTCCAAGATGGTGCATGAATTTCTGAGTTGCCCAGGGATTATCAAACAAACCAAGATTGAATTTCACTCTCAAGATTCTCCTAACAGCATCATCGATTCTACTCATTGGAATTGCATTCTTATTTACAAGGTCAGTCAGGGTGTAAATAAATTCTGTATGATTGTAGGGAACCATAACCTGAAACACATTCAATTGATCAGAAATTCAGTATAATTAAAAAGATTTTAGTTATAATGATCAAGAAATAGTTTACAAAAGATGCAAGAATTGGATACGCTAATAACTACCATGTCAATCCCAGCAGAAACTCCCTTCAGGACTGAGTCTGAGTAATTTGCATGAGGAGGTGAAGTTACAAAACCCTGCAATATCCACAAATGAAACATCAAGTTGCATCTAACAATTTTTTTTTTTGGTTTTTACTTAACATATCACATTAATAGAAATATATTATAATAGGAAAAATTGCATAACCTGAACCTAAGAGAATTCTTGAGAACATTGGTGATAAGATCGTGATTAGCATGCATCTTTATTCCATTCCAACTTGAATATGAAATCATGATTGTGGAAACGCCCTTGATAACAGAGACCAAATAAGGAGGCATGTGAATGCTCATCAACCCATGGAAATCAATCACAGTGTTGTTCTAATTTATGCCATTAATGGTACCTCCATCACCAACAAAGTGCTTGGCACAAGCAGCTACCTTATCGCTATTACAAAAATTAAATAAACTTATTATATTACACATATGGCCTCTCATATGAGGTGAGTCCCATTAATTAATTGTATATTTGAGAGACTGTAATATAATGAAAAATAATAATTTCTAATGTAATATTCCATTACAGTCTATCAAACATACTTACTTTGATAGTAAAATTTAGTTAAACTTACTCTCCACCAATACTGTGATTAATGTAAAATAATGTCAACTGAAAATAATTTATATATATACCGCAACGCATGGAGCGAAAACATAATTAATGCCAGTACCTCTAACTTCTAGAGCAGTTGCAGCACCAATCCTCCTCGCAAGATCAGGATCCCTTCAAAAATTGACAAATGGTTAATAAACATTTCAAAGACTAATTGAACTTGAACTGCGTACTCAATCGTTTCACAGAGAATTTGTACATAGAATTGGATGATTTTAATCAAAGATCTTATTTAATGATAGAAATTTAACGGTTTTGTTTAAATATTATAGATAAAATTTTAATGCATTAATTTAAATATAAAATTGTCATTAAATAATAGATCGATTCCTTATGAAACAAAAGGTAGAAAATGAAATTATATTTCAAGCATGTCGCCCATTATTATTTTCAAAGTAAACCAAACATATAATTTGCACCAAAAAAAAAAAAGTAAAGCAAACATATATATGGAAAGTAAACTGACAATTATTTTTAGGCTATATAAAAAAAATATAAAATATTTAGGAATTTTATTATATATATATATTGAGATTCATATACATTATTTTTTTTTATCTAAATATAATCAAAATGAAAAAAAAATGTAATTAAATTTCACATGTTGAAGACATAAAATTAATCTCTGGGTATATAATTGTCCTAATTTATCATAAAGAAAAATCAAATCATTTTTATGATTATTACAATATAATATCTGGATAAGTACATAAATTCAAAATGATTGAAGATTTATATTTATATTTCAAAATTAATTTTTTTTTTAAAAAATCAACGTAATATAAAATTCAAATACTCAATTTTAAATAGATTATGCAGGAAACTAAGCTCAAAAAGAAGAGACATATAGGTATATACCTGGTAGCTCCAAGGCCAACATTATGGGAAAAAATAGTGGCATTGTAGACATTATTATGTCCGTGGACAGCATCAATACCATTAATAATAGGAATACCAAGACGACTAGACAAAGAACCATTTTGGATGTATTAAAACTCAATTTACATCTTGAAATTTCCTCTTTCTTAATTTCATAATCCACCTTGGTTGAAAATCTCAAACCTAGGCTCTGATACCAAAACAAATGTAATACCCTTATACCTCATATATGTAAGTTCATACACCCCGTATATGCAACATACATATACAATATATAAGAATGTCACCGTTATCAGTTCTTTCAAAATTATTCTTTCTCAAGAAAAATACATAAATCTTTATAACATGTGTCTATAAGTAAATAAAAATATTAATTAATAGATTTAGTGTTGAAAATACATATTTTAATGAAAAATCTCGGAAAAAAAATTCGCCAGAGTTTTGTCTATAAATTTTGATAATCCCAAAAAAAATCAAATTTCACAACCTGCACAAAATCAATTTAACACTCCCAAAATATAATTCCACAGTTCCACCATACATAAAAAATTCTCCTATTTACCATTTACAATAATATTTATTATAATTAAGTTCTCATATAAATATATTTGTATAATCATTTCAAGTCTTTAAAACAAAACCAAGTATTGTGTTTCAATTTACATAAACCAAAATGCATATTATAAAACACAAATATACATGAATGCAGTTGGCCCAGTTGGTCTCGTGGCACCCTCAAACTCCAAAAAAAAACATCAACAATCAGGATATCTCGAATGGGCCGGGAAGAAAGAATGAGGTGGATGACTCGAATCCTAGGTAATTCCCAACCCCCTATTGGGTTCGGAAATTTGGGTACGTATGGGAAAGGTGAGAATGACCCAGAACCCCCATAATGCCCGATTCATTGGAACCGGCCTCCTTTTCAGGTCTAAATATTATTGAATTCTTAAATAGTATAATATTATCCATAATATATACAATTATCAAAATAAATAAGCATCCATCACTTTATTAAAATGAAACAAACAAAATAGATACCCATCCATAGATGGAAACATGCCTTTTACAATGCCCAATGTTCAAAACTAAAATAAATAAGATAGGACACCTACCATTTGGTGGAAACATGCCCTTTACATTAATCCAAAACTTAAAGTAAATAAAATTATATTAAACTTGAACAAATGAAGTACCCACAAAGTGGAAACATGCCTCTTACATCTTTAAAACATAAATATTTAATCAAACTAAATCATTTAATCATTCACCATAAGCAAAATAAAAAAAAATATTCATAAAAATAAAACATTAATAAATCATCCATTCAAGACACAAAATAATCACATCTAAACTCTAAACTTAAATAAATCAACAAGTATACAAATTTAGGGTTTACATCTTAGATTAGGGTTTCTAGGATAAAATTAGGGTTTTAGAACTTTTATAACTAAATTAGGGTTTTTAGGATGAAATTAGGGTTTTGGTTTTAGAAAAATAAGATTAGTGTTTCGGATTTTAGAACATAGGATTTCTGTAACTATGTTTTATAAATTTTGAATCATTAGATTATGTTTTAATTCAAATTAATATTGCATGAAATCAATTGCTATTGCTACTACTACTATGATATTTGAATTAAGGTTATTGTAATATTGAATCAAAATTAAATAAGCTACCGTGGATAAAGTAGGTTACTGGACATTCAAAATAAGTTTTATAGATATAAATTTTCAAAATAGTTTACTGGATATTTTATAAAAAAAGAACAGAAGAACAAAGTGAAATAATTCAATGAAATAACAATAGATGAACTACTGGAATTTTAAAACAGATTAGATAAGGAATTTCAAACCTCCTTTTATTGGTTCCACCGATATTTCACGTTGATCCAAGCTTTGTGATTGTACTAGTTGTAGAATCTCGATTGAACAAAGCCAAGACAGCAGCTACTGCCTTGTTTGATAATGCTCTCTCTGTATTAGATCGCTTTTCTCTTCTTAAAACTGTATTTATAGAAGAGTATACTAGTTTAAACCTTTTAAAACTTCCAATTTTAAAAATGGATTCCCGAGGTATATAGAATTAGATTGATTTCAATTCGACCCAAACTGTGAGCATGTTAGACTCAAATTCTTCTAATCTGACATGGAATCAAAATCCATAAGCTCCATATCGAATTAGGATTGCCCTAATTCAATATGGAGTCCACCAAATTAGTTTCCATGCCAAATTAGGGTCCCATATCGAATTGGAGAAGGCCTAATTTGATATGGGACATCCCATATCAAATTGGGATGCCCTAATTCAATATGGGAATGCCTCAATTCGATATGGGACTATCCCACATCGAATTAGGGCATCCCAATTCGACATGGGTACACCCATGAAGTGCAATTAATCATCAATGTTGAATTAGAGCCGACCAAACCTTTAAAACAAATCTATTTAGTTATTTTAGGCCTCATTAAATTATACCAATCTAATCAAAAGATTAAAATAGGTTTAAGCTTATTAAGAATTGACTGATTATGACTTAGACTTTTCTTTAATTATCATCGGACTAGTTAGGGCCAAAATCAAGGGTCTACAATTTGTCCCCTACTTGAACGATCTATAATTTATTCAGAGAATGAAAAGCAACATGACTTTGAGTTGATTTTAGATAAGGGTCAAGTTCAAGACCCGGGGATCGATTTGGGTTCTGAACTTGAGAATGGTTTGGGTTCTAGACCCAAAACTGGATTGGTTGGATTCAGGAACCGAGCTTGGTTGGGTTCTGGATCTGAAAATGGATTGGTTGCGTTTAAGACCCGAGGTTGGTTGGGTTCTGAACCCAAAACTGGATTGGTTGGGTTCTGGACCCGAGGTGGTTGGGTTTTGGGTCTCAAACTAGATTGGTTGGGTTCTGGACCAGAAACTAGATTGGTTGGGTTCTAGACCCGAGGTGGTTAGGTTCTAGACCCAAAACTGGATTGGTTGGGTTCTTGACCCAATATAGTTACAAAAAATTAATTATAGTTAGTAAAGCATTTTGCAAAAAAATTTAGCTATTTTTTACTATATATGGGTACTTATATACTCTTGCCCCATGTGTGGAAAAAATATTTAATGAGTACAAAAAATATTTTTTAGACACTCAAAAATTATATACCCACAATAAATATCTATTTACTGTGTGCCCGTGTGCTATATGTAACTGAAATGAATTATTGACAAGAGACATGAAATATGAATACTGATTAAATGATGCAGCTTTTTTGTTTTGTTGTTTATGCAATTTTCAAATCTGCATGTTCCTTTTCTGACTTAGCCATGTGAATGATGAATTATTGAAACATATCCAGTAAACATGAATTATATCCTGTAAACTTTTGCTCATTTATAAATATTGAATAATTTCATTATTAAATATGCATTCCAAACTGTAAGCAAACTATATACACTCAAACTTCTATCTTCAAGCAAAATTTGCAATCTTCAAGTTCAATTTCTTCCTTATTTGAAGATTTTCAACTTTTAATATATATAAATGCGGTAAATCAATATGTGTCTAAAACTGGACCTCGTATCGATCCAAAATTGCGTGCTTACCTCAAAAATAGTAGGTTGGATCGAGTTCCTATCTTGGTAGGAATGGACATCCACCGAAGTTCTTGCTAAAAAAACACATGTATTTATTATTTTTTGTTATTTTTTTGTCACATATATTTTGTATTGCCGAATATTTATTATATATACTTTTCTGTGGTTTTATTATATAGTAGCAAAAATAGGTAAATTAATGCAAACAAATAATTTATGTATAAAAGGATAGCATGAAAGTAAAAATATAAATAAATTTTTGAAACAATATTTAGTAAAAAAAAAAACAAATAATACTAGTGTTAAAATGGAAAAAATTATTGTAAAAAGTGCCTATATGCATGAAAGTTCTTATATATATTGTTATAGAATTAGAAAAAAAAATAAGATAAAGAAAATGTATATTTATGAAAAAACCTATTACATATAAATAAAAGAGATGAATGCAAAATATATTAAAAAAAGGAAATTTTTAGAGTATATATATAAACAAAAATTAATGGGTGTTAAAATTAATTATATATGACATTTTATATATTTTTATTTTTAGTACTTTAGAATTAACAGTAGGTACATATACTTACCTGACTTAACTTACCTTTATTGTGATAATATGATAGCTGTGTGATCCACGATGGTGGAAATGTCCATAAGGCAAGCCAATGGTATGAGCGAGTACTACCGGCAGTTCGGAGAATGATTTGAGAGTGTGGCTTTAAAGAATTTATATTGCAACTTCCGACCAAAGAATTCCAAGTTGATAGAAGCGTGTTTCAGGCACTTGTCGAGCTGTGGATGGAAACCACCCACACCATTCATTTTCCCATTGGAGAGATGACCATCGGTCTGGTGGACTTTACTACAATAATAGGTTTAAATGAGATGAAATCTCATCCCGTTGGCCAACGATATATTAACTGCGGATGAGATTCATCAATTAATCGGTTTAAGATCTAGGTATAAGGGAGCATGTAAGATAAAATATGAATATATCTGAGAGTACTAGATGAGGTAGACCCGACCCGTACAAGGTGCACGGGCAAAAAGGTACACCCATGGATTTTTGTTGTATCTATTAGCCACGACAATTTTATGTAGCACTGAGGCATCGATCCATCTATCGTTTCTGCAAGCTTTGTCCAATTTTGATCTCTTGCCATTTTATGCTTGGGGAGAGGCAGGCCTTGCCTGTCTCTATCACAACTTTGATAAAATTAGCCGGAATAATAGATCATTTATAGGTTATGGTTATCGCCGAAGTATGAATCCTTCTATTTGTTTATTTAAGTAATGCATATGAGCAAACTTGACATTTTTTTTAACTTGATAGTATGGGCATATGAACATAACCTGGTGAGGGTGCCTAGTATCCCCAGAAGATGGATAGGATACCTGAGATTAAGCTTTTGGTTGTCAGGTCGTAGAGAGGTGCCCGAGAGTCATCATGTGCATTCTTAACATTACATACTGAGCCGCTCGACCTGGGATCAGGTAAAAGACAAAATTAGTATTATTATTGAATTTTATAAGGAAAATAACTTACCTATGTCATTGTCTTTCAGGTGACCATTGCTTGGTGGAGAGCCGAGGAAAGGGCGAGTTGGACCGTCGATATGAATAATGCATTACCCCTTCAGAACTCTCATCGAATCATTGTCGAGCTTATTTTCAGTGGTTGGTTTCTCGGCGAGAGGGTACATAATTGGTTTCTAGGCAGGTACCAGCCAATAACCTGGCATCTGTACTAACTTGCATATCTATGCCAGAGAATATTTAGAGGCATGCCTGAAATGGATTTGATGTTGATACATTCTTGCTTCGACCAGACTTGTCATATAATGAGTTCATACGGGACCAGCTATTGCATTTTGAGGTTACTCCTGATGGGTTTGAAGATTTTGAGGAAGAAGGGGATGGAGAAGAAGAAGAAGAGGAAGAAGAAGAAGAAGAAGAAGAAGAAGAAGAAGAAGAAGAAGAAGAAGAAGAAGATGATGATGATGATGATGATGATGATGATATGCAGGAAGAAGGTGATGAGGAAAATGAGGAGGAGGATGATGGTAAGGAAGGTAGTGGGGATGAAGAGGATGAGGAGGAAGATAGTACAAGGAATGTTACCCATGATGATGTCATGGTTTTCTCATCTCAGGTTGATTAAATATAACATGTCATAGTTGGACTTGCCTTGTCATTGTACTCATTTAACATGAAATTTTACAGGCGATGGAGCAATTTGGTGGTCCCAATTGTGATGTAGTTGGTCAATCTCATGTAGATGCACTGCAGCCTAATATGCTGCCGATAACACCCTATGCTGATCCATCTTCTGAGTTTCAGGGCATCAATTTGAGCTATCTGGTTTGTATTTCCTATTTCATATTTACATATGCTGAATTTATGCATGAAAATGTATGAACTTAACTTTTCCCTTTCTTGCTCACAACGAATGCTTGAAGAGCAGAACATAAAATTACAGGAGGAATTGGCCGCTAGTCGCTAGCATGTGAATCATCATGAACAGAACTTTCGAGACTTCAAATTTCAAGGCTATAGAGATCCTGGTGCATCTTCATCAAGGAGGCCCCGGACGGATGACTATGACTTGCTACCTCCCTTCTCAAGCTTTGATTATGATAGGATCGATTCTCAGGATAACCGTGACTCAGGCACTTCGTTCTGGGGAGGAAACTGGATAGATGATGTGCCTACATCTCCAACAGGCGATGAATTTCTGAGTGCTTTATTTAACTACAGGCCGCCACCTCCTTCACAGTGTTGTTGCTTATAATACATTGAGAAGTTTATAGTAAATAAAAATAATGAACTATGATTAATAAAATTTTTATTTTTTTATTTTATTTTTTATTTTTTTAACTTTTCAAATGACTTTTTTTAAATCAGTTTGACTTTTCTGTATTGCATATATATATATATATATATACAAATTCACACCATGTCAAAGTTTATTTAAAATGATTCAACATGGATTAATGAAATCAATGAAATCAATACCTACACGGATTAGACTTAATGATTTCCCACTTTCCAGTGAACTAAACTTACTTTGACATGGATTAAAAATTTTAACCTAATTCGACATGGATTTTCCTTGCCTTAGACAACTTAGACTTTGGCCAGTGGCTAGAAAAAGAAGTACACCACTTACTTTTCTTCAACATTCAAAGTAGTAATACTCCAATAAATCCAAGGTAACTGCATTCCATACAACCTCAAATTCTAATTTCAGCTTCAGTCTTTAACAATTTAAATCAATTGCAATTGTGATCCATATAATGATTGAGTACAATTTGAAAAAGATAAAGAATTATGTTAAGACCATCAAGCTTATACATTAGGAACAAACATCATGGTCTCAACTCAATATATTAAAGTGCTTCCAAAATGTCAAGTTATACCATTCCTTTTTACATGCCATGGCTTCATTTTTGGCATGTGAAAACTAGGACTTTCAAGATAAATAATTTTGAAATATGTCCCATGATCGAAGAATTTAAAGCTATTCTCAGATATCTAAGTAATCAACCAATGGCATTGCCCATGTTGTCTTCCAAAACTCATCAAAAGATGTAGATGTCGTTTCAACTTTTAAAGCCCGAAGTTCTGCAGTTGATGAGAGGTGAGAAAATTTTGCTTTGTCCCTTGATTGACTTTTATACTTTCCATTTGGCTTCCACTAAAACTTGGGGGCACATGTTTTGTCTTTGCTTGCTTGGTCAATTCTTACTTGTTTATCTTAATGGCGATATCGATCCACGAGTACTGGACATTGTGGACCAAATGGAAGGAGGATTGTCACCAGTACCCATGATCTTGGTTGAAACTATAGTCAAATTGGATCAATTCAAGATAGAATCTGCAAGAAGATTGACTGGGAGTCCTCTGCTGCTTCAGGTAATTATCTAAATTGCCCCTTTGGGTTTTCAATTTAGGCCTTTTATTTTTATTGCTCTAATTTTTGCCTAGTCCACCCTTGCGGATTTTCAAAACTAGCGAGTTATCCTAATTTTTTCCTAAGCCACCCTTGTGGGTTTTCAACTTAGTGGACCCATTTTTTTTATTGGTTCTAATTTTTGCGTAGACCGCCCTTGCAAGTTTTTGAAACTAGCGAACCGCTCTAATTTTTGCTTAGGCTACCCTTACAGGTTTTCAACCTAATAGGCTCTTTTTTTTTAATTATTGCTTGTGTTTACAGATCTATGGACTTTGCCATATATCTGCCACGACATCATTTTGCTAGGAAACTACTCCATCCCGCTTCTTCATATGCTGACTGGGTTGACTAGGTTCGCTCATGAGCTGTGATTAACATCCATTGGTTAGTACCTTAGTGAAAGATTACCCATGTCACAATTCAGACGTATCCAATGTATGTTCCTCTTGTTGCTCTTTGTCGAGGTACTTGCTATGATCCTCAATGTCTTGACCACTAGTATAGAGCCGAGCCTCGAGGTTCTGGGTTTACTCTTGATTTGAACATGCCTTGCCAAACTAAAGCTCTCTTGCATCTGTTGAAGCAAAGTTGGCATGTGCTTTATACTTATCTTCTGCCATAGAGTTCACACTTGTCAATTCTTTAGATAAAATGATGTTAGGATGAACAAAAATAATAATAATAAAAGATGCTTTCTTTCCTTTTATAATTTGTCATCACCTTTCACTATTATGTTATTTATTTTATCCTAATAGTCAGATTATTCCTAAATAGTGCATATAGAATAATTTTAATATTAACTTCGTTTTATTAAATTGAGAAAAAACCAAACATAAAGCCAACATACACAAGATTACTCCTGCAGCCAACTAGCCCTTTTAGGTTTTCTTAGTTGACAATCTTCTCTCATTTATCCCTAATTGTTACCTAGACCACCCTTTCAGGTTTTCAAAACTAGAGGACTGCTCTAACTTTTTCCTAGGCGGCTCTTTTTTGGGTTTTCAACCAAGCGAGCTCTTTATATATATATATATAACCTCTTTAACCTATCAATGTTCACTAGCTCACTAAACTCATTTCCATCCATGTCTGATAGCTTGACTGCACCCTTATTCATGACTTGCTTTACAACATATGTCCCTTCCCAACTAGGTCTAAACTTTCCTCTTGGATCAAGGACATTAGGCTTACACTGCTTTAACATTAAGTCGCCAACTGTAAACTTCCTAATCTTAACCCTTCTATTATAGGCCCGAGCTATCTTTCTTTGATACAACTGATGATGATACAGAGCTTTTAACCTTCTCTCTTCTAACAAAGCTAACTGTGTGTATCAACTCACTACCCATTCCATCTCAGGTAATTTGGCTTCCAGGACTACTCTTAACAATTTGATCTCAATCTCAATTGGCAACACTGCTTCCATCCCATTATTCAAAGAAAATGGCGTCATTCCAGTCAGGGTTCGCACACTTGTTCTGTATCCCCATAAAGCAAAAGGAAGCATCTCTTACCAATCCCTATACGTCACGATCATTTTAGACAAAATTTACTTAATTGTCTTGTTTGTTGCTTCCATTGCACCATTAGCTTCCGGTCTATAGGGGGAGGATTGGTGATGATGGATTTGGTATTTCAAGAATAAGTCCTTAACTGCTCCTTGAAACTATACCTCATTGTCCGATATCACACTGTGTAGGACCCCATACCTGCAGATGAGATTCTTTTAAATAAATCTAGCCATTTTCCTTGCCCCCAGCTTGTTGAAAGATTCGGACTCAACCCATTTTGAAAAATAATCCACTGCTACTATAATAAAATGGTGATCGTTTGAAGCCGTCGAAAGTATCTCTCCTATAATGTCAATCCCCCAAGTTGCAAAAGGCCAAGGTGAAGACATAGAATGCAATTCTTTGAGAGGTAAGTGATTTAGGTTTTATACATCTGGCACTGCTGGCACCTCTTCATAAACTCAATACAATCTCTCTCCATGGTCAACCAATAGAAGCCTTGTCGAATTATTTTCTTAGCCAGGGCTAATCTGTTCATGTGTGGTCCATAACTTCCTGCATGTATTTCCAACATGATATGCTCAACTTTAGACTTTCTTAATCATCTCAAGTGTGTTGCACTCGGATTAAGTACTACTACAATGTCACTCGCAAGTATATGAGGTAGTTGTAGCAAAGGTGATCGCCCCAAGGTCGTTTCCCCAAGAAGGTGTGGTTCGTAATAGCTTGATTGATAAGTTATTTAAATGCGGAAGTTTGTTGAGTTGGAATGGTGTGAGAATAATTTAAACCTAAGATTAAGGAGTGTAGGGTTGATGTGTGTGATGGTTGTACAAGATCAAATAGATTCTTGGGAAGATGCCTAGGGTCATAGGTCCATTCAATCAAATCCCAATTCTCAATTGTCCATTAACATAACCTTGTAATTAATTTGTTCCTTAAGGTTAATTAGTCAATTACCAATCCATTAGTTCTCACATTCATGAATTAGCAAGTACCAATTATTTTACATTACCAAATTAACAAAACCCTAGAACTTATATTTTTAATTCATTCATAGGGTGGTCGATTGCATAGTTCCGATATCGAATTTTGTTAATTTGGTAATGTAAAATATTCAATAGGGTGGTCGTCATCCAATATTCAAAGATTAATAGGTAGCTAATCTATCAACCTAGCATTTAATACAATACAATCAACCAACAATAAGGTACATCAATGTAAATATCAAATCAAGACATTCAATCAAATATACTACTGTAACACCCCCATATCCAATGCACACACACTACAACCACAACAATGTAGCATAAGTGCACCAAACATAGGGATGCTACGATTTTCTTAACATTCAAAACACTTTAAACTTGATACAATACCCTTATCATTATACATTATAGAAAATTAGATCATTTACTTATAAAACAAAACATATTAGTTATATATATATATATACATTTAAATATTACACAGCGGAAGTTATAAAATATGTACATATTTACATATTAAACATTTCTTTACAAAATATAAAGAAGTATACATGATTGGCAAGTCTGCTCTGATCTTTAAGCTCCCAAAATGGATTCTTCAAGGTCTACTCTCACTTGGTCTTGATGAACTCTCGGGTTCAACTCTATCAACTCTATTACCTGCGCGATTAAACACTATAGCGCTAAGCCAACGACTTAGTAAGATAATCATGCAAATGATATGACTTAGTGCAATGCAATGTCATTTCTCAATCCATATATGCAAATCTAACAACATATCTTTCCATTTCATAACTCAACATATATAGACATATCACGTTTCAACATCTTATCAAATACCTCATTAGTATTCATTTAATCATTCATAATCAACACTAAGCAAAGACAAGCATTGGGCCCAAGACACACTAATATGCCATTCAATTTTCAGAGTTAATGCTTTGGTTTTGTTATCACATTTATCAATATCATATACCCAACTAGGCTTCAAGGATTAAGTTCAACCAAGCTTCAAGGGGAGCAAAGCATGCTAAGCTTCTACCCAACTTGGCTTCAAGAACTAACCCAACCTAGCTTCAAGGGTGGTAACATCTCAATTAGGCTTCAAGGATTCAATCCAACCTAACTTCAAGAGATTGTTACACTTATTAGGCATGCCACCAACAACCAACTCTGAAAATGGAATAACACATTAGCCACACAATTCATTTATTATTCAATTATCATTTTCATTCTCAATTCTCAACAACATTTAGGCAAACATGCCTTATTTCTTTCAATTGCATCATCATAGCCAAACACAATGGCATTGTCTCATATCATGTCTTATTTGAATTATCATTGCATCTTTGATATACATTTCAATTTCAATGTATATTACTCATGAAACACATTACCATTCACAATGCATAACATAACATTGTTCAATCTCAACAATGCAATTAGGGCAAAGAACAATTGATATGATTCATAATTTTAGGACCTTACACATGCATTTGATTATATCATTCATTGATTCAAGTGTGTTTAAAGTGTTTAGGGTTAGGTTTAGGGACCAACCTACCCTTGGAGAACCAAAACAATGCAATTAGAACAAAGAATAAAAACCCCAACCCACACAATTGAGGGACACGGGCAGCCACTTGAGGGACACGGCCAAGCTTGTGGCCGTGTCACTCAACCCAATTGGACAGTAAGCAACACGGGCAAGGGACACGGCCAAGCTTGTGGCCGTGTCTCTTAAACCAAAACTCACAGTAGCTAACACGGCTTGGGAACACGGCCATGTCACCCAAAAACTAATCCAACACGCCCAAAATCCCTTGGCTTGGCCGTGTCACACATTGCTTTTGGCCGTGTCTCCCAAAACACAAACCCTAATATGCACAACTCTCCTCCAAATTGCACTCAAACTCATCAAACACCATATAACATGTTTCAAATGAATGGAATCAATGTTCTAAACACAAATTCTACATGTTTATCACATTAATCACCTCACAAAACATTAATATTACATTAAACACAAACCCTAAAATCCTCATCCTTTTCCATCTTTCAAACTCAACATCCATCACTTCCAACAACAATACCTATTTAAACTCTTAACTTAAAACCAATTCAACACTTGAAAACACAACACAAACACATCTCAAACACACCAAATCACAAAATCAACAAACTCTAATTCACTTTAACACCACTTCAAAATAAGTAAAGAAAATAAAAGAATACTTACCAAATAATGAAATTTCTTGAAATTCCAACTTGTTTACTTGAAATCTCCTTCAACCTTTGAGCTAAGAACATCAAAATCTTCCTTTGCTCTCTTGTTTTCCTTTGCCTTTGGTGAGCCGGCCAACATCAAGAAGAAGAAGAGAAGATGATGAAGAAATCACAAAGTCAAACACTCATTAAATACCCATCCAAAAGAAAATTACTATAATACCCTCATACACATCTTAATTCCCTTTATAATTTCTTGCCCACTTTGGTAATTTCACATGCCCTAAAAAAAATCTCCTCTTGCATTGACCAACCCTTTTGACCAATGTATATGTTATATATATCATCATATACACAACATATAAACTTGTCTCTAAACCCTATTTCTTCCCAAAACACATATACATATACTTTTCTTTTCTCAATTTAAACCAACAACAACAACAACAACAACAACAACATACAAAACTTCTAGGGCATGCATAGGGATATTACAATTCTCCCCCTCTAAAAAGAAAATTTCGTCCTCGAAATTACCTGATATCAACTCTGAAACAACTGAGGATATTGTTCTCGCATGGTTTGTTCACTTTCCCAAGTTGCTTCTTCTTTTGCATGATTCTTCCATAGAACTTTCACCAATGGCACACTCTTGTTCCTCAACTCTTTCACATCATGTGCCAAGATAGCAACTGGTTTGTAATATCCTAAAGTATACCCTAAAAGTGTTGGGGTTATTGTGGTATTTAAATTCAATGTGTGTATTGAAGGGAAAGAGAAAAGAAGTGAAGAGAAGATTTGGGAAATATAAATGCAATATATATGACATATACATATACTTACATATACATCACATATACATGGTATATATAATGGTGTAGGAAAAGTGAGTTATATATATATATATGTGATTAATAATAATGATAATAAGGACAAAAAGAAAAAGAAGAAGAAAGTCAAAAGAAATGGTGTGTGGTGGAGATTTAATTGTAATAATAATAATATTATTATTATTGTTATTATTATTATTATTATTATTATTATTATAGATATATATATATATATATTTGGGAAAGAACGAAAGAAGATTTGAGAAACTTCTTTCTTCCTCTTCTTCTGTTTCTTCTTCGTTGGACAAGAGAGCACGAGAGAGAGAGAGAGAGAGAGGGAGAGCACGAGAGAGAGAGAAAGAGATGTGATCTTCATCAAATTTCTTAAGGAATTTAAGAGATTGGCAAGTGAAGTTTGAAGATTTAGCAAGCTATACAGGTAAGTACTCATATCTTGAGTTGAATTTATTGATTATACTTATATATATAAGTTTTATTTACTTAGTTGGATTTCTTTTGGATTTGGGTTATGTTTGGTTTGATTGGTGTGTAAGTGGATGATAACAAGAGATTGAAGTATATAAATGTGTGAAATTAACATCTAAGTGATGATGAGTTGAGATAATTGTAAGGAAAATGATGATATGTTGATTTGGGGTTTGGTTTGAATGAATTTCGAGTGTTTGGCCTTTAAATTATTGTAGGACACGGCCAAGTCATGAGAGACACGGCCAAGTTGGGGCAAATTAGTGTGTGTTGGATGAATTTTGGAGAGACACGGCCGCGT
Source organism: Garcia nutans (assembly GCA_947685225.1). NCBI lineage: Eukaryota > Viridiplantae > Streptophyta > Magnoliopsida > Malpighiales > Euphorbiaceae > Garcia > Garcia nutans. Next base: position 60,593,841 of record CANTUV010000031.1, read on the forward strand.
CCCTTGCCCGTGTCTGGTACTGGATTGTTGTGTTGAGAGACACGGCCACTGGCTTGGCCGTGTCCATTGCCCGTGTTTGATACTGCCTGAATTGGTGTTGAGTGACACGGCCACGAACACGGCCGTGTCCCTTGGGCGTGTTGGCTACTGTATGTTTATATTGGGAGACACGGCCACAAGCTTGGCCGTGTCCCTTGAGGGTGTTTGTTATTGTGTTGTTATTTGGTCTTCATACATTGTTGGATCTTCAATGTCTTTTGTACCTAAACACACTTAAAACAATAATGATCCAACCAAATGTATATGGAAGATATAATGATCATTGAAAAAGTATATGCAATGTTATTGATTATGTATACTTGAGTGATGAATTGAATTGATCAATATGATTTGATGATAATGTAGTATATGAATTATGTTATGCTTTATGCATTATCAATCTTATGAATTGTATTGTACTATATGTAGATTGATGATGTATATGAATAATGGCATGTTGTGTATAATGTGGAATATCATGAGATCATTGATGATGAATTACTTTAATGTTATGATTGAAGCATGCCTATATGGTATAATTGATTCATGATATGTTTGTTTAGTAATGTAATTGATGTTGCATATATCAATGATGAAACTTGAAATGTGATTTGAGATATAATGTGATATGAAGCCATTGTTATTGGCAATGATGACTCAAATGTGATATAAAGCCATTGTGATTGGCTATGGTGATTCAAATGGAATGTGAAGCCATTGTTATTGGCTGTGATAATTCAATTGAGAATGAAATGAGAATGAAAAGATTTTGTGTCTAATATGTTGATTCAAATTTCAGAGTTCTGGATTTGGCGGCATGCCTAGAAAATATGAAAAAGGTAACAGTCTTGCCGGGTTGAGGATCTCTTCAATTTGAGTGAATTGAGGTCCAAGAGACTGGGTCTGTTACACTATATGAATCATTGATATGAAATATATGAAAAGTAACAGTCTTGCCGGGTTGAGGATCTTCTCGATTTAGTCGGGTTGATGGTCCAAGAGACTGGGTCTGTTACTAGTAACAGTCTTGCCGGGTTGAGGATCTCCTCAAGTTATTGAGTTGATGGTCCAAGAGACTGGGTCTGTTACACTATCCATGGATAGAGATATGAGATATATTGCCTACGGGCTTGATTATTCTGATTATAGACCAAAGCAGTAACTCTGAACTTTGAATAACATATTAGTGTGTTGTTTGGGCCCGAGTCTGTCTTTGTTGTCAATGTAATATCCTCATTTATGCCCTAGAAGTTTTGCATATTGTTATTGTTGTTGTTGTTATAAATTGAATTGTTTGTTTATGATGGGATAAGAAAAGATTTTGGAAGGAGAATGCTTGTGTATAAGTGTTTTGGGAAAGAATTAGGGTTTAGAGAGAATGGTATATATTGTGTATATGATGATATATATAACATATAAATGGGTCAAAGGAAGAGTCAAAGGAAGAGAGATATTTTTGTGTTAAGTGTGTAATTACATATAAGGGCTTATATGAGACAAGAAGTTAGTTAATTGAGTGAGGGCATTTTGGTAATTGCTTGGATAAAATCACTTGGTGGAGATTAAAAGCAAAATTTGACTTGGTGTCTTCATTATTTTCCTTTTTCTTTCAAGAGGTTGCCGGCCATTGAAGAGAAGAGAGAGCAAGGAAAGTGTTCTTGATGTTTGGAGTAAATTGAAGAAACAATCAAAAGATTTGACAAGGGATTTGTGGAATTTCTTCTTGTATGTAAGTAATCTTTTGTTTTCTTTACTTATTTGGAAGTTGTGTTGGAAGTGAGTTAGGGTTTGGTGATTTTGTGATTTAATGGATTTGAGATGTGTTGGGTTGTGTTCTCAAGTATTAAATTGGTTTTAAGTTAATAGTTTATATAGTTGTTGTTGTTAGAAGTGATAGATGTTGATTTGGAAGGATGGAGAAAGATGTTGGTTTTAGGGTTTTGAGATGATGTGTGTGTTTAATTGTTATATTAATGTGTTGTGAAGTGTTTCTTGTAATGAATATGTGTTTAGAACATTGTTTATGTTCATTTGAAACATGTTATATGATGAATATTGTGTTTGAGTGCAATTGAGAAAGTGTTGGTTTTAGTTAGGTTGTGTTTGTGGGTGACACGGCCAATTGCTTTAAGGGGACACGGGCGTGTCATTTATTTGAAGAAGCTACTGCCTCTTTTCTTTTTAAGCACACGGGCGTGTCACTCAAGTTGGTTGGGCGTGTCATTTATTTGAGGAAGCTACTGTCTCTTTTCTTTTTAAGGACACGGGCGTGTCACTCTAGGTGGTTGGGCGTGTCAATCAAGTGAGTTGGGCGTGTCTTTCAAATGATTTGAACATTGTTTAATTTCTTGGTTCTCTTTGCATGGTTCAAATTCTTCAAAAGTTCCATTGTTCCTAAACTTAAACATGAACATTATAAACATGTTTCAAACACAAGAATGATCTAATCAAATGAATGTGGATGGTCCTAAAGCTATGAATCATGTCAATTGTGTTTTGCCCTAATTGCATTGTTGAGAATTAACAATGTTATGTTATGCACTTTGAATGGTAATGTGTTTTATGAGTAATGTGGAATGAAATGTTAATATTTATGAATGATGTTATGTGAGATAAAAATACACTTGAATAATGAAGTGTTATATTGTGAAATGAAATGTGGAGCCATTGTTATTGGCTAAGGTGATTTAATGGAGATAAATGAGGCATGTTTGCCTAAATGATAATGAGAATTGAGAATGAAATCTAAATGAATTGTGTGGCTAATGTGTTATTCCATTTTCAGAGTTTGTTGTTGGTGGCATGCCTAATGAGTGTAACAATCTCTTGAAGTTAGGTTGGATTGAATCCTTGAAGCCTAATTGAGATGTGACAACCCTTGAAGCTAGGTTGGGTTAGTTCTTGAAGCCAAGTTGGGTTGATGCTTAGCATGCTTTGCTCCCCTTGAAGCTTGGTTGAACTTAATCCTTGAAGCCTAGTTGGGTATATGATATTGATATTGATAAATGTGATAACAAAACCAAAGCATTAACTCTGAAAATTGAATGACATATTAGTGTGTCTTGGGCCCATGCTTGTCTTTGCTTAGTGTTGTTCATGGATGATTAAATGATTAACTAATAAAGTATATGCAAGAATGTTGAAATGTGATATACATATATGTACGCTAGGTTATGAAATGTAAAGGTATGTTGTTAGCTTTGCATCTATGTTGTTACATATATGATATAAATCAGAATTGGCATTGTATAGCATCTAAGCATATCGATTGCATGTTTTATCTTACTAAGCCCTTGGCTTAGCGCGATAGTGTTTAATCGCGCAGGTGATAGAACTGATAGGATCGAACCCGAGAGCTCTTCGAGACTGAGTGAGAGTAGACATTGAAGAGTTGATTTTGTGAGCTTAAAGATTAGAGCTGACTTGCCAATCATGTATATTTCTTTTATATTTTGTAAAGTTTTGTTGATAATGTAAATATATGTATAATAGTAAATATGTATTCAAATGTTTTCATATATATACATATTTTATAACTTCCGCTGTGTAATATATAAATGTATATATATATATAGATAACTAATATGTTTTGTTTTATAAGTAAATGATCTATTTTTTTAATAAGATATAATGATATGGATATGGCATCAAGTTTTAAAATGTTTTGAATGTTAAGGAAACCGTAGCATCCCTATGTTTGGTGCACTTATGCTACATTGTTGTGGTTGTAGTGTGTGTGCATCGAATATGGGGGTGTTACAATTGTTTTGGTATCAGAGCCTAGGTTTGAGATTCTCAATCTAGGTAAAATATAATAAAAAGAATATTTTTTACTTAAAAAAGTGGTTTTGAATAACATATACGTTTGAGATTGGCAGTCCCTGATCTTTAATAAGATGTAATCTACTGTGTGTGCAGACATAGGTTGTGATGGATTCACATTCAAGTCAGTCGGTTGAGGCTAGTGCTGAGAGTAATGCTCCTGATGGTGGAGCTAGGGTTGTTAGTACTGGTGAGGCATCTGCTTCTGGGTCAGGTAGACCAGTAGGTGATGAGGTTCCGCCAGCCTGGTTTATGCATACGATGGAAGCTATGAGACAAGCACCTGTGCAACCACAGCCACCACCCCCTCAGCCCTTAGTTTCTGTAAGGCATTATGACAAACTGAGGAAATATGGAGCGGAGGATTTCCTTGGTACCACTGATCCAGCTGTAGCAGAACAATGGCTTGACAAAGTTCAGAGGATTTTTATTCAGTTGCAATCCACCCCTGAGGAGAAGTTTGACTATGCAAGATCTTTGCTACAGAAGGATGCTTACAATTGGTGGAAGACAGTGCCACATTCTATGGATGATCCACCAACTTTGTTATATGCTGATTTTCTGAGGGAATTTGAATTAAAGTATACTCCAAGGGAGTATAAAGATGGGAAGAAAAGAGAGTTTCTAGATTTGAAGCAAGACCACAGGACCGTAACTGAATATGAGGTTGAGTTTATTCGGTTAAGCCAGTATGCTGGGGGCATTATAGCAGATGAGATAGATAGATGCCGGAGATTCGAAGAGGGATTGAGGCCCTCTATTATGTGCTTAGTGGCCAGGTCTAGATATCAGGATTTCTCCCAGCTAGTGGCAGCAGCTCGGAGTGTAGAAAGAGCACAGAGTATTGCAGCTGCTTCAGAGGAAGAGGTCAAAGTGAGGAGACCCCAGTTTGAGGCCGGGTCTTCTTCCGCTAAAAGAGGTAAAGGTAGCTTTGCTCCTAGAGTTAGTAGAAGTCAGAGGTCAGCTGGTAGGTCAGTGCAGTTACAGAGACAGAGATTTAGACCTGCTGCTTCAGTGGCGAGTGCTCCTACCCCTATGATTCAGAGATCCACCTTACCCATCTGCATCCATTGTGGTAGGCCTCATGGTGGTCCTTGTTGGAAGGCAGGTGTTGCAGGGGTATGCTTCAGGTGTGGATCACCAGACCACTTTGTGAGAGATTGCCCTGAGAGGCAGGAGCAGATGCCAGTTGATTCTGCTGCTTCTCGAGCTAGTGTAAGAGGAGGTAGAGGCAGCAGAGGTGCCAGCCGAGGAGGTAGAGCAGGATTCGGTTCTAGAGGAGGTGCTACATCCAGAGAGGGTAGACCAGAGGAGGTTGGTTCTTCCCAGAGGATGTATGTTATGCAGAGGCAGCCAGATGCATCGGCAGTCATAGCTGGTACTTTTTCTTTATTTAATACTCCAGTACTTGCTTTGATTGATCCGGGTTCCACGCATTCTTATGTTAGTGTATCTGCTTTGCCTGTATCTGATGTGCATGCTGAGTCCCTAGGATTTGATGTGTTGGTGACAAATCCGTTAGGGCATAGTGTGGTTGTAAGTAAGGTGCACCGGGATAGTGTAGTGAGGGTGCAGGGTGAGGAGTTCTTTGGAGATTTGATTGAGATGCCATTTAAGGAATATGATGTGATCTTAGGTATGGATTGGCTATCTCGACATGGAGCTGTGGTGGATTGTAAAAAGAAAATTGTTTCTTTGAGAACCGTTGATGGTAGAGAAGTGATAGTATCTAATGAGCAGGAACAGCTAGCCTCCTTATTTATTTCAGCTGTTGCAGCCAGGAGGTTGATTAGAAAGGGGTGTGAAGCCTATCTCGCTCATGTGATAGATACTAGAGTGAAGGGTTCTCCCATTGATAGTATTACCACAGTTGTTGAGTTCCCTGATGTGTTTCCAGAGGAGTTGCCTGGATTGCCTCCAGAGAGAGAGGTGGAGTTTGGTATTGAATTGTTACCTGGTACCACTCCTATCTCTATTACTCCTTACAGAATGGCACCAGCAGAATTGAGGGAGTTAAAAGTGCAATTACAGGAGTTGTTGGACAAAGGATTTATTCGCCCCAGTGTTTCTCCTTGGGGAGCTCCTGTGTTATTTGTGAAGAAGAAGGATGGTACTATGAGGTTATGTATCGATTATAGGCAATTGAATAAAGTGACTATTAAAAATAAATATCCTTTGCCTAGAATCGATGATCTCTTTGATCAGTTGAAGGGTGCAGCTGTATTTTCTAAAATTGATCTGAGATCTGGGTACCATCAGCTGAGAGTCAGAGCTGAAGATGTTCCGAAGACAGCTTTCAGGACCAGGTATGGGCACTATGAATTTTTAGTTATGCCTTTTGGTCTGACGAATGCACCTGCAGCTTTTATGGATTTAATGAATAGGGTGTTTAGGCCCTATCTGGATCAGTTTGTTGTGGTCTTCATCGATGACATTCTGGTGTATTCAAGAAATGAAGAGGAACATGATATGCATCTGCGGATTGTGTTGCAGATTTTGAGAGAGAAGCAGTTGTTTGCCAAATTGTCGAAATGTGAGTTCTGGTTGGATCAAGTAGCTTTTCTCGGACATATTGTTTCAGCGGAAGGCATTAGAGTTGATCCAAGTAAAGTTGAAGCTATTCTGAATTGGAGTCCACCCAAGTCTGTGACAGAGATTAGAAGTTTTCTGGGTTTGGCAGGCTATTACCGGCGGTTTGTGAAAGGGTTTTCTTTAATAGCTACTCCACTCACCAGATTACTTCGTAAGGGAGTGAGATTTGTGTGGACGGATCAGTGTCAGGCTAGCTTTGAGCAGTTGAGAGATATGTTAACTCAAGCGCCTGTTTTAACTTTACCTGTTGAAGGCAAACCATATGTGATCTACAGTGATGCTTCACATAGAGGTTTGGGGTGTGTTTTGATGCAAGAAGGGAAAGTTATAGCTTATGCATCTAGACAGTTGAAACCGCATGAGCTTAATTATCCTACCCATGATTTGGAGTTGGCAGCCATTGTGTTTGCATTGAAGATTTGGCGCCACTATCTGTTTGGGGAGAAATGTTTTATCTACACTGATCACAAGAGTTTGAAATATTTGGGAGTTCAGAAGGAACTCAATCTTCGCCAGAGGAGATGGTTAGAATTGATTAAAGACTACGACTGCTTGATTGACTATCATCCAGGTAAAGCAAATGTTGTTGCTGATGCTTTGAGTCGGAAGTCTTTAGCTGGTTTAACAATTTACTCGCTCTCGTTGCTTGTTGAGTTGAGAGCATTGTGTGCCAGTTTTGTATCTTGTGATAATGGTGCATTGTTGGCACAGTTGCATTTGAAACCGGTTTTGTTAGATCAAATCAAAGAAGCTCAGTTGGCTGATAAGAAGATACAGAAGATTGTTTTGGATTGTCAGAGTGGAAAGGGTAGAGATTTTGTTGTGAAGAGTGATGGGAGTCTATGGTTCAAGAACAGATTGTGTGTACCCGGTGATGTTGATTTGAAAAGGGTTATTTTGGAAGAAGCTCATCAGTCGATGTTTGCTATGCATCCGGGTAATACGAAGATGTATCATGATTTGAGACAGCATTATTGGTGGATTGGGCTTGATTTGATTCAAGAAACTGAAGAGAAAGTGAAGCTGATTCAAGGCAGATTGAAAGCAGCTTCAGACCGACAGAAGTCTTATGCAGATCTGAAAAGGAGAGACATTGAGTTTGATGTTGGAAATAAAGTGTTTTTAAAAGTATCTCCTTGGAAGAAGATTTTGAGGTTCGGTCGGAAAGGAAAATTGAGTCCTCGTTTCATTGGGCCGTATGAAGTGTTAGAAAGAGTTGGGCCAGTGGCGTATCGGCTTGCTTTTCCACCTGAGTTGGATCGTATTCATAATGTATTTCATGTTTCTATGTTGAGGAGATACAGATCGGATCCATCTCACGTATTGCCAGTTGAGTCTATTGAAGTGAGCCCAGACTTGACATTTGAAGAAGAACCAGTTGCTATCTTGACACGTGATGTGAAAGAGTTGAGAAATAAGAGAGTGCCAGTGGTGAAGGTTCTATGGAAGAACCATGGAAAGGAAGAAGCAACTTGGGAAAGTGAACAAACCATGCGAGAGCAGTATCCTCAGTTGTTTCAGACTTGATATCAGGTAATTTCGAGGACGAAATTTCTTTTTAGAGGGGGAGAATTGTAATATCCTCATTTATGCCCTAGAAGTTTTGCATATTGTTATTGTTGTTGTTGTTATAAATTGAATTGTTTGTTTATGATGGGATAAGAAAAGATTTTGGAAGGAGAATGCTTGTGTATAAGTGTTTTGGGAAAGAATTAGGGTTTAGAGAGAATGGTATATATTGTGTATATGATGATATATATAACATATAAATGGGTCAAAGGAAGAGTCAAAGGAAGAGAGATATTTTTGTGTTAAGTGTGTAATTACATATAAGGGCTTATATGAGACAAGAAGTTAGTTAATTGAGTGAGGGCATTTTGGTAATTGCTTGGATAAAATCACTTAGTGGAGATTAAAAGCAAAATTTGACTTGGTGTCTTCATTATTTTCCTTTTTCTTTCAAGAGGTGGCCGGCCATTGAAGAGAAGAGAGAGCAAGGAAAGTGTTCTTGATGTTTGGAGTAAATTGAAGAAACAATCAAAAGATTTGACAAGGGATTTGTGGAATTTCTTCTTGTATGTAAGTAATCTTTTGTTTTCTTTACTTATTTGGAAGTTGTGTTGGAAGTGAGTTAGGGTTTGGTGATTTTGTGATTTAATGGATTTGAGATGTGTTGGGTTGTGTTCTCAAGTATTAAATTGGTTTTAAGTTAATAGTTTATATAGTTGTTGTTGTTAGAAGTGATAGATGTTGATTTGGAAGGATGGAGAAAGATGTTGGTTTTAGGGTTTTGAGATGATGTGTGTGTTTAATTGTTATATTAATGTGTTGTGAAGTGTTTCTTGTAATGAATATGTGTTTAGAACATTGTTTATGTTCATTTGAAACATGTTATATGATGAATATTGTGTTTGAGTGCAATTGAGAAAGTGTTGGTTTTAGTTAGGTTGTGTTTGTGGGTGACACGGCCAATTGCTTTAAGGGGACACGGGCGTGTCATTTATTTGAAGAAGCTACTGCCTCTTTTCTTTTTAAGGACACGGGCGTGTCACTCAAGTTGGTTGGGCGTGTCATTTATTTGAGGAAGCTACTGTCTCTTTTCTTTTTAAGGACACGGGCGTGTCACTCTAGGTGGTTGGGCGTGTCAATCAAGTGAGTTGGGCGTGTCTTTCAAATGATTTGAACATTGTTTGATTTCTTGGTTCTCTTTGCATGGTTCAAATTCTTCAAAAGTTCCATTGTTCCTAAACTTAAACATGAACATTATAAACATGTTTCAAACACAAGAATGATCTAATCAAATGAATGTGGATGGTCCTAAAGCTATGAATCATGTCAATTGTGTTTTGCCCTAATTGCATTGTTGAGAATTAACAATGTTATGTTATGCACTTTGAATGGTAATGTGTTTTATGAGTAATGTGGAATGAAATGTTAATATTTATGAATGATGTTATGTGAGATAAAAATACACTTGAATAATGAAGTGTTATATTGTGAAATGAAATGTGGAGCCATTGTTATTGGCTAAGGTGATTTAATGGAGATAAATGAGGCATGTTTGCCTAAATGATAATGAGAATTGAGAATGAAATCTAAATGAATTGTGTGGCTAATGTGTTATTCCATTTTCAGAGTTTGTTGTTGGTGGCATGCCTAATGAGTGTAACAATCTCTTGAAGTTAGGTTGGATTGAATCCTTGAAGCCTAATTGAGATGTTACAACCCTTGAAGCTAGGTTGGGTTAGTTCTTGAAGCCAAGTTGGGTTGATGCTTAGCATGCTTTGCTCCCCTTGAAGCTTGGTTGAACTTAATCCTTGAAGCCTAGTTGGGTATATGATATTGATATTGATAAATGTGATAACAAAACCAAAGCATTAACTCTGAAAATTGAATGACATATTAGTGTGTCTTGGGCCCATGCTTGTCTTTGCTTAGTGTTGTTCATGGATGATTAAATGATTAACTAATAAAGTATATGCAAGAATGTTGAAATGTGATATACATATATGTACGCTAGGTTATGAAATGTAAAGGTATGTTGTTAGCTTTGCATCTATGTTGTTACATATATGATATAAATCAGAATTGGCATTGTATAGCATCTAAGCATATCGATTGCATGTTTTATCTTACTAAGCCCTTGGCTTAGCGCGATAGTGTTTAATCGCGCAGGTGATAGAACTGATAGGATCGAACTCGAGAGCTCTTCGAGACCGAGTGAGAGTAGACATTGAAGAGTTGATTTTGGGAGCTTAAAGATCAGAGCTGACTTGCCAATCATGTATATTTCTTTTATATTTTGTAAAGTTTTGTTGATAATGTAAATATATGTATAATAGTAAATATGTATTCAAATGTTTTCATATATATACATATTTTATAACTTCCGCTGTGTAATGTATAAATGTATATATATATATATAGATAACTAATATGTTTTGTTTTATAAGTAAATGATCTATTTTGTTAATAAGATATAATGATATGGATATGGCATCAAGTTTTAAAATGTTTTGAATGTTAAGGAAACCGTAGCATCCCTATGTTTGGTGCACTTATGCTACATTGTTGTGGTTGTAGTGTGTGTGCATCGAATATGGGGGTGTTACAGTCAATGTGATATTCAAATGTTGAAATATGTGATATTCAAATGTTGAAAGATATGACTAAAGAGATCTATGGCTGCCTCATTGGAAATGTGATTCATGGTTGATGAATTGTGAATAAAATGATGTTATGAAATGTGATTTTGTAATATGTGTATTGATATATTGAAAATGTTGTATGATGTGTAAAATGTATGTAAATGTGGAATTTGTGAGAATTGTTTCCATGAAAGTTTGGATATGCCAAAGAAGGATGATTTGTTGAAATGATGTATATGTATATGTATATGTGATAGAAATGGTAAGTATTGTATTGTGAATGTTTTATATAAATATGTGTATAATTTCTGAGTTTAGTGGAATTATATGAAGAAAGTTTTGAGAAAGGAAAAATGGGATAAGCGAGCAATAGAACATAATGCTAAGAACATGAGGTATGATTATTTTGGTAAAGTATATTTTAATGTTTATTTGTCTTACTAAGCTTTCTAGCTTAGCGCGGTTTTGTAATCGCGCAGGTATTTATGCGGATGATCTGGAAGCCTAGTTGCTTTGCCACGAGAAGGGTAAGAGTGTCTCGAGACCAACTAGAAGGTGATGCATACATGTATGATTTTAATTATGCTTTATTTTTGATAAGAATAATGATTCCTATAAATGTTTCTTAAATTAATATAATATCGCTTGAACTCGGATAAAGATTTTTAAATAGAAACTAAAAGTGACATTCTTATGCTTTATATACGCATTGTATGTATACCAGGTATATGTATAGTGCTTATATGGAGTATGGGGACGTTACAATTATTTTGGTATCAGAGCTTAGGTTCGAGATTCTCGGCCTAAGTGAAGTTTAAAAGAAAAATTTTTGGAGAGTTTAAATAAGAATTGAAAAGAAGATTTTTGAAATGCAATTGGTAAGATATGCATATGCATTCACATCTAGGTTGGTCTCGAACGTGGCATAATGTGAATTGTGATGTATTTGAATTACATGAGATAAATGATAGTGTGTAAATGAGATTTCATATGAAAGCAAATTTTGGAATGTTGATAATTGAGAGGTGATTGTGCTATAAAGAAATGATATGGAAAGTATAAGTAAAAAGTTTGATTATTGCTATCTGTTTGATATATAAAGAAATGGCTAGAAGAGTAAAGTTGGAAATGAGTTAGAAACAAATTAAGATTTAAAGTATTTAATCTTTCCTCTAATATTTGAATCATTCTCCATGAAACTTTATGTTTGAATTTATATAAAGAGGAAATATTGTTGGATGGGTAATGTGGAAAGATACAATATGTGAATGCAAAGAGTACAGTGAAATATTGAATGAGTTAATTGGTATAGATTAGGTGTGATAATGTAAGGTGTGGATATGTAAAGTTAAGGTTGGTTTAAAAGGAAAAAAGAGATAATGTTGGTTAAGTACGAAGTGATATGGGTGTTGTTTGTATTGTTATTTTAATGCAAACATGGTGATTTCAATGTTAGAAATATGATATGTTTGAATATTGTGAAAACTCATGTTAATGGTGGAGACATGAGACATTTAGATTTTCTTTGGAATGAGCTTAAAAAAAAAATTGTGAAACATAAATGTTTTGATGTTATTTTGTGGTATATACATATAAGATGTTATGAAGAGTATGAGATGAATAAATTGAAGTTTGAGTAAATTAGTAAGTTGTAAATTTATAGTTTTCATGGAATGTGGATGAAGATCAATGAAATATTGATAGTTTAATGTATTTAATACATGAGATATATGAAATAGATATTAGTGCTCATGAAATTATTATTAATTGGGAGATGTGATTGATAGTTTTGGTTTGAAATAAAAGAAAAGAAATTGAGCAAAAGAAAATGAATTACTTTAAGTAATTTGATTGGGAAGGATGAAAATGATTATGAAAAAGGTGTTAAAAATATTTATAAACAAATGTAAGAGAGATATCACATTGGAAATGTGATTAAATTCCTTGTGAAATAATATTATAAGTAGAGTATGTATATTTATTGAAGTTAATGAATAACTTAAGTTATGATAAACATATGAGAATGATAATAGTCAAAGGAAAGGGAAATTTAATAAATTGCATAATTATGTGTTTATATAAAGAGGATTTGTGAAATGAACTTTTGATATGAATGTGATCTATGAAGGTGTGGATAATATGTTTATTAGTTTATACCATTACATATTTAATGGTATTAGAAGTGAGAATGGATCTGGGTATTATTGAACAGTGAAATTTTTATAGCAATAACTAAATGAGGCTATTATAAAATGTTTTGGAACTCAAAGTATTTGAGTGTGAAAATGTTTTATGTATTATAAGAAATTGTAAAGAAGGAATTATGTATTTGAAAATTTTAGAAGAGATGGATTGGAAATGGAGTAATGAATGATATTTGTGTAAGATTTGTATCTGATTAAAGGTTGGGAGTAGAAAATGTTAAGGGTAATATTATTGAACATGAGTTGGGTTAATGATGATCAATTAATCAAAAGCAAACTGTCTTGGAGATGGAATTAAAATGTGTTAATTCTTGGTGTAAAAAAAAAAAAACTTGGAAGAATATATATATAATTTTTGTGATGCAATCTAGCATTATAATTGTAAAGGTTGGAAATCGAATAATAGAAGAACAATATTGATTTACAAATTTCAAGTGTGATTGTTAATGTATTATGGTCATATGATTTGGTTAGTCTGATTAGTTGATTAGTTTTATTATCTTCAGATTTAGAACTGAGATGGATAACTATGTTTTCAGAAACATGGTTAAAAAATATGATTGGTGAAGTTATATCTTATAATTTTGATATTAAAAATTTAATTGTAATTATGAGAAGTAAAGCAAGGGAAGAGAATTGTGATAATGTTTTAAGTTATGAATTGTGAGATAGAACAATAATTATGTAAATATCGTGATAATAGGTGAAATGAAGAAATAATATAAGGAAAGAAATTGTAATTCTGATTGAAAATTATACTGAATACATTACAATGTAAAGTGATTAAGTGAATGAACTTAAAATTTATGGGAGTATGAATAATGTAAATTATTATGTATATATCACTAATGTTGGAAATGATATGATTGAATAACGAGATGTTCAATATAGTTGATGATATATGTGTATATTATTTTGATATGATAAGAAACCATGATTGTTGACAATGATGTTAGAAATAAATTATAATTGAGGTATAATGCCTAAATGATTATGAAAAATGAATTGTGAAAAGACAATTGAGCGGACTTATCTGCCTCCTGCGGAACCATGCGGACCCATTGTGTTGGGCAACCGAACTTGGACTACCGACCTGGTTGGGGGAAAGTTCGTATTTGAAGCCATAGTTGTTGGCTATATTGATAAACTTTGAATGAGTATGAGAGATGATGATATAATTATAATAATAATGAAATGTATATTTATAAGCATGATTCTTATTGATTGAATATATGAATCTGAAAAGATTAGAATTTGAAAATAAGTTTGACCTAATGGAATTAGGTTGTATATATATATGTATTGTGAAATCCAATGATAAATTTCGATAAGGTAATTGTTGGTTTGGATTAAATAAGGTTGAAATGTTAGTATGTTGTGATAGGTAGATCGATTGATCTAGATTTCGCTTAGGTTGCGAGTCAATATTGAGATTTAATACGTACTGTTGTATTAGGAGTGTAAAATTGAAATGGTAATGTGTATGATGTAATATTCTGGTTTATGAATGAACATAAATAAATTGAATTATATCAATTGTACTTGGTGAGAAAAAGGGAAATGTTGTTTACCTGTTAGGTAAGTTTAAAAGTATTGTATTAATATGTATATTAAATGAGAAGCAAGCTAAAGAAAGTAAGGATATTGTTATTCATTGAAGTTTGGTAAATATTTATTTTGAAAGTGATTGTAAGAACGAAATCAACAATGCTAAGATATTAATTAATGATTTTTGAGGTTAAAGTTAAGAGAATATCTATAACCAGATAATGTGATAATCTAACTCATATACAAAGATAAAATTCATTGGAAATGTAATAAGTTATCTTGATTGCTTTGTTGAGAAAGTACTAAGATATAAAGATATATATATATATATATTTATACAATGATGAATTATAAAAGTAAGAGAAGATGATTGTTTCTAAGGGGGAGAGTAGAAGTTATGTGACTTGATGAAATCATAACGTAAGAATACGATTATTTTCATATGATGGTGATTTGTTTTAGATGAGTTGTTATTATGCTGGATAATTTCGAGGACGAAATTATTTAAGGGGGAGAGAATTGTAATATCCTAAAGTATACCCTAAAAGTGTTGGGGTTATTGTGGTATTTAAATTCAATGTGTGTATTGAAGGGAAAGAGAAAAGAAGTGAAGAGAAGATTTGGGAAATATAAATGCAATATATATGACATATACATATACTTACATATACATCACATATACATGGTATATATAATGGTGTAGGAAAAGTGAGTTATATATATATATATATGTGATTAATAATAATGATAATAAGGACAAAAAGAAAAAGAAGAAGAAAGTCAAAAGAAATGGTGTGTGGTGGAGATTTAATTGTATTAATAATAATATTATTATTATTATTGTTATTATTATTATTATTATTATTATTATTATTATTATAGATATATATATATTTGGGAAAGAACGAAAGAAGATTTGAGAAACTTCTTTCTTCCTCTTCTTCTGTTTCTTCTTCGTTGGACAAGAGAGCACGAGAGAGAGAGAGAGAGAGAGAGAGCACGAGAGAGAGAGAAAGAGATGTGATCTTCATCAAATTTCTTAAGGAATTTAAGAGATTGGCAAGTGAAGTTTGAAGATTTAGCAAGCTATACAGGTAAGTACTCATATCTTGAGTTGAATTTATTGATTATACTTATATATATAAGTTTTATTTACTTAGTTGGATTTCTTTTGGATTTGGGTTATGTTTGGTTTGATTGGTGTGTAAGTGGATGATAACAAGAGATTGAAGTATATAAATGTGTGAAATTAACATCTAAGTGATGATGAGTTGAGATAATTGTAAGGAAAATGATGATATGTTGATTTGGGGTTTGGTTTGAATGAATTTCGAGTGTTTGGCCTTTAAATTATTGTAGGACATGGCCAAGTCATGAGAGACACGGCCAAGTTGGGGCAAATTAGTGTGTGTTGGATGAATTTTGGAGAGACACGGCCGCGTCCCTTGCCCGTGTCTGGTACTGGATTGTTGTGTTGAGAGACACGGCCACTGGCTTGGCCATGTCCATTGCCCGTGTTTGATACTGCCTGAATTGGTGTTGAGTGACACGGCCACGAACACGGCCGTGTCCCTTGGGCGTGTTGGCTACTGTATGTTTATATTGGGAGACACGGCCACAAGCTTGGCCGTGTCCCTTGAGGGTGTTTGTTATTGTGTTGTTATTTGGTCTTCATACATTGTTGGATCTTCAATGTCTTTTGTACCTAAACACACTTAAAACAATAATGATCCAACCAAATGTATATGGAAGATATAATGATCATTGAAAAAGTATATGCAATGTTATTGATTATGTATACTTGAGTGATGAATTGAATTGATCAATATGATTTGATGATAATGTAGTATATGAATTATGTTATGCTTTATGCATTATCAATCTTATGAATTGTATTGTACTATATGTAGATTGATGATGTATATGAATAATGGCATGTTGTGTATAATGTGGAATATCATGAGATCATTGATGATGAATTACTTTAATGTTATGATTGAAGCATGCCTATATGGTATAATTGATTCATGATATGTTTGTTTAGTAATGTAATTGATGTTGCATATATCAATGATGAAACTTGAAATGTGATTTGAGATATAATGTGATATGAAGCCATTGTTATTGGCAATGATGACTCAAATGTGATATAAAGCCATTGTGATTGGCTATGGTGATTCAAATGGAATGTGAAGCCATTGTTATTGGCTGTGATAATTCAATTGAGAATGAAATGAGAATGAAAAGATTTTGTGTCTAATATGTTGATTCAAATTTCAGAGTTCTGGATTTGGCGGCATGCCTAGAAAATATGAAAAAGGTAACAGTCTTGCCGGGTTGAGGATCTCTTCAATTTGAGTGAATTGAGGTCCAAGAGACTGGGTCTGTTACACTATATGAATCATTGATATGAAATATATGAAAAGTAACAGTCTTGCCGGGTTGAGGATCTTCTCGATTTAGTCGGGTTGATGGTCCAAGAGACTGGGTCTGTTACTAGTAACAGTCTTGCCGGGTTGAGGATCTCCTCAAGTTATTGAGTTGATGGTCCAAGAGACTGGGTCTGTTACACTATCCATGGATAGAGATATGAGATATATTGCCTACGGGCTTGATTATTGTGATTATAGACCAAAGCAGTAACTCTGAACTTTGAATAACATATTAGTGTGTTGTTAGGGCCCGAGTCTGTCTTTGTTGTCAATGTGATATTCAAATGTTGAAATATGTGATATTCAAATGTTGAAAGATATGACTAAAGAGATCTATGGCTGCCTCATTGGAAATGTGATTCATGGTTGATGAATTGTGAATAAAATGATGTTATGAAATGTGATTTTGTAATATGTGTATTGATATATTGAAAATGTTGTATGATGTGTAAAATGTATGTAAATGTGGAATTTGTGAGAATTGTTTCCATGAAAGTTTGGATATGCCAAAGAAGGATGATTTGTTGAAATGATGTATATGTATATGTATATGTATATGTGATAGAAATGGTAAGTATTGTATTGTGAATGTTTTATATAAATATGTGTATAATTTCTGAGTTTAGTGGAATTATATGAAGAAAGTTTTGAGAAAGGAAAAATGGGATAAGCGAGCAATAGAACATAATGCTAAGAACATGAGGTATGATTATTTTGGTAAAGTATATTTTAATGTTTATTTGTCTTACTAAGCTTTCTAGCTTAGCGCGGTTTTGTAATCGCGCAGGTATTTATGCGGATGATCTGGAAGCCTAGTTGCTTTGCCACGAGAAGGGTAAGAGTGTCTCGAGACCAACTAGAAGGTGATGCATACATGTATGATTTTAATTATGCTTTATTTTTGATAAGAATAATGATTCCTATAAATGTTTCTTAAATTAATATAATATCGCTTGAACTCGGATAAAGATTTTTAAATAGAAACTAAAAGTGACATTCTTATGCTTTATATACGCATTGTATGTATACCAGGTATATGTATAGTGCTTATATGGAGTATGGGGACGTTACATGGTTCCTCTTCAAAAGTCAAATTTGGGCTCACTTCGATAGATTCAATTGGCAACACATGAGATGGATCCGATCTGTACCTCCTCAACATAGAAACATGAAATACATTATGAATACGATCCAACTCAGGTGGCAAAGCAAGTCGATACGCCACTGGCCCAACTCTTTCTAACACTTCATACGGCCCAATGAAACGAGGACTCAATTTTCCTTTCCGACCGAACCTCAAAATCTTCTTCCAAGGAGACACTTTCAGAAATACCTTATCTCCAACATCAAACTCTATGTCTCTCCTTTTCAGATCTGCATAAGACTTCTGTCGGTCTGAAGCTGCTTTTAACCTCCCTCGAATCACTTTTACTTTCTGTTCAGTTTCTTGAATCAAATCAGGCCCAATTATCTTACCTTCACCAAGTTCACTCCAACAAAGAGGTGTCCTGCACCATCTGCCATACAATGCTTCAAAAGGTGCCATACCAATGCTAGATTGGTGACTGTTGTTGTAAGCAAACTCCACAGGAGGTAAAAACCTATCCCAACTTCCAGAGAAATCGATGACACAGCTTCTCAACATATCTTCAAGAATCTGTATCACCCTCTCTGACTGTCCATCTGTCTGTGGATGAAAAGCAGTGCTGAAGTGCAGTCGAGAACCCAAAGCACTATGCAAACTCTTCCAAAATCTTGAAGTAAACCTGGGATCTCGATCAGACACTAAAGAAGTTGGAACACCATGCAGTTTCACAATCTCATGGATATACAGCTCAGCCAACCTCTCTAAAGAGTAATCCATCCGCACCGAAAGGAAATGAGCTGTCTTAGTCAATCTATCCACAATCACCCATATGGCATCATGTTTCCTTTGTGTCAATGGCAATCCAGACACAAAGTCCATTGTCACTCTTTCCCACTCCCATTCTGGCACTGACAACGGTTGAAGCAACCCGGTTGGAACTTGATGCTCTGCTTTAACCTTCTGACAAGTGAGACATTTCGATACAAACTCAACAATGTCTCTCTTCAACCCCATCCACCAATAATGCTGTCTCAAATCATGATACATCTTCGTATTACCCGGATGCATAGCAAACATCGACTGATGAGCTTCTTCCAAAATGACCCTTTTCAAATCAGCATCATCGGGTACACACAATCGGTTCTTAAACCATAGGCTCCCATCACTTTTCACAACAAAATCTCCACTCTTACCATTCTTGCAATCTAAAATAATCTTCTGAATCTTCATATCAATCAACTGAGCCTCTTTGATCTGATCTAACAAAACCAGCTTCAATTGCAACTGTGCCAATAATGCACCATCAACACAAGGTACAAAACTGGCATGCAATGCTCTCAACTAAACAAGCAACGAGAGCGAGTAAACTGTTAAACCAGCTAAAGACTTCCGACTCAAGGCATCAACAACAACATTTGCTTTACCTGGATGATAGTCAATCAAGCAGTCGTAGTCTTTAATCAATTCTAACCATCTCCTCTGATGAAGATTGAGTTCTTTCTGGACACCCAAATACTTCAAACTCTTGTAATCAGTGTAGATAAAACATTTCTCCCCAAATAGATAGTGGAGCCAAATCTTCAATGCAAACACAATGGCAGCCAATTCCAAATCATGGGTCAGATAGTTAAGCTCATGCGGTTTCAACTGTCGAGATGCATAAGCTATAACTTTCCCTTCCTGCATCAATACACACCCCAAACCTCTATGTGAAGCATCACTGTAGATCACATATGGTTTGCCTTCAACAGGTAAAGTAAGAACAGGCGCTTGAGTTAACATTTCTCTCAACTGTTCAAAGCTCGCCTGACACTGATCTGTCCACAAAAACCTCACTCCCTTACGAAGCAATTTGGTGAGTGGAGTAGCTATCAAAGAAAACCCTTTCACAAACCGCCGATAATAGCCTGCCAAACCCAGAAAACTTCTAACCTCTGTCACCGACTTGGGTGGACTCCAATTCAATATAGCTTCAACTTTGCTCGGATCAACTCTAATGCCTTCTGCTGAAACTATATGACCAAGAAAAGCGACTTGATCCAACCAGAACTCACACTTCGACAATTTGGCAAATAACTGCTTCTCTCTCAAAATCTGCAACACAATCCGCAGATGCATATCATGTTCCTCTTCATTCCTTGAATACACTAGAATATCATCAATGAAGACCACTACAAACTGATCCAGATAGGGCCTGAACACCCTATTCATCAAATCCATGAAAGCTGCAGGTGCATTCGTCAGACCAAAAGGCATAACTAGAAATTCATAATGCCCATACCTGGTCCGAAAGGCGGTCTTAGGAACATCTTCAGCTCTGACTCTCAGCTGATGGTACCCTGATCTCAGATCAATTTTAGAAAACACAGCTGCACCCTTCAATTGATCAAAGAGATCATCGATTCTAGGCAAAGGATATTTATTTTTAATAGTCACCTTGTTCAATTGCCTATAATCGATACACAACCTCATAGTACCATCTTTCTTCTTCACAAATAGCACAGGAGCTCCCCAAGGAGAAACATTGGGGCGAATAAATCCTTTGTCCAACAACTCCTGTAATTGCACTTTCAATTCCCTCAATTCTGCTGGTGCCATTCTATAAGGAGTAATAGAGATAGGAGTGGTACTAGGCAACAATTCAATACCGAACTCCACCTCTCTCTCAGGATGCAACCCTGGCAACTCCTCTGGAAACACATCCGAGAACTCAGCAACTGTGGCAATGCTATCAATAGGAGAACCTCTCACTCTAGTATCTACCACATGAGCAAGATAGGCTTCGCATCCCTTTCTAATCAACCTCCTGGCTGCAACAGCTGAAACAAATAAGGAGGCTAGCTGTTCCTGCTCATTAGATACTATCACCTCTCTACCATCAACAGTTCTCAAAGAAACAATTTTCCTTTTACAATCTACCACAGCTCCATGTCTAGATAGCTAGTCCATACCTAGAATCACATCATATTCCTTAAATGGCATCTCAATCAAATCTCCAAGAAACTCCTCACCTTGCACCCTCACAACACTATCTCGGTGCACCTTGCTCACAATTACACTATGCCCTAAAGGATTTGTCACCAACACATCAAATCCTAGGGACTCAGCATGCACATCACATACAGGCAAAACAGATGCACTAATATATGAATGCATGGAACCCGGATCAATCAAAGCAAGTACTGGAGTATTAAATAAAGAAAAAGTACCAGCTATGACTGCCGATGCATCAGGCTGCCTCTACATAACATACATCCTCTGGGAAGAACCAACCTCCTCTGGTCTACTCTCCCTGGAGGTAGCACCTCCTCTAGAATTGTACCCCGGTCTACCTCCTCGGCTGACACCTCTGCCTCCTCGGCCTCCCCTCGTACTAGGTCGAGAAGCTGCAGTATCAACTGACATCCGCTCCTGTCTCTCAGGACAGTCTCTCACAAAGTGATCTGGTGATCCACACCTGAAACATACCCCTGCAACACCAGCCTTCCAGCAAGGACCACCATGTGGCCTACCACAATGGATACAGACGGGTAAGGTGGATCTCTGAAGCATAGGGGTCGGAGCACTCGCCACTGAAGCTGCAGGTCTAAATCTCTGCCTCTGTAACTGCACTGACCTACCCGCTGGTCTCTGGCTCCTACTATTCCGAGGAACAAAACTTCCTCTACCCCTCTTCGCAGAAGAAGACCCTGCCTCGAACTGGGGCCTTCTAACCCTAACCTCTTCTTCTGAAGCAACCGCAATACCCTGAGCTCGCTCTACACTTCGAGCTGCTGCCACAAGCTGTGAGAAATCCTGATATCTAGATCCAGCCACTAAGCACATGATCGAGGGCCTCAATCCCTCCTCAAATCGCCGACATCTATCAATCTCATCAGCAATAATACCCCCAGCATACTGACTCAGTCGAATAAACTCAACTTCATACTCAGTAACAGTCTTGCTGTCTTGCTTCAAGCTCAAGAACTCCATCTTCTTCATGTCCTTATACTCCCTAGGAGTATACTTCAACTCAAATTCCCTCAGAAAATCGGCATATGACAAGGTTGGTGGATCATCCATAGAATGGGGCACTGTCCTCCACCAATCGTATGCATCTTTCTGTAGCAATGATCTGACATAGTCAAACTTTTCCTCAGGGGTGGCTTGCAACTGAATAAAAATCCTCTGAACTTTGTCAAGCCACTGCTCTGCTACAGCTGGGTCAGTAGTACCAAGGAAATCCTCCGCTCCATACTTCCTTAGTTTGTCATAATGTCTCACTGGTACCACAGGCTGAGGGGGTGGTGGCACTAGTTGCACTGGTGCTTGCCTCATAACTTCCATCATATGTCTAAACCAGGCTGGCAGAACCTCCCCTCCAGCTGGTCTACCCGACACCGAAGCAGGTGCCTCCTCAACACTATCAACTCTAGCTCCCTCAGCAGGAGCAATACTCTCGGCACTACCCTCAATCGACTGACGTGAGTGAGAATCCATCACAACCTAAGTCTGCAAACACAACATACTACATCTTATTAAAGATCAGAGGTTGCCAATCCCAAACATGTATATTATTCAAAAACCACTTTTAAAATCAAAATAATCTTTTTCTTACATTTTACCTAGGTTGAGAATCTCAAACCTAGGCTCTGATACCAAAACAATTGTAACACCCCCATATCCAATGCACACACACTACAACCACAACAATGTAGCATAAGTGCACCAAACATAGGGATGCTACGGTTTTCTTAACATTCAAAAGACTTTAAACTTGATACAATACCCTTATCATTATACATTATAGAAAAGTAGATCATTTACTTATAAAACAAAACATATTAGTTATATATATACATTTAAATATTACACAGCGGAAGTTATAAAATATGTACATATTTACATATTAAACATTTCTTTACAAAATATAAAGAAGTATACATGATTGGCAAGTCTGCTCTGATCTTTAAGCTCCCAAAATGGATTCTTCAAGGTCTACTCTCACTTGGTCTTGATGAACTCTCGGGTTCAACTCTATCAACTCTATTACCTGCGCGATTAAACACTATCGCGCTAAGCCAACTGCTTAGTAAGATAATCATGCAAATGATATGACTTAGTGCAATGCAATGTCATTTCTCAATCCATATATGCAAATCTAACAACATATCTTTCCATTTCATAACTCAACATATATAGACATATCACGTTTCAACATCTTATCAAATACCTCATTAGTATTCATTTAATCATTCATAATCAACACTAAGCAAAGACAAGCATTGGGCCCAAGACACACTAATATGCCATTCAATTTTCAGAGTTAATGCTTTGGTTTTGTTATCACATTTATCAATATCATATACCCAACTAGGCTTCAAGGATTAAGTTCAACCAAGCTTCAAGGGGAGCAAAGCATGCTAAGCTTCTACCCAACTTGGCTTCAAGAACTAACCCAACCTAGCTTCAAGGGTGGTAACATCTCAATTAGGCTTCAAGGATTCAATCCAACCTAACTTCAAGAGATTGTTACACTTATTAGGCATGCCACCAACAACCAACTCTGAAAATGGAATAACACATTAGCCACACAATTCATTTATTATTCAATTATCATTTTCATTCTCAATTCTCAACAACATTTAGGCAAACATGCCTTATTTCTTTCAATTGCATCATCATAGCCAAACACAATGGCATTGTCTCATATCATGTCTTATTTGAATTATCATTGCATCTTTGATATACATTTCAATTTCAATGTATATTACTCATGAAACACATTACCATTCACAATGCATAACATAACATTGTTCAATCTCAACAATGCAATTAGGGCAAAGAATAATTGATATGATTCATAATTTTAGGACCTTACACATGCATTTGATTATATCATTCATTGATTCAAGTGTGTTTAAAGTGTTTAGGGTTAGGTTTAGGGACCAACCTACCCTTGGAGAACCAAAACAATGCAATTAGAACAAAGAATAAAAACCCCAACCCACACAATTGAGGGACACGGGCAGCCACTTGAGGGACACGGCCAAGCTTGTGGCCGTGTCTCTTAAACCAAAACTCACAGTAGCTAACACGGCTTGGGAACACGGCCATGTCACCCAAAAACTAATCCAACACGCCCAAAATCCCTTGGCTTGGCCGTGTCACACATTGCTTTTGGCCGTGTCTCCCAAAACACAAACCCTAATATGCACAACTCAAACACACCAAATCACAAAATCAACAAACTTTAATTCACTTTAACACCACTTCAAAATAAGTAAAGAAAACAAAAGAATACTTACCAAATAATGAAATTTCTTGAAATTCCAACTTGTTTACTTGAAATCTCCTTCAACCTTTGAGCTAAGAACATCAAAATCTTCCTTTGCTCTCTTGTTTTCCTTTGCCTTTGGTGAGCCGGCCAACATCAAGAAGAAGAAGAGAAGATGATGAAGAAATCACAAAGTCAAACACTCATTAAATACCCATCCAAAAGAAAATTACTATAATACCCTCATACACATCTTAATTCCCTTTATAATTTCTTGCCCACTTTGGTAATTTCACATGCCCTAAAAAAAATCTCCTCTTGCATTGACTAACCCTTTTGACCAATGTATATGTTATATATATCATCATATACACAACATATAAACTTGTCTCTAAACCCTATTTCTTCCCAAAACACATATACATATACTTTTCTTTTCTCAATTTAAACCAACAACAACAACAACAACAACAACATACAAAACTTCTAGGGCATGCATAGGGATATTACAACTACAAACCCTAGGCATGGGTATTTAACTCAACATCATCAATTTATAACAATCATTCAACTCAATGTAAATCAAATACAAATTGTTCATTGCAATATCAATCTTTTAATACAACAACAACAATAGAAATGAATTAAAAGAGAGAATAGAAAAACCCCTTGTGAAGATGCCAAGAGCAGGATTACTAGTCTTCCTCCTAGCTCCACTTGATGTATGATGAAGAACTCAAGCCCTCTTCAATGGTTGATTCCCCTTTGCAATATGGAATGGAGCTTTCTCAAGTCACCAAACCTTTGGATGGAGCTTTCTCAAGTCACCAACCTTTGAATGAATATGCCTTTGGAAGATGGAATGGAGCTTTCTCAAGTCACTAACCCTTCAATGAAGCTTCTTCAACCTTCAAGAGCTTGTTTAACCCAATTTATCCCAAAGAATCTCAAAGAACTTGTCAATGGAAGATGGAGAAGGTGGAGAGGATGGAAATGGAGATGAAGATGAAGGGCTAAGGGAGAGTGTCACTCTCTCCCTCTCTCAAACGTGTAAGCAGAAATTGTCCAAGGACTCCCCAAAATTTCCCTCTTCTTCTCTTTTTAATTCATTCAAAAACACACCCATGCCTTCCAACTCACACCACTTCACCTTGTTCCCCACTTTTTCTTTTTTTTTTTTAATATTTCTTTTGGCAAACATAAGGCTTTGTTCCCCACTTTGTCCCCCACTTCGTGCAAAAGAAATCAAATGTTTTAAGTGTGACACGGCCAAGCCAAGAGTAGCTTGGCCGTGTCTTTCATTTTTCCTTGGGACACGGCTAAGTTTGCTGGCCGTGTCCTTCATTGCCCTCTTTCTTTCTTTCTTTTCTTTCTTTTCTTTTGGTCTCAAGGGGTGACATGGCCAAGCTAGTGGCCGTGTCATGTGACATGGCCACAAGCTTGGCCGTGTCATGTGGGTGTGTCAACTTCTGTTTCTTTTCTTTCCTTCTTTGCTTGCTCCAAGTGTTCTTTGGCATGAAATGGGACACGGCCAAGCTTGTTGCCTGTGTCATGTGACACGGCCAGAGGCTTGGCCATGTCATTGAGTGTGTCTCTTTCTGCTTCTTCATTTTTGCTCTTTCTTTATGGTTTCTTTGTTTTGCTTCTTGGATGAGACACGGCCAGTGGCTTGGCCGTGTCAAGCTCTGCCATCATCATTCTTTGAGGGACACGGCCAAGCTTGATTTGGCTTGGTCATGTCTTGCTTGGTTCATGCTTTTCCTGCACTGTTTTGATCTTCTAAGGGTGTTTTTGCACTTAAACCTAAAACAAACACTTTAAACAAACTTAAAACAAAAATCAATCAAAACATTAACTAAAAACACATAAAAATCACACTAAAAACTAGTACAAAAATGATCTAAACAAAGTGCACGCCATCGGACCATCTTTGATACAACTCTCCATGAAAGGTGATGTATTGTAAGGACCATCGCCTTATGGCTCTTCTCTCTTCCCTTGTTTCCCCCAACGGGTATTGCTTATTCTCCAAGAAGCATCTCATGGTGTCATACCACGCATCATGGTTTGTATCAGTTTCTATGATTGTTTCATATTCATAGCAAGGAGTTGATGAACTGGTCAAAACCAAAGGCTTAAGAAATAAATTGACAGGATTTTCCCTCATTGAAGCCTATGTGGCTAGGGCATTGACCATCTGGTTGTCTTCTCTTAGTAAGAGTATAAATCTGCACTCCTTAAAATTATTTTTCATCATGATCAAATAACTGTGGTACAGTTTTAACTTCTTTTCTTTTAGCTCTCACTCTCCATTCACTTGGGATACCACTAATAATGAATCACCAAAGACTTGCACTTTATCCACCTTCATAATTATCAGGGTTTCCAAACCGAAAGATATAAGCTTCATACTCTACCATGTTATTGGTTGCCCTGAACTTTAACTTCTTAGCTAGAGGAATGAGCTCCCCTTGATTCTAATATTACTCCTAAACCTGCTCCCTTTCAATTTACTGTTCCATCAAAATATATCTTCCATTCTTGTACTTCTATGGCCTCTAAATGTTCATCAAAAAATTTAAAAACCACTTCCTCACTGTCCGGCAATGGTTGCTAGGCCAAGAATTCTGCTACTGCTGTACCTTTGATGGTTTTCCTGGTTATATATTCAATCTCAAACTCTTCTAAAATTATCAACCATTGGCCATATTTCCCAATCAACGAGGGTGTCTCCCTTAAATACTTCACCGGATCCAACCTAAAAATTGCTTGCACACTATAAGACTGAAAGTAATGCTGCAATTTCTTAGAAGAACAAACCACATCTATACAGGTCTTTTCAATGATGCTATACTTAATCTCATAAGGTAGGAGCTTCCTACTCAAATAGTAGACTGCATGCTCAACCCCTAATTCATCTGCTTGGGCTAGCATAGCTCCTATTGACTCTTCCTCTACTGCTAAGTATAATAATAAAGGTTTACTGGTTTAGGTGGTTTCAAAATAGGTGGATTTAGAAAATACTCTTTTATACGCTCAAAGGCCTTTTGACACTCTTCATTCCACTTAACTGGCTGGTTCTTTTTTAGCAATTTAAAGATAAGTTTACATATTATACTAAGCTTTGTTATGAACCTACTAATGTACTGCAATCATCCGATGAACCACCAAACTTCCTTCTCTGTCTTAGAGGCTGGCATATCCCTGATTGCCTTAACATTGTTAGGATCAATCTCAATACCATTTGGGCTAATCACATGCCCTAGCATTTTACCTGAAGTAACTCCAAACACACACTTCTTTGGATTCAACCTGAGATTATACTCCACTGCTCTCTCAAAGAATATCTCTAGGTTTTAAAAATGTTGTTCTCTTGTATCAGACTTTACAATCATATCATCAACGTAAACCTCAACTAGTCTTTAAAATCTGAAAAATGGGACATCCTTTCATGAAGATTAGGTAGCACCTCTCTCACAATCATCCTAATCTAATCCAATTCATCGAACCTTTTCTTGAGTAATGCATCTTTGTTTCTCCACCTTTTTATGTAATCAACAAAGTTTCCATTTGGTCATTGCCTAATGGACTCAACTTCCTTCAAAGTAACCTCCAACTCAGTATTATACCCATATTGTTGGATGAAGGATTTGTATAGTAAATCCCAACTCTTTTGAGTACCATCCTCTAAGGTGTTAAACCAATTCTAGATAATAAGGTCCAACAAAAGCATGAAGTACCTTAGATTTTGAGCCTTAGTAGCTTGAGTAGACTGCATAGCAGTGATGTATTACTTCACATAGAGATGAGGATTCCTAGTTCCATCAAACTTGGCAAAGGAGGGCATCTTAAACTTGTACGTGACCTCTTCATCTTGTTTAAACAACTTGTCCACCTCTAACATTTCTTTAGTTTTCAGCTTCTTTTCAAACTTCTTTTCCAAATTGGCAATCAGCTTCTCAACATCTAAAGTTTTAGTCTTTTCCACAGCTGATCTTTCAACAACCTTCGGCTCTTTCTTCTTATCTTGAGAATCTTGAAAATATTGAGCCCAATCATTATCATCATCAATGACTACTTTGTCATCATCAAAGGCTACTTCATCGACCTTAGCCTTCCATTTGTCCTTCGGCTTCTTAGTCCTAGCAAATGCCTTAGCAATGTTCCCTAAAAGTGCAACCAATTGGCTCTTCATAGTCTCAGCCAAGGCCTCCTTCAGTTCTTCCATCTTGGCATTGAGTGTGTCATCCACCATCCTTTGAATCTACTCAGGTTCCATTATTCTTGGTGGGAAGCTAATTGAGTCGCTACTGGAGTCTACATCATTAGTGTAGGTTGGGTTGTCATACGCTCTAGAACTGTTGTACTATAGGTTTGTGATCCAAAAAGGATCAATGACGTAACGTAATGCATGTATGCATGTATGCACAAGCAAACAAAGATAATTAGGATGTTCCTTTCAACCTTATAACTTCCACACATGAATGACGAGTCTCTTTTCCTAGGTATATGATCAAAAAACTACTAACATGGAAAACATTCACTAAGATGATTTAACCAATAATTGTATTTTCAAATTTAGAAGTCAATCCATGATAATTTCTATTAATTAAACTTTAATCCATTGAGTCAACTAAAATAGCTTTTATGCTATATTGGATTAAAATAAAATTAAGAGGTTTATCATAAATAGATTTCCCATTTAGAAAAATAGCTAATGATTCATGCCAAAAACAAGCCCATGATTAATAATTCTTGGTATAAACTAGGCCCGCAATTGATTTTGATATTCCATAATTGACCTAAATATTTTGTAAGCTCTTTTTAAGGTGGAAAAAGATTTTTGACCCATAAAGGTTTTATTTCTGAAGATCATTTTGAAAATATTTTTAGTCTCTTGTATTTTAAGGAAAAAATTATTTTTTAAGCTTAAAATATAATTAGGTCATATTAGAAAAAGAATAAACAAAATAAGCCATGGTTCAAACCAAGATAAATTAATCATAGTCAAACAACAAGCATTTGGGGTAAAAACCTAAGAAAAGTTACTA
This sequence comes from Garcia nutans, assembly GCA_947685225.1. NCBI lineage: Eukaryota > Viridiplantae > Streptophyta > Magnoliopsida > Malpighiales > Euphorbiaceae > Garcia > Garcia nutans. The sequence continues at coordinate 60,623,020 of CANTUV010000031.1, forward strand.
GGCCAACTACATGGGCTTTAGTCTTTGGGTTGAAAAGCTTAGGTCCCCATGGCAAGTATATACAAAAAGTATAAGGCTATGAGTGGTTACGCAGTTCTCAATCTCTATATCTTGAGTAAAAGTATGGTATCACTTATACATGCACAACACAGATTCCACAGAGCATCCTAACTCATGCACACAATGAAAATCTAAAGGATATAATGAATAATAACATAATAATAAAGAATAAAATAATAAAAAGACTAACGGAATCAATTTCTCTTATCCTAGTAGAGTCACCACTGTGAGCGGAGATTTTTTCCTCCACTCCTGGAGGAATGGTGTGAGCAGGGATTTTTGCTCCCACTCCCGGTGGAATGGTTCTTGCGACTTCGGCACTGTTTAGGCTCGGGGCCTTAGAGAACATAGACCTAAGTCCGGAGAAAATGGAGTTGCCACCTGGAAGGGCCTGGAAAAAGAAAGGGGTGGATGACTCGATTCCTAAGGATTTCCCAACCCCCTAATGGGTTCAGAAAGTTGGGTACGTGTGGAGAAGGTGAGAAATGGCCCAGCACCCCCACAATGCCTGGTTCATTGGAACCGGCCTCCTTTACAAGTCTTAATATTATAAAATCCTTAAGTATAACAATATTATCCATATTACACACAACAATTAAAATAAAGCATCGTTATATTAAAAATCAAAGCAATGTCCAAACAAAGCAAATAAATGGACACACATCCGAAGATGAAAACATGCCCTTACATCATCTATGTCTAAACTAACAGGACACCCACCAAAAGATAGAAACATGTCCTTTACATTAGTTCAAAATATAAAAGCAATTTAAATTACATAGAAATTAATTAATGAGGAACCCACAAAGTGGAAACATACCTCTTACAACATTTGGAAATCAAAATAAATCGATAAAAGTAAATAACCATTCGTCATAAATAAATCATTCATCAAATATATTAAACATCAATATATAATAAACATTCATCCATGATAAATTAAATTAAGCATTTAAAATAAATTAAAGCATATAATGAACTACATAATCAAATAAAGCAAGTAAAGATACAAATTGAAGTTTACTGTTTCCATTTAAAGTTCTTTAATTAATATTTAGGGTTTTGGAACCATAAGATATTATTATTGTTATTTATTTAGGCTATTGTAAATTTTAAGAGAATTGAAATGGATTAGGGTTTAATAATTTAAGAAATTAATAAGGTTCTTTGATTAATCAAATTAGGGTTTGAGAGGTCAAATTATGAAATTAGGGTTTGGACACTTTAAATCATTTAGCTTTATAATTCTTAGCTAATGGATTATTATTTTGGATTTACTATATTGTGTTTGAATTTTTAGGTTTATAAAGTTTTAAGGTTTTAGGGTTTATGAAAACTAGGATTTACGGTTTTGTTTTTGAGGAATTAGGGTTTAGGAAAACTTAGGGTTTAGATTAACTAGTTTGAGGTTTACTGTCTTGGTTTTGGAATTGAAGAAAATAGTTAAGAGTTTTATAAAGTAATTGTGATTAAGGGTTTACAGTTTGCCCCATGCTTGAACGATCTAAGACTTTAGTGAAAGAGAGTGACAAGCAATAAGACTTAATTTTTGAAATGGTTGAGGCTTTGGGTTCTAGACCCGGTTCGAGTTCTGGACTCAAGGATAATTTTAGGTTTTGGACCTATGAGTAATTTGGGTTCTGGACCTGAGCTAAGTTCTGGACTTAAAATAGATTTTAGGTTCTGGACCTAAGGGTAATTTGGGTTCTAGATCTGAGCTAAGTTCTGGACTTAGAAGAGATTTTAGGTTTTGGACCTAAGGATAATTTGGGTTTCGGACCCAAGCTAAGTTCTGAACTTACTTTTTATCAGTTGAGAAGTCTGACTGCTCCGGCTGTTCTATGCATTGTGGTTCCTCACCCTCAAAATGAATCTTCATCGTTGGAAATTGGATCTTCATCCTTTAAATTGGATCTTCACCTTTGAAAATGGATCTTCATCCTTGGAGATCGGGTCTTCAACCTTGTAGATGGATCTTCATCCTTGGAGATCGGGTCTTCACTCTTGTAGATGGATCTTCATCCTTGGAGATCGGGTCTTCACCCTTGTAAATGGATCTTCATCCTTTGAGATCGGGTCTTCACCCTTGAAAAAGGATCTTCATCCTTTGGAATCAGATCTTCACCTTTGAAAATGGATCTTCATCCTTGGAAATCGGGTCTTCACCCTTGAAAATGGATCTTCATCCTTTGGGATCGAGTCTTCACCCTTGAAAAAAGGATCTTCATCCTTTGGAATCAGGTCTTCACCTTTGAAAATGGATCTTCATCCTTGAAAATCGGGTCTTCACCCTTGAAAGTGGATCTTCATCCATTGGAGGCCGGGTCTTTACCCTTAAAACATGGATCTTTATCTATTGAAAATTGGGTCTTTACCCTTGAAACATGGATCTTTATCCATTGAAGCTGGGGTCTTTACCCTGGCTTTAGCTCTTTTAGCTGAACTAATCTTTTATCTTTTGCATCTTCACTCTTTTGAGAATTCTAATTTTCTTCTTTTTTTCTTTTTTTTTCATTCTTTTTCTTTCATTCTTTTTCGTTCTTCCTTTTTACTTTTGCAAAAAAATTTAGCCCTTTTTTGCTAGCCTTCATATCCTCTCCTTGCCCCCCTGTGTGGTAAAATATTAGCAGTGAGTCAAAATGTTTTGTTCATGCATAAACTCAAAAATTAAAAAGCAGAAACTTTGCCCCCTGTGTAGGCCCAAACCCATGATTTTTCTATGCGGGCTCTGATTGATATTTTTGTTGCTAGTTCTTTGCACAAGCACGCATTTCTTCTCTTTGCAAAATTACTGGAACTTTCTCAAGCAATGGGCCTTCTATGCCCCCTGATTTGATATCTTCTTTTGATTGTTTACTTCGCAGGGTGTTTGTTGTTTACTTTGACAAGGAATAGACAATACAAGACAAGAAAGTGCGATGTGATATGCTCATGTATGCATGATATGCATGGCTAATACTTATAGTCATTCCATTGACTCACAGACTGAGGTGATCAGCAGAAGTATTCTCATTGATTCCCTCCAAATGCCCATTCAGGTCTTGCACTGGAATGGTAGGATGCTTCACATTTATGGCTTTATCTTCGAGAATATGAGTGGTGGAGACCCTAAGCTTGCAGAGTCAGGGATACATCCATTTCAAACTATGCTTCAGCATGTCAGTTGGTAGCTTCTTCATGACCTTGGCAATAATCATTTACTTTGCCCAATGTGTCCTTTGAGGTTCAATGATTCAACATACTTCCCTTAACTTGAAGAAAAAAATTTTTTTTTTGAATTTTCAATTTTGAATTTTGATTTTGAAATCAAATGTTGGCTTTGCCAAATCAATGTCAATGTACCTCAGGATTTGATTTTTCAAATTAACATATCTATAACATGACAACCCTAGTTACCGTACTAAACTTGGGAATCATTTCTATTTAAGCAAGAATTGTTGCACTTCAGATAGGCACATACACATTACTTAGCCAAAGGTCTCATTGAGTTTAAATATTGTCTATCTCATATGCATGCTTATTCAAACTATCTCCACTAATAGACTCTACCTACCAAGAGAGATCAATAGGTCTTTAATAGGCTTGAAATGGGGTCTATAAGGGACATGGGTTAAATGAAGGCCATTTGAAAGTTGGAGTCATTTTGACACTATAGGCAAACCCTCACACTACAAATTTCTTGTTTGAACTTTAGGCAGCTGGGAGCAATCTTGCTAGACTCCAAATTCCTTCTATATCTTCTTGGCCTTAATCTGGATCTTGATTAGGATAGTCTTTGTCCTTGCAAAAAGTTTGAGACCCAAATTCATTTCTTTTCTTCTTTTCCCTTTTATGTCTCTTTACTTTTCTTACTTCTCCCTTTCTTTGAGCATTTTATCATTTTATCCTTCTTCCTTGTAGGACTATCAAGTACAAAACTTTCAAGAACTGGATGGTCTTTCTCCTTTTTCTCTGATTTGATCGAATCTTTGGTTGGGTTGGACCAATTCAAGCCAAACTGTCCTTATAAACCAAACGAAAGCCTTTTGTTGTCTTAGGTAAAAGAGAACTCAATTGGCTTTTTGAACTGCCTTTTTAGGTTTTATTTTTCTTCCTTTTTTTTTCTTTTTTTTTCTTTTCTTCTTTTTTTTTGTCTTCTTTTTTTTCCTTGCTCTCATTTCTCTTATTTTCTTTTCTTCTCTTTTTTTGTTTTTTTTGTTTGTTTTTTTTTTGTTCTAGCTCTAAAAGAGTTGTCTTATTTTTACCAACTTGAGCTTCCAATAATGGATGAGTGGAGTGACATAAATCTTCTTTAATAGAGATAAATCGTTTGTTACTCTGATGTTGTCTTGATAAATTGGAGATATTAGAAAAACTTCAACTACCCTTATGGTCTTGAGAACTTCAACTACCCTTATGGTCTTGACTATTCATTTCTTTCTTTGATCTTCTTACCTCCTCATCTTAGTGATCATAAGACTTGTCAAAAGTACCACAACAGCTCAGGGTAGGTTATTGGGATTTGTAAGCCAATGAAAAGAAAGTTAAAATTTTATGAAGGCTCAAAAGGACAACTAGGGATTAATATTTAATAGGGTGGATACTAGTTGTTGGCTAACCAAACAATGCCTAGATCATTTCTCTCTTAAATAAGTAGAGTTCAATTTTGCCTCAAAAATTTGTCAAAGCATGTTCTAAGACTGACTAGGACCTAGACAAAGGTAATTATGCAAGAGCCCTCTCTAAGTAAGCATACATAATTCAATGCTATAGAACAATTCCCTCACCTAGTAAAGTCATTCAAGTCATGATGCATAAATATATTAATTCGTGAATCATCAAGCTAGATTCCTCATTGGTTAGGCACCAAAATGAACAAAGACCAACAAAAATTATAATAAAAATAATTTATTCAAACAACTTTAAATTTGAAAAACACGATTGTTCCAATTAAATATTAAAGAAAGTAAAATTGAAAAGCAACATTCAAGCTAAGGAAAGTTTGTTGAATTAAGCTCCTTCTCCTTTCACATCTTCAACATTCCCATCTTGAAAAGAGGATAAAACAAAATCTTCTTCCAATCCTTTTCCCACCATGAAGGTTGCTGGTGGTGGCACTCTTCCAAACTTAGACAAAGGATTATTCTTGGTATTGGGCTTGTCGGCTTAGGTAGCTTACCACTATCAATTAGATCTTGGATCTCATGCTTCAATTGGGTACATCTATTAGTCTCATGTCCTTGAGTCTGATGAAATTGACAAAAAACCTTAGTATCAAATTTTAGGGGTAGAGGATTAGGCAAAGGCCGAGAGGACAATGGTTGTAGTAGTCCCTCCTTTTGTAGCTTGTTGAAAATTCAAGATAAAGACTTCCCCAGATTTGAAAACTGCCTTCTATTTGCTTGACCAGTTGTATTGACATCAACTTCCTTTTGTGTACTTTGATTGCTAGGCTGATAATTTCCTTTCTCATTCCTTCTTACTGAAAAGCAATTCTTCTCCCTTTCCCATTCTTTAATTTGCAGACCGGCTTGGAGAAGATCCTTGAAATCCCTTATAAGGGTGTGAGACATCCTTTCACAGAGATTGGGCAGGATGCCTCTCACGATCATCCTTATTTTATCAGATTCATCGGGCCTCTTCTTGAGCAAAGAAACCTTAATTCTCCATCTTTTGACATAGTCCACAAAATTCTCATTTGGCCTTTGTTTAATGGACTCCACTTCCATTAAGGTAACTTCCATTTCAACATTGTATCCATATTGTTGGATGAAAGCCTTATACAACATGTTCCAATCTTTTTTAGTACTTTCCTCTAAGGTATTGAACCAATTTTGGACAATAGGATCCAATGAGAGCATGAAGTACCTCAGAGTTTGAGCCTTAGTAGCTCGGGCAGACTGCATAGTAGTGATATACTGCTTCACATGGAGATGGGGGTTTCCAGTACCATTGTACCTAGCGAAGGAAGGCATCTTGAACTTATAAGGGACCTCTTCATCTTGTTCAAATAGTTTGTCAATCTCGGACATTTCTTTGGTTTTCAGCTTTTTCTCAAATTTCTTTTCTAAATCAGTAATCATCTTCTCAACATCAGATGTCTCGGTCTTCTCCATAGCTGACCTTTCAACAATCTTTGGTTCTTTCTTCTTGTCTTGTGGATCTTGGTAGTATTGAGCCCAATCATCATCATCATCAATGATCACCTTATCATCATCAAAAACCACTTCACCAACTTTAGTCTTCCCTTTGTCCTTTGGCTTCTTAGTGCTAGCAGATGCTTCGGCATGATTTCCTAAAATCGCAGCCAATTGGTTCTTCATGGTCTCAGCTAGGGCCTCTTTTATTTTTTCCATCTTGGCATTGAGGGCTTCATCCACCATTCTTTGAATTTGTTCGGGCTCCATTGTTTTTGGTGAGCAAGTGATTGAGTAGTTGCTAAATTCTTCTCTTCCAGCGTAGGTCGGATTGTCGTAAGCTTCTGAACTATAGTAATCCAGGGCTGTGAGCCATAAAGGATCAATGATATGAGATGTAAATGTATGCACGTATGCACAAACAATTAACAAATAAGGACAAATAGGACGTTCCTTCCAACCTTATAACATCCACACACGAATGACGAGTCTCTTTTCCTAGGTATATGGTTAACAAAATACCAACATGGGGTATCTTGTTTTTGAATAATTCCCTCGGATGTCTCAACTAATAGTTATATTTTCAAAAATAGAAATCAGTTCATAATAATTCCGATTAATTAGGTTTTAATCCATTCAACCAACTATAATAGCTTTTATGCTATATTGGATTAAAACTAAATTAAGAGGTTTATTATAGATAGATTTCTCACTTGAAAAAGTAACTAATGATTCATGCCAAAAACAAGCCCATGGTTAATTATTCTTAGTATGAACTAGGCTCACAATTAATTTTTAGTATTTCGTAATTGACCTAAATAATTTGCAAGCTCTTTGTAAGAAAAGGTTGGATGAAAATAATTTTGTTTCTAAGCCCATTGTAAAAAATTTAGAAAAAATGGATATTGGGCTTAGTATCATGGGCGATGAGCAAAAGAATTTTTGATTTGTTTTTAGAAAAGTTTTATCTCCAAAGACCATTTTGAAATGTTTTGAAGATAGCTTTGGTCTTTTGGACTTTAAAGAAAATTTTATTTTGAGCTTACAATGTACTTAGGTCATATCAGAAAAAGAGCAAACCAAATAAGTCATGATTTAAGCCAAGACAAATTAACCATAGTCAAACAACATGCATTTGGGGTAAAATCCTAAGGAAAGTAACTAGGCCAATTACATGAGCTTTAGTCTTTGGGTTAAAAGGCTTAGGTTCCCATAGCAAGTATATACCAAATGGTACGAGGCTATGAGTGGTTATGCCATGCTCGATCTTCATACCTTGAGTGAAAGTATGGTATCCCTTACATAACATAACACAGGTATCACGGGCATCCTAACTCACGCACATGATGCAATCTAATATGATGCAATGGATAATATCATTATAAGAAAGAATAGAATAATATAAAGACCAACATAATCAACTTCTTCTATCCCCAGTGGAGTCGCCACTGTGAGCGGGTATTTTTACCCCCACTCCTGGTGGAATGGTTCTTGCCACTTCGGCACCGTTTAGGCTTGGGGCCTTAGAGAACATGGACCTAAGTCCGGAGAAAATGGAGTTGCCACCCAGACGGGCAGGGAAAAAGAAAGGGATGTTGACTTGATTCCTAAGTAATTCCCAACCCCCTAATGGGTTTGGAAAGTTGGGTATGTGAGGGGAAGGTGAGAAATGGCCCAGCACCCCAACAATGCCCGGTTCATTGGAACCGGCCTCCTTTACAAGTTTTAATATTATAAAATCCTTAAGTATAATAATATTATCCATATTACACGCAACAATTGAAATAAAGCATCGTTATATAAAAAATCAAAGCAATGTCCAAACAAAGCAAATAAATGGACACCCATCCGAAGATGGAAACATGACCTTACATCATCTATGTCTAAACTAATAGGACACCCACCAAAAGGTAGAAACATCTCCTTTACATTAGTCTAAAATATAAAAGCAATTTAAATTACATAGAAATTAATTAATGAGGTACCCAAAAAGTGGAAACATACCTCTTACAACATTTGGAAATTAAAATAAATCGATAAAAGTAAATAACCATTCTTCATAAATAAATCATTCATCAAAGATATTAAACATTCATCCATGATAAATTAAATCAAGCATTGAAAATAAATTAAAGCATTTAATGAACTACATAATCAAATAAAGCAAGTAAAGATACAAATTGAAGTTTACTGTTTCCATTTAAAGTTCTTTAATTAATATTTAGGGTTTTGGAACCTTAAGATATTATTATTGTTATTTATTTAGGTTACTGTAAATTTTAAGAGAATTGAAATGGATTAGGGTTTTATAATTTAAGAAATTAATAAGGTTTTTTTATTAATCGAATTAGGGTTTGAGGGGTGAAAATATTAAAATTAGGGTTTGGACACTTTAAAACATTTAGCTTTATAATTCTTAGCTACTAGATTATTATTTTGGATTTACTATATTGTGTTTGAATGTTTAGGTTTATAAAGTTTTAAGGTTTTAGGGTTTATGAACACTAGGGTTTACGGTTTTGGTTTTGAGGGAATTAGGGTTTAGGAAAACTTAGGGTTTAGATTAACTAGTTTGGGGTTTACTGTCTTGGTTTTGGAATTGAAGAAAATAGTCAAGAGTCTTCTAAACTAATTGTGATTTTTAGAAATTGTAAAGTAAGTTAGGGTTTGGAGATTTAACAAAACATTTGGAAATTTTGGAAAAGAATTAAAAGAAAACAGTTTAGGGTTTTTAAAAGCTTTTGGAAATAAGAAAAACAATTTAAGGTTTTTGGAAACAAAAGAAATGATTTAGGGTTTTTAAGGTATTTGGAAACAGAAGAAATCATTTAAAGTCTTTGGAAACAAAAGAAACGAATTAGTGTTTTTAAGATATTTGGAAACAGAAGAAATCATTTAAGGTTTTTGGAAACAAAAGAAATGAATTAGGGTTTTTAAGGTATTTGGAAACAGAAGAAATCATTTAAGGTTTTTGGAATGAAGATCAAGTCATTACATCTTCAAAGATCAAAGTTTTGTATGTATATTATTATGAATCAAAGAAACAAAGCTATGAGTAGTTTATGATTAAGGATCAAACCTGCGTAGTTGGTTCCACCAAAATTAACTTCTGGATGAACAAAGACAAAGGCAAGATTGCTGCCTTTGATGGCTTGATTGCTTGCTTGCTTATTCCTCTCCTCTAAAAAGTCCGATTGTTTTACTGCCAAGTCCGATTGTTTTACTGCTAAGTCTGATCAATTTTTAATGTTCCCTCCTTTTGTGTGTTTTTTTAGTGTTATTCATAGGAAATTTAGAAGATTAATTCCAATTGTTTAAGGAAACTATACTTAATTAGGAAAAGAAAACCGAAACCAAATAGAATTTGGTTTCGAAAAAAATTGCGTTGAAAAAATCTCGCTGGCAAAATTTACGACGGGATGCGAGGAATTGCAAGCGAGAATTGGCACTGGCGGGCTGCCAAGCCATTTCGTCCAATTACTTTTTGCTACGAATTTTTTCGTCGTCAATTTTTTCGTTGCTGATTTTTATTTATTTTTTTTTATTTATTATTATTTTATTACTATAATTATAAAAAGTAAATACTAAAACAAATATTATTTAATTAAGATAACACAAAAATTATTTTGAACTAAATAAAATATATTGGACCGGACTGGGTCAAAAATTAAGGGTCTACAAATGGTTTTTGTGACTTTGACACTATTAGTTTGAAGACCTTAAAGAACATGGGCCTAAACCTGGAGAATAGGAGTCGCCACCTAGACAAGCTAGGGAGATAGAAAAGGGTGGATGACTCAATTTCTAAGGAATCCCCAACCCCCTCTTGGGTTTGGAAAGTTGGGTATGCATGGGGAAGGTGAGAATGACCCAGCACCCCCATAACATCCTGTTCATTGGAACCGACCTCCTTTTTTGGTCTAAATATTATTAAATTCTTATATTATTACAATATTATTCATACTACATGCAATAGTGAAAATTAAATAATTATCATAATATAAATCAAATAATCAAACAAAAGGGACACTTATACAAGATGAAAACATGCTCTTACAACATCCCAATGTCCATACAAATAAATAAAATAGGATACCCACCAATTAGTGAAAACATGTCCCTTACAATATTTCAAAAAAAATCCTTAAAATAGTTAATTAAAATAAACAATGCACCCACAAAGTGAAAACATGCCTTTTACAATACCATTAAAATCTAAACAATAAGTCCATAAACATGATTTAATCATCCATCATAAACAATATAATTAAGTTTTTCATCCATCATATAATGAATTAAAGCAATAAAATTAGAGTTACAACATCAATTAGGGTTTTATAATGCAATTATGGTTTTATTTTAAAATCTAGGGTTTTATTAGAAAATTAGAGTTTTATTATGAAATTAGGGTTTTATCTTAAAAACTAGGGTTTTATTTATAAATTAATGTTTAGACCTAAAACTATGTTTTGTTTGATCAAATTAGGGTTTTGGAATATAAACTAAGACTAAAGAACGCAAATTAGGATTTTGGGAAATAAACTAAGGCTAAAACATCCAAATTAGGATTTTATAAAATAAACTAAGGCTAAAACATGAAAATTAGGGTTTTGGAAAATAAACTAAGAATAAAGCATGCAAATTAGGGCTTTGGAAAATAAACTAAGACTAAAGCATACAAATTAGGGTTTTGGGAAATAAGCTAGGTTTTTAGGACGAAAGTTAGAGTTTTAACTATTAATTAAGGCCACAAGCATGCAATTGAGATTATGATTTAATTTGAATCTAAAATCATGACTTTTTGTGGGCAATTTTGATCAACTAATTAATCTAAAACAATTAATGAACTTCAACAAATGATATGAGGAAATTATATGGAATTAGCTAGTAGAACATACCTATGTTGTTGGCTCCACCAAGGTAGTTTAGTTAAACCAAGCTCACAGTTTGAATAGTTGGAAAGCCTAGATCAATTGATGTCATAGTTAGGTGAAGCAATATAAAGACAATGGTTACTTTAGGCTACTGTCTTTCCTTGTGAATTGCTCTTAGTTCTTGCTTTTCAATTTATGTGTGTGTTCTGTTTTCAATTGCTCTTGGCTCTTTGATTGCTAAAGGCACTGTCCTATCTCTTTGTTTTTTAATGCCATATTTATAGGTAGCATTAGGGTGACCTTGGCTCGCCAATCCTTATCCAACTCAAACACCTTCTACTTATTCGACCTGCATTGGAATTTAAAAAAAATTAAAACTGAACTTAGGCCGAATCAAGGACTCATGGCAAATTGGAAAAGGCCAATTCGCTGTGGATAGGCTTCATGGAGAATTGGCTAGGCCAATTCATTATGATCTAGCATTTTGGTATCTGATCGACTAGGTTTAAACTTTTAAGATCGAACTCAACCTAGTTAAAACTTTTGAAATTGGATCGGACCAGATTTAAGCTTTTAAAATTGGACAAGACTAAGTTTAAGCCTTTTAAATTGGTCCAAATTAGGTTTAAGCTTCTTAATGTTGGATTATACCTAATTTGGCCCTTTGAATTCGGGTTGAATTTATTCATGACCAAAATTAAGGGTCTACATGGAGCAAGAAGATTGATTCTCAAGTTAAAAAACATACCTTTTTTTCTTGTTCCTATTTCCCAATTTTTTTTAATCTTCTAATTGATGATTGGATTTCAAATTTTGATTCAATTTTTGATGTTAGGTTTTTGGAAACATAAGAACAAAAATCTAAGCTTTCTTTCTTTTAATATTTTCTTTTCATGATTTGGTAAGTTAAGGAACAAACATGTGGTGTACATATGTTTACTTATCACCCATCCTTCTTATATTTGTTAGCTCCTTACTTCTCACCTTGCCATTTGTAAGATCACTAGATAATATTCCTATATGTTACTAATTGAATTGGCTTATGTGCATGTTATTTTAAAATCCTATCTTTTTGTGTAATTATTATTAATCATAACTAATGCTAACTATTGTTCCTTCATCATCATTTCACTTGCTTTCTATATGCATCTTCTTATTTACATGTTACCAAGTTGTAAATTTGACATATCAACTCTTGTTAGTTTAGCTTTTAACAAATGGAAATTGAGGTGTCCCTTATATGCTTACATAATGCATGCATATGATTCACTGAAATTCCAAGTTTTGAAGTTTTAGTTTATAATCTTAATTTTAATGGCTATTTAGCTAATTTATCTTATTAGTGTTTCATAAACACCATTAAGTATATAACTCATTATTGCTATAATAAAAAATTTAAATTCCCAAGTGATAAAATTCAGGTTGTTAAATTTGAACTAACTTATTTAACTTAGTGACTTTATGAATCTTTCATTAATTAAAATTTGATCTAATTATCTTTCCATAAAAATCAACTTATAGAATTCGCCCCTTTAAAGTTCAAATATAAATTGATAATCTTGTAGTGTTATTATTCAGAATTTCACTTAGGCCGAGATATTACAAAAAACTACAACATTAATTGATTCTTTGACACCCTAAAATAAAAATCTTCCTATCTTTATATATGCCTATAAAGTCTTAACTAAATAGGAATCCTAACTTAACTAGTAAATAACAATAAAATTTTTGTACAAGTTTTCTTTCTCCCTAAATAGGAATAAAGGTTCTAAAAGGATCTAATCTTCCAAAAATACATTAAAACTTTCATTATCTAAAGTTGAATCAAACGTCTAATTTGCTTTCTTTTCTATTAGGTTTGGTATTGATAAGACATGCCCACCTCTTAATTTGACTTTTATTCTTTGTAGACTTATGAACTTAGGTAAACTTTGCCCAACGCTTGCTTAAATTTCCAGCTCTTAATAGTCTCTTCTTATATTTTTGTCTCACCTTTACAATTATAGTTAAATATGCAAATAATTTATTCAATAAGTAGCTCAAATACATATCAAATCAAGCAATTAATTATTAGGTTTTCTCATGTATCATATACATATAAACACCAAAAGTAAATGAAAACTCATGCAAAGGATCTAACTATGTAATTTAATTTTGATCGCAAACTAACTAGAGGAATAAATCATATTACCTTAATTTTATAATCTTGCTCCTCAAGTTGGGCTACTTTCCTTCTTTTTGGGTTGTAGCAAACCATAAAAATCTAAAGTAGAATTACCTCTATTGATGGTCCACACAAGAAAGTAAAGAAAACAACTCACACCAAGAGAATTAGGAGGCTGAAACCTTGATTATGTGCTTGGAAATCAAGGTGGTGGCAAGGAGAGAGTTTGAAGAATGAGGGTGACCGAAATATTCATTAGGGTATGTGTGAGTTTTTGTCCTTCATAATGATGTATTTATAGTGGTCTAATCCCTTTCCTAAAAGAATTAATAAACCCCTAATGGGCTTTTTTAATTCATTAATTAATTAAGCTCAATTCATATCCAATATGGACTAATTAACTTAGCCCATGTCTATAACCATTATGAACTTCAATCTTATTAATTAATTTCGCCCTTATGGGCTTATAAAATCAAGCCCAATTCCATAACAATTTATGGATCTTAATTAATAAATCCAATTATTTAATTAATCTCTCTTTTTTAATATAATCCAATTTTAATACCTATTTTACATTTTCGTTACTTCCTCTTTAATTTGGGTGATCCAATAGGTTTCCAATCATGGTGGCAATTAGAATGAGCTAAGAAATCCTATTCTTATTAGGATTCTTTGTAATCCTAATTTAATTATCATTCTAGTAGTCTTCATTCAACTAGAAGCTTATAGAATCCTTGTCCAACTTGGATTCTTGGGAAATTCTAATCCAGTTAAAATTTAGTAATCCTAGTCCAACTAGAATTCTATGTAGGAATCTTAATCTAGTTAGGATTTCTATCCTACGTCACAAAATTAATATTTATCAATTTATATTCATTCTAATAGACCATGAGTTGTGTTTAGCCATACATTATGACCACCCAAATGATCAGAAAGTCATGTGATTTGACTTATAACCTTTCACATAGCAATATGTTATTCAAGTCATTCTTTCATCTCCTTATGCCACATTTGGTTATGAATATAGTGTATGTATTAACTCCATCTAGACTGGCTATGCCATACATAGCCCAAATGATAAGTTTCTTTGTAACACCCCATCTTAGCCTATGTTTATAGACCAAGATGGACTGTTATTTCATGGTGGTTGTGTCTTAACATTTTACTTAGCCAGTTTTAAGTGCAGATTTTAAAAAAATCTTGCCAGAACCTCCCCTAAAAATGGAGGTCCCAAGTGTCGCCAAAACTGATTTTTTTTAATTTTTGAAAAATATTTTGTTTCACAATTCAACTCAAGCACACTCCCAATAATCCACCCTTATAACCTCAACTACAATCCTGCAAGAAGAATTCACACTTCTATACTTGCATACATAAGTGCTAAACCCAAATAAGATTTATTAAATTACTAGCAGTGTACGTGTTCTAGCTTTTCATTATTATACATTTATTTGCTAGATCATACAAGCTTATGTACATGCCATATTACTACAATCAATCATATCCAAACTCCTACCCAAAGTAGTAGTCAAGGCCAGCTGCGCAGGACATGCTGCAATCTCGTCTCCTCGTTTAACCTACGAGTTTAGAGGGAAACTAAACTCGCTAAGCAATTGCTTAGTGGGTACTTAAATCATTGCAATAAAATAATAAAATGAAAGAATGATTTGAACATACATTTATATACTTTAAATACTTGAAAGGAATCAATACAAAACACAGATGGTAAAAAGGCTTGACTGAATAATTTGAATTTAAATCATTTCTCTTGCTTTTATCATTTTGGTTGCTCTACTGGTTTAACATCAATCCATATCATAATATTCAAGTTTTAACACATTTAGAAAAATGACCAAAGGAATAGTAGCGCGGCGCGTAAAATCGGCAACGCAATAGCGCGCGACAACTAAATGGTAAAATCTGTTTTTACTGCTGAAAATCAGTCAACTTTGGCAACGTT
Source organism: Garcia nutans (assembly GCA_947685225.1). Taxonomy (NCBI): domain Eukaryota; kingdom Viridiplantae; phylum Streptophyta; class Magnoliopsida; order Malpighiales; family Euphorbiaceae; genus Garcia; species Garcia nutans. The sequence continues at coordinate 60,638,194 of CANTUV010000031.1, forward strand.
TTTGACCAAGTAAACAAACTTATTTTTGGCTGAATTTTTGCAGGAAAACACTATCATAAGTTAACTAAATGCATGTAAAATTTCGTCGAAAAATTCTTTCGTTTGCCCCTTCAACGGACTGCCCAAAATGAAAGCTGCAGAATGGTGCCCAAAAGGGACCATTCGGCCCAATTTTCCAAACTTGAGGGAAATTCATTTTTTTCTTGCAAAATTGATTTTTAGAATCCTTTTGTGATACCATTGAAGGACTAAGGGTCCCTCTTCCAAAAATCAAACCAAAGGAGTGATTAAAAGTTCATCAAAGTTTATGGATAATTGAGCAAAGTTTAGCTAGTTTGTTTTGTTTTCATTCTTTTCACAATCAATTGATTACAAATGGTTCAAGAGCACTTTCCCACATATTTACCACACAAAATAACATTATTTCAAAACCATTTCAAAAGTCCCATAATGCAAAATATGTGAATTAATTGAAAAGGGCAATGATTTAAGTACCAAACCTTGTTTATTTGCTTTGTTCCTTGCTTGTCCTATTCTTTCTTCCCTTATTCTTCTTTATCCCTTTGATTTCCTATAATTTTCATAACTTTTCTTTCATTGATAACTTGAAAACTATCAATCAAATGAATAAAGTAAAGCTAGAATTGGAATCCTTACCTTAAAATTAAGCTTTTCCTTCCAAAAATCCACTTGAACACTTGAAAAATTCCTTCCCTTTTTTGATGGAGAGAATTTCGGCCATACCTCTCAAAAATGGAGAGAAAAATGTGTCCTTTGTTCTTTAATCATCCTTCTCTCCCTTTTTATATTTTTCCATTTTCCATTTATTTAATTAATTTCATTTTGGAGGGTTAAGATGTAACCACCACAAAAGTATCTTTAACTAGGATGGTGCCATATGGAGGGTTAAGATTAATCCAACCCAAAAGTGTCTTTAAACAAGATTTTGCCATGTTTCCTTTTCTAGAAAATTACTATGCCATGTGTCCCTTTTCTAGAAAATGGGTGGAAGTGAAAAGACCAAAATACCCTTCAATGGAAGGTTTTGCATTTTCTTCGTACCCGGGTGGTTTTATGACGCGTAAAATGTACCGTTCTCCTCCTTTCAACCTCTCGTTTCCATTTCCGACATTCATTCTTGATTTTGAACTAATTTATAAAAATTACGCTCATGCCCTTGACTTTTGTAAAAATTCCCTTTAGGTCCTTACGTGATTCAGGTCTCCACTTAGGTTCGTTCTTCAACATCGATCACTGCGGAGTCCTTCCGTTTACTTCGGATACCTTTACGTGTCTTGTTTTCCAGTGTATACATTATTATCACAAGAATGACAAAAATACCCTTGGTCAAGAATCCACTGTATCTCTCAAACTATGCATTTTCGGGAAAAACTGTGGTGTTCCATTTCGACCCAATTTTTCTCTACTTTCCATTTCTGGAGTCTGTTATATGCACTATTAAGAACCTCCAGTACAACTTTTGGAAATTATAGTTACCTCCCCAAAACTTTTTGAAATTACAGTCACCTCCCCAAAACTTTTACAATCTTTTCAGTTAGGTCCTTTTTGTCCTATAGAGCTTCCTTTCACTTCGTGTTCATTGCTGATTACTCGGGACGGCTCCTGTTACTGTACGCGGATGTACGGTACATGGATGTATTGTACATATGTACAAATTGGGTCGTTACATTTCTTCCCCTCTAAAATTTAGGCTTCGTCCCGAAGCCGATCGGGTGTAAAATTTAGGCTTCCATCCTCATTATTCCTTCTTTTTCCCAAAATATCTCTTCCATTCTATGGTTCCTTCGCCGCACTTTAACTGGAGGAAATCTCTTATTTCTTAATCCTTTGACTTTTCATGCTAAAATTTCTATTGGTTCTTCTTCATAATTTAGGTCAGATTGGACTCTGATGTTTTGTGTCTTTATATCGTGTGTGAAGTTCAACGATATTGCCTTATCATTGAAACGTGAAAAATATTATGTATTTTGTTCAGTTCTGGTAATAGAGTTAACCGATAGGCTATTGATCTATGCGTTCGATGATCTCGTATAGTCCAATAAGCCTAAGGCTTAACTTACTTTTCTGCTTAAATCTTAATACCTTCTTTCATAGGAAAGTCTTAAGAAAAACCTTGTCTTCCACTTAGAGTTCTATGTCCCTTCGTTTCGAGTCCGCATATGCTTTTGCTCCTACCTACCCGCATATGATTTTATCTTGTCTCTACTTAATTCCATCCAACACTCTGGGCGTTACCCTATATCGGTGTTACTATTAATTCAGCATACGTTAACCTACCCACATCGGTGTTCCATGTTTTCTTTTGTATACTTCTTTATAGGGCGTTACCGTATGCTGAATTAATAGTCATTGTTATATGCATATTCAATTAAATTCAAATACCTATTCCAGCCACCCTTAAATTCTATAACACATACTCTTAATATGTCCTCCCAAAAATTTGGATTACTCTTTCAAATCGTCCATCTATTTACGGGTGAAAGGCAGTGCTATAATTTGTTTGGGTTTCAGAAGCTGTTTGCGACTTCTATCATAAATTCATGATGAACTGTGGACCTCTGCCTAAAATGATAGACGTTGGAAAATGAGCTAACTTAGTACAATTTCCTTGGCGTACATTTCCACCAATTTATCTATTGAATAATCCATTAGTAAAAGTAGAAAATGAGCTAACTTAGTTAGGCAGTCAACGATTATCCGAACAACGTCCTGCCGGCCTCGTGTCATTGGTACTTCTATGACGAAATCCATAGTGATATGTTCCCACTTCCATACCAGACTGGGAATTAGTTGTAACTGTCCCGATAGGATTTGATATTTCGCTTTTGCTTGTTGACATATTAAACATTTGGTCATAAAATCAACAATATCTCTCTTCATTCCAGGCTACCATTAAAACTTCTTTAGATATTGATACTTTTGTAACTCCTGGATGCATTGCGTAGAGACTACTATATGCTTTTCGAAAAAAATTTTCTTTCTTATGTCTCCCATTGTTCGTATCATTATTCTATTGTCATAATACAAACCACTGTTCTTAGAAATCTAGAATTTTATATCCTTTCCTCCTTGCACTTGCGTGATCCATTTTTGTATTTGTTCATTTTTCTTTTGCACTTGATGAATTTCTTGAAAAGAAACATAGTTTATGCTTGCATTTCTATTACTAGTACTTCCTCTTCCATTGGTCTTAAACTGATCTTTATAGCGCCTAAGGCTGGTATCAAATTTCCACCAAATGCATCGGCCACCACGTTAGCTTTTCCTAGATGATAATTTATAACTTAGCTGTTATTTCCAAAACTTGGGCTTACTTTCCTTACCATAAATTGAGATCCTCATGGGTTGGCTGATATTTTAAACTTTTGTGTCTGTATAAATATAACACTTTTCTCCATATAAATCATATCTCCAAATCTTGAAGGCCAATACGATAACTGTTAATTCCAAACAGTGTGCTGGGTTATTATTATTATTATTTTTCGTATGGTTTAAATCATCAAAAGACTTATGCAACTATTTTATCCTTTTTCATATGCATATAACCTTAACCGACTATATATTCTTTGCTGGACACGGGCCGTATGGGTATTGCAACATTCGTTAACTTTTCCTTTAGTTTCTCAAAGTTCCTCTAACATTTATCAGTCCATTGGAGTTTGACATTCCTTTGAAACAACCTTGCCATTGGGATGATAATAATGGAAAACCCTTTTATAAAACATTATTAGTACCCAGCCAGTCCTAAGAAGATTTTTACTTCTATTACTGTCTTTGGTGTTTTCCATTCCAAAATGGCTTTTGTTTTCTTAAGACCTACTTTAATGCCTTATGCTAATATGGTGTGTTCTAAGAATGTCACTTTTTCCAATCAAAATTCGCATTTGTCATGTTTGACGTACAACTGCTTCTCTCGGAACATTTGCAATACTATGCAAAAGTATCGATCGTATTCTTCTTTGTTCCTTAAATAAATAAAGGTGTCATCTATGAACACCATTTACAAATTGGTCAAAATATGGATGAAAGATATGATTCATTAAATCCATGAATACTACTGACACATTTGTGGGCTCAAAAGGCGTTACAAGGAACTTATAACGTCCGTATCGAGTTCTAGATGTAGTCTTTGGAATGTCTTTTCCTTTGATCCGCAGCTGCTGATATCCCAGTCGGTGATCTATTTTTTTTTTAAACAAAACCTTGGTTCCCTTAAGTTGGTTGAATACATCGTCAATGGATGGTAATAGATATTTATCCTTAATCGCAAGCTCATTCAACTACTATAGTTCACATATGACCTTAAGGATTTATCTTTCTTCTTGACAAAGAGTACTGGCATGCCCCATGAAGAAATACTTGGCCGTATAAGACTCTTGTCGAGTAGCTTCTATAATTGTGTTTTCATTTCTTTGGGTTCCGCTGGTACCATTCAGTATGAGGCAACCGACACCGGTGCAATTCCCGGATATACATTTATAGTGAATCCTACTTTTCTCTTAGGTGATAATCCGGGTAGCTTGTCTAAAGAAACATCGAGAAAATCACGCATTGTTGATACCTCTTGAATCTTTATCACATTCTTCTTTGCTTCCATAGTGCTTACCAAGTGTGCCTCACATCTGTTTGTATGGAATGCCTTGTTGTAACTGCTGCTGTTACGTTGTTTAGGTAATCGGCTCTCTTTCCTACTACCGTCACTTCCTCCTTATGGGGAGTATGAAGTGTTACTCTCTTTCTTCTTATAATCTACCACTGTTTTATGCCTTGTTAGCCAATCCAATACCAACATTACGTCAAATTCTCAGAATGGTAACTCTATTAAATTTTCTGGAAATGCATTTTCATGTAACTCTATAGAACATTCTTTAATCACTTGTGTGTAACTACCTCGTCTCTTATCGGATTTATAACTAATGTTTCAAACTTAACATATCCTACTGATAATTCTTCTAAGTTTTCATCACGTAGTCTCTGGCTGGTGTACTTGAATTGAGCTAGTCAATGGTCTCTGATTGTGCTCTTTGAAAATTTGAATCACTTTCCTTTCCCCTGCTTAGGCCTCGGCCAAAAGCGGGTCATGATTTTTCTGTCGGTGCGGTTGCATTCACTTGTCTTTCTGACAGTTTACCCTAACATGATCTGGTGCCCCGCATTCCCAGCATCCATCTGTTAAATCCTAGCATTCACTCTTATATCTTCATCCACAGTGTTTGCATAGAGGAGTAATATATCCTTCAAATCTATATTTCTTTCCAATCCTCTAGTAATTTTTGTATTGTTACTTTTTCCTTTTTCCTTTACCTAGTCCTTGGGTTGTTATTACTTTCATTCTTTCCTTTTTGATCTAATTTTAATTTTGCACTTTCTACCTCTTTAGTTCTCAATTTCTCTCTTTCTCTTCTTTCTTTTTTTTTTCTTTCATTGACTGAATTCATAAATCTCATATATCCTCTTCTTATAATTTCTTAATTTTGATGATTACATTGGGGCATTTTCAGGAAAAATCGCAATACAGTGTTTTGATTAGATTTCGTCTAGTTTCTACTCATATAGTACGTCACCTACCTTATTAAGACTTCACGGGATGGTCACCCATCATCATTGGTTGAGCACGTTTAACTTTGATTTCTTGCTAAATTTCAACATGACCTTCTTAGTGCGCTTACTTCATCTGCTTATGTGAATATTGTACATGGGGTTACTGTACATATTCTATAGTGGCCGGACATGAGAATTTCTCATATACTTATTTCTGTTCACTCATCTTTGTTATCTAAGTTCTATCTATTTTATCTCTTACCGTTTGGTCTTAACATTTTACGTACTTTTCTTTTTTCCTCTTATTCTGTTCCTCTTTTTATTCCATTCTTCAAATTTCATTTTCTTATATACATTTTCATTTTTTTCATTCATATACGCCTATCTAACCTTCTACTGGAACCCCTTATAAGGACCCCAGTATACTAGCTACGAATGTCTGGCACCTTGAACCTTGGCCGGATCCTTGGCTTTGCAATCGCCGGCTTTACTGTGTAAAACTATCTTCACTTCTAAACTTCTTCTCAACTTGTCAAAATCTTCCCAAGCTTTAAGTTTGTACTCTCTTTTGTTGCATACGTTGGTCTCTACTTCTCTAATCTATGTATACCCTCTCTATACCTAAAACTTTCACAACTAATCTTGTAAATTCAAACACATCCATGACTACTAATTGTACTTTAATTTCATTATTTAATCCTTCCAAAACCTTTGACGTCTTTCTTGCTTTGTTTCTATCATTTTCTTTGCATACTTACTAAGACGGGTGAACTCTCTATCATACTCAGATACTGTCATTCTTCCTTGCTGTAGATATATAAACTCAATTCTCCTTGCGTTTAGGTATGTTTTACCAAGTGTATGTTTCTTCTACCAAAAGGGACATGGCATAAATAAATATTTTATCTGGCGTGCATCTCAGTTGTTCCAATGCCCTACTGGTACTGTCCAAACAGTACTCAACTTCTTCAAATCCTTCTTCCCTACTAGCCTTAAATTCTTTAGCCCCATATTTCCTTAACTACTCAATTGGGGACTTCCTTTCTCTTTTGGTAGCAACAGGTACCATTCTTGCCTTTTATTGCAATGGTACTATCATCTATCTTAAATAAACTTTGGGGCCTTCCACAGCCACCGTTGCGGGTCGTGGCATAAGTCCAAGATCCATTCCTACATTTATGGATACGAAAGCGTGTGATTCCTTTTCTTGATCTATAATTCTTTGTGATTCTGCCTCTTGCAACCTTATACCGTATACATATGTCGTGATAAGAATTAGCAGCTGGCTTGACTCAACACATTAACTTTCCTATATGGCATGTACGTAAGCACTATTAGATTTTCCTTTATCACATGTACCTTATATACTTATGTATTTATAATATTCTTTCTACTATACCGACATTTTGTACCTAAATGATATATGCTCTCATTTCTTATCTGCTATAGGATATCCCATTTTACATTGGTAATGGCCACTCCCAACATAAAATGTGTATCCTCCTATGTTGAATTTTCCAGGACCGGCTAAACCGGTGCTCTGATACCACTAAATGTAACACCCCATCTTAGCCTACATTTATAGACCACGATGGACTGTTATTTCATGGTGGTTGTGTCTTAACATTTTACTTAACCAGTTTTAAGTGCAGATTTTAAAAAAATCTTGCCAGAACCTCCCCTAAAAATGGAGGTCCCAAGTGTCGCCAAAACTGATTTTTTTAATTTTTGAAAAATATTTTGTTTCACAATTCAACTCAAGCACACTCCCAATAATCCACCCTTATAACCTCAACTACAATCCTGCAAGAAGAATTCACACTTCTATACTTGCATACATAAGTGCTAAACCCAAATAAGATTTATTAAATTACTAGCAGTGTACGTGTTCTAGCTTTTCATTATTATACATTTATTTGCTAGATCATACAAGCTTATGTACATGCCATATTACTACAATCAATCATATCCAAACTCCTACCCAAAGTAGTAGTCAAGGCCAGCTGCGCAGGACATGCTGCAATCTCGTCTCCTCGTTTAACCTACGAGTTTAGAGGGAAACTAAACTCGCTAAGCAATTGCTTAGTGGGTACTTAAATCATTGCAATAAAATAATAAAATGAAAGAATGATTTGAACATACATTTATATACTTTAAATACTTGAAAGGAATCAATACAAAACACAGATGGTAAAAAGGCTTGACTGAATAATTTGAATTTAAATCATTTCTCTTGCTTTTATCATTTTGGTTGCTCTACTGGTTTAACATCAATCCATATCATAATATTCAAGTTTTAACACATTTAGAAAAATGACCAAAGGAATAGTAGCGCGGCGCGTAAAATCGGCAACGCAATAGTGCGCGACAACTAAATGGTAAAATCTGTTTTTACTGCTGAAAATCAGTCAACTTTGGCAACGGTTTTGACCAAGTAAACAAACTTATTTTTGGCTGAATTTTTGCAGGAAAACACTATCATAAGTTAACTAAATGCATGTAAAATTTCGTCGAAAAATTCTTTCGTTTGCCCCTTCAACGGACTGCCCAAAATGAAAGCTGCAGAATGGTGCCCAAAAGGGACCATTCGGCCCAATTTTCCAAACTTGAGGGAAATTCATTTTTTTCTTGCAAAATTGATTTTTAGAATCCTTTTGTGATACCATTGAAGGACTAAGGGTCCCTCTTCCAAAAATCAAACCAAAGGAGTGATTAAAAGTTCATCAAAGTTTATGGATAATTGAGCAAAGTTTAGCTAGTTTGTTTTGTTTTCATTCTTTTCACAATCAATTGATTACAAATGGTTCAAGAGCACTTTCCCACATATTTACCACACAAAATAACATTATTTCAAAACCATTTCAAAAGTCCCATAATGCAAAATATGTGAATTAATTGAAAAGGGCAATGATTTAAGTACCAAACCTTGTTTATTTGCTTTGTTCCTTGCTTGTCCTATTCTTTCTTCCCTTATTCTTCTTTATCCCTTTGATTTCCTATAATTTTCATAACTTTTCTTTCATTGATAACTTGAAAACTATCAATCAAATGAATAAACTAAAGCTAGAATTGGAATCCTTACCTTAAAATTAAGCTTTTCCTTCCAAAAATCCACTTGAACACTTGAAAAATTCCTTCCCTTTTTTGATGGAGAGAATTTCGGCCATACCTCTCAAAAATGGAGAGAAAAATGTGTCCTTTGTTCTTTAATCATCCTTCTCTCCCTTTTTATATTTTTCCATTTTTCATTTATTTAATTAATTTCATTTTGGAGGGTTAAGATGTAACCACCACAAAAGTATCTTTAACTAGGATGGTGCCATATGGAGGGTTAAGATTAATCCAACCCAAAAGTGTCTTTAAACAAGATTTTGCCATGTGTCCTTTTCTAGAAAATTACTATGCCATGTGTCCCTTTTCTAGAAAATGGGTGGAAGTGAAAAGACCAAAATACCCTTCAATGGAAGGTTTTGCGTTTTCTTCGTACCCGGGTGGTTTTACGACGCGTTCTCCTCCTTTCAACCTCTCGTTTCCATTTCCGACATTCATTCTTGATTTTGAACTAATTTATAAAAATTACGCTCATGCCCTTGACTTTTGTAAAAATTCCCTTTAGGTCCTTACGTGATTCGGGTCTCCACTTAGGTTCGTTCTTCAACATCGATCACTGCGGAGTCCTTCCGTTTACTTCGGATACCTTTACGTGTCTTGTTTTCCAGTGTATACATTATTATCACAAGAATGACAAAAATACCCTTGGTCAAGAATCCACTGTATCTCTCAAACTATGCGTTTTCGGGAAAAACTGTGGTGTTCCATTTCGACCCAATTTTTCTCTACTTTCCATTTCTGGAGTCTGTTATTTGCACTATTAAGAACCTCCAGTACAACTTTTGGAAATTATAGTTACCTCCCCAAAACTTTTTGAAATTACAGTCACCTCCCCAAAACTTTTACAATCTTTTCAGTTAGGTCCTTTTTGTCCTATAGAGCTTCCTTTCACTTCGTGTTCTTTGGTGATTACTCGGGACGGCTCCTGTTACTGTACGCGGATGTACGGTACATGGATGTATTGTACATATGTACAAATTGGGTCGTGACATTCTTGTCTATGAATCATTACTCCATCAAGATATGTACTTGAAAACTCCTTTTTCAACACATATCCACCTTGGCCAAGGATTTATGAGTAATGTCTCCCACAAGAGGCCTTAGGCATACTCTCTTTCTATTAGAAGTGGTAAATCCTTTATTGATCATTCAAACTATCTGTGAATACTTCATGATATACCCAATACCTTATAAGTGACCATGGGAAGGTAACTAAGGAATGAAGTCAAAGTATATAAATCATATCCAAAATACTCTTGAATATCTCAAGTCTAAGGATTTATAAATAATTGGATGATGAGGCACACCATTGATATTAAATAGATAAACATATGATTATCTCATGGCGGGTCATCTAATGAACTTGACTACTCTTAGCAAGCATCTTCATGTTAACTATAAACATTTCATATGTTTACAACTTATGAGTTTAGTTGCTTGATCATGATCAAGCAGTATAACATATGCTAGTCTAACCACATTGGAAATGTCCTATTTCCCAATACTTTGTGACTAGGGATTTATTTAAGTATAAACACAATTACACATGATTAAATCTCATAATCATAATCCCTATCATGATTTCTGTCATGTTGTGTTATTTTTATACTAAGGACAATTTTATTGATCAATTAAGTTAATGCAAACAAATGCAAATATAAATCTAAATATTTGAAAAATAAAAGCATGCCTTATTATTAATAATTAAAGTAATACATAATGTCCTAAGTGATTGCTTTAGGGCATCTCTCTAACAATATCTCACTTGACCTATAACTAATTGCTTATTTATCTAATACCAAAGGCTATTAAATGACTATCATGTTTCTTTTGGGATAACGACTTAACTAGAGGATCTATAATGTTTCAATTTGTGGGAACCTTCTCTATCTTAATGTCCTATCTACTAATGATCTCTTTTATCAAATGGTAATGCCTGAGTATATGTTTGGATCTTTGATGAGATCGTGGCTACTTTACTTTGTGAAATGGCTCCATTATTATCATAATACAAAGGTATTAGATCAACAATGCTAGATACCACTTCTAAATCTGTGATGAACTTCATAATCCAAATAACTTCTTTAGTTGCTTTGAAAGTTGCTATGCACTCCGATTTAGTCATAAAATCAATAGTTATCTCTCGTTTAGAACTTTCCAATGAACTGCTCCACCATTCATTGTGAATATGTAATCGGATTAGGAGTTATAATCATTCTTATCTAATTAGAAATTATCATTTGTATATCGATTCTCTTTTGGTTCCCCTTCTCTATATACCAAGAATGCATCTACAGTTCTTCTTAAGTACTTAAGAATATTCTTGGTAGCCACCTGATATCCATCATTGGGATCAAATTGGTATATGCTCGAAACACTTAAACCATATGATACATTGAGACTAGTACATAACATGGCATACATGATGGATCCAATAGTTAAAGCATATGGAATCCTACTTATGTGTTCCCTCTCTTCTTGTGTAAAAGGACACATAGTCTTAGACAGGTGAATTCCATGCACCATAGGCAAGAATCCTCTCTTATACTCCTTTGTGCTAAACCTCTTTAGCATCTTATCTATGTATGTAGATTGTGAAAGACCAAGCAACCTTTTATATCTATTTCTTTAGATCTTTATCCCTAAATGCAAGTTGCTTCTCCTAGGTCTTTCATGGAGAAATTCTTTTGATAACAAAAATTTGACTAACTATAAGACCGAGGCATTGTTTCCTATGAGTAATATGTCATCTACATATAACACAAGGAATATGATTGCACTCCCACTAATTTTCTTGTTTATACAAGGTTCATCCACATTTTGTAAAGGACCAAAATCTTTGATTATCTCATAAAAATGGATGTTCCAACTTGTAGGTGCTTGCTTAAATCCATAAATGGATCATTGCAATTTGCATACCTTTTTGCCATTGCTATAAGTGAAACCTTTCAATTATGTCATGTATCCTCAACTAAGTTTTCATTCAGGAAAGTTGTCTTCACATCCATTTTCCATAACTCATAGTCATAATAAGCAACAATGGATAACAGTGTCCTAATGGATTTAAGCATAGCAATAGCATAAAAGGTTTCATCATAGTCAACACCTTGCCTTTGACAATATCTTTTACCTACTATCCTAACTTTAATCACATTACCTTTTATGTCAGTTTTCTTCTTGAAAATCTATTTACACCCAAGAGGTTTGATCCCTTCAGGTGGATTGTCCAAAGTCCATACTTTGTTTCTCATACATGGAATCCATTTTTAATTGCACAACCTATAACTATTTTTTTTTTCTGAACTTTTCAAAATTTGTATGCATAAGTTGTAGGCTCATCATCCTCTATGAGCAATACACCATTACGCTCACTTATAAGAAATCCATATCTCTCGGGAGCATTACATATCCTACTCGACCAATGCCACTGTAGTCACTTGAATTTGGCACCTTGCATAATCTTTGATAAATTGTTGAATTTGATAGTTTTTACTATTGAATTCGACAATTGTTAGGTATTATTAAGGTTGATAGAACACAAAATTAATGAATCAAAAGCAAGATTAACCACATAAGATAAAATTGATAGTTTTTAACTATCAAACTCAACAATTTGATCACACTTGCAACTGGAATTTACCTATAAAAGGCAGTGTATTATAGCTATTTTGAAAAAAAAAACAATTAGAGCTTATTTTTGGAGCACTAAAGTAACCAATAGGAAGCTAGGCATACTAACTAGAAGATATAATCAACAAAAGGAAAAGGAGATCATAAAAAATAGGTGAACCTTGTTGATCAACTTCCTGAGGCAGCAAGTTTTTCAAAGTCATCAATAGGTAGTTTCTAACTTGTTTTAATGATTTTAAACTTTTGTAACCAACGAAAACCTATCCTAATATATCTGGAATGAATGCAAAATAATGTTATAACTTGGATCCAATGAAGCAAATGACTTTTTACAAATATGATGATGAACTTAAAAGTGATTTTGGAACTTTATCAATAAAAGGCTCTTGAAATTGTGTTTATGCATCCAATATAAGATAACATGATTTTATTGATCTATTTGAAGAATTCTTGGTGCATAAATATGTTTTAATGCTTTTAAAAATGGGTTTTCTCTTTGTGCAAAAGGAATATTGTCCAACTTGATAGTTTTTAACTATCGAACTCGACAATCTTTCTTAACACCCTTGATATTTCATAAGATCTAATATAACTTGTTTAATAACAATTTTCACAAGATTTAATGAAATTAGCTTTCTAATGAGTAAATAAAAGATGAACTAAGTTTAAATAATTGAAACAACACAAAATTTTATTATGAATAAAGTTAAAATGAGCTTTTAATAAACATCGCTTTTGAAGGGTTGGTTATTATGGAACTCGATATTCTAAAATTTTTTAGTCTGATAATCTTCTAAATCCAACATGAAAGAATACAATAAAACATATAAATCTTTTATGTAATGTATACCTAAGATATTACCGAACTCAATAATCTCTCAAAAATTTTACGATATGTTATGCTTTTATCCTTTATTTTTTTCCCTGTACTTTTTTATATATATTATTATTCATCTATATTTTGTCATACTCATTCATGCATTTTCTTATACCATTTCTTCAAATCTGACCTATATAGGCCCAAATGTAATTTTTTCTTTTTAGTACAATGTATATGATTTATTAAAAAAATAATGTAATTAATTATTTTCTCTTTTAAAGATAATTGTATGGGCATGTTTTCACCTTAGTGGGTGCTTAAAGAAGTATTTTCATAACACACACATCATGTGCATCATATTGCTATGTATGGTTGTTATCTGTTAATGAATGGTTTATTTATTTATTAGATTGAGCCACTTAAATATTTGATATTCTAAATAATCTTAATTTTCCAATATTTGAATCATAGAGGAGGTTGATCCATTCGGTTCGAATATGTGCAAATGATAGGAAGATCATCTATCTTCATATTATTTTCATGAGTACCTAAATTCTTAAACCCAAAAAAAGGGGGTTAGAGATTCCTCATTGAATCAAGAGTATGTTACCTCTAAAAAATTATCTTTTCTTAGTCCAAGCCGGATGGCAACTCCATTCTTAGGGGCATTAGTCTGTTGGATCCCTGAGGTCAAGAACCTAACAATGTCGATGTCATAAAACCATAAGGGAGGCAAGCCGAACTAGGAGCCCATAGTGGCAACACCACTAGGGGACATTTGGGAAGTTGATTCTGTTGATTCTTATATTGGTTTATTGATTAATTATTTAGAATATCAAAACCTTGCATTGCAATAGTTGCACGTTATGCGTATGTTAGGTCATCTCATGTTACTTTTGTTATGTGGTGTAAGGGATACTGTATATTCACTCAAGATGTGGACAATGAGCATTACATAACCACTCACATGCTTTATACCTTTGGGTATATCTTATTGCCAGAGCTTAAGCCTTTTTTATCCTTGGACTAAAGTGCATATAGGATGTTAGGAAATCAAGGAGATCACAGCAAACCAAAAACACGCAGCGGAAAAATTTGATCTTTGATTTCCCATCAGGATCCATGCTGTTCGTTTAATTCGACAAAAGTGTTCAAAGAACTAACCTGTTGATGATTAGAAATCACAGTTTGGAAGAGATGCCTCGATCGGGAAACACCCTCTATCACGTATCCACATGAATGCTACCGTCTGGAGTGCTAGCTCTCTACAACGGCGAAGGCTGAAAAACATTTTCTCTAAAACGTATTAGGGTTCCTTCTTTTTTTTCATTCTCCTTTTATTTTCTAAAGTTACCTATCAGAAGACTTAACGTCTGGAGTGAATATAATCACTCTAGAATCCAATTCAAAATTGGATAAGGTAAATCAAATTCAGAATCCAAATCTAATTAGGATTCTGAATATATTATCTAATAATATATATAATTGGATAAGGTAAATCAAATTCAGAATCCAAATCTAATTAGGATTCTGAATATATTATCTAATAATATATATATATAATGAAAATAATAATAATAATAAATATTAATATCTAATATTAATATTATTAATATTATATCCAGCCCAAAGCGCATTCTTGTGTGTGACCCGATAGGCCCATATTAATTGGCAGTCAATTTAATCTCTATTAAACCAACAAGTCATAATTGGCCTCTAGCAAGGCGTTACAACTACCCAATTAATATAAGGAATGTCCAATTTGCCTAATAATAGTACATGCATTAATCCCTTTGTCACACGATATCTAGCTTGAACATAAGTCATGGTCAACGTCATACTTATATTGTCCAAACTTATGATTACTCGATCTCCAAGTAGGCTGATTAAAACAAATGAAATTGATCACACTATCAATTCATTTGAGCACGGCCATGCATTTCACAGTCTCACTTATCGAGGGGCCCAAAAGATATCTCTCTCAAAGAGAGGGACAAATTCTATCTTGATTGTTCATTATCCTCTACATAATTTCTATCATATATGATCATAACCTCTATTACTATCCAGTTACGGATAATGTTTGATCATGTCAAAATATAATAGTCCTTATATTGGAAACTATGACAATCTCAAGTCAAAGAATTAATACATAACTATCATGAGATTTACTTATGACACTAACCCATGTAGTAATCTCATGATGGGTCTATCCAATACATTGTTCTCTAACAAGTTTCTATGAAATTGATTTGTATCACTATACACATAACCATCTGATGATTATCAAATCAATGTTCATACTGGTTAAGAATTAATTTTTTTATCTCTATAACAATAATAAACCAGGGACAAATATCAAAATTATGTAACATGCAAACAAACAATAATGATAATAAAACCTCATTTATTAATAATGAATGTAAAACATAAAGATCCAAATAAATGGCCTAGGGCACATACACTAACAATCTCCCACTTGCACTAGGCCTACAAATTTCTAAGACCCATAGATCTAGTGTGCTGATCATGCTTGACCCGTGAGAGAGGCTTTGTTAATGGATCTGCTATGTTATCATTTGTGTCAACTTTGCATATCTTGATATCTCCTCTATCGATAATGTCTCGAATGAGGTGAAAACGCCTGAGTATATGCTTAGACCTTTGATGAGATCTAGGTTCTTTTGCCTGTGCTATGGCACCATTGTTGTCGCAATAAATGTCCACAGGATTTGCAATGCTAGGCACCACTCCTAGCTCAGTGATGAATTTCTTCAACCAGACTGCTTCCTTAGCTGCATCTGATGCTGCTATATACTCAGCCTCTGTTGTAGAATCAACCACAGTGCTTTGTTTTGAACTCTTCCAACTAACAGCTCCACCATTCAATGTGAATACAAAACCTGACTACGGTCTAAAATCATCTATGTCAGTTTGGAAACTAGCATCTGTATAACCATTTACAACTAGTTCATCTTCCAAACCTCCATAAACCAAGAATACATCTTTAGTCCTTCGAAGGTACTTAAGAATATTCTTGACAGCTGTCCAGTGACCTTCACCAGGATCAGCTTGAAATCTACTAGTTGCGCTTAATGGATATGAGACATCTGGTCTAGTACATAACATGGCATACATAATAGATCCTATAGCAGAAGCATAAGGAATCTTATTCATTCGATCTCGCTCATCAGATGTCATAGGACATTGACTCTTGCTGAGATGAATGCCATGAGACATAGGCAAGAATCCCTTTTTGGAATCTTGCATGTTGAACCTCTTCAACACTTTATCTATGTATGTACTTTGACTCAGGCCAATTATCCTTCTAGATCTATCTCTATAGATCTTTATACCAAGGATATAGGCAGCCTCACCTAAGTCTTTCATTGAGAAAGAATTCCCTAACCAAGTCTTAACCTTTTGCAAGGTAGGGATATCATTCCCAATGAGTAATATGTCATCCACATATAAGACTAAAAACACTACTGCACTCCCACTAACCATCTTGTAAACACAAGGTTCATCTTCATTCTTGATGAAACCAAAGTTCCTAACTGTTTCATCAAAACGAAGATTCCAGCTTCGAGATCTTGCTTCAATCCATAAATGGATCTTTGAAGCTTGCAAACCTTTGTAGAATTCTCAGGATTTACAAAACCCTCAGGTTGTGTCATATACACATCCTCAAGCAAGTTTCCATTAAGGAAAGCTGTTTTGACATCCATTTGCCATATCTCATAATCATAGTATGCTGCAATGGCAATGAGAATTCTAACAGACTTAAGCATAGCAACTGGTGAAAAAGTTTCATCATAGTCTATACCATGAGTTTGCTTGAAACCTTTTGCAACAAGCCTTGCTTTATAGGTCTGCACATTCCCATCCATGTCAGTTTTCTTCTTGAAAACCCATTTGCAACCAATAGTCTTAATACCCTCTGGAGGATCAATTAAAGACCAAACTTGGTTGTCAAACATAGATTACATCTCAGATTTCATGGCTCCAAGCCATTTTTCTGAATCTGGACCTGACACAGCTTCTTGATAGGTAGTAGGCTCATCTTGATCTATGAGCATTACTTCACTATCATCAGTCATAAGAAATCCATATCTCTCTGGCTGACGACGTGTCCTATCAGACCTGCGAGGGATTTGTGTTACATCTTCAGACTCCACAACTATTTGTGGTTCTGAAATAGGCTCTATAGACGGCTCAATGATTTCTTGTGGTACTTGAGTTTCCTCAAGTTCTACTATACTCCCACTAGTTCTCTTAGAAAGAAATTCCTTTTCCAAAAAGATCCCATTTCTAGCAACAAACACTTTGTTCTCTGAAGGAGTATAGAAATAGTATCCTTTAGTTTCCTTAGGATACCCCACAAAATTACATTTGATAGACTTTGGAGCTAACTTATCTGAAACTGGTCTTTTCACATAAGCTTCACAACCCCAAATCTTAAGAAAAGACAAACTAGGTGTCTTACCTGTCCATATCTCATATGGTGTCTTTTCAACCGCCTTAGATGGTACACGGTTCAGAATGAATGCAGCTGTCTCCAAGGCATGACCCCAAAAAGATAAAGGAAGATCCGCTTGACTCATCATTGATCGAACCATATCTAATAGAGTTCGATTTCTCCTTTCAGAAACTCCATTCCACTGTGGAGTTCCTGGAGGAGTCAGTTGTGAAACAATTCCACAATCCCTTAGATGATCATCAAACTCTTGGCTCAAATATTCACCACCTCGATCTGATCAAAGTTGTTTAATTGTTTTACCAAGTTGATTTTGTACTTCATTTTGAAAAGTTCTAAACATTTCAAAAGACTCATGCTTATGTTTCATTAGGTAGACATAGCCATACCTACTGAAATCATCAGTAAAAGTAATGAAGTATCGAAATCCTCCTCTGGCACTAATGCTAAAAGGACCACATACATCTGTATGTATCAAGCCCAATAAATCATTAGCCCTTTCACTATGCCCAGTAAAAGGATCCTTTGTCATCTTACCAAGCAAACAAGACTCACATGTTTCAAATGATTCAAAATCAAATGAATCTAATAATCCATCTTGATGGAGCTTAGAAATGCGTTTCTCATTTATATGGCTAAGGTGACAATGCCATAAATAAGTAGGGTTTAACTCATTTGGCTTAGTTCTCTTAGAAGTTATGTTATAGATATCATTACCATTAGAATCATCAAGATTAAGGATATAAAGGCCATTATAAGAATTTGCAATACCATAAAGCAAATCATTTTTATCAAAAATAGAACATTTCTTATTCTTAATAAAAAATGAATAACCTTCATCATCCAAAAAAGATACTGAAATAAGATTCCTACTCATAGTAGGAACATAAAAGCAATTGTTCAAAATTAACAAAAACCCATTGGGCATAACAAGTTCATAAGTTCCTACAGCTATAGCAGCAACTCTTGCTCTATTGCCAACACGTAGGTCCACTTCGCCCTTCTTCAGCATCCTACTCCTTTTGAGTCCCTGCATATTTATACAAATATGAGATCCACATCCGGTATCTAATACCCAGGAAGAAGGAATAGATAAATTAATTTCTATAACATAAATACCTGAAGATGTAGCGCACTACCCTTCAACTTCTTTAACTCATCCAAATAGAGTTGACAATTTCTCTTCCAATGCCCAGGCTTGTTGCAATGGAAATAACTCCCTTCCTTAGGAACTTTAGCCTTAGGTTCAGGTTTTGGTTTAGCTTGTCCCTTGGACCCTTTAGCACCTTTTGCCTTACCCTTGCCTTTAGTATATTTGGCTTTCTTTTTCATTTGTTTAATATTGACATTCAATATTTGGGTAGGCTTTTTGATATTCCCCTCAGCAGTTTTGAGCATACCATGTAGCTCAGGAATGGATTTCTCCATGTCATTCATGTTATAGTTCATGACAAACTGTGAGAAACTGCTAGGTAATGAATGTAGGATCAAATCCGTGGAGAGTTCTAAACTCAGGGGATATCCAAGTCTAGCAAGGTGATCTAGATAGCCTTTCATCTTCAAAACATGAGCACTAATAGATTCACCTTCAGACATTTTGCAGTCAAATAATGCAACAGCGGTGTTAAACCTATCTTGCCTAGCCTGTTGTTGGAAAGCTTGTTTGAGATGCACACTCATCTCATAAGCCTCTAAGTGTTCCAGATCCTTCTGAAGTCCTGGACACATAGTAGCCAACATAAGACATCCTATGTCATTGGAATCATCCACATGCTTCTTATGCTTACTCTTAGCAGCATTAGAAGCATCAGCAGGAGGTGGGTCAGGGATAGCTTCATCAAGCACGTAGGACTTTTTCTCTTGTTTGAGAACAATTCTCAGGTTCCTAAACCAGTCAACAAAATTAGTCCCACATTCTTTTAGTTTTTCCTTCTCAAGGATAGATCGCAGTGATAAGGTGGAATTGTTATTAGCAGCCATCTATTGATAAATATGCAAATTCAAATTTTAATTAATAATGAGGTTAAAATTATTTAAACTCCTACTAAAAATATAACCCTCTAAAGAAAAATTTTAGTAGGCTAAGATCCGTATTTCACTTAATTCTAGACTCGGCGTTGGCGTGACACTTAAAATCAAGTTATTTAGGTAGGTAACATCTTTACCAATTACATCTCATGTAACTCTTAGTAATTATGGAATATTGACATCATATGTCATAGCATGTTGAATTCCATCTAATGCCTTAGGCCCAAAACCATTTTGATAGCCTAATTAAGTCTAACCAATTTTAAAACATATGAGTAGCACTATTACTCATCCTACTTAGCTAGGAATGTTTAAAGCATATTGCTTTGGCAATACCTACTTTAATACAATCTTAGTTTTGATAGGTGTTCAAAACGTGGATGGCATTTAGACTTAAATTATTAATGAGGGTTCAACTAAATTATTATCATGTCTTGCATTACATATCATTATATTTTAGCATCCTATATGCATATATATAATTTATCACATAAGCATCATATACAAATTGACAAAATATGTAAACGTGACATAGCATGGCCAAACTAAATATGATCTTCAAGAGACCAAATGAAGATCATAAAGGCAACCCTAAGTGAAAAACCTATCTATTACAACACTTGCAATATTACATATCTTCAAAACTTGAGCTTGTGCTTCCATCACCATGGAACCATCTTCTCCTTGGTATGAATCTCCATCACAAACATTGTAGCTTGAATCTTCATTTATTACAATAAAAGAAAATCTAACTACTAGTAAAATGAATTACAACAAAATAAACGACACGCAGGCCGTATTTACCCAAAATTAAGATATGAATAAACCAATCACATAGGTCATAAGGCCATGCTATGCACCATGCCAAGACATCAAACAAACATAACATATTCATCACCAACATGTTAAATAGAAACAAATATATTGACATTCTTAATGTCGCGGTAACAAACTAAAGGGCGCGAACATACGGCAGTCCCGCTAGCTGGTTAGCAGGCGGGGCTCCCGCTGGCCCGTCAGTGGGCGGGGTTTCGAAGGGGCAGCGTCCCTCGAAGCCAAACAGAAACGTTAATCTCATTAACATTTTTCTTTGGCAAAACCCTAAAACAGAATCGTTAATCTCATTAACCTTCTTACTGTTTTATTTTGAATATGTACAACCCATTACAGAATCATTACCAAATGTTTATATCACATATAAACTTAATCATTTTCATCATATGAAAATTGCTTTAATCAACCAATCATATATACGTGATCATCTCATGAAAACGAAATTAAAAACACCAATCCTTTCTCATCATATGAAAAATGAATTAGGGTTTTACAGAAACGAAACCAAAAACAATCTTTTCTCATCATATGAAAACCAAATTAGGGTTTTATAGTTAACATGCCATACGAAATCAATATATCTCATGTAATCATATCAACATGGCATTTTCGACTTAAACGAAAACAACAAGTGGCTCTGATACCACTGTTAGGAAATCAAGGAGATCACAGCAAACCAAAAACACGCAGCGGAAAAATTTGATCTTTGATTTCCCATCAGGATCCATGCTGTTCGTTTAATTCGACAAAAGTGTTCAAAGAACTAACCTGTTGATGATTAGAAATCACAGTTTGGAAGAGATGCCTCGATCACGAAACACCCTCTATCACGTATCCACACGAAGGCTAAAAAACGTTTTCTCTAAAACGTATTAGGGTTCCTTCTTTTTTTTTCGTTCTCCTTTTATTTTCTAAAGTTACCTATCAGAAGACTTAATGTCTGGAGTGAATATAATCACTCTAGAATCCAATTCAAAATTGGATAAGGTAAATCAAATTCAGAATCCAAATCTAATTAGGATTCTGAATATATTATCTAATAATATATATAATTGGATAAGGTAAATCAAATTCAGAATCCATATCTAATTAGGATTCTGAATATATTATCTAATAATATATATGTATAATGAAAATAATAATAATAATAATAAATATTAATATCTAATATTAATATTATTAATATTATATCCAGCCTAAAGCGCATTCTTGTGTGTGACCCGATAGGCCCATATTAATTGGCAGTCAATTTAATCTCTATTAAACCAACAAGTCATAATTGGCCTCTAGCAAGGCGTTACAACTACCCAATTAATATAAGGAATGTCCAATTTGCCTAATAATAGTACATGCATTAATCCATTTGTCACACGATATCTAGCTTGAACATAAGTCATGGTCAACGTCATACTTATATTGTCCAAACTTATGATTACTCGATCTACAAGTAGGCTTATAAAAGCAAATGAAATTGATCACACTATCAATTCATTTGAGCACGGCCATGCATTTCACAGTCTCACTTATCGAGGGGCCCAAAAGATATCTCTCTCAAAGAGAGGGACAAATTCTATCTTGATTGTTCATTATCCTCTACATAATTTCTATCATATATGATCATAACCTTTATTACTATCCAGTTACGGATAATGTTTGATCATGTCAAAATATAATAGTCCTTATATTGGAAACTATGACAATCTCAAGTCAAAGAATTAATACATAACTATCATGAGATTTACTTATGACACTAACCCATGTAGTAATCTCATGATGGGTCTATCCAATACATTGTTCTCTAACAAGTTTCTATGAAATTGATTTGTATCACTATACACATAACCATCTGATGATTATCAAATCAATGTTCATACTGGTTAAGAATTAATTTTTTTTATCTCTATAACAATAATAAACCAGGGACAAATATCAAAATTGTGTAACATGCAAACAAACAATAATGATAATAAAACCTCATTTATTAATAATGAATGTATAACATAAAGATCCAAATAAATGGCCTAGGGCACATACACTAACATAGGAAACATAGCAACTTTCCCTATGGTTACCTATTTCCAGATTGAAGGATCTGAAATTTTTTATTGGACTTCAGACTTTTGATCTTAAAAAGAGGATCTGGACCTTTGGAGCTCGAAATTATTTTTGACAGTCTATTCATAATCTCAAGCTTGAAGAATCAAGAGGAAGCAAATAATATACAACCCATCAAAGGCAGCCAACACTGTCTTTATTATTGTTCAACCAGAATTCAAAGATTATGGTGGAACCAACAACGGAGGTTTGAACCTCTATTTCTTTGCCTATGTTCACAGTAGCTTCGTCATTCAAATTGATCAAATTTTTAAACATACAATAGATGATGTTTTTTTTATCAATTTTTCTATTTACCATCTAAACTCTATTTAAAACCCTCAAAAGTGTTTTTTCAAAGCCCTAAAAACCTTAATACCCGTAAAACTAACTTTTGAAATATAAAACCCTAATTACACTTTTCTAAAACCACAAAACAATAATTTGTTTTCATAAAACCCTAACCAAATCTATTTTTCTAATATTTACAGTAGCTTGTTTCTTCCAATTTCGAAATCCTATTTTTTAAATCTTAAACTCTAAAATCTTAATTTTCAACACCAAAACCTACAACCCTAAAAGCCAATTTTTAAAATCTTCCGGGGCATGGCCCCGACCCCTCAAGGGGCGCTGCCCCCTTGACCCCCGCCCTCTAACCGGCTAGAGGGATCGTCGTATGTGCTCGTCGAAAGGGTCAATATTTATTTGTGTATTATAAGTCTTTATGTTTAACTTCCTTTATTATGATTATTCGAAATACAGTAGCTTTATTCAAAATACAATCCTAAACACTAATCTATTTAAACCATAAATCTTAATTAATTCTATTTTCCAGATCATCACAGTAGCTTATTCCTTTTAAATATCTAAAGATTTTATTTTATTTTCATAAGCTTCAATCTTATTTACTTAAACCCTAAAATTATATACTTACTGTTTTGTTTATATTAGATGAATGATTTATTTATGATGAATGGTTGTTTACTTTTATTGATTTGCTTTGGTTTCAAAACATTGTAAGAGGTATGTTTCCATTATTGGATACCTCATTAATTAATTTTCATGTAATTTAAATTGTTCTTATATTTTGGTATTAATGTAAAGGGCACGTTTCTACCTTTTGGTTGGTGTCCTATTTAGTTTTAGACCTTGAACGATGTAAGGACATGTTTCCACTCTCGGATGGGTGTCCATTTATTTATTTTGTTTGGACATTGCTTTGATTTTAATATAATGATCCTTTATTTTAATTGTTGCATATAGTATGGATAATATTGTTATATTTAGGAATTTTATAATATTAAGACCTGCAAAGGAGGCCGGTTCCAATAAACCAAGAGTTGTTGGGGTTGCTGGGCCATTTCCACCTTCCCCTCATGTATCTAACTTTTTGAACCCATTAGGGGGTTGGGGAATTCTTAGGAATAGAGTCATCCACTCCTTTCTTTTTCTCGACCTGTCTGGGTGGCTACTCCATTTTCTCCAAGCTTAGGCCCGTGTTCTCTAAGGTCCCAAGCCTAAACAGTGTCGAAGTCACAAGAACCATTTCACCGAGAGTGGAGGCAAAAATCCCTGCTCACAGTGGTCCCTAAGTTTGAAAAGACCATGTCAAAAAGAATGGAGAGCTTAAAGAAGAAATATCAACAGTCCCCTGCTGATGAGATGACAAAATTAGATAAAATGTCCCTAAAAGAAGAGATTCTACCTCCTAAGTGTAAATTGTTTTCCCTTGATGGCAACCAAGAGGGGGTGAATTGCTTATTTTGATGAGATGATGGAAAATTAAAAAATTTAAACAAATAAGAAAGAGTAGAGAAGAAGGGATGAACACAAGTATTTATAGTGGTTTGTATTCCTCAATCCTACAGCCACTTTCTTAACAACTTGCTGAGATTCCACTAGCTTTAAGTTTTTACAAGCTCACATCTAACTTGCTGTTTTAGCAAGATTACACCGAACTTTTACAAGGTTTGAGATTCCTCATAACCCAATAAGAGTTTTACCCAGACTCACTCTAAATCCTAGTGTTTCAAAGCTCACACCAAACTTCTACAATGTTGTTTAATGCTCACACCCAATACTCAAAAATAGCAAATGAAAATTTTGATACAAAACATTTTGAAAATGTTTATCTTAGTTATAAAATGCTCAAACTTCTTAATTATTATTATAGAATGAATTTTGATGAGGTATTTATAGCCCTTAAGCCATCAAAGAGCCATTTGAAAAGGAAAATGGTGGAGTCCACAATTATCAACCAAAGTCTTACTTCAATGATTATCCAGAGCCTTTTCCCAATTGGATTTTATCTTGCCTGATTGGACTAAAGGCTTCACGGTTGGACTATTGCTGGTCCATTTGGGAACTTTGATTTTATATCAGATGCTCCTCCAATGGCTAGTACACATTGCAACCAATAATTGAGTTGGCATATAATGGTCCAATTTGACTTGCCTCATTACATTGGTCTAGTCGACCTCTTATGTGGTTCAGTCAAAACATTTGAAATATTAGAATTTGGTCCTTTTAAATTTGCCACATGTCCTCCTATCATTGGTTGTTCAAATGTGCCCTTTGTCTCCTATTGTAATTCAAATAGTCTGGAAGGACTGGTTTATGGTTCAATCAGCCTCTACTTGTTCCGTTTAAGAATTGGTTAGGACACTGGGCACACTGGAAGTTTTTGACAATTTTCCTCAAACCTAGTCTTGGCATAGCAGAGCCTTAGTCTAATTGAGAAATATGGTACTTTGAAGACTTGGGAGTACCAGCTGTACCTGAAACATACTGGACAAATTTTAAAAA
Organism: Garcia nutans; assembly: GCA_947685225.1. Classification (NCBI taxonomy): domain Eukaryota; kingdom Viridiplantae; phylum Streptophyta; class Magnoliopsida; order Malpighiales; family Euphorbiaceae; genus Garcia; species Garcia nutans. The sequence goes on from CANTUV010000031.1 coordinate 60,663,555, forward strand.
ATCTCCAGACCTAGTCTGATCGGATGAACTTCATGCCCGAGTGGGAAATGATGGTAAGCTAAGAATATAAGAGTACTGTTGATTTTGAACCTTACTGTGTAATTTATTTTTGAGAGTCCAACCCTTGGTCTGATTGGACTTCTGGATGGTCTAATCGGTTCTTAACCAAATTCACCAAAAACTTAAGTTCCTGCACAATGCAACTTGATACAATTATTAGTCTTATTCAATTTGATTGCCTATAATCAAAATAAAATTTATTAGGCCAAGGATTTGGCTAACAATCTCCCCCTTTTTAACTTTGGATATTAAATTGAATTGGAATTTTAAAATGCATCAAGTTTCAAAAGTTTAAGTTTAAATACCCCCTTTAATATCAAACTCCCCCTAACATATGCTTCATTTTTTAGTTGCTCTCCCTCAATTACATTTATATATTAAGAATTCATTTTTTGTTTCTTAATTAATCAATCTATTCAATTTTCAATTATTCTTCTCACCCTTTGACATTGTTTGAAGCTGCAATTCAAATATTAATTTTAATCCAATTCAATTTCAATTATTCTCTTCCTTTGACGAAGGCAAAATCAAGCAAACAATAAACACAATTGTAACATAAAGTATATAGTTTGCAAACATAACAAGAATAGATAAAGAAACTTTTTAATAATAAAAGAAAAGACATAAGAAATAGATTGAAAAACATATGTATGATCTTTTATGTAATATCCCAATGTGTGCCCTAGAAGTTGGATACAATTGTTGTTTTGATTTGAATTAAATGTATATATGTATTTGTAAAGGAAATGAGTGTGTTAAGAGAATGTATATGTTGTGTATATTGTAATATATATAACATATAAGTTGGTCAAATGGGGAGTCAAGGTAAGAGGATATTTTAACTTGTGCTAAGTGAAATTACTATTAAGGGCATATTAAATGAAAGGAGGTTTAATTATGTTGAAGAGGGCATTTAGGTAATTCTCTTTGTGAAATGCATGGTGGAGATTTAAAGAGATGATGATTTGTCTTTTCTTTATTTCTTCTTCTTCTCTTCTCCATGGTTGGCCGGCCATCTTAAACAAAAGAGAGAACAAGAGGTGTTCTTGATACTAGAATCAAATTGAAGGAAGAATCAAAGGTTTTGGTTGGAGATTTGTGAAATTTCTTCATCTAAGGTAAGTACTCTCTTGTTTATCTTTGTTATTTTTGAAGTTATGTTTGAGATGGGTGGTGATGTGTTGAGATTAGGAATAGGTGTGTTTGAGATTGATTATAAGTTAAAAATGTTGAATTAGTGTTGGATTTGGTTTGAAGATGACAAGTAAGAGTGATGGTTGGTTTAGGGTTTTGAAATGGTAAATGATTAAATGGATTGTTGATGTATTGTTAATGTGTATATTGTGATGAATAGGTGTTAATAACATTGATTATATCCATTTGAATGAGGTTGTAATGTGCATGAGGTGTTTTTTATTCAACCAAATGAGAGTTGGCCATTTTTAGGGTTCATATACATGAGAGACACGGCCAAAACCAAGGGAAGAGACACGGCCAAACTATGGATTTTTGAGAGACACGGCCAAGTCTTTGGAATTGTGGCCGTGTTGGGTGATTTTTGGAGGAGACACGGCCAAGTCTTTGGAATTTTGGCCGTGTTGGATGATTTTTGGAGAGGACACGGCCGTGTCCCTTGCCCATGTTGGTTTCTGTTGCTTTTGGTTGAGAGGCTTTTGGTTGAGAGACACGGCCACAAGCTTGGCCGTGTCCCTTGGGTGTGTTGGCTACTGTGATGGTACTTTACTCTTCTTGTTTTGTGGAGATTGAACATACATTTAATGATGCATATGATTAGGTATGAACAATGTTATGTTATACATTGTGAATCTTATGAATGGTAGTATGTTATATGAACAATGTGACTAATATTATGATTTGTATAGTGTGGAAGAGATGAGGATCATCCAAAAAGGTATGTGAAATGCAATTTATTATGATTAATGTTTTAATAATGAATGATGTCAATGTGTTTTGAGAAATGATGAAATATGATATTGTCATGGTTGATAATAATGATTGAAATGTTATAAATGGACATGTTGTTTATATGATGATGAATTTAAGATACATGTGCAATGAAATTGATTATGTATGCTTGAATAATGAAGTGTATAATGTAAATTGAGACATAAAGAGATGTAAAACTAATGATCGGTTTGTTTAGCTAATGTAATTGATGTTGTATATGTGTATAATGATAATTCAAATGTGATGTGAAGCCATTGTGATTGGCTATGATGATTCAATTGAAAGACATAAGGCATGTTTGCCTAATTGATGATGAGAATTGAGAATGAAAGTAATAAATGAATTGTGTAACTAATGTGTTATTCCATTTTCAGAGTTTGTTGTTGGTGGCATGCCTAAAATGAGTAACAATCTCTTGAAGTTAGGTTGGCTAAGTCCTTGAAGCCTAATTGAGATGTTACAACCCTTGAAGCTTGGTTGAATCTAATCCTTGAAGCCTAGTTGGGTCGATGATAATGATAAATGTGATGAATGAACCAAAGCATTACTCTGAAAATTGAATGGCATATTAGTGTCGTTTGGGCCCGAGTCTGTCGTTGTTGTCAATATGATATATATAAATGTTGTAATAAACGAGTAATGAAATCTATGGTGGATTTGGTTGGAATTGTGATTCATGATTGATGAATTGTGAATAAAATAATGACAAGAAATGTTATGTAATATGTATATTGAAATATTGATTGTGAGTATTAATGTTGGATTGATGATTGGTGATAATGATATGATATGTAATGTAGGTATAACTATGTTGATGGTGATTATTAGTGATGAATTGTGGTTGGTAAAAATGATATGTATATAATACATGAAATTAGTTAAAATATATGAAAGGTGCAATTTAAAAGGAAAACATGATGAGAAACTAATGACACATGGAATTGATATATCATTATATGTTAGTATTTTTATAATGTATGTTTATATGTTATATTTGTACTACTAAGCTCTCAAGCTTAGCGCGGATGTGTAATCGCGCAGGTAGCTTGGTGAAGGATATGAAGTCTTTCGTTATGCCACGAGAAGAGTAAGAGTTTGTCGAGACCAACTAGAGGGTAATGCATACATGTATAACTTTTAATTATGATGTATTTCTGGTAAGAGAATATTTATATGTATAAATGGAGTTTTGATAAAGATAATGATTTTGTAAATGTTATTTAAATTAACGTATTATGGTTTGAACTCTGTTACAGGTTTTTAAAAGATAACGAAAAGTGACATCCTTATACTTTATATACTTACTGTATGTATACTAAGTATATGTATAGTACTTATATAGGGTATCGGGGTGTTACATTTTACATTAAGGCCCATAAAATAATCAATGAGATCATACAAGATAGAACAAAAAAGAAAAGATAATATAGGAAAGAGGGGAATAAAGTGAAGAGACAAAGTCATAATCACCTCCTTCTTCTTCTCCACCTTCCTCTTCTCCTCCTTCAACATCTCCTCCTTTATAGTGGCTTCCTTCTTCATCTTCATTTGAGAGCATGCATTGAGGTCCTTACATCTCTTTGAAGTCCATGTGAAAATGAGAGAGCCTCTTAGAGATTTTGTCAACCTTGGAAGATTGAGAAGTAAGTTGCCCTTGAGTTTCTTGAAGAAGAGTGAGAATGGAGCCTTGGCCTCTTGGGGTTTAAGGTCTAAGTATTTCTACTTGAAAAGTCTCTTGGGCTTTATCAACAACTCTAACCCTCTTTCTTTGCCTAGCCATTACTCCAAATGCTCCAAGATTGTATACAAATTTTCCATCAGCCTCCCTAATGCACTTTGAGTGCCTCAAGTATTGTATGTTGATGGGATTTGTTGCTGGATCAAGGAGATTTGACAAGGTGGCTCTATTATTAGGAGTAAAGGCACCAACAAATTTTGTAATTTGGGTAACAAAGGAAGTGATCATGATGGTTCTAGTGGTTTTATTTAAAATATGAGAAAGGAATCAATCAAAAACTAAGTTGGTTGGATATTTTTACCCTTGATAAGACATTAAGGAAAAGGAGATCCCTTTGGGTTACTTTCTCATTACTCTCACCTTAGCATTGATGGTATAGGTAATGATCCTATGTAGTATCCAAAGAGTTCTTAAGTGTTTGACATTAGATTATTTGTATAAATTGATTTCAATGGAAACTTCTTTTAAAAACTCAAGAAGAATTTTGGGGGTGACCCTTTTATCAGTTGAGTGGATGATTCCTTTGATGTTAAAATTCCAAATAGAAGCAAATTGGTTAAGGGTCATTTGGTATTTTTCATTAAAAAGCCTAAAGGTGATTCACATAGAAACCTAAAGGCTGAACATCCTTTTTCTCAATAATTAGAGTTGTGAGAAATACTTTCGTTAGGCATTCCTAACCAAGGATATCACTCTCTATAAACATAAAGGGATCCCACCAAAGGTTTGCTAAATAAGCTCTAACTTCGTCTTCTATCCCTAAAGATTCATGAGAGAAGAGAGAAGGTACCCTATTGTCTTCGATTTTCTTATCTTTAATTAAATCATACCTTTTATTTCTTCTTCATCAAGATGCCTAGGTTAGTGAGTTCTAAGTCTTTGAGGTTGTTCTATTAAAGTAGATGATTCAGCAATACTCTTACCCTTTTCCTTTCTAGAGGCCTTCTTTTTGTGTTTTTAAGGAGCCATGGCTGGTGTATGAAGAATTACTTGAGATTTGAGTGAATGAAGAGATAGAAGAGAATTTGAGTGCTTAGATGATAAGAGAGTGATAAAAGTACACAAAAACTTATTTGGGGGGTTTACATAGGCAATTTGGCATTAAACGCTAAAACTAGCCATTTGGGGTTGTTTTGGCACATTTCCAAATAGTCTCCGATGGATTTTTTTTTCTTGAAATTCAGAGACAATTTCTGATTAGACTAATGGTGGTCGCTAGTCACCTTGAAAATTTTAACAAAGTTCGATCAGACTAGGAGAAGTTAGGATGGGAAGTGAGGTTTATCAATTAATAATCATAAATTTTTAAATTTTTATGGATGAATTAAGTAGTAGTACACTCGAGGTAGGAAAATTTTTGGTTTAACACAAGTTGGCACAAAGGTATGGTCAACTAGGAAGTGGTCTGATCAGAAATCATGAAAATTTTATAAAATATAAGATTTTGAGGCTAATTGTGTGAATCTCAATTTGTGGCCTAAATGTACGATCAAAATAGATATGAATGAAGAATTAGAGCTTGTAAAATGGATCCATTTACAAGCAGTTCTAATTCCATCAATGATTATGCATATTTTTAATGACAAATCAACACTTACAAAGCATTCAATTCAATAAATATGCATAATACCATAATGGCAATCAAATACAACCTTTTTAATCTAGGGTTCTTCCATCAAACATTCCAATGTGTTATTTTATAAGATTTAATCTTTTTTCACTCAAGGGTTTTGTAAACATATCTGCAAGTTGATCTTGAGTATTAATGAATTCCAAAATGACATTATGGTTTTGAGCATTATCTCTTAGAAAATGATGTCTGATATCTATATGCCTTTATCTAGAATATTGAATGGGATTTTTGGATAGATTTATGGCACTAATATTATCACATTTGATAGGTATTTGAACAATCACCTTTCCATAATCTAGAAATTATTTCTTCATCCAAAGGACTTGTGTACAATAAAAGCAAGCCACAATATATTCAGCTTCTATGGTAGATAGAGCTATCAAAACTTATTTCTTACTAAACTAAGAAACTAGGCAATCTCTAAGAAATGGCATTCCCCGGTTGTGTTCTTCTTATCTTATAGGCTACATCAAAATCAGCATCTGAAATCCTAAAATATCAAATGCAATATTCCTAAGATACAAAAGTCCTAAATGCAATGTACCACTTAGGTATTTTAAGATTCTTTTTGTAGCATTTAAATGTAACTCCTTAGGGCATGATTGAAATCTAGCACGCAAAAAAATACTATACATAATATCTGGTCTAGAAGCAGTGAGGTAAAGTAGGGAACTGATAAAACCTCTATATTTCTTCTCATCTACTTTCTTACCAACTTTATCCTTGTCTAACTTCAAGGATGTGCTCATTGGAGTCCTGCTTGACTTGCAACCATCCATGTTAAACTTCTTGAGAAGCTCCTTGGTATATTTGGATTGATCAATAAAGATTTCATCCTTGCATTACTTGATTTGTAAGCCAAGAAAGAATTTGAGTTCACCCATCATGCTCATTTCAAATTCATCAGTCACATAAGAAGCAAACTCTTGGCATAAGGCCTCATTAGTAGCATCGAATATTATATCATCGGAATAAATTTATATAAGCAAAATGTCATGTTAAATGTAATACCCGCACTTTGATTAAAATGTAATTAAATAAATAATTTGGGAAGCTTAATTAAAGTGTTGGAAGAAGAAAATATAAAATGTATATGTTGGGTATATGTGAAATATACCTAAAATATAAATTTTACTAAAAACAAAATTCAAAAAGTTAAAGTAAAAGGATAAAAAGTTAAAAAGTTAAAAAATAAAATTAAAATATTTTTATGTGGAAGATGTAAATTATAATTATTAATAATTAATCAATTAATTAAATATATATATATGGTTAGAAATAAAAGAAGAAAAAGTCAAAATCAATTTCATCTTTTTCTTCTCTTCCTTTAGGCTGAAATTCTCCTTGGTTGAAGGGGAGAAATTTGCTTCTTCAATCCATCATTTTCTACAAGTTTCTACAAGAAATTAAGGTGATTTTCAAAGAAAGCTCATGTTTTAGGTAAGCTTTCATTGATTTTAAAGAACTTTATCTTAAATTTTGGATTATGTGAAATTTGTGATTTTGATGGAGATATAGAAAATTGTTTCAATGGTATTGGATGATGTTATTTTGATGTGTAAACAAAGATTTTAAGGTTGGATGATTGAAATGGATGAGTTTAGTTAAAGTTTGAGAGAAGAAGAATTGAAAAGGGTTTTGATGGGAAATTATAAAGAATTGATGTAGTTGGAATTCAGTTGATTAAAATGTGTTTGAATGTCTCCAATGCCATTTTTGAACTTATATTATGGTTTAGGATTGTGTAAAAGGAAGTTGCAAATTAAAGTATTGAAGAGCATTGGTGAAAGTTTGTGTTAGAGAGTGATAGAGCATTGGATTTTGGCATATTTCTAGGAATGTACATACTATGATTTTGTATATTTCACTTGCATTTGATTTGGCCTAGCACATTTTGATATTATAAATTTACTAAGCTACTTTGATGTTGAGTTTTGTATATAAGTGCATTGTTATTTATAAAATACATTAATTACATTATCTTAAGCCATTTTCAATGGCTAAAAATATTAATATGTGCTATTTGATTTAAAAAAGTGAAAATGCCCAAAGTATATGGATAATGAGGTCACATTGTAATTATGACACACATTATTAAATATGTGATTAGCTTTGCTGAAAAAAAATTAAGCATGTTTATGGAAAATAAAAGGGATATGGATACAATGTGATGGAAAATGATTATGAAAGAAGGACAATGTATATGAAATGTGTGTTTGCCTTATATAATATCCTATTCTTGAGAATTGTATTTGGTGCTATTAATATGGGATGCCTATGATATGATTTGCCTTCAGGGCTAGACACAGAGGTGTCACTATTAATGATATGATTGCCTTCATGGCTTGACACAATGGTGTTACATTGATAATATTATTTGCCTTCGGGGTTAGACACAGAGGTGTCAACTGTTGCAATATACCAAATTAATGTCTCTGGAATTTGAATATGGTATAAGGTTATTTGGGACCAATCCATGTGATTGCGATATTTTGATGAAATTTATGAAAGTATGTGCACATAAGAGCATTAATCACGATATGTTTCAAAGAAGTTCACATTGCATTATTTTTAAATTATTTTATTATCAAAGTGTGTATGGCTAAGCTATTAATTTTTTATTATCAAAGTATGTACCACTAAGCTAGTAGTTTAGCTCGATTGAATTCCATCGTGCAGGTGACAAGGTAGATTTTGAGGGTTCTACTAGACCTAACCAGGTCTAGATTTTGGATTTTTTACTAGAAGTTTGAAATTTGCCACAAGACCAGAATTGCCAACATATCATGCACTCTTTTGTTTTTTTAACTTATTATGTGCATATAGTATATTAATAAATGTTAATGTTATAAACTTAATATTTGTTTATGTAATGTAAGTATTTGAGATACTTTTTGATATATATATATATATATGGCCATGTGATTTTGAGACTTTAGGTTGTGTGGATGATATTGGAGAAATGAATAAATGAATGAATATATTTTGGGAGTATATATTATTGTGCAGGTTGAACTTGTTTGATTTTAGGAACGTCTAATTTACAGACAAAACTCTAGTAAATTTTTTTTTAGAGATTTTCTTTTAAATTTTTATTTTTAACTATTAATTACTAAAATATACATATATGTTTACCTATTAAATTATCTTTTAATGAATAAGCTATTTTAATAAAATCGAGGAGAAAATTTATAAAGGATGATGACATTCTTATATTATGTATATGTATTTTACATATACGGGGTGAATGCAGTATACATATATCAGGTGTAAGGGTTTACACTGAAGGGATAATTTCAATTTAATTCTTGGATTGATCCTTAATTCAAAGATTTATTCTTCTTAATTTTAATAAATCATTTCTAGTTGCTGGAGACACTGGCAATAACCAATTCTTCTTTAGATTTAAATTAACTAGGAGACACTTGAAAATTAACTCTTGTTAGTAAACAACCCTATAAGAATGTTCTTAGAATTTAATTTATTAACATGCTTAAGGATTAGAAGGACTGGTTCTAATTAATAAATTCAACTGGGCATTTTATTTAAGTTAGATTATATATTCTCTTAGTGTTATACCTAATTGCACTAGTTATCAAAACAACAAGAACAATTACATATTTAAATATATTGATTGGCGATATATTATTAACTAATTGAACAATTGATCTTTTTTAAACAAATAGTAAAACAATAATGAGATTAAGCTATAGAGAATATGAAAATATTGAAAATCAAATGAAGATAAAAAGAGAAGTCATTTAGATCTCAAAATCTTTAGTGAATTAAATTTCAGTTATCCTTCAAGCAATTGAGAAATTAGTTGCTCATAATTTTAGTGAAAGAAAACTTCAATGTATTAAAATAAATCTATAAAACAAAGCTCTAGATGTCTTAGGTAGGAATTCCAGTTGTAAATTCTATCCATTTTTGCGTTAGATCGAGGTTAAGCCTTGCTTAAGGCTTGTACTTTAAGATAGATATTAGATTAGAGGCTTAGACATTAGGATAGATATTTAAGTGTTTTATTTCTTTTTTTATTCAATTTGAATTATTATTATTATTATTATTATTATTATTATTATTATTATTATTATTATTATTATTATTATTATTATTATTTCCCCTTTTTTATTTACACAAATCTTCACACTCAAGGGGAAAATGAATTTTTATTAATGATTTGGACATTACCCAGAGGGCTGTTATGTATCTCTCTTGCATTGATTCAATTAAATAAACATTTTTCTTACTTTGAGAGAACAAGTCTACATAGTCTAGTATAATGCATCGTATATTTAATATTTATTAAGCCTATCCAAGTTGGTTGGGCTTCTAAACTCAACACCTGTAATATCTGTAATTTTAGACAAATTAAGTATGTATTTGGAGGTTAATTAAAGTATTGGGAGAGCTATATGTGTAGTATATACCTAATGTATACCTAGTATATACATATTATTTACCTCACATATACTTATTATATATGTTGAATATATATTGTACACTTAAGATATACAGGATATACCCATAATGTATACTTGATGTATACATGACATACACATTACATATGCATATACATAAATATAAATAACATATAAATGAGACATAAGCACTTAAATACATATTTGTTGGTGGGAGATGATGATAATATTAATAAATAATTAAAAAAAGAAAAAGAAAAGTCAAAAGAAATACTTGGTTGGAAAAAAGAAGAAAAATAATTAAATACTTAAATACTTAATTAGATATTAATTAAATGAATATATATGGATGGAAACGAATGAAGACAACTAAAAACACTTCTCATCTACTTACCAAAAAAAAAAAACACTTCTCATCTTCTTCTTCCTTCTCTTGTAGCCAAAATTTTCTAGAAAGAAAGAGAGGGATTTGATTCTTCCATACTCAAAATTTTTCCAAGAATTTAAAGGTTTCAAAGAGATTTTGAGGAAAAATTAAGAAAACAAGTAAGTATTTCTCTCAAAGTTTACAGTTTTTGAGTTTTTAAGCTTATGTTTGGAATCTTAGAGAGAGAAAGTATGTTTGAATGGTTTAAATTGATAGTAATTGACACTTTGTCTTCGGTGTCAATAGAGGGCGGCCTTCAGGAGGTAATTGACACTTTGCCCTTGGTGTTGAGAGAAGTCGACCTTCGGGTGATATCTGACTTGTCCCCAGTGTCGATAGGGGATGGCTTACGGGTGATATATGACACTGTATCTCCAGTATCGGACCTTTGGGTCACTTTAAATGTAATGTTGGGCCCAATGTGTGTGAATATGTATGTATGGGTGAGATGTAGATGTGTTGTGGATTATGGTTTATAAAACCATGAGTATTGTTAAGTGAATATATGGTGATATGTTGGTGGACATTATGTGTTGATGCTTGTGTTTGTTTAAATAGTGCGTATAAAAAAATGAATACTTTAATTTAGTTGCTATTATTTTTAAAATATGTACCACTAAGAAAATTGCTTAGCGCAGTTAAATGTATCGTATAAGTGACAGGACTACAGAGCAGAGCGGTCCAGAGTGAGCTGAGGTTTCAGTGCCTATTTTGCCACAAGACCAATCCTGGGTATAGTTTTCTTAACTATTATGTACAATGGTTTTTGTACATATTAACTGAGATTTAAGTATTTTGAATTAATGTGGAAAATGTTGTATTTATATATGTATATATATGAGACTGGTGATGTTTTAAATGTATGTGAATTTTATAAATAATATTTTGGATTTAAAATCATGATATGTTTATTAAAGAAACAGTGTTTTGGAGAATTGTCGGTGAATGAAAGTTCATGAAATTATTATTTTGGGAGTATATTTTTCTACTGTAGGTTGTGTGTTGGTTGATTTGTTTTTTTGGATTATTGAAATTATAGACAAAACTCTGGCAAAAGTTTTTCAAAGAATTTTTTTATAAATTTATAAATTATTTTTTATATTTAAATATGGGTTTTATATGTGTACACCCTTAATTTTTGACCCAGTTCAATCCGATAGTCCAAAATAATTTTGTGGTATTTTAATAATATTTTAATTACTTATAATATTTAATAGTTATTTTTAATAAAAATAAAAAATAAAAAATAAAAAAATAAAAATCGGACGGATCTACGAGCTACGCGCGGCAGCACAGCAGATGACTATCAACGGCGAATTAGGCAGTGCCCAATTCTCCGCAGCTGGGCTTGCCCAGTTTTGTGATGAACTGGCTTGCTCAGCTAGCCCGCCACTAATCCTTGCAGTAATTTTTACCAGCGTAGCCCACGGGCCCGGCAGCCCGGGCGCTACCGATTTTTTTATCAAACCTTGTTTTATCCGATTTTTTAATTTTTTCCTAAATAATTGGTATTTCATTATTAAAATAGAACTAGAACTCTTTATTTTTTATAAATACTAGCATTAAACACACGGATTGAGGGGGAAAACCCTAAAGGGAGGCAATTAACATTAAAGGAGAAAAGAGAACAGGAAGAGGAATTTTTAGCAACCTTGGGACAACAATAAACAAAGAAGAACAGCAACAGCTTTTTTTTTAGAATGAAGGAAACAGTAAGCAGAAATATCAAGAGAACCAAAGAAGAAGGCAGAGTCCATAATGTCTTCACATTGTTCATCCAGAAATTAATTTTTTGGTGGAACCTACGACGGAGGTTTGATCATTAATCATAAATTATTCATGTTCACAGTAGCTTCATTTCTTCGATTAATAAGAACATGCAGTAACTTGAAATTTGTTTTCATAACTTTAATTGTTTGCTTTAGTTAATACATTAATAAGTTGGTGTTCGTAACTCCACTTGCATGTTTTATAAAAACTTAAAAATCATCCAATAATTGTTGAGGGTTTGAGTTAATTGTCATAATCTAGTTTGTTTACTAAAACCTCAAGAACCATAAGTTATTTTTTTGAAGCTCAAAACCCTAAACTATTTTTATCCAAAAGCCTAAACCATTTCATTATTAAACTCCAAAATCTTGACTATTCTTCCAAAACTTTAATTTATTTCTCCAAATCCAAATTTATTTTTCAAAGGTAGTAAGTTAAAACCATAAACCCTTAATAGCCTTAAAACATATTTTTCAAATCTAAAACCCTAATTACACCTTTCTAAAAATCAAAACAACAATATGTTTGCTTAAAACCCTAACCAAACCTATTTTCTTAAATCACAATAGCATTATTTTCATAAATACATTCGAAACCCTAAATCTTTAAAACATCCAGTAGCATTATTCTTTTAAAAAATAGTATTAGTTCCTCAAAATCCCAAAACCTATTTTCTAAATCCTAAACCCTAAAATCTTAATTTTCAACAGTAAACCCTACAACCCTAAAAGCCAGTTTCTAAAATTTTATGGGACCGCCGTATGGGCTCATCGAAGGGGTCAATATTCATTTGTGTATTATAAGTCCGTGTATTGAACTTTCCTTATTCCAAAGCCCTAATTTAGTAATTAAAATTCTAAAACCCTATTTTAAGATGCGAACCCTAAATTTATATATTTATTGCTTTATTTAATTTTAGATTTGATTATATAGTTTATTATATATTTTGATGGTTGATTTATTTAATTTCAATGCTTGATTTATTTAATTTATCATGGATGAATATTTTCTTTATTATTATGATTATTGTTTATTTGTTTTGGTATTAAAATTGTAAGAGGTATGTTTCCACTTTGTGGGTACCTCATTAGTTAAATTTTATGTAATTTAAATTGCTTTTATATTTTGGACCAATGTAAAGGACATGTTTCCACCTTTCGGTGGGTGTCCTATTTAGTTTTAGACATGGACAATGTAAGGACATGTTTCCATCCTCGAGTGGGTGCCCATTTATTTGCTTTGTTTGGACATTGCTTTGATTTTAATATAATGATGCTTTATTTTAATTATTACATGTAGTATGGATAATATTGTTATATTTAAGAATTTTATAATATTAAGACCTGCAAAGGAGGCCGGTTCCAATGAACTGGGCGTTGTGGGCATACACTAGGCCATTTCTCACCTTCCCCACACGTACCCAACTTTTAGAACCCATTAGGGGGTTGGGGATTCCTTAGAAATTGAGTCATCCACCTTTTTTTTCGGCTCGTCCGGGTGGCGACTCCATTTTCTCCGAACTTAGGCCCATGTTCTCTAAGGCCCCGGCCTAAACAGTGCCGAAGTCACAAGAACCATTCCACCATGAGTGGGGGTGAAAATCCCCACTCGCAATATGTAATTAATATGGTACCTTTGTATTTTACATACGTATTTTGTATATATGTGTAGACTCTTAATTTTTGACCCAGTCCAGTCCGATATTTTTAAAACAATCCAAAATAATTTTTATGGTATTTTAATTAAATAATATTTATTTTTATTTATTATTTATAATTTTTAATAAAAATAAAAAAGGTAATATTAGTAAAGTTAATAAATAAATAAAAATCGGCGACGAAAAATTTTCATCACCAAAAGTGAATTGGCTGGCCCACACCTAGTTATTTTATTCTAATTTTGGTGCTGGCCCGCAGCAATTTTTTCTCCAGCACAATTTTTCCAACACAATTTTTTTCGAAATCGAATTCTATTTGGTTTTGATTTCTTTTCCTAAATGGTTTTTATTTTCTTAGACAATTAGAATTAGGTTTGGATTTTTTTCCTATAAATACCACATTAAAACACTTCAAAAAGGGGCTGGACTTTGGAAGATGAAACTTAGATCTTTCAAAATCAAAAGAAATTTTGAACCAAACTTGGGACCTTAAAATTCTTTCGGCCAAAAGAAAACCCTAGCAAGCAAGAAGAAATTCAAGAGACAGCAATCAAAGGAGGCAACAAGCAATCATCTCCAGATTGCTTTGCTCAACCAAAATCAAATCTGAAGCAGGCAACAGCTTGGTTCAATCTCTTCAAATTTGGTAGAGCCTTCAAACATAGGTAAATTGCTCTAACTTTAGTTTATTGAATCATTAATCATCTTCACCTTTTAAACCATAATCACACTGCCTTAGTTATTTAATTCTTCCTTCAATCTAGTTTAGGCAGTAGCATAAATTAATTCTTACAATACTTAAGATCTTAATTAAAGTAAATAATATAATCATTCCAAAACGAATCTAATTTCATAAACCCTAAGTTATTCAAACCCTAAATTGTAATTAACTTTGTTTTCAAACCTTCACAGTAGCTATTTTGCTATAAGTTTATTCAGTGAGCTATTTTAATCTTTTAACAAAAAATTTGCTTTCTATATTTGTTTCACCTAAAAATATATAAGTAGTTGATATGGTCAATATTAACGGCACACTCAACTTTGATCACAAAAAAGCATCAAAATCTAAATTCAAAATCATAATCTATAAAGTCAAGATTTCAAACCATAAAACCCTAATACCTTAACCATAAAACGCTAAAAACTTAATAGCCTTAAAACATGTTTTTCAAATCTAAAATCCTAATTATACCTTTCTAAAAACCAAAACAACAAATTGTTTGCTTAAAACCCTAACTAAACCTATTTTTTAAATCACAATAGCATTATTTTCATAATAACATCCAAAACCCTAAATCTTTAAAATATTCAGTAGCTATATTATTACTTTAAAATATTTCTCAACTAATTAAACTAGTATATGCAAAACCCTAGTTATTAAACATAAAACCCTAATGTCTTAAGGTTCCAAAATTCTAATGATGTTAGCCCTAAACCCTAATTTGATTAACCAAAAACCTTACTACTTTCTTAAATTTATAAAACCCTAATCCATTCCAATTTTTCAAAAATCCTCACAGTAGCCTAAATAATAAATATAATAATTTTAAAATCTCAAAACCCTAAATATTAATTAAAGAACCCTAAATTAAGACATAAACCTAAATTTGTATCTTTGTTTGCTTTACTTAATTTTTAGATTCAATTACATAGTTTATTATATGTTTTGATTTATTTAATTTATCATGGATGGATATTTTCTTTGTTATTATGATTATTATTTGTTTGTTTTGGTATTAAAATTGTAAGAGGTATGTTTCCACTTTGTGGGTACCTCATTAGTTAAATTTTATGCAATTTAAATTGCTTTTATATTTTGGACCAATGTAAAGGACATGTTCCACCTTTCGGTGGGTGTCCTATTTAGTTTTAGACATGGACAATGTAAGGACATGTTTCCATCCTCGGATGGGTGTCCATTTATTTGATTTGTTTGGATATTGCTTTGTTTTTAATATAATGATGCTTTATTTTAATTGTTGCATGTAATATGGATAATATTATTATATTTAAGAATTTTATAATATTAAGACCTGCAAAGGAGGCCGGTTCCAATGAACCGGACGTTGTGGGCATACTGGGCCATTTCTCACCTTCCCCACACATACCCAACTTTCCGAACCCATTAGTGGGTTGGGGATTCCTTAGGAATTGAGTCATCCACCCCTTTCTTTTTCCCGGTCTGTCCTGGTGGCGACTCTATTTTCTCCGGGCTTAGGCCTGTGTTCTCTAAGGCCCGAGCCTAAACAGTGTCTTAGTCGCAAGAACCATTCCACAGGGAGTGGGGGTGAAAATCTCCGCTCATAATATGATGGTATATATATTGTACGTATATAAGCTATAAGGGTGTTACAACACTATCCAAGTCTATTAAAATTGAACCCCCACCTGATAAGCTCTTCTTTAGCATATATGAGGTAACCCCATTAGGCCTGAACTTTCCTTGTGGATCATGGATCAAAGCCCTAATTTCTTTTAAAACCAAGTCTCCTTCTCACAATCCTCGTCCTTTGACTCTTTTGTTGAAATGTTGAGCTAACTTTTGTTTGCAACCCTGTAGTCTGAAAAGGGCTTCCATCATCTTATGATCAATGGTGTTCAACTACTCATGGTATGCTTTCACCTAATCCACTTTTGCTAACTAACACTCTTGCATTACCTATGCTAATTTAACCTCAACTTCAATTGGTAACTGTGAACACTCGAATTTTGAGGCTCGGAAGGTTGATTTTCTCAAACCGCAGACGACTGAGCCGGACCGAAGGTCCACGGTAAAGTTCACCGGAAATATATCAATATGGTACTTGAAATGTCCGGGACGACGTGAGGATCACGGATATGGTCCCGGAATAATTTTCGGAGGTCTCTAGCTCCCGAAAAATCAGTTTGAGCGAAAACCGGACGAAACCGGCTGCCCAGCCACCGTAACCCCAGCGGCTCAACCGCCAAAGTCGGCGGCTCAGCCGCCGTGATCCCGGTGGCTCGGCCGCCGTCCAGCCCGATTTTGCCTATAAATTGCCTTCAGGGGTTCAGAAAAACGGGTTGGCTTTTGGAGACTCCGGGCCTCATGCTGACGAATTTAATCCGTAATCAAAAATCATAATCAAAAGTCCAAGAAAATGAGATATGGAACTTCGAAGCGGGAAAATCCTAAGTGAGGTAATATTCTAATCCATCATTTGTCAATTTAAGCATTTCATAAGCATTCCATCTTCTTCTCAATTTCTTCTTGGTCAAAGACCTAATCCTTTTAGGTCTAAGGCCTAATGGACTAATTAATCAATCTGTTGGCACGAAGCCCAAATTACATCTTTCCGGTACAAAGTACCTAAATTTCACAATTAAAATCAACTTTTTGGCACGGAGCCTAAATCGCACCTTTTTCGGTGCCAAGTACCTAAATTTCACATTTAGCACTAAGTGCTAAAACTCACCATTTTGGCATAAAGCCCGACAACACAGGCCAAAGGCCTAAAAATTGCATTCTTTTGGTACAAAGTACCTAAAATTGCACCATTTAGCACTAAGTGCTAAATTTCACAAATTTGGCAAAAAGCCCGATCAATACTTGGCATGAAGACCGACACCAGCATGAAGCACTAAGTGCTCAAAATCTCACATTTGGCATGAAGCCTAAATTGCACTCCTTTGGTACAAAGTACCTAAATTTCACCATTTAGCACTAAGTGCTAAATCTCTCAATCCTTGGCATGAAGCCCGACAAATGCACGAAGCATACACACACACATGCATGAAGCATAATTTTTATCGCCTTTAAATAGGCTTTCCCGAACTACATGGGCTTTGATCTCTCATAAAAACGAGAGTATGTAGGCATATTTGGGATTCACCCCAAATAGCAAGTCCACAATTTACTAACAATCTGTCTCTTCTTTTCTTCATTCCTTTTAGATTTGTTCTTTTTGCAAGTTAGTCAAATGCATGACATAGTCCCCGAATCCTCCTTGGGTTCGCAGACTAGAAACCTTTACATTGGATAAGTTATTGGAGTCAAACAAGGGTTTTCTTAGTTTTTCCCTTCGAACAAAATAAACTGAGTGGCGACTCCCGACAACAAGTGAACTTTCGCCCGGATCCTTTTCGGGCGGAAAACCGAGGTTCACAATTTGGCGACTCCACTGGGGACATAAAAATGATTTATGTGATCCTAGTGGACTACTATTGTTTATTTGACTAACTGGCCCTTCTTTAGGGTATTTTTATTTATTTTGGCAGGGTACCTTAGCAATGGCTGTCTTTTCTTTAAAGACATTGGTACTGAAAATTGAAAAAAAAAATATCTTCCTGGGGACCATAAAAAAATAATAATAAATAAAATAATGGCTATATATTACGCAAAAAAAATAAATAATAAAAAATGATAATAATAATGATTTATGGAATTATAGTAGACTGTTATTATTATTCGTTTAACTGATTTGCCCTTCTTTAGGGTATTTTTATTCATTTTGCAGGGTACCCTAGCATTATATATCCTTTCTTTAAGGATATTGGACTGAAGATTGAAGAAAGTAATCTTTTTCCTTTGATGGATCTATTGTTTGACTACTTGTGCATTTGTTTTGTCATTCAGAGAATCTTTTTCTCTTGCATATATGGGGGAATCCTTTTCCTCCATTGCATAAAAAATTGTTTTCAAATGAATTTCTTCTCTTTCTGTTCAAAGTTCTGAGTTTGGATAGCAAGTAGCGCTGACCGGCAGGTCTCCTTGATTATGCCGGCGGACAGCCAAAGCGTCCTCCCTGTTGTCGCAAACCATTCCAATCCTTTTGGAGTGGCCCATGAGTAATCGTACTGTTGGACCCACGCGAAACTCCTTGTTTCACATGTGGTTAGGTATATCTTACTCAAGACTCAAGGGTCCCTATTATAAGCCGATTCTTTATTTTTCATGTGCCAATAGAACCTTCCCTTAGGTTATATGTACCCAATGATAGTGCCGCATTCCATTAAAATGAATTGTGATGTGATGAGGTGCATTCATGCAACATAACAACATTGTTTTGGGGAAAAATTTTGATGTACATAAGTGGACCAAGAGTTTTCCTACCCTACACACCATCCTGATTTTTTACCCTTGACCTTTTCAGGTACCCTCTGTCCGTGTGCCTTCACCTACACCAGACACATCAACACCAACTGTGCTATCCCCTACAAGTTCTACTACCCCAACTTCACCAACTACTCCAATTACTGAAATGGCTACAATTGAACAGATCAAGGCCTTGTTAGATGGACAGGCTAAGGAAATTGAAGCTAGAATGCAAGAAAGAATTGATGAAGCTTTAGCCGCCCAAAGGGTAGCCATCCTGGCTGAATTAGGAGGAGCACCAAAGACAGTCCCTACTCCTGGAAATTTAGGGAAGGAACCTATTGTGGGACAAACTAGTACCCCCATGACTGCTCAGAATACCCCTGTCATCAATTTGGAGGATCCACCCTCTAAGAATGTCACTGAAACTGATGAACTGAAAAGAAAACTTGAATTGCTGGAAAGGTCAATCACTGCAATGAAAACTCATAAAGAGGTGGTAGACATGGATTCTTTATCCTTGTTTCCCCAAGCTAGATTGCCTCCAAAATTCAAGATGCCTGGGATGGATAGATTTGATGGGACTACTTGCCCTAAAACTCACCTGAAAATGTATGTGGGGGCATTAAGCCCTTGGGGTTTAAATGATGAGCTCTTTGCTCAATTATTCCAACAATCTTTGACTGGTGCTGCCCTCAAGTGGTTTGTAAGCCTGGACCATGCCAAGATTAAGACCTGGGAAGACATCTGCAATGCATTTAACTCTCAATACCACTATAATATTGAGGTGGATGTCACCAGAAGGGAACTTGAGACTACCAAGCAGAACAACAATGAACCCTTCTCCTCGTTCCTTACGAGGTGGAGGGCAAAGGCCGCCCAAATGATCAATCGCCCTTCTGAACAAGAGCAGATTGATATCATAATCAGAAATTTAAGGCCTACATATCAAGCCCAACTGCAAACCCAATACCTACCTACTTTTAAATCGCTCATTGCGACTGCAACCAAGGTAGAAGATCTGATACAATTGGGTAAGATAGTAGATGAAGAAGCTATCTCAAAGTATAAGAAACAAGGCCAAGCTGCTTCCTCAAGTGAAGTAAATGAAGTGGCCAATATTGCCCCTGCGAATCCTTTACGTGTGGGCAATCTTGGGCAGAGAAATCAGCCGAGAAGGCAATATATCAACCTTGGGATGCCCCTTCATCTAGTGTTTAAAAAGGCCGTGGAAGGGAAATATTTGAAGCCTTTGGACCCAAGGCCTCCCCCAAACCCATCCAGTTATAGGGCCAATGAGTACTGTGAGTACCACCAAGGAAATGGGCACAGAAAAGATGCATGCTGGACTTTGAAAAACCGCATCCAGGATTTGGTGGATAGTGGTGACATCATTCCTCTCAGGAGGCAACCAAACATTAACACTAACCCCTTGCCCAATCATTCCATCAATGCCATCACTGTGGAAGATTTCATGCAGCCTAGTCTCTTTGATGAGGTTGCTATGGTAACTAATGTCGAAGACAAAAGGGATTTCACAAAGCTGATCAAGACAACAGATGGACCACTGATGAACTGGTATGTCGAGGAGGGACAAGCTGCTGTAGATAAAACTAGTCCAGTGTCACACCTTGAACCCGAGTCTTGTACCGAATCAAAATTCTGAGTCAAACACCAAGCCAGAGTCTAGTTCTGAGTCCTCCATAGCTTCAGATTTAGAGAACCCAAATGTCACATTTAATGTAATCTTGGAGAATGACTCCACCATTATCAATGAAACTCTTCAAATTCTTGGTTACCCTGTGTCTTTTGCTTTCCAAGTATTATCTAGCAAAAATGAAATAAATGAAATAAAAGAAATAAATCAAAAGATAATAATTGGCAAAGAAAATGAACATACATACAATGCATGTGATTGTGTGAATAAGGAGCATGTTCTTGAATGCATCAGAAAGTATGTCGACTGCTTCATGTGGGAGACAAGTGATGTCACGGGAATAGACCCAGCCATAGCAGTTCACAAGATTCCGCTATATCCCGATGCAAAGCCGGTTAAGCAGAAACTGAAAAGAATGAAGCCAGAATGGTCTTTGAAACTTAAAGATGAGATTGCCAAGCAACTGGATAATAAGTTCATAGAGCCAATTCTCTACCCTTCCTGGTTAGCAAACATTGTGCCGGTCCCGAAGAAAGACGGAAAGGTCAGGATGTGTGTTGACTACAGAGATCTGAATAAAGCTTGTCCCAAGGGCGATTTCCCGCTACCACACATCGATTTGCTAATAGACGGGATGGCAACGACAATCTTTCATGACATGATTTACAAAGAAGTAAAAGTGTATGTTGATGATATGATTGTCAAGTCAAAATCTCCAGAAGAGCACATCTAAGCACTTGAGAAGTTCTTCCTTAGACTTCGCAAGTACAATTTGAAGCTTAAATCCTGCAAAGTGACTCTTTGGTGTAACATCAAGCCAATTTGGGATATTATTGGTCCACCATGAACACAGACTGTGTGGCATTTGTGCAAGGATGTCATCAGTGCCAAATATTTGCTAAGCTACAGAAGCAACCTCCTGTTGCCCTGAATCCAATCACTTCTCCATGGCCCTTCGCTACTTTGGGAATTGATATAATTGGTAAAATACACCCAAAAGCCTCGAATGGACATCAGTTTATCTTGGTAGCAGTGGATTACTGCACAAAGTGGGTTGAAGCAGCTTCCTATGCAGAATTAGATGCCAAAAAGGCAGCACAGTTTGTCCGAACCAACATCCTTTGTCGGTACGGAACGCCATTTGAGATTATCACTGATAATGGGACTCATTTCCAAGCAGAATTTGCTAAGCTCTTGAAGGATAAGAAGATCCAACATCATAAGTCCTCTCTTTATAGATCCCAAACAAATGGAGCTGTAGAAGCAGCAAATAAGTCTATAAAGGTGATCATACAAAACATAAATTAAGCCGGGGCAACCCCATATTCCTTGGTGTACGGAATGGAAGCAGTACTCCCCATTGAACTGGAAGTTTAATCGGCAAGAATAATTCAAGAAAGTCAGATAAATGAAGCTGAATGGATCAGCAGTTATCATCATCAGTTGTTGGGTTTGGATGAAAAAAGACTTCAAGCTCTACATCAGATTCAAGGATATCAGAGGCAAATGGCCAGACATTTCAACAAAAAGGTCAAAAGATCAAAAGTTGGAAGAAGGTTGTTTTGTCCTGAAAGAGATCAGAACACCTGTTACAGATCCTCGTGGGAAGTTCCGTCCTCATTGGGCGGGACCCTACATTTTAAAGAAAATACTTTCCGGCGGAGCCGTCATCTTGTCTGATTTGGATGGTCTGGAGTTCACAAACCCATGCAATCTGGATCAACTGAAGAAATATTATGTATGATCATGCATTCCAAAAGGAACTACATTAGACCTGATTCTCGCAAACTAATTCGAGATATGTAGGCAGCTCTCCTTGAGCACGGTCTAAATTTTAATAAAAATCATTCATTCATCTTTCTTTTGCCAAGAGAAAAAAAAACAAAACAAAACAACAAAAACAAAAACAAAAAAAAAAAGAAAAAATCCCGCTAAGCCGAAAACCCACAAAGGGCGGCTTAGGCAATAGTGGGGCCCGCTAAGTCGAAAACCCGCAAAGGGTGGCTTAGACAAGAATGGGTAAGAGCTCGCTAAGTTGAAAATCCGAAAGGACAGCTTAGGCAAAAATTAGAGCAAGTAAATAAAGTAGATAATGCTTGGAAAGCAAAGGAAAGAGTCATGCCAAGAAGAGTCATTCATTACCAAGGGAGTCATTCATTCAAAAAAAAAAAAAAGGTCATTCCTTTCATAAAGTACCAAAAACCAATCAAAAAGAGTCAAACCACAAGTCCAAAACGTTAAAAAAAAAAAAGTCAAGTCATAACTCGAAAATGTCAAAAAGAAAGAAAAACCAAAAAGGTAAAAAGACAACTCAAAAAAAAAAAGAGAGACAATGGAGTCACCCTGGGATCTAAATCCTATGCCTCCTACGTGGGGCAGAGTCTTCGGTATCTTCCTTAGCTCCGGAACTCTATGCAGTATCTGTCTTCTCCTCGTTAAGAGGAACCACATCCTCACCCTCCAGCCCCTGCAGCAATGCACGTCTCCTTGGCTTTTAATTGGCCAAACTTCAGCTATAAACCAAGTTCTGTACTCGGGAGTAGTCTGAACAAGGGAAGGCTCTGCAAAAAGCCTGATCATCTGATGGTCCCTAATTTAAGTTTGAAGAACAGCTCGAGTAACTCCTGGAATAATTTGGGGGCAACTTCAGAAAAATTCAAGTTCCTCCCCTAATGGAGTTGGACTTCCTAGAGGGTTATTTCTAAGTTCTTTACTAGAAATAATTACTGATAGCTTGAGCTTGAGGCCTTGTAAAGTTGAAAAGCCTCTGAAAAGCCCCACATAGCCAATTTGAACCTCATGCCTTACAGGGGGGGGGGGGCATTTGAGTCACATCCAATGATTGAGCAGAATTCCTCAAAAAGAGGACACATCTCGTCCATCCGGGCACCAAACCTGAAGACGTGAGCTTGCGGAACCCAAAATTTGGTACAAGCGTGCAAGAAATCCCAATTCACCAATATCTCTCTAAGAGTAGCAACAACTTTCAATCCATATCTTTCCATATTGATCCTTTTAACCTTATGGAGACTCTTGGTCCAGTTGTGCATACAATGATTGTAAAAAAAAAAACAAACAAACAAACAAACCTTTTTGAAAAATAGAAGGGGACATCATGCATACATATGTACTGTTTGTGCTTAACAAAAGTGCAGGTACAGAAAAATCAGAAATGTTGCAAGCAATCGGAAGTGCCAAAATGCGGATCTTGTACCCCTCGCTCAAAATTCGCTCTTCAGAAGGCCACTGGGCCCCATAAATCATTTTTATGGACCCCAGTGGGGGGCAATTGTGAACACTCGAATTTTGAGGCTCGGAAGGTCGATTTTTTCAAACTGCAGACGACTGAGCCGGACCGAAGGTCCACGGTAAAGTTCACCGGAAATATATCAATATGGTACTTGAAATGTCCGGGACGACGTGAGGATCACGGATATGGTCCCGGAATAATTTTTGGAGGTCTCTAGCTCCCGAAAAATCAATTTGAGCGAAAACCGGACGAAACCAGCGGCCCAGCCACCGTAACCCCAGCGGCTCAGCCACCAAAGTCGGCGGCTCGGCCGCCATGACCGGCGGCCCGGCCGCCGTCCAGCCCGATTTTGCCTATAAATTGCCTTCAGGGGTTCAGAAAAACGGGTTGGCTTTTGGAGACTCCAGGCCTCATGCTGACGAATTTAATCCGTAATCAAAAATCATAATCAAAAGTCCAAGAAAACGAGATCTGGAACTTCAAAGCGGGAAAATCCTAAGTGAGGTAATATTCTAATCCATCATTTGTCAATTTAAGCATTTCATAAGCATTCCATCTTCTTCTCAATTTCTTTTTGGTCAAAGACCTAATCCTTTTAGGTCTAAGGCCTAATGGACTAATTAATCAATCTGTTGGCACGAAGCCCAAATTACATCTTTCCGGTACAAAGTACCTAAATTTCACAATTAAAATCAACTTTTTGGCACGGAGCCTAAATCGCACCTTTTTCGGTACCAAGTACCTAAATTTCACATTTAGCACTAAGTGCTAAAACTCACCATTTTGGCATAAAGCCCGACAACACAGGCCAAAGGCCTAAAAATTGCATTCTTTTGGTACAAAGTACCTAAAATTGCACCATTTAGCACTAAGTGCTAAATTTCACAAATTTGGCAAAAAGCCCGATCAATACTTGGCATGAAGACCGACACCAGCACGAAGCACTAAGTGCTCAAAATCTCACATTTGGCATGAAGCCTAAATTGTACTCCTTTGGTACAAAGTACCTAAATTTCACCATTTAGCACTAAGTGCTAAATCTCTCAATCCTTGGCATGAAGCCCGACAAATGCACGAAGCATACACACACACATGCATGAAGCATAATTTTTATCGCCTTTAAATAGGCTTTCCCGAACTACATGGGCTTTGATCTCTCATAAAAACGAGAGTATGTAGGCATATTTGGGATTCACCCCAAATAGCAAGCCCACAATTTACTAACAATCTGTCTCTTCTTTTCTTCATTCCTTTTAGATTTGTTCTTTTTGCAAGTTAGTCAAATGCATGACATAGTCCCCGAATCCTCCTTGGGTTCGCAGACTAGAAACCTTTACATTGGATAAGTTATTGGAGTCAAACAAGGGTTTTCTTAGTTTTTCCCTTCGAACAAAATAAACTGAGTGGCGACTCCCGACAACAAGTGAACTTTCGCCCGGATCCTTTTCGGGCGAAAAATCGAGGTTCACAGTAACATGGCCTCCTTACCAAAACGAGAGAGTATAGGGCTACCCCAATTGGCATGAGGATGGGCATGTGATATCCCCAAAGAGCAAAAGGAAGTTGCTCATGCAAGTTCCTTTGCTTAGTGACCATATTTTGTAAAATTATTTTAACGGTTTTGTTAGTAGCCTCAACTGTCCATTAGTCTCTAGCCTATAAGGTAAAGACCGATGACTCTGTATCTTGTGTTTTTCCAAGAGTGTCACAACTTTCTGCTGAAAGTGTTACCCATTATCTGTGATGACTTCAAAGGGGACACCAAACTGACAAAGGATGTTGGTTTGGATAAAATGAGCCACTATTTTAGAGTTGAGAACTTCAAAAGAAGTTATTTCTATCCATTTAGTGAAACAGTCAATTGCAAGTAAGATTTAGTCATACCCATTGGAAGATTTGGGAATGATTTTTCCTATTACATCCATGCCCCATGTTGCAAATGGCCAAGGTGCAACAATGGGTTATAAAGCAACTGGAGGTTGCTTTTACAATTTGACATGTCTCTGACAACGATGGCATCTCTACACAAAACTAGCACAGTCTTGACACATGGTGAGCCAATAATAACCAAGGTTCATGATTTTTCTAACCAAAAGTTCCCCACTCATCGGATTCCCCTCAATGAACTTCTTCCATAATGTGTCGACTTTTTCCTCTGTTACACACCTTAAATGGATATTATTCAGAGTTTGTCAATATAACACATTAACATTTAGGATGAAATTGGTAGATAGCATCCTCAAAGTTCATCCTTTTGATTTTGAAGCATCCTCTAGGTATTCACCCTTTTCTATGAATTTGAGACTATCCCAATACCATGGTTTGTCATCTACTCTTAGTATATGCATGCAAAAGGCTAGTTGTTATTGAACTTCAATCACAACTAGCTTAACCATTGTATCATTCTTCATATCCACTATGGAAGCCAAGGTGGCCAATACATCTACAAATTGGTTCTTAGCCCTTGGTAAGTAATGAAATGAGGGTTCTTAAAACTACTGAGCTAGCTTATCAAAAAATTGATGGTAAAGAACCAAGTGTTCTTCTCTAATTTTCCATTTATACAAAGCTTGGCTACCATCAATGAACTGATGTCAAATACAACTCATATATATTGATTATGGCATGTATTCACAAAGTTGCCTATGAAGTTGAGGGGTGTTGAGAAGTATAGTGATGCTAAGAAAGAATTTAAAGCACTAGTTTTTAATATCTTAACCATAGAGGAGTTTGAGAGAAGTGATTGGTTGATAAAATTATACGGTGAGAGGAAAAATTAGGTTCCTATATACCTTATATTTTTTTTGAGTTGGCATGTTATCGACACAGAGGAGTGAGGGACTGCATGAATTTTTTGATGAATTTGTAAATAGTAGGACACTGAAGCATTTTGAGGAGTAATATGAGGTAGCAATAAGAGATAAGTACGAGAAAGATATCAAAGCTAAATTTAAGTCAAAGTACATAGATACAAAGTGTGAGTCCGAATTCTCATGGGAAGCAAAAATGCAACATTCTCTAACTCAGCCAATATTCAAGTAGTTTCGTAAAGAGATGATATGCATATATCATTATGAATTGAGCATTCATGTAGATAATAAATGAAATGCTACAGAAACAAAGCCAGGTGTTAAGGTTTTTCACATTACACATAGGTTAATTAAAAATGACTTTTTTGGAAATGAGTTTTTTTTCACTATTGACTATAAGGTAATCGGCTAATACTTGCAATACAATTGCAAGTTGTTTAAATCCTGAGGCATCTTATGCGGCCACATTTTGAAAGTACTAGCAGATAAAAAGAATTAATGAAGTTCGTCAAAGGTACATCATGAGAAAGTGGAGAAAGGATGTTTATTATACTCATATGAAGAAATTCTTCTCAAGATGTTACCCTAACATGAGCAACTATTAAATTATTTTAAGAAAGTTATTAACGTTGGCATGGATAGTATGCAAAAAAAAAGAGGATTATATTAAAACAAAGCTTATTGAATTAAAGAGAAATGTGTTGAATTGGGACAACAGTATGGTTGTTCCAAGCATTACAAATGATGATGAAGTTAATGAAGAGGGTGAAAATGCAATAATAATTGTTTGCTCTCGAGGTAGGCCACATACTAATCGTTATGCTTCTAGAATTGGAGCAGGCTCTAGAAGAAGAGGAGGCAGAGGTAGGGGGAGGGGCAGAGGTAGAGTATGTCAAGCTGGTGGTCGAGGTGGTGATAATGATGCAAATGCAAGTAATTTCCATAGAAGTAATGGACATGTAATGTCATTTATATAATGATCAAAACTTTACATTTTTCTATGGTACATTGTTTCTATCATTAATGATATATTGACAATATGAATTTTTTTTCCTTCTAGAATCATATAGATTTGAATGAGATAGTTATAAGGGCCCAAGGAAGCCAAGCTATGTAAGAAACCATGCTTAGACAAATGGTGGTTTTTGTTAATATGAGTGGAATTATACATAGCAAGCTGGATCAACATATACAATAATTTTTAACTTTTTATTTCATACTTGTAGATAAGAAATTAATATAATGATTAAGGATTGTAACTTTGTATAAATTTATATAAATTAATTCCATGTAATTATAACGTTTTTTCATTATATGATTGCTCAATTTTCTGTTGAGATACATTTTGCTCATTTCATACATAAGAAAGTAAACATTTGCAATGCAAAGTAATAGACTAAATAAAAACAATGGATTATAAGCAATCATTTACATGACTGGAATGTTTCATATTAGCCAATTAAATTTGTGAAGTGATTGATGGTACATTGCATCACAATAGTATAATACATTTTTTTAGGAAATGCTTGTTATGATAAATTAGTTTAGGGTAATGACAATTAAATTCCAATATTTAACCCATAGCAAAAGTTAATAAAATAGCTAGCAATAAAAACATTTAATACATTTTTTTTGGAAATGATCATTCTACGTTTACTGAAGCAATATATTAATATCCCAACGTAAGCTTTAGAATCACATGTTAAATAAGGGGATTTTGTTTAGAAAAATGGTGAAAGTCACCTGCATACAATAAATATTGAAGCTATTATTCACACAATTCACATTCGAAAAAGAAGAAAAAAAACTAAAGAATACATTTGGCTCCATCTTCTCCCGATAATGCTGCTAAGGAGAAGCTAGAATGAGTAGTCCCTCCTTCACCAGGTAGCGTACATCTCCTGTATTTTTGACACTAGGAAAAAATTAGATGAAATGAGAGATGAGATTAAGGAACTCTTGAAAATATTGCTATAAGAGATTCAATAAGAATACATTTAGGAGAGAATACTTAAAGAAAATCCATTGACTGACACATATGGAATCTTCATGCAAGTTGTTAAGGATTCTAAGGAAAAGGAAGTAAAACATGTCATCATTATTGATGATACTTCAACAACTGCCGAGATTTAAATTTAATAAATTAATATTAAACTTGTAACCGGGGCAAAAAATGTTAAAAAATGCTAATGAAAATTTTGGCAATTATGAAAATGAAGTTTTAATATTTTGATTAAATTCTCGTTCCATTATATAATTGTTTCTATGGTTGTGTTTATTTATAATACATTTGTTTTAATAATTGTTCAATGAACACAAGCAAAAACTCATCATATTCATAAGTGTTATCGTGATAAGTTCATAATTTAATTTGAAAAAGAAATAAAGTAAGGTATAATTTTGTTTAACATAAGGTATAATAAACTTATAAAATTTATATAATGTTAAGGTATAATAAAATGTTTAATATATGGTTGTGTTGGTGATGTAATATAATTACCGTGAATTAAATTGTATTTGCTTCACAAGTAATGCAATGCTAGTGCACTTATCAACTTTTTTTATTTATAAATCTATAAAGTTAATTAAATTAAAACATATGTATACATTACAACATATAACATGGTCAATTTGTCCAAATTTATGTGTTATATGGTGAATTATATTGTACATGTAACATGGTTAATTTATAATATAATGTTATAATATATGGTTGTGTTGATGGTATAACATAATTAACGTCAATTAAGTTGTATTTGCTTTAAAAAATTTTAATTAAATTAAAACACAATTTTGTAATATAAAACTATAGATTATACATGTAACATACTCAAATTAAAGTTAATTTATATGCTATGAAGTGAATTACATTAATTTATACATGTAATATGGTCAAATTAAAGTTAATTTATATGCTTTATAGTGAATTACATTAATTTGTAAGTGTAATACTGTCAATTTAATGTAATTTTAATATTACCTAGTGAATCACATTAATTTGCACATATAACATGGTCAAATTAAAGTTAATTTATACGCTTTGTAGCGAATTACATTAATTTGCAAGTGTGATATGGTCAATTTAATGTAATTTTAATTTTATCTAGTTAGCTACATTAATTTGTACATGTAACATGGTCAAATTAAAGTTAATTTATATATTTTGTAGTGAATTAAATTAATTTTTACGTGTAACATGGTAAAATTAAAGTTAATTTATATGATTTGTGAATTACATTAATTTGTACATGTAACATGGTCAAATCAAAGTTAATTTATATGCTTTATAGTGAATTACATTTATTTATAAGTGTAATATTTTCAATTCAATGTAATTTTAATGTTATCTAGTGAATTACATTAATTTGTACATGTAACATGGTCAAATTAAAGTTAATTTATATGCTTTGTAGTGAATTCATTAATTTGTACATGTAATATGGTCAAATTAAAGTTAACTTAAATGCTTTGTAGTAAATTATATTAATTTGTACACGTAACATGGTTAAATTAAAGTTAATTCATATGATTTGAAGTGAATTACATTAATTTGTACATGTAATATGGTCAAATTAAAGTTAATTGTAACATCCACATTTTTTCTATACATGGGTGGAAATTAAAGAGAAAATTTTAATTAATATTTTATATATGGGTTAGTGATAGAATTTATTTAAATTGTTAAAATTGATAGTATTGAATACATGATGATTTGGTGGTTGATTGATTGAGAAGAGTATGATTAGTGAAGTTAAGGTTTTGGGAATGAATATGTGGAATTTGAGTTTTTGAAGGGGATTTTAATAATTGTTAAAATGATTTGTAACGATGTTATTTTGATGTATAAGTAAAGATTTTATAGTTGGATAAGTGAAGTAATAAGGGTAATTAGGGTTTTGATATGATTTTTTATTAGAATGGATGTAATTGGAATTTAATAAATTAAAATGTATTAAAATTGAATTCTAATGATATATTTAAACTTTGTTGTCCCAAGATGGCAACCAAGAGGAGGATGAATTGGTTGTTTTAAAGAAATGATGGCAAATTAAAATTTAAGTGCAAGATAAAGAAATAAATGAGTAAAGTAGAGAAGAATAAACATAAGAGATTTATAGTAGTTCGAATTTCTCAATCCTACATCCACTTCCTCATCAACTTATTGAGTTTCTACTATCAATGAGTTTTTGCAAGCTCAACTCTAACTTGGTGTTTTCACAAGCTCACACCAACTTTTACAAGGTTTGAGTGATTTCCTCACAACTCAACAAGAGTTTTCGTAGGCTCACTCTAAAATCCAATTGTTTCAAAGCTCACACTCAAACTTATATAATGGTGTTTAATTCTCACACCCAACACTCAAAGATTACAAGTTGATTTTAGATGCAAGGAGTTGAAATATTCTTTTCTAGGCTTTATAAAATGTCAATCATCTATATAAAAAAAAATGATGTTTCTTTGGGTATTATAGACTTTAAGTCTTCATATAGCTATTTGAAGTTGATGCCAACATATTTGAATCTTGTTTCCCACTTAAGTCATTGCTGAATCAAGTATAGCGGCCGTCATACAGTTTGTGTTGTCGCCAAACAAGTTGTGCGGGCATTCTTCACCATGAGCGATTGCACAATTTAAATGTTCTCCAATGGCTATCTCCAACAATAGACTCAAGTTGCCAGAAAGGAGCGTTGGTCCCCATACCTAGCCAGACTGTCATGTCTAGCAGTCTCACAAACATATTGTGCAATCGCACAAATTCCAAATGACTATTTGAACATCAACTTTTGTTCCACGTGTTGATATATTATTCATCCATGATTTTTGGTGCTAAAATTCAAATTTGTTGATATTGTGTAGTCGCACATTTTAGTTTTCTCACTGAATAACCCAACCACTATATATTTTGTGTCTTTGTGTCATTTTGCTTCATTTCCTATGTGGTCGCTCAATGATTTGAGCAGACGCACAACTCTTTGGGCTGCCAACGTTGCATTGCACACTCTAGTCGCTATCACTTCTATGAGATTTGCATTTTTTCTCCATCCATTTTTACAATCGCATTGATATGTGAGGCGGTCACATAAGTCATAACGGTTAGCTTGTCACCATGCCAGAGATCATGATATCTTTTATACTTTGAATGGTGTCTCTTCTCTTGCTAGCGTGTCATCGCACAGTTATATTATGCAATTGTACAGGTGCTGAAATAGCTTACCTATAAATGAAAACTTGTTGAACTCATTAATATGCATCCATTTGATTGTCAATGATCAAAATAAAGTTTAATTGTCCAACAATTTGGCTAACAATCTCCCTCTTTTTGACTTTTATAATCAAATTTAATTAAACAATTTTAAATGTTTAAGAAATCAAACTCAAGTGTTCAAATTTAAGTTAATTTCAGTTCAAATGTAAATCTCCTATAATTTAATGTTTTCTCCCCCCTTAATTATTGGTTCATTGGTTCTTTTTCCCCCTTAGTTTTTGTTTTAATACAATTATGTGTCCTCTCCCCCTTGGAGAAAGGCA
Organism: Garcia nutans; assembly: GCA_947685225.1. Taxonomy (NCBI): domain Eukaryota; kingdom Viridiplantae; phylum Streptophyta; class Magnoliopsida; order Malpighiales; family Euphorbiaceae; genus Garcia; species Garcia nutans. Next base: position 60,695,531 of record CANTUV010000031.1, read on the forward strand.
AAAATGATAAGTATAAATGTAGAAACAACAATAAAGGCAGCAATTCATTTCATTAATAATAAAGGAGCATTGCATTACATAAAAGAGAATAAGAGACAAATTATAAAGAGAAAAAAAAAAGAGCTAATCTTTAGTTATCACTTTTCCCTTCCTATATGGCGGTGGAATGACTTCTTGGAGTTCTTCCATATCACCTTCATCAATAGGCGGAGTAGGTGTAGGAGAGGTGCCATGGGATGATTCAGATGATTCTTTATATAAGCTCTCTATATGTTCACTCACATCCCAATCCTTAAAATCACATTGAGGGAGGTCAAATTTTCCTTGCATTTCATAGATGTCATGATGGATATGTGGCAAGAGATCAACCTTTTGGTTGAGTTTAGTGATCCTTTTGGTGACATCCTTCTTGAAGTGATTGATTTTTTTATGGAGAGAGTGAATTGCTTTGAGAATGAGCTTCATGGTTTAGAAAGATTCACCTTTTCTTTGGTGGTTTTGGTTGGGTTGGGAGGATGCTCAACTTCAACTTCTATAGGTTCTCCACCTTCTTCTTAAGTGATGTGATATCTAAGTCTCTTCTTTTCCCTTTGAATCACACCTTTGCTACCAAAGATGTATTCATAGTGATCATCTACCTTTTAGATACATTCAGCATGTTCAAGATAGTCAAGATTGATGGAAATTGTGGCAAGGTCAAGGGGATCACTTAAAGTAGCTAGATTTTCAAGGGTAAGCAAGCCTAAATGTCTAGCTATTTGAGTGATTTGAGAGGATAGAAAGAATGTGCTAGCCCTATACTTTCCTTGGGAAAGAATGTGTCAATTAAGAAGCAAATGGTTTGAACGAGTTCATTGTATTTTATGACATACAAGAAAAATAATTCACATTGTGTGACTTTTTCATTTTCATTACTCCTTTGATGGATAGCATAGGTTATGATTCTGTGGAGAAGCTAATATATCAAGGATTTGAAATGAATGGCTTTGGAGGATCTATTGTTGTATTCAGTTTCTATAGAAATTTCACTCCAAAAGGTTGAGAAGTTTTTCAAGGGGAAGTCTTAGTCAGTGCTTGAAAAAGCACCATGAGTTTGGAATCCCCAAACTGTAGCCAATATATTTATAGATAGAGCAAATTCTTGGTTAAACAACCTAAAATAGACTTCATAATTGTGAATGGGAGCATTGTGATTCTTTTCTAATCTTAAAGACATTAAGAAATCTCTAGTTAGGCTAGGGTACCCTAACTCATTTGGAAAGACAAAATGCCTCCACCCTAATATACCAAGGAATCTATAGAGTTCTTGTGAGTGGGGATTTTTGCCCCCACTCCCATGTAGAATGGTTCTTATGACTTCGACACTGTTAGGCTCAGAGCCTTAGAGAACACAGGCCTAAACCCGGAGAAAATGGAGTCACTACTTGGATGGGTCGGGAAAAAGAAAGGGGTGGATGACTCGATTTCTAAGGAATCCCCAACCTCCTATTGGGTTCAGAAAGTTGGGTATGCATGGGGAAAATAAGAATGACCTAAAACCCCCCATAACGCCCGGTTCATTGGAACCGGTCTCCTTTTCAGGTTTAAATATTATTGAATTATTAAGTATTATAATATCATCCATGCTACATGCAATTTAAAATAAATAAACATTAATTGTATTAAAATCAAAGAAGGTCCAAACAAACAAATAAAATAAGTACCCATACAAGATGAAAATATGCACTTACAACCATGTCCAATGTTCAAAACTAAATAAAATAGGACACTCACCATTTGGTAGAAACATGCCCTTTACATCAATCCCAAAACCCAAAAGAAATTAAATTACATTAAACTTAACTAATGAGGTACTCACAAAGTGGAAACATGTCTTACATCATTGAAACCAAAATAATCAACATTAAAATAATTAACATCAATAAATGTTTATTTATTTTAAATAAGCAAAAGAAAATCATTCCATGATAAATAGAACATCAATAAATCACTCATCATAAACATGAAATAATTAAATCTAGGTTTTAATATTTAAATTGGGCATAAGATATATAAAATTAGGGTTTATGAATGAAAAATAGGGTTTTGGTTATCAAACTAGAGTTTTTAGGGTGTTAGAAAACAACATTAGGGTTTTAGGGTTTTAGAAAATAACATTAAGGTTTTAGATAACAACATTAGGGTTTTAGGGTTTTAGAAAATAACATTAGGGTTTTAGGGTTTTAGAAAATAACATTAGGGTTTTTAGTTAAAAATAGGGTTTATGGATAAAAATTAGGGTTTTATTCTTAAAGTAGGGTTTTTAAATATTGAAAATTAGGTTTGCTTATAAGCTTAGGGTTTAGAAAATAATTTTAGCATTTTAAACAAAGGCTAGGGTTTTGGGTTAATTAAATTAGGGTTTTGGTTCTTCAAACATGTAGCTAGGTTTTGAATACTTAAAATTTAGCTACTGTAAGCAGGTTCATAAATTGATGATTACCGACTATTGGTTTTGCTAGATTACTGTCTGGGTTTATTAAGGCTGCAATTGTAAATTTTAACAAATTAATTGCTACTGAGTGAAAATAACTATTGCATGAAAATATTATTTTTATTGAAAAAGGGTTACCACTGGAAATTTAAACATTTGCAACACATTAAATGAAACAATAATCAAAGTGACTATTGTAACCTTAAATTAATTGAGTAATAAAACAAAACCTCCATTTATTGGCTCCACCGAATCATATGCTGATCCAAACCTCCTGTTTGCACCAGTATTTTAGTCTCAATTGAGCAAAGTGAGGGCAATATCCACTGCCTTCTTGCTTATTGATGATGGTTAGTATTCTGTGTAATTTTTTCCTCAATTATTGGTTGCTCTTGATAACTCAAGCTACTAATTCTCACTCTGCGTTGTGCTCCCAAAAAAATCCCCTCTTGATTCTTTTTAATCCTATATTTATAAGGAATGAATTAGGTTAAAACTAGCGTGTCATGACTCCCATTTATAGAATATCAAATTAAAGTCTTTTAAATTTGAGTGAAACCGTGATCATATCGGATTAAAACAAGTTTAATCCAACATGGACAAAAGTACATATCAAATTAGCAAGTCTAATTCGATATGGGCCAACCATATCAAATTGGTTTGCATCCAATTCGATATGGATGGTGTTCATATAGAATTGGATGCATTCCAATTTGATATAAAGCCTTCAATTCGATATGGATCCATCCATATCGAATTGGATTGCTCCTATTCGATATGGATGATGTCCATATCAAAATAGGTTGGCCCAAACCTATTTAAATCTAACCGAATTCCAAAATGAAACATTTTAGGGATTTAAAAATTCAACCGGCTAATTTTAGACCTTATGAAATTGGACCAATCTAATTAATAACTTTAAACTAAGTTTAGACTATTAAGAATGGACTAATCTTGACCAGGCCTTCTTAATTGGGATTCGATTAGCTTAGGGCCAAAATTAAAGGCTACAGTTTGCCCTCTGCTTGAACGAGCTTGAATTTATTCAGAGAGTGAAAAGCAGCATAACTTTGGGCTAATTTTGGATAAGGATGGGTTCTAGACCCAGGGAATTGGTTTGTTGGGTTCTGGACCCGAGGTTGGTTGGGTTTTAGACCCAAAACTAGATTTATTGGGTTCTAGATCCGAAGTTGGTTGGGTTCTAGACCCAAAATTGGAATGGTTGGGTACTGGACCCAAAGTTGGTTGGGTTTTGGACTCGAAAATGGAATGTTTAGATTTTGGACCCGAAGTTGGATTGATTGGGTTCTCGACCCAAGGTTTAAGCTCTTTTAGCTTGATCATCCCTTTGTTGTTTAAGAATTTTGGCTTTCTTCTAACCATTTGGTTCCATTTTTCAATGGATTCTACTCACCTTTTGCCATTTGAGAGTGCGGGCTTTCTTCTAGCCTAATAATTTTAGCTCTTCTAGCTGGACTAACCTTCTATCAGTTGAGGGTTCTGGCTTTCTTCTATCCAAACAATTTCAGCTCTTCTAGCTTGAATGACCTTCTGTCAGTTTAGCATTTTGGATTTTTTCTAACCAAATAATTTCTGCTCTTCTAGCTATTTTGACCTTCTATTAGTTGAGAGTTTTGGCTTTCTTCTAGCCAAACAATTTTAGCTCTTCTAGCTGACTGACCTTCTGTCAATTGAGGGTACTGGCTGTTTTTTAGCAAAAAACTTTCAGCTATTTTGTAAAAAATCAGCTATTTTTAGCTATTTCTTATATCCTCTCTTTGCCCCTTGCGCACCAAAATATTGAAAGTGAATCTGAAAATGTTTTGTACACCTATAAAATAAAAATTTGAAAGGAGAAACTTTGCCCCTGTGTAGGCTCAAACCAATGATTTTTTTTATTTATGTTATGATTGATGTTTGTGTATTGTCTGGTTCCTTGTACAAGCATGTGTCTCCATTTTTATAAGGTGATTGGATCTTCCTCAAGCAATGGGCCTTCCATGCCCCTCTGATTCCATATTTGCTTCATGTTTTCTTCATAGAGTATATGTTGTTAACTTTGACAAAGGATATGCGATACAAGACAATAAAATGCATTATGATATGCTCATGTATGCATGATTGCATGAATGATACTTATAGTGGTTCTATTGACTCATAGACTGAGATGATCAGCTGAAGTTTTCCCATGGATTCCTTCTAGATGCTCATTCAGGTCTTGCATTGGAATATCAGAAGACTTTAAGATGTTGAAAACATGAGTGGTGGGTCCCAACAAGCATAGTCAGAGATACATTCAATTTAAACTATGATTCAACATGTCAGTTGGTAGCTTCTTTATAACCTTGCAAATAATCATTTATTTTGCCCAATGTGTCCTTCAAAGTTCGACAATGCAACATACTTCCCTTAACTTGAAGGTTTATGTAATACAAAAGCACATTTTTTTCTCTTTTTTATTATTTTTTTAATTCAAATGTTGACTTTGTCAAATTAGTGTCATTGTATCTCGGGACTTGATTTTCCAAATTAATATATCTATAATATAACAACCCTAGTTATCGCACTAAACTTGGGAATCATTTTCATTTAATCAAGAACTATTGCACTTCAGATAGGCACATACACATTACTTAGCCAAAAGTCTCATTGAGTTTAAATATTGTCTATCTCATATGTATGTTTATTCATACTATCTCCATTAATAAACTCCACTTACTAAGAGAGATCAACAGGTCTTTAATAGACTTGAAATGGAGTCTATAAGGGATATGGGTTAAATAAAGGCCATTTTTAGATTAGAGCTGATGTAACACTGCTGACAAACCTTCACACTATAAACTTCTTGTTGGAATGGTATACTATTAGAGGTTCCACTTTCACCTTCTGGGCATCTTGTTATCTTGCTTCATGAAAAATAGAACTTGAAATCTTGCTTCATGAAAAGTAGAACTTGAAATCTTGCTTCATGAAAGGATAGGGCTAATCTTCTTTATAGAAATTCGTATTTAATTAGTACAATCTTGATCTCTTAGACCACCCTTTTTCTTACTCTTTCTTTACATCCTTTTCCCTTTTGGAGTATCAAATCTAAGACTTTCAATATTATTGAATTGGAGCTATGTTGGATAAAACGAAAGATGGTCTTTTCCCCTAATTCTCTAATTTTATTTGAATATTTGGCTGGATTGGACCAATTCAAGTTAATCTATTCTCGTAAACTAAGTGGAAGTTTTCTTTTATTTTAAGTAAAAGAGAAAGTAGTTGGCTTTCTGAACTGCCTTTTTGGGTTTTATTTTTCCTTTTCTTTTTTTCTTTTTACTTTTTTCTTCTTTTTTTTTCCCTTTTTTTAGGTCCTAGATCTAAAAGAGTCATCTTATTTATACCAAATTGTGTTTCTAATAATGGATGAGCGAAGTGGCATGAGTCTGCTTTAGTCCTGACTTTACATAAATAAGTCTATGATATTAGGTCTAATTTAGGTGTCCTTCAACTATCTCTATAGTATTGACTATATATCCTTCTCTTTGATCTTATTTTCCTTTTGTTCCTTAGTGATCATCAGACTTGCCATAAATATCACAATAGCTCAGGGTAGATCATCGAAGTTTATAAGCTAATAAAAAGCAAGATAAAATCTCAAAAAGGCTCATAGACAAACTAGGGATTAATATTAACCGGGTGGATACTAGTTGTTGACTCACCAAATAATGCCTAGATCATCTCTCTCTTAAATAAGCAAAGTTCAATTTTACTTTGAAAGTTCATCAAAGTATGTTTTAAGACTGACTATAATCTAGACACAAGTAATTATGCAGGAGCCCTCTCTAAGTAAGCATACGCATCTCAATGTTGTAGAAAAATTCTCTCACCCAGCAAAGTCATTCAAATCATGATGCATAGATACACTAATTTATAAATATCAAGCTAGATTCATCATTGGTTGAGCACCAAAATAAATAAACACTAATGAAAATTTAATGAAAGTAATTTATTCAAACAATCTTAATTTGAAAATCATAATTGTTCTAGAAAACATCAAGGAAAGAAAATGAAACAAAAACTAAACAAGATAAGAGAAATTTGTTAAGTTGGAGCCAAAAATTGCTTCATCTGCTTAGACATGCCAGGGGTGAGGACCTTATCACTCTATATCTCTTTTACTTCAGATTCAAAGGCCCAGCCTCCTTCCTTAGTCTCTGATTCATCATCATGAACGATCATTGTCTCATCATCTGCAGCAGGTTTAGACTCGGTAAATAAACTCTCCTCCCTTTTAGCTTCTCTACCCATGTCTTGAAAAGATGACAAGACAAAATTCTCATTCAATCTTCCTCCTATCATAAAAGTTGTTGGTGGAGGTACTCTTCCAAATTTAGGCAAATGATTGCTTTTGGTATTGGGTTTATCAAGCTCAGGCAACTTTCCACTGTCAATTAAATCTTGGATTTCATGTTTTAGTCATAAGCATTTGTCTGTCTTATGTCCTTGTGTATGATGAAATTGACAAAAGGCTTTAGTATCAAAATTTGGTGGTAAAGATTCAGCAAAGTTCAAAGAGCCAATGGCTGTAACAACCCTTTCTTTTGTAGCTTGTTAAAAACCCAAGACAAAGGTTTTCCCAGATTTGAAAACTATCTTCTATTTGCTTGACCAATTGCCGGATTGACATCCACTGCATTCTGTGTACTCTGACCAAAAGACTGATAATTTTTTCTCTCATTCTTTCTTTCAGAGAAATGGCTCTTCTCTCGTTCCCATTCTTCTATCTATAAGCCAACTTGGACAAGATCTTTGAAATTTCTTATGAAAGTGTGAGATATCAGTTCACGCAGGCTGGGTGGGACACCTCTTACTATCATTTGAATCTGGTTAGACTCATCTAGCCTCTTCTTAAGTAGTGCATCCTTATTCCTCCACCTCTTCACATAGTCAATAAAATTCTCATTTTGCTTCTGTCTGATGGTCCCTACCTTCATTAGGGTAACTCCCAATTCCACGTTATACCCATATTGCTGGATAAAGGCTTTGTACAACAGATCCCAATCTTTTTGGATGTTCTCCTCTAAGGTATTGAACCAATTTTGCACAACAGGACCCAATGAGAGCATGAAGTATCTTAGAGTTTGAGCTTTAGTAGCCCTAGAAGACTGCATGGCTATGATGTATTTCTTGACATGTAGATGAGGATTCTAGTTCTATCGAACTTAGCAAAGGAAGGCATCTTGAATTTATAAGGGACTTCCTCATCTTGTTCAAACAGCTTGTCTACTTCCAACATCTCATCAACCTTCAGCTTCTTTTCAAACTTATTTTCTAAATCAGCAATCAACTTTTCCACATCTGATGTTTCAGTCTTTTCCATAGTTGCCTTCTCCACCATCTTCACTTCTTTAATTTTTATCTTGAATCTTAGAAATACTGAGCTCAATCATCAACATCCATCATCACTTTGTCATCATCAAAGGTTGCTTCACCAATCTTAGCCTTTTCTTTGTCTTTCTGCTTCTTAGTACTAGCAGACACTTTAACAGTATTCCCTAATAGTGTAGCTAGCTGGCTTTTCAAGGTCTCAACCATGGCCTCTTTCAGTTCTTCCATCTTGGAGCTAATTGCATTATCCACCATTTTCTCAATCTGTTCAGGTTCCATTTCTTTTTGTGAGAAGTTGATTAAGTCGTTACTAGATTCTACATCATCGACGTAGGTTGGATTGCCGTACACTCTTGAACTATTATACTCTAGGTCTGTGAGCCAGAAAAGATCATGTTATGTAATGCATTGTATGTATGTATGTATGTATGCATGGATGCATAAGTAGATAAACAAGGATAATTAGGACGTTCCTTCCAATCTTATATCTTCTGCACATGAATGGCGAGTCTCTTTTTCTAGGTATATGATCAATAAAATACCAACATGGGATATCTTATCTTTAAAAAATTCACTCAGACGTTTTAACCAATAGTTGTATTTTCAAACATAGAAGTCAGACCATGATAATTCCCATTAATTAAGCCTTAATCCATTGTATCAACTAAAGAATAACTTTTATGCTATATTTGGGATTAAAACCAAAATAAAGGGTTTATCATGAATAGATTTCCTATTTGAAAAAACAACTAATGATTCATGCCACAAACAAGCCCATGATTAACAATTCTTAGTATAAATTAGGCCCACAATTGATTTTAACATTCCATAATTGACCTAACTACTTACAAGCCTCTTTTAAGAAATTTGGTCAATTATGAAAGGAGTTTTAATTTTAAAACCTAATGTAAGCTCAACTTGGAAAAATGAGCCATAATGTAAAAGAATGATTTTAAGACCTTTCTTGAAAAAGTTTGTACCAAAAGATTAAATTTGGGCTTTGAGATTAGACCCATCTTAAAAGGTTTTATGTCAAAAGACCATTTTGAAAAAGAATTTGAAAATAATTTTGGTCTTTTGGGCCTTAAAAGAATAAAACCATTTTGAGTTTACAATATAATTAGGTCATATTAGGAAAAGAACAAACCAAATAGGCCATGGTTCAAACTAAGATATATTAATCATAGTCAAACAATAAATATTTGGATAAAAATCTAAGAAAAGTAACTGGGCCAATTACATGAGCTTTAGTCTTTGGGTTGAAAAGTTTAGGCCCCCATAGCAAGTATATACCAAAAGGTACAAAGCTATGAGTGGTTATGCCATGCTCGATCTCCAAACCTTAAGTGAAAGTATGATATCTCTTACATAACATAACACGGGTTACACGAGCATCCTAACTTATGCACACAATGCAATCTAAATGATACAATGGACAATATCATAATAATAAAGAATAAAATAATATAAAGACTAATGGAATCAACTTCTCTTATCTCTAGTGGAGTTGCCATTGTGAGCAGGGATTTTAGCCCCCACTCACATGTGGAATGGTTCTTGTAACTTCGGCACTGTTAGGCTCAGGGGCTTAGAGAACATGGGCATAAACCCAGAGAAAATGGAGCCGCCACTCGGATGGGCCAGGAAAAAGAAAGGAGTGGATGACTCAATTCCTAAGGAATCCCCAACCGCCTATTGGGTTCAAAAAGTTGGGTACGCATGGGGAAGGTCAGAATGACCCAGTACCCCCATAACGCCCGGTTCATTAGAATCGGCCTCCTTTTTAGGTCTAAATATTATTGAATTCTTTAGTATTATAATATCATCCATACTAAATGTAATTTAAAATAAATAAACATGAATTGTATTAAAATCAAACAAGGTCCAAACAAACAAATAAAATGGACACCCATACAAGATGGAAACATGCCCTTACAACCATGTCCAATGTCCAAAGCTAAATAAAATAGGACACCCACCATTTGGTGGAAACATGCCCTTTACATCAATCCCAAAACTCAAAAGAAATTAAATTACATTGAACTTAACTAATGAGGTAGCCACAAAGTGGAAATATACCTCTTACATCATTGAAATCAAAATAATCAACATTAAAATAATTAACCAAATGAATTAAACCATACAAACATTCACATTAAGAAAAAGCAAATCATTCCATGATAAATAGAATATCAATAAATCACTCATCATAAACATCAAATAATTAAATCTAGGATTTAATATTAAAATTAAGCATTATATAAAATTAGGGTTTAATATATGAATTAGGGTTTATGAATGAAAATTAGTGTTCTGGTGATCAAACTAGAGTTTGTAGGGTTTTAGAAAACAACATTAGGGTTTTAGGGTTTTAGAAAATAACATTAGCGTTTTAGGGTTTTAGAAAACAACATTAGGGTTTTAGAAAATAACTTTAGGGTTTTAGGGTTTTACAAAATAACATTAGGGTTTTTGGTTAAAAATAGGGTTTATGGATAAAAATTAGGGTTCTATTCTTAAACTAGGGATTTTAAACATTGAAAATTAGGTTTTCTTATAAGCTTATGGTTTAGAAAATAATTTAGGGTTTTAAACAAAGGCTAGGGTTTTGGGTTAATTAAATTAGGGTTCTGGTTCTTCAAACATTTAGCTAGGTTTCGAATACTTAAAATTTAGCTACTATAAGCAGGTTCATAAATTGATGATTATTGTCTATTGGTTTTGCTAGATTACTGTCTGGGTTTATTAAGGTTGCAATTGTAAACTTTAACAAATTAATTGCTACTGAGTGAAAATAAATATAGCATGAAAATATTATTTTTAATGAAAAATGGTTACCACGGGAAATTTAAACAATTGAAACACATTAAATGAAACAATAATCAAAGTGACTATTGTAACCTTAAATTAATTGAGTAATAAAACCAAACTTCTGTTTGTAGGCTATATGATAATCCAAACCTCCTGCTTGCATAAGTATTTTAGACTCAATTGAGCAGAGTGAAGGCAATGTCCACCGCCTTCTTGCTTGTTGATGATGGTTAGTATTTTGTGTAATTTTTGCCTCGATTGTTGGTTGCTCTTGATAACTCAAGCTGTTAACTCTCACTCTATGATGAGCTCCTAAAAAAATTCCATCTTAATTCTTTTTAATCCTGTATTTATAAGGAATGAATTAGGTTAAAACCAGCGTGTCACCGAGCTGCATTTTAATTTTCAAATTAAGCACGACTCCCATTTAAAGCATATCAAACTAAAGTCTTTTAAATTTGAGTGAAACCTTGACCATATCAAATTAAAACAAGTTTAATCTGACATTGTAACACCCCGATACCCCATATAAATACTGTACATATACCAGGTACACATACAATATGTATATAGAGTATAAGAATGTCACTTTTCATCACCATTATAACTCTTTACTTTAATTTTTAAAACCATAATACATTTAAATCATATGAAAGTATTTACAAAATGGTTATTCTTATCATGGTAATACATAAATATAAGTTACATTGTTTCTTCCAAAGATTCATTTATACAAATGAATACATTCTTATGAAAATACCGTATAATTACATGCATGCACCACCATCTAGTTGGTCTCGAACTATACTTGTCCTCGTTGTGACATAGTAGCTTATCTCCAGCTTCATCACCTATATACCTGCGCGATTAAGATAACCGCGCTAAGCTCGAAAGCTTAGTAGTACAAGTAACCATTAAAATATACAATATAAAAGAAACATACCTCATATGTTTAGTCTCATGTTTTAACATTTTCTTACTCCGTTTTCCCCTTTTTCAATGCATTCTTCATATAATCCTATTAACCTTATAGAGGATATACATATACACATATAACATAACCATCAAACATAATTCAATAAATTGATAGAACCTTCATATTATGATACTTACCAATGTCACCTCATACATATCATATATATCATTTTATACTTTATAATCGCATATTGCATATAACTTCACAAACCATATCTCCTTTCAATAATTCATGTATGTTATATAATCATATCACTAACCACAATTCACCATTCACAACTCACATTTCCAACAAAGGCAACATAGATCTCATTACTCATTTATTTCAACTTATATATACATCACATTAACAACAAAGACAGACTCGGGCCCAAAAGACACTAATATGTCATTCAAAGTTCAGAGTTAATGCTTTGGTTTTGTTATCACATTTATCAATATCATATACCCAACTAGGCTTCAAGGATTAAGTTCAACCAAGCTTCAAGGGGAGCAAAGCATGCTAAGCTTCTACCCAACTTGGCTTCAAGAACTAACCCAACCTAGCTTCAAGGGTGGTAACATCTCAATTAGGCTTCAAGGATTCAATCCAACCTAACTTCAAGAGATTGTTACACTTATTAGGCATGCCACCAACAACAAAACTCTGAAAATGAATAACACATTAGCCACACAATTCATTTATTATTTCATTATCAATTTCATTCTCATTCTCATCATCATTTACATCATCATAGCCAACCACAATGGCATCATTTAGGCAAAACATGCCTCATTTATCTCATTCTCAATATCATAGCCAACCACAATGGCTTTATACATCATCACCTCTCAATTTACATTTCATATTCCATCACAATATCACATTTCATAGTTCACCACAATATCACATTATCACATTTCATAGTTCATCACAATATCACATTATCACATTTCATAGTTCACCACAATATCACATTATCACATTTCATAGTTCATCACAATATCACATTATCACATTTCATAGTTCATCACAATATCACATTATCACATTTCATAGTTCATCACAATATCACATTATCACATTTCATAGTTCATCACAATATCACATTATCACATTTCATAGTTCATCTTTGATATTTATATACATAATCATTCATTACTCAAGTATGCACAATCAATTGCATTACCATATAAGTTGGAATACACATCATACAAATCATATCCTCACATCTTATATGTATTAATGTATTATCATATCTCTTATCTTTTCATTGCATATACAATATTAATATTTATTTTAACAATATACTTATATGCAATCCAATAGGGTTTTGTACTTACCTCTAAAGAACTCACTCCCATATAACTTCTCTTCCATAGATCTTTCAATACTTGGATTAGGGGCAATTCCATCTCTTAAAACCTAATCCAAAAGTAATCATACACACTCACTTAGAAATACACATGAGATAATACAAATAAGAATCAATTAGGGCAAACTCAACACATGACACGCTCATCAACACGGGAGTGTCCCTGATCGTGCCCTAACTCCACAACACAGAAACATTGACACGCTCATAACCACGGGCGTGTCACTGGGCGTGTAATACATTCTGTATCTCAAAAACATCAACACGTCCAATCAACAAGAGTGTGCTCATGGCCGTGTCAATTCTCCAAACTCACAGTAGCTATGACACGCTCAATAACACGGGCGTGTTACTGGTCGTGTCAATTCTACTGCCACACAGAACTTATGACACGCTCAATAACATGGGCGTGTCACTGCTCGTGCTACCAACTCCAGAAAACAGAACCAACGACACGCCTAACAAACTGGCCGTGTCTCTGGGCGTGTCCGGCTAAAAACCCAGATTCCGGTCAACACACAACAACATCCAACAATACCCATCTTTTTATCATTACTCACTTCAAACAATCTTCATCAAACACACCCAAAAACCATAACAAACTTACCAAAACATCAACAACACTCAAAACACACACCAATCATCATTATAAACATCATTCATATACCAATTTATCAAATCCCCAAATTTCATTAAACTCAACCCTTATTCAACAATTCATCATCATCTTCACAAATAATCATATTATCATCATCCAAATACCAAATCAACACATATATATACTTAAATCTTTCAATATCATCATCATCACACATCAACCATACCAAACCCAACTCAAACAATGAAAATCAATTTAAAGAAATAAATACTTACTTGAATCCTTTATCAAATCTTCATCTCTATCATCAAATCTCTTGAATTCCTTAAGAAATTTGGTAAGAAAATCACATCTTTCTCTCTTTCTCTCTCTCTCTCTCTCTCTCTCTCTCTCTCTCTCTCTCTCTCGGCCAAGAAGAACGAAGAAGACGAAGAAGGAGTAGAAGGAAGAAGAAGTTTCTACTTCTTTCCTTTGTCCTAATCCATATATATATATATATAATAATAATAATAATAATAACAATAACAATAACAATAGTAATAATAATAATAATAATAATAACAATAATAATACTTTAAATCTCCACCACATATTCTTTCTTTGATTTTCTTCTTCTCTTTTCTTTTTGTCTTTATTATTATTATTATTATTTAGTTATACAAATATATATACAACTCACTTATCCTTCACCATTATATATATCCCATGTATATGTGATGTATATGTATATGTCTTACATATATTATCCTTATATTTCACATATACACATATACATTAAATCCAAATACAACAACAATAACTCCAAAACTCTTAGGGTCTATTCCGGGATATTACAATTCTCTCCCCCTAAAAAAAATTTCGTCCTCGAAATTACTCAGTACAATAACATTCCATTCTTACCAATACACCATTTAAAATTTTCATCAAATCACATAGTTTGCACTCTCCCCCTTAGAGTCAATTATATTATTCAATTCCACAACTTGTCACGATAAAAAAAATCTTTATACCTTATTACATTCTCATCCAATATTCAAAATAACTCATTATACTCTCAAATACCTTATCTATATGCAAAAATTCAATCATCCTTTAACATACTTATGTTACATTCCATTATTACATTCAAAATATTTTATCACTTCATCTCTTTATAACTATTCTCTTAACTTTAACTTTCAAGATCATAAACTTATATCTTAATATTAATTATCCCATCATTACAATCATCCTTACAAACAAACATTTATCAAACCTTCATTGATAATAATATTCTTATTTCTCATACACTTCATTCCTTCTCTAGTATTTTCTCACTTAACATCAATATTAATACAATGCTTTTGAACTTACTTTACAGGAAATCAACTTCTTCCCTTTTCTCATCATTAAAATTGATATAATTCAATTAATTCATGTCCGTTCATCTATCAAAATTTTACATTGTATACATCATTATTTATCTCTTATGCCTTTAGCACAACCATACATATTAAATCTCAATAATAATTCACAATTATAGCAAAAATCCAGATCAATTGATTTATTCTCCACAATATCTTAACATCATAATCTTGTTTGATTCAAATCAATAGTTCACTTATCTAAATTTATCATGAATAACCATCCACTTTAATTTATCTTTCAATATACACATAGTTTATCTTTCATTATCTCAATACAATTCCACCAAATTTCATAATTATCTCATACCATGCTTATCATTCATAGTTTACTCACTCAAATTTTAAACCCATCCACTTATTCACCGTATACCATAAACATAATCAATATAGCTCTCAAACACATTCTGCAATCTTCTTTCATTATCATCTTCTCACTTATCATATCATTACTATATTAACAATAATTACCTTTTTCTCACATTACTCATAACTTAAAGTATTTCCACAATTCTCTTTCTGTCTTTTCTTTTCCAGAATTATAACCAAATTGCTAACACAAAAACCATAAAATACACTTCATCAATCATAACCGTTAATCATGTTTCTAGAAACATAATTATCAATCTTACCAAAGTAGTATTACAGTTATACTTTCTTAGTCTCAATTCTGTGGATAACAAAGTTAATCGGCCAAATACCATAAATACACTATATGGCCATAGGAGATTAATGATCACATCTGAAACTTATAAATCAATATTGTTCCTCTATTATTTTATTTCCAACTTTCCAATTATACTACTAAGTTGCATCACAAATATTATATCTCCATTCTCCAAACTTTACTACATCCAAAATTAACATATGTCAACTCTATCTCAACACAATTTACTCTTAATTATTTGATCACCATTTGCATGTCTCATATACAACAATATTATCCTTAACCTCTCCTTCACACATCATTCAATCTTATACAGATCTTACATAAATTTCATTCTTTATACTTTCTTTTTCCCTTATAATTTCTTATTAAATTTATATACACAGAACATTTCCTCACACAAATACTTTGGCTCATAACATTTATGATAGCCAAATTCAGTTATTATCATAACAATATTACTGTCCACCATTTCCCAAATTAATCCTTATTTCCATAACCATTTCACTATCCAACATTTCTTAAGTTTATTCTTATTTTCATTTCATCACATACTCTTTACGTCAATCAAGGCCTAATCTCTCTTAGGTCCACTACTACATGCAATGTCATTTCCAATATACATCAAATATGCAATTATATAACACATCCATAGATCACATTCACAATGTGATTTACTTTCCACATTTCTTACATTTTACAATTACATTCATATCAAAAACTCATTCCACATTTTCTATACATGTATACACATAATCATACAATGATATTTAATTCCTCTTTTACATATTTTCAACACAATTTAACATTTTACTATTCCGTGAACAACATCATTTTTATCCCTTTTTGACATGACTTAAGTTGTTTATCAACCCAACACATATACATTATCACCATGATATTACTTCACAAAATCTTAGTCACGCTACTAAGGTGACATCTCTCTCACATATATTTTTAAATGCATTAGTATACCATCTATACATCCATTAGTTTATTCTTCAACACATAGATATATATATATATATATATATTACTCACATATCTATACACATGTACATTACATCCACTCATATATACATTGGGCTCAATAATCTCTTTATACTCTCCAAGTCTAATTATGACAAATCTCAATTTCTTAAATCCATATTGATCCATCCCATTTCTTACTGTCAATATTATCCCATGACCTAGCTTTGCTCAGGTTTGTCAATGCAAGCATAATCATTCTCATACTATCAATCACATTATTCAATTTAATAGTACTCTCATATACAGTAATATTCATTCCACAAGCTCATGGGTTTAACTTACATTAAGATTATCAATACTCAAATAGTCTTTACCCAAATTCCATTAACACTATAATTTCACAACTTACTACTTTACTTAAACTTCCATTCACTCATCTTATGTTCTTAATATCAACTTTAAAAAAACATCTTATATATACACATTACAAAACAACCTCAAAGTATATTCTTTTCACAAATATTAAAGCTCATTTCCAAAAATCTAATTATCACATCTTTCCACCATTAATATGAGCTTTAACAACACTCAAGCGTATCACATTTCTAACATTAAAATCACAATGTTTGCATTTAAAACAGCAATGCAACAACACCATTATATTTCCTTATTTAACCAACATCATCTCTTTTTCTTTTAAAAACTTTAACTTTACATATTCAAATCATAAATGGTCAAACTTTGTCTATACCCATCAACTCATTCAATATACCACCATACTCTCTTCATTTAAATAACATAACTTTCAATATTCACAATTCGACATTATTTCCTCTGTCTAGCAAACTCAACATAAACTTTCTTATAAAGAGGTTTAAAGTATAGAAGAAAGAGTACATACTCTTATCTTAATTTGATTTTCAACTCATTTCCAACTTTATTTTCCTTTCCATTTCTTTATTTTTCAATTCATATTATGTCATACATAATATTACTCATAAACATCAATATTACATTCCATGTTGCACATGACATAACATTTTTCATATGTCTCATCAACATGCATATTTCACATTACATTTCGTAATTCGTTTCTCATAAATAATCAGGCACTATGCCTCAATTATAATTCATTTCCAACATCATTGCCAACAATCATGGTTTCTTCTCACATCAACATAGTATACACATTTATCATCAACTATATTAAACATCTCATGTAACACAAATATTTTACAAATCATATTATGCCACATCCAAGACCAACCTAGGTGTTAATGCATGTGCATGTATCAAAATTTTCATTCTTTTTATTTTCATCTATCATCATTTTTTTTTAAACTTTTCTTTGTAAATTTACTTAGGCCGAGAATCTCGAAACCTAAGCTCTAATACCAAAATAATTGTAACACCCCGATACCACATATAAATACTGTACATATACCAGGTACACATACAATATGTATATAGAGTATAAGAATGTCACTTTTCATCACCATTATAACTCTTTACTTTAATTTTTAAAACCATAATACATTTAAATCATATGAAAGTATTTACAAAATGGTTATTCTTATCATGGTAATACATAAATATAAGTTACATTGTTTCTTCCAAAGATTCATTTATACAAATGAATACATTCTTATGAAAATACCGTATAATTACATGCATGCACCACCATCTAGTTGGTCTCGAACTATACTTGTCCTCGTTGTGACATAGTAGCTTATCTCCAGCTTCATCACCTATATACCTGCGCGATTAAGATAACCGCGCTAAGCTCGAAAGCTTAGTAGTACAAGTAACCATTAAAATATACAATATAAAAGAAACATACCTCATATGTTTAGTCTCATGTTTTAACATTTTCTTACTTCGTTTTCCCCTTTTTCAATGCATTCTTCATATAATCCTATTAACCTTATAGAGGATATACATATACACATATAACATAACCATCAAACATAATTCAATAAATTGATAGAACCTTCATATTATGATACTTACCAATGTCACCTCATACATATCATATATATCATTTTATACTTTATAATCGCATATTGCATATAACTTCACAAACCATATCTCCTTTCAATAATTCATGTATGTTATATAATCATATCACTAACCACAATTCACCATTCACAACTCACATTTCCAACAAAGGCAACATAGATCTCATTACTCATTTATTTCAACTTATATATACATCACATTAACAACAAAGACATACTCGGGCCCAAAAGACACTAATATGTCATTCAAAGTTCAGAGTTAATGCTTTGGTTTTGTTATCACATTTATCAATATCATATACCCAACTAGGCTTCAAGGATTAAGTTCAACCAAGCTTCAAGGGGAGCAAAGCATGCTAAGCTTCTACCCAACTTGGCTTCAAGAACTAACCCAACCTAGCTTCAAGGGTGGTAACATCTCAATTAGGCTTCAAGGATTCAATCCAACCTAACTTCAAGAGATTGTTACACTTATTAGGCATGCCACCAACAACAAAACTCTGAAAATGAATAACACATTAGCCACACAATTCATTTATTATTTCATTATCAATTTCATTCTCATTCTCATCATCATTTACATCATCATAGCCAACCACAATGGCATCATTTAGGCAAAACATGCCTCATTTATCTCATTCTCAATATCATAGCCAACCACAATGGCTTTATACATCATCACCTCTCAATTTACATTTCATATTCCATCACAATATCACATTTCATAGTTCACCACAATATCACATTATCACATTTCATAGTTCATCACAATATCACATTATCACATTTCATAGTTCACCACAATATCACATTATCACATTTCATAGTTCACAATATCACATTATCACATTTCATAGTTCATCACAATATCACATTATCACATTTCATAGTTCATCTTTGATATTTATATACATAATCATTCATTACTCAAGTATGCACAATCAATTGCATTACCATATAAATTGGAATACACATCATACAAATCATATCCTCACATCTTATATGTATTAATGTATTATCATATCTCTTATCTTTTCATTGCATATACAATATTAATATTTATTTTAACAATATACTTATATGCAATCCAATAGGGTTTTGTACTTACCTCTAAAGAACTCACTCCCATATAACTTCTCTTCCATAGATCTTTCAATACTTGGATTAGGGGCAATTCCATCTCTTAAAACCTAATCCAAAAGTAATCATACACACTCACTTAGAAATACACATGAGATAATACAAATAAGAATCAATTAGGGCAAACTCAACACATGACACGCTCATCAACACGGGAGTGTCCCTGATCGTGCCCTAACTCCACAACACAGAAACATTGACACGCTCATAACCACGGGCGTGTAATACATTCTGTATCTCAAAAACATCAACACGTCCAATCAACAAGAGCGTGCTCATGGCCGTGTCAATTCTCCAAACTCACAGTAGCTATGACACGCTCAATAACACGGGCGTGTTACTGGTCGTGTCAATTCTACTGCCACACAGAACTTATGACACGCTCAATAACATGGGCGTGTCACTGCTCGTGCTACCAACTCTAGAAAACAGAACCAACGACACGCCTAACAAACTGGCCGTGTCTCTGGGCGTGTCCGGCTAAAAACCCAGATTCCGGTCAACACACAACAACATCCAACAATACCCATCTTTTTATCATTACTCACTTCAAACAATCTTCATCAAACACACCCAAAAACCATAACAAACTTACCAAAACATCAACAACACTCAAAACACACACCAATCATCATTATAAACATCATTCATATACCAATTTATCAAATCCCCAAATTTCATTAAACTCAACCCTTATTCAACAATTCATCATCATCTTCACAAATAATCATATTATCATCATCCAAATACCAAATCAACACTTATATATACTTAAATCTTTCAATATCATCATCATCACACATCAACCATACCAAACCCAACTCAAACAATGAAAATCAATTTAAAGAAATAAATACTTACTTGAATCCTTTATCAAATCTTCATCTCTATCATCAAATCTCTTGAATTCCTTAAGAAATTTGGTAAGAAAATCACATCTTTCTCTCTTTCTCTCTCTCTCTCTCTCTCTCTCTCTCTCGGCCAAGAAGAACGAAGAAGACGAAGAAGGAGTAGAAGGAAGAAGAAGTTTCTACTTCTTTCCTTTGTCCTAATCCATATATATATATATATATTATAATAATAATAATAATAACAATAACAATAACAATAGTAATAATAATAATAATAATAATAACAACAATAATAATACTTTAAATCTCCACCACATATTCTTTCTTTGATTTTCTTCTTCTCTTTTCTTTTTGTCTTTATTATTATTATTATTATTTAGTTATACAAATATATATACAACTCACTTATCCTTCACCATTATATATATCCCATGTATATGTGATGTATATGTATATGTCTTACATATATTATCCTTATATTTCACATATACACATATACATTAAATCCAAATACAACAACAATAACTCCAAAACTCTTAGGGTCTATTCTGGGATATTACAGACATGGACAAAAGTCCATATCAAATTAGCAAGTCTAATTCGATATGGGCCAACTATAACGAATTGGTTTGCACCCAATTCGATATGGATGGTGTCCATATCAAATTTGATGCATATCAATTCGATATGGAGCCTCCATATTGAATTGGATGGCCTCCAATTCGATATGGAGCCATCCATATTGAATTGGATGGCTCCCATTTGATATGGATGTTGTCCATATCGAAATGGCCTGGCCCAAACCTTTTTAAACCTAACCAAATTTCGAATTGAACCATTTTAGGGCTTTAAAAATTGAATCGGCTAATTTTAGGCCTTATGAAATTAGACTAATCTAATTAATAACTTTAAACTAAGTTTAAGCCATTAAGAATGGACCGATCTTGACAGACCTTTTTAATTGGGACCGAACTATCTTAGGGCCAAAATTAAGGGTCTACAGTTCTCCCTTTATGTTAAGGGTTAAGAGCATCCTCTCAGCAGGCATTTTGATAGGTTCAAGATTCTTTTTCTTGAGCATATAGTACTTGGTTTTCTCATCTTCATTTTGTATTTTTTTATGATGTTAGACATTACTTTGGGTGAATGGCTTGGTTTGGGGTAGGTTCACTAATCACTACCCCCCCCCCCCCCTTTCCCTTTTTCTTAGGCTGATGGATTCTTCTTGGAGTTCTTAGAATTTGGTACCATTTTCAATAAAAGAAACAAAAGAGAAAAGACAGAAAGGTAGAAGAGAGAATGTTAAAGAAGCTTGAAATCTTCACAAATGCCTTCTTTAGATCCAAAACCTTAAGAAATTCTTTAGAGAGGTGTTTAAGAGTTTGTAAAAGTGTTTTCTAATGCAAAATAGAGGTATTTGTAGAGAAATTTTGAAAACTAGTCATTTCATGACCGATAGGGACAAAATGGGCAAAATTATGCAAGTTCCAACGTTCAAAAAAATTTGGCCTTTGGCCATTGAGTGTGATCACATAGAAAGTTGCGCAACCGCTATATGTGTGTTGCGATCGACATATGCGGAAGGTGCTCACACAAGCCAGTCGAATGAATAATGGTCTAGAAATTTGAAAAAGTTTGAATTGAGCAACCACGCAAGAGTATGGAGCAATCACACAAAATAACTTCTGGTGGGTGAGACATGCAATTGTTTATTGCGACCGCTCTAAGGATTTGAGCGATCGCTATATTTGATTAAAAAATTTTGATGATATTTCAATTTTACAATGATAAAAATAGATTTTGGGGGAATTTATCATTCCTAAATGCGTCAATGAGTGATTATTCAAGAGAATTTCCATCTATCATCCCTATGTGTTATTTTATAAAGTTTAGCCTCTCTTCATTTAGTGGTTTTGTAAAAATATAGGCAAGTTGATTTTGAGTATCTATAAATTCTAGAACAACACTCTGATTTTGAACATTGTCTATCAAGATGTGATGCCAAATATCTATGTGTTTTGACATAGAATGTTGAATTGAATTTTTGGATAAATTAATAGCACTTGTGTTATCACACTTAATAGAAATATGATTAGGTATTTTACTATAATCTAGTAATTGTTGCTTCATCCATAGAACTTGTGTACAACAAAAGCGAGCAGCAACAAACACTTGTTTCTTGCTAAACCAAGAAACTAGGTAATCTCCAAGAAAATGGCATACACCTGTCGTGCTTTTCCTATCCAATAGGCTACCGGAAAAATATACATCCAAAAATCCTAAAATGTCAAAAGATGTATTTCTAGGATACCAAAGTCCTAAATGCAATGTTCCACTTAAATATTTTAAAATACTTTTAGTAGCATTCAAATGTGATTGTTTAGGGAATGATTGAAATCTAGCACACAAATAAATACTATACATTATATCAAGTCTAGAAGTGTTAAGATAAAGAAGTGATCCAATAATACCTCGATATTTCTTCTCATTAACTTTCTTACCGATTTCATCTTTGTCTAATTTCAAGGATGTACTCATTGGGGTCTTACTTGCCTTGCAACCATCCATCCCAAACTTTTTAAGAAGTTTCTTTATGTATTTTGATTGATTGATGAATATAACATCCTTGTGTTGCTTAATTTGTAGACCGAGGAAGGACTTAAGTTCACCCATCATGCTCATTTCAAATTCTCTAGTCATACAGGAAGCAAACTCTTGTCGCAAAGATTCATTAGTAGCACTAAATATAATGTCATCAACATAAATTTATACAATTAAAATGTTATACAATTTCTTTTTGACAAATAGTGTAGTATCAACTTTGCCTTTTGTAAAATAATTTTCCAACAATTAAGCACTAAGTCTATCATACCAAGCTCTTGGAGCTTGTTTCAATACATATAGTGCCTTTGTTAATTTAAGAACATGATTTGGAAGTCAATAATTTTCAAAACTTGGAGGTTGTTCAACATAGACTTTTTCATTAATGAATCCATTTAAAAATGCACTTTTAACATACATTTGAAAAGTTTGAAATTCATATGACATGAAAATGCAATTAAAATTATAATTTCTTCTAATTTAGTAACAGGAGTAAATGTTACATTACCTCCTTGCTTGTAAGTAAGGGTTGTGAAGAGTTTTGTATTACCGGTCATGTGCCTTAAGCATCCACTATCTATAAGCCAAATGCTTTCTTAGATTGTAGAATTTAGGCATATCTACAATATAATAATGTTTATCTTCTTTTAAGTACCCAAATGAACTTGGATCCATGGGGATTAGTTGTTAAAGGGTCATCTAGTTTAAGGTGAGCCTTCCTAATATAGCAAAAAGAGCTTATGTGATGAACTTTCATACAATAATGACAATGATACAAGGATTTATATCTTGGCATTCTTCTTCTATTGAATTTTAATGGATTATGTGGGCAATCACAAATATGTGTGGTGTGAAATTATTTTTGTGCATATTTGTGCTTGTGATCACGCTTTGTGTACATATATGCATAATTTGTTCTTGGCATCTTAGTTCTATACCCTAGTGAGCGTTGAGTAGTCTTTTTAGGACTTTTAGGTTTAGTGAGTGCATTGGTGTTCTTTACAGCTTCAACACTAGATGTTTGAGTTATAGAGGCTTTAACAAATGTTGGTGCATTGGATGTAGTAGTAGAGCCATTAAACCCTAAACCATATTTGGAGGAAGGTGATCTTTGAACACTAATAAATGTATCTAAGGCTTCCTTACCTTTATGGAATTTTGAAATAGAGTTTTTTAGCTCATTTATTTCTTCTTTCAAAATGTCATTTTCCTTGAAAATTTTCTGTAAGCTGGAAGGATTTTTTGATGTTTCATCCAATGATTTCATTAATTGTTGATTAAAGGTCTTTAATTCTTTAGTAGAATTTGTTTAATGAAATAAAATATTTTTTTAGCTTAGAGCATTTTTCTTTATAAAATTTCATTTTAGAAAAATATTTTTAGACTCTTAAGTTCATATGCTCAACAAAATCACTATCATCTAAAGCATCATCAACATTGTCAATATATGCATTAAAATTTAAGGATTGAGTACCTACCTCATTAGTGCGATCATCATCTCCTCTAGCTATAAGACAAAAATTTGCAATTCCTTGCTTTTCCTCTTCTTCTTCACTTAAAGAGTTATCATCCCATGTGGCTTTTAGATATTTCTTCGTTTCTTTATCCCATTTCATTTTATTCTTCAATTTGAAACAATCTACTTTAATGTGACCCGTCATTTTATTTCATTCTTCTTTTCTTTTTCTTTGAAAGGGGATTTGGAAGGATTACCTTTATTTGCTTGCAATCTCTTCTTTCTTTTCCAATCACTTACTCTTCTAGATAGCATTGCCATTTCTTCATCATCATCACTATCTTCTTCACTTGAGCTCTCAGCTTCTTTGGTGGCTTTGAGAGCTATTGCTTTTCTCTTATCCTTCTCACCTTTATCATCTTCTTTTTCAGTATGCAATTCAAAGGTAAGAAGTTCCAACCAGCTCATTGGTCCTTAATGTGCTAAGGTCATGAGATTCTTTAATTGAAAAAACCTTAGATTCAAAGTTCTTCTTGGCTTTATGTGCTCCCAATATTTTGCTATTGACATCACCTTGATTATAGACTTTTCCATATTTCTTCAAATCATTGACAATAGTATATAACCGATTGGTGATTTCGGTGACATTTTTTATTGACTTCATTTTGAAAAGTTCATACTCATGCACAAGCATTTAAGTTTTGGTGAACCTCACTTGGGTATTTCTCTCATGATAATTTTCAAGAGTTTTCCAAATGTTGTATGCACAAGTAAGATGTTGGACTCTTCCAACTTCTTCTCTAGTCATAGAGTTCACAAAAATGGAAGCTGCTCTATTAGTTTTATAAAGAGCCATTTCTTGAGCTTCCGACATTTATGCTCTTGGAAGATGTACTTGAGCACCATCAACTTCATGAGTGGGAGGTTTTCACTCAGTTTACACACATTTTCAAAGCTTAATTCTCTCACTATCAAGGAACAAATACATCTTGTATTTCCAGCAAGAACAGTTTGCTCTATTGAAGTAAGGTCTAAGATAAGAATTGAGATTTCTATGAGATTGAGTTGTGAAAGTAGATGGAGAAGTGGCTACCATAGTGGATGAAATTTGACAATTAAGCTTCTTGAAATTTTGAGGCTCTGATATCAATTGTAGTCTTAAGATGGCAACCAAGAGGGGAATTGGTTGCTTTAAAGAAGTGATGGCAAATTAAAATTTAAAAGCAAGATGAAGAAATAGGTGAACCAATACTGGTGGTCTGACTATGCATCTGTTGAACTTCTTCTTCTTAGTTCGAAGGCAACCATTTTCCTGCCCATTAAAAAAATATTTCTTCTGCTTTCATGGATAACGGATGAGGGTTTCGAGCTTCGATTAAATACATTGTGGATAAGTACCCTTTGTTGGTCAGCATTTGCTCAACACTATTAGATTTTCTTTTAGTTTTGAATTGTTTTGTGTGTGTGTGTGTCGAAATGCTCTATTATGGGTGAACAACCGTCATTTTCCCTTGCATGCGTATTTATATTTTCGTCATACTCGCTTTAATATTTAAAATTTGGAAAATTTTAATGTATTTTTTAAAAAAAAATTATTAGTGATATTTGTGAATATGAAAATCGCCCAATTTTGTATAGTTTCTATATAATACATATTCATATACTATTAATTTAAGATGTAGATGGTATTATTGTTGGAAATCATTAATTACTGGTAGTTAATTTGATCGTTTTATCTAATTTGTGATATAATATATCTGATTCCAGATAATGACACAGACAATACTCGCTTTTCTGCAAATAAGACATTTGGGTCAACTCGTTACATTGAGGTATTGCAGTAACAACAACTAGTTAATACGAGTTAAGAAGAATGACAGAGGCCAGTATTATTTCGAGAGGTGGAGCGAATTTCTTAACATTTTCCTAGACACATACATTCAATTTTGTTTATGATTGTTGGCACTGATGTTTTTGATGTAACAGTTTCAAAAAAGAATGGAGAAGTGGTTAGCAATGATCTTACAAACGTCCCTCCTCCTTTTAATACCAAGTTAAATGTGAAATTAAACACACTTGGCTGGAAGTACAAACAAGTATTTATTAAAGATGAATTTTATACTTATTGATGTTAATATTTTGGTTGTTGATGATACTTTTTAAATTTGTCTTTGTGTATACATTGCAAAATATCCATTTGGATTACTTCAAGAAAAATATGGACTTCACCTTGATTGATAATAGTAACAGGAAAGAGTATAAAATCAAGCTTGAGGATGGAACAGAGTATGATGTGTTGGTGATGAAAAGGATAAACAATAATGGAAGTTTCAAAGTAAGAATCGAGAAGAGATGGTACAATCTATGCTTAGCGTTGCAACTTAAAGTGAAGGATGAAATTGTGCTGGAAATATTGGACGCACCTAGATATATTCTAGGCATGGAAGTCCACAGGCGGAATGCATGAGGATGAAGATATATTTATTATTATCATTATATGTAACATTACTTTTGATGTTTTTATAATATTTATATATATAACTTTGCAGTAACTTTGTTTTTATATAATCAACTTAATATATTTTTTTGTTGTTTTTTTAAATTAACAAATTATCTTTTTTTTTTTAAAAATTGTTGACATGAGTTGTAGTTGCAAAAAACAAGTGTTGATTTTTTAATGTTGACAGATTGGGTTCAATTCCCAGAGTGTTACATATGTCAATCATTTCTTTAAAAAATCAATTTTTTTCTTTTTTTAAAATTTTCAGATATTTCATACTATTTATGAAAATTTAATTATATAATGTAGGCCAAATTAATGTGTAGTATATACAATTATTTGTATCACATACATTAGTATTTATGTATACAAATGGGTAAAGTATTTATGTATACTACTTAGTTATATATAATAACCTACTAGTTATATACATAGTGACTATGTTTATTTAAATAATAAAATATTAATCATATTTTTAAAAATTTGTATAACACATGTTTTTCCAAAATCTAATGTGTAGTTGCCTAGTAACCTATATATAAATTAAGTATATGTTAATAGTTGTACAACACTTATATGCTTTAGAAAATGTAATATGTAACTGTCTAGTAACCTATATTTAAATTAAGCATGTTAATGATACATTTTTAAAATCAATTAAAATTGTATTCAAGCCTAATATATGTGAAACATATAATATAATGAATTATACTTTATAATAACATTTTTCATCATGTATATTAAAAAAAAATAATAACAAGTATGGAGGGTCAATGCACTGGTTGATATAAGTCTTAAAATTTTAGTTTTATGCACGTACACAATAATCACTTCAACTTCTTCTTCTCCAAACACTCACGTTTTGAAGGATTGAAGCATTTACAGAGAAAAGAAAAAAAAAAAAAAAAACTCGACTGAATATCATGGCAGGATTAAGGTTTAAAACTCAAATGACATACGTAATGAATCACTACCATTTGTTGGTAAGTTTAAACAAAGAGATTTTTCAATTTGTTGGATTACGAATTAAAGTTTCAATTTGTTATCTGATTTATTCGTTTGCATATTGAAAATAATAATCTTTTGTGCGCTTATGAATCAACAACCTTATGTAATATTTCAATAGTGAAGCACTCTGATTATATATTTGTAAGACATATTAATGACATACATTTATACAGAAAACCCCCCCAACCTCCAATTGTTTGGTAGAATGGTTAAGGTTTTTAATTGATGAGGATTACATTCTGTGTAAAGGTTATTTATAATCTGAAATTTTGATTGATTAGGGTTTTTTATAAAAAAAAATTACATTTTTTAAATGATGATTCTATGTATTTTTCCACATAACATAGTAGATAACCTAAGGTTGGGTCAATTGGGAAGCAAAGTTACATTGAGGTGTGAGTGTGAGAACAAATGGCCAGTAAGATGTAAGAAGAATGAAGATGGCCTTTTTTACTTTGAAAAGTGTTGGCGTAAATTTGTAGATATGTTCAAGGATGAAGGTGTTGCAGCTTTTGAATTCATGATTGGTGGCAATGACATATTTGATGTTAATTGTTACAACAACAATGGAGCAAGGATTCGTAAGAATTTCACAATGTCTCCTATTCAAGTGGATGTATTTACTCCTTCTCCTTCATCATCTTCTGTAAAGATATTACATGATCCTCCACAATGCGATACCAGCGTGATTATAAAATTGAGTGCTTGTGACTGGAAATATAGATTGGTAAATTCAATAATGTTTGTTGATATAATTTTTGAAAATGTCCCTCTTTCAAATCTTTTACTTCTGCTACTGTCTATGAAAAGTTTAGTGTTTACTGATTTAGCTGAGCTTAATCAGCTTCTTGTTTAATTTTTAAATGCAAAAACATACCTTTGGAATACTTCAAAAAATGCCTTGACTTCATTATGACTCACAATATTGATCGATGAGAATTTCAAATAATGGCTGAAAATTGTATGAGTTTAAAGTATCACTGGTGAAGAGGGATAACAAGAATGGAAGCTTAAAAGTTAGATTTGATAGAGGGTGGACAAATCTCTGCAAAACCATGCAACTACAGGAAAATGATAAACTTGTTTTGACTATCAAGGATACGAGAAATGTTGTTCTGGGCCTCGAAGCACATACGATAGTTGAGTGACGATATACAACATATATTTTAATAAGCTTCTTTTCTATGTATTTGATTTTAGTTATTTTTAGAACAATATTTTTTTAAGGATTATATGTGTTGGAGTTGAACACTTTTGAACTACTCAAATATATATATATACACACACACACTCATACACTCGTACATACATATTCACTTTGTATTTCAATGGTTGATGAAATAGTAACTATCATGTATGATAAAAAAAATTTAATATTGTATTATTAGTGATCTAAATGATTAAATAAATTGTATATACATAATTATATTAAGCTATATTAATAATTTATAAGAAGAAATTTTATCACAATTAAATTAATGGAAATTATATTGACTTACAGTCGATAACTTATATTTTCTTTCTACGATTATTATTCAGCTTATGCTAAGTTATATTATTAGTAATCTAAGTTGCAATTGCCATGTATGATAAAAAAATTTAATATTGTATTATTAGTAATCTAAATGATTAAATAAATTGTATATACATAATTATATTAATCTATATTAATAATTTATAAGAAGAAATTTTATTACAATTAAATTAATGAAAATTATAATGACTTATAATTGATAACTTACATTTTCTTTCTACGATTATTATTCAGCTTATGCTAAGTTGATTGAATTATGATTTTAATATAGTAAAAAATATTTTTTAAATTATATGTATAGAACATATAGATTCTGAAGATTTGGAACATTTTATTATTTTAGACATAGAGTCATTCAACATAGATGATTTCATATTATGCTTGATAAAAGGCAACTTACAATTGATATTAATCTAGGATTTCATAAAAATTTAAAAATAAATAAAAAATAAAATAAAATAAAAAGCAATTTAAACATAACATACAATGGTTGATACCTGATAGAGTATTAAATATTTCAATCTTATATAAATACTAATAGACTGTTCAATTTCTTCATCTCTGCAAACTCGTTTACAGAGTCAAAGGATTCACCATCAAAAGCAATATATATATATATATATATATATATATCTTTTAATCTAATGGCAGGTCTGCTAGGATTTCCAACAAGGATGAAGTATAAAAAGAAACAAC
This sequence comes from Garcia nutans, assembly GCA_947685225.1. Lineage (NCBI taxonomy): Eukaryota > Viridiplantae > Streptophyta > Magnoliopsida > Malpighiales > Euphorbiaceae > Garcia > Garcia nutans. Next base: position 60,725,962 of record CANTUV010000031.1, read on the forward strand.
TGCCTTTGATGGTAAGATATTACTGCTTGCATTTCCATTTCATTTAGTTTACATGATTTGAAGTTTCGTTTCATATACGGTATGTTAATTTACTCATTATTAAAAACTATTTTCTGTGATTGTGAAATGACATCCATTATTCATGAATTTTTCTTTTTGTTGTGTATTGTTATGATATTCGAAATTTATAATGCTTTACTCTTCAACTACATTACGTTTTCATAAATATTTTTAATAAAACACATATTGATTATTTAAGTTTTTCGCTGATAAATTTTCAAATTTTGTTAAGGTAGTTAATTGATGTAGTTAATAGTTTTGAGTAATTCCAGATGTGTTTTCAAGAATGGGTTCCTGTGTATTACATCCAGTAGTTGTTTTAAAGCATCAGTTATGATTGTATTATAAGCGATAGTTATCTTTAAGCAATGCTTAAAATTTTATATTGTGTGTATTACATTGATGAGTTGTATTGTATGTAATATTTTCAGGTCATCCCACATAACATTCTTGAATTCATAAGACTACAACATTTCGGTAGTACAGGTATACTTAGAAGTGGGGGGTGAAAACAAATGGCCAGTAAGATGCATGAAAAATGAAAATGGCATGTATTATTTCAAAAAAGGTTGACCTGAGTTTTTTAATATGTTCATAGAGGATGGATTTAAATGTATGGAATTTATGATCGGAGGCATTGACATCTTTGATGTATATATTTATTTGAAAAAGGGATCGATTATTCGCAAGAATTTAATGATGGCTCCTATCCATATGTTTGAATTTACTCCTTCTCCATCCTCATTTGTGGAGATTTTAGATCAGTCTCCTAACTCTGACACCTTAGAATAAAATTGAAAGCTTGTGACTGAAAATACAAATTGGTAAGCTTCATATATTAAAAATTTACAATCAATTTTATATGAGTAGCATTATGTTTGTTTCATAATTGCAGTATTAGTGTATTCATATCTAAATGGTTTGTTGATAACTTTATTGACATTATACCTATTTCCTAAGTTATTTATTTGTGCTAATGAATATCTAATGAGGTGATCTTCATGATTTATCCTTAAACATTCTAACACTCCCTATTATGCTTCCTGTTGTGACATCTGTTATGCTCTTTTGTATCCTGCATTTCCAGTATTCTGCTTCTTGATTTCCATGCTCATTATTTGATTTCATTTTTAACTTAACTCTTTCAATGCAGAATATCCTCTTACAGTACTTCAAAAACATTGACTTCAGAGTGACTCGGAGCATTGATAGGCTAGAATTCCAAATAAGGGCTGAAAATGGCAATGAGTTTTAACTGTTGCTGATGAGAAGAAAAAACAAAAATGGAACCTTCAAATTTAGGATTGAAAAAAGGATGGACAGATCTATGGAGCTGAAGAAAGATATTGTTGTTTTGGATATCTTAGACATCAGAAGTGTTGTTATAAGCATCTAAATGAATAGGATAACACAATAATGATGTGGAATTTTGTTGTTTGTGGTTGTATTTTATTCTTTTTTCAGAATAATATATTGGCATTTGATGGGCTTTATTTTTAGAACAATACAATGGCATTTGAATATTTCATTTTCCAAATGTGATTATATATAATTTGATGTTATATATATATATATATACATCTATATTTTATTCAATGTTACTCTGTGTTTGCAGTTTTCTAATACTAATTGTCATGCATATTATTGAACTGCTCCATGCTATTGCTATCAGTATAATTGTCGGTAAAACAAGAATAAAGAAATATAAATCGTAAGTCATAAGGTGGTAAATTAGGATTTAAACAACAATGAGGAGAAAAAATGGTTTGTTGGATTATGATGATTGAAAATAATAATGAAGGTATAATAGATTATGAAGAATAATAGAGAATGATTATATATTGGTTAAGTTAAAATTATATTCCTATCATATTTCTCATATTAGCAATACAATAATCTTATAACCCCACTATTAACTACCTTATATCAAATTGGATGAAAACCTTCTCTAAAACAACTTTTTATTATACCCCCATAGGTTACTATTTACAATACTCAATATCATATACGCAGATTCTATGAAGATCTAATTCTACCTTATTTCCTCCTCTTTGGCTTCTATATGTAAAGTGTGAATTATGAGCTACAAAGATAATACCTCAACTTTGTATTTAAAGAACAAAACGAAACATGGCTAAGAATTTAATATAAAATAGAGCATATAGCATTCAGATGCATTTGTCATTCATTCTTCAAAACAGAGATGAATTAATTTGCATTTATGTAAAAATTAAATTCTGGAGAAAAAAGAATTATCTAAAATTAATCAACGTTTGCCATAATCAATTGAAAATTCATCTTTCATTATCAATTTTTTGACATTTTCAAACCATTACTAATTCCAATAGAGAGCCAATATCAATCTCTATCTTCCCCTAATTATAAGTGGCTAGAAAATCTTCTCTCTTTTACTCAGTAGGGCATTCAATATGCATTGATCCAAATTTTGTTTCAGCATCATCGCTTGATATTTGATCATTGGTAGGAAAATGAATCTAGATATTTTTCAAAGCATCCATAGCATCTTACATTGAATCGTAAGACTTGTATAGGCTCCCATTGACTCCAATAGCCATAATTGCACAAGCAGGCCATGAATGGTAAATGCCAGCCTTCTTACCACGAAAAATAGCATAATACTTCAATATTCATCGTCTATGCTAGAGAAAAAATTGTTTGTGTTTTTCTTTTATGGTATTGACAGTAGAGCGCCCTTATTAAGCATTTTTAGAATTTTTTCTTTTCATATTCTTTCTTTTAATTATTTATATTTTATTTAATTTTAAGTTGTTATTTATTTAGGCGAATTATTTAATTACGTGTTGGAAATTGAAGGAATCTTTTGAAAAAGATTAACATGTTCAATTGATTGTCTCGTGAAAAAATGTAGCAATAAATGAGAGAGAGAATGAAATTTTAAAAATCAATTTTCAATTTTGAAACCCTAAAAATGGATATAATAGTAATTTTAAGTACCACAAAGTGGATTCTGGCCAAGGTTTGTCTAGCCATATAGCATTATCCTTAAAAATAGTAAAAGAAATAACATATGTCATTAACAAAACCTAAATCCTTTGGTCTATTTAGGTACCAATCCAGTACCAATTCTTTGCGCTCGCTGGCTCTCTTAAGGGAGAGGTCAGGTGTTCGATCCGGGGAGGCGACTTGCACTCACTGAAGGTTCCTCGGTTGGGCCGAGAACTAGGGCAGTGGCCCGAAAGATAGGTGGGTGTGAGCCAAATAAACAAATCCTGCTGGAGGGCCCGTAAGGGTAGTCCAGTACTGTGCAGCCCACTGAAGGTTCATGGGCTGGGGCCCAGTGACTAGGGGGTGCCCGAAAGATAGGTGGGTTGTCACAGTTAAAAAGGCGCTGGAAGAATTGGTACTGGATTGCGCTCGTTGGCTCTCTTAAGGGAGAGGTCAGGTATTCGACCTGGGGAGGCGACTTGCACTCACTGAAGGTTCCTCGGTTGGGCCGAGAACTAGGGCAGTGGCCCGAAAGATAGGTGGGTGTGAGCCAAATAAACAAATCCTGTTGGAGGGCCCGTGAGGGCAGTCCAGTACTGTGCAGCCCACTGAAGGTTCTTGGGCTGGGGCCCAGCGACTAGGGGGTGCCCGAAAGATAGGTGGGTTGTCACAAGATAACTATTGACAAATAGCAAGCTAAGGATTTCAACTTGACAATAATGATAATGATAGGTTATTGTTAGTCAAATTATTGAACTCTATTTTGATCTTCGGCAATCAAATTGAATAGGAATAATATTTGTACCAAGCTATATTTGCAGACTTAAATTTGTTGAAGAATTCTCCAGAGCCCGACCGGACCACCAGCAAGGCCGACCTGACTAAGAGAAGCAGTTCACCATACCGAGCTGAGGAAAGATGATACTAAGCAAAGCTTGTTATTCCTTATCGAACCCACAGAAAGTCTATCGAACTGATGAGCAGCAAAGTAACAAGCATGAACATTCCAAAACTGAGTTTGACCGAGCTGGAGAATGCACCGAAGATGAGCTGATTAGATAAAACACGAGTTGATTAGACAAAGCATGAGTTGATTAGACACAACACAAGTTAAGCAATGAACTGAGCATACCGAGCCTTAAGCTGATAAAACAAAGGACGAGCAGATTAGACCAAATTTGAGTCAAAGTATCTAGAAGAGCTCACGCTCAATGTCACTCTCACTTTGTGAACAGACAATATGTTCCAATCGGACTACGATGAAGTCCGAGCATACCGAGCTCATGATAAATCCTCAAAACTTCTAGTAGAGCTCACAGCCACTGAATACTCTGACAACTTCAACATACCACAGTAGGTACGATCGAACCTCATGCAGTCCGACCACACCAAGCCAAAGCTAAAAATCCAAGAAGTTCCAATAGAGCTCATGGCCATCAATACTCTTAAAATCTCATCATGTCAGATGAAGACTGATTGGACTGAACTAGTCCCAACCATTCCAATAATAGGGAGTTTAAAAAATATAGTCATTGTTTATCAACTCAATTAGTGGATGCCACGTGTAGTAGCCTGTGAGCGGGGATTTTCGCCCTCACTCCCGGTGGAATGCTTCTTGCGACTTCGGCACTGTTTAGGCTCGGGACCTTAGAGAACACAGACCTAAGTTCGGAGAAAATGGAGTCGCCACCCTGACGGGCCGGGAAAAAGAAAGAGGTGGATGACTCGATTCCTAAGGAATCCCCAACCCCCTAATGGGTTTAGAAAGTTAGGTACGTGTGGGGAATGTGAGAAATGGCCCAGCACCCCCACAACACCCAGTTCATTGGAACCGGCCTCCTTTACAGGTCTTAATATTATAAAATTCTTAAATATAACATTATCCATATTACACACAATAATTAAAATAAAGCATCGATATATTGAAAATCAAAACAATGTCCAAGGAAAACAAATAAATGGACACCCATCCGAAGATGGAAACATGCCTTTACATAATCCATGCCTAAATAGGACACCCATCGAAAGGTAGAAACATGTCCTTTACATTGGTTCTAAAATAGAAAAGCAATTTAAATTACATGATATTTAACTAATGAGGTACCCACCAAGTGGAAACATACCTCTTACAATATTTAGAAATCCAAATAAATCGATAAAAGTAAATAACCATAAATAAATCATCCATCAAAGGTATAAAATATCAATAGAAAGTAAACATCCATCCATGATAAATTAAATAAACCAAACATTGAACTTAAATAAATTAAAGCATATAAATTAAATCAAAGCATAATCAAATATAAAATTGAATAAGGCAAATAAATATTCAAATTAGGGCTACTGTTTCTATTTAAGTTTCCTTGTTTCATGTGTTTAAGGATTTGGAATTCATGCGTTTAAGCTACGGTACATTTTAAAAGAATTGAGATGGAGCCAAATTTTAGAATTTAATAGGTTGATAAAGTTCTTTGATTAGCCAAATTAGTGTTTGAGAAGTGAGATCATGAAACTAAGGTTTGAACACTTTAAAACATTAGGTTGTATGATTATTAGCTACTTACTGTGTTGAATTTTAGGTTTGTGTGGTTTTAAGGTTTAAAGGATTAGGGTTTAGAAGAATTAGGGTTTAAGGGTTTTAAGGGAGTTAGGATTTACTGTTTTAGGGTTTTGGAGTTGAATTAGGGTTTTAGAATTTTAGAATTAGGGTTTCAGTGAATGCATTAGGTTTTAGAATTTGAAGAAACAATTGATAATTTTATGAAACTTTATGAAAACAAAAAAAATGATTTAAAGTTTATAGAAACAGAAAAGATGTTTTTTAGGGTTTTTGGAAAGAAACAGAATTCAATTTAGGATTTTGAAAATTTGGAAAGCAAATTAGGTTTTTGAGATTTTGAAGAAACAAAAATAATAATTTTAAGCTTTTTAGAAAACAAAGCAACGAATTAAGGTTTTTAAACTTTAGAAAAGGGGAATTAAGGTTCTAAGGTTTTTGAATTAAAAGAAACAATTAGATTATTTAAGCTACTGTGAAGAATTTAGACAATTGATGCATACCTCAGTTTGTTGGTTCCACCAAAAATTTCTTCTTGGATGAACAAGAACAAAGGCAAGCTTTGCTGCCTTTGATGGATTGAATTGCTTGTTTGCTTCCTCCAAAGTCCGATTCAATTTACTGCCAGAAGGAATTTTTAAAGTTTTCAAAGTTTTCCTCCTCACTTTCGGTCTCCGATTCTCTTCTAAATTTTCGATCCTTTTTTGTGTTGTAATTGTACTTATTTATAGAAGAATTCTTGATTAATTCTAGTTACTCACGGCATATAACATTCATTAAGAAAAGGAAACCGAAACCTAATTGCATTAGGTTTCGAAAAAATTTGCGTCGAAAAAATTTCGCTGGCAAAAAAAATTGCTGCAGCTACCACAGCCAGGCGGGCGAATCGGCCTGCGGGCCATTTCGCCCTCAGAAAAATCCTGCGCCATTCTCAATGTTTTTTGGCGATGAAATTCGTCACCGATTTTTATTTTTATATTTTTTTGTTTATTATTATTATTATTTTTTATTCTTTATTAATAAAAATTAAATACTAAAACAAATATTATTTAATAAAAATATTTTTGGAATAATTACAATATATTGGACAACACAATGGACTAATTAAAATATATTGGACCGGACTGGGTAAAAAATTAAGGGTCTACAGTTTGCCCCCTGCTTGAATGATCTGAGACTTTAGTGAAAGAGAGTGAAAAGTAATAAAACTTAATTTTTGAGATGTTTTGGGTTCAGGACCCAGTTCGAGTTCTAGACTCAAAGATAATTTTAGGTTCTGGACCTAAGCGTAATTTTAGGTTCTGGACCTAAGAAAAATTTAGGTTCTGGACCCGAGCTAAGTTCAGGACTTAGAAGAGATTCTAGGTTCTGGACCTAAGAAAAATTTAGGTTCTGGACCCGAGGCTAAGTTCTGGACTTAGAAGAGATTCTAGGTTCTGGACCTAAGAAAAATTTGGGTTCTGGACCGAGGCTAAGTTCTGGACTTAAAAAAAAGATTCTAGGTTCTGGACTTAAGGAAATTTTGGATTCTGGACCCGAGCTAAGTTCTAGACTTAGAAGATATTCTAGGTTCTGAACCTAAGAAAAATTTGGGTTCTGGACCCGAGGCTAAATTCTGGACTTAAAAAAAAGATTCTAGGTTCTAGACCTAAGGAAAATTTGGGTTCTGGACCCGAGCTAAGTTCTGGACTTAGAAGAGATTCTAGGTTCTGGACCTAAGGATAATTTGGGTTCTGGACTCGAGCTAAGTTCTGGACTTAGAAGAGATTCTAGGTTCTAAACCTAAGGATAATTTGGGTTCTGAACCCGAGCTAAGTTCTGGACTTAGAAGAGATTTTAGGTTCTGGACCTAATGAAAATTTGGGTTATGGACCCGAGCTAATAATAATAATTTTTTATTTCAAAAAGTTTGGCTAATTTTTATGCATGTCTTCTTCTTTTTGCCCCCTGCGTGTAAAAATATTTAAAAACACATAATCATTTGAAGGATTAAAGTGAATAATTGAATTTACTGTTTATTTTACCGTGTAGTCACTGTTTATGCATTATTTACTATTCATAAATAGTAACTTACTACTCGTAAATAGTTGTAAATAGTATTTACTTTTTAAGAATAGTGAAATTTACTATACATCAATAGTAATTTACTATTCATAAATAGTAAAGTTTACTGTTTATCAATAGTAAAGTTTACTATTTATGAATAGTAAAATTTACTATTTATGAACAGTAAAACTTACTTTTGAATTTTATTTTTTTCCTTGCCGTTTCTCTATATAAACGAGCTGATTCTTTCATTCAATTCACAGCATAACTTCTCAATTCTATAATTCTCTCAAATTCTTTCAAATTTAGCACATAGTTTTCAAAAAAAAAAAAATACATGCTTCAAGGTTAGGGACTCATTCTAATGCCGAGTTATTAGAGTTTATTCGACATCATGAAGATAGAAATATAGATATACTAGCCGAAATGCCGCTTCATCGTAATTTCAACGAAAAGAGCACGGTAATTATTTTTCCCTTTCTTTTTTCTTTTCTTTTTTCTTTCGTCTTTCTGTTGTTGTTTTTTATTTTTTTTTACTTATCATTATTATTATTATTTATTTTTCCGTTATTATTATTCTTTATTATTTTTTATTTTTGATTTTTGTTTGATTTTATATTTTTTTTATTTTTTTATTTATTTTATATATTTTTTTATTTATTATTATTATTGTGTTTGCCTTTATTATTATTTTGTTTATTTATTTTGTATTATTATATTTTTAGAAAATTCAGGAAAAATATATTAATTTAAGCATATAGGATATATGTACTTACCTGGTATTAACTTACCTGGCTCTGTGTTAGCATGATCGTTGCGTTGTTCGGGCAGGAGGGTGTATTTACAAAGCCCGACAATGGTATAATGTAGTGCCTTCTTGGGTAAGGTAGATTATCCGAGATTGAGGCTTTGAGCATTTCATCTTACAATTGTCATCCGAGGAATATCAGATAGACCAGAGTGTAGTCCAAGCGCTTGCAGAGCGATGGTTGGACACAACCCACACTTTTCACTTTCCCATTGGAGAGATGACAATTGGTCCGGTTGATTTTACTACTATAACCGGCCTTCGATTTGATGGTGTTTCGGTTTCTCTAACCAACGATATTTTAACATTTGAAAAAATTCAGGAATTAACTAGTATGGAACCATCATATAAAGGGCCTTTTAAGATAAAAATCGAGCCAATTCGTAGTTATTGGATGAACTACAAAGGACGGATTCACAGAGACACGGCCCAACAATTTGCTCAAGGATTTTTGTTATATTTGCTTGGGTCGACCATCTTAGGCAGCACTGAATCCTCCATTCACTTGTCAGTGTTGAATGCCCTTTCTTACTTCAGAATGGTACCACCTTCTGGCTGGGGTGAAGCTGGTCTCGCGTGTCTTTACCATGGTTTTGATAAACTTTTCCGAAATAAGAAGTCCTTTGTCGGCTTGATGGCAGTTGTCGAGGTATTCTTCTTCTACTAATGTCATTTTCGCTCTTTTCTTGCATGAATGTGATCTTTATTGTTATTGTAGGCATGGGCTTATGAACACAACCTCGTGAGGGTACCCGGTATTTCCCGAGATAGGGTCGGGTATCGAAGATTAAATTTTTTATTGTCCGATTGTGTGGACATCCCCGGCTCTTGCCTTGTGCATACTCACCGCTTTGTGTTGAGCCGCTTGACCTAGGACCAAGTAAAGTAACATTAGTATTCTTTAAATTTTACATGAAAGTTTACTTACCTTATGTGATTTTGCAGGTGAATTTGGCCTGATATAACCCAGAAGAGCGGACAAACTGGTCTCCTTTCATGAGGGCTGCGCTATCTTTCCAACATTCTCGCCGAGTCATCGCTGGCCCAGTGTCTAGTGGCTGGTTTCTCGGGGAGAGAGTTTATGAATGGTTTCTCATTCCAGAGTAGCGGAGGGTCCCGATGCATATCCCTGAATATACTTTAAATATTATGTCAATGCCGGAGGATGCATGGTGGCCGGCTCGGTACGGTTATGGTGTTGAGACATTTCTCCATCCACAGGGTCCATTTTACGCTCATTTTATTCAAAGAAGGCTCTTGAACTTTGATGTATCTCCTGTTGGTGTGCGGGAGATTCCCAAAGAAAATGAGGGTAGAGATGAGGAGGAACATCGTGGAGATACAGGAGAGTTTGTTCCACATCTCGGGGCTAGTACTTCTCAGGTAAGACTTTTACCATTCTTCCATTGCAATTGCTTCTTTCTTATTTTGACTTTTTAATGATTGTTGCAGGATATTGGTTCATTTGATCATGAGGCTGGACCTTCTTTTACTGCCCCTTTGTTTGCTCATTCTAGTCCGCCAGATATGCCATCTCATCCGCTGGGTATTGATATGAATTACCTGGTAAGTTCCTTATTTCAAGGTAATTTATGCTATATGTATGCATGATTATGTATGCTCTTACCTTTTTCCTTCCTAGCTCACAGCGGATGCTCGAAGAACAAAATAGGAAACTTCAAGAAGAGTTGGATGCAAGTCGTCAGCGGGCTTCTCATTTTGAAAACTTGTATCATCAATCTGAACAAAATTTTTGAGACTTCCGATTTCAGGGGATGAGGGATCCTGGCGCTTCTTCATCAAGAGGCCTCCGGACTGATGACCATGAGATCCTTTCTTTTGCTTCTAATAGGGCTGTACATGAAGCCCGTGGCCCGAAAAACCTGGCCCGGCCTGAACCCATACTAGGGTTGGGCCACGGGCTTCAAAATCCAACCCGGCTATGCTCGAGTCAGGCCTCGGGTTGGAATAAAAATTCTCGATATTAATTTTTTTATATTTTTTTAAATTTATATTTTGGTAATTTATTTTTTAAAAAAAATTAAAATATTATATATAAATAATGATATAATAATTTATATATTATTAGATATAATTTAGTATAATAAATTTTTTAAGTAATATTTACAGGTAAATTTTATTAAAATTTTTAAAAAAAATTCATTTTTTTAATTTTAAAAAAATCGAGCAGACCCTACCCGGCCGGAACCCTGCCAGGCCCGATCATGCCCGAAGTGGCCCGGCCTGACCAGGCTTCGGGTCGCAGCCCGAAAAAAACTCGGTTCGAGCTTCGGGCCGGGGTCCGACCCGACCCGTGTACACCCCTAGCTTCTGATGAGGACCGTGATGGATCAAAACTTCAAGATAATAGGGATTTTGGTGCTCCTGCTTCGGGGGATCCCGGGACGAGTAATTTGCCGAATTTTGGTGCTCCCGCTTCGGGCGAACTCAGGACAAGTAATTTGCCCCCTCCTCCAACAGGCGACGACTTTTTCAGGGCTTTATTTGATGACCTGCCACCACCCTCTTAGTGATGTATAAACATTGTATCAATTGTATAAATATTGTACAATAATGAAAAAAATACAATTTCCATCTTTACTGTAACTTTTTTTTTACTTTCATCGTACTGCATCACAAAAACTTTCTTTTTCATATTTTTTTATCACAGTACATCACAATTTTATAATTCACAGCCGCACCATTTGCTAAACCAAATCCAACGCGGTAAAAGAAATTCGTTGCTAATTCCTTTCCTTATGCCATACTGTCTCACTCTTTCCCAACACCTTTTCCTTATCACTTTTGGAAAAGTTTATTTCTTCTATTTAAATCACCTTTCATGCCCTATTTCATACAGAAACTGAAAATATTTTCCAATTCAACGTAAAAACTCCCTCTAATAATTTTGATTTTCCTTCATTCATCAACCATGATCGAACATCATTTAAAGAAGATAAAAATTCTATTTAAGAATATGGATGCCATTCATTGGAAGCAAATTTCATGGTCAAAACTTGATGTTTTAAAATGTTTTCAAAATGTTAAATTGGACCACTCTTTCTTACATGCCATGTCTTCCTTTTGGAATATGAATTCTAGGGCATTTAAAATTAATGGCTTTGAAATATGTCCTTGATTGAAGAATTTGAGGCCATTCTTGGATATCTAAATAATCAAAAAATGGCGTTACCCACATTGATTTCCAAGACTCAACAGAAAATGCAGATGTTATTTCAAATTTCAAAACCCGAAGTTCTTCAGTTGATGAGAGGTGAAAAAATTCTACTTGCTCCCTTGATTGATTTTTGTCTCTCTCATTTGGCTCCTACTAAGGCATGGAGACGCATGCTTTGTATTTGCTTGCTCGGCCAATTACTGCTTGTCTCTTCTGACGGTGACATTGATCCACAAGTATTGGATATTATGGACCAGATAAAAGGAGGCTTGTCGCCAGTACCTGTGATCTTAGCCGAGACTTTAGTTGGATTAGACCGACTTAAATCAGGATTGTCAAAGAGACTGACCGGGAGTCCATTGCTGCTTCAGGTAATTACCTAAACTACCCTTTCGGGTTTTCAATCTAGGTTTTTTTTTTCTTTTTATTGCTCTAATTTTTGCCTAGTCCGCCCATGCAGTTTTTCGGAACTAGCGAGCTGTCCTAATTTTTGCCTAAGCTGCCCTCGCGGGTTTTCAACTTAGCGGACCTCTTTTTTTATTTTATATATTTTTATTGCTCTAATTTTTGCCTAGTCCGCCCATGTGGGTTTTTGGAACTAGCGAGCTGTCCTAATTTTTGCCTAAGCTGCCCTTGCGTGTTTTCAACTTAGCGGACTCTTTTTTTTATTTAAATCTTTTCTTCACAGATTTGGCTTCAGGAGCGTCTTTGTTTGTTTGATACTTCATCCATGGATTTTTCCAGATACCTGCCACGTCATCATTCTGCTAGGAAGCTACTCCATCCTGCTTCTTCATATGCTGACTGGGTTAACTGGATCTGTCACGACCCAATTTGTACATATGTATAGTACATCCATGTACAGTACATCCGCGTACAGTAAGAGGAGCCATCTCGAGAAATCACCAAAGAACACGAAGTGAAAGGAAGTTCTATAGGACAAAAAGGACCTAACTGAAAAGATTGTAAAGTTTTGTGGAAGTGGCCGTAATTAACAAAAGTTGTTCTGAAGGTCCTTAATAGTGCCCATAACAGACTCTAAGGATGAAAATTAGAGAAAAATCAGGTCGAAGCGGAACGCCACGATTTTTTCTGAAAACGCACAGTTTGAGAGATACAGTGGATTCTCGAGCAAGGGTATTTTCGTCATTCTTGTGATCATAAATTATACACTGGAAAACAAGACACGTAAAGGTATCCGAAGTAAACGGAAGGACTCCGCAGTGATTGATGTTGAAGAACGAACCTAAGTGGAGACCCGAATCATGTAAGGACCTAAAGGGAATTTTTACAAAAGTCAAGGGCATAAGCGTAATTTTTATAAATTAGTTCAAAATCAAGAATGAATGTCGGAAATGGAAACTAGAGGTTGAAAGGAGGAGAACGGTACGTTTTACGCGTCGTAAAACCACCCGGTTAGGAAGAAAAGGCAAAACCTTCAATTGAAGGGTATTTTGGTCTTTTCACTTTCACCCAAGCACCAAGTGGGACATGTATGATAATTTAAGGACCACTTTGGTAATTTTCCAAGGAGAGGCTCATGGCACCATTCTAGTTAAAGACACTTTTGTGGTGGTTAAATCTTAACCCTCCAAAAACACATGGCACCATCCTAGTTAAAGACACTTTTGTGATGGTTAAATCTTAACCCTCCAAAATGAAATTAATTAAATAAATCAAAAATCATAAGTATAAAAGGGAGAGAATGAACATTTATGAAAAAAAAAAAGAAGAAGAAGAACTCCTCCATTTTAGAAGAGCTAGGCCGAACCACCAAAGAAGGAGAAGAGGAAGATTTTTCACACTTTCAACTTGGATTTTCAAAGGGAAAAGCCTAATTTTAGGGTAAGGAAGTCAATTCTAGTATTAATTTATTCATTTAGTTGATGTTTCTTAAGTTATCATCAAAAGAAAGATTGGGAAGAATATGGAAAAGTTAAGAAAGTGAAGAGAAATTAGATTAAATGATCCATACATGTAGAAGTGATGAATAAGTGGTAATTAGTAGCTTTAGATAGCAAGAATCAAGGCTTGAATATAGGGTTTTTATAATGTTCTTATTATGGAAGTTATGAAAATTATAGGAAATCAAAGGGATAAAGAAGAAGAAGGGAAGAAAGAATAGAACAAGCAAGGGATAAAGCAAATAAACAAGGTTTGGTACTTAAATCATTGCCTTTTCAATTAATTCATATGTTTGCATTATGGAACTTTTGAAATTGCTTTGAAATGACGCCATTATGTGTGGTAAATATGTGGGAAAGTACTCTTGAACCATTTGTAATCAATTGATTGTGAAAAGAATGAAAACAAAACAAACTAGCTAAATTTGCTCAATTATTCATAAACTTTGATGAACTTTTAATCACCCTTTTGGGTTGATCTTTGAAAGAGGGACCCTTAGTCCTTCAATGGTATCACAAAAGGAGTCTAAAAATCAATTTTGCAAGAAAAAAATGAATTCCCCTCAAGTTTTGAAAATTGGGCCAAATGGTCCCTTTTGGGCACCATTCTGCAGCTTTCATTTTGGGCAGTTCGTTGAAGGGGCAAACAAAGGAATTTTCCCATGAAATTTACATGCATTTAGTTAACTTATGAAAGTGTTTTCCTGCAAAAATTCAGCCAAAAATAAGTTTGTTTACTGGGTCAAAATTGTTGCCAAAGTTGACTGATTTTCAGCAGTAAAAACAGATTTTACCATTTAGCTGACGCGCGCCATTGTGTTGCCGATTTTACGCGCCGCGCCACTATTCATTTGGTCATTTTTTCTATGTGTTAAAACTTGAATATTATGATATGGATTGATGTTAAATCATATAAAATGACATGAAGGAGAATTAGAAATGATCAGAAAGGCATCATGACAAGCTATTCCGACAATACATGCATTATGGAAAAATCATGGCTTATTGAATATCATGTTCAAGTTAATTAATAAATTGTTTACGCTCTACTTGGTTATGAAAGAACCCTTGAGATAAGGGTATGATGTATCATACTATTATTGCAGCACTGCTCATGACATGACATGATATTCTGGCTGAAGGCCGATGATTACAATGACATGATCAATGATTCAATGAACAATGGCTATTAGCACATGTGCAAGAATTATGATGAAGGATGATGGAATATGCACCATGACGCATATCATCCTGTAATATCTCACCATGATGAGATATATTTATCATGACCCGTGCCTTATCCGTTGATGTTCTGTTAAACCAGTAGAGCAACCAAAATGATAAAAGCAAGAAAAATGATTTAAATTCAAATTATTCAGTCAAGCCTTTTTACCTTCTGTGTTTGGTATTTATTCCTTTCAATTATTTAAAGTATATAAATGTATGTTCAAGTCATTCTTTCATTTTATTTATTTATTGCAATAATTTAAGTACCCACTAAGCAATTGCTTAGCGAGTTTAGTTTCCCTCTAAACTCGTAGGTTAAACGAGGAGATGAGATTGCAGCATGTCCTGCGCAGCTGGCCTTGACTACTACTTTGAGTAGGAGTTTGGATATGATTGATTGTAGCAATATGGCATGTACATAAGCTTGTATGATCTAGCAAATAAATGTATTATACTGAAAAGCTAGAACACGTACACTGCTAGTAATCTAATAAATCTTATTTGGATTTAGCACTTATGTATGCAAGTATAGAAGTGTAAAGTTTTAGTTCAGGATTTGGTGGAGGATATAAGGGTGATGAATATATAAGTGTTTGAGGAGTGTTGCGATTATTTGATTGAGATCAAAATTGTTTTCAAAAATAAAAAAAATCAGTTTTGGCGACACTTGGGACCTCCATTTTTAGGTGAGGTAATGGCAAAAAATTTTTTAAAATCTGCACTTAGAATTGACTAAGTAAAATATTAAGACACAACCACCATGAGTTAACAGTCCATCTTGGTCTATAAACATAGGCTAAGATGGGGTGTTACAAGATCCACTCACGCTCTGAAGTCAATATCCACTAGTTGGTACCTTGGTGGAAGATTTCTCGTATCACCATGCGGACATATTTGATGTATGTTCCCCTTGCTGCTCTTCATCAAGGTACATGCTATGATCCTCTCTGACTTAGCCGTCAGTACGAAGCTGAGCCTTGTGATTCTGATTTTATTCCCGATTTAGATATGCCTTGCTTGACTGAAGCCTACTTGGATCAGCTGAGGCAAAGCTGGCCTGCATATTACATTTATCGACTGCCATAGATTTTACATTTGTCTATTCAAAAAGTGTATTGTTATGATGAAAAATAATTAAAGTAATAAAAGATGCTTCTTTTCCATTTAAAATTTGTCATCACTTTTCGCTATTGTGTTTATTTATTTTATCCATATCTGATCAAATACTTATAATAGTGCACATAGAATAATTTTAACATTAATTTTATTTTATTAAATTGGGGAACGACCAAACATAAAGCCAGCATACACAAGATTACTCCTGTTGCAACTAGCCCTTTCGGGTTTTCTAATTGACGATTTTCTCTCTTTTAGCCTTAAATTTTGCCTAGCCCGCCCTTTCGAGTTTTCGGGACTAGCAGACTGCTCTAGCTTTTGCCTTGGCCGCCCTTTTTGGGTTTTCAACCTAGCGAGCTCTCCTTCTTTTATCTTTTTTTTCTCTTTTTTTTATCATACATAAAACCTCTTCAACCTGTCAATGTTTACTGGCTCACTAAATTCGTTCCCGTCCATGTCTGATAACTTCACCGCACCTTTGTTTATGACTTGTTTCACGACATATGGCCCTTCCCAGCTAGGCCTGAACTTCTCTCTTGGATCAGATACATTAAGTTCACATTGCTTCAACACCAAATCCCCGACTCTGAATTTTCTAACTTTAACCCTTCTATTGTAGGCCCGAGCTATCTTCTTTTGATACAGTTGGTTATGATACAGTGCTTTTAACCTTCTCTCTTCTAGTAAAGCTAATTGTGTGTATCTGCTTGCTACCCATTCTGTTTTAGGCAATTTGGCTTCCAAGAATACTCTTAATGACTTGATTTCTATTTCAATTGGCAACACTACTTCCATCCCGTAAACCAAAGAGAACGGTGTCATTCCAGTAGGTGTTCGCACACTTGTCCTATACCCCATAAAGCAAAGGGAAGCATTTCTGACCAATCCCTATAAGTCTTGGTCATCTTGGACAGAATTTACTTAATTGTCTTGTTTGTTGCTTTTACTGCACCATTAGCCTTTGGTCTATAAGGAGAGGATCTATGATGACGGATTCGGTACTTTAAGAATAAATCCTTAACTGCTCCTTGAAACTGTACCCCGTTGTCTGATATCACACTGTGCGGGACCCCGTATCTGCGGATGAGGTTCTTTTTCATAAATCTAGCCATTTGACTTGCACCCAGTTTGTTGAAGGATTCGACTTTGACCCATTTTAAAAAATAATCTACTGCTACCACAATGAAGCAGTGACCGTTTGAGGCTGTCGGATGTACCTCTCCTATAATGTCGATACCCCAAGTGGCAAATGGCCAGGGTGAAGACATAGAATGCAATTCTTCAGGAGGCATGTGATTCAAGTTACCATACATCTGACATTGTTAGCACTTCTTTACAAATTCAATACAATCCTTCTCCATGGTCAACCAGTAGTAACCTTATCGAATAATCTTCTTAAATAGAGCCAAACCACTCATATGCGATCCGTAACTTCCTGCATGTATTTCTGACATGATACACTCCACTTCAGGCTTCCTTAAACACCTTAAATGCACCCCATCAGGCCATCTTCGATATAACTCTCCATGGAATGTGATGTATTGCAAAGACCACCGCCTTATGGCTCTTCTTTCTTTCTTTGTTGCCCCCAATGGGTATTCTCTTTCCTCCAAAAATCGCCTTATAGTGTCATACCACGCATCATGGTCTGTTTCAATTTCCATAATTGTCTCATATTCATAGCAAGGAGTTGATGAACTGGTCAAGATTAAAGGCTTAAGGAATAAGCTGATAGGGTTTTCCCATATCGAAGCCAATGTGGCTAGGGCATCAGCCATATGATTTTCTTCTCTTGATAGGTGTATAAACCTACACTCCTTAAAGTTCTTCTTCATCACAGTCAAGTAATGGTGGTATGGTTTAAATTTTCCTCTTTCAACTCCCACTCTCCATTTACTTGGGATACTACTAGTAATGAATCGCCAAAAAATTCCACCTTATCCATCTTCATAATCATTAGGATTTCCAAACTGAAAATACAAGCTTCGTACTCCACCATATTATTGGTTGCCCTAAATTTCAATTTTTTGGCTAAAGGGATAAGTTCCCCTTCGGGTGATTCTAGTATAACTCCCAAACCTGCTCCTTTCTTGTTTACTACTCCATCAAAATACATTTTCCAACCTTGTACTTCAATTGCCTTTAAATGTTCATCTGGAAATTCCAAGATTACCTTTTCGCTTTCTGGTAATGGTTGTTGGGCCAGGAATTCTGCCATCGCTCTTCCTTTGATTATTTTCCTGGTTACATACTCAATCTCAAATTCTTCTAATATTATCAACCATCGACCATATTTCCCAATCAAAGAGGGTGTCTCCCTTAAGTACTTCATTGGATCCAACCTAGAAATTGCTTGCACACTATACGATTGAAAGTAATGCCGCAACTTCTTAGAAGACCAAACCACGGCTATACAGGTTTTTTCAATGATACTATACTTAATTTCATAAGGTAGGAGCTTTCTACTCAAATAGTAAACTGCATGCTCAATCTCTGACTCATCTGATTGGGCTAGCATGGCTCCTATTGACTCTTCTTCTACTGCTAAGTATAGTAATACAGGTTTGCCGGGTTTAGGTGGTTTTAAAACAGGTGGATTTAACAAATATTCTTTTATTCGCTCAAAGGCCTTTTGACATTCTTCATTCCATACGATCGGCTGATTCTTTCTAAGCAATTTGAAGATAGACTCACAAATTGTTGTGAGCTTTGCTATGAATTTGCTAATGTATTGCAATTTACCAATAAATCGCTGAACTTCTCTCTCCGTCTTAGGGGCTAGCATATCCCTGATTGCTTTAACTTTTTCAGGATCAATCTCAATGCCATTCAGACCAATTACATGTCCTAATAATTTACCTAAAGTAACACCAAACACACATTTCTTCGGGTTCAATCTTAGCTTATATTTTAAGGCTCTATCGAAGAATAACTCTAAGTTTTGGAAGTGTTGTTCCCTTGTATCCGATTTAACCATCATATCATCAACATATACTTCAACTTCTTTGTGCATCATGTCATGAAATAGTGTGGTGGCCATCCTTTGATAGGTTGCTCCAGCATTCTTTAAGTCGAACGGCATTACCCTATAACAAAATATACCCCATGTAGTAGTGAAAGCAGTTTTGGCTTTATCCTCTTGGGCCATTAACACTTGGTTGTATCCGGAAAATCCATCTACAAATGAGTGTAGCATGCTAGAGGCTGCACTATCAATGAGAGCATCTATATGAGGTAAAGGAAAATCATCTTTAGGGGAAGCCTTGTTCAAATCTCTATAATCCACACAGACCCTTATTCTTCCATCTTTCTTTGGCACAGGTACTATGTTAGCTAGCCAATTTGGGTATTCTATCACTTCAAGGAACTTCACTTTTATTTTCTTACTGACCTCTTCTTTAACCAATTCAGCCCACTCAGGTCTTAATCGCCTAAGCTTTTGCTTGACAGGTTTCATGTGAGTGTAAGTAGGAATATGATGCTTGGCTATGTTTCGATCTATTCCAGGCATATCCTCATAAGACCAAGCAAACACTTCTTCATTTTTTTGAATATTTTTTCAAATCTCTCTCTCTCATCAGGAGTAAGGTCAGATACTATGCTAATGATTTTAGGATTTTTGGTTGTTCCCAAATTTAATGATTGTGTGTTAACAGAATTAATATTAAAGATGCTCATGTAACTGCTATTTGAATGTATGCAACCATCAGGAGAAACATTACACAAGTAAGCAAAATCAGACTTTATTGCATTCATTTTGGAAAAGAAAACATCATCATCCTCATACAAAGTAGACAAATTAAAATCAAAATCAAAATCATTGTTCTCAAAGTCATAAGGCAGGATGTCTTCAAACTTTTCTTCAACCAGGGTAGCAATCTCCTCCGGAGTCTTCTCAGCTTTCAGGACAGCTTCATTCTTCTCTTTTGGATTGGATTCTTTGCTGGTTGGCAGGGTGAGCTCTTTCTTCACTTGCTCCACTAGCTCGGCCACATCTGCAAAAATATCAAAACCAGGGATCAACTTTCTCATGAACATGATTGGCTCGGGCTTTCTTTGGAGTGGTCCCATATCTGAAGCTTTAACAAAAATCTCTTCAAATGGTGGGAAGCTCATCTTCTCACTCTTCTTTGGATGGACATCGTTGTCTTCATCATATCCCAACCCTTTCTTGGAAGTTTGAGTTCTAAAGTCTGGCATCTTTGTCAAACCAGCCTTACCCTTTCCAAGACCAGCTCCGAGAAGGTAGTTCATGTTCCTCATCATAGTTAAAACTTTGGAGTCCACTACTTCATCATCAGAAATTATAGCTACTTGAAAATCATTGAGAGGCCTCTCAATCATTAGAGCATTAACGATCTCATTATCTTCAGCTTCAATTACCACTGTCTCATCTCCGTTGGGGAACTTAATCTTTTGATGAAGGGTGGAAGGAACTCCACCAAGAGGATGAAACCATGGTCACCCCAAGAGTAAGGCGAAGGTAACCGGCATGTCTAAAACAACAAACTCCACAATAGATTCAATTGGACCAACCTTGACAGCAGCTTTGAAAGTCCCTTCGGCGTGTCTCTTAGTGTTGTCATAAGGCTGATTTGTTACCTCGGTCGGGTTTAAATCTCTTATTGACATGGCTAGCTTTGGAAATATCTTAAGTGGGCAAACATTTATGGCGGACCCATCATCGACCATTACACATGGAGTCCTCTTCCCCTTGACTTCTCTTCTCCTCCGGTAAGTCCGCATTCGAAAAAGAAACTGCTCCTATATTAACTTCACTCTTTTCTTGAACCTCTTCACATTTCATTACCCCTCCAATTTTTATGAAGTTGATTAGCTCCTCCGGTGTTGTGGAGGTAGAAATTGGCATGCTAGCCAAGGCTTTGGCCATTGTTTCTCGATGCTTTTTAGAAGTAGCTAATAAGTCCCAAATGATAATACTTGCTTGGGTTCTTTTCAATTGCTTGAGTACAGTATCATCTTCCTCTTCTTTATTTCCTACTTCAACTTCCTTTCCCTTATTAGTTTCTACCTCCTTAGGTGGTGGCCTTCCATAAGGCTTACCGGATCTAGTGTTCATCACTTCATCTTCTTTAGGCTCGGACCAAGTCCACTCCTCTTTCTTGGATACAAGATCATCATCACTATCTCTTGAATCCCAAAATCCATTGACAACACAAATTGTTACTTCTTCGCCCACCATAGCTTGTTTAATTTTGCCAAATATCCCTTCTTCTTTGGTTGCTTCTCCACCCATATCTTGAAAAGAAGACATGACAAAGTCCTCATGCAAACCTCCTCCGATCATGAAGGTTGTCGGCAGTGGTACTCTATTGAACTTTGGTAATGGGTTGTCTTTGGTGTTTGGCTTATTGGGCTCGGGTAGCTGCCCATTATCAATTAGATGTCGGATCTCATGTCTCAACCTCACACATTTATCCATGTTGTGCCCTTGCATTTGGTGAAATTGACAAAATACTTTAGTGTCGAAATTAGGAGGGAGAGGGTTAGGCAAAGGGCAAGGATTTAAGGGTTGTAGCAATCCCTTCCTTTGAAGCTTATTGAGAACCCAAGACATCGGTTTCCCCAATTTTGAAAATTGTCCCCTTGTTCCTTGGTTAGTAGTATTAACACCGACTGCCTTTTGCATGCTTTGGCTACCAGATTGATAGTTCCCTTTCTCATTCCTTCTTGTTGAAAAACGGTTCTTCTCTCTTTCCCATTCTTCAATTTGCAAACCGACTTGGAGAAGGTCTTTGAAATCACGGATGAGTGTATGAGACATCCTTTCACGTAGACTAGGCAACACCCCTCTCACATTCATCCTTATTTGATCAGATTCATCGGGCCTCTTCTTGAGCAAAGCGGCCTTGTTTCTCTATTTCTTCACATAATCTACAAAATTCTCATTCGACCTTTGCCTAATGGATTCCACTTCCATCAAGGTAACTTCCATCTCGACATTATATCCATATTGTTGGATGAAGGCTTTGTAAAGCAGATCCCAACTCTTTTGTGTTCCATCATCTAAGGTATTAAACCAATTTTGGACAACAGGGTCCAATGAGAGCATGAAGTACCTTAGGGTTTGAGCCTTAGTAGCTCGGGTAGACTACATAGCAGTGATATACTACTTCGTATGGAGATGTGGATTTTCGGTTCCATCAAACTTTGCGAAACATGGCATCTTGAATTTGTATGGAACTTCTTCATCTAGCTCAAATAATTTGTCAACTTTGGACATTTCTTCGGTTTTCAGTTTCTTCTCAAATTTCTTTTCTAAATCAGCAATCATCTTCTCAACATCAGATGTCTCGGTCTTTTCAATAGTTGACCTTTCAACAATCTTCGGTTCTTTCTTCTTCTCTTGAGCATCTTGGTAGTATTGAGCCCAATCATCATCATCATCAATGATCACCTTTTCATCATCAAAAACCACTTCACCAACTTTTGTCTTCCCTTTGTCCTTTGGCTTCTTAGTGCTAGCAGATGTCTAGGCATGATTTTCTAAGATTGCAGTCAATTGGTTCTTCATGATCTCAGCTAGGGACTCTTTAATTTCTTCCATCTTGGCATTGAGTGCATCGTCCACCATTCTTTGAATTTGTTCGGGCTCCATTGCTTTTGGTGAGCAAGTGATTGATTCGTTGCTAGATACTTCATCTCAAGAGTAGGTCGAATTATTGTAAGCTTTTGAACTATCGTAATCCAGGGCTGTGAGCCAGAGAGGATCAATGATATGAGATGCAAATGTATGCATGTATGCATGTATGCACAAACAATAGACAAACAAAGACAAATAGGACGTTCCTTCCAACCTTATAACATCCACACACGAATGGCGAGTATCTTTTCCTAGGTATATGGCTAACAAAATACCAACATGGGGTATCTTATTTTCAATTAGATCCCTCGGACGTTTCAACCAATAATTATATTTAAAAATGGAAATCAATTCATAATAATTCCCATTAATTATGTTTTAATCCATTCAACCAACTATTGGATTAAAACTAAATTAAGAGGTTTATTATAGATAGATTTCTCACTTGAAAAGAGTAACTAATGGTTCATGCTAAAAACAAGCCCATGGTTAATTTATTCTTAGTATAAACTAGGCTCACAATTGATTTTTGGTATTTCATAATTGACCTAAATATTTTTGTAAGCTCTTTGTAAGAAAAGGTTGGATAAAAATAGTTTGCTTCTAAACCCATGGTAAAAATATTTTAGAAAAAATGGATTTTGGGCTTATTATTTGGGCCATGAGCAAAAGAATTTTAGAAAAGTCTTATGTCCAAAGACCATCTTGAAAATTTTTGAAAGCTTTGGTCTTTTGGATTTTTAAAGAAAAATTTATTTTGAGCTTAAAATATACTTAGGTCATATTAGAAAAAGAATAAACCAAATAAGCCAAGATAAATTAACCATAGTCAATCAACATGCATTTGGGGTAAAACCTAAGGAAAGTAGCTAGGCTAATTATATGAGCTTTAGTCTTTGGGTTAAAAGGCTTAGGTTCCCATAGCAAGTATATACCAAATGGTATGAGGCTATGAGTGGTTATGCCATGCTCGATCTCCATACCTTGAGTGAAAGTATGGTATCCCTTACATAACATAAGATGAGTATCACGGCCATCCTAACTCACGCACACGATGCAATCTAATATGATGTAATGGATAATATCATTATAAGAAAGAATAGAATAATATAAAGACCAACGGAATCAACTTCTCTTATCCCTAGTGGAGTCGTCACTGTGAGGCAGGGATTTTCGCCCCCACTCCCGGTGGAATGGTTATTGCGACTTTGGCACTGTTTAGGCTCGGGGCCTTAGAGAACACAGACCTAAGTCTGGAGAAAATAGAGTCGCCACTCGGATGGGCCTGGGAAAAGAAAGGGGTGGATGACTCAATTCCTAAGGAATCCTCAACCCCCTAATGGGTTCAGAAAGTTGGGTACATGTAGGGAATGTGAGAAATGGCCCAGCACCCCCACAACGCCCAGTTCATTGGAACCGGCCTCCTTTACAGGTCTTAATATTATAAAATTCTTAAATATAACAACATTATCCATATTACACACAATAATTAAAATAAAGCATCGATATATTAAAAATCAAAACAATGTCCAAGGAAAATAAATAAATGGACACCCATCCAAAGATGAAAACATGCCCTTACATAATCCATGCCTAAATAGGACACCCACCGAAAGGTAGAAACATGTCCTTTACATTGGTTCTAAAATAGAAAAGCAATTTAAATTACATGATATTTAACTAATGAGGTACCCACCAAGTGGAAACATACCTCTTACAACATTTAGAAATCCAAATAAATCGATAAAAGTAAATAACCATAAATAAATCATCCATCAAAGGTATAAAATATCAATAGAAAGTAAACATCCATCCATGATAAATTAAATAAACCAAACATTGAACTTAAATAAATTAAAGCATATAAATTAAATCAAAGCATAATCAAATATAAAATTGAATAAGGCAAATAAATATTCAAATTAGGGCTACTGTTTCTATTTAAGTTTCCTTGTTTCATGTGTTTAAGGATTTGGAATTCATGCGTTTAAGCTACGGTACATTTTAAAAGAATTGAGATGGAGCCAAATTTTAGAATTTAATAGGTTGATAAAGTTCTTTGATTAGCCAAATTAGTGTTTGAGAAGTGAGATCATGAAACTAAGGTTTGAACACTTTAAAACATTAGGTTGTATGATTATTAGCTACTTACTGTGTTGAATTTTAGGTTTGTGTGGTTTTAAGGTTTAAAGGATTAGGGTTTAGAAGAATTAGGGTTTAAGGGTTTTAAGGGAGTTAGGATTTACTGTTTTAGGGTTTTGGAGTTGAATTAGGGTTTTAGAATTTTAGAATTAGGGTTTCAGTGAATGCATTAGGTTTTAGAATTTGAAGAAACAATTGATAATTTTATGAAACTTTATGAAAACAAAAAAAATGATTTAAAGTTTATAGAAACAGAAAAGATGTTTTTTAGGGTTTTTGGAAAGAAACAGAATTCAATTTAGGATTTTGAAAATTTGGAAAGCAAATTAGGTTTTTGAGATTTTGAAGAAACAAAAATAATAATTTTAAGCTTTTTAGAAAACAAAGCAACGAATTAAGGTTTTTAAACTTTAGAAAAGGGGAATTAAGGTTCTAAGGTTTTTGAATTAAAAGAAACAATTAGATGATTTAAGCTACTGTGAAGAATTTAGACAATTAATGCAGACCTTCGTTTGTTGGTTCCATTAAAAATTTCTTCTTGGATGAACAAGAACAAAGGCAAGCTTTGCTACCTTTGATGGATTGAATTGCTTGTTTGCTTCCTTCAAAGTCCGATTCAATTTACTGCCAGAAGGAATTTTTAAAGTTTTCAAAGTTTTCCTCCTCACTTTCGGTCTCCGATTCTCTTCTAAATTTTCGATCCTTTTTTGTGTATTTATAGAAGAATTCTTGATTAATTCTAGTTACTCACGGCATATAATATTCATTAAGAAAAGGAAACCGAAACCTAATTGCATTAGGTTTTGGAAAAATTTGCGTCGAAAAAATTTCGCTGGCGAAAAAAAACTGCTGCAAAAAAAATGCGCTGGCGAAAAAGCTGCCGCAGCCAACGGGCGAATCGGTCTGCGGGCCATTTCGCCGCAATGTTTTTCGGCGACGAAATTTTCGTTGCCAATTTTTATTTTTATATTTTTATATTTTTTATTCTTTATTAATAAAAATTAAATACTAAAACAAATATTATTTAATAAAAATATTTTTGGAATAATTAAAATATATTGGACAACACAAAAATTATTTTGGACTAATTAAAATATATTGCACCGGACTGGGTCAAAAATTAAGGGTCTACATAGCCGTTGAAGAACTTTTGGCATAAAATATAAAGAGTACGACCGGACCGAGCTCAGTCCAACCATGCAGAGCCCGAGCCGACCAGACCAAAGGCAATCTGACCATGTCAAGCCTGAACCGACCGAACCAAAGCTAGTCCGATTATGAACTTTCTCGGAAAAGTGATTAAAGTGGGAGAGAAGAATTAAACATGTTGACTCCCAGTCCAAACAGCTAGTTAAAGACTTAAAGGCTATAAATACCATAAGAAATCACATTTTTATGTAAGATTGTAATTGTAATAGCCAAATTTAATATCTTTCATTTTCTTACATCAAAATTTCTACTTGTACTCTTTAAGTGTTGGGTGTGAGCATTGAAACACCATTGTAAGTTTGAGTGTGAACTTTGAAACACTTAGGTTTAGAGTGACCATAAGAAAACTCTTGTTAGGTTGTGAGGAAATTTCTCAAACCTTGTAAAAGTTTGGTGTAAGCTTGTGAAAATACCAAGTTAGAGTTGAGCTTGTAAAAACTCAAGATTAGTGAAACCTTAACAAGTTGTTAAGGAAGTGGATGTAGGATTGAGGTAATCTGAACCACTATAGACTCCTTGTATTCATTATTCTCTACTATACTCCTTTCTTTCCTTTGTTTGATTTAAGTTTTTAATTTACCATCATTTCTTCAAAACAACCAATTCATCCCCCCCCCCTCTTGGTTGCATCTTGGGACAACAATTGGTATCAGAGCCTCAAAATTTCAAAAAGCTTAATTGTGAAATTTGATCTACAATGGCAACTACCTCTTCATCTACCTCAACCCCTCATTCTCATGGAAATCTCAACTCTTATCTTAGACTCTACTTCGATGGAACAGATTACTCTTGTTGGAAATACAAGATGAATTTGTTTCTTAATAGTGAAGGAATTGAGCTTTGGAAATTTGTGCAAAAAGAGTGGAAACCTCCTACTCATGAGGTTGATGGTGTTCAAGTACCTCTTCCTAGAGAAAAATGCATGGATGCTAAAGAAAGAGCTTACTGCAAAAATAATAGAGCATCCTCCATCTTGGTGAATTCCATATCTAGAGAAGAAGTTGGAAGAATCCAACATCTTACTTATGCACATAAAACATTTGGAAGACTCTTGAGAATTATCATGAGTGTACTACCCAAGTGAGGTTCACCAAAAACCAAATGCTTATGCATGAGTATGAACTCTTTAAGATGAAGCCCAACGAAAATGTCACCGAAATGACAAATCGGCTACTGGCTATTGTTAATGACTTGAAGAAATATAGAAAAATTTATGATCAAGGTGATGTCAATAGCAAAACACTGAGAGCTCTTAGAGCCAAAAAGAACTTTGAATCAAAAGTCTCTTCAATTGAAGAAGCTCATCATCTTAGCACACTAAGAATCGATGAGCTAGTTGGCAATCTCACCTTTGAATTGCATACTGAAAAAGGAAAGATAAGGGTCAGAAGGACAAGAAGAAAGCCATAGCTCTAAAAGCCACCAAAGAAGTTGAGAGCTCAAGTGAAGAAGTTAGTGATGATGATAATGAAGAAATGGCCATGTTATCTAGGAAATTAAGTGAATGGAAAAGAAAGAGGAGATGGCAAGCAAATAAAGGTAATTCCTCCAAATTTTCTTTCAAAGATAAAGAGAAGAAAAATGAAGTAAAATATTATAAGTGTGGCAAATCAGGTCACATCAAAATGGATTGCTTCAAAATCAAGAATAAAAAGAAATGGGATAAGGAGAAGAAGAAATCTCTTAAAGCCACATGGGACGATGACTCTTCAAGTAAAGAAGAAGAGGAGAAAGAGCAGGGAATTATAAATCTTTGTCTCATGGCTATTGGAGATAATGATGATCTCACCAATGAGGTAGGTACTCAATTCTTAAAACTCTAATGCATATAGTGATAATGTTGGTGATACTTTGGATGATGATATAGTTGAGCATATGAACCTAAGAGTCCAAAAATATTTTTTTTAAATGAAATTTTATAAGAAAAAGTGTTCTAAACTAGAAAAGTACTTTATTTATGTAAAGAATTCTACTTTAAAATTAAAGACTTCAAATGAACAATTAATGAAATCTTTAGAGAAATGTCAAAAAATTCATCTAGCTTAGAAAAAATTTCTAAGGAAAATCAAAATTTGAAAAAAAAAAAATAAAAGGGCTAAAAAAATTATATTTGAAAGTTTCATAAGTGTATAAGGAAGCCTTGGATACACTAATTAGTGTCCAAAGGCCACCTTCCTTTAAGTATAGCTTAGGGTTCAATGGCTCATCTACCACTTCATCTAAAGCACCAACATTTGTTAAAGCACCTACAACTCAAACTTCTAGTATTGAAGTTGTAATCAATGCACAAGTATACACTAAACCAAAATTTACTAAAAAGACAACTCTTAGCTCTAAAATTAAGGTTCCAAGAGCAAAATATGCTTACATGTACACAAGGCCTGAACACAACCACAAGCATGCACATAAGCAATTCTATCACACACACTCATGTGATTGTCAATTTAATTCTTCAAGGTTCAATAGAAAAAAGAATGAAAAAACATAAAACATTGTATCAATGACAATATTGCATGAAATTTGGACATAAAAGTACATTTTGTTACATTAGAAAGGTTCACCTAGGATCCTTCTACTACTAACCCTAAAGGACCCAAGTTCATTTGGGTAGCTAAAAGAAGGTAAATTTCATTATTTTATAGGTATGCCTAAAGTCTACTATCAATAAAAATGTTTGACTTGTAGATAGTGGATGCTCAAGGCACGTGACCGGTGATGAAAACTTTTCACAACACTTACTTACAAGCAAAGAGGTAATGTAACTTTTTGGAATAATGCTAAAGGAAAAATTATATGCATTGTCTCTATTGGTATGTTTGGAAAAAATATGATTGATGATGTGTGGTTAGTTGATGGATTGAAACATAATTTGCTTAGTGTTAGTCAATTGTGTGATAAAGGATATAATGTCAATTTTAATTCCAAAGCATGCGAAATTACCTATTCTAGTGGTGAACTTAAATTCAATGGAAGTAGAATTGATAACACATATAAAATTGACCTACACTCTAATAAAGCTTTTGAATATTTAGTCACTATTAGCAATGATACTTGGTTTTGGCATAGAAGACTAGGACATGCTAATATGGAGCAAATGCATTATCTTAGCAAAGAAAACTTGTAGATGGTCTCCCTAAAATGAAATTCAATAAAGATAAAATTTGTGGACATTGTCAATTTGGAAAATAACGTAAGAATTCTTTCAAAACTCAGAACTTTGTAAGTACGTCTAGACCTCTAAAATTAATTCATTTGGATTTGTTTGGGCCTAATAGAGTTGCATGTCTATGAGGTAAATTATATGCATTTATACTTGTTGATGATTACTCAAGGTTTACTTGGGTTAATTGCTTAGCTCAAAAGAATGAAGCTTTTTATAATTTCAAAATTTTTGCAAAAAGAGTTCAAAATGAAAAATGTTATGTGATCAAATTTATTAGAAGTGATCATGGAAAAGAATTTGAAAATGAGAACTGTAAAAATTTTTGCAATGAACTTGGTATTTCACACAATTTTTCAGCTCCTAGAACACCACAATAAAATGGTGTGGTTGAAAGGAAAAATAGAACATTGGTAGAAATGGCCAGAACAATGCTCAATGATTATAAATTACCCTCTTACTTTTGGATGGAAGCCGTTAATACCACATGTTATATTTCAAATTGAGTTTTCAAAAGAACATTAATGAATAAAACTTCTTATGGGCTACGGAATAAAAGAAAACATAAAATTTCATACCTTAGAATATTTGGATGCAAATGCTATACATTAAATACCAAGGACAACCTTGGAAAATTCTCATCCAAATCGAATGAAGGAATCTTTTTAGGTCACTCATCTTCTAATAGTATTTAATAGAAGAACTTTGGTAGTTGAAGAATCAATGCATATTATTTTTGATGAATCATCCAAGCTTAATCATGGGAAAGGTAGTGTTCTTAATGAATTTGTAGGTACATTTAAAGAGCTTGAAATAAGCAATGTTCCAAAAGAAGACAATAATCAACAAATTTTGGAACAAAAGGAGACTCAATAGCTATCCAAAGATTGGCATTATCAAAAGGATCATCCAAGAGAACTCATCATTGGTGACACTTCAAAAGGAGTAACTACTAAATCAATTTTTAAATATCTAGATTCTAATGTTGCTTTTGTTTCTTAAATTGAGCCAAGGACTGTTGAGGAGGCTCTTAGTGATGAATGTTGGGTGATTTCTATGCAAGATGAACTCAACCAATTTGAGAGAAACAAAATGTGGGAACTTATTCCTAGACCCAAAGACTATCCAATTTTTTGTTACAAATGGGTATATAGGAATAAGCTTGATAAAGATGGTCTCATTACTATAAACAAAGCTAGATTGGTAGCCAAAGGCTATAACTATGAAGAAGGCATTGATTATGATGAGACATTTTCCCCGTAGCAAGATTAGAATTAATTAGAATTTTACTTACATTTGCATGTCATATGAATTTTAAACTTTTTCAAATGGATGTCAAAAATGTTTTTTTGAATGGTTTTATAAATTAAGAAGTTTATGTTGAACAACCTCCTAGTTTTGAAGATTATCAAATTCTAAATCATGTTTTTAAATTAACTAAGGCATTATATGGTTTGAAATAAGCTCCAAGAGCTTGGTATGATAGACTTGGTTCTTATTTGATGGAAAATAGTTTTACAAAAGGCAAAGTTGACACTACACTTTTTGTTAAAAATAAACTGCATAACATTTTAATTGTGCAATCTATATTGATGACATGATATTTGGTGCTACTAATAAATTTTTGCACCAAGAGTTTGCTTCTTGTATGACTAGAGAATTTGAAATGAGCATGATGGGTGAACTTAAGTTTTTTCTTGGGCTATAAGTAAAGCAATGTAAGGATAGAATCTTCATCAACCAATTCAAATATACAAAGAAACTTCTTAAGAAATTTGGTATGGATGGTTCCAGAGCAAGCAAAACTCTAATGAGAACATCCTTGAAATTGGACAAAGATGAGAGTGGTAAGAAAGTTGATGAGAAGAAATATCGAGATATTGTAGGATCCCTTCTTTATCTTACTGCCTCTAGACCCGATATAATGTATAGTATTTGTTTATGTACTAGATTTTAATCATGACATAAAGAATCACATTTTAATGCTACTAAAATAATTTTAAAATACTTAAGTGGAACAATGCATTTAGGTTTATTGTATCCTAGAAATTCATCATTTAATATTTTAGGGTTTTCGAATATGGATTTTGCCAGTAATCTATTGGATAGAAAGAGCACAACTGGTATATGCCATTTTCTTGGTGATTGTCTAGTTTCTTGGTTTAGCAAGAAATAAGTATCAGTTGCTATTTCTACCGCGAAAGCTAAATATGTTGCTGCATGTTTTTATTGTACGCAAGTTTTATGGATGAAACAACAATTGCTAGATTATGGTAAAAATTTTGATCACTTTATCATTAAATGTGATAATACAAGTGTCATTAATCTATCAAAAAAATCCAATCCAACATTCTAAGTCAAAACATATAGATATTAGGCATCATTTCTTGAGAGATAATGTTTAAAATCAAAATGTTGTTCTATAATTTATAAACACTGAAAATCAACTTGCTGATATTTTTACAAAATCCTTGAATGAAGAAAGATTGAATTTTATAAAAAACACAAAGGAATGATAGATGGTAATACTGTTAATTAAATTTCATATTTGTAAATATCAATAATGGAATTAGAGTTACTTGTAAAAATATATTTTAACATGCCTTAATTTCTCATTTACATCTATTTTGATCATGCATTAAAGGCCACAAATTGAGATCCATAATCTTTTTTCTTTAAAAAAATGTCCCGAGCCTGTCCAGACCATGTCTCAGAATGATCAAACTACCACTGGTTTGACCGGACCACAGATAGTTCTGCTTAACTGAGCTTGCTGAGACCTAGTCTGATCGAGCACCTTCAATATATTTTTTTTACCGTTATAATATATTTGCTCTGTCCGACCGGACTACCTCGTGCATGACAGAGCATTATTAAATTTATTTTTATTGTTATGTTGCAAGTTTGCTCGGTTTGTCCATCCGAACTCATTTATGCACACTCAGACTATCAAATATTTGGCTCGGTCCTACTGTACTAAAAGTGGTTCGCCCAGGCAGCCTCAAAATTTTCAAAATTTCTAAATGTTGGAAACCTTTCAAAAACATGCATAACTCTTCCCTAACAGCTATAAATGGCTAGTTTGACCTCCAAACTCTATATAAACCCACTTATACTCAAATTTATGATATTGACCACTTGACGTCACATATAAACACTTAGAGCATCCATTTCTCATTCAATCTCATCATCATCATATTCATGGCTCCTAAAAATTCCACGAAGAAAGCTTCAAGATTTGAGAAAGGCAAGGGAATTGTAACTTCTTCCACCCCTATGGAAGAGTCTAGGCTAAAAACTCACAAACATAGGCACCTAAATGAAGAAGAAAAGCAAAGGTGTGCTATCATCCAAAATAAGAAGTGTGATCCAAACAAAATACCTTCTTCTTTCACTTTAAAATCTCTCATGAAGCCTTATTATATTTTGGGTGGGAAAATTTTATTTTCTTAGAAAAAGATGATCTTGGTTGGGAATCTCTAACTAAATAATTTCTCACTACTTTGGTTGTTGAGAAGAGAGACTTTGAACCTCTAGGACCCTATTCTCTCACTTTTGAACTTTTTAATGTGTCCTATCAACTTTCTTTCCAAGAATTTTCATCCATTTGGGGATTCAACACGGAAGATATCTTTTATCTATCTGATCCCTCCATTTCCAATGCTATCTTACTTGATTTTTGGAAAGAAATTTCCTTACAAACTAATTTTCACAAACTATCCAATGCCAAACACATTAGAACCCTACCTCCTTGGATTCTCCATAGAATTATCACCTAGACCATCAATGCAAGATGTGAAAGTAATGAGAAAGTAACTCACAAAGATCTTTTGTTTCTCTATTACTTGAAGAAAAAGGGTGAAATTCAAACCAATAAGTTTGTTATTGACCTATTCCTCATCCTCCGAAATAAATCAACCTGGACACTTATGATCACATCCTTCATCATTCAAATCGGCAAGTATGTGAATGCTCTTACTCCTACCAATTTAGCCACTTTTTCAAATACTCTTGATTCGACCAAATCTCCCATCAACATAAAATACTTGAAACACTCCAAATGTATAGTGGAAGAAGATGGAACATACCGTTATGCTTTTGGTACTCAAGGTATTAAAACTCAATAAAGAAAAAGGCCAAGAATTGTTGGTGAGAGTCAAGAGTCTTTTTCAAGTGGAATTTTCAAGACCTCAAACCTCTAGAGCTCAAGGTTCAATCCTTGACATCGTCCATCAAATCCAAGATCAAATCTCCTCTCAAACCTCTCACATTGATGATCTTACCAAGAGAGTCTCTCACCTTCATATGGACTTTAGAGATATGCACGAGTTCATGGGCATTCCCAAATGTCCCCCATCGAATGAAGAAGGAGAAGAAGGAGAGTCAATCGGATTCTTTGATGATCGGGATAAAGAAGAGGAAGAAGGACATGGAAATAGTGATGATGATTATCCACCTTATACACCACTACCTTAACTTTGTCTTTCCATTTCTCTTCTCTTGTATGATCTCTATATATTTTTTTAGCCCTCAAATAAAAATGATCATACATAAATGTTTTCTTATCATTTGTGTAATTTTAATATAAGTTTTATCTTTATTACTTACCATTTGAATTTAAGTTTGCATTCTTTTTGTCTTTGTCAAAAGGGGAGAGAGATTTTTTATTGATGATAGAATTGTTTAAAATTGCATAGCATATGTTTAGGGGGAGAATTATTGAGGGGGAGAATTTATTGCATAGCACATTTACTCTTTGGACATAAAAACTTTTAATGATCATTATAAATCAATTCAATTTAATTCCAAAGTCAAAAATGGGGAG
The DNA here is from genome assembly GCA_947685225.1 of Garcia nutans. Lineage (NCBI taxonomy): Eukaryota > Viridiplantae > Streptophyta > Magnoliopsida > Malpighiales > Euphorbiaceae > Garcia > Garcia nutans. The sequence goes on from CANTUV010000031.1 coordinate 60,759,765, forward strand.
ATTGTTAGACAAACTATTGGCCTCTATTTTGATCTTAAGCAATCAAATTGAATAGGACTAATATTTGTACCAAGCTACATTTTGCAGGACTTAAATTTGTTGAAGAATTCTTCAGAGCCCAACAGGACCATCAACAAGGCCGACCAGACTAAGAGAAGCAGTTCCCCATACTAAGCTAAGGAATGATGATACCGAGCAAAGCTTGTTATTCCTAATCGAACCCACTAAAAGTCTACCGAACTGATGAGCAATGAAGTAACGAGCATAAATGTTCCAAAATCGAGTTTGACTACACTGGAGAATGCACCAAGGATGAGTTGATCAGATAAAACATGAGCTAATTAGATAAAGCATGAGCTGACCAGATAGACTGAGCTGAGCAATGAACTGAGCATACCGAGCCTTAAGCTGATAAAACCAAGGATGAGCATATCAAACGAAATTCAAGTCAAAGTATCCAGAAGAGCTCATGCTCAATGTCTCTCTCACTTTGTGAACGGACAATATGTTCCAACCAGACTATGGTGAAGTCTGAGCATATAGAGCTCATGATAAATCCTCAAAACATCCAGTAGAGCTCATGGTTACTGAATACTCCAAAAACTTCAGCATACCATGGTAGGTATGGACCGGACCTGATATAGTTTGACTGCACCGAGCCAAAACTAAAAATCCAAAAAGTTTTAGTGGAGCTCATGGTCATCAATACTCTTAAAATCTCAGCATACCAGATGAAGATCGACCGAACCGAACTTGTCCCGTCCATGCGAACAATACAGAGTTTAAAAAAATAGTTGTTGTTTATCCACTCAATTAGTGGATGCAACGTGTACTAGTCGTTAAAGAACTGTTGTCAGAAAATGGGACCGAGCTCAGTCCAAACATGCAGAGCCCGAGACAACCGGACGAAAGGTAGTCTGACCATGCCGAGCCCGAACCAATCGAATCAAAGCCAGTCTGACCATAAACTTTCTCAGAAAAGTGATTAAAGTGGGAGATAAGAATCAAACTGTGAGCAGAGAATTTCGCCCTCACTCCCGGTAAAATGGTTCTTATGACTTTAACATTGCTAGGCTATGGGCCTTAGAGAACACGGGCCTAAACCCGAAGAATTTGGAGTCGCAACCCAGACGAGCTGAAAAAGAAATAGAAAGGGGTGGATGACTTGATTCCTAAGGAATCCCCAACCCCCTCCTTGGGTTCAAAAAGTTGGGTATGCCTGGGAAGGTAAGAATGACCCAGCACCCCCATAACACCAGGTTCATTGGAACTGCCTTCTTTTCATATCTAAATATTATAAGATTCTTAAATTATTATAGTATTATTCATATTACATGCAAATTGAAAAAATAAATAATCATATTATAAATCAAAGAATAACAAACATATAAAATGGGCTCCTATCTAGAGAGATGGAAACATGTCCTTACAATGTCTCAATGTTCATACAAATAAATAAAATAGGACACCCATGATTTTGGTAGAAACATGTCTTTTACAATGATCCAAAATTCTTAAAATAAATTAAGTTACATAATTAAAATAAGACACCCACCAAGTGAAAACATGCCCTTTACATCTTTTAAAAATACAACCAATAAATAGATATTAACATAGTTTAATAATTCATAATAAATTATGTAATCCAAACATATAGCTCATCATAAAAATTGCAATCCATAATCATATCTTAAAATTAACCTCCTAACAAATTATAGTGTGAAACACACACGGCGGTCCCTCTAGCCGGTTAGCGGGTGGGGGTCAAGGTGGCAGTGCCCCCGAAAGGTAAACAGTTTACAAGGTAGAGCTTTTTTGTAGAATTAGGATTTGGTTATGGAATTTAGGGTTTGATTATAGGATTAGTGTTTTATAAAATTAGGGTTTTGGAAAATTAAACAAGGCTTTCAATATTTTAATATATGGATTAGAATTTTGAAAACAAGATTTAGGGTTTTGGAAACAAGGTGTAGTTTAATTTAAAAATCATCAACTAATCCTAGGATTATAGATACTGGATGAAACCTCTAAAATTATAGACACTGGATGAGATTTCTAAATTAAACAGATAAATTCTGCCATATTAAATGATTAATGGAATTCAATTAAGATAAGTTTATAAATCGTACCTCCATTCATTAGCTCCACCAAAAGAATATTACTAAACCAAGCTTTGTTGTAGCTCCTGCCTGGATCAATTAAGATTTTGGTCAAACAACAAATGTTCAATCTTTGCTTCAATGTTCAATCCTTGCTTCTGTTTCTTTTGATTGCTTTCTGTCTCTATTTATCTTTTTCAATTGCTATGTTTGATCAATTATCGCTTTTATTACTGATTGTTGCCATCCTTGTAGCTCCCAATTGCCTTGTATTTATAAACAATATAAGGCCAATAATTTGGGCTCCTCTCAGTTAAACAATCCCAATCCACTTTGAAAAGCCCCTCCTTATCCGAGTGTTATTTGAGTTTAAACACATTTAGGACCGATTTTAGGCTAAACCAAGGCCTCATGTCAATTTGGAGTGTCCAAATTAACATGAGCAGCTCCATGTCGATTTGGAGTGTCCGAATAGATATGGCTCCAAATAGATATGGAGCTGGGCTCACGTCGATTTGGAGGGTCCAAATAGACATGAGTCATGCTCATGTCGATTTAGACTTGGTCTAACTCAAACCGAATCCAATCTTTTTTAATTCTTAGATCAAACTTATTTTATAAATTGGAACAATTTAATTTGGGCCTTCAAATTAAAACCATATTTATTTTGGGCCAAAATTAAGGATCTACATAAACATGTTGACTCCCACTCCAAATGACTAGATTTCTACTTCTCGACTACTCATTTTGTCTTGTTAGTAATAAGAAGAAGAATATGTATAAGTAATAAAATCTTTATTATATTTCAATTTTGTAGTGCTCCATTGGGTACAATGTAAAATAAAGGTCATTATATATGTGTGCATGAGTATACTTAACTTAAGATGCAAGTAAGAAGAATTAATATATGTAATATATCTATAGTAACACATTAATAATTATAATATCTGATAAGCAAATCTAAATAAGATCCAGGAATGATTCTTCGTGGTATTTGGAGGTGTGTGCGGGGGTTTTCACCACTACTCCTAGTGAAATCGTAATACCCCTCGACAATCCTATTAAGAACTATCAATGAATGTCACACAATGACTATACACTTATATGTTCAAATTTTAGATAATCAATAAATTTAATATTAATAAAAATTTTGACAATGTCTTTCCTAAAATTGGATACTACCAACATCTTCTCCAAACAAAGCACAACCTGCAATGGAAAAACACTCCCAATATTCCATTCATTCAACCACAACTCCAATCATTATCTCACCATTAATCATCCATAATTAATTCATTTATCCTACTTCCATCAATATGTTTGTATTTTAAATATTTATCTTACTTCCATCATAGTACCCTGTAAAGTTATAATTATTAAACCAAAACCATAAAGTTTAATACATAACTACAAATTATACAAGTACTCAAACTACCCGTGTTTATACAACTGTCATTTAAAATTTTAAATACTGCTATATGAACTAAACAAAACATTATACAAAATTCTTCATAAAAAACCTTTAATCATGTAGTTGGTCTTGAAGCTCTAGTATCTCACTCCGCTAGATCTACTTTACCCGTCTGATCTGCGATTCAGAAGTAATTCTAACACACTAAGGAATTGTTTAGTGGTACTTGCATATTCATAATTTATCAAAATTACAACACAAAGAAAATATTTATATTAATAAATGAAAGTAAAATCATCATTTTGATTATAAAGTAAATTAGTAATCATTTAATTTTTGGCTTTAAGATCAATTTGAATAGTTCATCATTTGCTACTAATAGAAATTTTAGTTTCCCTTTTTAAATCATATAGCTCTTGACCACTTAACATTCTTATTATGTATAATTATAATTCTATTATAACATAAGTTTATTTAATCATTTTGTTATACACAGAATAATTTAGTAATTCAATCAAGCATTATTAGTCATTTTTTAATTACATTTATCATTCTAGGGTTCTTTTGTTTCCAATTTAAACTCTTATGAGACTTTTTCACTAACTGTATAATTGAATCATTTAACATTCTTCTTTACTTATTATGTTGTACTTAAATTTCCATCTACTTATCATATATCTTTCTATTCAATAATATTAAATATTATAATATCCTATATTAGAACAATATAAAAGACAAAACTTTATAAAGTTTAACCATCATTTAAACAATCAATAATATTCTGTATTCATTAAATGAGAATTCTATCTTATATGAAATATCATTATATTCATACTATCTATACATTATATCTTTACATACATGCATAGGTTTTTAATCATATTATAACATCACTCATATTACATCTTCATATATCATTTATATTCTTTATTTTGCATATAGTTTTAAAATAATATTTTATGTATCGCACATTTCAAAAACTTTCACTTATTTCAAAGAACTTTACTTATTTTAATAAACATCACTTATTTTAGTAAATATTATTTATTTCAATAAATATTATTTATTTCATTAAATATCATTTGTTTGCCCGCATATACTGATTTTAAAATTCTAAATTTGGATAACAGCTCACTAATAGAAAGTAAATGCCCACTACAGAGAATATGGCTAATGGCCCAATGTTGGCATCACATGCCCACTATCACAAATGACACAAAGTGTCCATTATCACTAGTGACACAGAGTGTCCACTAGTAGCACAAAGTGTCCACTAACACTATGGACGTCCCCCTGTGGCTAGCCATTGAATCCGAAGACTAGATTTATTATCAGTATAATTAGGCAATTCACTTATTTCTTATTTTTAATCAATTTCGCAGTCATTAATAAAAATAACATTTTTAACAATTCTTTTAAAACAATAACCACTTTCCTCATTAACCAATTAAAATTAAAACTTTAACAGTTCAATTTAATAAACTTTGCTTTAATCATTTGCTATATAAATTTTAATTTATTTCTCAACTCTTTAACATATGCTAGATTTTTACTTTCTCTGACAGTCTATCTTTTCCAATTCTTTCTCGGTACTAAATCTCCATTAAAATTATACAAATTTAAATATAGGTCTTAGGCACATATGTAAACTTATATTTAAAGTTTCATATTTTTCTAAGTTCCTTTACTATGTTTAAAAATTATGTATTATACTACAAGTATTATAAAATAAAAATCCATTCATTTCATAAAACAAATAAACAAAGAAAACAAAAATACAAAATAACAAATGGGTACCCACGCAAGATGAAAACATACCCTTATAAGGCCCAAAATCAAACAAGAAAATTAAAATAAAATATCATAAAATAAATAAGGCACCCACAAGATGAAAACATGCCCTTTAAAACTTTTCTTAAACAAAATAGGACACCTACAAAAGTGAAAACATGTCCCTTGCAATTTTTCGTTAAATAAAATGAATAATAAAATAAAAACTCACAATAATAAAATCAACAAAAGAATATAATTATTATAATGATATATATATATATAACATCACATAAACATATAATATAAATACCAACATCTAAAAAAATTTATAGTAACAAGAATTCATAGACAATAATAAAAAAATCAATTAATAACAACAATAATTAAAAAGTTAAAGCAAACTTGCTATTTTTTGTTAATATTTTTAAAATATTGTAATTTAAACAAAACTAACCTAAAATCAATCTAATGAACAAATTTATTCACAAGAAAATTTATTTTTAAACAATGTCGAAAGAAAATATTGAAACATTACGAACTCACCATGTGGTATGGAAAGCTTGGTGAGCTTGCCATTACCCATGGCGAGAAAAGCCATAAGCAATGGCCAACTGCCATGGCTTGGGACTGTGTTTCCAAAATATGGATTTTATATTAATTTTAAATTCTTTTATTGATCACGCAAATGATAAAAAACCATAGAATTAAAGTTGTAGATTATATCTTTTTAAAAAAGCATAAAACATGTTTTCTAGCAATAAAAAAATTCAAAATTAACATACCATATAACTATATAAAATATAGAACTAAAAATTAATAATGATTGCTCATGTATTTGTTAATCACAATGAAAATACCAAATACTTAATTCAAGAAATCATGCTTAAAATAATAAGAATAATCATGAAAAGTCATTACATGACATTTTTCAATCAGTTAATAAAAAGGATAAGGGAAGTCATGTCGATGTTGTCGGTTCCTTCGTTATTTTGATTAGTCTTTATCAAACTCAGGCTTTTCCTTCAGTAATAGCATACTTTCTTTGAGAGATTGACTCTGAAGTCTGCTTTGTATCGCCTTAGTCTGAGTTTTTCCATTTTGGTTTTCAAGGTTTTTTGTTATTCTTTTTCTAATCTCTTGTTCACTGTGCTTTTTATTCTGTCATTTCAGTGCTTCTCACGTCTCTCTTTTTCTTCACTGTTTATTCATCCTCTTTTATCCTTCCAATGTTTTAACTTTAAAAAATATTTTATCTAATTAAAAAATTGATCTTCAAAATTTGATTTCTTTTTAAGTGAAACTGATCCCAAAAAATAAAATTTAAAATTCAAACTCGTGCGAATAAATCAAATAGAAGACCTGGGCCATGGCGAGCTTGCCATGTGACATGGTTCATCTTGGCCTTCCTTTTCATATTTTTGCTCCTTTTCTCGTATTTTGCCATCAATATTTTTTTACTAATTGATAGATTAGTAAATTAACTAATTAATTAACATTAATAAATTAATTAATATTAATTAAAAATGTAACATCTGAATTTCCATTAAAATAAAAAATTAAATTAAATAAATAATTTGGGAGAGTTAATTTAGGTGTTGAAAGTAAAGAAATGCCAAATGTATATGTGAAATATATGTAGGATATATATAACATATAAAGTCAAAATGGTAAAATTAAAAGTCAAAGATAGAATAGTAAAAGTTAAAAAGGTTAAAAAAACATTTTGCATTATTCCTTAAGTTTATATTAGTATCAAAGTATGTACCACTAGGCGGAAAGTTTAGCGTAATTTGTTTATCACGCAGGTGACAGGTTGGAGATAGAGAACCGTACTAGGCCTGACCAATTCTAGGGTTGTTTGGATATACTCGAAGTTTTAAGTAGGTTGTCTCAGGACCAGTGCCAATACAGACATATAAATATTTATTTTTTGAAACTTGTTATAACTATGTACATTATATATATGTATTTGAAAACGTTGTAAACTTCAAAGGTTTTTGGGCCAAATGTTGTGATTTGGGAATATTTTATATATATATTGATACATATTGAATGTTTTAGAGAATGAGGAGAAGTAGTTGAATGTGTTAAAAGCTTAGCATGATTTGTTTATCGCGCAGGTGATAGGGTGGAGATAGAGAACTCTGCTAGGCCTGACTAGGTCTAGGGTTGCTTGGATATACTAGAAGTTCTGAGTAGGTTGTCTCAGGACCAGTGCCAATACAGACATGTAAATAATTATTTTTTGAAACTTGTTATAACAAGTACATTATATATATGTATTTGAAAATGCTATAAACTTTAAATGTTTTTGGGCCAAATGTTGTGATTTAGAATATTATATATAGATATTGATATATGTTGAATGTTTTAGAGAATGAGGAGAACTAGTTGAATGTGTATATTTGGGAGTCCAAAATTCTTATCGTAGGTTGATTTGTGTTTTTGGGAAATGTCATATTTACAGACAAAACTCTAACGAATTTTTCCTAGAGATTTTCCTTAGAATTTTGAATTTAAAACTTAAAATACTTTGGTGTGTATTTACTAATTTGTTAAAGTATTTATTTGTAAGATTTAAAGTATTTTTCTTATAATTATGGAAATTTTACACGAATGGAATTGTGACATTTTTACATTTTATATACATATTTTATATGTATGGGGTATATGTATTAGTATAAAGTGTTACAGCAAATCTATCAATGCTTGAAATTTTTCAATGCCAAAATAATGGGTCTACAGTTTGTAACACCCCTTCCCGACCTATGAATAAGCCGAGGAGGAATGCTACATCGGGATACGAGCTCTGGTTATGTCAGCTTACTTAATGTTCCTTATAAAAATTTTTCAAAAAAATTTTGACGGAGTCTCCCTTAAAATTCTAGGTCCCAAGTGTCGACAAAACTGATTTTTCTTATTTTTGAAAAATATTTTGTTTCACAATTCAACTCAAGACAAAACTGATTTTTCTTATTTTTGAAAAACATTTTGTTTCACAATTCAACTCAAGCACACTCCCAATAATCCACCCTTATAACCTCAACTACAATCCTGCAAGAAGAATTCTGTAACACCCCTGAACCCCGTATACGTATACTACATACAACCATCTGCAATATACGTATACCGGATACAGGAATATTACGGTCGATTTTTAAACCAAATCAATCTTTCACCTCATTAAATATAAATAACTCAAAGTATTTAAATTTTGCATTATAAACATAATGAATAAAATATCCATTTATTGAGTAGCGGAAACGCATTACACTTTTAATGATATTACACATATATGTATATTAATTTGTCTTTCCCAAAATTTATTTAAGTATACATATATTTTAATCAAATACAATATAATCATATTATACATGTATGCATCACCTTCTAGTTGGTCTCAAAACACTCTTATCCTTCTCGTGGCATAACGGTTGAGCTCCTGGATCAACCATCAACTCACCTGCGCGATTAACACAACCGCGCTAAGCTCGAAAGCTTAGTAGTGCAAACAAATATTTAAAACATACATTACAGACAAATCATACTTCATACATTAACATTATGTATCATCATTATCGTATCATGTTTTCCCTTTTAACATGCATTCTTAGTATTTTTTTTTCCAAAATTCTCATAGTTATATATATGCTCATAACACATTACAACAAATCACAATATCATATTCATTTGCTTACCATGTATTTCATTCGATCATATCATAATCATATTTCATATAAATGCTTATGCATTATAATCATTTTATAATATTATATCATCAAGCAATAATCACATTATAAACAAACACAAGCATGGGCCCAAAAGAAACTAATATGTTATTCAAAGTTCAGAGTCACCGCTTTGATTCAATATCACATCATCAAGCCCGTAGGCATAATATATCATATCTCTATTCATGGATAGCGTAACAGACCCAGTCTCTTGGATCATCAACTCATCTAACTCGAGGAGATCCTCAACCCGGCAAGACTGTTACAAATCAAATATCTCATAATATCAATTATTATTGTGTAACAGACCCAGTCTCTTGGATCATCAACTCATCTAACTCGAGGAGATCCTCAACCCGGCAAGACTGTTACAAATCAAATATCTCATAATATCAATTATTATTGTGTAACAGACCCAGTCTCTTGGATCATCAACTCATCTAACTCGAGGAGATCCTCAACCCGGCAAGACTGTTACAAATCAAATATCTCATAATATCAATTATTATTGTGTAACAGACCCAGTCTCTTGGATCATCAACTCATCTAACTCGAGGAGATCCTCAACTCGGCAAGACTGTTACCTTTCATTAAATAGGCATGCCTCCAAAAACCAGAACTCTGAAAGTTGAATCAACATATTAGGCACACAATCATTTCATTTTAAACTTCATTTCTCAATTCATTTCTTATTTCACAATCCACAATTCATTAGACAATTATGCCTCAACTATTTCATTTGATTAATCTTGGCCCATCACAATGGCCTCACATTTCTTTAATCTCAATTCACATTTCATCTTTCATCATTCAAGTATACCCAATCAATTGCATTATCATATATTTTGAATACACATTATACAAATCATATTCTCATTTCATCATCATATAAGCAAATATGCTTCATTCATATTATTTATATCATTATCATGTCTCAAATCACATTAATCAATTCATCATAAAAGTATTCATATACATCATCAATATTCACATTATGCACAACATAACCTTACTCTTATGCATCATCGATATCATTTAATGTATATTCAATCTCAACATTATATGAATATATGCAATAATGTAGTTTGTACTTACTCTTCATAGCTTCTCAAGCCATATTCATTTTATGTAATTGCGCAAGTGTTATAATCATTTCATTACATTTCTCATTTCATAAGCAATTCATTACTCAATGACATTGATGCCTCAACAAACTCACCTTATGCACATCACAACATATAATACATTCATATATTAGTCTCATTTTAAGCCTTTAGATCACAAATTACAAGTCATATCAACATTTAAGTCCCCACGATCGTGGCCTCCCAATCCCCACGCCCGTGGGATCCAATACGGTTCTGCCCATTTTTCATTACAATCCCCACGGTCGTGGCCTTCAAGAGCCACGGTCGTGGCATTGAAAACTCTTCTGTGCTACCAAAATGCATAAAGACACAGTGGGGCCCAGATACCCAGTGGAGCCAAAATTTTCATGCCATTTCTTAATCAAATATGCATTATACAATTATCGACTTATGTTTCTTATATTATTTCAATGTGAAATATCATATTTTGTCATTTTAATAACATATTATGCTCTTTTATATCCATAAGGAATCAACTGGATTACTTTTGAAAAATGACCAAATGAATATTAGCAAAATGACCATATAAATAGTAAATTCTGGTTTTGGACTCAACTTGATCCTTATTTTGAAAAATTGTATAAAATAATCTACTTGACTAAAAACTATAAAGGTTTTACAGAATTTAGTTTTACATCTTAAAATCATTCCTTTAAAATTTCAGATCAAACTGGATACAAAATCTTGGTCAAGTAGTTCACCCAACCAGACTGCTTCAGTTGCCCTGCATCCTGGCAGCAGTTCTGAATTTTGTGAATTCCGTAAATTAAATTCAATCAATGTGGTTCCAAATTATTTTTCTCAAATACTAGACTCACTAAACAACAACATATCTAAAATTCAATTGAAGATTATTTTTCTAAATTTTATTAAAAATCCGGAAACATGGCTGTCTCAGTCAAGGTACCTCCTAGAGCAAGTCTAACAGAAATAAATTTTCCATAATCATAACCATTCCGAATTCAACTCAAAATATTTTTCAGTCATTCTAGACGCATTGAGGCACAACATATCAAAAATTCACTTCAAGAACATTTTTCTATATTTAATTAAAAATCATATAAGTCATACCATTTCACTAATTCTAAAACAGAAAAATTTCAAGACAATGAACAAACAATTAGTTAAAGTACCAAACCTCGCTATTTCTTAGTCCTTTATCTATATCACTTCCTTTCCTTCCTTGTCTCCTTGATTTCCTATGAAATTTAACATCACATATACAAAGGTAAGAACCCTTAGTATAGACATAGTCTTATCTTATGATTTTTCTAATGGTTGCTAGCTTATTTTCACCATTAAACACCATTATTTCTTTCATCAAATCCTTCAAATAATTGTTTCTTGAATTTTCTCTAAATCTAGCTACATGAACCCTAATTTCAATCTCTTAAATTAACCATTAATCCATGAAATTAAAACTAGAGATAGGTTTCTCTTACCTTATAATCTTGTTTGTCACCAAAATCTTCAACCAAAAGCCTTAAACTTTGGAAAAATCACCTCCTTTGTAATATCCCAAAGTATGCCCTAGAAGTTTTGATATTATTGTTGTAATTGTATTGAATGTGTATATGTTAAATTTTAAAGGGAAGTGTATATGTTGTGTATATGGAAATATATACAACATATATACAAGTCAATGTGATGGTCAAAGGAAGAAGATATTTAGCTATTTTTAATTAATTAATTCAATTAGTGGAAAATGAGAAATTAAAATGAATGGAAGAGATTAATTTGGATTATTTAATATTATATTTGCTTGGAGGAGGTTTAAAGAGAGGAGTATATGACTTTGGTTTCTTGATTTTCTTTCCATTTTCTTCCCTTTTCCTTTTGTTGGCCGGCCATCTAAAACAAGAGAGAGAGAGAGTGAGTTTTGTGATCCAAGCTCAAATTGAAGGAAGATTCAAGTGAAGAAGTTGAAATTTGAGAAGTATTATCAACTTTGGTAAGTTCTCTCTCTTAATTTCTCTTGTTTATTTTGGAATTATGTTTGAGTTTGAGGGTTTATTGTTGAGGATAGGAGTGTGTGTTGAGTATGTTGTGTTTAAGAGTATTTGATTCATTTGATTGTTGGATCTTTGAGTTTGGATTGAAGAAAAGAGTAAATTGGTTGGAAGAGAAAGTGTGTGATTGTGTTTAAGGGTTTGTGGTGATGATTTTAATTTGTGATTGATATATGTTTTGAGTTGTTTTGATGTTTTTGCAAGTTTGTTATGGTTCTTAGGTATGTTGAGTTAAGTTTGTTTGAAGTGGATTTTGGTAAAAGAAGGTGAATTGTTGAATTAAGTGTTGTTGTGGCCGGAATCTGTGTTTTTGGCCTGACACGCCCATGAGCACGACCAGGATTTTGGGACTGTCGATGGTTCTGTGTTTTGGATGGGTGACACGAGCAGTGACACGCCCATGTCATTGAGCATGTCACAGCTTCTGTGTAGTAGTAGTATTTACACGTCCAGTGACACGCCCATGTCACTGAGCGTGTCATAGCTACTGTGTTGGTGAGGAATTGACACAGCCATGAACACGCCCATGTTATTGGACATGTCAATATTTCTGTGAGACAAAATATATTACACGTTCAGTGACACGCCCGTGGTTCTGAGCGTGTCAAAGCTTCTGTGTTGTGGGTTTAGGGCACGGTCAGGGACACGCCCGTGTTGGTGAGCGTGTCATGTCTAGGGTTTGCCCTAGTTAGTCTTATCCATTTTATCTCATATGTATTATTCCTTTTGGATTAGGTTGTGAAGAGGTTGTTTTGCCCTAACTTAAGTGGTGAAGAAGTGTTGGAAAGGAAGTGTATAGATTTGTATAAGTGGTGGTTAAGGTAAGTGCAAGTTACATTATTGCATCTATTCATATAATGTTGAGACTTAACATACATTTAATTGTAAATGTGTTAAGAAATCTCATGTATTGTTAATACTTAATAATAATGCTATGTTTGATACAATGTGAATATTAATGAGCATCTAAATTGTGGATTAATTCCATTGACTATGTACAACTAAATGTGAAATGAGGTGTGAAACCAATGTGATGGTTTATAATGATGTAAATGATATGATTGTGGCATATTTGCCTAGATAATGTTTAATGCAATTGATGATAGATATGTATACTATCTTAATATGATGAGAAGCCATGATTGTTGGCTATGATGATGCAAATGAATTATAATTGAGGCATGGTTGCCTATTTTGAGTTTGAGAAATGAATTGAGAAAGAAATGTATAAATATATAAATGGAAAGATTTTCTGTCAAATGTGTTATTCAACCTTCAGAGTTCTGGGTTTGGCGGCATGCCTATGAATCACTGGATAGGTAAAAAGACCGGGTCGTAAGCCTATTCCAGTTGAAAAATGTGAAATGATAAATATGAAATGTGAATTAAAAGTAACAGTCTAGCCGGGTTGAGGATTTCCTCGGGTTTATCCGGGTTGAGGTCCAAGAGACTGGGTCTGTTATTAGTAACAGTCTAGCTGGGTTGAGGATCTCCTCGAGTTTAGCGGGTTGAGGTCCAAGAGACTGGGTTTGTTACACTATCCATGGATAGAGATATATATATGATGCCTACGGGCTTGATGATTATGATTATAGACCAAAGCAGTAACTCTGAACTTTGAATAACAAATTAGTGTCTTGTGGGCCCATACGTGTCTTTGTGTCAATGTAAATCATAAAATGATGAAATGTAGTCTTATGAATAATATGAAAATATCATTTGTGAATATTATATGAATTGTTGAAATGTGTGACATTGGCATTGCATAGAAGCATATTATTATGGTAGTTTGTACCACTAAGCCGTTGGCTTAGCGCGATTGTGATTCATCGCGCAGGTGACAGAGAAGAACCAGAGAGTTCCGCTAGACCGAGTAGAGTCTAGATTTTGAGACTTTAAGAGTGGAGCTTAAAGATCGAAGACACTGCCAAACATGTATATACTTTATGTTGTGTAAAATTTGAGTTTTGATGTATAAACATTTGTAAATATTTGTTATACTTTCCGCTGCTTTTAATTAAACATTTTATCTTTTAGTCTTTTATAATTTCTTTTAAATGATTTAAACTTGTTCATGTTTTTAAAAAGGGATGAGTCATTATTTTCTTTATTATGGTATTTCTATATTCAGTATACGTATATTACGATCGTATTAGCATGCTATGTACGTATACGGGATATGGATATAGGGGTGTTACATTTATTTTGGTATCAGAGCCAAGGTTTGAGATTCTCAACCTAGGTGAATTGTAAGAAAAAGAATATTTTGATTTTAAAAGTTGGTTTTTAGTACAATACATGTTTGGGTATAGCAGTCTTTGATCTTTAATGAGGTATATTCTGTTGTGTTTGCAGATATAGGTAGAGATGGCATCTCATTCACGACAGTCTGTTGAGGGTAGTGCGGAAAGTGTAGCTCCAGGAGAGAGTAGAGAGGGAGCTAGGGATTAGAGAGTTAGTGAGGCACCTGTTTCTTTGCCAGAGAGACCAGCTGCAGAGGAGGGTCCGCCGGGTTGGTTAAGGCATATGGTGGAGTTATTTAGACAAGCTCCAGTGCAACCGCCACCACCACCACAGCCTCAGACGCCGGTAAGACATTATGACAAGTTAAGGAAATAAGAGGCTGAAGATTTTCTAGGCACTACCGATCCTGCAATGGCTGAGCAATGGTTAGATAAGGTGCAGAGGATATTCATTCAGTTGCAAGCCACTTCGGATGAGAAGTTTGATTATGCCAGATCCCTCTTACAGAAAGATGCCTATGACTGGTGGAAGACTGTTCCCCATGCTATGGATGATCCACCTACACTATCATATGGTGATTTATTGAGGGAGTTCGAACAGAAATATACTCCGAGGGAGTATAAAGATCTTAAGAAGATGGAATTCTTGAACTTAAGGCAAGACAACCGGACGGTGATAGAATACGAGATTGAGTATATCCAGTTGAGTCGATATGCTGGGGGAATTATCTCTGATGAAATAGACCGGTGCAGAAGGTTTGAGGAGGGATTGAGGCCCTCTATTATGTGCATCGTGGCTGGTTCTTCATACCAAGATTTCTCTCAGCTTGTTGCAGCAGCTAGGAGTGTAGAGAGAGCTCAGAGTATAGCCGCAGCTGCTACTGAGGAGGAGACCCCAGTTTGAGGCAGGGTCTTCATCTGTAAAGAGGGGTAGAGGAAGTTTTGCTCCGAGGTTCAGTAGGAGTCAGAGACAGCCGGGTAGGTCAGTGCAGTATCCGAGACAGAGACCGAGACCTATAGCTTCTATAGCCAGTGCTCCGACTCCTAGGATTCAGAGGTCTACTCCACCTACATGTGAGATTTGTGGTAGAAACCATGTGGGTGTTTGCTGGATGAGTGGCAGATCAGCTGTGTGTTTCAGGTGTGGATCGCCCGATCATTTTATTAGGGAGTGTCCTGAGATACAGGAGCCTAGATAGGCTGAGTCTGCAGCCTCTCGACCCAGTGTCGGCGGGGGTGGTCGAGGAAGTAGAGGTTTCAGTAGGGGTGGTCGATCTGGGTACAGTCAGAGAGGAGGATCATCATCCAGAGGCAGTAGGCCAGAGGAGGTCGGATCTTCTCAGAGGGTGTATGTGATGCAGAGGCAGCCAGATGCTTCAGCAGTGATAGCTGGTACATTTTCTTTATTTGGCATTTCAGTACTTGCTTAGATTGATCCAGGATCTACACATTCATATATTAGTGCATCCATATTGCCTATGTCTGAATTGCATACAGAATCCTTAGGATTTGATGTTTTGGTGACAAATCCTTTAGGACATAGTGTGGTTGTTAGTAAGGTGCACCGTGATAGTGCTGTTGTGGTGCAAGGTGAGGAGTTTCTTGGAGATTTAATTGAAATGCCTTTTAAAGAATATGATTTGATCTTAGGCATGGATTGGTTGTCTAAACATGGAGCTGTGGTGGATTGTGTAAAGAAGTGTGTCACCTTGAGAACCAGTGATGGTAAAGAGGTGGTAGTATCTAGTGAACAGAGACAACTTGCATCCTTATTTGTATCAGCTGTAACTGCTAGGAAATTGATTAGAAAAGGGTGTGATGCTTATCTTGCTCATGTGGTGGATACTAGAGTTAAGGGTTCTCAACTTGATGATATCACCACAGTTGCAGATTTTCCGGATGTGTTTCCTAAGGAGTTGCCAGGGTTACCCCCTGAGAGAGAGGTTGAGTTTGGTATCGATCTGTTGCCTGGTATCACTCCTATCTCTATCACTCCTCATCGAATGGCACCAGCTGAATTGAGAGAGTTGAAGGTGCAATTACAGGAGTTGTTGGATAAAGGGTTTATTCACCCCAGTGTTTCTCCTTGGGGAGCTCCTGTGTTGTTTGTGAAGAAGAAGGATGGCACTATGAGGTTATGCATCGATTATAGGCAATTGAACAAAGTGACTATTAAGAATAAATATCCTTTGCCTAGAATTGATGATCTCTTTGATCAATTGAAGGGAGCATCAGTGTTTTCCCAGATTGATTTGAGATCCGGGTACCATCAGTTGAGGGTTAGAGCTGAAGATGTTTCTAAGACAGATTTCCGCACCAGGTATGGGCATTATGAGTTTTTAGTAATGCCTTTTGGGTTGACGAATGCACCAGCAGTTTTCATGGATTTGATGAATAGGGTGTTTAGGCCCTATCTGGATCAATTTGTGGTAGTTTTCATCGATGATATTTTAGTGTATTCACATGATGAAAAGGAGCATGACAAGCATTTGCGAATTGTGTTGCAGATTTTGAGAGAGAAGCAATTGTATGCTAAACTGTCAAAGTGTGAATTCTGGCTTGACCAAATTACTTTTCTGGGTCATATAGTTTCAGCAGATGGGATAAGAGTCGATCCAAGTAAAGTTGAAGCTATTTTGAATTGGAGTCCACCAAAGTCTGTGACTGAAGTTAGAAGTTTTCTGGGTTTGGCAGGCTATTACCGACGGTTTGTGAAAGGTTTTTCTTTAATAGCTACTCCACTCACCAGATTGCTTCGGAAGGGAGTTAGATTTGTGTGGACGGATCAGTGTCAAGCTAGTTTTGAGCAGTTGAAAGAAATGTTGACTCAAGCACCTGTTCTTACTTTACCCGTGGAAGATAAACCATATGTGATTTATAGTGATGCTTCACATAATGGTTTAGGATGTGTTTTGATGCAAGAGGGTAAAGTCATAGCTTATGCTTCTCGGCAGTTGAAGCCGCACGAGCTTAACTATCCGACTCATGATTTGAAGTTGGCAGCTATAGTGTTTGCTTTGAAGATTTGGCGACATCACTTATATGGGGAGAAATGTTTTATCTATATGGATCATAAAAGTTTGAAATATTTGGGTGTTCAAAAGGAGCTGAATCTTCGGTAAAGACGATGGTTAGAATTGATTAAAGACTACGACTATTTGATTGATTATCATCCTGGTAAGGCGAATGTGGTTGCTGATGCCTTGAGTCGAAAGTCTTTAGCAGGTTTGGCTGTGTATTCGCTCTCGTTGCTTGTTGAATTGAGAGCGTTACATGCTAATTTTGAAGTTTGTGATGATGGTGCATTATTGGCTCAGCTGCAGTTAAGACCAGTATTGTTAGATCAGATTAAAGAGGCTCAATTGGCAGATGAGAGAATTCAGAAGATTATATCAGATTGCCGAAATGGTGAGAGCAGAGATTTTCATGTAAAAAGTGATGGTAGTCTTTGGTTCAAGGATAGGTTGTGTGTACCTGATGATGATAGTTTGAGGAAGATTATTTTAGAGGAAGATCACCAATCAAGTTTTGCTATGCACCCAGGTAGTACAAAGATGTACCATGATTTGAAACAGCACTACTAGTGGTCTGGTATGAAGAGAGACATAGCGAAATTTGTGTCTAAATGTCTCACTTGTCAGAGGGTGAAAGCTGAACATCAAGTTCCAACAGGGTTGCTTCAACCTTTAACAGTGCCTGAATGGAAATGGGAGAGAGTGACAATGGATTTTGTATTAGAGTTGCCATTAACTCAGAAGAAGCATGATGCTGTTTGGGTGATTGTTGATCGTTTGACAAAGACAGCTCATTTTCTTCCTGTTAGAATGGACTATTCTCTTGAAAGGTTGGCTGAGCTGTATATTAGTGAGATAGTGAAATTACATGGAGTCCCAATCTCTTTAGTGTCTGATCGAGATCCCCGGTTTACTTCGAGGTTTTGGAAGAGTTTACATGGGGCTTTGGGTTCTCGATTGCACTTTAGTACTGCTTTTCATCCGCAGACAGATGGGCAGTCAGAGAGAGTGATACAGATTATTGAGGATATGTTGAGAAGCTGTGTCATTGATTTCTCTAGAAGTTGGGATAGATTTTTACCACTTGTGGAATTTGCTTACAACAACAGTCATCAATCCAGTATTGGTATGGCACCATTTGAGGCATTGTATGGTAGAAGATGCAGAACGCCTTTATGTTGGAATGAAATTGGAGAGGGCAAGTTAATTGGTCCTGATTTGGTAAAAGAGACTGAAGAGAAAGTGAAAATAATTCGGGATCGGTTAAAAATAGCTTCTGACCGACAGAAATCTTATTCAGATTTGAAAAGAAGAGACATAGAATTTAATATTGGAGATAAAGTATTTTTGAAAGTGTCTCCTTGGAAGAAGATATTGAGATTTGGTCGAAGAGGGAAGCTGAGTCCTCGTTTCATTGGACCGTATGAAGTTTTGGAAAGAATTGGGCCAGTTGCTTATCGTCTTTACCACCTGAGTTGGATAGAATCCATAATGTATTCCATGTTTCTATGCTGAGGAGGTATAGATCGGATCCATCTCATATCTTGCCAGTTGAAACCATTGAAGTGAGTTCGGATCTGACATTTGAAGAAGAACCAGTTGCTATTTTGGCGCATGAAGTAAAAGAGTTAAGAAATAAGAAAGTGCCATTGGTGAAGGTTCTTTGGAAGAATCATGGTAAAGAAGAGGCAACTTGGGAGAGTAAGCAAGCAATGCAAGATCAGTATCCTCAACTGTTTCAGACTTGATATCAGGTAATTTCGAGGACGAAATTTCTTTTTAGAGGGGGAGAATTGTAATATCCCAAAGTATGCCCTAGAAGTTTTGATATTATTGTTGTAATTGTATTGAATGTGTATATGTTAAATTTTAAAGAGAAGAGAGCTTTAAAGGGAAGTGTATATGTTGTGTATATGGAAATATATACAACATATATACAAGTCAATGTGATGGTCAAAGGAAGAAGATATTTAGCTATTTTTAATTAATTAAGTCAATTAGTGGAAAATGAGAAATTAAAATGAATGGAAGAGATTAATTTGGATTATTTAATATTATATTTGCTTGGAGGAGGTTTAAAGAGAGGAGTATTTGACTTTGGTTTCTTGATTTTCTTTCCATTTTCTTCCCTTTTCCTTTTATTGGCCGGCCATCTAAAGCAAGAGAGAGAGAGAGAGTGAGTTTTGTGATCCAAGCTCAAATTGAAAGAAGATTCAAGTGAAGAAGTTGAAATTTGAGAAGTATTATCAACTTTGGTAAGTTCTCTCTCTTGATTTCTCTTGTTTATTTTGGAATTATGTTTGAGTTTGAGGGTTTATTGTTGAGGATAGGAGTGTGTGTTGAGTATGTTGTGTTTAAGAGTATTTGATTCATTTGATTGTTGGATCTTTGAGTTTGGATTGAAGAAAAGAGTAAATTGGTTGGAAGAGAAAGTGTGTGATTGTGTTTAAGGGTTTGTGGTGATGATTTTAATTTGTGATTGATATATGTTTTGAGTTGTTTTGATGTTTTTGCAAGTTTGTTATGGCTCTTAGGTATGTTGAGTTAAGTTTGTTTGAAGTGGATTTTGGTAAAAGAAGGTGAATTGTTGAATTAAGTGTTGTTGTGGCCGGAATCTATGTTTTTGGCCTGACACGCCCATGAGCACGACTAGGATTTTGGGTGTGTCGATGGTTCTGTGTTTTGGATGGGTGACACGAGCAGTGACACGCCCATGTCATTGAGCGTGTCACAGCTTCTGTGTAGTAGTAGTATTTACACGTCCAGTGACACGCCCATGTCACTGAGCATGTCATAGCTACTGTGTTGGTGAGGAATTGACACAGCCATGAACACGCCCATGTTATTGGATGTGTCAATATTTCTGTGAGACAGAATATATTACACGTTTAGTGATACGCCCGTGGTTCTGAGCGTGTCAAAGCTTCTGTGTTGTGGGTTTAGGGCACGGTCAGGGATACGCTCGTGTTGGTGAGCGTGTCATGTCTAGGGTTTTCCCTAGTTAGTCTTATCCATTTTATCTCATATGTATTATTCCTTTTGGATTAGGTTGTGAAGAGGTTGTTTTGCCCTAACTTAAGTGGTGAAGAAGTGTTGGAAAGGAAGTGTATAGATTTGTATAAGTGGTGGTTAAGGTAAGTGCAAGTTACATTATTGCATCTATTCATATAATGTTGAGACTTAACATACATTTGATTGTAAATGTGTTAAGAAATCTCATGTATTGTTAATACTTGTTAATAATGCTATGTTTGATACAATGTGAATATTAATGAGCATCTAAATTGTGGATTAATGCCATTGACTATGTACAACTAAATGTGAAATGAGATGTGAAACCAATGTGATGGTTTATAATGATGTAAATGATATGATTGTGGCATATTTGCCTAGATAATGTTTAATGCAATTGATGATAGATATGTATACTATCTTAATGTGATGAGAAGCCATGATTGTTGGCTATGATGATGCAAATGAATTATAATTGAGGCATGGTTGCCTATTTTGAGTATGAGAAATGAATTGAGAAAGAAATGTATAAATATATAAATGGAAAGATTTTGTGTCAAATGTGTTATTCAACCTTCAGAGTTCTGGGTTTGGCGGCATGCCTATGAATCACTGGATAGGTGAAAAGCCAGGGTCGTAAGCCGATTCCAGTTGAAAAATGTGAAATGATAAATATGAAATGTGAATTAAAAGTAATAGTCTAGCCGGGTTGAGGATTTCCTCGGTTTTATCCGGGTTGAGGTCCAAGAGACTGGGTCTGTTATTAGTAACAGTCTAGCCGGGTTGAGGATCTCCTCGAGTTTAGTGGTTTGAGGTCCAAGAGACTGGGTTTGTTACACTATCCATGGATAGAGATATATATATATGATGCCTATGGGCTTGATGATTATGATTATAGACCAAAGCAGTAACTCTGAACTTTGAATAACAAATTAGTGTCTTGTGGGCCCATACGTGTCTTTGTGTCAATGTAAATCATAAAATGATGAAATGTAGTCTTATGAATAATATGAAAATATCATTTGTGAATATTATATGAATTGTTGAAATGTGTGACATTGGCATTGCATAGAAGCATATTATTATGGTAGTTTGTACCACTAAGCCGTTGGCTTAGCGCGATTGTGATTCATCGCGCAGGTGACAGAGAAGAACCGGAGAGTTCCGCTAGACCGAGTAGAGTCTAGATTTTGAGACTTTGAGAGTGGAGCTTAAAGATCGAAGACACTGCCAAACATATATATTTTATGTTGTGTAAAATTTGAGTTTTGATGTATAAACATTTGTAAATATTTGTTATACTTTCCGCTGCTTTTAATTAAACATTTTATCTTTTAGTCTTTTATAATTTCTTTTAAATGATTTAAACTTGTTCATGTTTTTAAAAAGGGATGAGTCATTATTTTCTTTATTATGGTATTTCTATATTCAGTATACGTATATTACGATCGTATTAACATGCTATGTACGTATACGGGATATGGATATAGGGGTGTTACATTTATTTTGGTATCAGAGCCTAGGTTTGAGATTCTTAACCTAGGTGAATTGTAAGAAAAAGAATATTTTGATTTTAAAAGTTGGTTTTTAGTACAATACATGTTTTGGTATGGCAGTCTTTGATCTTTAATGAGGTATATTCTGCTGTGTTTGCAGATATAGGTAGAGATGGCATCTCATTCACGATAGTCTGTTGAGGGTAGTGCGGAAAGTGTAGCTCCAGGAGAGAGTAGAGAGGGAGCTAGGGATGAGAGAGTTAGTGAGGCACCTATTTCTGTGCCAGAGAGACCAGCTGCACAGGAGGGTCCGCCGGGTTGGTTAAGGCATATGGTGGAGTTATTTAGACAAGCTCCACCACCACCACAGCCTCAGACGCCGGTAAGACATTATGACAAGTTAAGGAAATAAGGGGCTGAAGATTTTCTAGGCACTACCGATCCTGCAGTGGCTGAGCAATGGTTAGATAAGGTGCAGAGGATATTCATTCAGTTGCAAGCCACTTCGGATGAGAAGTTTGATTATGCCAGATCCCTCTTATAGAAAGATGCCTATGACTGGTGGAAGACTGTTCCCCATGCTATGGATGATCCACCTACACTATCATATGGTGATTTCTTGAGGGAGTTCGAACAGAAATATACTCTGAGGGAGTATAAAGATCTTAAGAAGATGGAATTCTTGAACTTAAGGCAAGACAACCGGACGGTGACAGAATACGAGATTGAGTATATCCGGTTGAGTCGATATGCTGGGGGAATTATCTCTGATGAAATAGACCGGTGCAGAAGGTTTGAGGAGGGATTGAGGCCCTCTATTATGTGCATCGTGGCTGGTTCTAGATACCAGGATTTGCAGCAGCTAGGAATGTAGAGAGAGCTCAGAGTATAGCCGCAGCTGCTACTGAGGAGGAGACCCCAGTTTGAGGCAGGGTCTTCATCTGTAAAGAGGGGTAGAGGAAGTTTTGCTCCGAGGTTCAATAGGAGTCAGAGACCCACGGTTAAGACCCGATTAATCTCGAGAATATTCTTCCGGGGTCGGATATGGGCACTATTAAGAACTTCCGACACTTAATTTTTAAGTTTACATAGTTACCCCTAACTTTTGAGAAATTTCCACTTAGGTCCTCGGCCTTTCGAAAAATTACCTTTAGGTCCCGTCGACTTCACGGGCCTACTTTGCACACCGATTTTGATTTTGACTATCTCGAGCCTCTATTTGACCACTTATTTATGTCCTTCTTGCCTAATACTCGACTACCTAAGCTTTCGGATGTGACAGTTCTACCTCCCTTAATTTAAGTTTCGCCCCGAAACTTACTTATTCATACATGTAAATACATTGCTGGCCCTAGGCCTGGTCCATGGGCTTCCTCAACACCTATTGGTGCGGAGGCTTGGGATTCTATTTCCTGTTCCATAGATTGCCACGAATCTAGAGACATCCTACATTGACATAAATAGCTATCTGCTTAATTCATCAACATATAACTCGATTATCAATTCCTATCTGGCATGTACATCTACCTATTCATCATATAACTTTCTCCTTACTTTATCTTACATGGCACACATAGTTACTTACTTACTACCTATCTTCCATAATCAACTAAACCAATGCTCTGATACCACAAATTGTAACACCCCTTCCCGACCTATGAATAAGCCGAGGAGGAATGCTACATCGGGATACGAGCTCTGGTTATGTCAGCTTACTTAATGTTCCTTATAAAAATTTTCCAAAAAAATTTTGACGGAGTCTCCCTTAAAATTCTAGGTCCCAAGTGTCGACAAAACTGATTTTTCTTATTTTTGAAAAACATTTTGTTTCACAATTCAACTCAAGACAAAACTGATTTTTCTTATTTTTGAAAAACATTTTGTTTCACAATTCAACTCAAGCACACTCCCAATAATCCACCCTTATAACCTAAACTACAATCATGTAAGAAGAATTCACACTTCTATATTCACAACCCAACTCAATTTAAAACCATACAGTTATTATACATTACTAAATTTACATGCTACATCAAGTTATCTCTTTGTATTGTTCAAATAAGTACATGCCAGTTTCAAATACCAAAATACAAAATCAGGAGCACCACCTAAGTTTGTTGATGACCGACAGATCGCAGGACTCCTCTGCTTGCTACTGGCTCCTTGCTAATAGCCTACGAGTTTAGAAGAAACTAAACTCGCTAAGCATTGCTTAGTGGGTACTTTAACTAATTACGGAAAATAAATAATAAAAGCATAATTCACTTTTAAAAGCAATGAGTCGTATTGAAAAATAATATCACAGTAAAAACAATCCATACATGTCATATATTCAGTTATTATCATTTTATCAGTTCGCTCCACAAGGTAATTTGGTAGACTAACGTATGGTAAGGAACTAACTGAAACAACTGTATATATATTCTGTGGCTGTGGCCCTAAAAAAATTGCAGAACAAGCCCTGTGGAATCTGTGGCCGAAGCCCTCGGACCGAAGTCTTATATAACTCGGGCGATTGCCCTATATAACTCGGACCGAAGTCCTATATAGCTCTGGTCGTCACCCTATATAACTCGGACCAAAGTCCTATATTAAAGGAGCACTGCATATAGTATGATATATCATACCCTTACCCTACTCAGTACTATCCCAAATACCCAGTGGAGCCAAAATTTTCATGCCATTTCTTAATCGAATATGCATTATACAATTATCGACTTATGTTTCATATATTATTTCAATGTGAAATATCATATTTTTGTAATTTTAATAACATATTATGCTCATTTATATGCATAAGGAATCAATTGGATTACTTTTGAAAAATGACCAAATGAATATTAGCAAAATGACCATATGAATAGTAAATTCTGGTTTTGGACTCAACTTGATCCTTATTTTGAAATATTGTATAAAATAATCTACTTGACTAAAAACTATAAAAGTTTTACAGAATTTAGTTTTACATCTTAAAATCATTCCTTTAAAATTTCAGATCAAACTGGACATAAAATCTTGGTCAAGTAGTTCACCCAACCAGACTGCATCAGTTGCCCTGCATCCTGGCAGCAGTTCTGAATTTTGTGAATTCCGTAAATTAAATTCAATCAATGTGGTTCCAAATTGTTTTTCTCAAATACTAGACTCACTAAAAAACAACATATCTAAAATTCAATTGAAGATTATTTTTCTAAATTTTATTAAAAATCCGGAAACATGGCTGTCTCAGTCAAGGTACCTCCTAGAGCAGGTCTAACAGAAATAAATTTTCCATAATCATAACCATTCCGAATTCAACTCAAAATATTTTTTCAGTCATTCTAGATGCATTGAGGCACGGCATATCAAAAATTCACTTCAAGAAAATTTTTCTATATTTAATTAAAAATCATATAAGTCACAGCATTTCACTAATTCTAAAACAGAAAAATTTCAAGACAATGAACAAACAATTAGTTAAAGTACCAAACCTCGCTATTTCTTAGTCCTTTATCTATATCACTTCCTTTCCTTCCTTGTCTCCTTGATTTCTTATGAAATTTAACATCACATATACAAAGGTAAGAACCCTAGGTATAGACATAGTCTTATCTTATGATTTTTCTAATGGTTGCTAGCTTTTTTCACCATTAAACACTATTATTTCTTTCATCAAATCCTTCAAATAATTATTTCTTGAATATAGACATAGTCTTATCTTATGATTTTTCTAATGGTTGCTAGCTTTTTTTTACCATTAAACACTATTATTTCTTTCATCAAATCCTTCAAATAATTATTTCTTGAATTTTCTCCAAATCTAGCTACATGAACCCTAATTTCAATCTCTTAAATTAACCATTAATCCATGAAATTAAAACTAGAGATAGGTTTCTCTTACCTTATAATCTTGTTTGTCACCAAAAGCCTTAAACTTTGGAAAAATCACCTCCTTCTTCCTTCTCTTATGGTTTGGACGAGTTCACCATGTAAGAGAGGGCTTTTATATTCTTTCCTTAGCTTATTTTGATCCAAATGGCAGCCAAGAGAGGTTAAGATGTGTTGGTGTAAGTGTTGATTTCCCATTAGTACACTTAAGTGGGAAAATGGCTAATTTTCATTGGTCCAAATGTCTCTTTATTTTATTTATTTATTTGGCAAGCCATTAGTCTTCCTTTTATTCATATTTTGACCCCCTCAACTTTCTTGTGCTATAATTTTATAGTCTAGGGTGTGAAAATATCAAAATACCCTCTAGCGATTAATCGATTGTAACTTTTAAATCGTGCGATTTCGGGAAAAATTGAAACCCACGGTTATGACCCGATTAATCTCGAGAATATTCTTTCGGGGTCGGATATGGGCACTATTAAGAACTTCCGACACTTAATTTTTAAGTTTACATAGTTGCCCCTAACTTTTTAGAAATTTTCACTTAGGTCCTCGGCCTTTCAAAAAATTACCTTTAGGTCCCATCGACTTCACGGGCCTCCTTTGCACACCGATTTTGTTTTTGACTATCTCGAGCCTCTATTTGACCATTTATTTATGTCCTTCTTGCCTAATACTCGACTACCTAAATTTGGGATGTGACACAGTTTGCCCCCTACTTGAACGATATAGAAATTTGGTATAAGAGATTGAAAAGTAACGATACAACTTTCTGGATTTTGCACCAAGTTTTTACAAAACAAAACACATAAACAAAAAACAAAAAAAAAGATCCAAAGGATAGTTACCTTATACTGAGGAACCATTAAGTATCAAAATATGACCATTGGACAACTTTAATATCTCAACAGGCCATTAGGCAACTTTAATATCCCAATGGATTTATCGAGTGACTCTATTATCTCGATGAAAATTGCCAAGCCACTCTAATATCTTTTTGGAATAAAATAAGCATCGAATATCTTGATGAAACCACCAAGCAACTCTAATATCTTAGTTAAAAAAATGACCATCGAGCAACTATAATATCTCAATGAAAATCATCAAGTGACTCAAATATATTGATGAAACAAAGCAACCATCGAGAAGCTCTAATATCTCAATAAAATCACCAAGTGACTCTAATATATTAGTAAAACAAAACAACCAGCGAGGGACTCTAGTATCTTGATAAAAATAATCAAGCGACTCTAATATCTTGCTGAAAGAAAATAACCATCGAGCAACTCTAAAATCTTGATAAGATAATGAGCAAGTCTAATATCTCACTGGGAACAAACCTGGATACTTTAACAAACCTGAAGGAAGATTGAAGATCTGGGTACTTCAATAAAACCTGCAAAAATTTTGCCATCAGGATGCTTTAACAAATCCAACATAGGCTAGACATTCAGATGTTTAAACAAATTTGAAGAATTCACTATATTTCGATAAATCTGAGGAGAATCGGTTATGGATGCTTCAATAAACCTAATGGGGTTTCAAATGGATAAAAACATATTTCTTGATACTTTAACAAATCTAAAAAAATGTTTGCCTTTGTGGAAAATGGATCTCTATCTCGATTCTTTATTCTTGGAGACGGGACTTTGTCTTGCGTCAACTTTAGCTTTTCTAGCTATACTGAACTTCTGTCATTTGTATTCACTTTTAGAGTTTTGGCTTTCTTCTAGCCACTCATTCCTCTTTTAGTTCTTTGCTTTGCAAAAAATTTGGCTATTTTTTAGCTCTCATATCCTCTATTTGCCCCCCTGTGTAACAAAACATTGAAAGAGAGTCTGAAAATATTTTGTACACGCATAAACTCAAAAATTGAAAAAGAGAAGCTTTCCCCCTATGTAGGCTTAAACCAATGATTTTGTTCTCATATAGACTCTAATCAATATTTTTGTTTTGTCTCCTTTGCACAAGCATGCATTTCAATTTTTGCAAAGTGATTGGATCTTTCTCAAGCAAAGAGCCTTTCATACCCCCCTAATTTTGTCTGCTTCTCACTATTTACTTTAGAGTACAATGTAGAATAGACAACAAAAATGCAGTATGACATACCCATGTATGCGTGTATGCATGAAATGCATGAATTATACTTACAATAGTTATATTGACTCACAGACTGAGGTGATAGGTCAAAGTACTCTCGTTAGCATATTTAAGATGATCGTTTAGGTCTTAAATTAGGACAGCAGAAGATATCGCATCTATGGCTTTTATCATCAAGATGTAGAAAACATGAGTAGTAGAAGAGGCCTAAGTAGAGTAGTCAAGGACATGGGAAACACCCATTTCAACCCATAGTTCAACACGTTGTTTGATAACTTCTTCATGACTTCGCAAATAATTCTTTCATTATCCCACTTTTTGCCTAACATGTCTTTTGAGATTCAACAGTGCAATATACTTCCCTAAGCATGAAGGCTCGTGTGATAATAAAATATTTTTTTAAATTTAATTTTAAAATCAAATGTTGGCTTTGCCAAATTAGTGTCAATATACCTCATGGTTTGTGTAACACCCCGATACTCCATATAAGTACTATACATACACCGGGTATACATACAGTAAATATATAAAGTATAAGGACGTCATTTTTTTTTTACATTTTTAAAACCTTTCATATAGTTCAAAACACAATACATAAATTTAAAGAACATTTACCAAATCATTATACTTTTACTGATCTTATAAATATATAATAGTCTTATCTTTATCAAAACCTCATTTATACGTATACATACACTCTTGTCAGAAATACATAATAATTAAGAATTATACATGTATGCATTATCCTCTAGTTGGTCTCGATAAACTCTTACTCTTCTCGTGGCATACGCAAGTCTCCATATCTTCCACCTAGACACCTGCGTGATTATACATCCGCGCTAAGCCCGAGAGCTTAGTAGTATAAATAAATATTAAAATATACTTTACAAAAGAATCGTACCTCATATTTTTAGCATCATGTTTTATTGTTTTCTTATCCTGTTCTTCCTTTCTTAGTGCATTCTTCATATACTCCCACTAATCTCATAGATTATATACATATTTACATAAACACTCATAAAACAATACTTACCATTGCTACCTCATATACTTATCACATATCATATAATATTCCATAATCATATATCTCAACATAACTTCTTAAAATCAAATCTCTTTTCAATAACTCATTTATACAGTATTATCATGCCATACTTCATAACCTTACATCTCATTACACCATTCTATTAAATCATTACTCACAATTCAATATTCATGAATCACATATTCAACAAAGGCAATCATTATATCATTCAATTGAATCATTATCCGCAATCCATTATTAATATTCACACTTAGCATATCAATATACACATTTCACATCATAATTCATAACATTGTTTAATTCACAATGCACCAACCATAACATATCACCAACACTCACAATCAATATATCGATACACACATTACACAACATACACTATAGCATTATTTTGTTCATAGTTCACCAATCATGAATCACATTGTCAACAAAGTCAACCATATATCGCATTACTCATTTATTTCAAAATTTGTATATCATATTGACAACAAAGACAGACTCGGGCCCAAACGATACTAATATTCCATTCAATTTTCAGAGTAATGCTTTGGTTCAATCATCACATTTATCATTATCATAGACCCAACTAGGCTTCAAGGATTAGGTTCAACCAAGCTTCAAGGGGAGCAAAGCATGCTAAGCTTCAACCCAACTTGGCTTCAAGAACCAATCCAACCTAGCTTCAAGGGTGGTAACATCTCAATTAGGCTTCAAGGATTCAATCCAACCTAACTTCAAGAGATTGTTACACTTATTAGGCATGCCACCAACAACAAACTCTGAAAATGGAATAACATATTAGTCACACAACTCATTTATCAATTTTATTCACAATTGAATTATCATAACCAATAACAATGGCTCACATCTCATTTGAATCATCATAGCCAATAACAATGGCTTCACATCTCATTTGAATCATCATAGCCAATAACAATGGCTTCACATCATATTTTATCTCAATTCACATTATACACTTTATCATCCAAACATACATAGTCAATTACTTTGCACTTGTATCTTAAATTCAGTGTCATATAAACCATATGTTCATTTATTTCATTTTGATCATTATTAGCAACCATGATACTATCACATTTCACCATTTCTCAAGGCACATTTGCACCATTCATTATCAAAACATTTATCCTCACAACTCAAATTGCACATATCTTTTTGGATCATCCTTATAGCTTTCACACTATATATATATATATATATAACAACATTATTCATATTGTATTAACAATATAATAATCTACTTAACATTGTTTTAAGTTCCAAAATCATATAAAAGAATGAGTCTAGGTAAATTTGTACTTACCTCAAGAGCTACTCCCATCAAGCCATACATACTCAATTACTTCATCATAACTTTCCCATTTTACCTATAACATCATCAATATCATCAAATGTATGTTCCACATATATTTGTTTAGGTCATTCTTTGTTTTCAAAATGTTTATGTTTAGGTTTAGGCACAACAAGACCTTTGAAGAATCAAAATAATGTGAGAAAAGTTAAGAACCATCACAATAACTAACACCCTCAAGGGACACGGCCAAGCTTGTGGCCGTGTCTCTCAACACCAATTCAAGCAGAAGCAGACACGGGCAGGGGACACGGCCGTGTCTCTCAACCAAACTCAAGCGGTAGCAAACACGGGCAAGGGACACGGCCAAGCCTGTGGCCGTGTCTCTCCCTAAACTCAACCAACACGGCCAAACTTCCCTCAACTTGGCCGTGTCTCTCAAAAACATTAAGTCTTGGCCGTGTTCCTTTCTTATTTTGGCCGTGTCACTCAAGAACAAAACCCTAATTGTGGCCAAAACACTTCTAGTTACATTTAAACACATCATACATAACATAAACTCATTCAAATGGAGGTAATCAAAGTCATTAACACCTATTTTGCATGTTTAACACAATAATCACAATTAACCATACATTTAATCATTCATCACTTCAAAACCCTAAAACCAAATTCACTCTTGATCTTCCACTTTCAACCTCCACATATCTTACCATCTTCACAACCAAACTAACACCAATTTCCTTCTTTTAACTTACAATCAATATTAACACTTGTAAACACCTATCAAACACACCAAATCACCACATCAACAAATCACAATTCATCTTAGACACAACTTCAAATTTAACAAAGGGAAACAAGAGAGTACTTACCAAATAATGAAATTCCTTGAAATTTCAACTTGATTACTTGAAATCTCTATCAACCTTTGAGCTAAGAACTTCAAAACCTTGCTTTGCTCTTTTTCTTTCCCTTGTTTTTGGTGAGCCGGCCAACACAATGAAGAAGAAGAAGAAATGATGATGAAAACACAAAGTCAAGCACTCATTAAATACTCATCCAAAAGAAAGTTACTATAATACCCTCATACACATTTTAATTCTCTTTATAATTTCTTGCCCATTTTGGTAATTTCACACTTAACAATCTAAATATCTTCTTCCCTTGACTAAGCACTTTGACTTGAATATATGTTATATATATTGCCATATACCCAACATATACACTTTCTCCATACATTGCTTTCTTTCCAAACAACACATAACCATTCTCTCTCAAATTCTTTTAACATTCAAATAAACCATACTCAAATACACCACTTATCAAATACACATTCAATTCAATAATAACAATATTATCACAACTTCTAAAGCACACTTTGGGATATTACAGTTTGATTTTTTAAAATTAATACATCTATAACATGATAACTCTAGTTATCGTACTAAACTTGGGAATCATTTCTATTTGAGCAAGAATTGTTACACTTCATATAGACACATACACATTACTTGACCAAAGGTCTTATTGAGTTCAAATATTGTCTATCTCATATGCATGCTTTTTCAAACAATATTCACGAATGTACACTGTTAGACAAATGATCTCAATTTTGATCCTTGACAACTCAAATTGAATGATCCATTTAACTTGTGTTTGGAGAATCTTGTTGCAGACTTAGGATACTTCAAATAAAGCTGAACAGAACACTTCTAGCGGTTGCACCAAAGATGAATACGACCGCACCATTCAATTACAGGATGAAACCTTATCACAGTAGGTTTCACGGTCAGAAGTCCGACCTTAGTCGCGACCGCGCCAAAAGAAGAGCAACCGTCCCAATTTATGGACGACCGCTAACCAAGGAACTCAAATCATTCTTATCACAGTAAGGTTCGCGGTGACAAGAACGGCGAATGACTCGGCCTCGCTTACCACCTTAGCGACCGCCCATTTAGAGTCGCGACCGCTCTACCAATTCAAGAAGAATTTGCTTAAAGAGACAGTAGTGTTCGCGTCCTCAGGTGCGTCCAGAAGTTCGACGCGAGAACCTCAATTCGACCGCGAGATGCTACCTAGGGCGACCGTGATATTCAAATTAAGGCAGACATCTCTTCTGCCCTGTCAGAGAATGCCACGTGACATGACCATTATAAATCCACTTCAACATTTAAAAAGGGCGACTGCACTTTGGTGATGTGCGACCGTCCCGACAATCGCAGCATGGGCAAGATTCCAGCTGCAGAGCACTCAAATTCGACCGTTGAAGCTTTTTTAAATACAGCGACCGCACCTTGTCCAAGGACGACCACGTGAGATATGAGAGCGACCATCCTTGTATGAAGGACGCTTCGGACAGTTTAAGTAAAGAAGGTCTAAGCTGCCAAGACTTTATTCTCACTATCAATAACGGCTAGTAAGACCACATTGGCTATAAATACAGTGTTTCTATGAGAAAACAAAAAAAAGAAGCAAGAAATCAGATTTTTATAGCCAAGCAACAAATTTTCTTTTACTTAAACTTACATTTGAATTGTAATGAATGTTAGGTGTTAGCATTGAAAACACCATTGTATAAGTTTGAGTGTGAGCTTGGAAAAACACTTGGGTTGAGAGAGTAAGCCTTGTAAAACTCTTGTTTGGGTTGTGAGAGTGAGCCTCAAAAACTCCTTTAAAGGTTCTTGAGTGTAAGCCTTAGAAAACACTTGTGAAGTTAGGTGTGAACTTGTGAAAACACCAAAGTTGGAAGTGAGCTTGTAAAAACTTCAAAGATTAGTGGAACCTTAACAAGTTGTTAAGGAAGTGGATGTAGGATTGAAGTAAAATCCGAACCACTATAAATCTTGTGTGTTCTTTCTTTCTTCATTACTCAACCATCTCTTAATTCCGCACTTCTATTTTGTTGAGTTTTTTAAATTGTCATTATTTCTTGAGGAAACCAATTCACCCCCCCCCCCTCTTGGTTGCCATCTTGGGACAACAATTGGTATCAGAGCCTGAGATTTCTTAAACTTAATTGTGAAATCTAATCCACTATGGCAACTTCTTCTTCATCAAGCTCTCATGGAAATCTTAACACTATTCTTAGACCCTACTTTGATGGAACTGATTATTCATACTGGAAACACAAAATGTATTTGTTTCTAGACAGTGAAGGGATTGAACTATGGGATTTCGTGGAAAGTGAGTGGAAACCTCCCACTTATGAAGTTGACGGTATTCAAGTTCCACTTCCCAAAGCACAATGGTCAGCTAGCAATGTCAAAGATCGATTCAAGAACAATAGAGCCGCTTCCATCTTGATGAATTCCATTTCAAGAGAAGAAGGTGGAAGAGTTCAACATTTAACTTGTGCACATTGCATTTGGAAAACACTTGAAAACTACCATGAAGGTACGACTCAAGTGAGATTTACCAAGAAACAAATGCATGTCCATGAGTACGAGCTATTCAAGATGAAACCAAATGAAAATGTCACCGATATGACCAATCGCTTGCTTGCTATTGTCAATGAACTAAAGAAGTATGGCAAGGTATATGATCAAGGTGATGTGAACAGTAAAATCTTGAGAGCCCTAAGAGCTAGAAAGAACTTTGAATCAAAAGTATCATCCATAGAAGAAGCTCATGATCTCAGCACATTAAGAACCGACGAGCTAGTTGGTAAACTACTCACATTTGAGCTACACAGTGAGAAAGAAGAAGATCAAGGTGAAAAAGAAAAGAGAAAACCAATTGCACTCAAAGCAATCAAAGAAGTTGAGAGCTCAAGCAATGAAGGTACTGATGATGAAGATGAAATGGCAATGTTCTCAAAAAGAATCAATGAATGGAAAAGGAAGAAAAGATTACAAGCAAACAAAGGTACACCTCCAAAATTCTCCTTCAAAGATAAAGAAAAGAAAAATGAGGTAAAATGCTATGAATGTGGAAAAACTGGTCACATTAAATCGGATTGCTTCAAATTAAAGAACAAAAAGAAATGGGATAAAGAAAAGAAAAAGTCTCTCAAAGCCACATGGGATGACTCTTCTTCAAGTGGAGAAGAAGAAGAAGAAGGAATTGCAAATCTGTGTCTCATGGCTATTGAAGATGACTCCAATGAGGTAAGTACTCAATCCTTTGATCTAGTAGCACATAATGATACAAATGATATAGATGATAGTGATTTGATTGAGCACATGAACTTTAAAATAGAAAAATAATTTTCTAAAATGATGCTTTATAAAGAGAAAAACTCTAAGTTAGAAAAAAGATTTTATATGCTTAAAGAACTCTACCTTAGAATTGAAAACCTCAAATGAACACTTGATGAATACGATAGGAGAGTTAAATAAAAACTCACATGACTTAGAAAAGGTGATTAAAGAAAATGAAACATTGAAGCATGAGCTAAAAGAACTAAAAGAATCAATTTCCAAATTTCATAAAGGAAAGGAAGCATTAAATACATTAATTAATAACCAAAGATCACCTTCCTTAAAGTATGGATTAGGATTCAATGGCTCAACCAACATTGCACCAAGTAAACCAACATTTGTAAAAGCATCTACAATTGAAATTTCTGATGATCATATCAAAGATGCTTGCACCAAGTCTAAAAGTACCAAAAGTACTTCTTATGGTTTGCTAGGAGAAAAAGCTAAAAATAATTATGCATTGTTGTTCACTAAACTTGCACAAAAGAAATCACATACTTGTAGCTGCATGCATAATACGTTAAATACAAAAAGAAAAATGCAAAAGTATAGAATGCCATGGCAATGCACATATTGCATGAAATTCGGACACAAAAATTTCTATTGTTATATAAGAAAGGCTCATCTCAAGTTAGAAGGCACTTTTACTACTAACCATCAAGGACCCAACTTCATGTGGGTACCTAAAAGGAGATTATCACTATTGACTTGCAGGTATGCCTAAAATCTACTATCAACGAAAGCACATGGCTTGTAGATAGTGGATGCTCAAGGCATATGACTGGAAATGCAAAGCTCTTTACAAGTATTACCTACAAACATGGAGGTAATGTAACTTTTGGAAACAATGCTAAAGGTAAAATTCTTGGTGTTGGCTCCATTGGTTCTATTGGTAAGGATTTAATTGAAGATGTATGGCTTGTTGATGGTTTGAAACATAACTTGCTAAGTGTTAGTCAACTTTGTGATAAAGCATACTTTGTCAATTTTGATTCCAAGGAATGCAAAATCACAAATTCAAATGATATTATCATATTTAAGGGTACTAGAACAAACAACACTTATAATATCAACATTCATTCAAATCATAAATGTTTAATGTCCACTAATAATGATGCATGGTTATGGCATAGAAGACTAGGACATGCTGGTATGGATCAATTGAAATATATTTGTAATGAAAACTTAGTTGATGGCTTACCTAAGATAAAATATGATAAAGACAGGATTTGTGAACCTTGTCAACATGGTAAGCAACACAAAAGCTCATTTAAAACAAAGAGTGTTATAAGCACCTCTAGACCTTTAGAGCTCATTCATTTGGATTTGTTTGGACCAAATAGAGTCACAAGCTTAGGAGGCAAATCATATGCATTTGTTCTTGTTGATGACTACTCTAGATTCACATGGGTTAATTTCTTAGCTCAAAAGAATGAAGCCTTTAATTACTTCAAAACGTTTGCAAAAAGAGTTCAAAATGAAAAAGGATATGTGATCACATCTATTAGAAGTGATCATGGCAAAGAATTTGAGAATGAAAATTTTGAAGGCTTTTGCAATGAACTTGGCATTTCACATAATTTTTCTGCTCTTAGAACTCCACAGCAAAATGGTGTAGTTGAAAGGAAAAATAGAACTTTAATTGAAATGGCTAGGACAATGCTCAATGAATATGATTTACCATCTTATTTTTGGGCAGAAGCCGTTAATATAGCTTGTTACATTGCAAATCGTATTTACAAAAGGCATTTAACTAATAAAACTTCTTATGAGCTATGGAATGGAAGAATACCTAGAATTGGATATTTTAGAGTATTCGGATGCAAATGCTTCATATTGAATACCAAGGATAATCTTGGAAAATTTTCATCTAAATCAGATGAAGGCATATTCCTAGGATATTCATCATATAGCAAAGCATATAGGGTATTTAACATGAAAACTCTAGTTATAGAAGAATCAATGCATGTTGTATTTGATGAATCATTTAATCGTGATCAAAAGAAAGGTATTGCTTTCAATGACCCTGCAGGTACTCTTGAATCTCTTGAATCTATGCTCCAAAGATCAATCAGCATGAACTTGAAGAAAAGACTCAAGATCTACCTAAGGATTGGCAATACAAGAAAGATCATCCTAAGGAACTCATCATTGGAGAAACATCTAAGGGAGTAATTACTAGATCTAAAATTAATCATGTAGATGTTAATTTTGCTTTTGTTTCTCAAATTGAGCCAAAGACTGTTGAGGAGGCTTTAAATGATGAAAATTGGATAACTACAATGCAAGATGAACTTAATCAATTTGAAAGAAATAATGTTTGGCAACTTACTCCTAGACCTACAGATCACTCTATAATAGGATGCAAATGGGTCTATAGGAATAAGCTTGATGAAAATGGTCACATTATTAGAAATAAAGCAAGATTGGTAGCCAAAGGCTATAATCAAGAAGAAGGTATTGACTATGATGAAACCTTTGCCCCCGTAGCCAGATTAGAAGCTATTAGAATATTACTTGCTTTTGCATGTCATATGAACTTTAAGCTTTTTCAAATGGATGTTAAAAGTGCATTTCTAAACGGACTTATAAGCAAAGAAGTTTATGTAGAACAACCTCCTGGTTTTGAAAACTACAAATTTCCTGATCATGTTTTCAAACTTACCAAAGCTTTATATGGATTGAAACAAGCACCTAGAGCTTGGTATGATAAACTTAGTGCATATTTGCTTGAAAATGGTTTTTCAAAAGGAAAAGTAGACACAACTCTTTTTGTTAAAAAGGACAAGCATAACATTTTGATTGTACAAATTTATGTGGATGACATAATATTTGGAGCTACTAATGAAGCCTTGTGCAAAGAATTTGCTACTTGTATGACTAGGAAATTTGAAATGAGCATGATGGGTGAACTCAAGTTCTTCCTTGGACTGCAAGTCAAGCAATGTGAAGATGGGATCTTCATCAACCAATCCAAATATATGAAAGAACTCATCAAGAAATTTGGAATGGATGGCTGCAAAACTAGCAAAACTCCTATGAGCACATCCTTGAAATTAGGTAAAGATGAAAATGGTAAAGCAGTAGATGAGAAGAAATATCGAGGTATCATCGGATCACTACTTTACTTAACTGCTTCTAGGCCTGATATAATGTATAGTGTATGTCTTTGTGCTAGATTTCAAACTAGTCCTAAAGAATCACACTTGAATGCCACTAAGAGAATTTTGAAATATTTGAGTGGTACAATGCATTTAGGACTTTGGTATCCTAAAAATACATCATTTCATATCATAGGCTTTTCAGATGCAGATTATGCTGGTAGTATCTTAGATAGGAAAAGCACTACAGGAGCATGTCACTTTCTTGGTAATTGTCTAGTTTCTTGGCATAGTAAGAAACAAGCATCGGTTGCTTTATCCACAACGGAAGCCGAATATGTTGCAGCATGTTTTTGTTGAACACAAGTATTATGGATGAAACAACAATTGCTTGACTATGGTAAAGTATTTAACAATATCTCCATTAAATGTGACAACACTAGTGCTATCAATTTGTCTAAAAATCCTATCCAACACTCTAGATCCAAACATATAGATATTAGACATCATTTCTTGAGAGAAAATGTACAAAATCAGAATATAATCCTAGAATTTATAGATACACAAAATCAACTTGCTGATATCTTCACAAAACCCTTGAATGAAGATAGACTTAACTTCATTAAACTCAATTTAGGAATGATTGATGGAATCACTTTGAATTAATTAAAACTTTTGCCTTTTAATAAAGTTTCTTTGTGCATATATGTATATTTTTGCCTAAACATTAGAAAAATCCTCCATCTTTCCTTGAATCTTTCATTTATAAGTCAGTCGCGTTCGCTCCAGTGTCACTCAAACAAATTACTCTGTGCGCGGTCGAGAAAATTTATGCGCGGGCGCAATAATTTGAACAGTTTCGACCGTTGTAGATAGATTCTTCACCCGCGAGCGTACTGATCTTGATAATGGTCGCTAGACCGAATTTCGCGATCGCACCCTGTTGAATCTGCGACCGCACTCTGTACACTCTGCTCGAAATTTTGTAACCGTTGGCTGTGTGACAAGTCGCAACTCTTAACTTTCAACAGTCATAAACGGCTATTTTCTTAATTTCATCTATTTAAGAGTATGTTACATCAGTTTCTTTGATATTTTGCTTATTAAAACATAAAAACTTCCCTCTGAATCTCTAAAATCTTCTCAAAATCATCTGTTTCTCAATCACCCTCTGTTTTACAATTCTCTTCTGTTTCTTCTGTTCTGATGGCTCCCAAAAAGAAAACCACCTCCAAAATAAAAGGACAAGCAAAGAGAGTTCCAGGAATCACAATAAGAGAACCCATAGTTGATCCTCCATCTCCTCCATAATCTAGAAGAGGTGAGAAAATTCACAAACCTCACCACCAAACTTCTGAAGAAGATGTTAGGTATACTATGTTGAAGAGGAAGAAGGTTGAGGGAACCAAATCTCCTTTTGGTGTGATGCTCTCTGCCCTAAATATCAAGGACGAGATTGAGAGATTACTAGATGTCCTTGGATGGAGAAAGTTTGTATTTCCAGAAGAGGTAGGTTATTCCAGTCTGAGCAAGGAGTTTCTTATGTCTTTTCAAATAGAAAAGAGTGCTAACTCTGCACTAGGATGGTATGGGGTTAGGTTTAAACTCTTTGATCAATACCAATCCTTAACCCTAGAAGATTTTGGCAGCATTTGGAACTTTCCTACTGATGGTATAACCTCCTACAATGATCAAATCTTCTCAAACCAAACTCTCTCTGAATTCTGGCAAGAAATTTCTGTGGAAACTTCTTTTGAAAAGGAATCAAAAGCCAGACACATCAAATCTCTCACCCATTGGATGCTCCATAGGATTATCACCTACACCATCCATCAAAGAGCAGATGGGAATGAAAAGGTAACAAAGAGAGACCTCATCTTTTTATATGCTTTCACCCACAACATTCAAATGAACACAACCAAGTTCTTGATTGAAACCCTCTATCATCATGTTGTTACAAGAACTGGAACTTTCTTCCTATCCTCACAAATTACTCAAATAGCTAGGCACCTGAACCTGCTAAATGATTTGAACTTAGCTACTTTGAGAAACCCTTTCAATCTTGCCTCTAGTGCCATCACTATTGACTACTTAGAGCATGCTGGATGTGTAAGGAAGATTGAAGGTACATATGTATACTATTTTGGCAAGAAAGGAGTTGTGGACAGACAAAAGAAAAGGCCAAGGTATACAATTGAGGAAGAGGGAGACTCTGTGGAAGTTGCTGTGGAATTACCTCCAAAAGCTGCTTCATCCAAAGCTACTCAAGAAACCACTTCATCCTCTACACAACTCATCCTCAATGCTATCAAATCTCTCTCCAGGAAACTCTCTAGGTTCAAGAAAAGTGTCTCCAAGAGATTCCATCACTTGAACAAGAGAATTGACCTTATATCTCACATGCACCATGACCTCTATGATATGCAAGGCAAACTGGACTTGCCTCAATGCAATCTTGAAGATTGGGATATAAGTGATCATACTCAAAGCCTTCCTGAAGAAGAAGAGTCAATAAGCACTAGCTCTACCTCTTTTGCTCCTCAAGATAAAAGAAAAGCTCCTTTAATAGAAGAAGAGATAGATGAGGATGATGAATCTGGATAGTATATTTAAGATGTTTAGTTTCAGTAGTTTACATCTTCATTTTGTGTTATGCTTTGATTTGTTTGTTGCTTTACTTATATCTTTGTACTTTCTTCTACCTTTTAATAAACATAATGTTTAGTATCTTTATTTGTTTAATAGTTTATGCAATGCTTGTTGCTTTGTTGCTTTTAATAGTTTATGCAATGGGAAAAATGTTTTGCCTATGACAAAGGGGGAGAAAATAGTACACAAATTGGAATGATTGGAATTCAATGCAGCAAGATAATCAAATCAAATAATTTCAAATGCACCTAGATAGACTTAACCATGATTCATGCATATGTTAAGGGGGAGCATTTTAGTTTGTTTTAAAATCATTCAATTTGAATTGTCAAAGTCAAAATGGGGGAGATTGTTAGACAAATGATCTCAATTTTGATCCTTGACAACTCAAATTGAATGATCCATTTAACTTGTGTTTGGAGAATCTTGTTGCAGACTTAGGATACTTCAAATAAAGCTGAACAGAACACTTCTAGTGGTCGCACCAAAGATGAATACGACCGCACCATTCAATTACAGGATGAAACCTTATCACAGTAGGTTTCACGGTCAGAAGTCCGACCTTAGTCGCGACCGCGCCTAAAGAAGAGCGACCGTCCCAATTTATGGACGACCGCTAACCAAGGAACTAAAATCATTCTTATCACAGTAAGGTTCGCGGTGACAAGAACGGCGAATGACTCGGCCTCGCTTACCACCTTAGCGACCGCCCATTTAGAGTCGCGACCGCTCTACCAATTCAAGAAGAATTTGCTTAAAGAGACAGTAGTGTTCGCGTCCTCAGGTGCGTCCAGAAGTTCGATGCGAGAACCTCAATTGGACCGCGAGATGCTACCTAGGGCGACCGCAATATTCAAATTATGGCGGACATCTCTTCTGCCCTGTCAGAGAATGCCACGTGACATGACCGTTATAAATCCACTTCAACATTCAAAAAGGGCGACCGCACCTTGGTGATGCGCGACCGTCCCGACAATCGCAGCATGGGCAAGATTCCAGCTGCAGAGCACTCAAATTCGACCGTTGAAGCTTTTTTAAATACAGCGACCGCACCTTGTCCAAGGACGACCACGTGAGATATGAGAGCGACCATCCTTGTATGAAGGACGCTTCGGACAGTTTAAGTAAAGAAGGTCTAAGCTGCCAAGACTTTATT
This sequence comes from Garcia nutans, assembly GCA_947685225.1. Classification (NCBI taxonomy): domain Eukaryota; kingdom Viridiplantae; phylum Streptophyta; class Magnoliopsida; order Malpighiales; family Euphorbiaceae; genus Garcia; species Garcia nutans. Next base: position 60,801,133 of record CANTUV010000031.1, read on the forward strand.
CTCACTATCAATAACGGCTAGTAAGACCACATTTGCTATAAATACAGTGTTTCTATGAGAAAACAAAAAAAAAAGAAGCAAGAAATCAGATTTTGATAGCCAAGCAACAAATTTTCTTTTACTTAAACTTACATTTGAATTGTAATGAATGTTAGGTGTTAGCATTGAAAACACCATTGTATAAGTTTGAGTGTGAGCTTGGAAAAACACTTGGGTTGAGAGAGTAAGCCTTGTAAAACTCTTGTTTGGGTTGTGAGAGTGAGCCTCAAAAACTCCTTTAAAGGTTCTTGAGTGTAAGCCTTAGAAAACACTTGTGAAGGTAGGTGTGAACTTGTGAAAACACCAAAGTTGGAAGTGAGCTTGTAAAAACTTCAAAGATTAGTGGAACCTTAACAAGTTGTTAAGGAAGTGGATGTAGGATTGAAGTAAAATCTGAACCACTATAAATCTTGTGTGTTCTTTCTTTCTTCATTACTCAACCATCTCTTAATTCTGCACTTCTATTTTGTTGAGTTTTTTAAATTGTCATTATTTCTTGAGGAAACCAATTCACCCCTCCCCCCCCCCCCCCCCTCTTGGTTGCCATCTTGGGACAACATACACCACCTACCAAGAGAAACCAACAGGAATTTAATAGGCTTTAAATGGGATCTATAACGGATATGGGCTAAGCGAAGGCCATTTTTAAGCTGGAGCGAATATGATACTACTGACAATTCTTCACACTATAAACTTTCGATTGGAATGGTATGTTGTTGGAAGCATTATTAAACTCTAGGCATTATTTTCACCTTTTAGGTGTTTTATTATCCGATTCATAAAAAGACAAAGCTAGAAATTTTTTTCATCTCCTTAGCAAAAATTTAGATCTGATTAGGATGACCTATGCTTTTGCAAAAAATTTGAGACCCTTATTCTTTTTTCCTTTTTCTTCTTCTGCTTTTCCTTTTCCTTTTCCTTTTCCTTTTCCTTTTCCTTTTCCTTTTCCTTTTCCTTTTCCTTTTCCTTTTCCTTTTCCTTTTCCTTTTCCTTTTCCTTTTCCTTTTCTTTTTCTTTTTCTTTTTCTTTTTCTTTTTCTTTTACTTTTTCTTTTTCTTTTCTCTCTCTCTTTTTGCTAATATTTTTACCTTTTTCTTTGTTTTATTTTTATTTTGGAGTCCTAGCTTTAAAAGAGTCATCTTGTTTACACCATTATGTGCTTTTGACTATGGAGTAACATGAGTCTACTTCAATGAGGATGAATCCTTTGTTGCCCTGATGCCATCTCTAGATGAAACAATTTTAATATATCATGTTTAATTTTAGGTAGACTTCAACGGTCTTCATGGACTTGATTAAGCATCTCTTTTTTTGATCTTCTTGCCTCCTTGGTAACTCAGTAATCATCAGACTTGTCATAAGTGTCATAATAACTCAAGATAGGTTATTGGGGTTTACAAGCCAATAAAAAGCAAGTTAAAATATCATAAAGACTCAAATGGACAAACTAGGGATTGATATTAATAAGGTGGATACTAGTTATTGGCTCAACAAATAATGTCTAGATCATTTCTCTCCTAAATAAGCAAAGTTCAATTCCGCCTCGAAAGTTCATCAAAACATGTTTTAAGATCAGCCAGATACAAGTAATTATACAAGAGCCCTCTCTAAGTAAGCATACACAATTCAATGCTACAAAATAATTTACTCACCTAGTAAAGTCATTCAGATAATGATGCATAGATGTGCTAATTTATGAATATCAAACTAGATTCATCATTAGTTAAGCACCAGAATGAACAAAAACTAATAAATTATAAATTTAATGAATGTACTTTATTTAAACAATTTTAAATTTGAAAAACATAATTATTCCAATAAAATACTAAAGAAAGAAAAATAAGTAGCGCTCAAACCTAGAAAAGTTTGTTGAGTTAGTATCAAAAATGCTTCATCTACTTGGACGTGCTAGGGCCGAGGATCTTGCCATCATCAATGAGGTTCTGTATTTTGTGCCTTAATCATGTACATCAATCTGTTTCATGACCAGGCACCTATTGTAATAATCCATTCTTTTATAATTTGTTGAAGACCCAAGATAGTGGGTTCACCAGTTCAGAGATTTGATGCCTCATTGCTGGCTCAGTTTTACATTCACCTCAATGTCTTTCTATCCCCTTTGACTTTGTTCACCGAAAGGGTAGCCATCCTTATTACTCCCTTTCTCATTGTATCTATTCTTTTCTCCCTCACATTCTTCCAGCTGAAGACCTGCTTGTAGAAGATCCTTAAAACCTCTTATAAGGGTTTGAGCCACTCTTTCTTGGAAGTGGGTCAAAACGCCCTTGACTATCATTCGTATTTAATCTAAGCCATTCGACCTTTTCTTGATAAGAGCTTCCTTATTTCTCTATCTCTTTATATAGTTAACAAAGCCCTCATTCTATCTTTTCTTGATAGACTCAACCTCTATCAAAGTTACCTTTAACTCAATGTTGTACCTATATTGTTGGATGAAAGATTTATACAGTAAATCCTAGTCTTTTTGAGTATTCTCATCTAAAGCATTAAACCCGTTCTACACTATAGGATCCAAAGAAAGCATAAAGTACCTTAGTATTTGAGCCTTAGTAAGTCTAGTAGACTGTATAGCAGTGATGTACTGCCTGACATGCAAATGAGGGTTTTCCATACCATTGTACTTAGCAAAAGTAGACATTTTAAACTTGTGTGGGAGATTATCATCTTCTTCAAAAATATTATCAATTTTTGAGGCCTCTTTAACTTTTAGTCTCTTTCAAGATTCCTTTCTAGGTCAGCGATGAACCTTTCTTGTTGCTTCTCTTGCTCTATTTTTACTTCCACCATCTTCTCTTGCTTCTTTTCCTGTTGGGCATGAAAGTATGTATCCTAGTCATAGTCATTAACCATTACCCTCTCTTCATCAGAGACAACTTCAATCATCTTTGCCTTTCCCTTGTCTTTCGACTTCTTTGAGCTAGTATAAACTTCAACATTATCATTACCTAGTAGTATAGCTAACTAAGTTTTTACTATTTCAGCTAGGGCTCTTTTTAGATCTTTCATCTTAGCCTCCAAAACTTCACTCACAAGGTTCTTGATTTGCTCAAAATCCATTTCTCTCAGTATGAAATTGACTGATCCTTCACTGAACTCTGAATCACTGATGTAAGATGGGTTGTCGTATATTCTTGAGTTTTTGTGCTCCAAGTCTATGAGTCAAAAAGGCTCAATGCTATGCAATGAAATACATGTGTACATGTACAAATAGCTAACAAATAGATAGAGACAGGACATCCTTTCCAACCTTATCCCTCCTACACGAGTGGCAAGTCTTTGTCCTAGGTATTACTACCAACAAAAATACCAATAGGGGGATATTTTTTTTTTTAAAATCACTTGATCAAATTATCCACTAATTAGATTTCCATTTGAAAAAACTAAATTATGATAAATTCCATTAATTGAGTATTAATACTTTTTGGGTTCACTGAAATTTAGCAGCATTTCGACTGCATGTTGGATTAATATTTAATTAATGAGTTTATCATAAACTAATGATCCATGTCACAAACAAGGCCTATAACTTACAATTCTTGACATAAATTAAGCCCATAATTGATTTTAGTATTCCATAACTGACCCAATATGCCTCAAGCAAGTTAAATATTTGGCCCATTATAAAAAAGTTTAAATTTTATGGCCCAATGGGAGCTTGATATAAAAAAAATATGTCTTTTAAAATTTTTGAGCCATAGAACAAAAATAATTTTTGGCTCATCCTCAAAAAAGTTTCAAAGCCCATTGTAATAACTTGTTTCAAAAAGTAATCTTAGGCTTTGCGTTTGGGCATAAGATAGAAAATGGTTTTTAGGTTTTTTTTACACATTTTTGTTAAAAAGCTTTTAAGCCCAATTTGAAAATTTCTGAAAATGATTTAGGCTTTAGGCTTAAAAAAATTTTGTGGACTGAAAAATAATTTTGAGCTTTCCAATATAACAAGGTCATATTAGGATAATGCAAACTAAATGGGTCATAACTTAGGCCAAGATATATCAATTATAGTTAAACAACAAGCATTTAGAGTAATCCTAAGGAAAATTACTTAGCTAGTTTTAGTCTTTAAGGTAAAAGGCTCAGGTTCACATAGCAAGGATATACCCAAACATACAAGACTGTGAGTGATTATGCAGTGTTCCATATCCATACTATAAGTGAAAGTATGGTATTACTCACACATACATAACATGGGTTCCATAGGACGTCCTAACTCTCACACACATGTAATTCTAAATGATGCAATAAATAATATAAAAATAAAAATAAAATAATATAAAGATCATCAGAATCAACTTCTCTTATCCTCAATGGAGTCCCCACTGTGACGGGAAATTTTTATCCTCACTCCTGATGGAATGATTCTTGCGACTTCGACATTGTTAAGTTCTAGGCCTTAGAGACAGGCCTAAGCCTGAAGAATAGGAGTCACCACCTAGAAGGGCTTAGAAGAAAATAGAAAGGGTAGATGACTTGATTCCTAAGAAGTTCCCAACCTATGAGTGGGGATTTTTACTCCCACTCCCATGTGAAATGATTCTTGTGACTTCGGCACTATTAGGCTCAGGGCCTTAGAGAACACGGGCCTAAACCCAGAGAAAATGGAGTAGCCATCCAGACGGGCTGGAAAAATAGAAAGGGGTGGATGACTCAATTCCTAAGGAATCTCCAATCTCCTATTGGGGTCAAAAATTTGGGTACATATGAGGAACGTGAGAATGACCTAGCACCCCAATAATGCCCAGTTCATTGGAACCAGCCTCCTTTTCAAGTCTAAACATTATTAAATTCTTAAGTATTATAATATCATCCATGTTACATGCACTCATAATAAATAAATACTCATTGTATTAAAATCAAAGCAAACAAATAAAATGGGCATCAATCAAAAGATGAAAACATGCCCTTACAATGTCCAATGTCTAACATACAAGTAAAACAAAATAGGACACTCACTAATTGGTAGAAACATGGCCCTTACATTAATCTCAAAACTTAAAATAAAATAAAATAATTAAATAAAATAAGGTGCCCATATGGTGGAAACATGCATTTTATATCCTTGAAATCAAAGTAAAACATTCAACCATTGATCATAAATAAAATAAAAGCAAATCATCCATCATAAGCATACATCAACAAATTAAATAATCAAATTTAGGTTTTAATCTTATATTGAATAATAGATATGCAAAATTAGGGTTTTGATGTATGAATTAAGATTTCTAGGGTTTTAAATATGAAATGTGGTTTTTTTAGGATTTTACTACTAACTTAGGGTTTTAGATGGAAAACTAAGGTTTTTATGTGAATTAGGATTTTTCCTTAACCTAAGATTTAATATATACCAACCAAGGTTTAAAATACAAATCAAAATTTAAAATAATACACAATTAAGGTTTAATGTAAACTAGCACTAAAGAATACTAAGATGTAATTCTAAAGTGTTAATTGTAATTAGGGTTTCAGATGATTGAATTATAAGTCAATAAGTTATTGTAAAAAATGTTATAAAATCGTATTCATAATTTATTAGCACAATAAGTTGAGTGTTGAAGTTAATTAATAAATTTGACTGGGTCAGTTAATAAGAATAATACATGTGTTGTAGGCTCCACCAAGTTGATGTGTTGATCTAAGCTACTGTTTTCTTTCTGCCTAGAGTAACTAATTCTTGGTTAGAGATTCCTTGATCCGAAGATCAACTACTACCACTTTGATTTGCTTTTTGTTTTTTCTCTCTATGTTTAATTGATGTTCGTAAGGTTTGGTTCCTCGTTACTGCTACTTAAAATTATTGCTTTTCTTGCTCTTTATTTCGGCTGTCAGTTGCTCTCTGTCTGAATTGTCTCTCTTTTTCTTTCTCTATTTTTATTTTTGTTGCCTTCTCATGGCTCTTAATCTACGTATTTATAATATAATCATAGGGATTCATTCTATTTTTCAAAACCTAAACCTACTAGAAAACCTCATCCTTTAATTTAATCCCGATTAGGACACTTAAACAAGCCGATATTAATAGACCATATCAAATTAGGTGTCCAATTCGATATGGCCAAGCCTCATAATGAATTTATTCAAGTTAAATTTGATATGATTATGAGCCATGCTCATAATGAAATAGACATAAAAAGTGGCCAATCATCATTCATTTTGGGTCGGTTTAGCTTTTGAATCAAACCAGGATTTGTTTTGGCTTTCTAATTAGGTCCAGAATTGATTTGGGCCTCCAAAATTGAATTAAATTTAACTAGGGGCCTTAAGATTGAAACCTAACTTGATTCAACATTTTTAATTAGAACAAAATTTATACTGAGCCAAAATTAAGAGTCTACAGTTTTATCCCCTGCTTGAACGATTTGAGACTTCAGTAGAAGAGAGTGAAAAGTAATGACACGGCTTCTAAATTTTGTACCAAGCATCTACAAAACAAAACACAAAAGACAAATTAACAAAAATCCAAAGGATGGACACCCTATGGTGAGGAACCATTGAGTACCGATATTCGACCAATGAAAACCACTAAGCGACTCCAATATCTTGGTTTTAATGAACTTCGCTTGGTTTGGATTCTGGACCTGATGTTGGATTTGGATTCTTGACCCAAGACTAGATTTGGATTCTTGACCTGAGACTAGATTTGTTGGGTTTTGGACCTGAGGTTGGTTAGATTCTAGACCTGAGACTAGACAGGTTGGGTTATAGACTCAAAATTGATTGGGGTTTGGACCCGAGACTGGATTTGGATAACTCTAATATCCCAATAAGTTCATCAGGGGACTTTAATATCCTAATGAAATGACAAAGTGACAAAACCATTGGGTGACTCTAATATCTCAATGGGTCAATGAGTAACTCTAATATCCTAATGGGTTCATCAAGCAACTCTAATATCCTGATGACCAAAAACTATTGAGCGACTCTCATATCTCAATGGGTCATTGGGCAACTCTAATATTCCAATGGGTCTATCGAGTGAATCTAATATCTTGATAAAATCACCAAGTGATTATAATATCTTGGTGAGTGAAAATAGCCATCAAGCGATTCTAATATCCCTATGAAATCTACCAAGCAACTCTAATATCTTGGTAAATCAAAACAATCATCGAGCGACTCTAATATCCCGATGACAACCACCAAGTGACTCTAATACCTTGGTAGGACAGTGAGCGACTTTAATATCTCACTAGAAATAAACTTGGATATTTCAACATATCAAGGAAAGTTATGTCGTCATGATACTTTAACAAATCCAATATAGGCTAAAGATTATGCCGTCATGATACATCAGTAAATCCAATATAGGCTGGGTAGTGGATGCTTCAACAAATCCGCTTGAAAATGTCTGCCTTGATAGAAATGAATCTTTATCTTGATTCTCTATTCTTGGGGATGGGCCTTTGTCTTGCTTCAACTTCAATTCTTCTAGCTAGATTGATCTGATTTTTATCTTAGGCCTTTGTCCTGATCTTTTATCTTTCATATCTTCATTAATTTTGAGAGTTCTAATTTTCTGCTTGTTCTATTCTTTTTTGTTCTTCATTTTGCAAAAAATTTAGCTACTTTTTAGCTAATCCTCATATCTTCTCTTTGCTCCCTACACGGTAAAATATTGAAAGTGAGTCTGAAAATATTTTATACACACATAAGCTTAAAAATTAAAAAGAGGAAGTTTGCTCCCTGTGTAGGATCAAACCAGTGATTTTTTCCCATGCAGGCTCTGATTGATGTTTGCATTTTGTCTAGTTCCTTACACAAGCATGCATCTCTTCTTTCTTTTATAGTGGCCCTTTCATGCCTCCTGATTCTATATCCACTTTTGATTGTTTACTTCACTGTATCTGTTGTTCACTTTGACAAACAATAGGCGATGCAAGATAAAAAAAATAGTGTGATATGCTCATGTATGCATGATACGCATGGGTAATACTTATATTGGTTCCATTGACTCACAGAATGGGGTGATCAGCTGAAGACTTACATGGATTCCTTCTAGATGCTCGTTCAGATCTAGCATTGAAATGACAGAAGACTTCACATTTATGGCTTTTATCTTTTAGATGTTGAAAATATGAGTGGTGGCACCCAAGCAGGGTAGTTAGAGATACATTCATTTCAAACTATGATTTAACACATTAGTAGGTAGCTCCTTCATAATCTTGTAAAATAATCATTTATTTTGCCCAATGTGTCCTTCGAGGCTCGACGGTGCAATATACTTCCCTTAAATTAAAGGCTTCGTATGACAAAAACACATTTTAAAAAAAAGATCTTAAAAACATATTTTGGCTTTGTCACACGGTGTCATTTTACCTCAGGACCTAATTTTACAAATTAACATATCTATAACATGACAACCCTATTTACCATACTAAACTCGGGAATCATTTCCATTAGAGAAAGAACTATTGCACTTCAGATAGGCACATACAAATTACTTAGCCAAAGGTCTTATTGAATTTAAATATTATTTATCTCATATGCATGCTTATTTAAACTATCTCCATTAATAGACTCTACCTATCAAGAGAGATCAATAGATCTTTAATAGGCTTAAAATGGGATCTATAAGGGATACGGGTTAAATGAAGGTCATTTTTAGATTGGGGCTGATGCCACACTGCTGACAAACCTTTACACTACAATCTTCTTTTTAGAATTGTATACTGTTAGAGGTTCCATTTTCATCTTCTGATCACCACTTTTATCTTTTGACTTCATGAAAATACAAAGTTTGAATGTCCTCCCATCCTCTTGGTAGAAATTTAAATCTAATCAGTACTATCTTGATCTTTAGATCGTTATTTTTCTTTCTCTTTCTTTTGTCCTTTTTCCATTTGGAAGATTGTGGACCTGGAGCTATGTTGAATAAAATAAAAGATAGCCTTTTCCCTTATGTATTTGTGTATTTGGCTAGGCTGAACCAATTCAAGTCAATCTGTTTGTGCAAACTAAGTGGAAGTCTTCTACTACTTTAAGTAAAAAAAAGTCTTGTTGGCTTTTTAAACCGCCTTTGTTGGGTTTTATATTTTTTTTCTTTTTTTTTTATTTTTTTTTTATTTTTTTTATTGTTTTTTCCTTTCTCTTTTCTTTTCTTTTCAGGTCCTGGCTCTAAAAGAGTTGTCTTGTTTGTACCAACTTGTGTTTCTGATAACGAATGAGTAGAGTGGCATAAGCCTGCTTCAGTCATGACTTTATCTTAATAAGTCTGTGATATTAGGTCTAATTCAGGTGTCCTTCATCTATCTCTATAGTCTTGACTATATATCCTTCTCTTTGATCTTCTTTTTGCTTGGTAATTTAATGATCATCAGATTTGTCATAAGAGTCACAACAGCATAGAGTAGGTTATTTGGCTTACAAGCCAATAATGAGTAGGTTAAAATCTCATAAAGGCTTAAAAGAACAACTAGGGATTGATATTAATAGGATGGATACTAGTTTTTGGCTCACCAAACAATGCCTAAATCACCTCTCCCTTAAATAAGCAGAGTTCAATTTTGCCTCAAAAGTTCATTAAAGCATGTTCTAAGACTTACCAGGACCTAGACAAAGGTCATTATGCAGGAGCCCTCTCTAAGTAAGCATACACAACTTAATGCTATAGAACAATTCCCTCACCTAATAAAGTCATTCAAACCATGATGCATAGATACAATAATTCATGAATATCAAGCTAAACTCGTCATTGGTTGAACACCAAAACGAATAAAGACCATCAAAAATAGAATGAAAGTGATTTATTCAAACAATCTTAATTTAAAAAATATAATTGTTCCAGAAAACCAAATAAGCTAAGAGAAGTTTGTTGAGTTGGAGTCAAAAAATACTTCATTTACTTGGACATGCCAGGGAAAACAGCTAAAACTTGTAACCCCTTCCTCAACATTTTCTCCACATATATTTTGAAAAGACGACAAGACAAAATTTTCTATCAATCCCCCCTATATCATAAAAGTCGCTGGCGGTGGCACTCTTCCAAATTCAGGCAAATGATTACTTTTGGTGTTGGGCTTATTAGGTTCATGCAACTTTTCACTGTCAATTAAATTTTGGATCCCATGTTTTAGTTGTTAGCATTTGTTTGTCTCATGTTCTTGTGTATGATAAAATTGGCAAAAGGCTTTAGTATTAAATTTTGGTGGTAAAAGATTCGGCAAAGGTCGAGGGGCCAACGACTATAATAGCCCATTTTTCTACAACTTGTTGAAAACCCAAGATAAAGGTTTTCTCAGATCTGAAAACTATCTTCTATTTGCTTGAACAGTTGTATTAACATCTACCGTTTTTGTATACCTTGACTGCCAGACTGATAATTTTCTCTCTTATTCCTTCTTCTAGAAAACTTATTTTTCTCTCTTTCCCATTCTTTTATTTGTAAGCCAGCTTGGAGAAGATCTTTGAAATCCCTTATGAGAATGTGAGACATCTGTTCATGCAGGCTGGGTAAGACACCCCTTACTATCATTCGAATCTAGTCGGACTCATCTGGTCTCTTCTTAAGCAGTGCAACTTTGTTTCTTCACCTCTTCACATAGTCAACAAAATTCTCATTTTACTTTTGTCTGATAGTTTTCACCTCCATCAGGGTCACTTCCAATTCGACATTGTACCCATATTGCTGAATGAAGGCTTTGTACAACATATTCCAATCTTTTTGGGTACTTTTCTCTAAGGTGTTGAACCAATTTTGCACAATAGGATCCAATGAGAGTATGAAATATCTTAGAGTTTGAGTTTTAGTAGCTCTAGCAGACTACATATTTGTGATGTACTGCTTAACGTGCAAGTGAAAATTTTCTGTACCATTGTACTTAGAGAAAGAAGGCATTTTGAACTTGTAAGGAACTTCTTCATCTTGCTCAAATAACTTGTCCACCTCTGACACTTCTTCGGCCTTCAGCTTCTTCTCAAACTTCTTCTCCAGATTAGCAATCATCTTCTCGAGATCGACAAATTTAGCTTTCTTTTCTGTAGTCTTCTTTTCTTTCTTGTCCTCTTATTGATCTTGGAAATACTGCTCCCAGTCATCATTGTCCATAGCTTCTTTGTCTTCATCAGAGGCCACTTCGATTATCTTAGCCTTTCCCTTATCTTTTTGCTTTTTGTTACTAGCAGATGCTTCAACATTGTTGTTCTTTAACAGTGAAAGTAGTTGGCTTCTCACAATCTCAGCTAGGGCCTCCTTTAGTTCTTCCATCATAGAGTTGACTGCGTCATCCACTATCTTCTGAATCTATTCAGGTTCCATTGCTTTTGGTAAGAAGCTGAATGAGTCGTTACTGGATTCTACATCACTGGCATAGGTCAGATTGTCATAGGCTCCTGAACTGTCATACTTCAGGTCTGTGAGCCAGAAAGGAATAATGTGAATGTAATGTAATGCATGTATGCATGTATGCACAAGTAACAAATAAACAAAGATAATTAGGACGTTCCTTCTAACCTTATATCACCCACACATGAATGAGGAGTCTCTTTTCGTAGGTATATGATCAACAAAATACCAACATGGGATATTTTATTTTTGAAAGATTCACTTGGACGGTTTTAATCAATAGTTATATTTTCAAACATAGAAGTCAGACCATGATAATTCCCATTAGTTAAGCTTTAATCCATTGGATCAACTAAAAGTAGTTTTTATGCTATATCATGAATTAAAATTAAATTAAAGCGTTTATCATAAATAGATTTTCTATTTATAAAAATAAATAATGATTCATACCACAAAAAGCCCATGATTAATAATTCTTAATATAAATTAGACCCACAATTAATTTTCGGTATTCTATAATTGACCAAAATAGCTTTAAGCTCTTTTAAGAAAAAGTTGTAATTTTAAATGAAGTGAAAAATAATTTTGTTTCAAAGCCCACTGTAAAAAGGTTTGTTTAAAAATGAATTTTGAGCTTTGTATTTGGGTCATGAGGGAGATAAGAATTTTTGACCATTTTTAGAAAAACCTTATGTCCAAAGACCATCTTGAAAATTTAAAAAATAGTTTTGGTCTTTTGGGCTTAAAGGAATAAAAAATTATTTTAAGTTTACAATATAATTAGGTCATATTAGAAAAAGAACAAACCAAATAATCCATGGTTCAAACCAAGATTTATTAATCATAGTCAAACAACAAGCATTTGGAGTAAAAATCTAAGAAAAATAACTAGGCCAATTACATGAGCTTTAGTCTTTGGGTTGAAAAGCTTAGGTTCCCATAGCAAGTATATACCAAAAAGTATAAGGCTATGAGTGGTTATGCCATGCTCGATCTTCATACATTGAGTGAAAGTATGGTATCCCTTAAATAACACAACATGGGTTACACGAGTGTCCTAACTCACACATATAATGCAATCTAAATGATGCAATGGACAATATTATAATAAAAAAAGAATAAAATAATATAAAGGCCAACGGAATCAACTTCTCTTATCCCCAGTGGAGTCTCCACTGTCAGCGGGGATTTTTACCCCCACTCCCTTGTGGAATGATTTATGCGACTTCGACATTGTTAGGCTTAAGGCCTTAAAGAACACGAGCCTAAATCCGGAAAAAATAAAGTCGCCACCCGGACGGGCTAGGAAATAGAAAGGGGTGGATGACTCAATTCCTAAGGAATCCCCAACTCCCTATTAGATTCGAAAAGTTGGGTACATATGGGGAATGTGAGAATGACCCAGCACCCCCCATAACGCTCATTTCATTGGAATTGACCTCTCCTTTTCAGGTATAAACATTATTAAATTCTTAAATATTATAATATCATCCATGTTACATGCACTCATAAAAAATAAATACTCATTGCATTAAAATCAAAGCAAACAAATAAAATGGAAACCCATTAAAAGATGAAAACATGCCTTTATAATGTCCAATATATAAGTAAAACGAAATAGGATTTCCACCAATTGGTGGAAACATGTCTCTTATATTAATCCTAAAACTTGAAATAAAATAAAGAATTAAATAAAATAAAGGCACCCAAATGGTGGAAACATGCCTTTTACATCCTTGAAATCAAAATAATCAAATTAAAACATTCAAACATTGATCTTAAATAAAATAAAAGCAAATCATCCATCACAAGCATACATCAACAAATTAAATAATCAAATCTAGGTTTTAATCTTACATAGAATAATAGATATGCAAAATTAGGGTTTTGATATATGAATTAGGATTTTAGGGCTTTAAATATGAAATATGATTTTTTTTAGGGTTTTACTACTGACTTAGGATTTTAGATGGAAAACTAGGATTTTTATGTGAATTAGGAATTTTCTTTAACCTAAGATTTAATATATACAAACCAAGGTTTAAAATACAAATCAAAATTTAAAAATAATGCACAATTAAGATTTAATGTAAACTAGCATTAAAGAATACTGTGATGTAATTCTAAAGTGTTAATTGTAATTAGGGTTTCGGATGATTGAATTATGAGTCAATAAATTATTGTAAAAAATGTTATAAAATCCTATTCATAAATTATTAACACAGCAATTTGAGTGTTGAAGTTAATTAATAAATTTGACTGGATCGGTTAATAAGAATAATACTTGTGTTGTAAGCTCCACCAAGTCTATGTGTTGATCCAAGCTATTGTTTTCTTTATGCCTAGAGCAATTGATTATTGGTTGAAGATTTCTTGATCCGAAGATCAGTTACTAAATAAGACACTCACAATGTAGAAATATGCTTTTCACAACTTTTCTTAAACAAAATAGGACATCCATAAAAGTAAAAACATATCCCTTACAATTCCATTAAAATAAAATGAATAATCAAATAAATACTCACGATAATAAAATCAACAAAAGAAAATAATTATTATAATGATATATATATATAAACATCACATAAACATCTAATGTAAATACCAACATCTAAATAAACTCACAATAACAAGAATTCATAAACAATAATAAAAAAATCAATTAATAACAACAATAATAACAAAGTTAAAGCAATCTTGCTATTTATTGTTAAGATTTTTAAAATATTGTGATTTAAACAAAACTAATCTAAAGTCAATATGATGAACAATTTTATTCACAAGAAAATTTATTTTAAACAATATTGAAAGAAAATATTGAAACATGGCGAACTTGCCATACCACATGGCGAGCTTGCCATTCCCCATGGCGAGAAAGCCATGAGCAATGGCCAGCTGCCATGGCTCGGGGCTATATTTGCAAAATGTGGCTTTTATATTAATTTTTAATTCTTTTATCGATCACTTAAATGATAAAAAAATACATAATTAAAGTTGTAGATTATATCTTTTTAAAAAGCATAAAACATATTTTTCAGCAACAAAAAAATCAAAATTAATGTAACATGTAATTAAATAAAATATAGAATTAAAAGTCATCGGTTCAAATCCAATGAGGGGCTTTGTCCTTTTTTTTCATATACTACCTCTAGAGCCCATTTCTTCCCCATACTATGAGCGAAAGGGAAAATGTAAATACTATAGCTGATATAGGATCTTGTGGGACAGGATTTGATTTTGCAAGCAGTTCGGTAAGAATGAAGAAATTTCAAACAAAAGGATCAGAACTTGAGATGAAAATGGTGTTGCTCCTTCAGCAAAACTGGGATAAAGTTGAGCTAAAAGATCCTGATTCAAGATAAATTCATGAGGAAGTAGGATTTCTTTAGGAATGGAGTCGATCTTACTAGTTTCTTTGTAGGGGGTGTATAAAATATGTAGGAAGTAGTTGCATCTCTTCTTATCTCTTATTGTATTTATTTTGTGCATTAATTTATCACCATTACTTTTTTTTCTCAATTTGTAAAAATTTATAAAAAAAATTATAATATAACTAAGCCCCAAATCCAGACGTAGATCTTTCGATAATTGTTATTATGCTTTGGCTTGGATAGAGTAGATAGAGAATCCACTGCCCTTGCGAACAGCTTGATGCACTATCTCCCTTCAACCCTTTAGTGCATTAAAGTAGGTAATGAAGGCGAAACTCACCACTTAATATATATCTAGATTTTTTTTCCTTTTCATTGATTTTATTCTTTCGATAGATGCCAGGGTTTAGGACTACTTTCTATTAATAATTTTAGGGGTGACTTGTAGTTAGCAGTGAAATGCCACTTGTAATGATGATTGTTCCTATTTTTGATAATCACAATGAAAATATCAAACACTTAATTCAAGAAATCATTCTTAAAACAACCAGAATAATCACGAAAAGTTATCACACGACATTTTTCAATCAGTTAATATAAAGGATAAGAGAAATCACGCTGATGTTGTCAGTTCCTTCATTATTTTGATCAATCTCTTTCGAACTCAGGCTTTTCCTTCGGCGGCAACACACTTTCTTTGTAAGATTGACTCTGAAGCTTGCTTTGTATCTTCTTAGTATGAGTTTTTCCATTTTGGGTTTCATGATTTTTTGTTCTTTTTTTTTCTGCTCTCTTGTTCACTTTGCTTTTTATTTTGTCATTTCTGTGTTTTTCACATCTCTTTTTCTTCATTGTATATTCCTCCTCTTTTATCCTTCCAATATTTTAACTTTTAAAAAATATTTTATCTGATTAAAAAATGATATTCAAAATCTGATTTCTTCTTAACTGAAACTGATCCCTAAAATCAAAATTTAAAATTTAAACTCATGCGAATAAATTAAATAGAAGACCCGGGCCATGGCGAGCTCGCCATGTGATATGGCGAGTTCATTTTGGTCCTCCGTTTCATATTTTTGCTCATTTTCTCATATTTTGCTATCACTATTTTTGATTAATTAATAGATTAGTAATTAATTAATTAACATTAATTAATTAATTAATATTAATTAATAAATCTATCAATGCTTGAAATTTTTCAATGCCAAAATAATGAGTCTACAGGTGGCTTTAAGTCGACCTAAACACTAGGACTATTATGCTTCCTCAATTAGGGATGTGACAATTAATCTTTTTGATTTCACAAAAAGTATTAAATTAGTTAGAAGGCAAGGAGACAAAACACAAACAAAGAAAAAAAAGAGACTTTATTTGGTAAAATTAGTTATTTTACCCTCTCTTCTTTCAATTTAACTATATAGGCACTTCAACTTGAATTTTTACTTATCTATTTGACCCTTATTTTAAAATAAACAAACATCTATTGGCACGTGATGTAAATTTATTCTGATATCACGCACACATGGGCGCTAAGCAAAGAAAAAAAAAATACACATCATTGCAAATAGAAAAAAGGGAGATTTTTTTTTTTTTTGCTCATCCCCAAATATCTCCCTCAAATATGTCTATTATGAAAAATGAAGCCCTACAACTAATTTTGCCATCTGACATTCTCCATATCCCCTTGCTCATATCTCAAGTCCACTCATTTCATTGCGAACCAAGCAATTATTGAAGCCTTTGAAAGAAAAAAAGAAGAATTCATCTTGTCAATTTCTCCATTAATCAAGGCATATGCAGTTGCAAGCTTGGCTGCAATTTTTGACACTTAGATTTGGTGGGCTACCTCTTTTTTGATTGACCGAAATTAGACTACCATCTCATGATAATTCTGACTATCTAAAAGAAGAGGTTGAAAATTCGCTCAATTGGCATACTTCAAGAAGCTGAGTTTGTATTGATTCGTATTGGGTCAAATGCTTTTAAATAAGCAAGTATTTACCAGTCTTATCTGCCAATGAAGATGGGTATAAAGTGGTGAAAAATAGTGGATGCTTAATATTGGATTGATAGACACACCACTAGTTGTAATATCAACATGGTGGTTGGGCAACAAATCAGTAGTAACTTACCGAGTTCTCTTAGTTTTTTTTCTTCAATTTCTCTTACCTTTTGTATTGATAAATTATAATTATTAATTTTTTTTAATTTTGAATTTTTTCAAAGTTGCGTATTCTTCTTCATCAACAACTTCTAAGCTTAATTATCTTAAGGGTAATTTAATATTTTTAATTAATAATTAAGCAGGTGAAATTTAAATTTCATTCAAGTATAAACTTTGTTTTCACTAGAAAGTATATATTATACAACTATAAAAGGATTTTAATTTGTGATTTTTTTTTACTTTTTTTTGTTATTGAAACTTTTGTATAAAATTGCAGCAAAGATAAAGAAAGGTAACAATGGGTTGTGCATTTATTCAAGATGAAAACTCTACAACTACTAGCAGTGTTTGTTATGCTAAAATTCTAGAAATTTACAACAGATTCTTCACCCCTTTTTAAAATGTTAAAAGGATCTCTATGCTAAAAAAAAAAAAAAAAATGAATTTAAATAAGTAGTTGACGTGAGACAATGGTTGTGTGTATACATGTTATGCCACCTCAGCTAAAAAAGGTTAATAGATAAGTAAAAAGTCAAATTGGAATGTTTACATGATTAAATTAAAGGTGGAATGGTTAAAATGACTAATTCTATCAAACGTAGAAATTATTAACATAATAAGGCGAAAAAAGAAGCTGCAGAGAAAATAGTGAGAGATAAGGAAAAAAAAGGAACAACAAATGCAAACTAAAAACTCAAACAAAAAGATGCATAGATAACATAGAAAAAATTACCATTGTTAAATGGGAAATCAACTAACATAACTAACATTTACTTTTATATAGCAATATATATATATTATATAATATTTTAAGAGAAAATCATCGTATTTATGATCAACTTAAGTTATTTTTTCAATTGTATCTTAATTCTAAAGTTTATTAATTTGATATATAAATTTTATTTTCTGTTATAAATTGATCCAATATCGCATAATCACGCGAGTTTACTGATATGTCATAATGATTCATCTATAAATAATATACAAGAAATAGTGATATGGAAAAAAAAGTAAAAACTATAATATTTATCCTCAACTTAGTTCACTTTTTCAATTTTATTAAATTTTTAATTTTTAATTTTAAAAATATTTATTGAATATTAAAAATACATTATATAGTTTATTTTTCTTTTTAAATTTTCAGTCAAGAGATGAATTTAATAATAGTACTCAAACATACCTAATTATATATACAACTTGAATTGATTAATGATTTTTTGATATAATTAAATGTAATTAATTTTGTGATATAATTAAAAAAATATTATCTTAGGTTGATGAAAACCTAATTTTTGATTTTATTTTATTTTATATTTTTAATAATAAGAAAGTTTTTTTTTAATTCTCTTTTTTCTATCATTAAGAACAATAAAAATTATTAGTTACATATCAAAAAATAACTAAAATTAAAGTTGTGTACAGTGAAAAAGTATTTTTTAATATTTAAAATATATAATATTAATTTTTATTTATTTTATAAAAGTTAAGTGTAAAAATTAATATTTAATTGAGTATTTTTATTAAAAACTTGCATTATACTAGATTTTATAATTACTTAATAATATATAAAAATACCATTTTTAATCTTTATCATTCATTTAAAAAATTATATTAGAAACAAAAATGATTTATTAATAAAAATAAAATATAGAAATATAAATATATTAATTAGATTAAAGGAAAATTGAAAAAGTCACCTAAGTAATTTGGGTATATAAGATAGTTTTTTTTTTCAGTATTATAATTGGGAGGTTGAATCAACATCAGTTTTGTGCAAGAGAGGTACGCCAGACGGTAGATAAAGCCTCGGCGCACGCGGTTTCTCAAATATTTTAATTATAAATAGACGTACTGAAAACTGAACAGTTAACAGGTAAATTATTCATTACAACCAAGTCCGCTGTCAACAACTAAGTGCAATTAAACTTTTAGTTTAGTAGATTCAAATATAATAATAATAATAATAAAGGCAATGCCAAGCCAGAGAACTAGAATTCCCTCGCAAATTGTTAACCTAAACCCTAAAACAACAAATTGGCGCCAGATTTGAAAACCCCATTTGCTGTTTTGATTTTCCAAATCCTAACCCTAATCAACTTTCTCTCTCCTCACTTAACCCTATCAATAAAAACACTCGATTTCTTTCTAATTTATTTTCTCAATTATATATTAAAAAGCCTTTCTCTTTTGATAAATACTTTCTGTTCTGTGGTCTGTCCACTATTTGTTCTGTTTTTCTTGGCTGGTTCAGAGATCATGGGGCTGGGTACAAAACGGCAGCCAGAGTTATCGACGGAACTTCTGCAGAATGATACCGATCCCCCTGACAATTGTGAGTTCGAGACCGAAGATGGGGACCGGAATGATCTTATTCACGAAAATAAACAAACTTTGGAAAAACAAGAGTCTGAGAGTGAAATCCGCAAAGGAAACGCGGAGAAATCAAAAGGAATTGAAGTGAAAGATGCGGAAATCCGTGGTTTTGTGGATGAAATTGGAGGTGAGGTTGTAGATAATCAGTTATTTACTAAGATTGGGCAAGCGAGTTACCTGGAGCCTCTGAAAATTGAGGAGAAAGGGAAGGAAAATAATGACAAAGTAGTTGGAAATTGTTTTTCTGAGAAGGAAGGAGGTACAAGATTGTTGAAGAAGCGTGGTAGGAAGCCGAAGAAAAACCCTGAAGATTTGCGCATGCAGGACGATGCTGTAAAAGAGCAGGAAAATGGAGAACATGGTGAGAAGCAGAGTGATGTTGGTATACTGGGTCTGAAAGATACTGAAAATGGAGAAGACAAAGAGCTACATAATGGTTGTTCTAGAGAAGTCAATGGAAGTTCTTACAAGAAGAGACCGAGAGCTGCTAGTCTAAAGAAGGTGAGTTATGCTGAAAACAGTGAAGAAGATGAGGAAATTCCAAAGAGTAAGAAACGGCGCAGAAAGGGTAAAAGAAAGGCTACACTCCCAGGAAGCGAGGGTGTGGAAACATTGGCAGGAAATGATCATGGAGATTTGGTAGAAGGAAGTGGGAAGAATGAGAGTAGAAAAAGGATAAAGAAGCAAAATAATAAGAAGAGTGACGAAGAAAGGGATTCACTCAGAAATCAGAGAGCCTTGCAGCCAGGAGATTTGGTAGACGGAAGTGGGAATAAAGAGAGGGCAATAAGGATAAAGAAGCAAAATAATAAGAAGAGTGATGATGATTGGGATTCACTCAGAAATCAGAGAGCCTTGCAGCAAGAGGAGAAGGATGTTAAAATTAACAAGCACACACCGGAGGTAACCAACTCTGTGTCGTGTCTGTTGTTAGTATTTGCCTCTCTTTGTTCTTGGTGCTTTGTGTTACTGATTTTTGGGTTGCAGTTCATTGCGGAGATTTGCTTAATGTGCCATCAGTGCCAGAGGAATGACAAAGGCCGAGTTGTTCGGTGCCAGAAATGTAAAAGAAAGCGCTATTGTATTCCCTGCTTGAAGAATTGGTAGAGCTTTAATACTGTTGCTGTTAAACCTGAAATTGAATATTATTTATCCATTTATTATATGGAACCCAGTTTTGAGATTGTTAAGCTTTTTTCCTGGTGAGGTGCTTATAATGCTATAGAACTTTTATGGCATTGAATAGTTAGATTGAATAAATAGTATTCTATTTGACACTAATAAACAGTTGTACAAAAATGTTTGAAAAAAATATTCTAATGAATTCATTATTGAAAGTAACTGTAATAATTATAACAAATTAAACAATACACATGCCAAATATGATTTTAAGATGTCAAAAGCAAGATCTGTATGCCTGACTTATTTCTGTTGTCAAATTCCGAACTTTTATTACTTGTATTTCTTTACAAGTATAATTACTAGAAGCTCTATATTAACATTTGCTATTTCTTGCCATAATTATTACCATTTGTTGCGGTAAGTTTCATTAAGTTATACACAAATTTTATGTTTGTTTTTATGATTACTGTTGGTGTCAGACAATGCAAGTTATTAAGATGTAACCTTGATAATGCAATTTTTTTTTCTCTTTGAGATTTTTGTTTATTTTCTAAATGTAATCTGTTTGAGGAAATGCTCATTAATTTGTGCAGGAGATATCTTGCATGATTTGCATGTGCTAAAGATCTATCTAAAATTTCAATAATCTAAACTTTAGGCTTATTGTGATCACATGTAAGATCATAACATGCATATGCTAAAGTTTGTATTGATTAGGATTTTGTTTTACATGATATTAAATCTTGAGGTTACTTTTTATTTTGATTTCTATATTAGTGTTCCTGTTATTGAAGTCATTTTTGTTCATTCTATAGGTATCCTAAGATGACAGAGGATGAAGTTGCTGATGCTTGTCCAGTTTGTCGCGGGAATTGCAATTGTAAAGCTTGTTTGCGTGATACTCCAGCTAAAGTTGGTTTTTCCTCCTTGCAACACTGATGCGTTGGTGTTTTCATCATATGCAGTAACTAACCATGAGCTTGGCATTTAACTTTTTTCTCCTCATTTTGGTATTCCCTGCAGTACCTGGAAAGTCTCAAAAAATTAGATATCGGTGATGATAAGAAACTGCTGCATTCTAGGTATTTGCTCCAAGCACTTCTTCCATACCTGAAACAGTTGGATGGAGAACAAACAATGGAGAGAGAGATTGAAGCCAGGACGCGTGGTATTTTGGGTTAATGCTTATTTGTGTGACTAAGTTTGGATTTCAAAATAGACTTTCAGAATCTGATTGAAACTTAGAAAGTTGAAATTCTCTAGGTTCAAAATGTATATATTATGTTTTGGTTCCATCACTTAAAATGGTAAAATGCCCAGATCTCACGAATTGCTTTATTTATTTATGGTGCTGGACATAGAAAGTTTTTATATTACTAGTTTCTGCAGTTGCTTCTGAAGTCATTAATGTTTCAGAAAAATAGGTAGATTAGTGATTCTGGGGTGAGTGACTGGGTTTTAGGGTCTGCTTTTTTAACTTTTATTTTTTCCCTTCTATTGAGCTTGTTATGGAGAAGCGAATGCATGAGTTTCTTTTTGTGTGCCCCATGCATCGATGTTTAGGCAAGCTTGCTGGATGCATAAACTGTTGGGTTAATATTTCACTAAGTGGCTGATTTTTCATTTGTGCAGGCATATCACTTGCAGAGTTAAAGATTCAGAACGCTAATTGTTCTAAGAATGAGCGCATGTACTGGTAAAGCCTTATCTAGGTGTCCAATTCCCCCTAGTTTCCTCTAATTTTGTAAGAGTTAAACTATGTTTTTCATTCTCTTCTCGACCTCTTCTTTTTCTTTTTGCAGTGACAACTGCAGAACCTCTATCTTTGATTATCACAGAAGCTGTTCAAACTGCTTTTCTGATCTCTGTCTTATCTGTTGCCGGGAGATTCGAAATGGACATTTACAAGGTAGTGGCCAGGAGGTGGTCATCGAGTATATTGACAGAGGGTTTGAATATTTGCATGGTGGAGAGGGGAAGGTCAAGCCAAAGAATGAGATGCAGCCTGAAAGTAGTTCTAAGGATCTTCAGAGGTTGGGCTTTGGATGGAAAGCAAATGAAGATGGAAGAATTGTTTGTAGTTGTGCTTTTGGCAATCTAGACTTGAAATGTTTGTTCGAGGAACATTGGGTTTCAGAGTTAGTAAAGAAAGCGGAAAAAGTTGAACAAAAATATGAACTCGTCATGGCTACGACTCCATTTGAGCAATGTGGATGTTTTAACTCCAGAAGAGATTTCGACTTAGGAAATAGTCATTTGTTAAAAGCAGCATCTCGAGAGGATTCTGATGACAATTATTTATACAATCCAAGGGCCAGAGACATAAAAGAAGATGATTGGAAGCATTTTCAATGCCACTGGATGAGAGCTGAGCCTGTGGTTGTCAGCAACGTTCTTGAAACTGGAACATGCTTAAGCTGGGAACCAATGGTCATGTGGCGTGCCTTTCGCCAGATAAGAAATGAAAAACATAGCACACTTTTGGATGTGAAAGCCATTGAATGTTTGGATTTGTGCGAGGTTAGTATAATTTGTTATTTGTTATAGTATGTTGAAGTCAATGTTACTAACTTGGGCTAATGCTTGCACAGTTGCATTTATTCGTTACATTAGGTTTCTATGTTCATCAATAATGTAAGGCATGGTCTTTAAAGAGAATATTTATTGTCTTGATAGTGATGTTGAGCTTGTCTTTACTTTTAATTTATTTTCTCTTTAATGTAGGATTGATTGGGAAAACTTTGTTTTTGGATGTTAGGGCTAGAGGTGCAGATTTTAATGAAGAGTTAGGGCTTGAAATAAGGGAGATATGAATTTCCTTAGAAAAATGAAGGAAAATTAAACAGACAAAAGTAAAATACTAGCATGACACTTATAGGATCTAGGATTCACTCCTATCAAGAGGGCGTCATAGGTATAGGCTTAGAATTGCATCGTACAACTCAAAATGAAGAGCATATATTGCAGAAATTTTAATCAATGAAATATGAAATTAAAGAACTACAAGCTTTTGTATTTATAGACCCAAGCTAATCCTAAACCTTGAAAGAATTCTAGGAGTGGTCTTATCTTTGAGGAGTTCAACTCCCAAATCAAACTAAAAGGCTCCGAAGTAAGAGTTGCAATTAGTATAAATATTTTTAAAGAATTAGGGACATTTTCCAGAAAACCTCTAAATTACAAAGTAGGCCTATAGACCTAAAAGTATTTGACAGGCAATTATTTTTTGAACATACATATAAATATAACTTTTTTACTCTAAAAAGACTAGAAATATTGTATATATTCTGTGGCACTAAGAACTTTCATGTCTTCATCACTTATATAGCACCATATATTTTCAATGAGTTCTTAATGCTGAATATTGATTTCAATAATTTGAGTTAACTAGTGGCATTTATTACCTTAGAAAACTCTACAGAAGCCAAGCGTCTTGCACCTTCTTCTTCTAGGAATTGAAAAATGATGATTGCTTGTTGGATGAAAATGTAGGTCTTATTTCCCTTTGTTGACAGTTAGGGTAGAGAAGAATACGTTTATTTTACTTCACCTCTGTTCTCAAGATACAACAATATATATATATACTGCCTATTACACATTTACAGTTTATTAAAACAATTAAACCTTAACCGACCCATACTCATACAACTGTCATTCTAACACCCCCCCTCAAGCTGGAGCATATAGATCATAGGCTCCAAGCTTGCTACAAATATATTTGATTCTAGGTCCTCTGAGAGATTTAGTGAGTATATCTGTTAGTTGATCATTAGAGTTTACAAAATCTATGACAATACATCCTGACTCAATCTTTTGTCTGATAAAATGACAGTCAACCTATATGTGTTTGGTTCTTTCATGAAAAATTGGATTAGAGGCAATGTGGAGTGCAGCTTGATTATTGCAAATCAGCTTCATATTTTTTTTTTATCTCTTTCCATCTTAATTCTTGAAGGAGTTGTTTTAACCAGATAAGTTCACATGTTGCAAGAGCCATGGCTCGATACTCCGTTTCAGCACTTGATCTAGCAATCACCTCTTGCCTTTTGCTTTTCCAAAAAACCAAATTGCCTCCAATCATGATACAATATCTTGAAATGGACAGCCTATCCGAGGGAGAATCTGTCCAGTCTACATTAGAGTACTCAATGATCTGGTGGTGATCCTTATCTTCATATAATAATCCTTGTGATGGTGTTCCTTTAATATATTTAAGAATCCGAATCACTGCATCCCAATGATCATTGTAAGGAGCATGGAGAAACTGACTCACTACACTGACTGCAAATGAGATATCAGGTCGTGTGAGTGTCAAGTAATTTAATCTTCCAACTAACCTCCGATATCTTCCAGGATCTTCTAATGGCTCTCCCTGTCCAAAAACCAATTTAATATTGGGATCCATAGGGATATCCACAGGTTTGCAGTTGAGCATGCCTGTTTCTTCTAGTAGATCTAGAACATATTTTCTTTGTGAAATAACAGTTCCTTCTTTTGACTGTGCTACCTCAATGCCCAAGAAATACTTCAGTTTTCCTAGGTCTTTGGTTTAGAAATGACTGCAAATATATTTCTTCAACTTACAAATCCCATCATGATCATTACCAGTTATGACAATGTCATCTACATAGACAACTAGATAAATGCATTTCCCGTGAATATCATGCTTGAAGAATACCGAATTATCAGATTGACACCGAATCATTTTAAATTCTTGAATTACTAAATTGAATCTTTCAAACTAGGCTCGTGGAGACTGCTTTAAACCATACAATGATTGTCATAGTCGACATACCAATTGTTATGGAAAGAAGTGTAAATTAGGAATACTTGATTGTAGGAGATAAATTAGGAAGTAATGTAAATAGGGAAGCTTGATTGTAGGAGATAAATTAGTCAATGTTTTTACCTAAATAGGCTAATTAGAACTTGTATAAATAGATAGTTTGTATCCTATTTAATTATATGAGAAATCTAGAGTTTACATGGTATCAGAGCCTTCATTCTTCATAAGCCGATCACTGTTTTTTTTTTTCATTTTTGATTTCTTTGCAGTTTTTCCGGTAAGCTTTCTCTACTGCGTCTAGGTCGTCTATTTGGACCTGCGCATTTGTGTCACAGCCACCCCTGGGAGGTTGCTTGGCCATAGTTTGGTCCCTGCCTGAATTCCGGCCGCCTGAAGCTCCGCGCGTGAGTGTCACGCGCCGCCTGAAGACACTGCTTCCGGCGCGTGAGAGAGCGTGACGCATTTTCCGGCGGACGGCTTCTGATTTCCGGCGTCGACTCACTGCCAGTGGGTTGTTTCCGGCCTTCTTCTTCTGGTCCGGTCTTCTTTTGGGTTGAGGTTTGAGTTTTTTGCCTCTGTCCTGTTGCATTTTTGATTCTCTGTTCAGTCTGCCTTTGTTCTATTTTTTTTTGTTAATATGGGTGATCAGAAGACCACGATTACAGATATGGTTCCGGTTGTGAGTAAAATAACAGAACATAAACTTGATGGATCTAATTTTATAGATTGGAGTAAGACAATTAGGATTTACCTGAGAAGTGTTGATAAAGATGATCATTTAACTAGTAATCCACCTACTGGAGATACTAGGCAGCAGTGGTTAAGGGAAGATGCCGGGTTATTTTTACAAATCCAAAATTCCATTGACAGTGAGATTGTTAGTTTGGTTACTCATTGTGAATTTGTCAAAGAATTGATGGAGTACTTTGATTTTTTGTATTCTGGAAAAGGTAATTTGTCTCGTATCTATGAAGTTTGTAAAAGGTTGTATCGTGTTGAACAACAGGATAAGACACTTACAACTTATTTTTCAGAAATAAAGAAAATTTATGAAGAGCTTAATGTTTTATTACCTTTTAGTCCTGATATCAAGGTGCAACAAACCCAACGAGAGCAAATGGCTGTTATGAGTTTTCTTGCAGGATTATCTCCAGATTTTGAGACTGCTAAATCTCAAATTCTGTCAGGCAGTGAGATCACTAATCTTCAAGAAACTTTTTCTCGCGTACTACGTACTGAAGGTTCTCACTGCCCTTCTCCCTCGATGAAAAGTGCTCTAATCAGTCATAATTCTGTGTCTGGACAATTTGGGAATCAAGGAAGAGGAGGAACTTCTGGGAATCATGGAAGAGGAGGTACTAACTTCGGAAGTGGAACTATCAATCAGGATCCTAGTGCTGTTATATGTTACTATTGTCATGAGCCAGGTCATACAAAACGAACTTGCAAGAAATTACTCAAGAAACAGCATAAGGCAAATATAGCTACACAAGATACTATGACCACTTCTTCTGACAACACTGTGACGATATCTGCTGCGGAATATGCTGAGCTTTCCAAGTATCATTCATCTAAGTCTACTGACCATTCCATTGCTGCTATTGCCAATTCAGGTACTCCTAATACATGTCTTATGACTGCCTCATCCAATTGGGTCATTGATTCTGGCTGTTCAGATCATATGACAGGTAATTCTAAACTTCTGTCTTCTTTAAAAAAACCTGGTACATTTAGTCATCATGTAACCTTAGCTGATGGTTCTAAATCTCTCGTTAGAGGTATTGGTACAGCCAGTCCTACTCCATCTCTTCCCTTATCTTCTGTCTTATGTTTGCCCCACTTTTCATTTAATCTATTGTCTGTTAGTAAAATCACTCGTCTATTAAATTGTTGTGTGATCTTTTACCCATCTTATTGTGTGTTTCAGGATCTTTTGACGAAGCGGATTATTGGTAGAGGACGTGAGTCTGGGGGTCTTTATCTTCTGGATGAACAAGTTTCCGTAGCATGTGCTGGTGCTCTCTCTCCTTTAGAAGTTCATTGTCGTCTGGGTCACCCTTCGTTATCTGTATTGAAGAAGCTGTGTCCGCAATTTCAGTCTTTATCTGTTTTAGATTGTGAGTCTTGTCAATTTGCCAAAAATCATCGTTTACCTTTAGCTCCTCGAGTCAATAAACGAGCTTCTTCTTCTTTTGAGATAGTTCATTCTGATGTGTGGGGTCCATGCCCTGTTACTTCTCAAAGTGGGTTTAAGTATTTTGTTACTTTTGTGGATGATTACTCTCGTGTTACATGGTTATTTTTAATGAAGAATCGTTCTGAGATATTTTCCATTTTTACTTCCTTTTGTGCTGAAATTAAAAATCATTTTAGTTCATCTATTCGCATTTTGCATATTGATAATGCTAAGGAATATTTGTCTAGTTCTTTCCAACAATATATGTCTCAAAATGGTATTCTTCATCAAACATCTTGTGTTGACACTCCGGCTCAAAATGGGATTGCAGAAAGAAAAAATCGACATCTTCTTGAAGTTGCTAGGGCCCTTCTCTTTCAAATGAAGGTACCTAAACATTTTTGGGCTGATGCGGTTTCCACCGCTTGTTTCTTAATTAATCGTATGCCCTCGTCTGTGCTCAGTGGTGAGATCCCATATAGTGTCTTATTCCCTTCTAAACTTTTGTTTCCCATTGAACCTCGTGTTTTTGGTTGTACTTGTTTTGTGAGGGATGTTCGTCCGCAGGTCACAAAGTTAGATCCTAAATCTCTCCGTTGTGTTTTTCTTGGGTATTCTAGACAGCAGAAAGGATATAGATGTTTTTCTCCTGATCTTAAGCGCTATATTGTCTCTGTGGATGTTACATTTTTTGAACAAACTCCATATTTTTCTTCATCTCCTATATCTGAGAGCCAGGGGGAGGTAGATGATCTTTTAGTTTATACTGTCCAACAAATTTCTCAGTCACCTGCCCTTGATCCGGTTCCTGTTCTGGATCCTGTCCCAGTCCCTACTACTGATCTCGTTCCAGATTCTATTCCTATTCAGGCACCAACCTCTCCTCGGCCTCGATTTGCTCAAGTTTATTCTAGAAGAACAGAGCCTACTGACTCACTTCCTCCACCTCCCGTTTCAACAGAAGATCCAGTTCTTCCTCCGTCAGATCTTGATCTTCCTATTGCTCTTCGTAAAGGTAAACGTCAATGTACTTATCCTATTACCTCCTTTGTTACGTATGATATCTTGTCTCCTTCATCCAGATGTTTTGTGAGTAATTTAGATACTGTTTCTATCCCTACCAATGTGAGTCAAGCATTGGCACATCCTGGTTGGCGTGCAGCAATGCAAGAGGAAATGACTGCCTTAGATGCTAATGGTACTTGGGAACTCATGACACTTCCTGTAAGCAAAAAGGCTATTGGTTGCAAATGGGTGTTTTCAGTTAAAGTTCATCCTGATGGGTCGATTGCTCGTCTGAAGGCTCGCTTAGTTACTAAAGGATATGCTCAGGTTTATGGACTTGATTATTCTGATACTTTCTCTCCTGTGGCTAAATTATCTTCTGTTCGTTTGTTTATTTCTTTAGCAGCTACTTTTGGTTGGCCTTTACATCAGTTAGATGTTAAAAATGCTTTTCTTCATGGAGATCTTCAGGAAGAGGTGTATATGGAGCAACCACCTGGTTTTGTTGCTCAGGGGGAGATAGGTAAAGTGTGTCGTCTTCGCAAATCGCTTTACGGTTTAAAGCAGAGTCCTCGGGCTTGGTTTGGAAGGTTTTGTGAAGTGCTACAACAATTTGGCATGAAAAGGAGTAATTGTGATCATTCTGCATTTTTCCATCGTTCTAATACCGGGATTATTTTGCTTGTGGTTTATGTTGATGATATTGTTATTACAGGAAGTGATTCATCTGGTATATCATCACTTAAATCATTTCTTCAAGCTCAGTTTCAGACGAAGGATCTAGGCCCTTTGAAGTACTTTTTGGGTATTGAAGTGTCCAGGTGTAAACAAGGCATATTCCTATCCCAAAGGAAGTATGTTCTTGATCTTTTGAGGGATACAGGTAAATTGGGTGCTAAACCGTGTACTGCTCCAATGATTCCTAATTTGCAACTAACAACAGATGGTGAATTGTTTTCTGATCCTGAGAGGTATATGAGATTGATTGGGAAATTGAATTACCTTACGGTAACACGTCCAGATATCTCATACTCAGTTAGTGTCCTGAGTCAGTTCATGGCTTCTCCTACGGTTATACATTGGGAAGCTTTGGGACAAATACTGTGTTACTTAAAAGGTGCTCCAGGACGTGGTCTTCTCTATAGCAATAATAAACATTTGAACATTGAGTGTTTTTCTGATGCAGATTGGGCAGGTTCAAAAGTTGACAGCAGATCAACTACTGGATATTGTGTTTTTGTGGGAGGAAACTTGATATCATGGAAAAGCAAGAAGCAAAGTGTAGTGTCTCGCTCTAGTGCTGAGTCTGAGTATCGAGCTATGGCTCAGGCAACTTGTGAGATTCTTTGGACTCATCAATTGTTAGAAGAACTCGGTTTCAAGTCATCTTCGTGTGCAAAGTTATGGTGTGATAATCGGGCTGCACTTCATATCGCATCGAATCCAGTATTCCATGAACGCACTAAACATATTGAGATAGATTGTTACTTCATTCGGGAAAAGATACAACAAGGAGTTATCTGTACAGAATATGTCAAAACAGGCGAGCAACTTGGAGATATCTTCACAAAAGCTTTGAATGGAGCTCGAGTTGACTATCTTTGTAACAAGTTGGGCATGTTTAATATATATGCTCCAACTTGAGGGGGAGTGTTATGGAAAGAAGTGTAAATTAGGAATACTTGATTGTAGGAGATAAATTAGGAAGTAATGTAAATAGGGAAGCTTGATTGTAGGAGATAAATTAGTCAATGTTTTTACCTAAATAGGCTAATTAGAACTTGTATAAATAGATAGTTTGTATCCTATTTAATTATATGAGAAATCTAGAGTTTACACCAATTGAGATTCCCCCTGAGCAATAAATCCATGAAGTTGCTCTATATATACTTCTTCAGTTAATTCTCCATGAAGAAATGAATTTTTAATATCAAATTGGTGGAGAGTCCAGTGGTGTATAGTTGCCATAGAGATAAGAAGACAAACATAGGTAATTTTGGCCACCGGGGAGAAAATGTCATTATAATCAATGCTATAAACCTGAGTGTAGCCTTTAGCAACAAGGCATGCTTTGAGTTGATCAATTTGCCCGTTCGGTCCAACCTTCACAGTAAACACTCATTTGCACCCCACCGTATTTTTTCTGTCCTGTAATGGAACAAACTCCCAAGTTTCATTATTGTGTAGCGCCGCCATTTCCTCCATCATTGCATTCCGCCATCCTGGATGTTGCAATGCTTCATGCACAATCTTAGATAAAGTGACATTCGACAAGGTAGAAACAAAAACAGTATATGAGGGTGACAAGTGATGGTAGCTAAGACAATTATATATTGGATGGGGGTTGCAAGTGGAATGCGTATCTTTGCGGATGACAATAGGTGGTGTGTCTGCATCTGCTATTGGCATGACTGGAGTAGGTGACGATGGAGAAGGAGAGTCATTGAAATTCAATACCGCACTTGTATCAGAAGAAGGATGAGTATTGTGAGTGGGGAGATAATGTCGTCTTGAGTAAAATCGGAAGGGTGGGTTTTGTTTTGTCAACTCCGTTTGTAGTGAAGTTAGATCTGGGATTGGAAGAACATTGAAAATGAATTTCTTGTGTTCAGTAGTAGATTTGAAATATGGCGATGACTCGAAAAAGGTTACATCAGCAAAAATGTGATACTTCTTTGTTGTTGGATCATAGCATTTATAGCCTTTTTGGAGTCGCGGGTATCCTAAGAAAATACACTTGATGGAGTTAGGCTTGAGTTTGTCCTTTCCTGGAGTGTGATCATAAACAAAAAGGTACAATCAAACAACTGTAATGGTAAGTAATAAGGCTTTTCTTCTTGAAACAAAAGAAAATGAGGGGTTTTATGTAGTAAGAAGAGCATCACCCAAAAAATGAAGTGGGACACTATGATGAATCAAAAGAGTGCGAGTTGTTTCAATGAGATGTCGATTCTTACGCTTTGCAATCTCATTTTGTTGAGGGGTGTAAGCATAAGAAGTTTGATGAGTGATCTCATGTGAAGATAAAACGTTGGAGACAGAAGACGACAAATATTCCTACTGTTATCACTTTGTAAAATTTTTATTGAAGTATGAAATTGATTCTGAATTTCTGCAAAAAAATTTTGAAATATAGAGAAAAATTCAGAACGATTTTTCATTAAATTTATCAAAGTACAACGGGAATAATTATCAATAAATGTAACAAAATAGTAAAATTCCATAGTTGTACAGACTTGACTTGGACCCCAAATGTCGGAGTGTACTAACTGAAATGGACATGTAGCCCTATTATTTATTGTCTCTCTTAGGAAAAGAACTACGAGTTTGTTTCTCAAGTTGATATGACTCACATTCTAAGAAAGACAAATTTGAAAGACTAGGAATAAGCTTTTAAAGTTTTTGGATACTTGGATGACCAAAGCGGTGATGAAGGTCGGGAGAGGTGGTCGAAGTGAAGGCTGCAGGTAGGTATGAGTTGTAGAGGTGATACAAGCCTTGTGACTCATGTTCTATTCCAATCGTCTTCCTTGTACTCCGGTCCTGCATAATAACAGAATTAGCCATAAAAGTGATAGAGCAATTAAGATTCTTCGTCAATTTACTAATTGAGATAAGGCTACAAGGACATGCAGGGGCAAATAAGATATTATTTAAGGGAATGAAAGGTAATTGAATATTTTTAATTTTCTTAATTTTAGTTTGTAAACCATTAACAAGAGTAACATTTGTTGAAGTGGAAGTAAAGGTTTTGAAATGGTTTTTATTACTAGAGATCTGATCTGAAGCACCAGAGTCTAGTATTCAAGGGCTAAGAGGAGGACTCTTAGCAAGGCAAGCAAATGAATTACCAGATTGCGAACCACTATTTTGTTTTGTAGCTTGATACTGCAAATACTCATTGTAGTCTTCCCCAGTTAATGTAATAGAGTTTGATGATTGGGAATTTGTATCAGGTAAAGGAAGTAACCCGTCTCCTTGGGTTTGGACAATGTGAACTGCAGGTCAATTATGGTTATATTGATTGCTTTGCGGTGACTTTCCATGTAGGTCCTTACAAGTTTCTCGAGTATGACCATTTCTATCACAATGAGTGCAATGGACTTTTGAACCTTTCCCTTTGTTTTTTTGTGGACCTCCCTGTCTAGCATGAATAGCCAAAACAGATGACTCTATCTCATTATTTGGTGTTGTGGCTAATGAAATCCTCATGAGCCGAGCAGAAACATCCTCTAACGAGGGAATAGTAGTCTGGTTTCGAACAGAGCTTAAGTCTGGTTTTAGTCCAATCAGTGCTAGAACCATAAAAAATTTATTTCTTTGTTGTTCTTGTTCAGTAACCTTTTCAGAAAATGTTATAAGATAATTAAATTCATCTCTTAAGGTCTCAACTTGTCCTAAATAACTAGCCATATCTTGAAAATTTTGTTGTAGATGGACAAGGTCATACATATTTTTATAGATACGTTGAATATAATTAGTATATAATATCTTTGCCTTAGTCCAAACTTTATAACATGTTTTACAGGATTGAAACAATGCAAGTAGTTTTGGTTCAAGGGAGTGCCACAATAAACTACATAGTTGAGCATCAGTTATAATCCATGATTTTCTATCTTTTTCATCAATATCAGCAGCTTGTTTTTCTAAGTGTTCACTATAACCTTGACCCATAAACCACAATTCAACAGAAGCATCCCAAGACACATAATTATTACTACCATATAATTTAACAGTAGTAATAGCAGGAGCACCAGAAATAGAGAATAAGAGTGGTTTGATCAAACTTGAAGTTTCCGATATTATGAGATTGAACCAAGAGTATCAGCTACTGTCAAAATATTTCACCAAACAAATGTCAGCTCCTTGGAACAATGACAACTCTCTACTGCCAACAAGGAGCAATAATTTATCAGTGTCGGAAAATCAGAGTCACACCACCAGTGAACTTGGAATGAGGAGTCGAGCACCCTGGAAGATTCGCGTCGAAAAGAGGTCGTCGGAGACTGTTCACGAGCCAGAACGTGGTCTGTCGGTCAGAAACTTGTCACACTCGCAGGATTCCGGATATCAAATTCTGGGTCACGGTGCTCCTCTTGGGCAAGGCGGTGAGAGAAAATGATCACCTCTGTGTGGTGATTTGAAGTAGTAGTGAACAGCGGCAACAATGGTTGCCGCAGTAAAAATGACTTTCTGCTTTCTGAAGCAGACGAAATGAAGGAGGAGGAAAAAGCTAACCTGGATTCAAACCTCAGGCTTTGATACCATGTTGACAAATAGGGTAGAGAAGAATATGTTTATTTCACTTCACCTCTGTTCTCAAGATACAATAATATATATATATATACTGCCTATTACACATTTACAGTTTATTAAAATAATTAAACCGCAACCGACCCATATTCATACAACTGTCAACCCATACCTATATACAACTAGACATTCCAACATCCTTGATTGGAGTGTCTATATACGTGTGTCTCTGTGTATGTGTATGTATTTAATATGGTTCAAATAGTTTTATAACTTGTTAATTGATTTCTAATTGAAAATTTTGATCTGGCTTTCACCACTAGATGTGTTACCTTGATTTTTTACCATTCTGGATAACTATGATCTTTTTCTTCAGTGCAACTAGTTCCAGCAGGTGAATGGTATAGAAATTCAAACAATGAATTCTATCATCAACAAGATGGAACTTTTTGTTTCATATAATTCATCCACAGGAATTGTTTATTATGCCATTTTATTCTTTATAATCACATCTCTAGGTGAAGTTTGAGCATGGGAGATAATTGTCCTGCCATATTATTATTGTTCAGTGTCAGGTAGGATGATTAAGTGGTATAAAATTGGGATGTGTGCAAGACTGCTCTTATCATTAAGGTTTTGTTCCTCTATTTATGTTGATAAGGAATTATTTGTTTCAATTTTAGCTCTCAAACATAGTCCATTTTGACCTGGTGCCTTCTAACACTAGTATTGGAGACACAGGTGCTTTCCTGTATAAATGACAAATATAGATGCACAATTGGCACAATATCTCCCCAGGCTCATTTTAGAGGGTTTTGGATGACCAGCAGCTGTGATTGTGGTGCAATTCTCTTAGATTAGTGATAGTATTTTGTCAATATTATAATATCTGATTCTTTTTAAAAAAAATTTAAAGATTCTGGTAGCCTTATTCTCCACAATGCTTTATATGTGGCTTCCATCAAAATGTCGCTGCTGTGATAATCTAACTAGTAGCGCTGAATTCTTCATGATATGCAGGTAGATATTAATGTCCACCAATTCTTTCGAGGGTATCTGAGTGGTCTGTCTGACAATGAGGATTGGCCCCAGATACTGAAATTGAAAGATTGGCCTCCATCTACTATGTTTGATGAACGTATGCCACGGCATGGTGCTGAATTTGTCTGTTGTTTGCCCTTCAAGGAGTATACACATCCTCAAAAAGGTCCATTGAACCTTGCTGTCAGATTACCTGAAAAGTCTTTGAAGCCAGATATGGGGCCAAAGACATATATTGCTTATGGATGCTATCAAGAGCTTGGGCGTGGAGATTCTGTAACCAAGCTTCATTGCGACATGTCTGATGCGGTATGCTCAGTTTTCTTTTTCTCTTGTATGGTTTCTGTTTTCTATAGCTAGAATTAGATATCAAAATGGAATGGAAGCAACTCTTGAGAAAGTCATACTTATGTATTTGCTGTGTGAGCCTATATGAAGAGAATATAAACAATATTTAAATGAGCTGGATGACCGAGGCAACTGATTTGGTGAAACTGCTGCATATAATAGGAACAGTATGACTAATAATTTAGCTAAATTGGTCTGGATTCAGCAAGATTGGATAGTCTATTTAGTATACTTTTTCCTGAATTCCAATTGATGACAGTAGTCTAATTCATTATGGGCCAGCTGTGTTTAATATCTTTGAAATTGTCCCAACTTGAAGTTAAGCAGTTGATGATGGTGTTATGGTTTGTTATTCTGATGGTTGATGGTATAACAGCTTCCCAAGTCTTGAGCTTTTACAACAGTTTTTGATCTTGTCCCATTGCCTCCTGGACTTTGATTTTCTTAGAGTTAACTATGGCTGAAATTGGATGCTTTCTAATTCCTCACATTAAAGTATGATGCTTTGTTCAATTGTGGCAGCTATTTTCTCACAATAAGATGCTTAATTTTATTCTTTTTTTTGCCACCGTCAATTGCCTGTTAACTTTTTGCTGTTTGCCAACTGATTACTTGTTCATGGCTGGTTCATTTGTTTCCTTAGTATGCAGACCTAGGAATTCTGCCTATATCATGACATGTTTATGGAATGCCTGATTTGCTGAAATAACCATTAACCAATCATCAAAATAAAATTGTTTTCCCACATGTTCAGCTTTTTTGGGTTATAAAATAATATGATGGCTATCTTTGACTAGTTTTTGACTGCACCATGGAATTCTGAATGGAAACAGTTCTTGTTACTTGTAGGATTGAGCCTTAAATGTAGTCTATCATGCTATTGAAAGAATAGACTGATGAAACTCCCATTCCCAGAGTTCTACTTACATGGGATCATAACTGGTTATAGTCTCTCTTAAGTTGTCTTAGTAGAACATTTAGATTTATTAATGTACAAAACATTAGCATGTGCCTATTGTGAAACAATTTCTTAACCTTATAATTGGTTTTTTAATCAATAATTGTTTACATATTATAGAGGTGGCTGTTTTTGGTCAATGTTTTAACTCATACAGCAGAAGTGTCCTTTATTCTTGCATCGGTTGCTAAGATAAGAAGAATTGAAAAAAGTAAACATATGAATGTGGCGGTTCTGAAACCAATGCTTAACTTGTAATCCTTTTAATTTTCAGTTGTTTATTGTAAAATTGGCTGTTTCAGGTCAATGTTTTAACTCATACAGCTGAAGTGGCCCTTAAGGCTGAACAACTTGCAAAGATAGAAAAATTGAAAAAAGCGCATATGCAGCAAGATCAAAGAGAAATTTTTGGAAATTATCAGCTTGTAAAGAAAGATGCTGGTGGTGAAATGCATGGTGGTTCGTCTGGCAGCTTACCTGCAGATGACAAGGAAGCTGCAGAAGTTGATAATATGCATGAGGATTCAGGGTTTAATGATAGTGTTTTTCCAAATAAATGGGAGCTGAAAAGTAGCAAGCAGGCAGAAGTATTTCAAGGTATGAGAGCTGAGAGTGACATGGAACTTAATGAAGGTGATTACCAGAATGAGGAGTTTCTGTTTATTAAACCTAACTTTTCAGATATATCAGAGCTAAAAAGCAGTGAGGCAGATGTTCGAAGTAGATGCACTGAGAATGGTGGAACATCAAATTGTGGGAATGAGTTGGAGAGTCCAGATGAGGAAGGTGCTGTTTGGGACATATTCAGGAGAGAAGATGTTCCCAAGTTGCAGGAATATCTGAACAAGCACTTCAAGGAATTTAGGCACATTCACTGTTGTCCATTGCAGAAGGTAATTGTGCATTTAAAATATATTTAGTATGCTTGTTTGTCCACCAAGTGGTGTCTGCATTATAATTTTTGATGTTTGCTTCTTCCTGTCAAGATTTTTGAGTCAATCTTCTGAAAAAAAAAGTGTTCACAACTAGGAAAGATGTGTTGATAACTCTGATGTTTGAGTGCATGATTTTTATCTCTCAAGTTTTCTTCTTTCTTAAATTTTCTTTTGTGTTCCACTTTTTTCTTAATTATTTTACAATACTGCTCTGGAAAACAATTTGACAATTGGAATTTATCATGAATTTTTCTTTAGGTATGTATGGTGTGTGTGAGTGGAAGTTATGGCCAGGATGGCAGAAGTCATTAAGTTTGATGGCTGACTGCAAATAAGGAACTTGCCAAAGATAAATAAAATAAGACAAATAATCAGAATATTGCTGGTTAGCTGCATGTGCTCAAGTTGTCGCTGCTCTTTTTACCTTTTCTCATCAACTACTGTCTTGTCTTCTATAGGTTGTTCATCCTATACATGATCAGACCTTTTATTTGACTCTGGAGCACAAGAGGAAACTGAAAGAGGAATTTGGTTAGCCATCTCATTTATATTAGCTATAATAGTTAGATGTTTATTTAATTTTAAACTATGTGATCTTGCACTTTGATGCAGGCATTGAACCATGGACATTTGTCCAGAAACTTGGAGATGCAGTCTTTATTCCTGCAGGCTGTCCTCATCAAGTGAGGAACTTGAAGGTAAAGTAAATAGTTATTCCACAACATTATGGTCCTAAAAAATGTGAAATTTGGTAATTATGGCTGGTATACAGGTACTGCTCAAATTTATATTATCTAGGTTGTAAAATTATTTACAATGAGGTTCGCTTCCTGCATCTATTTGTTATGCAGTGCATGAGTCCCATGTTTCAGAAAAACATCTCTTTGATGGATTATGTGATTGAAGTTGAAACCTGGTGTATGGCATGTTATGTTCACTTTGTTCATGTAATCATATTGACTTATCTTTGGACATCACAATGGATTACTTTTGTGCTGAAGGGATAGCACCACATGAAGCATTTGCTAATTTCGTTGCTTACTGACTCAATACATTTATTTATATTGTCAATTGGCCTACCCCAGGGGACGTGTTCATATGCATTAGACTTGACTAATGATATTGCTTCTATGTTTTACAGTCATGTATAAAAGTAGCACTGGACTTTGTTTCACCAGAAAATGTTGGTGAGTGTATACGTTTGGCAGAGGAATTTCGTTTACTTCCACCAAATCATCGGGCAAAAGAAGACAAGTTGGAGGTATTATTTGTCTCAGTTTTAGTTCTTTTCTAACATGCACTTTTTGTATTGCTTATCACATGTTTTCAGAAGTGTTGAAATGGTGTTGATGTGAGGAGTAAAGTACAACTGGACCATGTTGTGTGTGTTACAGCCTTTAAGTACTTGATGGTAGGGCTAGTTAAATGATCAGCGGAGTTCAGCTAATGTTCAAATTCTTCGTATTATGGGAAATTAGTGTTTAATTGGAACTTAAATTAGACTAGACAAGGGAGTTAATCTGGGGCCGACATTATACTGCCGTGTGAGAAGAGGTATCCTCAAGGGTACTAAATGCCGGTGTGCCAAATCTTAGATTTCCACAAAGGGGGTACCTCATGTGGAAGAGACTCTATAAGGGCAACATTAAAATGATCCATAAACTTGTAGAGAAATTCAGAAAAGCACCTCAGCAAGTTAATCCAGTGGTGCCTTTATTTTAGAAGTCTTGACTTTTAGCTATTAGAAGTTCTCTTTATATGGATCGAAGAGTGATCCTATTTAGTTAGAAAGATCCAAATCCCATAAGCAAAAGAAAAGAAAACTTCAAAATTTATGAACAAGCTCCTTTTAGTTGCTTAATATCATACAAAATAAAATAAAACAATAACATTATCTGACCAATACTCTTAGTTCCTACCGTAACAATTCGTTAAAAAATTAGCAAAATTATGCTTGATATGAAGGCAGTGATCTCTTCATTTTAGTAAATGTGTAATAAACATTACAATAAAATCCAATTATTAAGACTGGACAGCTGGCATCATTTCAATTCTGATTGCTGCATAACCATGCATCTCTCTTTCCCTCCTGTTGCCACTGTCAACATCCAATGTCATATCTGGAATGTTCTTATGGAACCTTAATGCCTACAACATGCTCAATTCTTTACTCTTTTTTTCATGGATTATACTCATTCAAATATTGCTTTTTTATTGTTATTTTTAAAAATTATATTGACATGTTAGGGTCTGGGTCTTGAAACAGGTGAAAAAAATGTGTCTTCATGCTATTAACTGGGCTGCGGAAATTTTGGAGAATGGTGGAGAGTGAGTAGTTAATGATACATTCTGCCTTACAAATTCGTTTTTTCATCATTTTTGAGCATACATTAATTGCTTCATCCTTAAGTTTTTCTTCTTTTCCCACTATACTATTGCCTAAAGAATTTAGAATCAAATTTATGCTGGTTCTCTTATCAGTTTTTGATGACACAACTTTAAATTAACGGTGTTTTTTTATTTTTTATTTTTGTTAATACAATATAATGCATATTAATTTGGAATTGAGCACATTGAAAATTTGCTTTATGGTTCAACTTCTCAGTGATTGGGAATATCTCAAATGTAATAGAATAAGTAGTTGCTTTATAGAATTTATATTAGAGCTCTGAGATTTTTCTTAGGATCTATTTGGTTAGCTAGTTGTTTGAAATGAATGAATCTTTGGAATTGTAACACCATATTGATTTTTGTGGCACTATATTTAAAACTCCAACTAAATCTGATAGGAATGTAAGCCCAAGGCCCTATCTGGTTTATACCCGAAGGAGCAAGATTGGAAAGCAAGAAAAGGGAAAGGGACACCTCAGCAGTTAGTTATGTGCAGCTTAGGATATATATAGGAGAATGATGGGAATATTGGGTATCATTTTTGTTGTTTCTGCTTTTGGGACAGATTATTCTGTACTGGCCTTGGCCTGGGAGGTTGTTACAACCTTTTCTTATCTTTATTTTTGTTATCATCTTCATCTGTAATTCCTTCTTGATTTGGAATACAAATTTCATTTCTCTTCTCCACACATCTGCTCTTTAATTCTTTTGTGTCTCTGCTGGAATTGTGGTTTTACATTCACTTCTCTATCATTGGTCCGACCTGCCGGCGCTCAAATTTTCCATGCCAAACACCAGAATGGATAACCGTGTTGAATCTCTAGAGAAGAATGTAGCCACCATTGATGAAACTCTTTCCTCTCTCAAACTTGACACCCAACGACAGTTCACTGAAAACCAAAAACAACTTTCTGAACTCAACCAAAAATTCACAGATCTCCATAACCTGCTACTTAAAAACAAATCCTTAGTGGAACCCACTGCTGAATCAGCACCCACTTCCCACACACAAATACCAATACCACCACCGACTCACAATAGCTTTTCCCAATCTCCATCCTCATCCCGAAATCACACCCAAACCTTACCCACTCACTCAAACACCAATTCTGATTCCCATTTCACTGAACAACGATCGGACATGCCGATTTTTGATGGAATAGACCCAGTAGGTTGGGTCGCTCGAGCTGAACAATTTTTTGAACTTTATAAAATCCAACCCCATGAACAGATTTCTCAAGCTTTTGTAGGCATGCAGGGCCATCCTCTTCATTGGCTCCGATTCATACGCCATCGTAATCCCAGTCTGGATTGGGTTTCATTTAAAACAGAACTTTTCCAACAATATGGTGGTGACCTCTCTACAAATCTGTTTGAAATACTTGCTTCCACAAAACAAATGGGTTCTGTTACAGACTTCATCAATGAATTTATCTCTCGTGCAGCGCAAACTCCTGATGTCTCTGATTCCCAATTGATTGGTTACTTCTTGAACGGACTTCAGAGAGATATTAGGGTTCGAATGAGGTCGACAGATACCACCGACCTTTATCGCGCAATGAGAGTCGCGAAGGAAATTGAGCAAGAAATCGCTCATTCTTTGCCGCACCAACCATTCGGCCGACTTCATTCCAGCAATGTCTCTTATAGCCCAATATCCAGCCCAATCCCTAAATCCGTCCAACCCCTTACCATCCGCCCAAATCAAATTACCCAACAGATTAACAAACCCAACTCCACAAACTACAACCCGACCCGTCTTCATGGAGCTCCTGCCCGACCTCTTGCCCTACCAGCTCCACCACCAAAACCTGACACAGAACCTACCAGAAACCGTGGAGTACGACATTACTCTCATAAAGATTACCTAGACTTGCGGGCAAAAGGGCTTTGTTTTCGATGTAAACAACCATATTCTCCACTCCATGTCTGTCCGAACAAATCTTTGAGGGCTATTATTGCAGGAGAAGATGAATTCGAGACTGAAATTGATGCTCATCAATTGGAACACGACAATGAGTTCTCACCTGAAATTGAAGCTGACGTTAATGAAGCTCATTTTTCTCTCTTAGAGCTGCCAATATTTTCAATGAGGGGAATATCTAGGCCTAAAACCATGAAATTCTATTCATTATTAAACAACCGATCTGTCATTGTGATGGTTGATAGTGGAGCAAGCCACAATTTTGTCTCTACAGAGTTAGTGAAAGCTTTAACACTCACTGTAAGTAATACTTCCCCTTTCTTTGTGAAACTTGGTGATGGCCATAGGATGACTTCTCAAGGAGTTTGCATCAACCTAAAATTAAATTTAGGTAACATGGATTACAGTGGTGATTTCTATGTGTTTCCACTAAGTGGTGTTGACCTAATATTGGGAGTTGCTTGGCTTGAAACATTGGGTGATGTAAATGTTAATTGGCTTAAATTAACCATGAAATTTCAACATCATGGTAGGGAGATTGTGCTTATAGGTGATCATTCTCTTACTCGAAAACCAGTTTCCCTTAAGTCTATAAGGAAGCTTCCTCAACCAGAATTTTCGGCCTTGCTCTGGGAAATCTCTCATGAAGTACATCAGCCCTCATCTTCATGTGTTCTGCCTCAGCAACAGCAACAAGAACTGCAAACTGAGCTTAACACCCATAGAGATGTCTTTTCTGAAATTTCAGCACTTCCTCCTCGCCGGGCTGCTGACCACAGAATTCTATTGCAACCAAATCAGTGCCCTGTATCGGTTAAACCTTACCGCTATGGCCATACACAAAAAGATGAAATAGAAAAGCTGGTTCAAGACATGCTCAGTGCAGGAATTATCAAACCAAGTACAAGTCCTTATTCTAGTCCGGTATTGCTTGTTAAGAAGAAAGATGGCAGTTGGCGATTCTGTGTTGATTATAGACAGCTTAATAGAGTAACCATTCCACATAAATACCCCATTCCCATTATACAAGAGCTCCTTGATGAATTGCATGGTTCCACATATTTCTCTAAGCTTGACCTTAAGTCGGGATTCTTTCAAATCCGGGTACATGATTCTGATACTGAGAAGACAGCTTTCCGAACTCATTCCGGACACTATGAATTCATTGTAATGCCGTTTGGGCTAACAAACGCTCCAACCACTTTTCAGGCAGTGATGAATGATATCTTCCGGCCATACTTACGGAAGTTTGTTCTTGTGTTTTTCGATGATATCCTCATTTACAGCAAAGATTGGGAGTCTCACATGGTTCACCTCAAGTTAGTCCTACAGTTACTTCGGGAGAACTCATTGCATCTTAATGAGAAAAAGTGCTCTTTCGGTAGGCTTTCAGTGGATTACTTGGGGCACACTATTTCAGCTGCGGGTGTGGCCATGGATCCATCCAAAGTATCTAGTATCCTTCAATGGCCTACCCCAAAATCAGTCAAGGGTGTTCGTGGATTCCTTGGTTTGACTGGATATTATAGGCGTTTTGTCGCCAACTATGGCTTGCTTGCCCGACCATTGACTTCTCTTTTGAAGAAGGAGGCGCAAGAGGACTTTAAATGGACAAATGAGGCTCAAGAGTCCTTTGACAAACTCAAGGCGGCTGTCACATCTTCGCCGGTACTAGTCATGCCTGATTTTTTTAAAGAATTTGTTATTGAGACGGATGCCTCCAAGTAAGGTGTGGGAGCTGTACTACTTCAAGATAACAAGCCAATAGCATATTTTAGCAAAGCTACGGGTGATCCTGCTCTCTCCCGATCTGCATATGAAAATGAGCTCAAAGCATTGGTACTAGCAGTTAGACATTGGCGACCCTATCTCATTGGCAAGAAATTCATTATCCGGACTGATCAACAAAGTCTCAAACATTTCTTACATCAAGAAGTCTCTACTCCAGCCCAGCAGTATTGGCTTGCAAAGATAATGGGTTATAACTTTTCTATTGAATACAAGCCAGGCAAGAGTAATAAAGCTGCTGATGCGTTATCTCGATGCAATGAATTGGTGGAATTCCAAGCCTTATCCAAGCTTCAATGGTTTGATTGGGATGCCATTCAAACTGAAATTCAGCAAGACACTCACTTATCTCGTATTGCATCCGATCTTATGGCAAACAGTGAGAAACATACACATTATTCTATCATCCATGGCCGGTTGTACTACAAGGGCAGGTTAGTGCTCTCTCCTTCTTCTTTGTGGATTCCTAAACTAATCAATGAGTTCCATTCCACTTCTGTGGGGGGCCATTCTGGAGCATTCAGAACTTATAAAAGAATTGCTGCAAATTTTTATTGGCCCGGAATGATCAAGACTATCCAGAAATTTGTTGCATCTTGCTTCGTTTGTCAGACACACAAATACGAAGCCATGTCCCCTGCTGGTTTGCTGCAACCTCTGTCTATTCCCTAACGAATCTGGGAAGATATA
Source organism: Garcia nutans (assembly GCA_947685225.1). Taxonomy (NCBI): domain Eukaryota; kingdom Viridiplantae; phylum Streptophyta; class Magnoliopsida; order Malpighiales; family Euphorbiaceae; genus Garcia; species Garcia nutans. The sequence continues at coordinate 60,844,796 of CANTUV010000031.1, forward strand.
TCAATGGACTTCATTACTGGGTTACCTCGATCAAATGGTGTTGATTGTATACTTGTTGTGGTGGATAGATTATCTAAATATGCTCACTTCTTGGCACTAAGGCACCCATTTTCAGCAGTTAAAGTGGCTGAAGTATTTGCTAGAGAGATAGTGAGACTTCATGGGATACCGACTTCTATAGTGAGTGACAGAGATCCTATTTTCTTAAGCCACTTCTGGACTGAACTATTTCGCCTCCAGGGCACGACACTCTCCTTCAGCTCTGCCTACCATCCTCAAAGTGACGGTCAAACGGAGGTCCTTAATCGCAGCCTTGAGTCCTATTTGCGGTGTTTCTCCTCCGAGCAGCCTAAAAGCTGGTCTAAATGGCTTTGTTGGTCGGAATATTGGTATAACACAAACTTTCAGGGCGCTATCAAGAAGATACCATTTGAGGTAGTGTATGGCAGACCACCACCTGTTCTCCAACACTTTTTACCCGGAGAGACACCCGTGGAGGCTCTTTCGCAACATTTGCAAGATAGGGATGAGGTACTAAGGCAGCTGCAACACAATTTAACTAGATCACAGCAGCTCATGATCAAGTATGCCAACAAGCACCGAAGGGATGTTCAGTATGGCATAGGAGACAAGGTGTTCCTTAAGTTAAGATCATATCGCCAGCAGTCCGTCACCAATCGCATTTCAGCTAAGCTGGCAGCAAGGTACTTTGGGCCATTTGAAGTAATTGGAAGAATTGGTGCTGTTGCATATAAGCTTAAGCTGCCAGAAACAACTAAAATCCATCCGGTATTTCATGTTTCACAATTGAAAAGAGTGGTGGGCAATCATCCAGTAGTGGAAGAGCTTCCAGACTCCTTATCTATTCCTCATGAACCGTTGCTGGAACCGTCCAAGGTTCGTCAAAGAAAAATAGTTAACCGGAATGGTGAACAGGTTTCCCAAGTATTAGTGCAATGGCAGGGACAGTCTGAAGACAATGCAACCTGGATTGACGAGTCTGATCTGATTGCTCAATTTCCTCACTTCCGCCTTGAGGACAAGGCAGTTTCTCCGGAGGGCGGTAATGATAGGAATGTAAGCCCAAGGCCCTATCTGGTTTATACCCGAAGGAGCAAGATTGGAAAGCAAGAAAAGGGAAAGGGACACCTCAGCAGTTAGTTATGTGCAACTTAGGATATATATAGGAGAATGATGGGAATATTGGGTATCATTTTTGTTGTTTCTGCTTTTGGGACAGATTATTCTGTACTGGCCTTGGCCTGGGAGGTTGTTACAACCTTTTCTTATCTTTATTTTTGTTATCATCTTCATCTGTAATTCCTTCTTGATTTGGAATACAAATTTCATTTCTCTTCTCCACACATCTGCTCTTTAATTCTTTTGTGTCTCTGCTGGAATTGTGGTTTTACATTCACTTCTCTATCAAAATCTCTGGCCAATTGGAAATGACCATATTTCTGAATGACCCTTGCTTAATTTGATGTTTTTCTGTTCATATAATCTTCAGCTAGTCAAAATTTGGCATAAAATTATATTTCCATGTTTCAAAGAATGTTGCCTAACTAAAGCTAAAATTGTTAGGTCAAGTTGGTATTTACTTTGTAAGCACTAATAATTAATTGAACCAAGTTAGTTACTAGAGATTAAGAGATACTAATGTGTTTTTGCATGTGTGTGTGCTCTTATGCACTTGCTCATGTAATTTAATGCTAATGAATGTTCCATGGTTTGGTCTTGTTCTTTCTTGATCACTGTATTACCCTGTCACAGTTATTGTTGCAAAATGGTTGATGCTGCTATTTGTTTTTTGTGTTTCATATAAATCACTGAAGTTCATATATGGATCAATTTGGTTTATGAAGAGACAAAAGACAAGGGGGGGAAATCTTAATAATAATTTGAGTATAATTTTTTAGAATGTTTTGGTCCTCTTGGGCACATAGTGCTGTGAGATTTTCCTTGGATTGCCCTACATCTTAAACTTTTTTTTTATCAGTAATCTTAAGCTTTTCTTTGGTAATGATGAATATGAAAGGTGGTTTTAGTGCACAGATTTTTGCATTGTTGACCCTAGGGAGGTCCTATGTGTAGCCTTATTTTTGCTTTGCAATTAGATATATTTTTTATTTCTTGTGGTCTGAATGGGCTGCTTTTGATTCACAATGAAGTAAAACTTGAACAGATCTGAATATACAGTGTAGGTTTCGTTTATGGATTAGCTGAAATCACTTTCAGGATAGATGGTGTATTTTTTTCTTTAACAAATGTTTATTATGGCTATTTTTTTTTCAAAAGCCTTGCAGCCTTCTAAATGAACTCATTCAAGGAGAAGGCTTAAAATATTTGCTTTTAAAGTTCTTTTTTGAAAAAAAAATGTTTCTTTCATTTTAAATATCATTTAGTTAAATTAACTGAGTTCTGGAATTTGCTCATGTTTCAGGCCATCCAAGCAACCGGCAGAAGTAGAGAAAAATTCAACTGCAAAGAAACGAGGAAGGAAGAAACGGAAATCTTCGAAGGGATAAAACTTGCTGGGCATTTATGCCCTTGTTGAAGCATCCCGGGCATATAATTGTTTGTTAGGCTACTATTAATCATTTTCCGATTATTATACTAATGCCCTTTAAATTGTGGTTCCCAGATTACTCACGTCTGCCAAATTATTCTGCATCATCAAGAGTTGTTTTACTGAGAACCTACATATTTTGTCTTTCTTTTGGCAGGAATCTTGGTTTTTGTATATAATATCATTCTTCAAAGCTTCTCATGCTTATGCGGAGTAAATTTTGTATCAGTTTTTGTATACTCCAGGTAAAAGCAGTGTATTTACAAGGGCATTTTGTCGTGTAGGAGCAATTAAGTGGTTAGTGGTTGGATTGTACTGTATATGGTGTACTTTTCTACTTATAAAATTTAGCCCGTGTTGCAGTAATGGATTAGCTTTTTCCTTTTTTTTTGGGTACATAATGTTCTTGGAAGGAAATGAGATTATTTGAATATTGATTTTTTATTCTCATTATGCTATTTGGGGTTTGATTTAGTCCGCATAATAAAAGAATTGCACATAAACGAATGATATTAATGCCGTTACTGAGAAAAAAAAATAAACTGTCAATTTTTAAATTAAGCATTTCACTTACGTTAAGCTTTTCATTTTAGATAATGACTGCATCTAAAATTTTGAAGCCGATATTATTTACTTTAAAAAAAAATTAAAATGTGAATGCATATGGATATAAAGTTATGAGTTGGTGGTGCCATGGTAAATGCATTTTCCGTAGTTGATTTATACTCACTTTATCTGGAAATATGTCATGTTAATGTTTTGGTCCGGCTTTCAGGTGTAATAAATTAAATCAAAATGTTCTTGTTATGTGCGGAATATTTAAAGGTGATAAAACTCTAAAACCAAGGTTTGTAAATGTAACGCCTGTGCAACGAGTTAGTTCTAAAAAAAATACAATAATTGAAATAACAAAATATAATCAAGCATAATAATTTATCGAAGATTTGATATGTCAATTTTTTAAAAAGCAATGCACATTGTGACATGCTTAGGGTTGGCAGTGGGATGGAAAATCCCTTGTTTCCATGGGAATTTGCTCTTCATTTAGTGTTTTTATAATTATTTTTATAAGTTTTGAACATTGTGACATGCTTAGGGTTGGTAGTGGAAAGAAAAATCCCCCATTTTCATGGAAATTTGTCCCGAGCAAGATGATAATTTTTCGTAATCTTCCCTTGTAAGGATGAGGATGGGGAGAATTTTTTCCTTATTGGTTGGAACAAGGTAAGGACGACGAGTATACTCTCTATCTCGCGATGATTTGATATATTATTATATTATATATCATGTAAATTATGTTTTAGTTATTTTGTACATGTGAAATAAATTTATTTGGATGTATTTTATCTTATTGTATTTCTTAAATTTTATTATATATATTCATTGGATTATTATGTTATTATAGTCTATAATTATTATGGATTATTAAATTTTCTTTTTTTTTTTAAAATAAAAGAGTAAAATTGTCATCGGGATCCTCGTGGGGAAGTGGACAAAAGCAAATTTATCCCTGTTTGTGGGGGTAGGGACGGAGATTCCATGCCAATATAGGGATGGTGATGTGAATAGTCCCCTTGCCCCGCCTCATTGCATCCCTAGATATGCTTAAACAATAATTTAAATACAAAAGAAAAATCTAAAGTACACAAATTGAGTTTTTTTTAAACTATTGTAATCAGTGATATATGGTCTGTTACGAACTACCAACCACATGTCACTTGGTCAGCCATAATGGTCAGCCATATGTAATATCGTTAGCTAAGTCAAAGATAAATGACTATTATGAACGACCAAATAAATATTAGTTAGCTATTATGGTCGACCAATATATTTCTTATAAGCTACAATAGTCGATTATATGTATGGTAGTTAGTCACCATCGCCAACTATATTACATTCCTTTTACTATTTCAGTCAACTAAATGCCTATTTAATTTTATATTATGAAATATAATTTTATATATATTTTTGTATAATTTTATTTACTTTGTGTACAAAATGGTGATAAAATAGTAGATGTTGTCTATTCCTATAATTTTACCACACTTGAGGTAATATGAATATGGTGCTTATTATGCTACCATAATTAAATATTATGCAATATTTGCTACTATTTCAGATTTTGATACAATAACGACTGATTATATAGACTTGACTGAAGATTTACATTATGTAATCATCCATAAAGCTGTTTATTTTTATCTTTATATGAGATCGACATTATGTAATCTTTAACTACTACTATTATTATTATTATTATTATTGTTGTTGTTGTTGCTGCTGCTGCTGTTGCTATTGTTGTACTTGTTATTATTGTTGTTGTTGTTGTTGTACTTGTTATTATTATTGTTGTTGTTGTTATTATTATTGTTGTTGTTATTTGCTTATGAAATTTTTTTTATGACGATTTAGTCTACAAGTGATTGAATGGATTATGCTAAAACAATAAGTTAGCCTGTTTGGGAAGGCAAATCCCATATAGTTAGCCATTTTAGCCTACCAAATTGGATGTGGTCTGTCAGAGTAGCCAACTAAAATGCATTTAGTTGGTCATTCTAGCCAACCAAATCCATTTTGGTTGGTCATTCTGGCATACCACATTGCATTATGTATGAACCAACATAGTATAATGCACAATCATCAAATTTGAAAGGTAACCTATACATTTTGTGTGCAATTCATGGACACTTAAATCAACATAGCCATCAACACTTTAATCAATATAGAAATTTACTTAATTATGGAATATAACCAAAAAGCCCTATAATTCAAAAAAGTACTTATCTAAATAAATCTATATAAAAGTACTTATCTAAATAAATCCCAAATACATATGCAAAATATAATAAGGTTAGTAATGTATTAAAACTGTTCATCAATCTGTCAAACAATGCATATATGAATAAGGCATGTCAATAAGACCATCCTCCTCCACCTCATGATCTAGGATGACTAAATGGTCTAGTCAATCAGTGACTTCTTTAATCATATCAACAATTTGTGGTTATCTAACATAATGTCGCCTTCACCGGCGAACTTCTCTACGTACTTGTAACATTTTCATCCAATTTTGATGATCATGATCCAATGAGTCATCAGATGCATCAACAAGAGGTAAGTCAGGTTAACAAAGTGCAATGTTAGTTGACATAACTAAAATAACTATTCAATCATGTCATATGGAATGTATAAAGAATAATATTTTCACATAACTATGAATTTGAGAAAAAAAATTCTTTGCTTGCCAATATTTAAGTTAGCTACAAATAGATAACTAACTCCATTTAGATGGTCACAGTGGCCGATTATTTTTCTTTAGTCAGCCATAGTGGCCAAAAAAATGGTTTTAGTTGGCCATTGTGGCCGATTAAAAAATGTCATTAGGCTGACTAAACTATGCATAGTGAGAGCTCTTGGTTAGTGGTTGAATTGAGAGAACCTAGTAAAAAATGGACTTAGGAGTATTTAGCAAACCGGGGCCAATTATTTCTATTTAATATGCCACTACGATTAGCCATTATAGCCAACCAAGTCAAAGATGGTTGGCCATTATGGACAACTAAATAAATATTGGCTAGTCATTGTTGTCGACCAAGATACTTTTTATTTGCTATAATAGTCGATCATATGTATGACGATTGGTCATTATGGTCGACCACATTACATTTGGTTGGCTTTTTCATTCAACCAAATGCTTATTTATTTTTATATTATGGGGTATAATTTTGTGTATTTATATAATAATTTTATTTGCATTGTGTACATATGATGATAAAATAGTAGCTGTTGACTATGCTTATAATTTAACCACACATGAGGTAATATGAATATGATGCTTATTATGTTACTATAAATAAATATTATGTGATCATAAATATATCTAATATATAATAATACGTTATTTTTTTTGTGAATATTCAAGGGTAAAGATGCTTTGATATCGTGGGTTCGTACTACAGTGAAGCAACTTGGTTTTGTGGTAATAACAAAGCATTCAACATCATCTTAGGCGAGGAAAATTGCAAGAGTGACATTGGCTTATGAAAGAAAATGGAAAATATAGAAAATATGTGAAATTAGGTCGTGATGGGAATGCAAAAAGAAAGGCAGTGGGGATAAAGAAATGCAATTGTCCATTTACCTTGATTGGGAAACAACTGACAAATGATGATGGTGGGGTGTTTATGATGAAAAGTGAGGCACATAATCGCTCAGACATATGATATATGGAGGGCCATTCTTTTGTTGGTCATTTACAATAGGAAGAAGATAATCTTATATTTGATATATCACAATCAAATATTTGATCAAAAGATATATTAGTGACATTGAAATAATGAGATCCCCTTAACCTTTTTACCATTCAAATAATATACAATGCTCGAGAAAAGCACTGGGTAAAGGAAAGAGCAGGATGTATCCAAATTTAACAATTATTTAGCAAATGTATAGGGAATGGTTATATTGAATGACATATAGGTAACTCAGACTCTGAAATTTTGCAAGACCAATTTTTTGCACATCTAACAAGCAAATATAGCAAATTAATAAGAATTCAACACCTTAAATTGTCTAAAACAATTGTGCACCCCAAAAGGAAGAGTAAATAAGTATACAAGCAATAATCAATCCACTCCTCCTTGTCATTGTCACTAACATTATAGAAATTATCGTGTAACCATCCAAGACGCACTAAAATCTCTCGCTTAAATCTCAACTCTTCTTGTGCAATGGTCCTCTGACATCTTAGAGATTTCATCACTAAGTCCCCAATATTAAGGTTATCATGCTCATATGATTTAAACATAGACAACCCAATTACTGGAACTTCTAATATAACAAAGACATCATCCAATGTGATATTGGTCATTTCATGTTAGGGCATAGCTTAGCTCACTGCAAGTGGACAATAATAAAGTAATGCACGAGTATCATTGCATGAAGGTGTATTCTAAGTACCAAACAATCAAATTATTTATTAATTGGATAGAAAAGGTTGAATTTTAGAATTAAATAAAATTAACTAAACCTGAAACTGGATCTATTTAGTTCTGTTAAAATATTTAGATCAACCTTCGAAGTGTTTACCTTATATCTAAGTGAAAACTTACTTAAGATTGTTATCTCCTTGGACTAATGTTATATTTCCACTTTTGTTTCCTCACACAACATGTCATATCAAATATTTATTGGCCAGATAAATAATACAAGTTCAAAGATAACAAAATAACCTAAAGGGAAAATTCAATTGAATCAAATAATAATTAATTATTACAAAGAAAAATCAATAGAAACCCTAATTGGGGTTTTAGTTACACATATTTAAAAGAATGAAAGTAAAAGAAGTAAAAATAATTGAAGACATATTGACACTAAAGAAAAATAAGAAAGATCAAACTTGTGAAGTCTTTGGATTGAATGTAACTCTTGGTCTTAAATCTCTTCTTGGAACAAGCCTCCTTCTCTTTTAAAAGAATTATTAAGTAATAATTAGAAAAATTTTCAAAGAAAATTGATAAAACCAATTGAGAAGAAGGCTTTGGTATTTATAGAAGCTACTGAGTCTTCTCTTCTGATTAAAAAAAGATTTAGGGAAGATTTGGGAAGTTTTACTTAAATAGTAAGTCAAATTGCACAGAGTTTTGCTTAAAAAAAATTAGATTTCCAGCCACTTCACAATCCTCATAGTAGTGGCCTTGGGACCCCATGGCTGTGCTTAACTACACATAGCTATCCTATGAAAAGAAACTTTAAAGATTTAAAATTAAGCATGAGGCTGAATTCAAGGGTTGGAATGTTGATTAAAGAAGCATTAGAGGAGAAAGAACTTAAAAGAAGTGTGAGCGGAGATTTTTGCCCCCACTCCCGGTGGAATGGTTCTTGCGACTTCAGTAATGTTAGGCTCTGGGCTTTAGAGAACACGAGCCTAAACTTGAAAAATTAGAGTTGTCACCTGAACGGGCTAGGAAGATAGAAAGGGGTGGATGACTTTGTAATACCCCTTCCCGACCTATGAATAAGCCAAGGAGGAATGCTACATCGGGATATGAGCTCTGGTTATGTCAGCTTACTTAATGTTCCTTATAAAAATTTTTCAAAAATTTTGACAGAGTCTCCCTTAAAATTCTAGGTCCCAAGTGTCGACAAAACTGATTTTTCTTATTTTTGAAAAACATTTTGTTTCACAATTCAACTCAAGCACACTCCCAATAATCCACCCTTATAACCTCAGCTACAATCCTGCAAGAAGAATTCACACTTCTATATTTACAACCCAACTCAATTTAAAACCATACAGTTATTATACATTATTAGATTTACATGCCACATCAAGTTATCTCTTTGTATTGTTCAAATAAGTACATGCCAGTTTCTAATACCAAAATACAAAATGAAGAGCACCACCTAAGTTTGTTGATGACCGACAGATCGCAGGACTCCTCTGCTCGCTACTGGCTCCTTGCTAATAGCCTATGAGTTTAGAAGAAACTAAACTCGCTAAGCATTGCTTAGTGGGTACTTTAACTAATTACGGAAAATAAATAATAAAAGCATAATGCACTTTTAAAAGCAATGAGTCGTATTGAAAAATAATATCACAGTAAAAACAATTCATACATGTCATATATTCAGTTATTATCATTTTATCAGTTCGCTCCACAAGGTAATTTGGTAGACTAACGTATGGTAAGGAACTAACTGAAACAATTGTATATATATTCTATGGCTGTGGCCCTAAAAAATTGCGGACCAAGCCCTGTGGAATCTGTGGTCGAAGCCCTCGGACCGGAGTCCTATATAACTCGGGCGATTGCCCTATATAACTCGGACCAAAGTCCTATATAGCTCGGGTCGTCACCCTATATAACTCGGACCGAAGTCCTATATTGAAGCAGCACTGCATATAGTATGATATATCATACCCTTACCCTACTCAGTACTATCCCAGATACCCAGTGGAGCCAAAATTTTCATGCCATTTCTTAATCGAATATGCATTATACAATTATCGACTTATGTTTCTTATATTATTTCAACGTGAAATATCATATTTTGTGATTTTAATAACATATTATGCTCATTTATATGCATAAGGAATCAATTGGATTACTTTTGAAAAATGACCAAATGAATATTAGCAAAATGACCATATGAATAATAAATTCTGGTTTTGGACTCAACTTGATCCTTATTTTGAAAAATTGTATAAAATAATCTACATGACTAAAAACTCTAAAATTTTTACAGAATTTAGTTTTACATCTTAAAATCATTCCTTTAAAATTTCAGATCAAACTGGACACAAAATCTTGGTCAAGTAGTTCACCCAACCAGACTGCTCTAGTTGCCCTGCATCCTGGCAGCAGTTCTGAATTTTGTGAATTCCGTAAATTAAATTCAATCAATGTGGTTCCAAATTATTTTTATCAAATACTAGACTCACTAAAAAACAACATATCCAAAATTCAATTGAAGATCATTTTTTTCTAAATTTTATTAAAAATCCGGAAACATGGCTGTCTCAGTCAAGGTACCTCCTAGAGCAGGTCTAACAGAAATAATTTTTCCATAATCATAACCATTCTGAATTCAACTCAAAATATTTTTCAGTCATTCTAGACGCATTGAGGCACAACATATCAAAAATTAGCTTCAAGAACATTTTTCTATATTTAATTAAAAATCATACAAGTCACAGCATTTTCACTAATTCTAAAACAGAAAAATTTCAAGAAAATGAACAAACAATTAGTTAAAGTACCAAACCTTATTCTTTTAATTTCCCTTTGCTTTTCCTTCTTCTCCTTCCTTTATCTTTGTTTCTCCTTCAAGAAATTCAAGAACACAACCTTAAACATAAACCTTAGAATTTAGAACATGCACTACCCTTCCATTTCTTTTCAAACTAAATCCTAATCTAACCTTATTAAACCTTAGAAACCTTGATTCTTCCATTTAATTAATCAATATCATCACTACTTAAATTTTTCCCAAATCCACCATAAGAACCCTAATTTCCAATCTTCCAATAGATATATAAATACTTAAAATTGATACTAGAATTGAATTCTACATACTTTAAAACCTTAAAACTCACCTTGAACTTGGATCAAACTTGACAAAAATTAGAAATTCTTTGGTGTTCTTCCTATGGAGGCCGACGGTTTGGAGTGGTTTTTGGGGAGGATTTTGTGTTCTTCTTGCTATGATTTATAGTGGAAATGATATCCACTTTTGGGGTGGATGAATGCCTTAGGGCCATTTGTCCATCTCTTTTTCTTTTCTTCTTTTAATAAATGCCATATGGCTAATTATGATCCACTTTTGGGGTGGATGAATGCCTTAGGGCCATTTGTCCATCTCTTTTTCTTTTCTTCCTTTAATAAATGCTATATGGCTAATTATGATCCACTTTTGGGGTGGATGAATGCCTTAGGGCCATTTGTCCATCTCTTTTTTCTTTTTTTTCTTTTAATAAATGCTATATGGCTAATTATGATTGGCCATCACAAGATATTTATATTTTTCTTTCCAATTAAGTCCTCCAACTTTTCCCTCTTCCCATTTGGTACCCCAATTTATTCCATGTCATCCATATGGTACCTACATGGAACCGGGCCCATTTTATGCTCCGGCGATTAATTGATCGTATCTTTTAAACCGTACAGTTCCACGAGGCAAACTACATATGGTTTTTGATCCTCTCAACCTCTACTTTCTATTTTTAAAGTCTAATTTAGGTTTCCACGTCATTTTGAAAAATTACCAATAAGCCCTCGACTTTTTACAAAATTCCCTTTAGGTCCTTTCTTTGCTCGGGTATACCTGGACTCCGTTTCTGTTGATGATCGTTTCATTTTCAACCCCTCGACGTCCTCTACGCACTCGTGTGTTATTTCCTACTTTGGATTCATGTATAAATTTTAATTGGCAATGACCAAAATACCCCTAGTCTACATGTCCTCGTTTCTCTCTAACGGGGCGTTTCCTGGAAAAATCGTTACGTGTAGTTGTGACCCAATTTTTCTCTACTCTCCATTTTTGGAGTATGTTATGTGCACTATTAAGAACCTCCAGTACAACTTTTGAAAAATTACTCTTAGGTCCTCGGCCTTTCGAAAAATTACCTTTAGGTCCCGTCGACTTCACAGGCCTCCTTTGCACACCGATTTTGTTTTTGACTATCTCGAGCCTCTATTTGACCACTTATTTATGTCCTTCTTGCTTAATACTCGACTACCTAAACTTTGGGATGTGACAAACTTAAGTTCTAAGGAATCCTAAACCCCTACTAAATTCAGAAAGTTGGGTACGCATGGGAAAGGTGAGAAGTGATTCAACACCCCCATAATGCCTGGTTCATTGGAACCGGCCTCCTTTTCAAGTCTAAATATTATTAAATTCTTAGATTACTATGGTATTATCCATGTTATATGCAAATATTGAAATAAATAATGTAACACCCCTTCCCGACCTACATGTGTAAGCTGAGTAGAGGCGCCACACTAACCTAATGTTGCTACCAATTTTACTTAGTCAAATTTTAGTTCCGATTTTTACAAACATTTTGCCATAGTTTCGCCTAAAAATTGAGTCCCAAGTGTCGACAAAACCGGTTTTTTTCTTATTTTTAAAAACATTTTACACAAACCAATGCAAACAAAATCATTCTCAGTACACTCCCAATAAATCCCCCTTGTAACCTCAACTACAACCTGCAAAAAGGATTTACACTTCTAGTACAACATAAAATAAATGTTTTGTGACAACCCCCATATTTAAATATTACACAGCGGAAGTTATAAAATATTTACATATTTACAAATTCATATACATCAAAACCCAAGTTTTACAACACATAAAATTTATACATGATTGGCAAGTCTGCTCTGATCTTTAAGCTCCCAAAATGGATTCTTCAAGGTCTACTCTCACTAGGTCTTGATGAACTCTCGGGTTCAACTCTATCCACTCTATTACCTGCGCGATTAAACACTATCGCGCTAAGCCAACGGCTTAGTAAGATAAAACATGCTAATAGTATGCTTTAATGCAATACAATGCCACATATGCTATTGATAAGATCAACATTATAAATATAAAGTTAACACATAATTATGCATTTCACAAATCATAGTCATATAAGCATACCACATTCAACATTACTCAACAACCAACATCTTATTTCATTAACTCATAACATTATTTAGGACATTCATATAACCTTGACACCTATGGGCCCAACAAGTATTTAATACGATATTCAGAGTTCAGAGTTACTGCTTTGGTTCATAGTCACAATAATCACGCCCGTAGGCAAGTGTAACAGACCCAGTCTCTTGGATCATCAACTCAACACATATGAGGAGATCCTCAACCCGGCAAGACTGTTACAAATCATATATCTCATAGTGTAACAGACCCAGTCTCTTGGACCATCAACTCAACACCTATGAGGAGGTCCTCAACCCGGCAAGACTGTTACCTTTCATCATTTCTTAGGCATGCCACCCAAATCCAGAACTCTGAAACTGAATAACATATTAAACAAACAATTCATTTCCATTCTCAATTCTCATCACATTTAGGCAAACATGCCTTCTTTCTTTCAATTACATCATCTTAGCCAATAACAATGGCTTCACATTTCATTTCACAATATAACATCTCATTATTCAAGTATATATATATCTCATCCATGATCACATTATATCTCACATAGCATCATTCATAAATATCAACATTTCATTCCACATTACTCATGAAACACATTACCATTCACAATGCACAACATAACATTGTTCAATCTCAACAATGCAATTAGGAAAAAGAACAATTGATTATAACATTCATTGATTCAAGTGTGTTTAAAGTGTTTAGGGTTAGGTTTAAGGACCAACCTACCTTTGGAAAACCAAAGCAATGCAAAAAGAACAAAGAATTAAAACCCTAACCATAAATAGTACATTCTGGTTTTAAACTCCATTTTATCCTTATTTTGAAAAATTGTATAAAATAATCTACTTGACTAAAAATTCTAAAATTTTTACAGAATTTAGTTTTGTATCTTAAAATCATCCCTTTAAAATTTCAGATCAAACTGAACACAAAATCTTGGTCAAATAGTTCACCTAACCAGACTGCCCCAATTGCCCTGCATCCTGGCAGCAGTTCTGAACTTTGTGAATTCCATAAATCAAATTCAATCAACGTGGTTCCAAATTATTTTTCTCAAATACTAGACTCACTAAGCAACAACATATCCAAAATTCGATTGGATATGATTTTTCTACATTTTATTAAAAATCACGAAATATAGCTGTCCCAGTTAAGGTACCTGCTGGAACAGTTCTACTAAAAATAATTTTTCTAAACTCATAACCATTCCAAAATCGAATCAACATATTTTTCAGTCATTCTAGACTCATAGAGGCACAACATATCAAAAATTCACTTCAAGAACATTTTTCTAAAATTAATTAAAAATCATACAATTCACAGCCTTTACTAATCCTAAAACAGAAACAATTTCACTAAACACCAATCTTACTCTTCCATCACCAACACCAACCCAACTTCTCATCTATCAAGCAAAATCAATACTTACAATCATACCATAAGCAACTTAATCATACCACTTCAAAAGAATTGAAGAAATTAGAGAAAAGATCTTACCTTAGTCAAAAACTTCTTGAATCCACACTTGAACACTTAATCTTCCTTCAATTTGCTTCTAGCACCATGAATACCTCTCTTGCTCTCTCTTCTCTTCAATGGCCGGCCATACAACAACAAGAAGAAGAAGGAATGATGAAGAAACACAAAGTCAATAGGCATTAAATACCCATCCAAAAGAAAATTACTATAATACCCTCATCCATTTAACTAAGCTTTTGTCTCATATAAGCCCTTTATAGTAATTTCATTAACAACCAAAAATATCTTCTTCCACTTAACCATCACCTTGACTCTTCATTTGACCAATTTATATGCTATATATATCACCATATACACATCATATACATTTATCTCTACACCCTAAATTTCTTCTCCAAAACACATATACATATACATTCTCTTCCCATTTCTTTTCTCTTATCCCATCATATACATTCAATCCAATTTATAACAATAACAACAACAACAATATGCAAAACTTCTAGGGCATAAATGAGGATATTACAATTCTCCCCCTCTAAAAAGAAAATTTCGTCCTCGAAATTACCTGATATCAAAGCTGAAACAATTGCGGATATTGCTCTTGCATGGATTGTTCACTTTCCCAAGTTGCTTCTTCTTTTCCATGATTCTTCCACAAAATCTTCACAAGTGGCACTTTCTTGTTTCTCAACTCTTTCACATCACGTGCCAAAATAGCAACTGGTTCCTCTTCAAATGTCAAATCAGGATTTACTTCAATTGACTCAATCGGCAACACATGAGATGGATCCGACCTATACCTCCTCAACATAGAAACATGAAATACGTTATGAATACGATCCAACTCAAGTGGCAGAGCAAGTCGATACGCCACTGGCCCAACTCTTTCTAACACTTCATACGGCCCAATGAAACGAGGACTCAATTTTCCTTTCCGACCGAACCTCAAAATCTTCTTCCAAGGAGATACTTTCAGAAATACCTTATCTCCAACATCAAACTCTATATCTCTCCTTTTCAGATCTGCATACGATTTCTGTCGGTCTGAAGCTGCTTTTAACCTGTCTCGAATCAACTTTACTTTTTCTTCAGTTTCTTGAATCAAATCAGGACCAATCAACTTATTATCTCCAAGCTCATTCCAACAAAGAGGTGTCCTACACTGTCTGCCATACAATGCTTCAAATGGTGCCATACCAATGCTGGATTGGTGACTGTTGTTGTATGCAAACTCCACCAGAGGTAAAAATCTATCCCAACTTCCAGTGAAATCAATGACACAGCTTCTCAACATGTCCTCAATAATCTGTATCACCCTCTCTGACTGTCCATCCGTCTGTGGATGAAAAGCAGTGCTGAAATGCAGTCGAGAACCCAAAGCACTATGCAAACTCTTCCAAAATCTTGAAGTAAACCTGGGATCTCGATCAGATACTAAAGAAGTTGGAACACCATGCAACTTCACAATCTCATGGATATACAGCTCAGCCAACTTCTCCAAAGAGTAATCCATCCGCACCGGAAGGAAATGAGCTGTCTTAGTCAATCTATCCACAATCACCCATATGGCATCATGTTTCCTTTGTGTCAATGGCAACCCCGACACAAAGTCCATTGTCACTCTTTCCCACTTCCATTCTGGCACTGACAACGGTTGAAGCAACCCGGTGGGAACTTGATGCTCTGCTTTAACCTTCTGACAAGTGAGACATTTTGATACAAACTCAGCAATGTCTCTCTTTAACCCAATCCACCAATAATGCTGTCTCAAATCATGATACATCTTGGTATTGCCTGGATGCATAGCAAACATAGACTGATGAGCTTCTTCCAAAATAATCTTCTTCAAATCAGCATCATCGGGTACACACAATCTGCTCTTGAACCAGAGACTTCCATCATCTTTCACAACAAAATCTCTAGTCTTCCCATTCTTGCAATCTGAAATAATCTTCTGAATCTTCTTATCGGCCAACTGAGCTTCTTTGATCTGATCTAACAAAATCGGCTTTAATTGCAACTGTGCCAATAATGCACCATCAACACAAGGTACAAAACTGGCATGCAATGCTCTCAACTCAACAAGCAACGAGAGCGAGTAAACTGTTAAACCAGCTAAAGACTTCCGACTCAAGGCATCAGCAACAACATTTGCTTTACCTGGATGATAGTCAATCAAGCAGTCGTAGTCTTTAATCAATTCTAACCATCTCCTCTGACGAAGATTGAGTTCTTTCTGGACACCCAAATACTTCAAACTCTTGTGATCAGTGTAGATGAAACATTTCTCCCCAAACAGATAATGGCGCCAAATCTTCAATGCAAAAACAATGGCAGCCAATTCCAAATCATGGGTCGGATAGTTAAGCTCATGCGGTTTCAACTGTCGAGATGCATAAGCTATAACTTTCCCTTCCTGCATCAATACACACCCCAAACCTCTATGTGAAGCATCACTGTAGATCACATATGGTTTGCCTTCAACAGGTAAAGTTAGAACAGGCGCTTGAGTTAACATTTCTCTCAACTGCTCAAAGCTAGCTTGACACTGATCCGTCCACACAAATCTCACTCCCTTACGAAGCAATCTGGTGAGTGGAGTAGCTATCAAAGAAAACCCTTTCACAAACCGCCGGTAATAGCCTGCCAAACCCAGAAAACTTCTAATCTCTGTCACTGATTTAGGTGGATTCCAATTCAATACAGCTTCAACTTTGCTCGGATCAACTTTAATGCCTTCTGCTGAAACAACATGTCCGAGAAAAGCTACTTGATCCAACCAGAACTCACACTTCGACAATTTAGCAAACAACTGCCTCTCTCTCAAAATCTGCAACACAATCCGCAGATGCAAATCATGTTCCTCCTCATTCCGCGAATACACCAGAATATCATCAATAAACACTACCACAAACTGATCCAAATAGGGTCTAAACACCCTATTCATCAAATCCATAAAAGCTGCCGGTGCATTCGTCAGACCAAAAGGCATAACTAAAAATTCATAATGCCCATACCTGGTCCGAAAGGCGGTCTTAGGAACATCTTCACTTCTTACCCTCAGCTGATGGTACCCAGATCTCAAATCAATTTTGGAGAACACTGACGCTCCCTTCAACTGATCAAAGAGATCATCGATTCTAGGCAAAGGATATTTATTCTTAATGGTCACCTTGTTCAATTGCCTATAATCGATACACAACCTCATAGTACCATCTTTTTTCTTCACAAATAGCACAGGAGCTCCCTAAGGAGAAACACTGGGGCGAATAAATCCTTTGTCCAATAACTCCTGTAATTGCACTTTCAACTCCCTTAATTCTGCTGGTGCCATTCTGTAAGGAGTAATCGAGATAGGAGTGGTACCAGGCAACAATTCGATACCGAACTCCACCTCTCTCTCAGGAGGCAATCCTGGCAACTCCTCTGGAAAAACATCAGGGAACTCTGCAACTGTGGCAATACTATCAATAGGAGAACCCTTCACTCTAGTATCCACCACATGAGCAAGATAGGCTTCACACCCCTTCCTAATCAATCTTCTAGCTGCAACAGCTGAAACAAATAAGGAGGCTAGCTGTTCCTGCTCATTAGATACTATCACATCTCTACCATCAACAGTTCTCAAAGAAACAATTTTCTTTTTACAATTAACTACAGCTCCATGTCTAGCTAACCAATCCATGCCTAGGATCACATCATATTCCTTAAATGGCATCTCAATCAAATCTCCAAGGAACTCCTCACCCTGCACCCTCACTGCACAATCCCGGTGCACTTTACTAACCATCACACTATGCCCTAACGGATTTGTCACCAACACATCAAATCCTAGGGACTCAGCATGCACATCAAACACAGGCAAAACAGATGCACTAATATATGAATGTGTGGAACCCGGATCAATCAAAGCAAGTACTGAAATATCAAATAAAGAAAAAGTACCAGCTATGACTGCCGATGCATCTGGCTGCCTCTGCATAACATACATCCTCTGGGAAGATCCAACCTCCTCTGGTCTACCCTCCCTGGATGTAGCACCTCCTCTAGAACTGAACCCCGGTCTACCTCCTCGGCTGGCACCTCTGCCTCCTCGGCCTCCCCTCGCACTAGGTCGAGAAGCTGCTGTATCAACTGACATCTGTTCCTGTCTCTCAGGACAGTCTCTCACAAAGTGATCAGGTGATCCACACCTGAAGCATACCCCTGATCTACTATACCTCCAACAAACGCCCCCATGTCTTCCACCACACTGGTTACACACAGGTAAGGTGGATCTCTGAACTCCAGGAGTAGGAGCACTCGCTACTGAAGCTGCAGGTCTAAATCTCTGTCTCTGTAACTGCACTGACCTACCCACTGGTCTCTGGCTCCTACCACCCCGAGGAACAAAACTCCCTTTTCCTCTCTTTGCAGAAGAAGACCCTGCCTCAAACTGGGGCCTCCTAACTCTAGTCTCTTCCTCTGAAGCAACTGCAATAACTTGAGCTCTCTCCACACTACGAGCTGCTGCCACAAGCTGAGAAAAATCAGTATATCTTGAACCAGCCACATGACATATAAGAGAAGGCCTTAACCCCTCTTCAAATCTCCTGCATCGATCTATCTCATCAGTAATGATACCCCCAGCATACACACTCAGTCGAATAAACTCAACTTCATACTCAGTAACAGTCTTGCTGTCTTGCTTCAAGCTCAAGAACTCCATCTTCTTCATGTCTTTATACTCCCTAGGAGTATACTTCAACTCAAATTCCCTCAGAAAATCAGCATATGACAAAGTTGGTGGATCATCCATAGAATGGGGCACTGTCCTCCACCAATCGTAGGCATCCTTCTGCAGCAAAGATCTTGCATAGTCAAACTTTTCCTCAGGGGTGGCTTGCAACTGAACAAATATTCTCTGAACTTTGTCTAACCATTGCTCAGCCACAACTGGATCAGTAGTACCTATAAAATCCTCTGCTCCAAACTTCCTTAGTTTATCATATTGCCTCACTGCTACCAAAGGCTGTGGGGGTGGTGGTGGTGGCTGTGGTTGCACTGATGCTGGCCTCAAAGCCTCTATCACATGCCTAACCCAAGCTGGCGGAACCTCCTCCCCAGCTGATCTCCCTGACACCGAAGCAGGTGCCTCCTCAACACTAACAACCCTAGCTCCATCACCAGGGGCAATACTCTCGGCACTACCCTCAACCGACTGTCGTGAGTGAGAATCCATCACAACCTAAGTCTGCAAACACAACATACTACATCTTATTAAAGATCAGAGGTTGCCAATCCCAAACATATATGTTATTCAAAACCATTTTTTTTTTAAAATCAAAATAGTCTTTTTATCACATTTTACCTAGGTTGAGAATCTCAAACCTAGGCTCTGATACCAAAAATTGTAACACCCCTTCCCGACCTACATGTGTAAGCTGAGTAGAGGCGCCACACTAACCTAATGTTGCTACCAATTTTACTTAGTCAAATTTTAGTTCCGATTTTTACAAACATTTTGCCATAGTTTCGCCTAAAAATTGAGTCCCAAGTGTCGACAAAACCGGTTTTTTTCTTATTTTTAAAAACATTTTACACAAACCAATGCAAACAAAATCATTCTCAGTACACTCCCAATAAATCCCCCTTGTAACCTCAACTACAACCTGCAAAAAGGATTTACACTTCTAGTACAACATAAAATAAATGTTTTGTGACAACCCCCATATTTAAATATTACACAGCGGAAGTTATAAAATATTTACATATTTACAAATTCATATACATCAAAACCCAAGTTTTACAACACATAAAATTTATACATGATTGGCAAGTCTGCTCTGATCTTTAAGCTCCCAAAATGGATTCTTCAAGGTCTACTCTCACTAGGTCTTGATGAACTCTCGGGTTCAACTCTATCCACTCTATTACCTGCGCGATTAAACACTATCGCGCTAAGCCAACGGCTTAGTAAGATAAAACATGCTAATAGTATGCTTTAATGCAATACAATGCCACATATGCTATTGATAAGATCAACATTATAAATATAAAGTTAACACATAATTATGCATTTCACAAATCATAGTCATATAAGCATACCACATTCAACATTACTCAACAACCAACATCTTATTTCATTAACTCATAACATTATTTAGGACATTCATATAACCTTGACACCTATGGGCCCAACAAGTATTTAATACGATATTCAGAGTTCAGAGTTACTGCTTTGGTTCATAGTCACAATAATCACGCCCGTAGGCAAGTGTAACAGACCCAGTCTCTTGGATCATCAACTCAACACATATGAGGAGATCCTCAACCCGGCAAGACTGTTACAAATCATATATCTCATAGTGTAACAGACCCAGTCTCTTGGACCATCAACTCAACACCTATGAGGAGGTCCTCAACCCGGCAAGACTGTTACCTTTCATCATTTCTTAGGCATGCCACCCAAATCCAGAACTCTGAAACTGAATAACATATTAAACAAACAATTCATTTCCATTCTCAATTCTCATCACATTTAGGCAAACATGCCTTCTTTCTTTCAATTACATCATCTTAGCCAATAACAATGGCTTCACATTTCATTTCACAATATAACATCTCATTATTCAAGTATATATATATCTCATCCATGATCACATTATATCTCACATAGCATCATTCATAAATATCAACATTTCATTCCACATTACTCATGAAACACATTACCATTCACAATGCACAACATAACATTGTTCAATCTCAACAATGCAATTAGGAAAAAGAACAATTGATTATAACATTCATTGATTCAAGTGTGTTTAAAGTGTTTAGGGTTAGGTTTAAGGACCAACCTACCTTTGGAAAACCAAAGCAATGCAAAAAGAACAAAGAATTAAAACCCTAACCATAAATAGTACATTCTGGTTTTAAACTCCATTTTATCCTTATTTTGAAAAATTGTATAAAATAATCTACTTGACTAAAAATTCTAAAATTTTTACAGAATTTAGTTTTGTATCTTAAAATCATCCCTTTAAAATTTCAGATCAAACTGAACACAAAATCTTGGTCAAATAGTTCACCTAACCAGACTGCCCCAATTGCCCTGCATCCTGGCAGCAGTTCTGAACTTTGTGAATTCCATAAATCAAATTCAATCAACGTGGTTCCAAATTATTTTTCTCAAATACTAGACTCACTAAGCAACAACATATCCAAAATTCGATTGGATATGATTTTTCTACATTTTATTAAAAATCACGAAATATAGCTGTCCCAGTTAAGGTACCTGCTGGAACAGTTCTACTAAAAATAATTTTTCTAAACTCATAACCATTCCAAAATCGAATCAACATATTTTTCAGTCATTCTAGACTCATAGAGGCACAACATATCAAAAATTCACTTCAAGAACATTTTTCTAAAATTAATTAAAAATCATACAATTCACAGCCTTTACTAATCCTAAAACAGAAACAATTTCACTAAACACCAATCTTACTCTTCCATCACCAACACCAACCCAACTTCTCATCTATCAAGCAAAATCAATACTTACAATCATACCATAAGCAACTTAATCATACCACTTCAAAAGAATTGAAGAAATTAGAGAAAAGATCTTACCTTAGTCAAAAACTTCTTGAATCCACACTTGAACACTTAATCTTCCTTCAATTTGCTTCTAGCACCATGAATACCTCTCTTGCTCTCTCTTCTCTTCAATGGCCGGCCATACAACAACAAGAAGAAGAAGGAATGATGAAGAAACACAAAGTCAATAGGCATTAAATACCCATCCAAAAGAAAATTACTATAATACCCTCATCCATTTAACTAAGCTTTTGTCTCATATAAGCCCTTTATAGTAATTTCATTAACAACCAAAAATATCTTCTTCCACTTAACCATCACCTTGACTCTTCATTTGACCAATTTATATGCTATATATATCACCATATACACATCATATACATTTATCTCTACACCCTAAATTTCTTCTCCAAAACACATATACATATACATTCTCTTCCCATTTCTTTTCTCTTATCCCATCATATACATTCAATCCAATTTATAACAATAACAACAACAACAATATGCAAAACTTCTAGGGCATAAATGAGGATATTACAAATAATAACCATATCATAAGTCAAAATAAACAAACCAAATGGGCACCTATACAAGATGGAAATGTGCCCTTACGATGTTCAAATGTCCATAATACAAATAAAGTAAGATGGGACACTCACAAAAAAGTGAAAATATGTCCCTTACATTAATCTCCAAATATAAATTAAATAAAAAATACAAATTAAATAAACAAGGCACCCATAAAGCGAAAACATGCCTTTTATAACCTTAAAACCCAAATAAAAATTGCAATCCACAAATATATAAATCATCATGCTATAAAATTAGGACTTAATTAAAAGAAAATTAAGATTAATTACAAAAATTGCAATCCGCAGGCAAATCTTAATATTAACACATTTACGAAATATAATATGCGATACACACAGCGGCTCCGCTAGCCAGTTAGCGGGGGGGATGGGGGAGGGTGGTCAAGGGTGTTGTCCCAAGATGGCAACTGAGAGAGGGGGTGAATTAGTTGTTTTGAAAAAGTAATGGAAAATTAAAAATTAAAACAAAAGCAAAGAGAAGAGTAGAATAGAGAAGAACAAACATAAAGAGTTTATAGTGATTCAAATTACCTCAATCCTACGTCCACTTCCTTAACAACTTATTAAGGTTTCACTAATCTTGAGTTTTTACAAGCTCGACACTAACTTGGTATTTTTATAAGCTCAGACTGAACTTTTACAAGGTTTGAGTAACTTCCTCACAACCCAAACAAGAGTTTTCCCTGGCTCACTCTATAACCTAAGTGTTTCAAAGCTCACACTCAAACTTACAATGGTGTTTTAATGCTCACACCAAAAACTAAATGAATACAAATAGAAGTTTTTGATGCAAGGAAATGAAAGATGTTAACCTTAGCAATTACAATCATAATCCACTTAAAAATGAGGTTTCTTGTGGTATTTATGGCCTTCAAGTCTTCAAGTAGCCATTTCAGGTGGGAGCCAACATGTTTGATTCTTGTCTTCCACTTTAATCACTTTTCAGAGCAAGTTCATGGTTGGACTTCCATTAGTCTAGTCGGCTTGGGCTCGGCACGGTCGGACTGAGTGCTAGTCCGGTCGTGCTCCCCATTTTTCTGACAAAAGTTTTTCAACGGCTAGTACATGTGGCATCCAATAATTGAGTGGATAAGTAACAACTATAATTTTTGAATTCCATTTCACTAGTACGATGAGAATGCAATTGGTCTGGTCGACTGATCATGGTATGCTGAGATTTTGGGAGTAGCAGTAGCCACGAACACTAATGGAACTTTGTTGGATTTTTAGTTCAGGCATGGGTCGGTCGGATTGCATCAAGTCTGGTCTTGCTAGGCATGGTATGCTGAAATTGTAACACCCCTACACCCAATATACGTACACCACATATACACACAATATGTACTATATGTATACCGGATGCAAGAATGTCACAGTTAATTTTAAACAAACCAATTCTTTTGTCTTAAACATCAAAACATTATCAATCAATCTGAGTAAATTTAAAACATTTAAATTGTATTATAGAAAGTAATAAATGAGACATCCCTTGCTAAAATACATGTACATATATCTTCATTACCTTAAAAGATTATCCAAAACATATGTATACAGCAAAATCAATATTTATAAAAATATAGAGTTTATACATGATGGCAGTTCGTCTCTGATCTTGAAGTCCAAAAATCGACACTTCACAAGGGATCACAAGCCTAGACTCGACTCGGTCTAGCTGAACTCTCTGGCTCAACCGAATCTACCCTATCACCTGACGATAAATCACAATCCTGCCAAGCAAAAGGCTTAGTGGTACAAACCTTGATAACAATATGATTCAAATGTAATGCCAAGGTCAAACTTTCAAGAATTAGAAGCAATATACAAGAATATCATATTTCATAACATTAAATCTCATTACAATATTCAATTGTTCCATTATTCATAATTCACATTAAAGCAAAGACAAGCATGGGCCCAAAAGAATCTAATATGCCATTCAAATTCTAGAGTTACTATTTTGGTCCAATAATCACATTTATCAAGCCCGAAGGCGAATCATTATCACAATGAGGATGACCTCATATGTCACATCCCAACTAGGCTTCAAGGACTAGGCCCAACTAAGCTTCAAGGGGAGCTCAGCATCAACCCAACTTGGCTTCAAGGACCAAGCCCAACCTAGTTTCAAGGGATTGCTACCTCATAAGCATGCCACCAACAACAAAACTCTAAAAATTGAATAACATACTAGGTACACAATTCTTTTAAATTTCATTATCAAATCCATTCTCATTTTCTCATGATCATATAGGCACAATGCCCCAAATATTTCATGTATATCATTATAGCCATCACCAATGGCTTCACATATCATCATTAGGGTATACATAACAAATTGCATTATTCATACATATTGAATCCTTAACATATATTTCACATAGTTTACATAATGCAAAACATAGCACTATTCTCATATCTCAACAATATAATAGGTAACTTAACACATTTTCCAACCAAATGTGTTAAATCCCAAAGTCTTGTAAATGTATGCAATCATGTAAGGTTTGTACTTACCTCTAAGAGTAATAAACACCAATCTAACAACCTTCTCTTCCAAGATATCTCTTAATCCTTGGCTTGGGTAACTCAATTCTCTTCAAAACCTAATTCAAAGGTGATTACACATACTCACTTAATAATACACATAAGAAAATAAGAATAAGAACTATCTAGGGCAAACTCTACACATGACACGCTCAACAACACGGGTGTGTCCCTGATCGTGCCCTAAATCCACAACACAGAATCTTTGACACGCTTAGTGACATGGGCATGTCACTACACGTGTCAATTCTCCTCCAACACAGTGGCTATGACACGCTCAATGACATGGGCGTGTAACTGGACGTGTCAATCCTCCAACAACACAGTAGCTGTGACATGCTCAGTGACATGGGCGTGTCACTGGACGTGTCACCAACCCAGAAAATAGAACCAATGACACGCCCAAAGACATGGCCGTGTTACTGGTCGTGTCAGGCCAAAAACCTGAAATCGACAACAAAAACACCACATCCAACTATCATCTTTCTTTTACCCTTTTCCACTCCAAACAAACTTAACCAAAACCATCAATATACCAAAATAAACTTGCATAACATCAAAGCAACTCAATAACATGTATCAACACATAATCACAACCATATTTTACAACTCAACACATACACAATCCACAACTCTTGTTTTCTTCACCAAAATTAATATTTTCTTCAATCCAACCCCAAAATCAAAGTCAATTAAACCAAAAACCTCAAACACACCAAAATCAACCATACACACAACTACACCAACCATCCACCAAACTCACATACACAAACTCAAAAGAAATCAAAGAAACAAGTTGGAAACTTACCAAAAGTGAAGAAAATCCTTAAAACTCCAACTTGATCTCTTGAAATCCTTCAATTGCTTGAGTTAGAAATCAACAAAACCTCTCTTTCCCTTTGGCAATGGTGATGGCCGGCTAACTAAGAGAAGAAAGAAGAAAATGATAAAAGTCAAATCACTCACTACTCACAAACCTCTTAAGCATACAAAAACTCTCTCTAATCTCAACCAAGTAATTAAATTATTATAATAATATAATAAACAAAATATCATCTTACACTCACATCTAATTTCTATTTTATATAATTAATTATCTCATTTGACCAAATCAACTTATTGACTTGTATATGTTATATATATCTTCATATATACAACATATACACACTTCCCTTTTTCCTTTCTTTCCACTTAATCATATATATACTTTAAATCATTTAATTCAATTTCAATAATAAGCATCTCCAAAATTTTAGGGTATCATTTGGGATATTACAATTCTACCCCTCTACAAATAAATTTTGTCCTCGAAATTACCTGTTCTTAAGTCTGGAATAACTGAGGATACTTATCTCACATCACTTGCTCACTCTCCCAAGTTGCCTCTTCCTTAGCATTATTCTTCCAAAGAACCTTCACAAGTGGCACTTTCTTATTTCTCAACTCTTTCACTTCATGTGCCAAAATAGCCACTGGTTCTTCTTCAAAAGTCAGATCCGGACTCACCTCAATAGATTCAACTGACAAAATATGAGTTGGGTCTGACTTGTACCTCAGCATCATAGAAACATGGAAGACATTGTGAATTCTATCCAATTTAAGCGGCAAAACAAGTCAATAAGCAACTGGTCCAACTCTCTTCAGTATCTCATAAGGTCTAATGAAACAAGGACTCAGCTTCCCTTTGCGGCTAAATCTCAAAATTTTCTTCCAAGGAGACACTTTCAAAAATACTTTATCTCCAACACTAAACTCTATGTCTCTTCTCTTCAAATCTGAATAAGATTTCTGTCAATCTAAAGCTGCTTTTAACCGATCCCAAATTATCTTCACTTTCTTTTCCATTTCTTTAATCAAATCGGGACCAACCAACCTACCTTCTCCAACTTCATCCCAACATAGAGGCATCCTGCATCTTCTACCATACAATGCTTTATAAGGTGCCATTCCAATACTGGACTGGTGACTGTTGTTATAGGCAAATTCAATCAATGGCAAGAATCTGTCCCAACTCTCAAAGAAATCAATGATCCAGCTTCTCAACATGTCCTCCAAAA
The DNA here is from genome assembly GCA_947685225.1 of Garcia nutans. Taxonomy (NCBI): domain Eukaryota; kingdom Viridiplantae; phylum Streptophyta; class Magnoliopsida; order Malpighiales; family Euphorbiaceae; genus Garcia; species Garcia nutans. Next base: position 60,871,798 of record CANTUV010000031.1, read on the forward strand.
TCTGTATCACTCTCTCTGACTGCCCATTTGTATGGGGATGATAGTAGTGCTAAAATGTAATTGAGATCCCAAAGCATCATGCAAGCTTTTCCAAAATCTCAAAGTAAACCGAGGGTCTCGATCTAACACCAAAGAAATTGGGACCCCGTGCAATCTTAGTATCTCATTGATATACAGCTCAGCCAACTCAAGAGAATAGTCCATCCGGACTGGAAGAAAATGAGCTGTCTTCGTCAACCGATCAATAATCACCCAGATGGCATCATGCTTCTTCTGAGTTAAGAGAAAACCAGTCACAAAATCCATTGCCACTAGCTCCCATTTCCATTCAGGCACTGATAAAGATTGGAGCAACCCCGAAGGAACTTGGTGCTCAGCCTTCACTCTCTGACATGTGAGACATTTGGATACAAACTCTACTATGTTCCTCCTCATACCTGACCACCAATAATGTTGCTTCAAATCATGATACATCTTAGTACTCCCAGGGTGCATAGCAAAAGCCGACTGATGTGCTTCCTCCAAAATATACTTTTTCAATCTTGCATCATTAGAAACACACAATCTATCTTTGTACCAAAAACTTCCATCACTCCTCACATGGAAATCTCGGCTCTCTCCCTTTTGGCAATCCGTTATAACTTTTTGGATTTTCTCATCTACCAACTGAGACTCTCTAATTTGATCCAACACCACCGGTCTCAATTGCAACAGAGCCAACAAAGAACCATCATCAAATGATTCAAAACTAGCATGCAACGCTCTCAATTCAAAAAGCAATAAGAGCGAATAAGCAGTCAAACCTGCCAAAGACTTCATACTCAAGACATCAGCAACAACATTTGCCTTACCAGGGTGATAGTCAATCAAACTGTCATAATCTTTAATCAACTCCAACCACCGTCTCCGTCGAAGATTCAGCTCCCTCTGAAAACCCAAGTATTTCAAACTCTTGTGATCTGTATAAATGAAACACTTCTCCCCATAAGGATAATGTCACCAAATCTTCAAAGCAAAAACTATGGCTGCCGATTCCAAATCATGCGTCGGATAATTAAACTCATGTTGCTTCAATTGCCGCGAAGCATAAGCTATGACTCTACCCTCATGCATCAAAACACAACCTAAACCACTATGTGAAGCATCACTATAAATCACATATGGTTTATCTTCCACAGGCAAAGTAAGAACATGAGCTTGAGTCAACATCTCCTTCAACTGTTCAAAGCTTGCTTGACACCGATCTGTCCACACGAATCTCACTCCCTTCCGAAATAATCTGGTGAGTGGAGTAGCTATCAAATAAAAACCTTTCACAAACCGTCGGTAATAGCTTGCCAAACCCAGAAAACTTATAATTTCAGTCACTGTCTTCGGTGGACTCTAATTCAAAATAGCTTCAACTTTACTCAGATCAACTCTAATACCATCTGCTGAAACCACATGACCGAGAAAAGTCACTTGATCAAGCCAAAACTCACATTTAGACAGCTTAGCATACAATTGCTTCTCTCTTAAGATTTACAATACAATCCGCAAACGCTTGTCATGATCCTCCTTATTATGCGAATACACCAAAATATCATCAATAAAGACCACCACAAATTGATCTAGATAGGGTCTGAATACCCTATTCATCAAATCCATAAAAGCTGAAGGTGCATTCGTCAATCCAAAAGGCATTACTAAGAACTCATAATTCCCATACCTTGTGCGGAAAGCTGTCTTAGATACATCTTCAGTTTTGACTCTCAACTGATGGTACCCTGATCTCAAATCAATTTTAGAGAAAACTGCTGCTCCCTTCAATTGATCAAAGAGATCATCTATCCTAGGAAAGGATACTTATTCTTTATGGTCACCTTATTCAACTGCCTATAATCAATACACAGTCTCAAAGTACCATCCATCTTCCTCACAAACAAAATAGGAGCTCTCCACGGAGACACACTAGGACGAACAAACCCTTTATCCAACAACTCTTGCAACTGCATCTTTAATTCTCTCAACTTAGCAGGTGCCATTCAATAAGGAGTAATAGAAATGGGAGTGGTACCAGGCAACAAATCGATACCAAACTCAACCTCTCTCTCAGGGGGTATCTCTGGAAACTCCTCAGAAAAAACATCTGGAAATTCAGCAACTGTGGGTATACTGCCAAACTGAGAACCCATTACTCTGGTATCTACAACATGAGCAAGATAAGCCTCACATCCTTTCTAAATCATCCTCCTAGCTACAACAGCTGAAACAAACATGGATGCAAGATGTTTCTGCTCACTAGATATCATCACACTCCTACCATCATCGGTTCTCAGGGTAACACACTTATTCTGATAGTCTACCACAGCTCCATGCTTCGATAACCAATCCATGCCTAAAATCATATCATATTCCTTAAAAGGCATCTCAATCAAATCCCCAAGGAATTCCTCATCTTGCACCACAACTAAACTATTACAATGCACCTTGCTAACTACCACATTATGCCCTAAAGGATTTGTCACCAAAATATCAAATTCTAGGGGCTCTGAATGCAATTTAGTCACAGACAAGATAGATGCACTTATATATGAATGCGTAGATCCAGGATCTATTAGAATAAGAACTGAAATGTCAAATAAAGAAAATGTACCTATAATAATTGTTGAAGCATCCGGCTGGCTCTGCATCACATACACTCGCTGAGATGGCCTAGCCTCATCTGGTCTATTGCCTTCAGATGTAGAGCCTCCATTCTGACTAATCCCAGGTTGACCACCTCTACTAAAACCTCTGCCCCCTCGACCTCCTCTAACACTGGGTCAAGAAGCTTCAATATCAGTCTGTCCATCTTCCAGTAGCTCAGGGCAATCTCTAAGTAAATGATCTGGTGACCCACATATATAACAAACTCCTGGTCCAGCTGTCTTCCAACAAGCACCCCCATGTGCCCTACCATAATGAACACATGTATATGAAACTGGTCTCCGAACCACTGGAGTTGGAGCACTAGCTAGAAAAACTGTAGGTCTCGATCTCTGCCTCTGATACTGTACTGACCTACCAAGCTGTCTCTGGCCCCTAATAAACCTCAGAAGATAGCCTCCTCTGCCTCTCTTCATAGACGAAGACCCTACCTCACTCTGAGGTCTTCTAACTCTAGCCTCCCTCTTAGTAGCAACTGCTGCAATACCATGTGCTCTCTAACACTCCTGGCAGCTACAACCAATTGAGAGAAATCTTGATATCAGGAACCAACAACAATACACCTGATAGAGGGTCTCAACCCCTCCTCAAATCTCCTGTACTGGTCTATCTCATCTGAAATAATCCCTCTGGCATAATGACTCAACCGGATGAACTCTATTTCATACTCTATCACTGTCCGGTTATCCTATCTTAGATTCATAAACTCCATCTTCTTCACATCTTTATACTCCCTCAGAGTATACTTCTGCTCAAATTCCCGCAGAAAATCACCATAAGTCAAAGTTGGCGGATCATCCAATGCATGTGGAACCGTCTTCCACCAATCATAAGCATCTCTTTGCAGAAGGGATCTAGCATAATCAAATTTTTCTTCAGCAGTAGCTTGCAGCTGGATGAATACCCTCTGAACTCTATCTAACCACTGCTCAACTACTGCAGGATCTATAGTACCAAAGAAGTCCCCAGCTCCGAACTTCCCTCAATTTATCATATTGCCTCATCGGTACTTGTGGCTGCGGTTGTGGCGGCGGCGGCTGTACTGGAGCCTGCCTCAATAATTCTACTATATGCTGTAACCAAACCAGCGAAATATCATCAGTAGCTAGTCTCTCTGGCACAGGAGCAGGTGCCTCACCAGCTATCTCAACTCTAACTCCATCTTTACCCTCAACAGGAGCTACACTCTCAGCACTACCTTCTATGGTCTGACGTGTCTGAGACGCCATCACTACCTATATCTGCAAACACAGCAGAATATACCTCATCAAAGATCAGAAACTACCAGTGCCAATGCATGTATCTTGTTTAAAACCCATATTTTAAAATTAAAATTTTCTTTTTCTTACCATTCACTTAGGTTAAGAATCTCAAACCTAGGCTCTGATACCAAAACAATTGTAACACCCCTACACCCAATATACGTACACCACATATACACACAATATGTACTATACGTATACCGGATGCAAGAATGTCACAGTTAATTTTAAACAAACCAATTCTTTTGTCTTAAACATCAAAACATTATCAATCAATCTGAGTAAATTTAAAACATTTAAATTGTATTATAGAAAGTAATAAATGAGACATCCCTTGCTAAAATACATTTACATATATCTTCATTACCTTAAAAGATTATCCAAAACATTTGTTTAATAAGCAGCGAAAAATACAGCGGAATATACATATGTATACATCAAAATCAATATTTACAAAAATATAGAGTTTATACATGCTGGCAGTTCGTCTCTGATATTGAAGTCCAAAAATCAACACTTCACAAGGGATCACAAGCCTAGACTCGACTCGGTCTAGCTAAACTCTCCGGCTCAACCCAATCTACCTTATCACCTGCGCGATAAATCATAATCGCGCTAAGCCAAAGGCTTAGTGGTACAAACCTTGATAACAATATGATTCAAATGTAATGCCAAGGTCAAACTTTCAAGAATTAGAAGCAATATACAAGAATATCATATTTCATAATATTAAATCTCATTACATTGTTCAATTGTTCCATTATTCATAATTCACATTAAAGCAAAGACAAGCATGGGCCCAAAAGAATCTAATATGCCATTCAAATTCCAGAGTTACTGTTTTGGTCCAATAATCACATTTATCAAGCCTGAAGGTGAATCATTATCACAATGAGGATGACCTCATATGTAATATCCCAACTAGGCTTCAAGGACTAGGCCCAACTAAGCTTCAAGGGGAGCTCAACATCAACCCAAATTGGCTTCAAGGACTAAGCCCAACCTAGCTTTAAGGGATTGTTACCTCATAGGCATGCCACCAACAACAAAACTCTGAAAATTGAATAACATACTAGGCACACAATTCTTTTAATTTTCATTATCAAATTCATTCTCATTTTCTCATGATCATATAGGCACAATGCCCCAAATATTTCATTTATATCATTATAGCCATCACCAATGGCTTCACATATCATCATTAGGGTATACATAACAAATTACATTATTCATACATATTGAATCCTCAACATATATTTCACATAGTTTACATAATGCAAAACATAGCACCATTCTCATATCTCAACAATATAATAGGTAACTTAACACATTTTCCAACCAATGGTTTAAATCCCAAAGTCATGTAAATGTATGCAATCATGTAAGGTTTGTACTTACCTCTAAGAGCAATAAACAACAATCTAACAACCTCCTCTTCCAAGATATCTCTTAATCCTTGGCTTGGGTAACTCAATTCTCTTCAAAACCTAATCCAAAGGTGATTACACATACTCAGTTAGTAATACACATAAGAAAATAAGAATAAGAACTATCTAGGGCAAACTGTACATATGACATGCTCAACAACACGGGCATGTCCCTGATCATGCCCTAAACCCACAACACAGAAGCTTTGACATGCTCAGTGACATGGGCGTGTCACTGCACGTGTCAATTCTCCTCCAACACAGTGGCTATGACACGCTCAGTGACATGGGCGTGACACTGGATGTGTCAATCATCCAACAACACAATAGCTGTGACATGCTGAGTGACATGGGCGTGTCACTGGACTTGTCATCAACCCAGAAAATAGAACCAGTGACACACCCAAAGACATGGCCGTGTTACTGGGTGTGTTAGGCCAAAAACCTGAAATTGACACCAAAAACACCACATCCAACTATCATCTTTCTTTTACCCTTTTTCACTCCAAACAAACTTAACCAAAACCATCAATATACCAAAATAAACTTGCATAACATCAAAACAACTCAATAACATGCATCAACACACAATCACAAGCATATTTTACAACTCAACATATACACAATCCACAACTCTTGTTTTCTTCACCAAACTTAACATTTTCTTCAATCCAACCCCAAAATCAAAGTCAATTAAAACAAACAACCTCAAACACACCAAAATTAACCATAGACACAACTACACCAACCATCCACCAACCTCACATACACAAACTCAAAAGAAATCAAAGAAACAAGTTAGAAACTTACCAAAAGTGAAGAAAATCCTTGAAACTCCAACTTGATCTCTTGAAATCCTTCAATTGCTTGAGTTAGAAATCAACAAAATCTCTCTTTCCCTTTGGCAATTGTGATGGTCGGCTAACCAAGAGAAGAAAGAAGAAAATGATAAAAGTTAAACCACTCACTGCTCACAAACCTCTTAAACCACACAAAAACTCTCTCTAATCTCAACCAAGTAATTAAATTATTATAATAATATAATAAACAAAATATCATCTTACACTCACATCTAATTTCTATTTTATATAATTAATTATCTCATTTGACCAAATCAACTTGTTGACTTGTATATGTTGTATATATCTTCATTTATACAACATATACACACTTCCCTTTTTCCTTTCTTTCTACTTAATCATATATATACTTTAAATCATTTAATTCAATTTCAACAATAAGCATTTCCAAAATTTTAGGGTATCATTTGGGATATTACATAAATTTTTGGAGTACTAGTGACCGTGAGCTCTACTAGATGTTATGAGGATTTACCTTGGGCTCGATATAGTTGGATTGCTTGGTGGTCCAGTCATGACATATAGTCCATTCACAATGTGGGAGTAACATTGGGCATGAAATCTACTGGATATTTTTAGCTCAAGCTCGATCCGCTCAGCTCATACTCAGTTATGAAACTGAGGCTTAGTCCGGTCAGACTCTATGTTAGTCTAGTCAGACTAAACTCAATACTTTGAGAAACTGAGAGTGTTGGTGACCGAGAGCTTCTCTGGCTAAAGTTCAACCTTCAGTCTGGTCAGACCATTCCTTGGTCCGATCATGCTCTTTGATCTTTCTTTAAAGATTAAAGTTCTACAAAATATTACTTGGTATAAATATTAGTCCTATTCAATTTGATTACCTAACATCAAAATAGAGGCAAATGGTTTGTCTAACAATCTCCCCCTTTTTGACTTTAGCAATTAAATTGAATTGATTTAAAATGAATTTTCATGTCTAAAGAGTATTTTTCCCTTTAAAATTTGCTCTTCCTTTGGTTGTGATAAATAAATGCACCCCCTTAACATATGCCATCAATTTTTTTACATATGCTCCCCCTTAACATATGTTATCAATTTAAATAATGCAAATTCAAATAATGCAATTCAATCAATTCAAATGAAAATTCTCCCCCTTTGACAAAGACAAAAAGGAATGCAAATTTTTATTTAAGTGTAATCATCTAATAATAAACTGAACTTTTATTATGATTAAGCAATTGAAAAGTAAACATTTATGCATGATCATTTACATTAAGGGCCAACAAAAGATATAGAAATCATACAAAAAATAAGAAAAAAATGAAGAGTTAAGGTAGTGGTGAATAAGGAGGATAATTAAAATCATCATCATTATTTCCATTTCCATTTCCATCTCCCTCTTCTTCATCTTTATCTCCTTCTTCCTCTTCTAAACCTTCATCAAAGGTTCCGGTTGGCTCTCCTTCATCTCCTTCTTCATCTGATGGGGGACATTTAGGAATGCTTATGAACTCTTGCATTTCCCTAAAGTCCATATGAAGGTGAGAGACTCTCTTGGTGAGATCATCAATGTTAGAGGTTTATGAGGAAATCTATCCATGAATTTGATGGAGGATGTCAAGGATTGGACCTTGAGCTCTAGAGGTTTGAGGTCTTAGAAATTTCACTTGGAATGACTCTTGACTCATCAATAATTCTTGAACTTTTTCTTTGTTGAGTTCTAATACCTTGAGCCCCAAAAGTATAATGATATGTTCCACCTTCTTCAAATATGCATTTGGAGTGTTTCAAGTATTTGATGTTGATTGTAGCTTTTTCCAGATCAAGAGGATTGGAGAGAGTGACTAAATTGGTAGGAGTAAGGCACCCACATATTTGGCTATTTGGGTGATGAAGGATGTGATCATGAGTATCCCAGTTGATTTGTTTCGGAGGATGAGGAATTGGTCAATTAGAAACTTATCGGCTTGGATTTTTACCTTTTTCTTAAAGCAATAGAGAAATAAAAGATCTTTGTGAGTCACTTTCTCATTACTTTCCCCTCTTGCATTGATGCTATAGGTGATGATTCTACGGAGGATCCAAAGAGTTAAGGTTCTAAGGTGTTCAGCATTGGATAGCTTATGGAAATCAATTTCTAAAGAGATCTCTTTCCAAAAGTCAAGTAAAATAGAATCGAAAATGGAAAGGTCGAATAGATAAAAAATACCTTCCGTGTTGAAACCCCAATTTGAAGAGAATTCTTGGAGGGAAAGTTGATGGGATACATTGAAAAGTTTAAAAGTGATACTATAGGGTCCTAGAAGTTTGAAGTCTCTTTTCTCAACACCAAAGAAGTGAGATATTCTTTGGTTAGAGATTCCCAACTTAGATCATCTTTCTCTAAGAAAATGAATTTTTCCCATCCAAGATATGCTAAGGCTTCATTTATATAGGATTCAATGCCTAAGGATTCTAGAGTGAAAGAAGAAGGGAATTTGTTTGGATCCAATTTTTTTTTTTTGGATAATTGCATACATTTGTTTTTCTTCTTCACTTAAATGCCCAAGTTTGTACGTTCTTATCTTAGACTCTTCCATAGGGGTGGAAGAAGTATCAATTCTATTTCCCTTCTCATGTCTTGAAGCCTTCTTCTTGGAATCTTTAGGAGCCATGAAGATGATGATGAGAAGATGAATAAAAGATATTAAGAGAATTGATGTTCAAAGTGTTTATAAGTAAAAACAAATATTAAAGATAATAAAGTTTGAGTATAAGTGGGTTTATATAGAGTTTGGAGGTCAAATTAGCCATTTTATGGCTGTTATGAATAAAATATGCAAATTTTAAAACTATTCAATGGCTAGAATTTTTAAAAATTGAGCAAGATGAGCTATGGTATGGTTGAACCAGTGCTTAGACCTATCATACTGAGACACATTATGAGCAAATTAAAAGACATTTTACAAGAAGAAATGAAAGAATTGGAGATCTCAATTTATGGCCTTTAATGTATGATCAAAACAGATATAAATGAGAAATTATGTCATGTTAAAATATATACATTTGTAAGTAATTTTAATTCCATCATTGATATGCACATTCAAACAAATTAAGAAAATTTTCAATTTAAATTGCTTCCATCTATCATCCCTATATGTTGTTTTATAAAATTTAGTCTTTCTTCATTCAAGGGTTTTGTGAAGATATCAACAAGTTGATTTTGAGTATCTATAAACTCTTAAACAATATTTTAATTTTGAACATTATCTCTCAAGAAACGATGCCTAATATTTATATGTTTTGACCTAGAATGTTGGATTGGATTTTTTGATAGATTATTAACACTTGTATTATCACATTTAATGGGAATGTGATTAAAATTTTTAATATAATCCAGCAATTGTTTCTTCATCCATAAAACTTGTGTACAACAAAAACATGCAGCAACATATTCAGCTTTAGCATGGATAGGGCAACCGGCATTTGTTTCTTGCTAAACCAAAAACTTAGTAATCACCAAGGAAATGACATGCACTAGTTATGCTTTTCCTATCCAATAGGCTACCGACAAAATCCGCATCCAAAAACTTAAAATGTCAAATAATGTATTTCTAGAATTTCAAAGTCCTAAATGCAATGCTCCACTCAAATATTTTAAAATTTTTTTGGTGGCTTTCAAATATGATTATTTAGGGCATGATTAAAATCTAGCATACAAACAAACACTATACATTATATGAGGTTTAGAAGTGGTTATGTAAACCAGTGATCTGATAATACCTTGATATTTCTTCTCATTAACTTTCTTACCAATTTCATCCTTGTCCAATTTCAAGAATGTACTCATTGGAGTCTTGCTTGCTTTGCAACCATCCATACCAAACTTCTTAAGAAGTTCCTTTGTATATTTGGATTGATTGATGAAGACACCATTCTTGCATTGCTTAACTTGTAGACCAAAAATAATTTAAGTTCACCCATCATGCTCATTTCAAATTCCCTAGTCATACAAGAAGCGAACTCTTGGCACAAAGATTCATTAGTAGAACCAAATATAATGTCATCAATATAGATTTGTACAATTAAAATATTATGCAATTTCTTTTTAACAAAAAGAGTAGTATCAACTTTGCCTTCAGTAAAACCTTTTTTCAATAAATAAGAACTAAGTCTATCATACCAAGCTCTTGAGCTTGTTTTAATCTAAATAGTGTCTTGGTTAATTTAAAGACATGATTTGAAAATTTATAATCTTCAAAATCAGGGGGTTGTTCAACATAGACTTCTTCATTAATAAAACCATTCAAAAAAGGTACTTCTGACATCCATTTCAAAAATTTTAAAATTCATATGACATGCAAATGCAAGCAAAATTTTAATTGCTTCTAATCTTGCTACATGGGCAAACGTCTCATCATAATCAATGCATTCCTCTTGGTTATAGCCTTTGGCTACCAATCTAGCTTTATTTCTAGTTATGAGACCATCTTCATCAAGTTTATCCCTATACACCCATTTGCAACCAATTTGGATGATCCTTGGGTCTAGGAACAAGCTCCCACACTTTGTTTCACTCAAATTGGTTGAGTTCATCTTGCATGGCAATCACCAAATATTTATCACTAAGAGCCTCCTCAATAGTCCTTGGCTCAATTTGAGAAACAAAAGCAACATTAGAGTCTGAATACTTAAATTTTATTCTAGTAGTTACTTCCTTTAAGGCATCACCAATGATAAGTTTCCTCAGATGATCCTTTTGATAATTCCAATCTTTGGGCAGTACTTGAGTCTCTCCCATATTAATTTCTTCTTATTCCACTATGTGTTCTAGTTCATCATTGTTTTCCTTTGGAGTATCTTTTGTCTCAAGTTCTTCAAATGTACTTACAAGATCATTAAGAGTACTATTTCCCATGATCAAGCTTAGATGATTCATCAGAGATAACATGCATTGATTCTTCAACTGCTAAAGTTCTCCTATTAAATACCCTATAAGCTTTACTAGAAGATGAGTACCCTAAGAATACACTTTCATCCAATTTGGATGAGAATTTTCCAAGACTGTCCTTGGTATTTAATATGAAGTATTTGCATCCAAATACTCTAAGGTATGAGATTTTAGGCTTTTTTAAATTTGACTCTTTTTGTAAAAATTTTGAAATTATTAAAAGCTACATTCTTTTGAGCTAAGAAATTAATCCATTTAAACCTTGTGTAATCATTAACAAGCACAAATTCATATAACTTACCTCATAAGCTAGCAACTCTATTTGGTCCAAACAAATCTAGATGTATTAATTCTAGAGGTCTAGATGTACTTACAAAATTTTTAGCTTTGAAGTAACTCTTATGTTGTTTTCCAAATTGACAAGGTCCACAAATTTTACTTTTATTAAATTTCATTTTAGGGAGTCCATCTACATTTTCTTCTTTCCTTAGGCAATGTAATTGATCCATATTAGCATGTCATAATCTTCTATGATAAAGCCAAGCATCATTGTTAATAGTGACTAAGCATTCAAAAGAATTATTAGAATGTAGATCAATTTTATAGGTGTTACCAATTCTACTTCCACTGAATGTAAGTTCACCACTAGAAGAGGTAATTTTGCATGCTTTATAATTAAAATTGACATTATATCCTTTGTCACACAATTGAATAATACTAATCAAATTATGTTTCAATCCATCAACTAGCCACACATTATCAATTAAAATTTTACCAAGCATACCAATAGAACTAATGCCTATAATTTTTCCTTTAGCATTATTTCCAAATGTCACATTACCTCCTTGCTTGTAAGTAAGAGTTGTGAAAAGTTTTGCATTGCCGGTCATGTGCCTTGAACATCCACTATCTACAAGCTAAACACTTTCATTGATAGTATACCTTAGACATACCTATATAATAATAAGGTTTATCTTCTTTTAGATACCCAAATGAACTTGGGTCCTTGAGGGTTAGTTGAAGAAGGATCCTCTAATTTGAGTTGAGCCTTCCTAATGTAACAAAATGTACTTTTATGACAAAATTTCAAGTAATATTGGCATTAATATATAATTTTATATTTTTGCATCCTTTTTCTATTAAACCTTAAAGAATTAAATTGACAATCGCAAGTGTGTATGGGATAGAATTGTTTATGTGCATACTTGTTGTTGTGTTCATACCTTATGTTCATGTATGCATAATTTGCTCTTGGAATCTTAGTTTTAGATATTAATGAACCTTAAGAAGTATTTTTTGGACTTTTAGGTTTAGTGTGTATATTTATATTCTTTACAAATTCAACACTAGAGGTTTGAGTTGTAAATGCTTTAATAAATGTTGGTGCATTAGATGTAGTAGAAGAGCCATTGAACCCTAAGCCATATTTGGAGGAAGGTGACCTTTGGACACTAATTAGTGTATCCAAAGCTTCCTTACCTTTGTGAAACTTTGAAATAGAATTCTTTAGTCCATTTATTTCTTCTTTCAAAGTATTATTTTCTTTGACTACCTTTTCTAAGCTAAGTGAATTTTTAGAAATTTTATCAATGGATTTCAACATTATTCATTTGTGATATTTAATTATAGGGTATAATTTTTTAAGGGAACAAAATCCTTTTCTAGCTTAGAGTATTTTTTATAGGACTTCATCTTAGAAAAATATTTTTCAACTCTTAGGTTCATATGCTTAACTAGATCACTATCATCTAAAGCATCATTAATATTATGACTATATGCATTACAGTTTGGAGATTGAGTACCTACCTCATCAGTGTGATCATTATTATCTCCAATAGCCATGAGACAAAGATTTGCAATTTCTTGATCTTCTTCCTCTTCTTCCCTTGAAGAGTCATGATCCCATGTAGCTTTAAGGGATTTCTTCTTTTCCTTGTCCCATTTCTTCTTGTTTTTCAATTTAAAGTAATCCTTTTTGGTGTGACCCGTCTTGCCACATTCATAGAATTTTATTTCATTCTTTTTTTTCTTTTTCTTTGAAAGAAAATTAGGAGGGATTACCTTGCTTTCTTCTTTTTCTTTTCCATTCACTTACTCTTCTAGATAGCATGGATATTTCTTCATCATCATCATTATCTTCTTCACTTGAGCTCCCAAATTCTTTAGTGACTTTGAGAGCTATTGCTTTTCTTTTGTTCTTCTCACCTTTGTCATCTTCCATTTCGGTGTGCAATTCAAAGGTAAGAAGTTTTACAACTAGCTCATTGGTCCTTAGTGTGCTAAGATCATGAGATTCTTCAATCGAAGAAACCTATGATTCAAAGTTCTTGGCTCTAAGTGCTCTCAATATCTTGCTATTGACATTACCTTGATAATAGAATTTTCAATATTTCTTCAAGTCATTGACAATAGGAAGTAGCAGATTTGTCATCTCGGTGACATTTTTATTTGGCTTCATTTTGAAAAGTTCATACTCATGCATAAGCATTTGAGTCTTGGTGAATCTCACTTGGGTAGTTCCCTTGTGATAATTCTCAAGAGTTTTCCAAATACTATATACACAAGTAAGATGTTGGATTCCTCCAACTTCTTCTTTAGATAAGAAATTCACTAAGATGGAGGCTGCTCTGATGTTCTTATAGTTAGCCATTTCTTAAGCATCGGTCCATTTGTCTTTAAGAAAAGGCACTTGAACACCATCAACTACATGAGTAGGAGGTTTCCACTCATTTTGTACACATTTCCAAAGCTCAATTCCCTCAATATCAAGAAACAAATATATGTTGTATTTCCAACAAGAATAATCTGTTCCATCAAAGTAAGGTCTTAGATAATAATTGAAATTTCCATTTGATTAAGCAATGGAGGTAGATAGAGAAATGGCTGCCTTTGTGGATCAAATTACAATTAAGCTTCTTGAAAATTTGAGGCTTTGATACCAATTCTTGCCCCAATATGGAAACCGAGAGGGGGGGGGGGGGGAGGGCTGAATTAATTATTTTGAAAAAGTGATGGCAAATTAAAAATTAAAAATAAAAGCAGAGTAGAGAAGAACAAACACAAAGAGTTGATAGTGGTTCAAATTACCTCAATCCTGCATCCACTTCATTAACAACTTGTTAAGGTTCCACTAATGTTGTGTTTTTACAAGTTTAACTCTAACTTGGTATTTTCACAAACTGTATTGAACTTTTATAAGGCTTGAGTAACTTCCTCACAACTCGAACAAGAGTTTTCCTAGGTTCACTCTATAACCTAAGTGTTTCAAACTCACACTCAAACTTACAATGGTGTTTTAATGCTCACACCTAGCACTCAATGAATACAAATAGAAGTTTTAGATGCAAGGAAATGAAAGATGTTAATCTTAGCAATTTCAATCACAATCCTCTAAAAAATGAGGTTTCTTGTGGTATTTATAGCCTTCAAGTATTCAAGTAGCCAGTTGAGGTGGAAGCCAACATGTTTGACTTTTGTATCCTACTTTAATCACTTTTCAGAGAAAGTTGATGGTTGGACTTCCATTATTCTGGTAGGCTTGGGCTCGGCACGATCGAATTGAGTGCTGGTCCGGTTGTGCTCTCCATTTTTCTGACAAAAGTTTTTCAACTTCTAGTACACGTGGCATCCAATAATTTAGTGGATCAGTAACGACTATAATTTTTGAATTATGTTTCCCTAGTACGGTCGAAATGAAATTGGTCTAGTCCGACTGATCGAGGTATGCAAAGATTTAGGGAGTAGCAATGGCCGTGAACACTACTGAAACTTTGTTGGATTTTTAGTTCAGGCATTCAAACTGCATCAGATCCACTCGTGCAATATCAATTCAGGGGTTTTAAATCTAAGATTAGGGTTTAGTATACAAGATTAGTATTTTGGATTGCAATAATAAATTTACAAAGCTTAACGGTAAGGATGATCAATTGAATTGAGTTAATCAGTCTCAGATTCCATTTTAAAATGAATTAAAATAATAAAATGAAACATAATAAAGTTAAACAATAAGGATGGTCGATTGATTTACATGAATGAAAACCATAACCGAGTTGTTGGCTTTGCCAAGAAATTGCGTTGATTAAAGCTTGAGCATAATCTTCTAGATTATGCTTTGCTTGCTTTGCAATTCGCTTGAGTAAAACAAGTCTTAATGTTGTGTTTTAAGCTTTCTATTTCTTTGGGTTTTTGGTAATTGCTTTTGCGATTTTGCTTATGTGTTTTTTTTGCTAATTCTGGCCTTTGCTAATTGCTGTATGTTTGTTCCTTTTTATATTGCTTCCTTAGGGTTTAATCAAGGTCCCTCTGATAAAAAGTCTAAATCTTACTAAAAAACTCTTTGCTTATCTAAAAGACTATGGTTTTAAGTAGAATTAGGAATTAAACTGAATTGGCTATGGTTTAAGGCTCATGATGAATTGGGCTAGACCAATTCATCATGAGCAAATTAGTCATGGCCAATTTTCCATGATTAGTGGTTTATGGAGAATTGACCTTGGCTATGGCTAATTCATCACCATTTCAATGATTCGGCTTCTTTAAATTGGACTTGACTTGGTTCAAGATTTTAATTGGGCTTTTAATTGGTACCGGTCTAATTTGGGCTTTTTTGAAATTGGATTGGACTTGGTTTGGGCTCTTAAAATTGGATTGGATTAAATTCAAGCCCTTAAAGTTGGGACCAAATTTAATTAGGGCCAAAATTAAAGGTTTACAAGAAGCATATTATGTAATTTTTAGACTTGGGCATATTTGACTTTTGAAGCTTTAGAACATAATTTGATGATCCTAGAGTTTCAGAATGAGAAAGAAATATTCATGAAATTTGTACAAATTCAAATTTGTTCATGCCACCAAACAGTTGTTCAAATTTAGACCTAGAAAATAAATTTGGAACCATATCGGAGCAGAATGTCAGTCTGAACCAATTTACTTCAAAGGACCATAACTAATGATTTTGAAGTCCAAATTGGGTGATTCAAAAGCCCAAATTCATCTAAACTTCTAGATATATAATCCTTAAGAAGAAACTAAGCCCAAAATCACATATTAATAGATCAAAAATTGGAATCAAATTCTCTGCAAGATTTTTAATTTAATGCTTTCCCTATTTTTGTTAGGATTTAATTAATTTAATAAGATTTGTTTCATCCTTTTGTAATTGGGTTTAGGGTGTAACACCCTTATACCCTATATACGTATAATACATATTTCCAGCATATGTAAAATACGCATATACGGTATAAAAATATCACAAACCTGTTTACTAAATTTTTTTTTCCACATTTCCAATTTATAATTTCAAATCCTAAATATATAAAAATTAAATAGAATATAAATATTCTTTATTTGTTATAAGAGCCTAAAATAAATAATATATATAAAAATCTCTGGGAAAAATTTTCCAGAGGTTTGTCTGTAATTTGGATATCCCAAAATTTATCAAAACACAACCTGCAAAAAAGAAAACACTCCCAAATAATTTCAAACTACCATCTCAACCATACTTCTCAATATCACCAAGTTTCTCAAACATTTATACATATAGATATATATAATTTAAAACACACGTATTTTTCCATTTCAAATATTTGAAAATTCACAACTCATAACATTATATTGCTCAATTGTATCATAATTCATAATTCACATTAAAACAAAGACAAGCATGGGTCCAAAAAGGATCTAATATGCTATTCAAATTTCAGAGTTACTGCTTTGGTCCATAATGACACCATGTGTCTAGCCCCGTAGGCAATATATCCATGGATCATGTAACAGCCCCAGTCTCTTGACCTCAATTTGGCTAGACCCTTAGGCCCAGCATCTTGGTCCTCAACCCGGCTAGACTGCTACAGTTTTTGAGGCTTACGACCCAGTCTTTTCACCCCAAAAACATCACATTTATCAGCTGGCCTAACTTACGACCCAGTCTTTTCACCATTCCAGCGTATAGCACGTAGGCAATCATAGGCATGCCACCAAACCCAGAACTCTGAAAATTGAATAACATACTAGGCACACAATTTATTCATATTTCTCATTATTAATCTCTTTCTCATTTTCACATATTCAATCTAGGCATATTGCCTTATTTTCACATTTTTTTTCTCATGTTTCACATCTTTCTCATTTTTCTCACTTTTCTCACTTTTCTCATTTTTATCAACATCAATTCATTTCATTATTACACATATCTCATTTTTGCATTCACAACATATTACCCAATTACTTTGGGTATTTTCACATAATATGCATATTTCACATGTTACACAAATTAGCCATTATTAATGGCTTTTCACAATGCATTTAACACATATATGACATTACAAATGTCATACCATATTATTCATACACAATCAATGAACCAAGTAGCTTAACACATTTTCCAACCAAAATGTGTTAAGCCCAAATGTCATGCAAATATAAATAATATATTCAAAGTTTGTACATACCTCCACTAGAAACCCAAAGCAAGCTAAAACAACCTTCAATCCAATCTTTCCAACTTGCCCTTCACCACTTGGATGATGCAATTCAACCTCCCTCAATGCCTAAACCAAATGTGATAACAAATAATCATTTAATATCACATTTAATGGCATTTCCAACATTAAACCATAATTACACATCACTCCTACAAATTTCAAAAAATTTAGCCTTTCCTTACTTCAACATTGGAATTCCATTCTACTAAAATTAAATTAGTTTTTTAAGTTTATTTATATTATTAAAAACATATTTTAATACATTTAAATCATTTACATTATAAAAATACACTCTTATACACAAAATCTCAAAAATGGCATAACCTTCCACCATTGAAGGTTTTCCATTCCAACACAATCCATTACTCATTCCAAGCTTATTTTCATCACTTTTAACACTAAATAACATGCTTAAACAAATAAAATCACACAATTCAACCACTTTGGAAAATCAATTTTCCAAAACCCTAAATCTCCACTTCCATTCTCAAACTCCAACCCAACACCACCAAATCCAATATTTGACTTTAAAATACTTGTTTATGAATCAAAACAACTCATTTGGAAACAATTTGCACAATTAAAATTCATGTTTTCAAAACCCCAAAAATCCATAACCCTAAATTCTCTCTCTTCACCATTTTTAACCAAACTCCATCATCTCTTCAATCTAACCTTAGAATCATTGTTAACTATCCAAAATAACATCATACACACCAATTCCAACAATTATAACATACTATCAATATCTCAAAACTCACATAATCTCATCTTCCATTGAATTCAATGAAAAGAGATGGAAACTAACTAATTTTGGTGGAAATCACCAAAAATCCACTTGAAACTTGTTAATTCCTTCAATTTATGGAGTATGGAAGAAGCAAAATCCTTGGTCTTCAAGCTCCCATGGAAGCCACGTCCTTGAAGAAGAAGAAGAAGAAGATGAAGACTTTTAATATTCTTTTCCTTTCATCTTTTTTTTTAACCACACACACACACATATATATATATTAAAATAATTTAATAGTTAATTATTTAATTTTTTTAATAAATTAAAAGTCCTAATTTCCCTCTTCCATTAAAAAATAATTTATTTTTGAATTATTTTATTAATTTTGAATTTATAAGATTTAATTACCAAAATACCTTTTTCTTTTAAAAAGTGTTGACTTTTATATGTTATATATATTTTGCATATATATCATATATATATATATATATTCCACTTTTTCATTTAAAATCCATTCATTTTTCATTTAAAACCATTAATTTAATTTATCCTTTTAAATTATAATTTATTTTATCAAAATTTCCAAAAATTAGAAATTTTCAAAAATTTTAGGATGTTACAATTCTCTCCCCCTAAAACAAATTTCGTCCCCGAAATTACCTGTCCTCAAGTCTGGAACAAATGGGAAAACTGACTCTGCATTGCCTGCTCACTTTCCCAGGTTACCTCCTCAGTGGCATGATTCCTCCAAAGGACTTTCACAAGTGGCACCCTCTTATTCCTCAATTCTTTAACCTCTCGTGCCAAAATCGCCACTGGTTCTTCCTCGTAAGTCAGATCTGGACTCACGATATGAGATGGGTCAGAACTGTATCTCTAAAGCATCGAGACATGGAAAACATTATGTATTTGATCCAATTCAGGCGACAAAGCTAGTCTATAAGCCACTGGACCAACTCTCTCCAATACCTCATATGGTCCTATGAAACGATGACTCAACTTTCCTTTGCGGCCAAATCTCAAAATCTTCTTCCATGGAGACACCTTCAGAAACACTTTATCTCCCACACTAAACTCTATGTCTCTTCTCTTTAAATCTAAATATGATTTTTGTCGGTCTAAAGCTGCTTTCAAACTATCCCGAATCACCTTCACTTTCTCCTCTGTTTTCTTAATCAAATCGGGACCAATCAGTTTAACTTCTCCAACTTCTTCCCAACACAAAGGTATCCTGCGTCTCTTACCATATAAAGCCTCATAAGGAGTCATCCCAATACTCGACTGATGACTGTTATTATAAGAAAACTCAATTAATGGTAAAAATCTGTCCCAATTCCCAGTAAAATCAATGATACAGCTCCTCAACATATCCTCCAGACTCTGTATCACTCTCTCTGACTGTCCATCTGTCTGAGGATGGAAAGGAGTACTAAAATGCAATCGAGAACCCAAAGCATTATGCAAACTCTTCCAAAATCTTGAAGTAAACCGGGGATCTCAATCCGACACTAAAGAAATTGGGACTCCATGCAACCTGACTATCTCGTTGATATATAGCTCAGCCAACCTCTCAAGAGAAAAATCCATCCGAACTAGAAGAAAATGAGCTATCTTCATCATCCGATCAACTATCAACTGATTGCATCATGCTTCTTCTAGGTCAAAGGTAGTCCAGTAACAAAATCCATTGTCACTCGCTCCCATTTCCACTCTAGCACTGACAAAGGTTGGAGCAACCTTGAAGGAACTTGATGCTCAACCTTCACTTTCTGGCAAGTGAGACATCTGGATACAAAATCTGCTATGTCCCTCTTCATACCCGACCACCAATAATGTCGCTTCAAGTCCTGATACATCTTGGTACTCCCAGGGTGCATAGCAAAAAATGACTGATGTGCTTCCTCTAATATCATTCTTTTCAATACTGCATCATCAGGAATACACAATCTATCTCTGTACCATAGACTGCCATCATCCCTCATATAAAAGTCCCGACTCTCCCCCTTCTGACAAACCAACACAATTTTCTGAATTCTCTCATCTGCCAACTGAGCTTCCCTAATATGATCCAACAAGACTGGCCTCAACTGCAACTGAGCAATCAGAGCACCATCATCAGAAGATTCAAATCTAGCGTGCAACGCTCTCAACTCAACAAGCAACGAGAGCGAATAAGCAGTCAAACCTACCAAAGATTTTTGACTCAAGGCATCAGCAACAACATTTGCCTTACCAAGATGATAATCAATCAAACAGTCATAGTCTTTAATCAACTCTAACCACCGTCTCTGCCGAAAATTCAGCTCTCTCTGAACACCATGGTATTTCAAACTTTTATGATTTGTATAAATGAAACACTTCTCCCCATAAAGATAATGTCGCCAAATCTTCAAAGCAAAAACTATGGCTGCCAACCCCAAATCATGTGTCAGATAATTCAGCTCATGCAGTTTTAACTGTCGAGAGGCATAAGCAATGACTCTACCCTCCTGCATCAGAACACAACCTAAACCACTGTGTGAAGCATCACTGTATATCACATATGGTTTTCCTTCCAAAGGCAGGGTAAGGACAGGAGCCTGAGTCAACATCTCCCTCAGCTGCTCAAAACTCGCTTGACACTGATTAGTCCACACAAATTTAACTCCTTTCTGAAGTAATATGGTGAGTGATGTAGCTATTATAGAAAAACCCTTCACAAATCAACGATAATAGCCTGCCAATCCTAGAAAACTTCTAACCTTTGTCACAGTCTTCGATGGACTCCAATTCAAAATAGCCTCAACTTTACTCGAATCAACTGTAATACCCTCTGCTGAAACCACATGACCAAGAAAAGCTATCTGATCGAGCCAGAACTCACACTTAGACAGCTTAGCATACAACTGCTTCTCTCTCAGAGTCTGCAATACGATCCATAAATGCCTATCATGATCCTCCTTGTTACGCAAAAACACCAAGATGTCATCAATGAAGACTACCACAAACTGATCCAAAAATGGTCTGAATACCCTGTTCATCAAATCCATAAAAGCTGCTGATGCATTCGTCAATCGAAAGGGCATCACCAGAAACTCATAATGCTCATACCTCGTGCAAAAAGTTGTCTTGGGTACCTCCACATCTCTGACTCTCAACTGATGGTACCCTGATCTCATATCAATCTTAGAGAATACTGCTGCTCCCTTCAACTGATCAAAGAGATCATCTATCCGAGGCAAAGGATACTTGTTCTTGATGGTCACCTTATTCAACTACCTATAATCAATACACAATGTCATGGTGCCATCCTTCTTCTTCATAAACAATACAGGCGCTCCCCACGGGGACACACTAGGGCAGATAAACCCTTTATCTAATAACTCCTGCAACTGCACCTTCAACTCTCTCAATTCAGCAGGTGCCATCCGATAAGGGGGAATAGAGATAAGAGTGGTACCAGGCAACAAATCGATACCAAACTCCACTTCTCTCTTAGGAGGTACCCCTGGCAAAGCAGGGAAAACATCTAGAAACTCGGCAAATGTGGGTATACTTTCAAGTAGGGATCCCACTACTCTAGTATCTACAACATGAGCAAGATAAGCCTCACATCCCTTCCGAATCATTCTCCCAGCTGAAACAGCTGAAACAAACATAGATGAAAGATACCTTTGCTCACTAGTTACTATAACATCCCTACCATCCCGTGTTCTCAAAGTAACACATTTCTTCTGACAGTCTACCACAGCCCCATGCTTGGATAACTAATCCATGCCCAAAATCAGATCGTATTCCTGGAAAGGCATCTCAATCAGGTCACCGAGAAACTCCTCATCCTGAACAACAACTGGACTATCTCGGTGCACCCTGCTCACCACAACACTATGCCCTACATCAAATCCTAGGGACTCAGAATGCAATTCAATCACAGGCAAGATGGATGCACTTATGTATGAATGCGTAGATCCAGGATCTAATAGAGCAAGGACTGAAATACCAAATAAAGAAAATGTACCCGCAATGACGGCTAAAGCATCCGGCTGCCTCTGCATCACATAAACCCACTGAGATGGCCCAGCCTCGTCTGGCCTACTACCTCCGGATGTAGATCCTCCTCTCTGACTAAACCCAGGGCGACCACCTCTACTAAAACCTCTGCCACCATGACCCCCTCTGACACTGGGTCGAGAAGCTGCAGTATCTGCCTGCCTAACCTCTGGTGGCTTGGGACAATCTCTGATAAAATGGTCTGACGACCCACATCTAAAACACACTCCCGAAGCACCTCTCCACCAGCAGACACCTCCGTGTACTCTACCACAATGAACGTGAGTAGGTGGAGCAGGCCTCTGAGCCACTAAAGTCAAAGCACTAGCCACTGAAACTGTAGGTCTCTGTCTCTATCTGCTGCGTTGTATTGACCTGCCAAACTGCCCCTGACTCCTACTAAACCTCTGAAAATGTCCCCCTTGGCCTCTCTTCACTGATGAAGACCCTGCCTCACTCTGGGGGTCTCCTAACTCTGGTCTCAACCCTTGCAGCTGCTGCAAGACTCTGTGCCCTCTCAACACTCCTGGCAGCTGCAACTAACTGGAAAAAATCCTGATACCAAGAACCTGCAATGATGCACATGATAGAGGGTCTCAGTCCCTCCTCAAACCTCCTGCACCTGTCAAACTCTTCAGAAATGATCCCACCAGCATAGTGACTCAACCGGATAAACTCGATCTCATACTCGGTCACTGTCCTGGTATCCTATCTTAGACTCAGAAACTCCATCTTCTTTGCATCTTTATTCTCTCTCGGAGTATACTTCTGCTCAGATTCCCGCAGAAAATCATCATAGGTCAGGATTGGTGGATCATCCAGAGTATGTGGAACCGTCTTCCACCAATCATATGTATCTCTCTGCAGAAGAGATCTGGAATAATCAAACTTCTCTTATGGACTAGCCTATAACTGAATAAATATCCTCTGAACTCGGTCTAGTCACTGCTCTGCTACAGCAGGGTCTGTAGTACCAAAAAAGTCCTCAGCCTCATACTTTCTCAGTTATCATACTGCCTCACAGGCAACTGTGGCTGTGGCGGTTGAGGAACTGGAGCCTACCTCAATGACTCTACCATATGCCATACCCAGCCAGGCAGAACCTCATCAGCTCCTGGTCTCACAGGCAAAGAAATAGATGCCTCACCAGCAGATACAACTCTAGCTCCATCTCTACCCTCATCTGGAGCCACACTCTCTACACTACCCTCAGCAGCCTGATGCGGCCGAGATGCCATAACTACCTATATCTGCAAACAAAGCAGAAAATACTATATCAGAGATCAGAAACTGCCAGTGCCAATGCATGTATTACAATTAAAAACTATTTTTTAAATCTCCCATTTTCTCTCTCTATCATCCCACCTAGGTCGAGAACCTCAAACCTAGGCTCTGATACCAAAACAAATGTAACACCCTTATACCCTATATACGTACAATACATATTTCTAGCATATGTAAAATACGCATATACGGTACAAAAATATCACAAACCGGTTTACTAAATTTTTTTTCTACATGTCCAATTTATAATTTCAAATTCTAAATTTATAAAAATTAAATAGAATTCAAATATTCTTTACTTGTTATAAGAACCAAAAATAAATAATATATATAAAAATCTCTGGAAAAAATTTGCCAGAGTTTTGTCTATAATTTGGATATCCCAAAATTTATCAAAACACAACCTGCAAAAAAGAAAACACTCCCAAAAAATTTCAAATCACCATCTCAACCATTCTTCTCAATTTCTCCAAGTTTCTCAAACATTTATACATATAGATATATATAATTTAAAACACACTTACTTTTCCATTTCAAATATTTCATAATTCACAACTCATAACATTATATTGCTCAATTGTATCATCATTCATAATTTACATTAAAACAAAGACAAGCATGGGCCCAAAAAGTATCTAACATGCTATTCAAATTTTAGAGTTACTGCTTTGGTCCATAATGACACCATGTGTCTAGCCCCTAGGCAATATATCCATGGATAATGTAACAACCCCAGTCTCTTGGACCTCAACCCGGCTAGACCCTTAGGCCCTAGTATCTTGGTTCTCAACCCGGCTAGACTGCTACAGTTTTTGAGACTTACGACCCAGTCTTTTCACCCCAAAAACATCATATTTATCAGCTGGCCTGGCTTACGACCTAGTATTTTCACCATTCCAGCGTATAGCCCGTAGGCAATCATAAGCATGCCGCCAAACCCAAAACTCTGAAAATTGAATAACATACTAGGCACACAATTTATTCATATTTCTCATTATTAATCTCTTTCTCATTTTCACATATTCAATCTAGGCATATTGCCTTATTTTCACATTTTTTTCTCATGTTTCTCATTTTTCACATCTTTCTCATTTTTCTCACTTTTCTCATTTTTATCAATATCAATTCATTTCATTATTACACATATCTCATTTTTGCATTCACAACACATTACCCAATTACTTTGGGTATTTTCACATAATATGCATATTTCACATGTTACACAAATTAGCCATTATCAATGGCTTTTCACAATGCATTTAACACATATATGACATTACAAATATCATAGCATATTATTCATACACAATCAATGAACCAAGTAGCTTAACACATTTTCCAACCAAAATGTGTTAAGCCCAAATGTCATGAAAATATAAACAATATATTCAAAGTTTGTACATACCTCCACTAGCAACCCAAAGCACGCTAAAACAACCTTCAATCCAATCTTTCCAACTTGCCCTTCACCACTTGGATGAAGTAATTCAACCTCCCTCAATGCCTAAACCAAATGTGATAACAAATAATAATTTAGTATTACATTTAATGGCATTTCCATCATTAAACCATAATTACACATCACTCCTACAAATTTTCAAAAATTTAGCCTTTCCTTACTTCAACATTGGAATTCCATTCTACTACAATTAAATTAGTGTTTTAAGTTTATTTATATTATTAAAAACATATTTTAATACATTTAAATCATTTACATTATAAAAATACACTCTTATACACAAAATCTCAAAAATGGCATAACCTTCCCCCATTGAAGGTTTTCCATTCCAACACAATCCATTACTCATTCCAAGCTTATTTTCATCACTTTTAACACTAAATAACATGCTGAAACAAATAAAATCACACAATTCAACCACTTTGGAAAATCACTTTTCCAAAACCCTAAATCTCCACTTCCATTCTCAAACTCCAACCCAACACCACCAAATCCAATATTTGACTTTAAAATACTTGTTTATGAATCAAAAAAACTCATTTGGAAACAATTTGCACAATTAAAATTCATGTTTTCAAAACCCCAAAAATCCATAACCCTAAATTCTCTCTCTTCACCATTTTTAACCAAACTCCATCATCTCTTCAATCTAACCTTAGAATCATTGTTAACTACCCAAAATAACATCATACACACCAATTCCAACAATTATGACATACTACATCAAAATCTCAAAACTCACATAATCTCATCTTCCATGGAATTCAAAGAAAAGAGATGGAAACTTACTAATTTTGGTGGAAATCACCAAAAATCCACTTGAAACTTGTTAATTTCTTCAATTTATGGAGTATGGAAGAAGCAAAATCCTTGGTCTTCAAGCTTCCATGGAAACCACGTCCTTGAAGAAGAAGAAGAAGAAGATGAAGACTTTTAATATTCTTTTCCTTTCATCTTTTTTTTAACCACACACACACACACACACACATATATATATATATTAAAATAATTTAATATTTAATTATTTAATATTTTTAATAAATTAAAAGTGCTAATTTCCCTATACCATTCAAAAATAATTTGTTTTTGAATTATTTTATGAATTTTGAATTTATAAGATTTAATTACCAAAAATACCATTTTCTTTTAAAAAGTGTTGACTTTTATATGTTATGCATATTTTGCATATATATCATATATATATATATTCCACTTTTTCATTTAAAATCCCTTCATCTTTTATTTAAAACCATTAATTTAATTTATCCTTTTAAATTATAATTTTTTTATCAAATTTTCCAAAAATTAGAAATTTTCAAAAATTTTAGGATGTTACATAGGGTTACTTATTAAAGGATATAAATACCTCTTATTTTTTTTATTGTATTGAGGTTCTTGATGGATTAATAAATTTATAAGAACTTTTGTTCTTTGAAGAGATTTATCTCTTGTTTCTTGGTTCCCATTGAATCAAGGTTTCTCTATTTTCAGAGTTAACCACTTTGTTAATAGGTTAATTTCAAGGTTCTCTTTTACAAGTTGGATTTGGGTCATGGAACTAGAAAAAATCGAATTTCATATTTCAAGAGATTGATATCACGTGCAAAAGACTAGAGGGTCTCCGGTTTAATATACTGATAGTTCTTTTCCTCTTCTAGGGCAGTGAGTAAAAGGACTCCCCAATCGTGGCTCCTAGATACCATGTGCATGGAGTTAAGGCAACTTCTAGAACTTTTTGTTTTCCCTCTACTTTATTTAAACAATGTCAAAATGAAGTCTAGGGGCATGGACTTTTATACCATGGGTGTGAAATTGGATTTCCTTCTCCTTTTGCTTCCAATTTTGGCTAAAATATAGCAAAAACTCATATTTTGCAACTTTCAAATTATATTGAAGATTAATTCCATCTCATTAAAGAACATTTATCAAATTCATTTCAAATAACAAAAATAGAGTTAGAATAATCATAAATTGTGAACAAAATATGATTTTATCAACTCTCCTAAACTTAATTCGTTGCTTGTCCTCAAGCAACAAGAATAAAATCTTTCACAACAGGCCTCATCATATGTCAATTATTCTCAACATTTTGATATACAAAAATTTTTAACAATTAAAATCTCCAAAATTCAAATCTAAATTTAGTTCCATGACCATACTTAGTTCATTCTGCCCTCATTTACTTAAGAAATTTAGCCAATCACAATCAACCCTTTCATTCATTAAATATTGTAATGGAGTGTAAAGAACTCGCCTATTCTCATATGTATGTTTAATCAAACTTTCTCCACTAATAAACCTCACTTCTCAAGGAAAATCAAAAGATCTTCATAAAGCTTGTAATGTGGTCTAAAAGGGTTAAGGCTAAAGTGACACTTAATAACCTAGGTTTTTATCTTTTGACTAGCTTCCGAATCTTTGATTATAACTCTTCTTAATGTTGTTGGAGAGTTCCTTGCTCCTTCCTTGATGTGGCTTGTCCCCCTTTGCTTTTGATACTTTATTTGGGGGATTAGTCACAATTTTGTTTTACTTTATTATGATATTTTTCTATTTATTTTTTTAATTTATTTCTCCCCCAAACTTGAAATTTTATTTGAGAGGAATCTAAAGGAGCTATTGTATTTTCTCTCTATCTCAAATTGAGCATATATAATAAGAAAATAATTAAAAGTTAATTAACTTAAAAAAGGTAGTTATTAGGGCTACTATTAATGAAAGAACATCAAGCTAAAATTATTCAATTTGGCTCAAAAGGGACAACAAAAGGCAATATTTAAAAATGGTGGATATAAGCATTTTAATCAACAAACAATGCCTAAATCATCTTTCCCTCTATTTAGAAAGGTTCAATTTCACCTCAAAAGTTCTTTTAAACATGTTCTAGGCTTAGGCAAAATATAATCTTAAAATGAATGAGAAAAGAATATGAGCCCTCTCTATGTAAGCATATACAATTGACCACTTTCAATTAAAATCAAGAACTCATTCAGGTTAAAATCCATAAAGCACGGTACTTCACCAATTCTTCTACTTAAAATTTAAAAATTTAAAAGAAAAATTTAAGTATATTTTCAATAAGCTAACATCATAAAATTGCATAGAACTATTGGCCCATTGTGAATTCAATTATCTAAGTACTCAATCAAAGCAACATAAAATTCTTGCATCCATCCACAATATCAAAATAAGTACTTTTTAATGAACAATATCCAAAATAAATAAAAACACCATTCAAAATAAATAAAAAGATCCCAAATATGAAATAAACATAAAAATTTATATAAAATAAAAAGTCTAAAAAGAAAAATAATTATACTTCACTGAAAAGTTAAGGGAAACTTCCCCAAACTTAAATTACCATTGTCTTAGGTAGTCATCAGCATCAGGTGCTGGTGACAGAGGTTGCTACGGTGAAGGGTAGTATAGGCTAAACTACAAAAAAGAAGGAATTGATATGGTTGCTAAGGCCTTTCATCTGGGTAGAGATTGTGGACTTCCTACTAAATTGCATCAAATCGTTACTCCATTCTATCAAATCTTTGTTCTATACCTTGGTACCTGCTTCCTTATTTAAACAAATTAAATATGTTAGAAAGAGATTGAAAAGAATTTGCGAAACCGGCTTTAGTCCGTTGTGAAGCGGGTGGTGAACAGTGCTCTTGATCTTTAGTTTCATCCATATCCCTAAATAAATCCTCTACATCAATATCTAGATTAGAGTTATCTGGCCTAGTGAGAACATTCCTTCACCCCTTTTTTTTAGCCAACTTCATAGATAACACTATCCCTAAATCAACGGTGGTTTTTCTAGAAACAAGTACAACATTATCATATTGGAGCCCTAAGTAACTAGCAGTCTTTATTACCATCCCCCAATCACAATTTTTCCTTTTGATTGATTAAGAAGACTAACATTTTTTTGGCAATCCAAAAACCCAAATTAATAACCTTTTTTTTCCAAGACACAAAAGAAAAAATGCAATTTATTAGAGTTCACTACTCCTTGGCTATCTCCCTTACTAAAAATGTTGTTTGTAAGCACAATGTGAACATACATAAAGAAATGATTGGTGAAATTTAGGTTTTTGAACTTTTACTATCAAATTTATCAATTTCCCCTAACCTTTCCTAATTTTCCTATTCCATAAAACCTTGAGCTTTTCTATAGGTCCCTTAATAACCAACCAACCCAATAGCATCTTCAAATTCAGTAATTTCCTAATTTTAATCATTATTTTTCGTTCTAAAAATTACCCTCCCATTGTGTCTACAATACTTATCAAATGGTGTGAATTTAAATGCACTTAAAAATTCTAGTGTGAGTTTAAAAAATGTGTTATAGTGTTGTATAATGGCAAAAGAGAGCCATTCTAAATCAGCAAACGTTTGCATTAATTCATCTTTCCATCCTAAGGTATTTATCTCATTTGCATTAATAAATTAAGATGGAATGATTTGGCATTTAGCTAAGTCATTGTACCTTTGACACACCCCAGTTTCTGAGGTCATGATGGTCCTAGGGTTCAGGTCATTTTAATGTGCTAGAACCTCATAAAACCATACTTGCCTAGGATCTTTTTACATGTTTTCTTTTCCTTTCTCTGTTATGCTTGGTATCATGTTTTTAAAATAAATAAATATAGTCTAATGTTGTTCTTACTCTTTTCCTTTCCTAACATTAAAATCTTACATTAATTTTACAATTTATTATCGAATATAGTTTGACTTATTATCTTACACTTCCGGAGTTGATACCGTAGAAGCTTGCTATTACATCCTGCATCCATAACTGAAAAATATAAAGCAATGCGTGAGTCGTATACTCAGTGAGTATTCTTGGTTTTATGTGTGTTTATTAGTTTCACTTTATGTTATTAACCGATTAAGTGTCTTATTACAACTTATACGATATTTGTGATTCAATTCAGCATAATAACATACCATTACTTATTTTTAAATCACTCAATATGTTCATCATCAAGGCATGTACATAGCATATCATACAATATACATATTCATGATATATTTATAACAAAGACAATCAAATTATAATTTAATAGTTTAACAATTATTACCTTTGCTCATATTATGTTTTAACTCATAGTAATTTATTCTTAATTCAATACTTATGACTTTTAAGTCTAACTATTTAGGCTTGTCATGTAAGTAACTAAAATACCAAAACTTATTATCATGGGCCTAAGACGAGTTCTTATTATTTCTTATTAGTATTTCGTATAGAATATTCATTTGTCAGTAATAAAATATAATTTTTATCAAGAAAAATCATATGACAGTTACATAATAGTCTTGAGACTATAAACAAAGGTAGTCCTAAGACTGTAAACAGAGGCAACCAGAGGCTGAATTTATAAGGCAAAAACTTCTCCCTTATGCACATTCCAGGACACCAGTGTGCACTACCTAGTGGTTTAACCTTAACTAGGGTTAGGCCTTGTCAATGGGATTATTAAAAAATTAGTTTGGTCATTTGGTTAGTCTTAGAAGTCTCACCCGCAAGGTCTTACTTGAATTGATTTGGTTTAATTTTGAATACATTTATTTATTTATTTGAATATTACTTTATTAGATAACTATTTGGTATTTAATATCTTTACTTTATTTACTCATATTATTCATTAATTAAATTATTTCTATATTTAGTGAGCATGGCTAGTCATACTTTATGGCTACATTATTCTAGCATTTCCTTTTTGTCATTTTAATATTTGGTACATTTATCTTTGTTTCCTAGGTTATAAGCATCTCTATTATTTTAAATTATTGGACATACCTTGTGATAAATAAATAACTTAAAATTTCATCAAAATTTTAAGTTCATGCAAAGTGCAACTTGGTACAACTATTATTGTTATTCAATTTGGTTGCCTAAGATCAAAATAGAGTTTATTAGGCCAATCATTTGGCTAAAAATCTCCCCTTTTTAAATTTGGCAATTAAATTGAAGAGCTAGACAAGAAAAACATCAATTAGAGCCCACATAGAAAAATCATGGGTTTGAGCCTACATAGGTGGGAAAGTTCCTCCTTTTCAATTTTTGAGTTTATGCATGTACAAAGCATTTTCAAACTCACTTTCAAATATCTTGCTATGCAGGGGGCAAGGAGAAGATATGAAGGCTAGCTAAAAAAAATGGCTGAAATTTTTTGCTTTGCAAAAAGTGCAAAAGAAGAACAAAGAGAATAGAAAAAGAAGAAAATTAGAATTCTCAAAAGAATGAAGATGCAAAAGACAAAAGATCAGTCCAGCTAAAAGAGCTGAAGCCAGGGTAAAGACCCGATTTCCAATGGCTAAAGATCCATGTTTCAAGGGTAAAGATTTGACCTCCAA
The DNA here is from genome assembly GCA_947685225.1 of Garcia nutans. NCBI lineage: Eukaryota > Viridiplantae > Streptophyta > Magnoliopsida > Malpighiales > Euphorbiaceae > Garcia > Garcia nutans. Next base: position 60,903,267 of record CANTUV010000031.1, read on the forward strand.
TTGATAAAGATCCATGTTTCAAGGGTAAAGACCCGACCTCCAATGGGTAAAGATCCATGTTTCAAGGGTAAAGACCCGACCTCCAATGTATAAAGATCCATGTTTCAAGGGTAAAGATTCGATCTCCAATGGATAAGGATCTATGTTTCAAGGGTAAAGACTTGATCCCTAATGGATAAAGATCTATATTTCAAGGGTAAAGACTCGATTTCCAATGGATAAAGCTCCATAGTTTAAGGGTGAAGACCCGAAGTCCAAAGGATGAAGAATCATTTTTAAGGGTGAAAACCCGATCTCCAAGTATGAAGATCCATTTTCAAGGGTAAAGACCCCATGTCCAAAGGATGAAGATCCATTTTTCAAGGGTGAAGACCCGATCTCAAAGGATGAAGATCCATTTTCAAGGGTGAAGACGTGATCACCAAGGATGAAGATCCATTTACAAGGACCCGATCTCCAAGGATGAAGATCCATTTAAAAGGGTGAAGACCCGATCTCCAAGGATGAAGATCCGTTTTCAAAGGTGAAGATCCAAGGTCCAACGATGAAGATCCATTCTGAGGGTGAAGAACCACAATGCATAGAACAGCCAGAGCAGTTAGACTTCTCAACTGATAAAAGGTTAGTCAAACTCGGTCTCGGGTCCAAGCACCCAAATTCAATTCAGTCTCGGGTCCAAGTACCCAAATCAAATCAGTCTCGAGTCCAAGTACCCAATCTCGAGTCCAAGTACCAAAATCTAATTTAATCTCGGGTCCAAGTACCCAAATTCAATACAGTCTCAGGTCTAAGTACCCAATTTTGGGTCCAAGTACATAATCTCAGGTCTAAGTACCCAAATCAAATTTAATCTCTGGTCCAAGTACCCAATCTCGGGTCCAAGTACCCAATCTCGGGTCCAAGTACCCAAATCCAATTCAATCTCGGGTCCAATTTCCCAAATTTAATTCAGTCTCAGGTCTACGTACCCAAATCAAATTCAATCTCGGGTCCAAGTACTCAGTATCGGGTCCAAGTACCTAATCTCGGGTCCAAGTATCCAAATCCAATTCAATCTCGGGTCCAAGTACCCAAATTCAATTCAGTCTCGGGTCTAAGTACCCAATCTTGGGTCCAAGTACCCAAATCAAATTCAATCTTGGGTCCAAGTACCCAATCTTGGGTCCAAGTACCCAAATCAAATTCAATCTCGGGTCCAAGTACCCAGTCTTGGGTCCAAGTATCAATCTCGAGTCCAAGTACCCAAATTCAATTCAATCTCGGGTCCAAGTACCCAATCTTGGGTCTAAGTACCCAAATAAAATTTAATCTCAGGTCCAAGTACCCAAATCAAATTCAGTCTCGGGTCCAAGTACCCAATCTCGGGTCCAAGTACCCAAATCAAGTTTAATCTCGGGTCTAAGTACCCAAAACAAATTTAATCTCGAGTCCAAGCACCCAATCTCGGGTCCAAGTACCCAAATCAAATTCAGTCTCAGGTCCAAGTACCCAATCTTGGGTCTCAGTACCCAAATCAAATTCAGTCTCAGGTCCAAGTACCCAATCTCAGGTCCAAGTACCCAAATCAAGTTCAATCTCGGGTCCAAGTACCCAAATCAAATTCAATCTCGGGTCCAAGTACCCAATATCGGGTCCAAGTACCCAAATCAAATTTAGTCTCGGGTTCAAGTACCCAATCTCGGGTCTAAGTACCCAAATCAAACTCAATCTCTGGTCCAAGTACCCAATCTCGGGTCCAAGTACCCAAATTCAATCTAGTCTCGGGTCCAAGTACCGAAATCAAGTTCAGCTTTGGGTCCAAGTACCCAAATCAAATTCAAGTAACCATCTCATCAAAATTATGTCTTATTGCTTTTCACTCTCTTTTGCCGTAGTTTCAGATCGTTCAAGTAGGGGGAAAATAATTTTTGTGGTATTTTATTTATTTTAATAATATTTTAATTACTAATAATATTTAATAGTTATTTTTAATAAAAATAAAAAATATGAAAAATATAAAAAAAAATAAAAAATGGAAAAAATAAAAAATCAAATGGATCGGCAACCGTTGCTGTGCGACAGCCCATTTCGCCGCAAAAATTATCTGTGGCGAATTGGGCTATCCCAAATTCGCTGCAGATGGCATCTGGGGAAAATTGGGCACTGCCCAATTTGCCACAGATGGCATCTAGCACAAATTGGCCCACTGCGCCTGTTTTTGCCAGTGCAATTTCTGCCCACGGGCCTGACAGCCCGCGCGCTGTCGATTTTTTGACCAAACCTTGTTTTACCTAGTTTCCTAATTTTTCCTAAACAATTCATATTTCCTTAATAAAATAGGATTAGAACTCTTTATTTTCCTATAAATACCACATTAAAATAAGAACAAAGAGGACAGACAAAAAACCTTACAGAAGAAGAAGAAAAACCCTAGAGTTCGGGCAATGGAGATTAGGAGATATTAAATGCAAAAACAGCAAAAGAAAATTAGCAAGAAGTAGACATTCATCAGTCATCAAAGACTGTAATGATGTCTTTGTTCATTGTTCATCCAGAAGTCAATTGTGGAGGAACCAACGAACGAAGGTTAGATTTAATTCTTTAATTTATTTGAATTCACAGTAGCTTCATCCTTGAGTTACAACTTAATTGACCGTCCAGTATATACATTCCCTTCTATAAATATCATTAGAAGTTTGAAGATTAAGAAGTTGTTTAGGTCCAGTAGTTAACTTACACCTCGTAGTCTTGATTACTTAATTTAAATAACTTGATTTGAGTTTAATGTTCATATAATCACAAAACATTATCAAAACCCTAATCTAATTGCCCAGTTGCTAAAAACCCTAATCTGCTTTCCAATTTCAAAAACTCTATATTGTTTTATTAATTCCCAAAACCTTAATCGTTTTCATAATTTTCCAAAATATAAAAGCAATTTAAATTAAATGGAAATTAATTAATGAGGTACCCACAAAGTGGAAACATACCTCTTACAATTTTAATACTAAAACAAACAAATGTAAAGGATAATATTGTTATACTTAAGAATTTTATAATATTAAGACTTGCAAAGGAGGCCGGTTCCAATGAACCGGGCATTGTGGGGATGATGGGCCATTTCTCACCTTCCCTACACGTACCCAACTTTCCAAACCAATTAGGGGGTTGGGGATTCCTTAGTAATCGAGTCATCAATCCCTTTCTTTTCCCGGCCCGTCCGGGTGGCGATTTCATTTTTCTCTGGGCCTAAAAAGTGCTGAAGTCGCAAGAACCATTCCATCGGGAGTGGGGGCAAAAATCCCTGCTCACACATTGTCATAATCTTGCAATCTCCACTCGTCCTACTCGTTTACCTGCAATTTTTCGCCTTTCATCTGCACGAGCTAGATCAAGGTTAATCTTTTTTATAGCCCAATATGCATTATGTTAAATTTCTCCAGGTAAATGACAAGCTTTTCCATATACCAGCCTAAACGGCGTAGTGCCCAAAGGAGTTTTCAATGCAATCCTAAAAGCCCATAGAGTATTGTCCAATTTCTCGGACCAATCCTTTCAGGATCGCTCTATAGTTTTTTCTAGAATTCTTTTTATCTCCCTATTCATATTCTTAACTTGGCAACTAGTTTGGGGATGGTAAGGAGTAGCAAACCTATGTGTAACACCTATTCTTTTGAAAACTTTCTCGAGCTGAATGTTACAAAAGTGAGTACCCCTATCACTTATAATTGCTTTTGGTGTACCAAATTAAGAGAGCAACTTCTTCAAAAACTTCATCACAACCCTGGCATCATTGGTTGCCAAGGCTTGGGCTTCAGGCCATTTAGAGACATATTCTATAGCTACAAGAAAATATTTGTTACCAAAGGAATTTAGAAACGGTCCCACGAAATTGATCCCCCATACATCAAAGACTTCACACACTAAAATTCCATTTTGGGGCATCTCATCACAAGATGAAATGTTTCCAGTCCTTTGGCAACGATCACAACGGTTCACAAATTCGTAGCTATCCCTAAACAAGGTGGGCCAATAAAATACTGATTCTAGTACCTTTTGAGTAGTCCTATTGGCCCCCATATGACCACCAGCTGGTCCAGCATGGCATTGACTAAGAATATTCATCGTTTCGGGCCATGCCACACACCATCGGATCATGTGATCCTTACATAATCTAAACAAAAAGGGATCCTCCCAAAAATAATATTTTAAATCGAAAAAGAATTTATTCTTTTCTTGATAAGTTAAGTCCTTAAAAAGTTCCCTAATAGGCAAATAGTTAGCAAAAATCTGCAAACCAAGGTGTTTCAAAATTTAAATTACTTACCTCACTTACCATGGCGTACAACTGCTCATCGGGGAAGTGATCATCAATATCCCCTTCCTCAAACCTCTCCAAGGCTGGATTCTCCAAGCGAGAAAGGTGATCTGCTACCAGATTTTCAGCTCCCTTCTTGTCTTGAATCGTCAAGTCAAATTCCTGCAATAACAAGACCCAACGGATTAGCCTAGGCTTTGCATCAATTTTCACAAATAAATACCTCAAAGACGAATGGTCTGTATAAACAATCACTTTTGACAAGATTAGATATGATCTAAACTTGTCAAAAGCAAAAATTACAGCTAGCAGCTCTTTCTCTATAGTTGTGTAATTAGCTTGAGCTGTGTTCAAAGTCTTGCTTGCATAGTAGATAGGCTGGAAGTATTTCTCTTTGCGTTGACCCAAGACTGCTCCCACTGCAAAGTCACTCGCATCGCACATTAGTTCAAATGGTAGATTCCAATTGGGAGCTACCATGATTGGAGCATGGGTCAATTTCTCCTTAAGAGTTATGAATGCTCTAAAACATTCCTCATCAAAAACAAAATCCACATCATTCTCAAGGAGTCTTGTTAGTGGGCGGGCTATCTTAGAAAAATCTCATATAAACCTTTGATAAAAGTCCGCATGTCCTAGAAAACTTCTTATGGCCTTCACAGATGTGGGTGGTGGTAACTTCTCAATGGTGTCTACCTTAGCCCGATCCACCTCAATGCCCTTGCTTGAAATTTTGTGTCCCAACATGATTCCCTCTTAAACCATGAAATGACACTTTTCCCAATTAAGCACTAGGTTGGTTTCCTCACATCTAATCAAGACTCTTTCAAGATTTTCCAAATATCTTTCAAATGAGCTGCCACCGAGAAATCATCCATAAACACCTCCATAATATCCTCAACAAGTTCATCAAAGATTGCCACCATGCACCTCTGAAAAGTTGCAGATGCATTGCATAACCAGAATGGCATTCTTTGATATGCGAATGTCCCATATGGGCAGGTGAATGTAGTTTTCCCTTGGTCTTCCGGGGTGATAGGAATTTGGAAATAGCCTAAAAGACCATCCAAAAAACAGTAATACTCATGCCCGGATAACCTTTCCAACATCTGATCAATGAAGGGTAAAGGAAAATGGTCCTTCCTAGTTGCATCATTCAATTTTCAGTAGTCGATGCAAACCCTCCAACTGGTTACTGTTCTTATTGGAATCATCTCGTCATTTTCATTTGGGACCACCGCCATCCCTCCTTTCTTTGGTACTACCTGAACTAGGCTCACCCAAGAGCTATCCAAGATCGAATATATAATCCCTGCATCAAGTAGTTTTATCACTTCAACCTTCACTACATCTTTCATCTTTGGGTTTAGTCTCCGTTGTGGTTACACTACTGGCTTGAATTCATCCTCCATTAGTATCTTGTGAGTGCAATAGGATGGACTGATACCCTTGATGTCTGCTATCTTCCAAGCTATCACTTCCTTATGTTTCTGCAACAACTGGATGAGCTTTACCTTCTGCTCAGAAGATAGGTGGGAACTCATAATTATTGGCAATTTCTTTTTCTCTGCCAGAAATCCATAGTCAAGGTGATTTGGAAGGGGCTTAAGTTCCAAGTTGGTTGGATCAATCACCGATGGTTTTGGCTTTTCCTCCTTTGGCATCTCAATAGTTTCATATGCCTGACATTTGAATGATTTGCTTGCTTCAAGAAAAGCAATATGCTCCATTGCTTCTCGATCCTCAACATTTTCCTGCAATAAACACAACTTAAAGGGATCCTTGGAAACAATGTTAGTAACAAAATTGATGGTTTCATGCTCAATAATATCATTGCATGATTCCGCCTCATCAAGTGAAAGTGAATGTTTCATAGGATCATGTATTCTAAAAATAACTTTCTCACCACCCACTCTCAAAGTTAATGTGTCATCATGAACATCGATAAGGGCATGGGCTGTATTTAAAAATGGCTTACCAAGAATAAGTGAAACATCCGCATCCTGATCGATATCGATGACAACAAAATCATTAGGGAAAATGAAATCCTTGACTTTTACCAACACATATTCTATAATGCCACGAGGGTGGACTACTGACTTATCAACAAGTTGGATGGTCATAAGTGTTGGTTTAGGTTTACCAATGACTAACTCTTTAAACATTTTGTAGGGCATAACACTCATGCTAGCCCTCAAATCAGCCAATGCACTTTTAACCTCAAGGTTACCTATCAAACATGGAATGGTGAAACTACCTGAGTCTTTTAACTTCTTAGGTAACCTCTTTTGCAAAATTGCCGAACTCTTTTCAGACAAATGCACTAAAGACACTTCCTCAGGTTTCCTTTTATTAGAAAGGATATCTTTCAAAAATTTAGCATATTTAGGCATCTGTGACAAAGCTTCAGCAAATGGAATATTAATGTGTAATTGTTTAAAAAGTTCAAGAAACTTACCGAACTGAGCATCAATCTTGTCCTTATTCAACCTTGCCGGATATGGTACTCTCGGTCGATATTCCTTCATTATGGGGCTGCTTTCTTGTTGCTGGTTCTCTTTCTCACTTTCAATTGCAGCTTTCTCTCCTGAAGTGACAGGAGGATCATCTTCTTTTTCTTTTTCTTGTACTTCAGTTCCTTTCTCTGCCACTTCTCCTCTTTTCTCATCCACATTACCCTTGATCTCTTTTCCACTCCTTAGTGTAATTGCCTTAAGCTGCTCTTTAGGATTTGCCTCAGTGTTGCTAGGTAAACTCCCTTGTGGTCTCTCACTGAGCAGCTTGGCAATTTGTCCCACCTGATTCTCCAAATTATGAATAGAGGCTTGCTGATTTCTAAGTGGGGTTTCAGTTGATTGGAACCTGGTTTCAGAAGCTCCTATAAATTTCTCCATCATGTCCTCCAAATTACTCTTTCTTGGAGGGGCAGCTTGTTGATGTTGAGGCTGCTGGAATCCAGGGGAAGGTCGTGAATTATTCTGATTATTCCATGAGAAATTAGGATGATTTCTCCACCTGGATTGTATGTCTTGCTGTAGGGGTTATTCTGCTGTTGCCTTGGCATATTTCCAACATAATCTACTTGCTCTTTCCTAGCAAACATGTTGCCACTTTGGTAATCTTGAATTTGATATCCACCCCCACACCATTCACAGGACATCACTTGCATTACTTTCCCAGAAGAAGAGGCCAAAGAATCAAATTTTTTATTCAATGCTTCCATTTGGGCTGTCAAAACCACCACAGGATCTAATTGGTGTAAACCCATGACTTTCAGCTTTCCTTGCTCCCTTGGGGCTTGCCACTGATAATTGGTGCTAGCCATGTCCTCAATCAAATCCCTGGCTTGTTCAGGTGTCTTGTTGTTTATGGTATCCCCAGCTGCTGCATTAATGGATTGCTTACTCCCATTATTCAATCCATTGTAAAATTTTTGAATCTAAAGCCATAGTGGGAACCCATGATGAGGACACCTTCTCAATAAATCTTTAAATCTTTCCCAAGCATCATAAAGGGTCTCACCATCTTGCTGCAGAAAGGATGAGATATCATTCCTCAACTTAACAGTTTTGGACGGCGAAAAGTATTTTTCTAGGAATTTCTCTGCCAACTGATCCCATGTGGTGAAAGTTCCTGGAGGAAAAGATTTCAGCCACTTCTTTGGTCTATCTCTAAGGGAAAATGGGAACAACCTCAGCCTAATTACATCATCTGAGACATTATTTATCTTGAATGTGTCACATATCTCTAAAAAATTCTTAATATGTGCATTAGGATCTTCATCAGGAAACCCATCGAACTGACAAGTCTGCTGGACCATATGAATTACATTTGCTTTTATTTCGAAGTTGTTCACAGCAACTGTTAGCCTCCTGATACTAGAATCAGCTCCATTGAGAGTAGGCCTAGCAAACTCTTGCATGGTCCTTGGTTCATTTTCCGCCATTATTTCCAGTTCTTCTTCTAAGATAAGTTCTTCAAAGTTCATTTTCGTCTCCGCCAGAACTGTTTCCTCTTCTTCCTTTCGCTTTCTCCTCAATGTTCTCTCTATCTCTTGATCTAATTCAAGGAGTTGGGAAGAACTAGCTCGGGTCATAAACGGGAAGAAGTACCTAGAATGACAGTCAAAAAGCAAGAACTTAGGTTAAAACAAAATAAAATAAAAACTAAATCAACAGTCTTGATTATATTACTAATATTGAAAACCGTTGTCCTCGGCAGCGACACCAAAAACTTGATGGCACGAACCTATGCTATTGCAATACCACAAGTGCACGGGTCGCTCAAGTAATAAAGTAGTGAGTGAGTTATAGTTCCACTGGGGACAAGGCCAAGTACTAGTGCAAATTTTAACTGTTGCTTAGCAAATCAATAGTTTTGTGAAGTTTTGTAATTAAAGATAATTAACTTAATAACTGAAAATAGAGAGAGGTTGAGTGTTGTGAAAAAATGATTGATGATGAAAATACTAACCAGATATTGAATCCCTCTAGCCATAAATATATTTATGAAAATCAATTCAATTAAACCAAAAAATAGAGTTGAATTGGCATTCCTCTAAATTAGACTAAAACCTTTCTCAAGTGAATTAATCCCTAATCACTAAGTAGAATGCTGGAATCTCTTCTCAAACATAATTAAGTAGATCTTGCATTAAGAATAAGGAATCATAAACCAAAGGATCTTATAAGTCTATCTCTAGCACTCCAATCAATTCTCAATCCTTATGAGTATTCAATTCATATCAAACTTTCTCAAGTCAATAATATGAAAATTGCAACCAATCAATAAGCATGCTATTATCAATTGGAAATAAATTATTAAGCATCATAAGAATAAAACAACTTAATCAAATGATTTAATTAAATAAAATTTATTCAATCCATACAATAAAGCTAGGGTTCACCAATATCTAGATAGAGAATGAGTTAGTTCATGTTCAAAACCAGAAAACCAGAACAAGAGAAATAAGAAAAAGAGTCCAAACAATTCATGGCAAATGATTTGTATTTCTTCACTTGAATCCTTGAATCTTGGTTTAGATCTTGTTTAGGATATGTCTTCACCTTCAATCTCAGCTCCAAAACTCTCTTTTTCGCTCTAGAAGTCGGCTCTAGGTTATAAAAAATGAAAATCAGATCCCTAATTTGTGCTTCAGCTCAGCTTTTATAGTGCAGATATTTTCGCCTGACACGCCCAATGACACGCCTATGTCACTGTGTGTGTCATTGCCACTGGGATTTTGAATATAAGGCACGTCCAGTGACATGCTCATGTCACTAGGCGTGTCACAGCCAATGTGAATCATTGCAATAGGCACGCTCGGTGACACGCCCATGTCACTGGGCGTGTCAATACTTCTGTATGGCAGTATCAAGGGCACATCCATTGACAAGCCCATGTCCATGGGTGTGTCACTTGAAGAATTTTGCTCTTTTCCTCTACTTTCATCCATAATTCCTCCGAAATGACCATAAGCCTCAAAATATAGAGAATTCCTGAAATTATCCCTAAAAAGCACTTGAACAAACAAATTAAACTCAATTGGATAATAATCATATTAAGAAATAGGGGGCAAAATATCATCAATTGTGCACTTATAATACAACCACAAGTCCAGACTCGACTTGGTCTAGAAGAACTTTTCGGCTTAGCTGAATCTACCCTGTTATCTGCGCGATATAAACAATCTCGCTAAGCCAAAAGCCTAGTAATACAAACTTAATAATAATAAAACTCAAATGCAATGCCAATGCACAATGCATATGGATATCAAATCCACATCTCTGACTCTCAACTAATGGTATCCTGATCTCAGATCAATCTCAGAGAATATTGTTGCTCCCTTCAACTGATAAAAAAGATTATCTATTCAAGGCAAAGGACACTTGTTCTTGATGGTCACCTTATTCAACTGCCTATAATCAATATATAATCTCAAGGTGCCATCCTTCTTCTTCACAAACAACACAGGTGCTCCCCACGGGGACACACTAGGGCGGACGAACCCTTTTCCAACAACTCTTGCAACTACACCTTCAACTCTCTCAACTCCGCAGGTGCCATCCGATAAGGAGTAATGGAGATAGGAGTAGTACTAAGAAACAAATAGATACCAAACTCCACTTCTCTCTTATAAGTACCCCTAGCAACTCATTAGGGAAAACATCTAGAAACTCAGAAACTGTGGGTATACTATCAAGTTGGGACCCCACTACTCTGGTATCTACAACATGAGCAAGATAAGCCTCACATCCCTTCCGAATCATCCTCCTAGCAGAAATAGCTGAAATAAACATGGATGAAAGATACCTCTGCTCACTAGATACCATCACATCCCTACCATCAGGTGTTCTTAGGGTAACAAATTTCTTCTGACAATCTACCACAACCCCATGCCTAAAATCAAATCATACTCCCTGAAAGGCATCTCAATTAGGTCACCGAGAAACTCCTCATCCTTTAGGGCATAGTATTATGGTGATCAGGATGCACCGAGATAGTCCAGTTGTTGTTTAGTAGCTTTTCTTGGTCATGTGGTTTTAGCAGAAGGTATTAGAGTTGATCCGAGTAAGGTTGAGGCTATTTTGATCAAGCCAAAACTCACACTTAGACAGCTTAGCATACAACTGCTTCTCTCTCAAAGTCTGTAATAGAATTTGCAAATGCCTAACATGATCCTTCTCATTATGCGAATACACCAAAATGTCATCAATGAAGACCACCACAAACTGATCTAAATATGGTCTGAATACCCTGTTCATCAAATCCATAAAAGCTGTTGGTGCATTCGTCAATCCAAAGGGCATCACCAGAAACTCATAATGCCCATACCTCATGTGAAAAGCTGTCTTGGGTACATCCACATCTCTGACTCTCAACTGATGGTATCCTGATCTTAGATCAATCTCAGAGAATATTGTTGCTCCCTTCAACTGATCAAAGAAATCATCTATTCGAGGCACAGGACACTTGTTCTTGATGGTCACCTTATTCAACTGCCTATAATCAATACACAATCTCAAGGTGCCATCCTTCTTCTTCACAAACAACACAGGCGCTCCCCACGGGACACACTAGGGCGGACGAACCCTTTTTCCAACAACTCCTGCAACTGCACCTTCAACTCTCTTAACTCTACAGGTGCCATCTGATAAGGAGTAATAGAGATAGGAGTGGTACCAGGAAACAAATCGATACCAAAATCCACTTCTCTCTTAGAAGTACCCCTAGCAACTCATCAGGGAAAACATCTGAAAACTCGGCACCTGTGGGTATGCTATCAAGCTGGGACTCCACTACTCTGGTATCTACAACATGAGCAAGATAAGCCTCACATCCCTTCCGAATCATCCTTCTACACTACAAAAATATTCGGCATTTGCGACGGATATCTGCGACGGACTTGTTTCCGTCGCAAATTTGCTATGGATCTGCGACGTATTTGCGATGGAAGGACAAGTTAGAGGAATTTTGAGAAATTGGTAGCAAATCGGTTGCAAATTCGTAGTAAATCTGCGACAAAAATCATTCCATCACAAATAATTGTCTCAAAAGTTGGCGCGGATACTTGGCGGGAGAGAGACCCGCGTATATTTTTTCGCAAAAATTTTTTCCGTCGCAGATTGGTCGTAGAAAATACTAAAAAAAGCAATTTGCAACGGAGATCTGCTACCGTCTATTGCCGTCTCAAATTTCACTACAAAAATATTCGGCATTTAGGGGGCAAAAATATACAACCCAGTAAATAAATATTCAATTAATAACCAATAATTATTTTGTTAATAACACAAAATATCTCATTAATAATTTAAGGGGCAAAAATAAAATAATGAATATTAATTAATTACATCCCAGTATTAGTATTATAAAATTATATTTTATTGTATATTAATTTATTATTTATTATTTAACATATACACATAAAAAATAATTTTATAATTTAACTACAAAATAAAGTAAAAATATAAATATATATAAAACTTAAAAGTATAATTTATGTTCGAATATTTTTCAAAAAAAAATATGTTTGAAAAACTAAATATAAGTAATAGTTATATATATATATAACACCAAAACCACGCCATTTTAGATTTGTATAAAATCCAATTAATCTCTATTCTAAAAAAAATCCCTTATTTCGCTCTCCATTCCTCTTTGCCTGCGCCGTTCACTTCCTCTCATATCTCTCTCAAACCCTCACCATCGCCATCATCGATGCCAAGCCGCTTACTCACCATTGATTTTTTCGTTAGCCGCTTGCTCACCATTGCATGCTCACTATTACTTTGTTAGATTTGCTCACCAAATCGTCAAACGAGAAATGAATTCTTCAGATTCTAATTCCAACTCTGATACTTCTAGTTCTCGGCGACGAACTGGACCATCTCTGGTGGCTCTCTCAAAAATTCCATGAACTTCGAGTCATCTCTGTCTCTAATCGCCGACGAAAAGTTTGATAATCTCAGTCAATCCTCCGCTGATGTTTCAACATCCAAATCACCTATTATAATGTACCCTTCCTCGCCTGATTATTCTACTCCACGCGAAATCACAAGTAAGTTTTTAACATTTCTTTTTTTTTTTTTGTAATTTCTTGTAAATTTTATTTGTTAATATTCACATGAGTATTAATTGGTGAGATCCATTAACTCATTTTAATGGAGTATTAACCTAATAATTCCATGGCATATTAACTCATTTTATGGATTTCAGCAATAGGTAACTTCCAACCTTTTCTTATTTATTTCTGTTTTCGTTGAATATTGATTCATTATGATGAATGGCATGGCTTGGGAACCGATTGAATATGTTAGGTTGTTTTGATCGATTTTGTTCTTTAATGACTTTAGTTGTTATTGTTTGCGATTTCCTTTGTTTCTTTCATTTACAAAAAAAAAAATGATTTCATTCTTTGGTTAAAAAATGTCGTTTGTTTCGATTTTGGGAACTTTGCTTCTCCTTCTCATCAAGTTTCTGTTTTAATAAAACAGTAGCCATGAAATCTTGATGGAGTGAGTCTTTGGTGTTTGTGTTTTAAAAAGTTTTGTTAAAATGATTTTATTTCTTCTACTGGTACCCATTTTTGTCGTTCAAATGAAATCCAGGTGCAAGACTTGATCTTGTTCTTCTGTTTTGAAATCCACCTGCTGTCTTGAATCAAACATCAGCAAAAATTCTGTTTTAAGTTTTGATTTCTACCGTTTCTGTTTTTGTCTCTGTTTTGTCATCACTGTCAAATGAAATTTATGAAAATAATAACAAATCTCTCCCTCTCACATCTTTCTGAACATGTAAATAACAACTATGGTTATGCTTAGTGTGATAAAAAAATGTAAGTACAGCCTCTTATCACTTTAAATTTGTTTGAAGAATCCAAGACCTTGAATTTCTGTTGGGATGCCATTATTTACTTTACTTTTTCGTTGGGCACAGGGAGGATTAGCACCAGGAGGATTCAATTTTGATGCAAAATTGTTAGTTTCTACCTTCTTTTCCTCATGCAGAAGCATGAAATTTTTATTTGATCCAAATAATTAAGTTATTGATGCTTAGGCGAAGAGAAAGTACAGATGTCCAACACGTTGCCTGCTTTCTCAAATCTTTTTTCTCATTCTTTTGCAGTCAATATGATATTTCAAGTATATTTCTGTTTGGTCTATGGATGGTTGTGCTGATAATTAAATTTGTATGTAGTAACATTTATTGTGCTCGGCGCTAATGCTTATTGTGCTTAATGTTGTTATGGATGCTGCTTACTCTTGATATTTTTGTTTTTTGCAGTGTAATCCTATTCCCAATTGCTGTCACTTTCTACATAACATGGTGGTTTATTCATTTTGTTGATGGATTTTTCTCTCCAATCTATGCCCAACTTGGAATCGATATATTTGGTGAGCATGTTTTTCTTTAGCACTTCAAAGCTTGCTCTCTTTGTTGTCTAATAAATTAATATATGCACACATACATGTTTTTCAGTCATATGATTATTGATCGCTTTAGTTTTTCAGTATTCTGGTAAACATAGAGGTTCTAGTAATATATGCTTTGCATTTTTAATATAATGATTCGCGTATTATGGTCTATGCTGAATGCAGTTGTGAATATTTTGTTCCCATTCTAACAAATTAATTCAAAATGCATGATTCATGATTTTAAGATCTATAGTTTCAACATTCAGTGACTTGAACCTTTTTATGGAAAACTTATTTTGTCAACTTACCTTATCATATCATGGATATTTGTGCATGTAAGGGGTTATACTGTAATCTTAGGCCATTCTCCATAGTGATGGCTGTGTGGTGTTCGGCTAGACTGTTGGGTTGAGTGTGATAATTCATTGATATGAGATGTGCTTAAAATTTGACATTATCGAAGGTATCTTCAGAATTATCCTAATATATACTGGGATAACTGATATTTCTTAGTTCATACTTGAGATATATTCCTTGCCTATTTTTTTCATTTTATAATTTTGTATGTTGCCATACTGATATGCAATGTGAAGAAAAATTGAAGTCTGTATGGTTTATAGATTATGACATTTATTTTTATAATGGCTGAAGTATGCTTTTTCTGTTGGATCTGGTGTTAGCTCTTTTTTACACCACCTTGTATCATCCGAGATCCAATATGCATTTCTAACTTAGTTCCTGATTTTGGTTGGTAACTCTTTAGTCATTGTTTTCAAGCTCTGATTTTAAAGATTCGCTTTCACCAATTATTGACCAACAGCAGAATCACTATTGTAGGACCATAGAGCAATCCACGTGTTTTTTTGTCTGTCTTTCTTTGTATAGAAGAAGATTTGCATCTGCAGATCCTAAAGCATCTGTTAACTATAATTTGGAAATATTTATTTTGCAAAAGAGAAAGTAATATATTATTTCTAGACCAGTGCCAACTAATTTCCATATAATGTAGATATACCACAAATGTTTCTTGCTTGTCTACAGTTGTTCAGCTCAGCTGAATATTGTTTCTTTCTGTCCATGTTTCTACATGTCATATTGATGATCTGGCTTGCTTTTATGTATTGATCAGGTCTTGGATTCATAACTTCCATAACATTTATTTTCTTGGTTGGTGTATTCATGTCATCTTGGTTGGGAGCATCTGTCTTGAGTCTTGGGGAGTGGTTTATCAAAAGGATGCCATTTGTTCGCCATATCTATAATGCATCCAAGCAAATTAGTGCTGCTATATCACCAAGTGTGGTTTTTTCTAATTTCTCATATTTTCATTGGTTGCTGTGTGCATACTATTCATGATCCTTATCCATTCATTGTTTCAGATCAAAACACACGGGCATTCAAGGAAGATGCCATCATAAGGCATCCACGTATTGGTGAATATGCATTTGGGTTCATCACTTCATCTGTCATCCTCCAGGTTCTGCAATTGTTTTTCTGTACTTAAATGTTGCCATGGATCTGCTGCTGCATCAATTGCATATACTTATTGTGTTGGTGTTGTTGAGTCGTTAATTGAGAAACAGAGATATAAATAGAGAATTTGGACATAAAATGTTATGATATAGGTAGTGGCGATGCATTGATTAAGCTATAATTTCTGTGCAAAAAAAATACAAAAGAAATTCGCTTCTGAATATGCTTTGGCACCAGACTTGCAAATCACCTCAAAAACATGTTTTTTTTTTCATATATTATTATAGGCCCTGATTCTTGAGTTCAAATTCAATATGTGTTGTGTGCTGTTTATGTTCTTTGATATAGAATTCTTGAGTCATCTTAAGATTTGCCTTCTGTTTTGCTACAAATTACATGATATTGCTCATATTGCAGCTTATTAATGCAAATGTTTGTTCAGGTTCTCTTAAGAGGTCCAAAGAAAGCCCGTGAAGCTGTGAAACACTTTGGCCCAGCTCCTGGTGTGCCACACAGCCATACTAAACCCTATGTGCGATCAAAGGGAAGGAAGTTTGAGAGAGCTAGAGGAAGGAGGAACAACAGAGGATTTAGAGTTTGATTTGTTTTGAGTTCTATATTGTGAGACACTTGTGTTACTTTTTCCCAAATATTGTTATTTTCAAGATAAATTATTTGTAGTAGTGTTCTTAACACATGCATAATTAAATTGTAAAATATTTTATTATATTGAAGATTAATAAAAGAATTATTTTTATCAATGTAATTAGTGTTTTTTTTAGATTGTGTTTAAATGTTCCAAATATATTTATAAAGTTCTCATAAAATTAATTGATAATACAAATAGTTCCAATAAAAATCAATATTAAATTGTTACGGATTTGCTACGAATTTGTGACGGATATCTGAAATCTATGACGGAATCTGTGACGAAATCCGCGACGACAATCTGCTACGGAATCTGCAATGAATTTGTGACGGAAATCTGCGACGGCATTTTGCGACGAAATCTGCGACGGAATATGCGACGGCTGCCCTATACCCGCGAAATTTTAAGCGCGAGATTTGCAACCGCCGAGTGGTTGCAAATCCGTCGCAATCTACGACGGCCTGTTGCAAAATTGAAAATTGCGATGCCTTTTTTATTAACGGATCGTATCCGTCGCAGATCGGTCGCAAGACTTGATTTGCGACGGATCTGCGACGGATTTTGTCCGTTGCAGATAGCGTGTTTTTTTGTAGTGCTAGCAGAAATTGATGAAATAAACATGGATGAAAGATACCTTTGCTCACTAGATACCATCACATCCCTACCATAATGTGTTCTGAGGGTAACACATTTCTTCTTACAATCTACCACAGCCCCAAGCCTGGATAACCAGTCCATACCTAAAATCAAAACATACTCCCTAAAAGGCATCTCAATCAGGTCACTGTGAAACTCCTCATCCTGAACAATAACTGGACTATCTCGGTGCATCTTGCTCACCACAACACTATGCCCTAAAGGATTTCTGACCAAAACATCAAATCCTAAAGACTCAGAATATAATCACTCATAGGCAAGATGGATGCACTGATGTAAGAATGAGTCAACCCAGGGTTTAATAATGCAAGAACTGAAGTACCAAATAAAGTAAAAGTACTAGCAATAACAACTGAAGTATCCGGCTGCCTCTGCATCACATAAATCCACTGTGATGGCCTTGCCTCATCTGGTCTACTACCTCCGACTGTAGAACCTCCTCTCTGACTAGTCCTAGATCGACCACCTCTACCAAAACCTCTGCCACCACTACCCCCTTTAACACCGGGTCAAGAAGCTGCAGTATCTGCCTGTCTATCCTCTGGTAGCTTTGGACAATCTCTGATAAAATGGTCTGATGACCCATATCTAAAACACACTCCCGAAGCACCTCTCCACCAGCAGACACCTCCATGTGCTTTACCACAATGAACACAAATAGGTGGAGCAGGCCTCCGAGCCACTAGGGTCAGAGCACTAGCCACTGAAACTGCAGGTCTCTGTCTCTGTTGTTGTATTGACCTGCCAAACTGCCCCTGACTCCTACTGAACCTATGAAAATATCCCCCTCAACCTTTCTTCACTGATGAAGACCTTGCCTCACTCTGGGGTCTTCAAGCTCTAGTCTCCTCAACCCTGGCAGCTGCTTCAAGACCCTGTACTCTCTCTACACTCCTGGCAGCTGCAACCAACTAAAAAAGTCTTGATACTGAGAGCCTGCTATGATGCACATGATAGAGGGTCTCTGTCCCTCCTCAAATCTCCTACACCTGTCAATCTCATCAGAAATGATCCCACAGCATAATGACTCAACTGGATAAACTCGATCTCATACTCTGTCACTGTTCTGGTATCCTATCTCAAGCTCAGAGACTCCATCTTCTTTGCATCCTTATACTCCCTCGGAGTATACTTCTCTCAAATTCCTGCAGAAAATCATCATAAGTCAAAACTAGTGGATCATCCAGAGCATATGGAACCGTCTTCCACCAATCATATGCATCCCTCTGCAGAAGAGATCTGGCATAATCAAACTTTTCTTCCAGACTAGCCTGCAACTGAATGAACACTCTCTAAACCCTGTCTAGCCACTGGTCTACTACAGCAGGGTCTATAGTACCAACAAAGTCCTCAGCTCTGAACTTTCTCACCTTATCATACTTCCTCACCAGCAACTGCGGCTGTGGCGGAGGCCACTACTGAACTGGAGCCTACCTCAACAACTCTACCATATGTCATACCCATCCAGGTGAAATCTCATTAGCTACTGGTGTCACAGGCACAAAAATAAATGCCTCACCAGCAGACAACTCTAGCTCCATCTCTACCCTCATTATGAGCCACACTCTCTGCACTACCCTCTGCAGATTGATGCATCCGAAACGCCATAACTACCTATATCTGCAAACACAGCAGAAATTACTATATCAGAGATCAGAAACTACCAGTGCCAATGCATGTATTACAATTGAAAACTATTTTCAAATTCTCCATTTTCTCTCTCTATCAACCCACCTAGGTCGAAAACCTCAAACCTAGGCTCTGATACAAAAATAAATGTAATACCCTTATACACTATATACGTATAATACATATTTCCAACTTATGTAAAATACGAATATATGGTACAAAAATGTCACAGACCGATTTAAATAAAAATTTTTACATTTCTGAATTAAACTTTCAAATACTAAATATATAAAATTAAACCCAAAATAAACATTTTATATGAAAATCTTTGGAAAAAATTTGCCAGAGTTTTATCTATAATTTAGACATCCCAAAATTTATCAATTACAAAACTTGCATCAGAAAACACTCCCAAATAATTTCAAATCACCATTTCACTCATACTCCTCAATTTGAACAAGTTTCTCAAACATTTATATATACATATATATAATTTAGAACACATTTATACCCCCATTTCAAATAACTTAACCCAAACATTCTTTATAGTTTACAATACATGAAGTCCAAAAACATGATATAATATGCATAATATCTAAAATATAAAACAATATAAAATATATACATGCTGCTAATAGTGTTTCTGATCTTGATATCAACTCTACAAACACAACCACAAGTCTAGATGCGACCTGGTCTAGAAGAAGTTTCCGGCTTAGCCGAATCTACCCTTTCACCTACGCGATGTAAACAATTGTGCTAAGCCAAAAGCCTAGTACGAAAAACTTGATAATAATAAAACTCAAATGCAATGCCAATGCACAATGCATATGGATATCACATCATTCCATTTTCTCATACTTTTCAAATATTTCACAATTCACAATTCACATAAAAACAAACACAAGCATGGGCCCAAAGATAACTAATATGTTATTCAAATTTCAGAGTTACTATTTTGGTCTATAATGACACCATGTGTCTAGCCCCGTAGGCAAAATATCAATGTAATAGTCCAACTAGGTCTGAGTTTATTACCCGGTTATTTCACCCAGCCCAGCTTCAGGGACTTATTTTTGAGGTTTACGACTCGGTCATTTCACCTCAAAAACATTTTCAGAGTGACACTCAACGTCTAGCCCATAGGCAAATCATAGGCATGCTGCCAAACATAGAACTCTGAAAATTGAATAACATACCAGGCACACAATTTATTCATATTTCTCATTTATATCGATATTAATTCATTTCATTGTGTTTCCACATATCTCATTGCATTATACCACATTTTTACATTTACAACACATTACCCAATTACTTTGGGTATTTCAACATAATTCACATATTAATCACATTTAATGTAATCTAGCCAATACCAATGACTTTTTAACAATGCTAATGCATGCACAACAAATGGCATTACCCAAACACTTTGGGTCATTTTCACATAATACATATATATGACATTACAAATGTCATAGCACATTATTCATACATAATCAATGTATCAAGTAGCTTAACACATTTTCCAACCAAAATGTGTTAAGCCCAAATGTCTTGCAAACATAACCAATGTATTCAAAGTTTGTACTTACCTCAAATAGAAACCAAAACAAGGTTAAAAAAACCTCCAATCCTATCCTTGCAACTTGCCATTCACCACTTGGATGAAGCAAATCAATCACCCTCAATGCCTAAACCAAATGTGATAGCAAATAATCATTCAGTATCACATTTAATGGCATTTTCAATATTAAACCCCATCCAAGCAAAAATCTAAAATTTAAGGCTAACCTCACTTTAACTTTGGATTCTCATACTAGGCCATTCATTTTAATATATTAAGTTTATTTATATTATTAGAAACATATTTTAATCTATTTTAATCATTTACATTACAAAAACACACTCTTATACACAAAATCCTAAAATGGCATAACATTCCCCCATTGAAGGTTTTACATTCCAACACAATCCATTAATCATTTTAAGCTTATATTCATCATTTATATCACCAAACAACAAGATTAAACCAATAAAATTATACAATTCAAAAACTTTAGAAAAATCATTTTCCAAAACCCTAAATCACACTTCCATTCTCAAACTCCAACCAAACACATTCAAATCCAATATTTGAATTTAAAATACTTGTTTAAGCACCAAAACATCTCATTTAGAACCAATTTTCACAATTAAAAACTATGATTTCTCAAACCCTAAAAGTCCATAACCCTAAATTCTCTCTCTTCACCATTCTTTATCCAAACTCAACCATTTCTTCAATCAAATCTTAAAATCATCAATAACTACCCAAAAGAACTTCATACACACCAATTCCAACAATTATAACATACAACTTCAAAAATTCAAAACTCACATATTCAAAATTTCTATGGAAATCCAAAGAAAAAGCTAAAGAACTTACTTTTTCAAGTGGAAATCACTAAAAATCCTCTTTGAACCTTTGAAATCCTTCAATTCTTGGAGCTAAGAAGAACAAAAATCCTTGAGATATCTCCCAAGGTGGTTCGGCCAAGAAGAAGAAGAAGAAAAAGAAGACTATTCTTTAATTTCTCTTTCCTTTCATCCTTTAATTATAACCATATATATAATAATTAATTATTTAATAAATTAAAAGTCCAAAAATCCCTCTTCCATTCAAAAATTATTTATTTTTGAATTAATTTAATAATTTTGAATTTTTAAGATTTAATTACCAAAATACCCTTTTTTGCTTTGACTTTTGACTTTTCTTTTAAAAAGTATTGACTTTGATATGTTATGTATATTTTACATATATATCACATATATATTCCACTTTTTCATTTAAAATCCCTTCATTTTTCATTTAAAACCATTAATTTAATTTATCCAATTTAATTATAATATATTTTATCAAATTTCCAAAAATTAAAAATTTTAAAACTTTTGGGATATTACAATTTTGTTCCCCTAAAATAAATTTCGTCCTCGAAATTACCTGCTCTCAAGTTTGGAACAATTGGGAAAACTGACTCTGCATCGTCTGCTCACTCTCCCATGTCGCCTCCTCAGTGGCATGATTTCTCCAAAGGACTTTCACAAGTGGAACCCACTTATTCCTCAATTCTTTAACTCTTGTGCCAAAATCATCAATGGTTCTTCCTCGTAAGTCAAATTTGGACTCACCTCAATAGGTTCCACTGATAGGATATGAGATGAGTCAGACCTGTATCTCTGAAGCATCGAGACATGGAAGACATTATGAATTCGATCCAATTCAGATGGCAAAGCTAGTCTATAAGCCACTGGATCAACTCTCTCCAACACCTCATATGGTCTATGAAACGAGGACTCAACTTCCCTTTGCGACCGAACCTTAGAATCTTCTTCCATGGAGACACCTTTAGAAACACTTTATCTCCCACACTGAACTCTATGTCTCTTCTCTTCAAATCTGAATAGAATTTTTGTCGGTCTAAAGCTGCTTTCGAAGCTTAGTGGTGCTTGTATAAATATATTTTGTCACTTAATATTAAAGAAAAAATACTTACAAAATTATAGTAATAATATTCAGTTTTAATAAACATTTCAATATATTAAATATTTTCTATAACAAGCCAATATAATATTTTGATTACACAAAATAATAACTTTAACTTTATAAAAGTCATCATACTATACTTTGGAGCACTTTGTATCTTATATCCTTATATACACTTTTAATCATTATAACGCTTAGAAAGTTATTGATCAATTCAATATTTTGAATATAACATTTCTATTCTATGCATTAGAACATTCACTTGAAATATTAATATATACATTATCAATCACTTTCACATTGTAACAAACTATGTCAATTTTAAATAATTAACTTATATTATTGTTTTACATTTCTTCCATTATTCATAACATTATATTCACATATATTTTCAATATAGATAACTTCATTAAATATGCCAATACACGCTGAACTCAAACCATAGGTTTAGATAATGGGTCATTGTTGCAATTTTAATGCCAAATCTCAAGAATGTATAATGGCAATTATGCTCACTGTCACTGATGACATAATGTGTCCATTAATGGCACGAGGTTTTCACTATCACTATGGCTATCCTTCCTCTGGCTAGCCATTCAATCCAAAGCTAGATCTAAAATCAGAATAATTTGGGCAATACATTAGTTTTGATTAACATTGAATTATGTATTTCACTTCAATGGAATAATTCTTTGATCAACACTTGGTATTACACATATTTATCATATATTTAAAAGTTATTACACTAATTGTTAGGGTTCATTTCAAAAATCTTTTACACTTTGAGGCCTTATAATCATTTAGGCCAGAATCACAGATGAAAGACAAGGGAAAGAATAATTTTAGGCAAATTCTTCAAGTGACACGCCCAATGACATAGGTGTGTCAATGACCGTGTCATTTGCCTAATCTTATAGAAGCTTTGACATGCCTAAAAATATAGGCGTGTCACTACTTCTGCATTACATAAGCTTTGACATGCCTAACAACATGGGCGTATCACTGGCCGTGCCACTAATATTGTATTATAGTAGATACGACACGCCTAGAGATATGGCCGTGTCAGGCAAAAATTCTATTTTTCATAAAAACACAGCATCGTTGATACACCCAGTGACATGGGCTTTGTTAGGAAATCAAGGAGATCACAGCAAACCAAAAACACGCAGCGGAAAAATTTGATCTTTGATTTCCCATCAGGATCCATGCTGTTCGTTTAATTCGACAAAAGTGTTCAAAGAACTAACCTGTTGATGATTAGAAATCACAGTTTGGAAGAGATGCCTCGATCGCGAAACACCCTCTATCACGTATCCACACGAATGCTACCGTCTGGAGTGCTAGCTCTCTACAACGGCGAAGGCTGAAAAACGTTTTCTCTAAAACGTATTAGGGTTCCTTCTTTTTTTTTCGTTCTCCTTTTATTTTCTAAAGTTACCTATCAGAAGACTTAACGTCTGGAGTGAATATAATCACTCTAGAATCCAATTCAAAATTGGATAAGGTAAGTCAAATTCAGAATCCAAATCTAATTAGGATTCTGAATATATTATCTAATAATATATATAATTGGATAAGGTAAATCAAATTCAGAATCCAAATCTAATTAGGATTCTGAATATATTATCTAATAATATATATATATAACGAAAATAATAATAATAATAATAATAATAAATATTAATATCTAATATTAATATTATATCCAGCCCAAAGCGCATTCTTATGTGTGACCCGATAGGCCCATATTAATTGGCAGTCAATTTAATCTCTATTAAACCAACAAGTCATAATTGGCCTCTAGCAAGGCGTTACAACTACCCAATTAATATAAGGAATGTCCAATTTGCCTAATAATAGTACATGCATTAATCCCTTTGTCACACGATATCTAGCTTGAACATAAGTCATGGTCAACGTCATACTTATATTGTCCAAACTTATGATTACTCGATCTCCAAGTAGGCTGATAAAAAAAATGAAATTGATCACACTATCAATTCATTTGAGCACGGCCATGCATTTCACAGTCTCACTTATCGAGGGGCCCAAAAGATATCTCTCTCAAAGAGAGGGACAAATTCTATCTTGATTGTTCATTATCCTCTACATAATTTCTATCATATATGATCATAACCTTTATTACTATCCAGTTACGGATAATGTTTGATCATGTCAAAATATAATAGTCCTTATATTGGAAACTATGACAATCTCAAGTCAAAGAATTAATACATAACTATCATGAGATTTACTTATGACACTAACCCATGTAGTAATCTCATGATGGGTCTATCCAATACATTGTTCTCTAACAAGTTTCTATGAAATTGATTTGTATCACTATACACTTAACCATCTGATGATTATCAAATCAATGTTCATACTGGTTAAGAATTATTTTTTTATCTCTATAACAATAATAAACCAGGGACAAATATCAAAATTGTGTAACATGCAAACAAACAATAATGATAATAAAACCTCATTTATTAATAATGAATGTATAACATAAAGATCCAAATAAATGGCCTAGGGCACATACACTAACAATCTCCCACTTGCACTAGGCCTACAAATTTCTAAGACCCATAGATCTAGTGTGCTGATCATGCTTGACCCGTGAGAGAGGCTTTGTTAATGGATCTGCTATGTTATCATTTGTGTCAACTTTGCATATCTTGATATCTCCTCTATCGATAATGTCTCGAATGAGGTGAAAATGCCTGAGTATATGCTTAGACCTTTGATGAGATCTAGGTTCTTTTGCATGTGCTATGGCACCATTGTTGTCACAATAAATGTCCACAAGATTTGCAATGCTAGGCACCACTCCTAGCTCAGTGATGAATTTCTTCAACCAGACTGCTTCCTTAGCTGCATCTGATGCTGCTATATACTCAGCCTCTGTTGTAGAATCAGCCACAGTGCTTTGTTTTGAACTCTTCCAACTAACAACTCCACCATTCAATGTGAATACAAAACCTGACTGCGATCTAAAATCATCTATGTCAGTTTGGAAACTAGCATCTGTATAACCATTTACAACTAGTTCATCTTCCAAACCTCCATAAACCAAGAATACATCTTTAGTCCTTCGAAGGTACTTAAGAATATTCTTGACAGCTGTCCAGTGACCTTCACCAGGATCAGCTTGAAATCTACTAGTTGCGCTTAATGGATATGAGACATCTGGTCTAGTACATAACATGGCATACATAATAGATCCTATAGCAGAAGCATAAGGAATCTTATTAATTTGATTTCGCTCATCAGATGTCATAGGACATTGACTCTTGCTGAGATGAATGCCATGAGACATAAGCAAGAATCCCTTTTTGGAATCTTGCATGTTGAACCTCTTCAACACTTTATCTATGTATGTACTTTGACTCAGGCCAATTATCCTTCTAGATCTATCTCTATAGATCTTTATACCAAGGATATAGGCAGCCTCACCTAAGTCTTTCATTGAGAAAGAATTCCCTAACCAAGTCTTAACCTTTTGCAAGGTAGGGATATCATTCCCAATGAGTAATATGTCATCCACATATAAGACTAAAAACACTACTGCACTCCCACTAACCATCTTGTAAACGCAAGGTTCATCTTCATTCTTGATGAAACCAAAGTTCCTAACTGTTTCATCAAAATGAAGATTCCAGCTTCGAGATGCTTGCTTCAAACCATAAATGGATCTTTGAAGCTTGCAAACCTTTGTAGAATTCTCAGGATTTACAAAACCCTCAGATTGTGTCATATACACATCCTCAAGCAAGTTTCCATTAAGGAAAGCTGTTTTGACATCCATTTGCCATATCTCATAATCATAGTATGCTGCAATGGCAATGAGAATTCTAACAGACTTAAGTATAGCAACTGGTGAAAAAGTTTCATCATAGTCTATACCATGAGTTTGCTTGAAACCTTTTGCAACAAGCCTTGCTTTATAGGTCTGCACATTCCCATCCATGTCAGTTTTCTTCTTGAAAACCCATTTGCAACCAATAGTCTTAATACCCTCTGGAGGATCAATTAAAGACCAAACTTGGTTGTCAAACATAGATTGCATCTCAGATTTCATGGCTCCAAGCCATTTTTCTGAATCTGGACCTGACACAGCTTCTTGATAGGTAGTAGGCTCATCTTGATCTATGAGCATTACTTCACTATCATCAGTCATAAGAAATCCATATCTCTCTGGCTGACGACATGTCCTATCAGACCTGCGAGGGATTTGTGTTACATCTTTAGACTCCACAACTATTTGTGGTTCTGAAATAGGCTCTATAGACGGCTCAATGATTTCTTGTGGTACTTGAGTTTCCTCAAGTTCTACTATACTCCCACTAGTTCTCTTAGAAAGAAATTCCTTTTCCAAAAAGATCCCATTTCTAGCAACAAACACTTTGTTCTCTGAAGGAGTATAGAAATAGTATCCTTTAGTTTCCTTAGGATACCCCACAAAATTACATATGATAGACTTTGGAGCTAACTTATCTGAAACTGGTCTTTTCACATAAGCTTCATAACCCCAAATCTTAAGAAAAGACAAACTAGGTGTCTTACCTGTCCATATCTCTTATGGTGTCTTTTCAACCGCCTTAGATGGTACACGGTTCAGAATGAATGCAGTTGTCTCCAAGGCATGACCCCAAAAAGATAAAGGAAGATCCGCTTGACTCATCATTGATCGAACCATATCTAATAGAGTTCGATTTCTCCTTTCAGAAACTCCATTCCACTGTGGAGTTCCTGGAGGAGTCAGTTGTGAAACAATTCCACAATCCCTTAGATGATCATCAAACTCTTGGCTCAAATATTCACCACCTCGATCTGATCGAAGTTGTTTAATTGTTTTACCAAGTTGATTTTGTACTTCATTTTGAAAAGTTCTAAACATTTCAAAAGACTCATGCTTATGTTTCATTAGGTAGACATAGCCATACCTACTGAAATCATCAGTAAAAGTAATGAAGTATCGAAATCCTCCTCTGGCACTAATGCTAAAAGGACCACATACATCTGTATGTATCAAGCCCAATAAATCATTAGCCCTTTCACTATGCCCAGTAAAAGGATCCTTTGTCATCTTACCAAGCAAACAAGACTTACATGTTTCAAATGATTCAAAATCAAATGAATCTAATAATCCATCTTGATGGAGCTTAGAAATGCGTTTCTCATTTATATGGCTAAGTCGACAATGCCATAAATAAGTAGGGTTTAACTCATTTGGCTTAGTTCTCTTAGAAGTTATGTTATAGATATCATTACCATTAGAATCATCAAGATTAAGGATATAAAGGCCATTATAAGAATTTGCAATACCATAAAGCAAATCATTTTTTATCAAAAATAGAACATTTCTTATTCTTAATAAAAAATGAATAACCTTCATCGTCCAAAACAGATACTGAAATAAGATTCCTACTCATAGTAGGAACATAAAAGCAATTGTTCAAAATTAACAAAAACCCATTAGGCATAACAAGTTCATAAGTTCCTACAGCTATAGCAGCAACTCTTGCTCTATTGCCAACACGTAGGTCCACTTCGCCCTTCTTCAGCATCCTACTCCTTTTGAGTCCCTGCATATTTGTACAAATATGAGATCCACATCCGGTATCTAATACCCAGGAAGAAGGAATAGATAAATTAATTTCTATAACATAAATACCTGAAGATGTAGTCGTACTACCCTTCAACTTCTTTAACTCATCCAAATAGAGTTGACAATTTCTCTTCCAATGCCCAGGCTTGTTGCAATGGAAACAAGTCCCTTCCTTAGGAACTTTAGCCTTAGGTTCAAGTTTTGGTTTAGCTTGTCCCTTGGACCCTTTAGCACCTTTTGCCTTACCCTTACCTTTAGTATATTTGGCTTTCTTTTTCATTTGTTTAATATTGACATTCAATATTTGGGTAGGCTTTTTGATATTCCCCTCAGCAGTTTTGAGCATACCATGTAGCTCAAGAATGGATTTCTCCATGTCATTCATGTTATAGTTCATGACAAATTGTGAGAAACTGCTAGGTAATGAATGTAGGATCAAATCTATGGAGAGTTCTAAACTTAGGGGATATCCAAGTCTAGCAAGGTGATCTAGATAGCCTTTCATCTTCAAAACATGAGCACTAATAGATTCACCTTCAGACATTTTGCAGTCAAATAATGCAACAGCGGTGTTAAACCTATCTTGCCTAGCCTGTTGTTGGAAAGCTTGTTTGAGATGCACACTCATCTCATAAGCCTCTAAGTGTTCCAGATCCTTCTGAAGTCCTGGACACATAGTAGCCAACATAAGACATCCTATGTCATTAGAATCATCCACATGCTTCTTATGCTTACTCTTAGCAGCATTAGAAGCATCAGCAGGAGGTGGGTCAGGGATAGCTTCATCAAGCACGTAGGACTTTTTCTCTTGTTTGAGAACAATTCTCAGGTTCCTAAACCAATCAACAAAATTAGTCCCACATTCTTTCAATTTTTCCTTCTCAAGGATAGATCGCAGTGATAAGGTGGAATTGTTATTAGCAGCCATCTGTTGATAAATATGCAAATTCAAATTTTAATTAATAATGAGGTTAAAATTATTTAAACTCCTACTAAAAATATAACCCTCTAAAGAAAAATTTTAGTAGGCTAAGATCCGTATTTCACTTAATTCTAAACTCAGCTTTGGTGTGACACTTAAAATCAAGTTATTTAGGTAGGTAACATCTTTACCAATTACATCTCATGTAACTCTTAGTAATTATGGAATATTGACATCATATGTCATAGCATGTTGAATTCCATCTAATGCCTTAGGCCCAAAACCATTTTGATAGCCTAATTAAGTCTAACCAATTTTAAAACATATGAGTAGCACTATTACTCATCCTACTTAGCTAGGAATGTTTAAAGCATATTGCTTTGGCAATACCTACTTTAATACAATCTTAGTTTTGATAGGTGTTCAAAACGTGGATGGCATTTAGACTTAAATTATTAATGAGGGTTCAACTAAATTATTATCATGTCTTGCATTACATATCATTATATTTTAGCATCCTATATGCATATATATAATTTATCACATAAGCATCATATACCAAATGACAAAATATGTAAACGTGACATAGCATGGCCAAACTAAATATGATCTTCAAGAGACCAAATGAAGATCATAAAGGCAACCCTAGGTGAAAAACCTATCTATTACAACACTTGCAATATTACATATCTTCAAAACTTGAGCTTGTGCTTCCATCACCATGGAACCATCTTCTCCTTGGTATGAATCTCCATCACAAACATTGTAGCTTGAATCTTCATTTATTACAATAAAAGAAAATCTAACTACTAGTAAAATGAATTACAACAAAATAAACGACACGCAGGCCGTATTTACCCAAAATTAAGATATGAATAAACCAATCACATAGGTCATAAGGCCATGCTATGCACCATGCCAAGACATCAAACAAACATAACATATTCATCACCAACATGTTAAATAGAAACAAATATATTGACATTCTTAATGTCGAGGTAACGAACTAAAGGGCGCGAACATACGGCGGTCCCGCTAGCTGACATAATACTTGCGTTTCACAAAATAATTCTAACACGCTAAGGAAAGCTTAGTGGTGCTTGTATAAACATATTTTGTCACTTAATATTAAAGAAAAAATACTTACAAAATTATAGTAATAATATTCAGTTTTAATAAACATTTCAATATATTAAATATTTTCAATAACAAACCAACATAATATTTTGATTACATAAAATAATAACTTTAACTTTATAAAAGTCATCATACTATACTTTGGAGCACTTTGTATCTTATATCCTTATATACACTTTTAATCATTGTAACACTTAGAAAGTTATTGATCAATTCAATATTTTGAATATAACATTTCTATTCCATGCATTAGAACTTTCACTTTAAATATTAATATATACATTATCAATCACTTTCACATTGTAACAAAAAATGTCAATTTTAAATAATTAACTTATATTATTGTTTTGCATTTCTTTCATTATTCATAACATCATATTCACATATATTTTCAATATAGATAACTTCATTAAATACACCCATACACACTGAACTCTAACCATAGGTTTGGATAATGGGTCATTATAGCAATTTTAATGCCAAATCTGAAGAATGTATAATGGCAATTATGCCCACTATCACTGATGACATAATATGTCCATTAATGGTACGTGGTGCCCACTATCACTATGGTTATCCTTCCTCTGGCTAGCCATTCAATCTAAAGCTAGATCTAAAATTAGAATGATTTGGGCAATTCATTAGTTTTGATTAACATTGAATTATGTATTTCACTTCAATGGGACAATTCTTTGATCAACACTTGGTATTATACATATTTATCATATATTCAAAATTTATTGCACTAATTGTTAGGGTTGATTTCAAAAATCTTTTACACTTTGAGGCCTTATAATCATTTAGGCCGGAATCACAGATGAAAGACAAGAAAAAGAATAATTTTAGGCAAATTCTTCAAGTGACACGCCCAGCGACATAGGCGTATCAATGACTGTGTCATTTGCCTATTCTTACAGAAGCTTTAACACGCCTAACGATATGGGCATGTCACTACCCTTGTCACTACTCCTGCATTACAGAAGCTTTCACATGCCCAAAAACACGGACGTGTCTCTGCCCGTGCCACTAATATTGTATTACAGTAGATACGATGTAATATCCTCATTTATGCCCTAGAAGTTTTGCATATTGTTGTTGTTGTTATTGTTATATATTGGATTGAATATATGTGTTAAATTGTAAGAGAAAAGAAATTGAGAAGAGAAAGTATATGTATATGTATTTTGGGAAGAAATAGGGTTTAGAGACAAATTTATATGTTGTGTATATGTTAATATATATGACATATAAAGTGGTCAAAAGGCTTGGTCAATGCAAGAGAAGATATTTATTTGAGATTGGTAAATTACTTAATTGGGCACATATAAGACAAAAAGATAATTATGTGAATAAGGGCACTTTGGTAATTGCTTGGATAAAATCACATGGTGGATATTTAAAGAAGGTTTGACTTGTGTTTTCTTTATCATTTCTTCTTCTTCTTCTTGTTGATGGCCGGCCCTCCATAGCCAAAGAGAAAGAAAGAGACAAGTGATGGTTTTGATGATTTCAAGCTTAAATTGAAGAAAGATTAAGTGTTCAAGTGTTGATTTAAGAAGTTTTTAACTAAGGTAAGATCTTTTCTCTAATTTCTTCAATTCTTTTGAAGTGGTATGATTAAGTTGCTTATGGTATGATTGTAAGTATTGATTTTGCTTGATAGATGAGAAGTTGGGTTGGTGTTGGTGATGGAAGAGTAAGATTGGTGTTTAGTGAAATTGTTTCTGTTTTAGGATTAGTAAAGGCTGTGACTTGTATGATTTTTAATTAATTTTAGAAAAATGTTCTTGAAGTGAATTTTTGATATGTTGTGCCTCTATGAGTCTAGAATGACTGAAAAATATGTTGATTCGATTTTGGAATGGTTATGAGTTTAGAAAGATTATTTTTATTAGACCTGTTCCAGCAGGTACCTTAACTGAGACAGCTCTATTTCGGAATTTTTAATAAAATTTAGAAAAATCATATTCAATTGAATTTTGGATATGTTGTTGCTTAGTGAGTCTAGTATTTGAGAAAAATAATTTGGAACCACGTTGATTGAATTTGATTTATGGAATTCACAAAGTTCAGAACGGCTGCCAGGATGCAGGGCAATTGGGGCAGTCTGGTTAGGTGAACTATTTGACCAAGATTTTGTGTTCAGTTTGATCTGAAATTTTAAAGGGATGATTTTAAGATACAAAACTAAATTCTGTAAAAAGTTTAGAATTTTTAGTCAAGTATATTATTTTATACAATTTTTCAAAATAAGGATAAAATGGAGTTTAAAACCAGAATGTACTATTTATGGTTAGGGTTTTAATTCTTTGTTCTTCTTGCATTGCTTTGGTTCTCCAAAGGTAGGTTGGTCCTTAAACCTAACCCTAAACAATTTAAACACACTTGAATCAATGAATGTTATAATCAATTGTTCTTTGCCCTAATTGCATTGTTGAGATTGAACAATGTTATGTTGTGCATTGTGAATGGTAATGTGTTTCATGAGTAATGTGGAATGAAATGTTGATATTTATGAATGATGCTATGTGAGATATAATGTGATCATGGATGAGATATATATATATATACTTGAATAATGAGATGTTATATTGTGAAATGAAATGTGAAGCCATTGTTATTGGCTAAGATGATGTAATTGAAAGAAAGAAGGCATGTTTGCCTAAATGTGATGAGAATTGAGAATGGAAATGAATTGTTTGTTTAATATGTTATTCAGTTTCAGAGTTCTGGATTTGGGTGGCATGCCTAAGAAATGATGAAAGGTAACAGTCTTGCTGGGTTGAGGACCTCCTCATAGGTGTTGAGTTGATGGTCCAAGAGACTGGGTCTGTTACACTATGAGATATATGATTTGTAACAGTCTTGCCGGGTTGAGGATCTCCTCATATGTGTTGAGTTGATGATCCAAGAGACTGGGTCTGTTACACTATCCATGGATAGAGATACATGTATATACATTGCCTACGGGCGTGATTATTGTGACTATGAACCCAAGGCAGTAACTCTGAACTCTGAATATCGTATTAAATACTTGTTGGGCCCATAGGTGTCAAGGTTATATGAATGTCCTAAATAATGTTATGAGTTTAATGAAATGAGATGTTGGTTATGGAGTATGATAGATTAATGTTGAATGTGAAAAGATGTTGAAATGTGGTATGCTCATATGACTATGATTTGTGAAATGCATAATTGTGTGGTTAACTTTATATTTATGATGTTGATCTTATCAATAACATATGTGGCATTGCATTTCATTAAAGCATACCGTTAGCATGTTTTATCTTACTAAGCCGTTGGCTTAGCGCGATAGTGTTTAATCGCGCAGGTAGTAGAGTGGATAGAGTTGAACCCGAGAGTTCATCAAGACCTAGTGAGAGTAGACCTTGAAGAATCCATTTTGGGAGCTTAAAGATCAGAGCAGACTTGCCAATCATGTATAAATTTTATGTGTTGTAAAACTCGAGTTTTGATGTATATGAATTTGTAAATATGTAAATATTTTATAACTTCCGCTGTGTAATATTTAAATATGGGGGTTGTCACAAAACCTTTATTTTATGTTGTACTAGAAGTGTAAATCCTTTTTGCAGGTTGTAGTTGAGGTTACAAGGGGGATTTATTGGGAGTGTACTGAGAATGATTTTGTTTGCATTGGTTTGTGTAAAATGTTTTTAAAAATAAGAAAAAAACCGGTTTTGTCGACACTTGGGACTCAACTTTTAGGCGAAACTATGGCAAAAATTTTGTAAAAATCGGAACTAAAATTTGACTAAGTAAAATTGGTAGCAACATTAGGTTAGTGTGGCGCCTCTACTCAGCTTACATATGTAGGTCGGGAAGGGGTGTTACAATTGTTTTGGTATCAGAGCCTAGGTTTGAGATTCTCAACCTAGGTAAAATGTAATAAAAAGAATATTTTTACTTAAAAAGTGGTTTTGAATAACATATACGTTTGAGATTGGCAGTCTCTGATCTTTAATAAGATATAATCTGCTGTGTTTGCAGTGTTAGGTTGTGATGGATTCTCACTCACGTCAGTCGATTGAGGGTAGTGCCGAGAGTATTGCTCCTGCTGAGGGAGCTAGGGTTGATAGTGTTGAGGAGGCACCTGCTTCGGTGTCGGGTAGACCAGCTGGAGAGGAGGTTCCGCCAGCCTGGTTTAGGCCTATGATGGAAGCTATGAGACAAGCACCTGTGCAACCACAGCCACCGCCACCACCCCCTCAGCCTTCAGTACCAGTAAGGCACTATGATAAGCTAAGGAAATATGGAGCAGAGGATTTCTTTGGTACAGTTGATCCGGCTGTAGCAGAACAGTGGCTTGATAGAGTTCAGAGGGTATTTGTGCAGTTGCAAGCCACTTCAGAGGAGAAGTTTGACTATGCAAGATCTTTGCTACAGAAGGATGCCTACGACTGGTGGAAGACAGTGCCCCATTTTATGGATGATCCACCAACCTTGTCTTATGCGGATTTTCTGAGAGAATTTGAGTTGAAGTATACTCCTAGGGAGTATAAAGATGGGAAGAAAAGAGAGTTTTTAGATTTGAAGCAAGATCATCGGACCGTAACTGAATATGAAGTTGAGTTTATTCGACTGAGTCAGTATGCTGGGGGTATCATTGCTGATGAGATTGATAGATGTCGGCGATTTGAGGAGGGATTGAGACCCTCGATCATGTGCTTAGTGGCTGGATCCAGATATCAGGATTTCTCACAACTTGTGGCAGCAGCTCGAAGTGTAGAGCGAGCTCAAGTTATTGCAGCTGCTTCAGAGGAAGAGGTTAGGGTTAGGAGGCCCCAGTTTGAGGCAGGGTCTTCTTCTGCAAAGAGGGGTAGAGGAAGTTTTGTTCCTCGGAGTAGTAGGAGCCAGAGACCAGCGGGTAGGTCAGTGCAGTTCCAGAGGCAGAGATTTAGACCTGCAGCTTCAGTAGCGAGTGCTCCTACTCCTGGAGTTCAGAGATCCACCTTACCTTTGTGTAACCAGTGTGGTGGAAGACATGGGGGTGTTTGTTGGAGGCATAGTAGATCAGGGGTATGCTTCAGGTGTGGATCACCTGACCACTTTGTGAGAGACTGTCCTGAGAGGCAGGAGCAGATGTCAGTTGATTCTGCTGCTTCTCG
Organism: Garcia nutans; assembly: GCA_947685225.1. Taxonomy (NCBI): domain Eukaryota; kingdom Viridiplantae; phylum Streptophyta; class Magnoliopsida; order Malpighiales; family Euphorbiaceae; genus Garcia; species Garcia nutans. Next base: position 60,938,214 of record CANTUV010000031.1, read on the forward strand.
AGCTAGTGTGAGGGGAGGCAGAGGAGGCAGAGGTGCCAGCCGAGGAGGTAGATCAGGATTCAGTTCTAGAGGAGGTGCTACATCCAGGGAGGGTAGACCAGAGGAGGTTGGATCTTCCCAGAGGATGTATGTTATGCAGAGGCAGCCAGATACATCGGCAGTCATAGCTGGTACTTTTTCTTTATTTAATACTCCAGTACTTGCTTTGATTGATCCGCGTTCCACGCATTCATATGTTAGTGTATCTGTTTTGCCTGTCTCTAATTTGCATGCTGAGTCCCTAGGATTTGATGTGTTGGTGACAAATCCGTTAGGGCATAGTGTGGTTGTGAGTAAGGTGCATAGAGATAGTGCAGTAGTGGTGCAGGGTGAGGAGTTCTTAGGGGATTTGATTGAGATGCCATTTAAGGAATATGATGTGATCTTAGGTATGGATTGGCTATCTCGACATGGAGCTGTGGTAGATTGTAAGAAGAAAATTGTTTCTTTGAAAACTGTTGATGGTAGAGAGGTGATAGTATCTAATGAGCAGGAACAGCTAGCCTCCTTATTTGTTTCAGCTGTATTGAATTGGAATCCACCTAAATCAGTGACAGAGATTAGAAGTTTTCTGGGTTTGGCAGGCTATTACCGGCGGTTTGTGAAAGGGTTTTCTTTGATAGCTACTCCACTCACCAGATTGCTTCGTAAGGGAGTGAGATTTGTGTGGACGGATCAGTGTCAGGCTAGCTTTGAGCAGTTGAGAGAAATGTTGACTCAAGCGCCTGTTCTAACTTTACCTGTTGAAGGCAAACCATATGTGATCTACAGTGATGCTTCACATAGAGGTTTGGGGTGTGTATTGATGCAGGAAGGGAAAGTTATAGCTTATGCATCTCGACAGTTGAAACCGCATGAGCTTAACTATCCGACCCATGATTTGGAATTGGCTGCCATTGTTTTTGCATTGAAGATTTGGCGCCATTATCTGTTTGGGGAGAAATGTTTCATCTACACTAATCACAAGAGTTTGAAGTATTTGGGTGTCCAGAAAGAACTCAATCTTCGTCAGAGGAGATGGTTAGAATTGATTAAAGACTACGATTGCTTGATTGACTATCATCCAGGTAAAGCAAATGTTGTTACTGATGCCTTGAGTCGGAAGTCTTTAGCTGGTTTAACAATTTACTCGCTCTCGTTGCTTGTTGAGTTGAGAGCATTGCATGCCAGTTTTGTACCTTGTGTTGATGGTGCATTATTGGCACAGTTGCAATTGAAGCCGATTTTGTTGGATCAGATCAAAGAGGCTCAATTGGCTGATAAGAAAATTCAGAAGATTATTTCAGATTGTCAGAATGGGAAGACTAGAGATTTTGTTGTGAAAGATGATGGGAGTCTCTGGTTTAAGAACCGATTGTGTGTACCCGATAATGCTGATTTAAAAAGAGTCATTTTTAGAAGAAGCTCATCAGTCAATGTTTGCTATGCATCCGGGTAATACGAAGATGTATCATGATTTGAGACAGCATTATTGGTGGATTGGTTTGAAGAGAGACATTGCAGATTTTGTGTCGAAATGTCTCACTTGTCAGAAGGTTAAAGCAGAGCATCAAGTTCCAACCGGGTTGCTTCAACCATTGTCAGTGCCAGAATGGAAATGGGAAAGAGTGACAATGGATTTTGTGTCTGGTTTGCCATTGACACAAAAGAAGCATGATGCTATATGGGTGATTGTGGATAGATTGACGAAGACAGCTCATTTCCTTCCGGTGCAGATGGATTACTCTTTGGAGAGATTGGCTGAGCTGTATATTCAGGAGATTGTGAAATTGCATGGTGTTCCAACTTCTTTAGTGTCTGATCGAGATCCCCGGTTTACTTCAAGATTTTGGAAGAGTTTGCATAGTGCTTTGGGTTCTCGACTACACTTCAGTACTGCTTTTCATCCACAGACAGATGGACAGGCAGAGAGGGTGATACAGATTATTGAGGACATGTTGAGAAGCTGTGTCATCGATTTCTCTGGAAGTTGGGATAGGTTTTTACCTCTTGTGGAGTTTGCTTACAACAACAGTCACCAATCCAGCATTGGTATGGCACCGTTTGAAGCATTGTATGGCAGACGGTGTAGGACACCTCTTTGTTGGAATGAGCTTGGAGATAATAAGTTGGTTGGTCCTGATTTGATACAAGAAACTGAAGAAAAAGTAAAGTTGAAAGAATTGAGGAACAAGAAAGTGCCATTGATGAAGATTCTTTGGAAGAATCATGCAAAAGAAGAAGCAACTTGGGAAAGTGAGCAAACTATGCGAGAGCAATATCCTCAACTATTTCAGAGTTGATATCAGGTAATTTCGAGGACGAAATTTCTTTTTAGAGGGGGAGAATTATAATATCCTCATTTATGCCCTAGAAGTTTTGCATATTGTTGTTGTTGTTATTGTTATATATTGGATTGAATATATGTGTTAAATTGTAAGAGAAAAGAAATTGAGAAGAGAAAGTATATGTATATGTATTTTGGGAAGAAATAGGGTTTAGAGACAAATTTATATGTTGTGTATATGTTAATATATATGACATATAAAGTGGTCAAAAGGCTTGGTCAATGCAAGAGAAGATATTTATTTGAGATTGGTAAATTACTTAATTGGGCACATATAAGACAAAAAGATAATTATGTGAATAAGGGCACTTTGGTAATTGCTTGGATAAAATCACATGGTGGATATTTAAAGAAGGTTTGACTTGTGTTTTCTTTATCATTTCTTCTTCTTCTTCTTGTTGATGGCCGGCCCTCCATAGCCAAAGAGAAAGAAAGAGACAAGTGATGGTTTTGATGATTTCAAGCTTAAATTGAAGAAAGATTAAGTGTTCAAGTGTTGATTTAAGAAGTTTTTAACTAAGGTAAGATCTTTTCTCTAATTTCTTCAATTCTTTTGAAGTGGTATGATTAAGTTGCTTATGGTATGATTGTAAGTATTGATTTTGCTTGATAGATGAGAAGTTGGGTTGGTGTTGGTGATGGAAGAGTAAGATTGGTGTTTAGTGAAATTGTTTCTGTTTTAGGATTAGTAAAGGCTGTGACTTGTATGATTTTTAATTAATTTTAGAAAAATGTTCTTGAAGTGAATTTTTGATATGTTGTGCCTCTATGAGTCTAGAATGACTGAAAAATATGTTGATTCGATTTTGGAATGGTTATGAGTTTAGAAAGATTATTTTTATTAGACCTGTTCCAGCAGGTACCTTAACTGAGACAGCTCTATTTCGGAATTTTTAATAAAATGTAGAAAAATCATATTCAATTGAATTTTGGATATGTTGTTACTTAGTGAGTCTAGTATTTGAGAAAAATAATTTGGAACCACGTTGATTGAATTTGATTTATGGAATTCACAAAGTTCAGAACTGCTGCCAGGATGCAGGGCAATTGGGGCAGTCTGGTTAGGTGAACTATTTGACCAAGATTTTGTGTTCAGTTTGATCTGAAATTTTAAAGGGATGATTTTAAGATACAAAACTAAATTCTGTAAAAATTTTAGAATTTTTAGTCAAGTATATTATTTTATACAATCTTTCAAAATAAGGATAAAATGGAGTTTAAAACCAGAATGTACTATTTATGGTTAGGGTTTTAATTCTTTGTTCTTCTTGCATTGCTTTGGTTCTCCAAAGGTAGGTTGGTCTTTAAACCTAACCCTAAACACTTTAAACACACTTGAATCAATGAATGTTATAATCAATTGTTCTTTGCCCTAATTGCATTGTTGAGATTGAACAATGTTATGTTGTGCATTGTGAATGGTAATGTGTTTCATGAGTAATGTGGAATGAAATGTTGATATTTATGAATGATGCTATGTGAGATATAATGTGATCATGGATGAGATATATATATATATATACTTGAATAATGAGATGTTATATTGTGAAATGAAATGTGAAGCCATTGTTATTGGCTAAGATGATGTAATTGAAAGAAAGAAGGCATGTTTGCCTAAATGTGATGAGAATTGAGAATGGAAATGAATTGTTTGTTTAATATGTTATTCAGTTTCAGAGTTCTGGATTTGGGTGGCATGCCTAAGATATGATGAAAGGTAACAGTCTTGCCGGGTTGAGGACCTCCTCATAGGTGTTGAGTTGATGGTCCAAGAGACTGGGTCTGTTACACTATGAGATATATGATTTGTAACAGTCTTGCCGGGTTGAGGATCTCCTCATATGTGTTGAGTTGATGATCCAAGAGACTGGGTCTGTTACACTATCCATGGATAGAGATACATGTATATACATTGCCTACGGGCGTGATTATTGTGACTATGAACCCAAGGCAGTAACTCTGAACTCTGAATATCGTATTAAATACTTGTTGGGCCCATAGGTGTCAAGGTTATATGAATGTCCTAAATAATGTTATGAGTTTAATGAAATGAGATGTTGGTTATGGAGTATGATAGATTAATGTTGAATGTGAAAAGATGTTGAAATGTGGTATGCTCATATGACTATGATTTGTGAAATGCATAATTGTGTGGTTAACTTTATATTTATGATGTTGATCTTATCAATAACATATGTGGCATTGCATTTCATTAAAGCATACCGTTAGCATGTTTTATCTTACTAAGTCGTTGGCTTAGCGCGATAGTGTTTAATCGCGCAGGTAGTAGAGTGGATAGAGTTGAACCCGAGAGTTCATCAAGACCTAGTGAGAGTAGACCTTGAAGAATCCATTTTGGGAGCTTAAAGATCAGAGCAGACTTGCCAATCATGTATAAATTTTATGTGTTGTAAAACTCGAGTTTTGATGTATATGAATTTGTAAATATGTAAATATTTTATAACTTCCGCTGTGTAATATTTAAATATGGGGGTTGTCACAAAACCTTTATTTTATGTTGTACTAGAAGTGTAAATCCTTTTTGCAGGTTGTAGTTGAGGTTACAAGGGGGATTTATTGGGAGTGTACTGAGAATGATTTTGTTTGCATTGGTTTGTGTAAAATGTTTTTAAAAATAAGAAAAAAACCGGTTTTGTCGACACTTGGGACTCAACTTTTAGGCGAAACTATGGCAAAAATTTTGTAAAAATCGGAACTAAAATTTGACTAAGTAAAATTGGTAGCAACATTAGGTTAGTGTGGCGCCTCTACTCAGCTTACATATGTAGGTCGGGAAGGGGTGTTACATACGACATGCCCAGAGATATGGCCGTGTCAAGTAAAAATTCTATATTTCGCACACTCAACCACTTAAACACAATATACTCAAGATCTATGATAAAAATGAATCAAAAACTATTTTCTTTGACATAGAAAGAGTCTATATCAAATACTTTACTCAAACATCAATTAATCAATCTTTAGTCATCACTCATGGCTAAAAACAACATCAAACCACTCAATTCTTATAATGATTGAATTAAGAATCATACTCATCACTATAAGTTCCTTTAGCTCATCTTTGACTCATCAATCCATTTAACTAATACTTTTCAATAATAATTCATTATAGATGATGCAATCAACTAATTCAAACATTAAAATTCATAAAAATTTAAATATTTATAAATTAAAATATAAAAGCACATACCTCTTTCAAAATCTCTCTTCTTCTCTCTTTTTCCTCTTTTTCTTTGATCACTTGTTGATAATCTCACATTTTCTAGCTTATTCTTTTAAAAACCCATAACTAGATGTCATTTCCTTCAAAATTTTGGTTAAAATTTTTTAAAAGAAGAAGAAATGAGTAGTTTTAGTGGTGATGGTGATGATAGGCGTGGAAGATGGAAGAAGAGAGAAGAGTCTTCTACACACACACATGTCTATATATATAGTTTAATCAAGTGAGGCAATCTCATTTTAACTATGGTGTACCCTCACTCTTAACCTTTAATTCTAATTCGATTTTTAGTCCTGTAAAACCGTGAAAATAATTTCTTCAGTAAATTTTGAGATATACTATTCTCTGTTATCTACTTATAGCACTTATCCATGTTACTTTTACTACTATACACTATCAATTATTAATATTAGTTAAAAAAGTTTCCTATTTAAAATTTTGGAATATTACAATAATCTTCAAAACCTAAAGGCAGTTCAACATAGACTTCTTCCTTGATAAAACCATTTAAAAAATGTACTTTAAACATCCATTTGAAAAAGTTTAAATTTCATATGACATGATAATGCAAGTAAGATTATACTAGCTTCTAATCTAGCTACGGGAGTAAATGTCTCATCATAATTAATACCTTCCTCTTGGTTATAATCTTTGGCTACCAATTGGGCTTTATTTCTAGTGATACCCATTTGTAACCAATAATTGCATGATTCTTGGGTCTAGGAACAAGTTCCCAAACTTTGTTTCTCTCTAATTGGTTGAGTTCATCTTCATGGAAATCACCCAACATTCATCACTAAGAGAATTCTCAATGGTTCTTGGCTTAATTTGAGAAGTAAAAGCTACATTAGAATCGTAGATATCTAAGCATGGAACGAGTAGTTAATCCCTTGGAGGTATCACCAATGATAAGTTCTTTAGGATGATCCTTGCTATAATGCCTTTCTTTGGGTAGCTCTTGAGTTTCCTCTATTTTGGATTCTTCTTGATGCATGACTTGTTCTTCTTCATCCTTGTCTTCCTTTGGAGTATCATTTTTCTCAAGAGTACCTATAAGATCATCAAGAGTGCTACCTTTCCCATAATCAAGCTTAGTGGATTCATAAAAAATAACATGCATTGATTCTTCAACTACTAAAGATCTTCTTTAATTCTCTATTCTTTGCCAGTAGAAGAATATCCTAAAAATACTACCTAATCAGATTTGGATGAGAATTTTTCAAGATTGTCCTTGGTGTTCAATATATAGCATTTGCATCTAAATACTCTAAGGTATGAAACTTTGAATTTTTTTTCCATTCCATAACTTGTAAGAAGTTTTATTCGTTAAAGGTCATTTTGAAAACTCTTTTTGAAACATAACATGTGGTATCAATGGCTTCGACCTAAAAGTATGATAGGAAGATTATCCTCATTGAATATTATTCTAGCCATTTCTACCAATGTTCTATTTTTTGTTTCCACCACACCATTTTATTGTGGTATTCTAGGAGCAAAAAAATTATGTGAAATATCTAGTTCATTAAAAAAGTTTTCAAAATTTTTAGTTTCAAATTCTTTGCCATGATCACTTCTAATAAAGGTAATCATATAACCTTTTTTTCATTTTTGAACCCTTTTTGCAAAAATTTTGAAAGAGTTAAAAGCTTCATTCTTATGAGCTAAGAAATTATCTTAAGTAAACTTAGAGTAGTCATCCACAAGCATGAATAAATATAGTTTACCACCTAAACTAGCAACTCTATTTGGTCCAAACAAATCTATATGAATTAATTCTAGAGGTCTAGAGGTATTAATAATGGTCTTATATTTGAAAGAGCTCTTATGTTGTTTTTCCAAGTTGACATGGTTCACGTACCTTATCTTTATGAAATTTCATCTTGGGGAGTCCATCCACAATCTCTTCCTTACTTAGGGTTTGGAGTTGGTCCATGCTAGTATGTCCCAATATTCTATGCCAAAGCCAAGTATCATGGCTAAGAGTAACTAAATAATCAAACGCATTATTGAAGTGTAGGCCAATTTTATAGGTATTTCCAATCCTTCATCCTTTCAATGCATGTTTACCACTGGGAGAGGTAATCTTACATCCTTTAGAGTCAAAATTGACATTGTACCCTTTATCACATAGTTGACTAACACTAAGCATATTATATTTTAGACCTTTAACTAACAAAACAACATCAATTAGATACTTACCAAGTATTCCAGTGGAACTAATAATCTTACCATTATCATTATTTTCAAAGGTTATATTACCAACTTTCTTGCAGGTAGGGGTTGTGAAGAGTTTTGTATTTCCTATCATGTGCCTTGACTATCTACTACCTGTTAGTGTATGTGCCCTAGGCCATTTGTTTGGATCTTTATGTTATACATTCATTATTAATAAATGAGGTTTTATTATCATTATTGTTGTTTGCATGTTACACAATTTTGATATTTGTCCCTGGTTTATTATTGTTATAGAGATAAAAAAAAAATATAAATAATTCTTAACCAGTATGAACATTGATTTGATGATCATCAGATGGTTATGTGTATAGTGATACAAATCAATTTCATAAATACTTGTTAGAGAACAATGTATTGGATAGACCCATCATGAGATTACTACATGGGTTAGTGTCATAAGTAAATCTCATGATAGTTATGTAATAATTCTTTGACTTGAGATTGTCATAGTTTCCAATATAAGGACTATTATATTTTGACATGATCAAACATTATCCGTAACTGGATAGTAATAAAGGTTATGTTCATATATGATAGAAATTATGTAGAGGATAATGAACAATCAAGATAGAATTTGTCCCTCTCTTTGAGAGAGATATCTTTTGGGCCCCTCGATAAGTGAGACTGTGAAATGCATGGCCGTGCTCAAATGAATTGATAATGTGATCAATTTCATTTGTTTTTATCAGTCTACTTGGAGATCGAGTAATCATAAGTTTGGACAATATAAGTATGACGTTGACCATGACTTATGTTCAAGCTAGATATCGTGTGACAAAGGGATTAATGCATATACTATTATTAGGCAAATTGGACATTCCTTATATTAATTGGGTAGTTGTAACGCCTTGCTAGAGGCCAATTATGACTTGTTGATTTAATAGAGATTAAATTGACTGCCAATTAATATGGGCCTATCGGGTCACACACAAGAATGCGTTTTGGGCTGGATATAATATTAATAATATTAATATTAGATATTAATATTTATTATTATTATTATTTTCGTTTTTATATATATATATTATTAGATAATATATTCAGAATCCTAATTAGATTTGGATTCTGAATTTGACTTACCTTATCCAATTATATTTATTATTAGATAATGTATTCAGAATCCTGATTAGACTTGGATTCTGAATTTGACTTTCCGTATCCAATTTTGAATTGGATTCTGGAGTGATTATATTCACTCCAGACGTTAAGTCTTTAAAAAGGGTAACAATAAAAACAAAGAGGAACGAAAAAGGTAACCCTAATACGTTTTTAGAGAAAACGTTTTTCCAGCCTTCGCTGTTGCAGAGAGCTAGCACTCCAAACGGTAGCATTCGTGTGGATACGCGATAGAGGGTGTTTCGCGATCGAGGCATCTCTTCAAAACTGTGATTTCGAATCATCAACAGGTTAGTTCTTTGAACACTTTTGTCGAATTAAACGAACAGCATGGATCCTGGTGGGAAATCAGAGATCAAATATTTTTCCGCTGCGTGTTTTTGTTTGCAGTGATCTCCTTAATTTCCTAACACTACCCATATACTTTCCTTAGTTATAGATTTTAGGCACACCTATAAAATAATAGATTTTATCTTCTCTTAGGTACGCAAATGAACTTTGGTGTAACACCTCCTACATAGTCTATACACTTAACTACATAGGTGATGTCACTTAAGTACTCATACTTGACTATAAATATAATATATAATTATAACCAAAATTCTATAATACATTAATGCAATTATTAAAATTTCAAAAGTAATACTGTGATCATGCCTGTATTACATACATATATCTATTTAATTTACAAAGAACTTCTATTATTAACTTACATTATAAACGTCAGTATAATTCTCTTACTACCCTCAAACTTATATAACTGTCATACAAAATTATAAAATATTGCTATGTGAACCATACAAAATACAATATTTATAATATTGCTCCTTGAACCTTTGTGAGGCAGTTGGTTTGAAACGTATGTCTCTCACTCTGCAGTCTCAATTCTTTTGGTTTGATCTGCGAGTCAGAAAATAATTCTAACACGCTAAGCAAATCTTAGTGGTGCTTTTGTATTTACAATATGCAAGAAATTTAAAGGAAAGAGAATTATACATAAACTAATTTAGAAACAATAGAAATTATTACTTTACAACATGAATAAAGAAATTAATAAACTCATTAAAGCTTAAAACACTGAACATGATTAAATCCATAATTAATTAATTTAACAACAATCATATAACACATTACTTTCAATATAGATAACTTTTTTAAAATTGCCCATGCAAACTGAACTCAGATCATATGTTTGGATAACGGGTCACTGTTGGCAATTTAATGCCCAATCTCAAGAATCTGTAATGGCAAATATGCCCACTGTCACTGATGATACAATGTGTCCATAAATGGCATGATGTGTCCACTATCACTATGGATATCCATCCTCTGGCTAGCCTTTCAATCCCAAGCTAGATCTAAAATCAGAATGGTTTGGGCAATTCATTAATTTTAGTTAACATCAAATTAACATTGAATTATGTATACCATTTTGATGGAATAATACTTTGTTCAACATTTAGTATTATACATATTTGTCACATATTTAAAGTTTATTACTTTTTTTCATACTTTTAACACATAAACATAAATTCTCAACACAAGGATAAGAAATACAAACATACAAGCTTCATACCAAGCCTGTATATCACAAAATACAAGCCAAAAACATCATCTAAGTACCTCATGGCTATGGCATCTCAACCCCATGCCCGTGGGATTCAAAACAAAGCTGCCATATACAATTGTAGACCCCCACGGTTGTGGCACTCAACCCCCACTGCCGTGGCATTCTAAACGACTCTGTTTCATTAAAATTTTTAAACAAACAACCTCACTTTAAATACCATGATCGTGGCACTCAATTACTATGCCCGTGGCATTGGTTTTGGGTCTGCCTTCGGAGTAAATCTTCCTCCTACAATCCCAACTTCAATACCATGCACATGGTACCCATGAGCAACCCCCGTGGCATCCTAAAATTGTGTTTTCTGCACTTTTAACTTTATTAAACTCAAAAATATCAAAAATCTAAGTTAAAAATGTATCAAACCCAAATTTTTTGACATAAAAAGAGTTCATATCAAATATTTTACTCAAACTTCAATTAATCACTTATGGCTAAAATGACATCAAACTACTCAATTCTTATAAATATTGAATTAAGAATCATTCTTAATTCATTTTTCACTCATCAATCCATTTAATCAATACATTCAAGAAATAATTCATTATAAATGACTCAATAAATCAATTCAAACATTAAAAGTCATAGAAATTCAAATATTTGCAAATTAAAATAGATAAGCACATACCTCTTCAAAATCCTTCCTTTTCTCTTTAATCACTTGTTGATAATCTCACCTACTCTAGCTAATTCACTTAAAAATTTGTAACAAAAGATGAATTTTCTTTGATTCTTAATTAATTTGATGAAAGCAAGAAGAAAGTAGAGAAGATGGTGATGGTTGTGGTAGATGGCATGGATGATGGAGAAAGAAGAGAAGAGAAAAGAAAATTCTAGACTATATACACACACACACATATATATATATATAATAAGTTCAATCTAATGTGGGCAATCACATTTTAACTATGGTGCACCCTCTTTCTTATCCTTTGATTCTAACTCAATTTTTAGTCCCGTAAAATCATAAAAATATTTTTTTTAGTAAATTTTAAGATTTACTATTTACATCATTTATCTAGGACACTTTTATTACTATTTACTATTTACTATTCACTATCAATTATCAATATTAATTAAAAAGTTCACTATTTAAAATTTAAAACATTACAATTCTCCCTTACTAAAGAAATTTTATCCTCGAAATTTACCTGTTATTGACATTTGAAATAATTGAGGATACTGCTGTCTCATTATCTCTTCACTTTCCCAAGTGGCTTCCTCTATCGAATGATTTCTCCACAACACTTTCACTAAAAGAATGCGCTTATTACACAACTCCTTTACTTCATGTGTTAAGATAGCCATTGGTTCTTCTTCATAATTCAAATCTGGATGAATAACATTGGACTTTGCTTGAATCACATGTGAATGATCTAATCTATATCGCCTAAGCATCGACACATGGAATACATTAGCTAGTTCTAGAGGCAAAGCTAGTTGATAAGCTGCTGGACCTACACGTTCAAGTATTTCATATGGTCAAATAAACCTAGGAATTAGTTTGCCTTTCTTCCCAAAGTGAAGAAGCTTCTTCCATGGTGATACTTTTAAAAATACCTTATCTCCCACACTATATTCAATGTCACGTTGTTTCAAATCTGCATACAATTTTTATCTATCCATTGCAATTTGTAATCGATCCTTTATAAGCTTCACTTTATCTTTAGCTTTCCCTATGAGATCAGGTCCTACAAGTTTGCTCTCATTCAATTCCACCCAACACAATGGAGTTCTACACTTCATTCCGTAGAGTGCTTCATATGATGCCATTCCAATACTCGTTTGATAACTGTTTTATATGAAAATTCTACTAAAGGCAGATATCTATCCCAGCAAACTTCAAAATTGATTACACAACTTCTAAGCATATCTTTAAGTACTTGTATCACCCTTTTTGATTGACCATTAGTCTCTAAATGAAATGCAGTACTAAAATGAAGTCGAGTACCTAATGCTTTCTGAAAACTTTCCCAAAATCTTGAAATAAAGTGAGGGTCTCGATCTGAAATAATAGACATTGGCACTCCATGAAGCCTTACTATCTCATTAATATACAATTTAGCAAGTCTATCCATTGAATAATCAACTTGAATGGGAAGGAAATTAACTGATTTGGTTAATCGATCAACAATTACCCAAATTGTATCATGCTTCTAATGGGTGTTCAGAAGCCTAGTCACAAAATCCATGGTGATTTTATCCCATTTCCATTTTGGTATTGATATAGGTTACAAAAGACCAGATGGAACTTGATGTTCTGATTTGACTTGTTGACACACTAAACACCGAGTCACATATTCAGTAATATCTCTCTTCATACTAGGCCACCAATAATGAGACTTCAAATTTTGGTACATCTTATTACCTCTAGGATGTACAGTATATGTAGTGTTATGAGCTTCACTAAGTATACACTCCTTTAGTTCCTTCATATTAGGTATACACAATAAACCTCTATAATACAATCCACCATTTTCTAACACAACATAATTTGGTTTTTCACCTTCATGCACTTGTTTCAACATTTTTAATAACTTTTGATCTTGTTTCTAAGCTCTTATTACTTTTTGCTTTATAGTTGGTTCAACCCTTAATTCTGCTAACATAACACATTATATTATTTGGTTTATTTAATTTATATATACATATAGTATTATAATATTCTATATACAACATGCCTGCTAAAGTCTTTCGACTTAAAGCATCGGCTACCAGTTTAGCTTTTCCAGGATGATAGTCGATAATACAATCATAATCTTTAATCAATTCCATCCATCTTCTCTACCTTAAGTTTAGTTCTTTTTGCATTGGCAAGTATTTCAAACTTTAATGGTTAGTGAAAATATAGCACCTTTCACCATACAAGTAATGTAGCCAGATCTTAAGAGCAAATACAATAGCAGCCAACTCCAAATCATGTGTAGGGTAATTCAATTCATGAGATTTTAATTGCCTAGAAGAATAAGCAATTACCTTACCCTGTTGCATCAACACACAGCCGAGTCTCTGATGAGAAGCATTACTATATATCACATAGTCCTTATCTGGGGTCAGTTGTGTCAATATCAATGCTTCAGTTAAGTTAGCCTTTAATTGTTCAAAACTAGCTTGACACTGGGCATTCCACTCAAATTTAGTTTCTTTTCTAAGGAGCTTAGTTAAAGGAAATGCTATCTTCAAAAACCCTTGTACAAATCTTGTAACACCCCCACATCCAATGCACACACACTACAACTACAACCATGTAGCATAAGTGCACCAAACATAGGGATGCTACGGTTTTCTTCAACATTCAAAACATTTAAATAGATACAATACTATTATCATTATATAATATAGAAAAGTAGATCATTTACTTTTAAAATAAAACACATTAGATATATATATACATACATATAGTTATTTCACAGCGGAAGTCATAAAATATTTACATATTTGAAAACACTTAATTCCATATTTACAAATATACAAATATGTACATTTAATCAATACTTTACAAAATATAAAAAGAGTTATACTTGATTGGCAAATCTCCTTTGATCTTTAAGTCTCCAAAATCAACTCTTCAATGTCTACCCTCACTCGGTCTCGAAGAGCTCTCGGGTTCGATTCTAACAGTTCTATCACCTGCGCGATTAAACACTATCGCGCTAAGCCAAGGGCTTAGTAAGATAATCATGCTAATGATATGACTTCGTGCAATGCAATGTCATTTCTAAAACCATAATATATATGTAACATCATATATGAAAAATTAACAATATACTTTCACATTACATATCACATTTTATTATCTTTTCATATACCTCATTAGTATTCATTTAATCATCAATACAAAGCAAAACAAACATCATTCATGACTCACATTAACCATAGACAAGCATGGGCCCAAGACACACTAATATGCCATTCAATTTTCAGAGTTAATGTTTTGGTTCTATCATCACATTTATCAATATCAATATCATAGACCCAACTAGGCTTCAAGGATTAAGTTCAACCAAGCTTCAAGGGGAGCAAAGCATGCTAAGCTTCTACCCAACTTGGCTTCAAGAACTAACCCAACCTAGCTTCAAGGGTGGTAACATCTCAATTAGGCTTCAAGGATTCAATCCAACCTAACTTCAAGAGATTGTTACTATCATTAGGCATGCCACCAATAACATACTCTGAAAATGGAATAACACATTAGCCACACAATTCATTTTCATATCAATTATCATTTCCATTCTCAATTCTCATCAACATTTAGGCAAACATGCCTTCATTCTCTCAATAATATCATCATAGCCAATAACAATGGCCTCACCTTTCATTTCACAATATAACACTTCATTAATCAAGTGTATACTTATCTCATCCATGATCACATTATATCTCATATAGCATCATTTATCATATCTTATTTGAATTATCATTTCATCTTTGATACAACATTTCAAGGTACATTACTCATAAAATACAATACCTTTCACAATGCATAACATAACCTTGTTTAAATCTCAACAATGCAATTAGGGCAAAGAACAACTTATATGATTCATAGCTTTAGGATCTTCCATATGCATTTGATTAGTTCATTCATTGATTCTAGTGTGTTTAAAGTGTTTTAGGGTTAGGTTTAAGAACCAACCCACCTTTGAAGAACCAAAACAATGCAAAAAGAACAAAGAAACAAAACCCTAACCAACTCATTTGATGGACACGGGCAGCACACATGAGGGACACGGCCAAGCTTGTGGCCGTGTCTCTCAATTCAACTTTGGCAGTAGCAAACACGGCTTAGGGACACGGCTGTGTCTCTTCAACCAAAACTCACAGTAGCTCACACGGCTTGGGAACACGGCTGTGTCACCCAAAAATTAATCCAACACGTCCAAAATCATATGACTTGGCCGTGTCTCCCAAAACCAAAACCCTACTTCTAACCAACTCTCTTCCAAATGCATTAAAACTCAAAATACATCATACCACATGCTTCAAATGAACATCATCAATGTTCTAAACATATATTCATTACAATAATCATTTTAAAACACATTAATATCACAATTAAACAAACACCATCTCAAAACCCTAATTAATCACCATCCTTTTTCATCTTTCAAAAACAACATCCATTTAAACATACAATCTTTACAATCAACCCAACACTAATTCCATCTTTTAACTTACAATCAATTTTAACACTTAAAAACATAACACAACCTCATCTCATCATCACACCAACAAAGCCTAATTCCTTTCTCACACCACTTCAAAAGAATTGAAGACATTAAAGAGAAGATCTTACCTTATATGAAGAAATTCCACCAATCTTTCACCAAATCTCTCAATTCCTTCATCAATTTGAGTATAGCATCAAGAACACTTCCCTTTCCCTTTGTCTTCTACAATGGCCGGCACCAACATGAGAAGAAAAGAAAATGCACAAGTCAACCTCTCTTTCCTTCTTAATCTCCACCATGCATTTCATCCAAACAATTACCAAAATGCCCTCAAACATATAACTAACCTTTTGTCTTATATAAGCCCATATATGTAATTACACACTCAACAATAAAATATCTTCTTCCACTAACCAACACTTTGACTCTCCCTTTGACCATTTTATATGTTATATATATCACAATATACACAACATATAAACTTGGCTCTAAACCCTAAATTCTTTCCCAAAACACTTATACTTTTCTTTCTCAATTTAAACCAACAATACAACAACAACAACAACAACAACAACAACAACAAGCAAAACTTCTAGGGCATAAGTGAGGATATTACAAATCTTCTATAGTAACTAGCTAACCCAAGGAAACTCTGGACTTCTGTTATATTCTTTAGAGGCTACCAATTTAAAATAGTCTCAATTTTACTAGGATCCACATGTATACCATTTGTTGATACAACATGACCTAGAAATGCCACTTTCGTCAACCAATAATTATATTTCGATAGTTTAGCATACAATTGATTCTCCCTTAGTGTCTGTAGAACAATTCTCAAATGCTTAACATACTCCTCTTTATTTTTTGAATAAAACAATATGTCATCAATGAAAACAACTACAAACTGGTCTAAATAGGGTTTGAAGACTCAATTCATCAAGTCCATAAAAGCTGCTGGAACATTAGTTAAACCAAAGGGCATAACCAAAAATTCATAATGTCAATATCAAGTTCTGAAAGCTATCTTTGGAATATCTACTTCTTTAACTTTCATTTGATAATAGCCGATTTAAGATCAATATTAGAGAAAACACCCGCTCCCTTCAACTGATCAAACAAGTCATCAATCCTAAGTAATGCATCTTATTCTTAATAGTCACTTTATTCAACTGTCAATAATCTATACACAATCTTAAGGTACTATCCTTCTTCACAAATAAAATCGGTGCACCCCAGCATGATACACTATGTCTAATAAAGCCTTTATCAAGTAATTTCTGAAGTTGCACTTTTAACTCTTTTAACTACGGAGGTGCCATTCTATAAGGTGGAATAGAAATTGGTGCCATATCCGGAACCACATCAATAACAAATTCTACCTCCCTCTCTGGTGGTACTCCAGGTAATTCCTTCAAAAAAATATTCGAAAATCAACTCACTATAGGTATGTCTCCCAAGGCCTTGCTTGAATGCCATGTATCATTAACATAAGCAAGGTAAGCTTCACACCACTTCCTAATCAACCTTCTAGCTTTAACTGCAGAAATCAAACTAGAAGGGTAAAATTGTTTTTCTCCTTGGACCACAATTTCACCATAATCCAAAATCTTAAAAGTCACAACTTTATTGCAACAATCCTTAACTGCTTGATGTCGAGACAACCAATCCATTCCCAAGATTACATCAAAATCATGGAATGGAAGTTCAACCAAATTGGCAGGAAATTCTATATCATGGACTCTAATTGGACAATTTTGATATACTTTATTTACCTTGATACTATGGCCTAAGGGGTTAATAACTTCTATCTCATAATCAAGTTTATCAACACATATTTTCTTCCTTGAAGCTATAGTTGTACATATATAAGAATGTATAGAACCAGGATCTAGTAATGCATACAACAAGACCAAGTAAAGAAAGTTTACCAACTACAACATCAGGAGCATCATGGTCCTCCACTGCTTTCATGGCATAAGCCCTAGCTAGAGCACTACCTCTAGTCTGAGGTCTATCCACTATTTTGGATCCTCTCTACTAACTAACATTGGGTCGACCATCTCTACCTGTCCTATGACCTATTTGAGACTTCTGCACAGAACTCTTTCCTTCAACAACTTTAAGTTCTTTTATCATTAGACAATCTCCAAATTTATGCTCCGAAGAACCATATTTCAAACAAGCCCCTTTTCGATACCAACAATCTTCACTTGCATGAGCCTTACCACAATATTGACAAGGTGTAGTAACAGCCCTTGAAGATGAGCCTGTAGCAACTCCAAACCTACCACCTCTAGACTTCTGAAAACTAGCTCCACTTCCTTTACCAGACCCATGAGTTTGAGCTTTAATATTTCTTTGTTTTTCTGGTCACCTTGTTGTTGTTCACTAGAAAATTCCTTCTTTGATTGTTGTCTTCTTTCCTGCCCTTATTTAATCTCATTTTCCATGGAAACTGCAATATTAACAAGAGTGAAAAGCTCTTTAATCCTCATAGCTACTAAATACACTCGAATATGACTGTTCAAACCCTGTTCAAACCGCTTACATTTCTCTTTCTCAAATGAAAGTAACTCTGGAAAATATTTACTGAGGCGCACAAACTGTCTCTCATATTCAAACACAGATGACTGCTTTGCTTAAGATACAAAAACCCCTGATGCTTCTCCTCTGAATAAATCTCACAAATATATTTATTTTTAAATTCTTCTTGGAAAAATGCCCAAGTGAGTCTACCCGCAGGTACACCTTCCTGCTTTGTATCCCACCAAGCATAAGCTTGTTCTTGCAACAAGAAAACTGCACACTCCAATCTTTCCTCATCAGTGTAATGCAAAAAATAAAAGACTCTCATAATCCTCTCCATCCAATATTCTGCTACTAAAGACTCATCAGTATCACGAACTTTAAAATCTTCTGCTCCCAATTTCCTAATTGTCTCCAATGGAGATCTTTGGGGTACTGGCAGAGGAGGCTGTGCAGTAAGAGCAACTCCTACAATTTGCCTGAGAAATTTTCCCCATATTTCTCACAAATTGGGGATCTAAGGGAATTTGTTCCTCAAAAGGTTCTGATGGCTGCTGATTCCCAACACTTACATGACTGTGTAAGGACGCAACTTGTTTCTCCTCACCTTGATGGGATTCGGAGGCCATCTTATACCTTTAAACATTGTAAATCAATTGCATCAAACATTTATTCAATGATAAGTTCACATAGCAATGACAATTGTACTTCTCTTTTCTTTTAATCCACAAACTTAGGACCGCCTAAACCTGCATTGATACCACTAAATATAACACCCCCTACATAGTCTATACACTTAACTGCATAGGTGATGCCACTTAAGTACTCATACTTGACTATAGATATAATATATAATTATAACCAAAATGCTATAATACATTAATGCAATTATTAAATTTTCAAAAGTAATATTGTGATCATGCATGTATTACATACATAGATCTATTTAATTTACAAAGAACTCCTATTATTAACTTACATTGTAAATGTCATTATAATTCTCTTACTACCCTTAAACTTATACAACTATCATACAAAATTATAAAATATTGCTATGTGAACCATACAAAATACAATATTTATAATATTACTCCTTGAACCTTTGTGATGCAGTTGGTTTGAAACGTATGTCTCTCACTCTGTAGTCTCAATTCTTTTGGTTTGATCTGCGCATCAGAAAATAATTCTAACACGCTAAGTAAAGCTTAGTGGTGCTTATGTATTTATAATAATCAAGAAATTTAAAGAAAAGAGAACTATACATAAACTAATTTAGAAACAATAGAAATTATTATCTTAAAACATGAATAAAGAAGTTAATAAACTCATTAAAGCTTAAAACACTGAACAAGATTAAATCCATAATTAATTAATTTAACAACAATCATATAACACATTACTTTCAATATAGATAACTTCTTTAAATTTTCCCATGCACACTAAACTCAGATCATATGTTTGGATAACAGGTCACCATTGGCAATTTAATGCCCATTCTCAAGAATTTGTAATGGCAAATATGTCCACTATCACTGATGACATAATGTGTCTATAAATAGCATGATGTGTCCACTATCACTATGGATATCCACCCTCTGGCTAGCCAATTAATCCCAAGCTAGATCTAAAATCAGTATGGTTTGGGCAATTCATTAATTGTAGTTAACATTGAATTAACATCGAATTATGTATACCATTTCAATGGAACAATACTTTGTTCAACATTTAGTATTACGCATATTTGTCACATATCCAAAGTTTATTACTCTTTTCCATACTTTTAACACATAAACATGAATTCTCAACACAAGGATAAGAAATATAAACATACAAGCCTCATACGAAGCCCGTATATGACAAAATACAAGCCAAAAACATCATCTAAGCACCCTATGGCCGCGTCATCTCAACCCCATGCCCGTGCAATACAAAACAAAGCTGTCAAATGTCATTATAGACCCCCACAATCATGGCACTTAACCCCACGGCCATGGCATTCTGAACGGCTTTGTTTCATTAAAATTTTTAAACAAACAACCTCACTTTCAATCCCATGGTCATGGCAATCAGTTATCGCGGGCATGGCATTGGTTTTGGGTATGCCTTTGGAGTAAATCTTCCTTTGGCAATCCCAAGTTCAATGCCACGCCCATGGTACCCATGACCCATGCCCATGGCATTGCAAAATTGTGTTTTATGCACTTTTAACTTTATTAAACACAAAAATATCAAAAATCTAAGTTAAAATGTATCAAACCTAAAGTTTTTGACATAAAAGAGTTCATATCAAATATTTTACTCAAACTTCAATTAATCAAACCTTCAATCATCACTTATGGCTAAAACAACATCAAACTACCCAATTCTTATAAATATTGAATTAAGAATCATACTCACCACATATAAGTTCTTTTAATTCATTTTTCTCTCATCAATCCATTTAATCAATACTTTCAAGAAATAATTCATTATAAATGACTCAATAAATTAATTCAAACATTAAAACTCATAGAAATTTAAATATTTGCAAATTAAAATATATAAGCACATACCTCTTCAAAATCCTTCTTTTTCTCTTTAATCACTTGTTGATAATCTCACCTACTCTAGCTAATTCTCTTAAAAATTTGTAACAAAAGATGAATTTTCTTTGATTTTTGATTAATTTGATGAAAGTAAGAAGAAAGTATAGAAGATGGTGATGGCAGTGGTAAATGACGTGGATGATGGAGAAAGAAGAGAAGAGAAAAGAAAATTCTAGACTATATACACACATATATAATAAGTTCAATCTAGTATGGCAATCTCATTTTAACTATGGTGCACCCTCTTTCTTATCCTTTGATTCTAATTTGATTTTTAGTCCCATAAAATTGTAAAAATATTTTTTTCAGTAAATTTTAAGATTCAATATTTACATCATTTATTCAGGTCACTTTTATCATTATTCACTATCAATTATCAATATTAATTAAAAAGTTCACTGTTTAAACTTTTAAACATTACATTGGGTCCTAGGGGGTTAGCCATGAAAGGGTTCTCAAGCTTGCGATGAGCCTTCCTAATATAGTAAAATGTTTTTATGTGGCCATATATCATATAATAATGTCATCTGTAAATAATACTAGGTTTCTCCATTCTTCTTCTAATAAATTTTGGTTGATGATGTTGTAAATGTTGACAACCATAAGTATGTTTAAAATAAAAGTGCCCTTGTGCATTTCTAGAGTATATATATGTATGATTTGCTCTTAGAGGTTTAGCTCTAGAGCCTTGCGTAGTCTTTTTGGGTTTTACAAGCTTGGTGTGAACACTAGTGTTCTTATCCTCACTGCTAGAATTTTAAGGTGTAAAAGCCTTAATGAATGTGGGTGCTTTGGATGTAAGAGTAGTATAGCCATTGAACACTAAATCAAATTTTGAGGAAGGTGGCCTTTGAATAATAATTAAAGTATCTAAGGCCTCCTTTCCTGTAATATCCCAAAGTGTGCCTTAGAAGTTTTGATATAATTGTTGTTTTATTTGAATTAAATGTATATGTGTAATTGGAAAGAAAAAGAATTAAGAGAGAGTTTATATGTTGTATATATGGAAATATATATAACATATATACAAGTCAAAATGGATGGTCAACTAAAGAAGATATTTGTTTATTATTGAATTAATGAATTAATTAGAAGAAATAAATGAGTGGAAGAGGAAATAATTGATTATTTTATTATTAAAAGACTTGGTGGAGAATGTTTGAAGACCATAAATTTGACTTTGTCTCTTTTTGTTTTTTTTTTCATTTTCTTTTCTTCTTCCTTCCATAAAACGTGGACTCCATCTTCACCATCACCATTTCTTTTACTTTCTTCATCTTCCTTCATTTCTTTACTTGAAACTTAGAATCCATTGGAAGTAATTCAAATTTTTATGGGAATTAGATAGTTTATGTATGGTTTTTCAAGAAAATCACCATAAACTCAAGAATTAGAGGAAAAGAGCAAGGAAAGAGCCACTTTAATGAGACAAAAGAGAGCAAGAGAGAGTTTTGTGTTCAAGCTCAAAAAAATTGAAGGAGATTTCAAGAAAACAAGTTAGAAATTCAAGAAATTTCATTATTTTGGTAAGTTCTCTCTTGATTGCTCTTGTTGTTTTTGAAGTTATTTTTGAGTTTGATGAAGTGCTGTTGATAATATGGTTAGGATTGCTTGTGGTGTGTTTGTATGTGTTGGAAATGGAATTAAAGATAAGAAGTTAGGTTGGTGTTGGTGATGGAAGAGTAAGAGTTGTGTTTAGTGAAATCTTTTCTGTTTTACAATTAGTAAAGGTTGTAACTTGTATGATTTTTAATTAAATATAGAAAAATGTTATTGAAGTGAATTTTTGATATGTTGTACCTCTATGAGTCTAGAATGACTGAAAAATATGTTGATTCGATTTTGGAATGGTTATGATTTTGGAAAGATTATTTTTATTAGACCTGTTCCAGCAGGTACCTTAACTGAGACAGCTATCTTTCGGGATTTTTAATAAAATGTAGAAAAATAATATCTAATTGAATTTTGGATATGTTGTTTCTTAGTGAGTCTAGTATTTTATAAAAATAATTTGGAACCACGTTGATTGAATTTGAATTATGAAATTCACAAAGTTCAGAACTGCTGCCAGGATGCAGGGCAATTGGGGCAGTCTGGTTGGGTGAACCATTTGACCAAGATTTTGTGTTCAGTTTGATATGAAATTTTAAAGGAATGATTTTAAGATGTAAAAGTTAGTTCTGTAAAAATTTTAGAGTTTTTAGTCAAGTAGATTATTTTATACAATTTTTCAAAATAAGGATTAAGTTGAGTCCAAAACCAGAATTTACCATTTTGCTAATACTCCTTTTTGGATTAGGTTGTGAAGAGGTTGAATTGCCCTAATCTAAGTGTTGAGAATTCTTGGAAGATTAAGTGTATAAATTGGTGTGAGTTGGTTTTAAGGTAAGTACAAACTACATTAGTGCATACATTCATATGATATTGAGACTTGAGACATATTTGATTATAAATGTGATAAGGAATCTAATGCATTGTGGATGTATATTAATAATGTTATGTTTGGTATAATGTGAATGTTGTGATGAGCATGTAAAATATGTGTTAATGTCATTGATTATATCCATTTGAATAATGAATTGATTAATGTGATTTGAAATATAACGAAATGTGAAATGTGCAAGATGTGATGATGAAATGAAATGTGAAAGATATGATGTTATGAAGAGTTGCTTTATTGTGATTTGAGATCATATGAGATATGAGGCCATGGTTGTTGGCTATGATAATGCAAATGAAATATAAAATTGGGGCATGGTTGCCTAATTAATTATGAGAAATGAAATGAAAAGAGACTGATAAAGAGATAAATGAAATGATTGTGTGCCTAATGTGTTAATTCAATTTTCAGAGTTCTGTTTTTGGCGGCATGCCTATAAAGTACTGGATAGGTGAAAAGACCGGGTCATAAGCCGATTCCAGTTGATAAATGTGAAATGTGAATTATAGTAATAGTCTTGTCGGGTTGAGGATCTCCTTGGTTTATCCGGGTTGAGGTCCAAGAGACTGGGTCTGTTACAGGTAACAGTCTTGCCGGGTTGAGGATTTCCTCGAGTTTAGCCGAGTTGAGGTCCAAGAGACTGGGTCTGTTACCCTATCCATGGATAGAGATATATATATCACCTACGGGCTTGATGATTGTGATTATGGACCAAAGCAGTAACTCTGAACTTTGAATAGCATATTAGATCCTTTTTGGGCCCATGCTTGTCTTTGTTTTCAATGTGAATCATGAATGTTTTGATTAATTATTAAATAATATAAGATTGTGAAATATAATATTCTCTTGAATTGATCTTGAATCTTGATTGTGTGACATTAGCATGGCATTAAAGCATCATAGCACTGTAGTTTGTACCACTAAGCCGTTGGCTTAGCGCGAATGTGATTCTTCGCACAGGTGACAGGGAAGAACCAGAGAGTTCCTCTAGGCCGAGTCGAGCCTAGATTTTGAAGAGTGAATAGTGGGCTTTAAGATCGAAGACTGACTGCCAAACATGTATAAATTTTATGTGTTGTAAAACTTGAGTTTTGATGTATATGAATTTGTAAATATTGTTACTTTCCGTTGCATAGTGAACAAATATTTTATCTACTGTATTTCACAATAAACCTTCACTTTATTTTGTACTAGAAGTGTAAATCCTTTTTGCAGGTTGTAGTTGAGGTTATAAGGGGGATTTATTGGAAGTGTACTGAGAATGATTTTGTTTGCATTGGTTTGTGTAAAAATGTTTTCAAAAATCAGAAAAAAACTAGTTTTGTCGACACTTGGGATTGAATTTTTAGGCGAAACTACGACAAAATTTCTGTAAAAATTGGAACAAAAATTTGACTAAGTAAAAGTGGTAGCAACATTAGGATAGTGTGGCGCCTCTACTCAGCTTACACACGTAGGTCGGGAAGCGGTGTTACATTTCCTTTATGAAATTTTAAAATATAATTTTGAAATTTATTTACTTCTTTTTAAAAAAAATTTGATTTTCCTTTGAAATTTTATCTAAGATAGAGGAATTCTTTGAGAGTTCATCCAATGAGCTTTTTAGTTGTTATTGGAAGTTTTTAGTTCTAAGGTAGATTTTTTTAGCATAACAAACTCCTTTTTTAGCTTAGAAAATTTTTCTTTATAAAATTTCATTTTGGTAAAATATTTTTGAACTCTTTGGTTCATTTTCTCAACTAATTCACTATCATCCAGACCATCATCAACATCATCATTAGTTATATTAGAATTCAAAAGTGAAGTACTTACCTCATTAGAGTCATTATTATCTTCCATGGCCATGAGGCAAAGATTAGTGATTCTTGCGCTTCTTCGTCTTCTTCACTTGAGGAATCATCATCCCAAGTAGATTTGAGAGCTTTATTTTTTTCCTTGTCCCATTTCTTCTTGTTCTTTAGTTTGGAATATTCTATTTTGATGTGACTCGATTTGCCACATTTATAGCATTTAACTTCATTCTTCTTATCCTTGTCTTTGAAAGAGGATTTAGAGAATGTTCCCTTATTAGCTTGTATTAGCTTGCATCCTCCTATTTTTTTTCCCATTAACTTACTCTTTTTGAAAGCATGGCTATTTCCTCATCTTCATCACTATCATCTTCACTTGAGCTCTCAACTTCTTTTATTGCTTTGAGAACTATTGCTTTCCTTTTTGTAGATCCTTAATTTTTTACCAAGTCCAGTCCAATATTTTAAAACAAGTCTGAAATAATTTTTATGGTATTTATTATTTATTTTAATATTTATTTAATTTAATATTTATATTATTTATATTATTTAATATTTATTTTTAATAATATAATTAAATATTTAATATTTAATTTTAAAAATATATATATATAAAATAGAAAAATAAAATAATATATATATGGTTTAGGCCCCAGCGCCTCGTAGCAGCGCACGCGAGTAATTTTTACCAAAACCCTGTTTCTCTCGGTTTTAATTTGATTTCCTTAATAGAATTTATTTTCTTGAAGCTATTAGGTTTTTTTACTTACCTATAAATAACAACATTAAACACGGACTTTTGGGAATTGATTCAGAAAGGACTCTTGGTAATTACTTTTGGATGTTTGAATTTTGGAAAAGAGAAAGCAATCTTAAGCAATAAAAAACAAAAAAGAACAAGGCAACAAGGTTATGTTGTCTTGATCAAGCTTATCCAGAACCTCATCAACAAATTTTGGTTGAGCCTTCAAACGTAGGTACGTTTATTTAATCTTGTTTATCAAAAATTATCTTCATCTAGTAGCAACTAATTCATTAAAACCCTAGCTAATTCCCTTTTACTTAATTATCACAGTAGCTTAACTCTTTTAAAAATAATGATAATGTTAGTTTTTTTAAATTAAAACCCTTGTTTTAAAATCAAACCCTAATTAATCTTTTTTTCTCAACTTACACAGTAACTTAAATATATTTTGTTAGTTCTACAAATCAAATTCTATTTTCTAAATATAAAACCCTAGAATCTAAAGTTTTAAACTAAAAACTCTCAAGACCCTATTTTCTAAATCTTAAACCCTAAAATCTTTATTTGTGTATTATAAGTCTTTGTGTTTAACTTCCTTTATTTTAAATCCTAATTTAGTTATTAAAATTCTAAAAATCTTAATTTAAGATGTAAACCTTAAACTTATACATTTATTGCTTTATTTAGTTTTAGATTTGATTATGTAGTTTATTATATATTTTGATGATTGATTTATTTGATTTCAATATTTGATCTGTTTAATTTATCATGGATGAATATTTTCTTTATTATTATTTGTTTACTAAAATTATAAGAGGTATGTTTCCAAGATTAGGTACCTCATTAATTAATTTTTATGTAATTTAAATTATTTTCATATTTTGGGATTAATGTAAAGGATACCACTACAAGAATCAGTAAAATTAGAAATCGAAATTAGAAATGGATAGTAATCCGTTTCTAATTAGATACGGACTTGAAAGAGAAATGAAGCAAATACCATACGTGATTTTTTAAAATGAAATAGGAACGAATTTGAAACCAAAATTTAAAACCATAGCAGTCTGTTTCTATACGGTTTCTATACCTAGCAGAAATTTATGGCGCGTAATATAAAAATGGAATCTAAAACGGACTTGCAATGGATATCTTAAATGAAAATAATCGGTTTGTGATTATTGGAGGGAGCATTTCCCGGGTAATATTTTGTAAAAATGTAGAAACGAGTTACATGTCCATTTCTATATCCATTTTTCATACATTATTCATTTATGACATTGAAAACAGATTTTATGTTTTATTTTTT
Source organism: Garcia nutans (assembly GCA_947685225.1). Lineage (NCBI taxonomy): Eukaryota > Viridiplantae > Streptophyta > Magnoliopsida > Malpighiales > Euphorbiaceae > Garcia > Garcia nutans. The sequence continues at coordinate 60,965,361 of CANTUV010000031.1, forward strand.
GAAATGTACTTAATATTAAAACCCAAAATAATTTCAGTTTCCAAGTCTATTTTTAACCTGAAATTACCCTAAGAATATTTAGTGTCCATATATATTCTTCATTTTTCTCACATTCTCTTCCTTTTATTACGCCTAAAAATTTCTCTCATTCTCTCTCTCTTTCATTTGAAACGCAACCACATTCACCTTGATAATCTCTTTCTCTTACTCTCTCTCATTTCATCAAAAGCTTCTATGGTTTAGGTGACTTTAGCATTTTAATTTATTATATTAATTTGTATAATTTTTTTTAACTTAGTACATTTATAGTTTTAATTCGATTGGGGGTTTAGGGTGTTTCAAGAATTTTTTTTGCTTGGTTTTGATTTCTCTATTCTTTTTTTTTTTTACTTTTCAGGGTTTAAATCTTGAAACATTTTTTGGTTTGATTTAATGTATTTTCTAGGTTTCGAACATAGCAACATTCACCCAGCCTTCTTTAATCTCTCTCTCTCTCTCTCTCATTTGAAGCACGACATTCCACATTTCACTGAAGAAGCTTTCCTTGATTTAGATAAGTTTAGGATTTTAATTTATTTTGTTAATTTATATAAATTTTTTTATTTAGTGTATTTATGGTTTTTGTTAGTTCGATTGTAGGTTTAAGGTAGTTTAAAAATATTATTTTAGTTGGCTTTGATTTCTCTATTTTTAAAATCTTTTTAGGGTTTGCATTTTAAAACATTTTTTTGTTTGATTTTGTCTATTTTTTTGGGTCTAAAGCTATGAATATCTATTCATTTGGGTAGAATGGTTGAATTTACATAATGAATGATTTTTTGGGTTTAATGTTTTGTCGGATAATTTTTTTTCATGCATGATGGATTCTTTGATTACTTAGTGAATGCTAGAGTTCAAAAGGTTGTGTAGTAAAAGTATGTTTTGGATTCTCTGGTGGCCATTAGAGTATAATACATAAAAGGATGCTAGTTTAGGCAGTTTAGAGAGATGATAAAAAATGGATAGGTGTTTTAAATGAGACAGACAATTAGACAAAGCATACCTGTTAGTTAGGAGCAGAAGATTGGTGGATAAAACTCCAAGGTATTTGCTTGTAAATGAAATTGGTGCCACTGCTTGTATATATACAATTTGTGAAGTATACATTCTGAATTTTATTTTGCATTGCAGTAGGAAATTCACTAATTCTTCAATGATTGAACAGAATTGGTATTTATATGTTATGTAATATGATAATCGTAATATGATAATCATAAGATTTTGGGTAAATAATTAACTTGCAATTAATTACACATTAATTTTAATAATCTCCTTTTATAATAATTATATTTTGATTTCTTTACAATATTTGAGAACTATCTTACTTCAATGTTATTTCCATTAGAAATAAATTATTAGATTTTTCCACACATTTTAAGCTATGTTAATGTGCAGGCTAGGGAACTCGGGCGGAGCCATTTCCACATGAGATCTTTAAAAGAACACATAGGAAGAAGGGGACTTTAGATTTTGTTGATGTTAGATCTCAAAGCATTCACATAAGCTAGATAACTTTTGTATTTATGTTACATTATGAGATGTAATTTATGATTCATATCATTATTTAATGTGTTGATTTATATGTTTTAGGACTGATATTTACAGCTAAAGGAGCAGCAATCCCAATCACAAGATGGGTCTAGTGAGACTCTTTCCATTGACGAGGCTGAACTTTACCTAAACACTGTAGGATGTGAGAAAAAACGAAGAGTCTACAACATGGGATCCAGTGCTTCTACCTACTACAGTCGTTCTACAGCACCACTTGCACCCTCTCCAGCAGTTGACCAGTCAGTTCTTGATGAACTACAAACTGTCAAATAAACATTGGCTGATATGCAGGAGAAGAAGCAACAATGCCAGTGCCAGCATGAAGAGCTATTGGCCCGTTTAGATGCAATTATGAGACAGATGGTGAATCAAATGATGACCTTGTTGATGATCAAATTATAGATTTGTAGGGTATTTGCCTTTTTTTTATTTATACATATCGAATATATTTTGTGACAAAGATAACATTAATATTTTGGTGTGACATTGATAACATTAATCTTTTGTCACAATTATATTTTGATTATAGTATATATATAAATATAATCATATTTCCATATTTCTTTTAACTTTCTACTTATATTCTTATACATAAAAATTATGTAACATTGATAGATAAAATTTAAAATATAAATAAAATAAAATAATATTATTATTAAAAAAATAAAAAATATAAATGAATTTCAAATACATAAATATGAATATAAAAATATTGAAATATAAATGAAATTATAATATAAATAAAATAATAAATATATATATTTTTTAAAGATATATTTAAAATGTTTGTTTCAATTAAGAACCCATAAAAATTTGATAAAAATCTCTTTTTAATAGAAATGGAGAAATTAGTTTCATTTGTCTTGCTCAAAAATAGAAACCGATGATTTCGTTTCTATTACAAACGGAATAATCCATTTGTAATTCATCAAATTAGTTGCAAATCATCAAACAAATATTAACACATTTAAACAGACTATTTATGTTTTAAATTGAAAGAGATATTTCTGTTTGCAATTTACATGGTCCATTGTCGATTAGGGCCCAATTCGAAACAGATTATTCTGTTTCCAATAAAAACAGATATACATCAATTTCTATTTGAAATGGAATAATCCATTTCAGTTTGGGTCCTTAATTGGTTTTTGAGGCTGATCCGCTTTAAAATGGATTACGTCTTCTGTTGTAATCAGAATTAAAATTTCTGTTTCAAATCGGTTTCAAATAGAAATGGATTATTTCATTTCAAATAGAAATTGATATACATCGGTTTCTATTTGAAATGGAACAATCCACTTCCGTTTGGGTCCTTAATTGGTTTTTGAGACTGATTCGCTTTAAAATGGATTACATCTTCCGTTGTAATCAGAATCAAAATTTTCATTTCAAATCGGTTTCAAATTTAGAAACCGATTACATTTTCCGTTTCAAACTAATTAGAAATGAGATTTTTAAACACGAAATGGTTCTATTTCAAATCCATTTCTAATTTGATGTAGAAACGGAATTTTAAGATTTAGAAATGAATTTTTTCGTTTCTAAACTGTGAAAATCTTGTAGTATACGTTTTCACCTTTTTGGTGGATGTCCTATTTAGTTTTAGACATTAAATAATATAAGGATATGTTTCCATCCTTAGATGGGTGTCAATTTATTTATTTTATTTGAACATTGCTATTGTAATATCATAAAATTTTGAAAATTGTAATTTTATAATATTGACGCATGCAGTGACACGCCCATGTCATTGAGCATGTCACAGCTACTATGTTGTAAGAGTTTTGGCACGGGCTGGGACATGCCCATGTCTCTGGATGTGTCTTATCTACTGTAATACAGAGCTAAGGACACGGTCATTGACATGCCCATGTCACTGAGCGTGTCAAAGCTTCTCTGTTGTGGGTTTAGGGCACGGTCATTGACACGCCCGTGTTGTTGAGCATCTCATTTGTAGATTTTTCCCTAGATAGTTCTTTTTCATATTTTCCTTTGTGTTTCTTATTATTGTATTGAGAGATTTTGTATATGCCTATAAGTCTGTTACTAAGTGATTATTTATAATCACATTTGGTTTAGGCTTTGAGGAGACTTGAGTTACCCAATCCAAGTGTTGAGGGATATCTTGGAAGAGAAGGTTGAAAGTGGTGTTTGAGCTTGTTTTGTTGCTTTTAGAGGTAAGAAAAAACTTTGAATAATTAATTATATTTGCAAAAGATTTGGACTTAACACATTTTGGTTGAAAAATGTGTTAAGTTACTTACTACATGGTTTATGCATGACTAATATGCATTGACTTGTGTAATGTCATAAATGCATTATATGTAATGTGAGAAGCCATTGTTAATGGCTAAATTGAATGAAATGTGAACTATGTGCAAGATATGATCATGACCCAAAATGTTTGGGTAATGTAGTTTGTTGTGTATACATTAAAGATATTATGTAAAGCCATTGGTGATGGCTATATTATATAAAATGAGATACATTATGATTATATGATAATGTTGATATAAATGAGATAAATGAGGCAATATGCCTAGCTTGATCATGAGAAAATAAGAAAGAAATTGATAATGAAAATATGAAATAATTGTGTGCCTAGTATGTTATTCAATTTTTAGAGTTCTGTGTTTGGCGGCATGCCTATGACGTAGCAGTCCCTTGAAGCTGGGTTGGGCCCAGTCCTTGAAGCCTAGTTGGGATGTTACATAGGAGGTTATCCTCATTGTGATATGATTTGCCTTTGGGGCTAGCTTTTAAGCAATTACTTAATTTTCCTTCGGGGCTAGACATGTGGTGTCAACTTGGACCAAAACAGTAACTCTGGGATTTGAATGGCATATTAGATCCTTTGGGCCCATGTTTGTGTTTGTTTTTATGTGAATTATGAATTATGGAACAATTGAGCAATATATTAAGATAAAGTGTTATGAGATATAATATCCTTATGCATTGTGCATTGGCATTGCATTTGAACTTTATTGTTATCAAAGTTTGTATTACTAGGCTTTTGGCTTAGCGCGATTGTGATTCATCGCGCAAGTGAGAAGGTAGATCTGGTTAAGCCAGAGAGTTCGTCTAGAACAAGCCGGGTCTAGGCTTGAGATCTTGAGTGTAGACTTGATTGTTGGACATCAAAATCAAAGACAAACTGCCAGCATCTGCATATTTTATATTTTTGAACATTTTGACTTCATGTATATTATATTATATTTTGATGTATATATATATGCATATGGTGGAGTTATTGAGGCAAGCTCCAGTACAGTAGCCGCCACCGTCGCAGCCACAGCCTCAGTTGCTGATAAGGAAATATGATAAGCTGAGGAAATTTGGAGCTGATGACTTTATTGGTACTACAAACCCTGCTGTAGTAGAGCAGTGGCTAGACAGAGTCTAGAGAGTGCTCATCCAGTTGCAGGCTACTTCAGAGAAGAAGTTTGATTATGCCAGATCTCTTCTGTAGAGGGATGCATATGATTGGTGGAAGATGGTTCCACATACTCTGGATGATCCACCAGTTATGACCTATGATGATTTCCTACGGGAGTTTGAGTAGAAGTATACTCCAAGGGAGTATAAGGATGCAAAAAAGATAGAGTTCCTGAGTTTAAGGCAGATTACCAAGACAGTATCAGAGTATGAGATAGAGTTTACCTGACTGAGTCAGTATGCTGGTGGGATCATTTTTGATGAAATTGACCGGTGTCAGAGGTTTGAGAAAGGGCTAAGACCCTCTATCATGTACATTATAGTGGGTTCCCGGTATCAAGATTTTTCCCAGTTGGTTGCAGCTGCCAGGAGTGTTGAGAGAGCACAGGATCTTGCAGCAGTTGCTAGGGATGAGGAGACCAGAGATAGGAGACGCCAGAGTGAGGGAAGATCTTCATCAATGAAGAAAGGCCGAGGAGGATATTTTCAGAGATTCAGTAGGAGCTAGAGGCAGTATGGCAAGTCAGTACAGCAGCAGAGACAGAGATTGAGACTTACAGTTTCAATGGTTAGTGCTCCGACCCCAGTAGTTCAGAGGCCAGTTCCATATACCTGTGTCCATTGTGGTAGAGCACACGGGGGTACCTGTTGGAGGACAGGTGCACCAACAGTATGTTATAGATGTGGGTCACCAGATCACTTCTTCAGAGATTGCCCAGAGCCATAAGAGGATAGACACAGATACTGCAGCTTCTCGACCCAGTGTCAGAGGAGATCATAGTAGCAGAGGTTTTGGTAGGGATGGTAGATCTAGGTCTGGTCAGAGAGGAGGTTATACAGTAAGAGGTAGACCAGATGAGGCAGGGCCATCATAGCGGGTATATGTGATTCAGAGGCAGCCAGATGCTTCAGCCGTTATTGCTGGTACTTTTTCTTTATTTGGTACTTCAATTCTTGCTTTGATAGACCCTGGGTCAACTCATTCATACATTAATGCATCCATCTTGCATGTGAGTGATTTGCATTTTGAGTCCCTAAGATTTGATGTTTTGGTTACAAATCCTTTAGGTCATAGTGTTGTGGTTAGCAGGGTGTACCGAGATAGCTCGGTTGTGGTTTAGGTCGAGGAGTTTCTCAGTGACCTAATTAAGATGCCTTTCAGGGAGTATGATTTGATTTTAGGCATGGATTGGTTGTCCAGGCGTGGGGCTATGATAGACTATCAGCAAAACTGTTTTACCCTGAGAATCTGTGATGGTAGAAATGTGATGGTATCTAGTGAGCAGAGACATCTTTCATCCATGTTTGTTTCAGCTGTTTTAGTGAGAAGAATGATTAGGAAGGGATGTAAGGCTTATCTTGCTCATGTTGTAGATATCAGAGTAGTGGAGCCCCTGCTTGACAGTACACCCACAGTTGCTGAGTTTTTAGATATTTTTCCTGAGGAGTTTCCAGGGATACCCCCTGAGAGAGAGGTTGAGTTTGGTATCGATTTGTTTCCTAGTACCACTCCCATCTTTATTACTCTTTATCTTATGGCACTTGCTGAGTTGAGAGAGTTGAAGGTACAGTTGCAGGAGTTGTTAGATAAAGAGTTCATTTGCCCTAGTGTGTCCCCCTGCGGAGTACCCATTTTTTGTGAAGAAAAATAATGGTACCTTGAGATTGTGTATTGATTATCGGCAGTTGAATAAGGTGACCATCAAGAACAAGTATCCATTGCCTTGGATAGATGATCTCTTTGATTAGTTGAAAGGAGCAACAATATTCTCTAAGATTGTTTTGAGATCAGGGTAACATCAGTTGAGAGTCAGAGGTGGAGATGTACCTAAGACATCTTTCGCATGAGGTATGGGCATTATGAGTTCTTGGTGATGCCCTTTGGATTGACAAATGCACTAGCAACATTTATGAATTTGATGAACAGGGTATTCAGACCCTATCTAGATCAGTTTATGGTGGTTTTCATTGATGATATTATGGTGTATTCACGTAATATGGAGGATCATGATGAGCATTTGCATATTGTATTACAGACTTTGAGAGAGAAGCAGTTGTATGCTAAGCTGTCTAAATGTGAGTTTTGGCTTGATCAAGTGACTTTTCTTGGTCATGTGATTTCAGTAGAGGGTATTAGAGTTGATCCAACTAAAGTTGAGGCTATTTTAAATTGGAGTCCACCGAAGATTGTGACAGAGGTTAGAAGTTTTCTGGGTTTGGGAGGCTATTATCATCGATTTGTGAAAGGTTTTCCTATGATAGCTACTCCACTCACCATATTACTTTGGAAAGGAGTTAGATTTGTGTGGATAGATCAGTGTCAAGTAAGTTTTGAGCAGTTGAGGGAGATGTTGACTCAGGCTCCTGTTCTTACCCTGCCTATGGAAGGTAAACCTTATGTGATTTACAGTGATACTTTACATAGTGCTTTAGGTTGTGTTCAAATGCAGGAGGGTAGAGTCATTCCTTATGCCTCTCGATAGTTGAAGCCGCATGAGTTGAATTACCCGACGCATGAATTGGAATTAGAAGCTATAGTTTTTGCCTTGAAGATTTGGCAACATTACTTGTATGGGGAAAAGTGTTTCATTTATACGGATCACAAGAGTTTGAAATATCTGGGTGTTTAGAGAGAACTTAATCTTTGGCAGAGATAGTGGTTAGAGTCAATTAAAGACTACAATTATTTAATTAATTATCATCATGGCGAGGCAAATGTTGTTGCTGATGCATTGAGTCGGAAGTCTTTGGCAAGTTTGACTGCTTATTTGCTCTTGTTGTTTGTTGAGTTGAGAGTGTTGCATTCCAGATTTGAGTCTTGTGATGATGGTGCTTTGATGGCTCAGTTGCAGTTGAGGTCAGTGTTATTGGATAGGATTAGGGAGACTCAGTTGGTAGATGAGAAAATCCAGAATATTGTATTTGATTACCAAAAGGGGGAGAGTTGATATTTTTATGTGAGAAGTGATGGCAGTTTGTGGAATAGAGATAGGTTGTGTATTCCTGATGATGCAGGATTGAAGAGGGTAATTTTAAAGGAAGCACATTAGTCAGCTTATGCTATGCACCCTGGTAGTACCAAGATGTATTAGGATTTGAAGCAGCATTATTGGTGGTCTGGTACGAAGAGGGACATAGCAGAGTTTGTATCCAAATGTCTCACTTGTCAGAGAGTGAAGGTTGAGCACCAGGTTCCTTCAAGATTGCTTCAGCCATTATCAGTGCCAGAGTGAAAATGGGAGTGAGTAATGATGGATTTTGTGGCTGGATTTCCTTTGACCCAGAAGAAGAATGATGCGATTTGGGTAATAGTTGATCGGATGATGAAGACAACTCATTTTCTTCCAATTGGATGGATTATTCTCTTGAGAGATTGGATGAGCTATATATCAGTGAGATAGTGAGGTTACATGGAGTCCTAGTTTCTTTGGTATCTGATCGAGATCCCCGGTTTACATCGAGATTGTGGAGGAGTTTGCAGGATGTTTTAGGGTCTCGATTATATTTAGCACTGCTTTTCATCCCCAGACAGATGGACAGTCAGAAAGAGTGATACAAATTTTAGAGGACATGTTGAAAAGTTGTATCATCGATTTCACTGGGAGCTGGGACAGATTCTTAGCACTGATTGAGTTTACTTATAACAACAGTCATCAGTCCAGTATTGGGATGGCACCTTATGAGGCATTGTATGGTAGGAGGTGCAGGACACCTATATATTGGGATGAGGTTGGAGAAGTAAGTTGGTCGATCTCGATTTGATTAAGGAAACAGAAGAGAAAGTGAAGGTGATTCGGAATTGTCTGAAAGTAGCCTCAGACCAACAGAAATCATATTCATATTTAAAGAGAAGAGACATAGAGTTCATTGTGGAGATAAAGTGTTTTTGAAGGTGTCTCCTTGGAAGAAAATTTTGAGATTTGACCATAAAGGAAAGTTGAGTCCTTGTTTCATAGGACCTTATGAGGTACTGGAGAGAGTTGGTCTAGGGATATCTTAGAAGAGAAGGTTGAAAGTGGTGTTTGAGCTTGTTTTGTTGCTTTTAGAGGTAAGAAAAAACTTTGAATAATTAATTATATTTGCATGAGATTTGGACTTAACACATTTTGGTTGGAAAATGTGTTAAGTTACTTACTACATGGTTTATGCATAACTATTATGCTATGACTTGTGTAATGTCATAAATGCATTATATGTAATGTGAGAAGCCATTGTTAATGGCTAAATTGAATGAAATGTGAACTATGTGCAAGATATGATCATGACCCAAAATGTTTGGGTAATGTAGTTTGTTGTGTATACATTAAAGATATTATGTAAAGCAATTGGTGATGGCTATATTATATAAAATGAGATACATTATGATTATATGATAATGTTGATATAAATGAGATAAATGAGGCAATATGCCTAGCTTGATCATGAGAAAATAAGAAAGAAATTGATAATGAAAATATGAAATAATTGTGTGCCTAGTATGTTATTCAATTTTTAGAGTTCTGTGTTTGGCGACATGCCTATGACGTAGCAGTCCCTTGAAGCTGGGTTGGGCCTAGCCCTTGAAGCCTAGTTAGGATGTGACATAGGAGGTTATCCTTATTGTGATATGCTTTGCCTTTGGGGCTAGCTTTTAAGCAATTACTTGATTTGTCTTCTGGGCTAGACACATGGTGTCAACTTGGACCAAAACAATAACTCTGGGATTTGAATGGTATATTAGATCCTTTGGGCCCATGTTTGTGTTTGTTTTTATGTGAATTATGAATTGTGGAACAATTGAGCAATATATTAAGATAAAGTGTTATGAGATATAATATCCTTATGCATTGTGCATTAGCATTGCATTTGAACTTTATTGTTATCAAAGTTTGTATTACTAGGCTTTTGGCTTAGCGTGATTGTGATTCATTGCTCAGGTGACAGGGTAGATCTGGTTGAGCCGGAGAGTTTGTCTAGACCAAGCTGGGTATAGGCTTGAGATCTTGAGTGTATAGAGTTGATTGTTGGACATCAAGATCAGAGACAAACTACCAGCATGTGCATATTTTATATTTTTTAACATTTTGACTTCATGTATATTATATTATATTTTGATGTATATATATATCGCAAACTATCAAGAATGTTTTGGATAAAATTTTGTAATAAAGGTATGTATGTGTTCTAGCAAGTAATATTTTATCTATTATTTACATTATATCAGTTAAATGATTTAAGTTTATACATATTCAAAAAGTAAGGGTTTTTTTTTTATTAAAATGGGTTGTGGCATTCTTGTATCGTATATTCATATATTACATATGCTGGGTGTATGTATTATATGTATATAGGGTATAAGGGTGTTACAACTATGATTTTTAATAAAGTATTTGTTTATTCTTATGATTGCATGTAGTATGGATAATATCATTATATTTAAGAATTTTATAATATTAAGACCTGAAAAGGAGGCCGGTTCCAATGAGCTAGGTGTTGTGGGGGTGCTGGGCCATTTCTCACCTTCCCCACATGTACTTAACTTTCTGAACCTATTAGGGGATTGAGGATTCTTTAGGAATCGAGTCATCCGCCCCTTTCTACTTTTCCGGACCTATCCGGGTGGTGACTCCATTTTCTCTGGGTTTAGGCCCGTGTTCTCTAAGGCCCTGAGCCTAACAGTGACGAAGTCACAAGAACTATTCCACATGGGAGTGGGGGTGAAAATCCTTGCTCACACTTTTGTCCATCTCAATTTTGTCATCTTCTTTATCCATATGCATTTCAAAAAGGAGAAGCATCCTAACTAGCTCATTGGTCCTTAGCTTGCTAAGGTCATAAGCTTGTTCAATTGAAGAAACCTTTGACTCAAAGTTCTTCTTTGGATGTGCTCTAAATGCTCTTAGGACTTTGCTATTTACATCTTCTTGAACATACACCTTACTATATTTTTTTAAGTCATTGACAATTGCAAGCAACTATTTGTCACCTCGGTGACATTGTTGTTTGGCTTTATTTTGAAGAGTTCATATTCATGCATAAGTATTTAGATTTCGGAGAAAGTCACTTGGGTGGTGCCCTAATTATAATTCTCAAGAGTTTTTCAAATGCCATATGCACCAGTAATGTGTTGGACTCTTCCAACTTTCTCTCTTGACATGGAGTTCACCAAGATGTAGTAATCTTGATTGTTTTTGTAAAGAGCTCTCTCTTGAGCTTCAGTCCATTATACTCTAGGGATAGGAACTTGGACTTCTTCAACTTTTTGTGTGGGAGATTTCCATTCATTGAGTACACACTTTTATAGTTCAATTTCTTCACTATCTAGAAACATATACATCTTGTATTTCTAACAAGAGTAATTAATTCCATCAAAATAGGGTCTAAGATAGGAATTTAGGTTTTCATGGGAAGAAGCAATGGTAGTGGAGGTGGAAGTTGAACTGGTTTGAGGAGGAATGGCTGCCATTATGGATGTAAATTTCATAATTAAGCTTTAGAAAATTTTGAGGCTCTGATAACAATTGTTGTTCCTTAATGGAAGCTAAGAGAGGGGGGGGGGGGGAGAGAGAATTGGTTGTTTAGTGAAAGTGAGGGAAAATTAACAATTTAAACAAAAAAAGAAGAATGAGTAGTGAAGAAGAGATTGAACATAAGTGATTTATAGTGGACGAATTTCTCAATCCTACATTAACTTTTTTAACAACTTGTTGAGGTTCCAACTTTGAGTTTTTACAAGCTCAACTCTAACTTGGTGTTTTAGCAAGATCACACTGAACTTTTACAATGGTTTGAGTATTCCTCACAATCCAACAAGAGGTTTACCCATGCTCACTCTAAAACTTAATGTTTCAAAGCTCATACCAAATTGTTACAATGGTGTTTGATGCTCATACTCAACACTCAAGAATAACAAATGAAAATTTTGATACAAAGTAATTGAAAATATTTATATTGGCTATATGATTCACAATTCTTATGAAACATGAAGTTTCAAGAGGTACTTATAGCCTTTAAGCCTTCAAAGAGCCATTAGAAAAGTAAATTTGTGGGTTCCAAATTGATTAAACAATGTTCCCACTTCAATTATTATTCGAATTAATTTTATGGTCGGTGCACCATTGGTCCGACCGGCATCCACTTGATACCATTGGACCTGATGATGGTTCAGTTGTAAGCTTGATTTCTGTAGGGCTATTTGGATATTTTGCATATGTATGTTTTGGTCATACCCTTCTTTGGTCTAGTTGGACTATTGTGGTATGCTAAAGATTTAGAAATACCTGTGGATGGAAACTCTATTGGATGAATTTTATAAAATCTTTAGTTATAGTCCGGTTGGATTGACTTTTGGTTTGAGGGGGAATTGCTAGTATGTTGAGAATCTGGGAGTACTGCCAATCGTGAACCTTACTGTATGAATTTGTTTTGTAAGTTTAGCCTTTGGTCTGATCAGACTTCTTGTTGGTCTGATAGGACATCCCTATTTTCATCAAAATGTTATGTTCCTACAAAGTGAAAATTGGTATAACCATTAATGTCATCTAAGTTGATTGCCTAAGATCAAAATAGATTTTATTAGGCCAAGGATTTGGCTAACATATATATATTTGCTTTTAACCAATCAAACTATTTGCATTTTCTTTTAAATCAATAAATAATAATTTAACTTTAGTTAATCATACGATACATCATTTGGTCCCCATTGAAAAATGAATATCAAAATTTGGTCAAACTATATACTTATCCAACATTTATATAATCTTTCATAGCTTTATATTTTAATCTATTTTATACCATGTAGGTAATATCTTAGCATTAAAACTTACACATATACTTCATTAATATTTGGTTATTCACATTGTTTTTCCAATTAAACATTTATTCATTAAATGCTAATCATATAAATGAAGATACATATTCACTACAGGTCTCATCCATCCATATAAGCCATTAACATGCAAGTTAACATATAACATAAGCTCATTACAACTCACGGCACAATCATCTTTCATCTCATACATATAAAACATGAATCATGCAAGGTAATAACATTAACCCAATACATGTCTCAGCACATCCAACATATCAACATGCAAGTTAATAACGTTAACCCAATACATGTCTCGGCACATCCAACATATCAACATGTAAGTTAATAATATCACAATATAAGGTAATATAAGTCTCGACACATTCATTTTTCATCTCATATGTATATAAACATCAACATGCAAGTTAATAATGTTATAATATTCCAACATATATACATATAAATGGCCATGGTTTCATGCAAATATAACCCTCATTATATAACCTTAAAAATCCTCACTTTAACTTAATTTTTAAGAAACCAAAATAGAAAACACATGCTATGGTTCTTCTTTCCCATTTAACTAAAAGAAAAATAGTAACATGTAACCATTACTTCCTTTTTTGATAGCACATTCTTATGCAAAAAGAGATTAGATTTTAAATATAATCTTTCTCATGCAATTTAGCAGATCATATTTTCATTGAACCATAATTATATTCTTTCTATATTTTGACCCCTAACTTATGCATGTATATAAATCTTCCATTTCTTAATCTTTCTTATTTTAGATACCAAACAAGTCCCACTCCATAGAACTTGTTTAGCAAACACATGCAATACCATTTTATTGAGGGTTTTGAATACTCACCATTAAGTCTTGATTTAAAGAAACCATTTAGAACTTATAACCTCTATAATCAGCCCCTTTGATGTCATGCTCTTTTCTTTCAAGTGTTCTCTCTTTCTCTTGGTTTGGCCAAGCAAAAAAGAAAAAGGTGCTCTAGTTTTGCATGTACTCTTTAAGCTCTCTTTTGTAATGTTGAAAAGTTTTCTAAGAACCTTTTAAACTCAAGTTTCTTGAGTCTTTTTTCAGGCCCTAAATAAGCTTTTTATACAATATAAATGATGGCTTTTCCTTGCTTCTTATTGGTCCTTTCCCTTACTTGGCCAAAAATTATCTCTACTTGAACTTATAGTAGAAGTCTCTCTTTATTGGTCATTATTTTTCCTTTTTATTATTTTATTCTTATAAACTTGTAGCTTTGACATGAATAATGCCATGTGTCATTTTACTTCTCAAACCATGATGACAACTTTCTTGTTCTCCACTCAATCTTAGTAATGATTGTGTTTAGATTTAAGATATCTTTTAAACCTTCCTCTTTGCCTCTTCATTTCCTAATACAAAATTTACACATTAAATTGACAAATTATCTTTTTTAATCAACTTACTTATTATTATTATTTTTTTTATAACTCAAGTCTTCTTTTGGGCCTTTTATCCTTATATTGGGCTTTTAACTCTAACTTTTTATTTAGCCCAAGTTTTGACATCTATACTTTGGGCTTTAGAACTAGTCCATTTTAATTATACACTACATAATTGTCTTTTTATACATGGCCCAATTCGAAATTAATCATTTATATATTTACTCATATTTCCTATTCACTAAACTTTATAGTTTAAATCTTTTTATCTCTAGTACACAAGCTTAATATTTCGTATTAAATTCTCTTACTTGGCTTGGGGTATTACAAGGTTTTTCACTAATTTTCATCCTTGAATTGAATGAATAGATAAGAATTTAGAGGTGGAGGTGATGGAAATGATTCCTAGAATGGAGAGTGTGTTGAAGACAATGTTGAAGTTGAAGGTTCACTGCGAGATCATCTTAAGGATGAACCTCCCCATGTAATTCCAAACTTCATTGCAAAATTTTTTATTCTCTTCATGGTTAGGTTAGATTTTTAATTTAAAAACAAAGGAAGTTGGTGAAAGAGGGAGATTTTGAGTGAAAAGTAAGATATAGGGCATCAGGAGAGTGTTTAGGTGGCTAGGGTTCAAAGAGAGTGAGAGGAGAGAGAGAAAAATCTAGGTTTTGAATTCTCATTTTCTCTGCCAGTCTTACAATGTTGCTTCAGAGTTCACAGTCATAGGGATGGGTCCCACGGCTGTGAAGTTGAATTTGATGCTGCCCCTTTATCATCTTGATATCCAATGAGTCACATATTTAATTTTGAGTCCATGGTCTTAGACTTGGGTTCCTAAAAGCCACATATTTGAATTTGAGTCTATAGGCAACGTGATGTCCCATGACCGTGGACTTTGATTTCCTATTAGATTTCCTTTAAATTTATCTTTCCAATTTCTCTAGCCTCTAAAAATTTTTCCAGTGTTGCAAGAAGTTCCAAAATCTAGAAACAACACAAAAGGAAAGAAATTAAAATAAAACAAAGCATTAAAAGAAAGAAAATAAAAGCAAAAGATTGGGTTAACACCATCGAGCACTAATTTTTAATTTGTTAGCTTGACTTTTTGGATTGATGTGGTTAAGCACTGAAGTAGTAGACATTCCCTCAGTCTATTGGATCACTAATTTAATAAGGCTTCAAGCATTGGCTATTGTCTTTGAAAGTCTCCTTTGCATTATTTTGGATATCAAACGCACAATATGGATAAACTTCCACAATCTTGAATGGACCTAACCAACAAGATTTAAGCTTCTTTAGAAAAAAGGTTCAATCTAGAGTTATATAATAAAACATGTTTCCCTTCATGAAATTGGTAAGGTTAGATGTGCTTATCGTGCCATGCTTTGGTATGTTCCTTATAGATCATGTCATTCTCATAAGCTTGCAATCTTGATTCCTCTAACTCGCTTAATTGTAGAAGTTGCTTTTGATCTCCAATAGTCATATCCATGTTCATCTGCTTGATTACCCAATATGCCATGTGTTTAAGCTCAACCTGTAACAATAATACTTTTATTAAAATATAATTAAATAAATAATTTGGAAGGTTAAATAGTGGGTTGGAAGGAGAAAATACCTAGTGTATATGTTGGGTATATGTTGAATATATCTAAAGTATAAAATTCACTAAAAGACAAATGTTGGTAAAAAGTAAAAATAGTAAAAAGTTAAAGTTAAAAAATGGAAATTAAAATTATTTTTGAGTGGAAGAGGAAAAATATGAATTTTAATTATTTAACTATTTAATATATATGTGTGGCTAGGAATGAAGAAAGGAAATTAAAAGTTTTCTTGATCTCCCCCCTCTTCTCTCTTCGTGGCCGAAATTTCTATGGTGTTCAAGGAGGATTTTGATTCTTCCAAATACTCAAAATTTCATCAAGTTTTCAAAGTTTAAGAGTGGATTTGAGGATTTTTCAACTTTTGGTTAGAATTCTTCCCAATTTAAGAAGCTTTTCTTGAAAAGTTAGAATATGTGAATTTTCCATTTTTGAAGGAGGTCTCAATAATTGGTATAATGGTTATGATGTTGTTTTAATATGGAAGTTATTATTTTATGGTTGGTTAGTTAAAATAGTTGAGTTTGATTATAGTTTGGAAGAGGAAGTGAGTAAATTAGGGTTTTTATAGGATTTTTTGTTAGAATTTATGTAACTAGTGTTTGATGGTTAAAAAGTGTTAGAATGAAATTATAATGATATATTTCGCTTAAAACTTAGCCCGATCCACCTCAATGCCCTTACTTGAAATTTTGTGTCCCAACACAATTCCCTCATGAACCATGAAATGACACTTTTCCCAAGTAAGCACTAAGTTGGTTTCCTCACATCTCATCAAGACTCTTTCAAGGTTTTCCAAACATCTTTCAAATGAGCTACCATAGACCGAGAAATCATCTATAAACACCTCCATAATATCCTCTATAAGCTCATCAAAGATTGCTACCATGCACCTTTGGAAAGTCGCAGGTTCATTGCATAACCCGAATGGCATTCTTCGATATGCGAATGTCACATATGGGCAGGTGAATGTAGTCTTCTCTTGGTCTTCTGGGGCGATAGGAATTTGGAAATAGCCTGAAAGACCATCCAAAAAATAATAATACTCATGCCCGGATAATCTCTCCAACATCTGATCAATGAAGGGTAAAGGAAAATGGTCCTTCCTAGTTGCATCATTCAATTTCCTGTAATCTATGCAAACCCTCCAACCAGTAACTGTTCTTGTTGGAATCAGCTCATCATTTTCATTAGGGACCACCATCATCTCTCCTTTCTTTGGTACTACCTGGACTGGGCTCACCCAAGAACTATCCGAGATTGGATATATAATCCCTGCGTCAAGTAGTTTTATCACTTTAGCCTTCACTACATCTTTCATCTTCGGGTTTAGTCTCTATTGTGGTTGCACTACCTGCTTGAATTTGTCCTCCATCAGTATCTTGTGAGTGCAATAGGATGGACTGATACCCTTGATGTCTGCTATCTTCCAAGATATTACTTTCTTATGTTTTTGCAACAACTGAATAAGCTTTTCTTTCTACTCAGAAGATAGGTGGGAACTCAGAATTATTGGTAATTTCTTCTTTTTCGCCAGAAATCCATACTCAAGGTGATCTGGAAGGGGATTTAGTTCCAAGTTGGGTGGATCAATCACCGATGGTTTTGGCTTCTCTTCCTTTGGCATCTCAATAGTCTCATATGCCTTGCATTTGAACGAATTGCTTGCTTCAAGAAAAGCAAGCTGCTCCATTGCTTCTTGATCCTCAACATTTTCCTGCAATAAACACAACTCAAGGGGATCCTTGGAAACAATGTTAGTAACACAATTTACGGTCTCATGCTCAACAACATCATTGCATGATTCCGCCTCATCAAGTGAAAGTGAATGTTTCATAGCATCATGTATCCTAAAAATAACTTTCTCATCACCCACTCTCAAAGTTAATGTGCCATCATGAACATCGATAAGGGCACGGGCTATATTTAAAAATGGCCTACCGAGAATAAGTGAAACATCCGCATCCTCATCAATATCAATGACAACAAAATCATTGGGGAAAATGAAATCCCCGACTTTTACCAACACATCTTCTATAATGCCACGAGGGTGGACTACTGACTTATCAGCAAGTTGGATGGTCATAAGTGTTGGTTTAGGTTTACCAATGCCTAACTCTTTAAACACTTTATAGGGCATAACACTTATGCTAGCCCCCAAATTAGCCAATGCACTCTTGACCTCAAGGTTACCTATTAAACATGGAATGGTAAAACTACCTGGATCTTTTAACTTCTTAGGTAATCTCCTTTGCAAAATTGCCGAACTCTTTTCAGATAAATGCACTAAAGACACTTCCTCAAGTTTCCTTTTGTTAGAAAGGATATCTTTCAAAAATTTAGCATATTTAGGCATCTATGACAAAGCTTCAGCAAATGGAATATTAATGTGAAATTGTTTAAAAAGTTCAAGAAACTTACCGAACTGAGCATCAATCTTGTCCTTGTTCAACCTTGCCGGATAGGGTACTCTAGGTAGGTATTCCTTCAATATGGGGCTGCTATCTTGTGGCTACTTCTCTTTCTCACTTTCCAATGCAGTTTTCTCTCCCGAAGTGATAGGAGGATCGTCTTATTTTTCTTTTTCTTGTACTTCAGCCCTTTTCTCTGCCACTTCTCCTCTTTTCTCATCCACATTACCTTTGATCTCTTTTCCACTCATTAGTGTAATTGCCTTGAGCTGCTCTTTAGGATTTGCCTCAGTGTTACTAGGCAGACTTCCTTGTGGTCTCTCACTAAGGAACTTGGCAATTTTCCCCACCCGATTCTCCAAATTATGAATGGAGGCTTGTTGATTTCTTATGGTGGATTCAGTTGATTGGAACCTAGTTTCAGAAGCTGCTATAAATTTCTCCATCATGTCCTCCAAATTACTCTTTCTTGGAGGGGCAGCTTGTTGATGTTGGGGCTGCTGGAATCCAGGGGGAGGGCTTGGATTATTTTGATTATTCTATGAGAAATTTGGATGATTTCTCGACCCCGGATTGTATGTGTTGCTGTAGGGGTTATTCTGTTGTTGCCTTGGCATATTTCCAGCATAGTCTACTTGCTTTTGCCTAGCAAACATGTTGCCACTTTGGCACTCTTGACTTTGATGTCCACCCCCACACCATTCACAAGACATCACCTGCATTACTTTCCCAGAAGGAGAGGCCAAAGAATCAAATTTTTTGGCACTCTTGACTTTGATGTCCACCCCCACACCATTCACAAGACATCACCTGCATTACTTTCCCAGAAGGAGAGGCCAAAGAATCAAATTTTTTATTCAATGCTTCCAATTGGGCTGTCAAAGCCACCACAGGATCTAATTGGTGTCAACCCATGGCCTTCAGTTTTCCTTGCTCCCTTGGGGCTTGCCATTGATAATTGGTGATAGCCATGTCTTCAATTAAATCCCTTGCTTGTTCAGGTGTCTTGTTGTTTATGGTACCACCAGCTGCTGCATTAATGGATTGCTTACTTACATAATTCAACCCATTGTAAATGTTTGAATTTGAAGCCATAGTGGAAGTCCATGATGAGGACACCTTCTCAAAAAATCTTTAAATCTTTCCCAGGCATCATAAAGGGTCTCACCATCTTGCTGCAGAAAGGATGAGATATCATTCCTCAACTTAGCATTTTTGGACGGTGGGAAGTATTTTTCTAGGAATTTCTCTGTCAACTGACCTCATATGGTGAAAGTTCCTGGAGGAAAAGATTTTAGCCACTTCTTTGGTCTATCTCTAAGGGAAAATGGGAATAACCTCAGCCTAATTGCATCATCTGAGACATTATTTATCTTGAATGTGTCACATATCTCTAGAAAATTCTCAATATGTACATTAGGATCTTCATCAGGAAACCCATCGAACTGACAAGTCTGCTGCACCATTTGAATTACAATTGCTTTTATTTCGAAGTTGTTTGCAACAACAGTTGTTTTATTAGTTTTTGTTATATGTTTTGTGTCTTGTTTATTAGGTTAATTATTGTTTTATTTAGGTATTTCGTTAGTTTTTATCGGTTTGTCTATTGTTTTCTTTAATTGTGTAGTTTTAGTTTATTTTTAGTTTTATGTCATTTTTGATTTAGTTTTTAGTTTGTGTTTATGTTTTGTCGGTTATTGTTTATTTACTTAGTGTTTTAAGTTTGTTTTGAGTTTTGTGTTAGGTTAAAACAGGCAAGGAAACAAATTGAAGATGAAATGGGCAGTAGCTGACACAGGCAGAGGACACGGCCAAGTCACTGGCCGTGTCCCATACCAAGTTAAAAGGAAGAACAATTCCCAGTAGCAGACACCAGCAAGGGACACGGCCAAGTCATGTGGCCGTGTCCCTCCAAAGAAGAGCAACACGGCCAAGTCACCTTGACTTGGCCGTGTCCCACTTATTACCAAAGGAAAGGAAGAGTAAAGCAGACAGAGGCAGACACTGGGAAGGGACACGGCCGTGTCACCTGGCCGTGTCCCTCAAATATGATGCAACACGGCCAAGTCAAGCTCTACCTGGCCGTGTCACTCAACAAAGAAGCAAAGAAGACCAAAAAGCAACAGAGGAGGACACATGTAGGGGACACGGCCGTGTCACCTGGCCGTGTCCCTCCATCAAGCCCTCACATGGCCGTGTCTCTCATCACCTGGCCGTGTCCCTCATGAATCAACGCGCACCGAATTTTAAAGCCGACGCTTCGTATAAAAGCAAAAGGAAAGTTAGGGTTTAGGGGCGGTTGACGATTTTGAGAGCAAGTTTAGCCGTCTGAGAAGGATATTAGGGTTTAAACATTTGTTTTCTTAGATTTTGATTCTACTTTGGATTACACTAGTTTAGATTAGATTGTTCATGCCATTGTTTCATCCTTCTTGCAAGATTCGATCAAGAGTTTCATCAAAAGCTTCAAGGAGTTTGTAACTTGGTTTTATTCTTAAACTTTGTCTCTTTAGTTTCATTGAAATTGTATTTATGAACATTATCATGTCTAAATTGATTTCTTTGATTATTAATGAGATGAGTATGCTTGATAACAACATGAACTAATTTGATCTAGTCTAGGGGTTTGTATGGATTTGCTATGAATTGTATGAATTGGTTATTCTCTTAACTAATGATTTCTTTAGCCTTTATTGAATGAAAAATTGTTACATATAATTGATTGGCCACCAATTGTGTGTTTTAGGTATTAGATGATGGATTGAGAGATGAAATCTAATGCTGGAACAATTCAATTAAGGACTTAGGTGAATTAGAGATATAACCTATTAAAAAGATTGTTTCAATTATAACAAGATTAGTTGTAAGAGGTTTGAATGCGAGAGCTTATTTCCTTGACTCAATTAATTAAGTTGCTTGAGATTTAATCTTAGAAATTAAATTAGTTAAGTGGAATAACTGTTCATACATATGAGTAGTAAAGAAGTGCAAACCCTAGACTCTTTTTATCAAGTGAATCAAAACATAAGCTATTGTTTATTTTTATTGTTTTCAAATTAAATCATTCTTCTTCATTACTTTGCAAATTAAATTTCTTTAATTATTTGTTACTTTAAATTTGATAATCAATTACCCACTTTGGCTTCCTTGAGAGAACGACCTTGGGGCGATCACCTTTGCTACAGCTACCTCGTATACTTGCGAGTGACGCTTTGTGGTAGATTTAATTCGAAAGCAACAAGTTTTCTGCCTCCGGATACTAGATTCAGCTCCATTGATATTGGGCTTAGCAAACTCCTGCATTGTTCTTGGTCCAGCACCTTCCATCACTTCAAACTCTTCTTCTTCTTCTGCTATTTCCAGATTTATTTCTGTTTCTGCGTCTTCCAAAACTACCTCCTCTTCTTCCTTTCGCTTTCTCCTTAATGTTCTTTCTAGCTCTGGATCTAACTCAAACAATTGGGATGAGTTACCTCTGGTCATAAACGGGAGGAAATACCTAAAATGATAGTGAATAAGCAAGAACCAATGTTAAAAATAAATAAAAATAAAACTAAATCAACAGTCTTAATTATATTACTAATATTGAAACCGTTGTTCCCAGCAGTGGCGCCAAAAACTTAGTGCGCGCGAGCTACGCTATAGCAATACCGCAAGTGCACGGGTCGACCAAGTAATAAAGTAGTGAGTGAGTTATCGTTCCACTGAGGACAAGGTTAAGTACTAGTGCAAATCTTAACCATTGTTTAGCAAATTAATAGGTTTGTGATGTGGTGTAATTAAAAACAATTAATTCAATGACTGAAAGTAAAGGGAAATTAAATGTTGAGCAAAAAGGATTGATGGTAATAAAACTATCCAGATATTGAATCCTCCTAGCCTCAATGATATTTATGAACATCAATTCAGTTAAATCATTTAATAGAGTTGAGTTGGCATTCCTCTAACTTATACTAAAACCTCTCTCGAGTGAATTAATCCCTAATCACTAAGTAGAGTGCCGGAATCTCTTCTCAAACACAATTAATTAGATCTTGCATTAAGAACAAGGAACTATAAACCAAAGGATCTTGTAAGTCTATCTCTAGTACTCTAATCAATCCTCAACCCTTATGAGTATTCAATTCATATCAAGCTTTCTCAAGTCAATAATATGAAAATTGCAACCAATTAATAAGCATGCTATTATCAATTGGAAATAGATCATTAAGCATCATAAGAATAAAACAACTCAATCAAATGATTCAACTAAATATAATTATTCAATCCATACAAAAGACTAGGGTTCATCAATATCTAGATAGAGAATGAATTAGTTCATATTCAAAACCAGAAAAACAGAACAAGAGAAATGAATAAAAGAAACCAAACAATCCATGGTGAATAATTTGTATTTCTTCACTTCAATCCTTGATTCTTGGTTTAGATCTTGTTTAGAGTATGTCTTCACCCTCAATCTCAGCTCCAAAACTCTCCTCTTTGCTTTAAAAGTCGGCTCTAGGTTATAAAATATGAAATTCGGATCCTTAATTCGTGCTTCAGCTTAGCTTTTATAGTGTAGATAATTTCGCCTAACACGCCCATTGACACTCCCATGTCACTGGGCGTGTCATTGCCACTGAGATTTTGAACATAAGGCACGTCCAGTAACACGCCAATGTCACTGGGCGTGTCGTAGCTACTGTGAACCATTGCAAAAGGCACGCTTGGTGACATGCCAATGTCACTAGGCATGTCAATGCTTTTGTATGCAGCATCAAGGGCACGTCCATTGACACGCCCATGTCCATGGGCGTGTCCATTGATGAATTTTGCTCTTTTCTTCTACTTTCATCCATAATTCCTTCGAAATGACCATAAGCCTCAAAATACAGAGAATTCCTGAAATTAACCCTAAAATACACTTTGAACAAACAAATTAAACTCAATTGGATAATAATCATATTAAGAAATAGGAATAAAATATCATCAATTGTGCACTTATCATTATTGCTGTCCAGTATCTAGTGGCTGGTTTCTCAGGGAGAGAGTTTATGAATGGTTTCTCAATCCAGAGCAGCGGAGGTTTTCGATGCAAATCTCAGAATATACTTTAAATATTATGTCGATGCTGGAGGATGCATGGTGGTCGGCCCGGTATGGTTATGATGTCGAGTCATTTCTCCATTTACCGGGTCCATTTTATGCCCGTTTTATTCAAATGAGACTCTTGAACTTTGATGTATCTCCTGTCGGTGTGCGAGAGATTTTCGATGAAAATGAGGGTAGAGATGAGGAGGAACATCACAGAGATGTAGGAGAGTCTATTCCACATCTCGGGGCCAGTACTTCTCAGGTAAAACTTTTACCACTTTTCCATTGCAACTGCTTTTTCTTTCTTTGATTCTTTAATGATTATTGCAGGTTGTTGGCTCATTTGATCATGAGGTTGGACCTTCTTTTACTGCCCCTTCATTTGCTCATTCTAGCCCGCCAGATATGTCATCTCATCCGCAAGGCATTGATATGAACTACCTGGTACGTTTCTTATTTCATAATAGTTATGCTATATGTATGCATGATTATGTATGCTCTTATCTTTTTCCTTTTTGGCTCACAGCGGAGGCTCGAAGAACAAAATAAGAAACTTCAAGAAGAGTTAGCTGCAAGTCGTCAGCAGGCTTCTCATTTTGAGAGTTTATATCATCAATCTGAACAACATTTCTGAGACTTTCGATTTCAGGGAATGAGTGATCCCAATGCTTCTTCATCGAGAGGCCCCCAGACTGATGACCATGAGATCCTTTCATCTGCTTCTGATGAGGACCATGACTGATCAAAACCTCAAGGTAATAGGGATTTTGGTGTTCCCGCTTCAGGTGATCCCAGGATGAGTAATTTGCCGGGTTTTGGTGCTCCCGCTTCGAGCAGACTCGGGACAAATGATTTGCCCCCTCCTTCAACAGGCGACGATTTTTTTCAGTCTTTATTTGGTGACCTACCACCACCCTCTTAGTGATATGTAAATATTGTAGCAATTGTAAAACATTGTACAATAATGATAAATATACAATTTTCCTCTTTACTGTAATCCTTTTTTTTTTTACGTTATTTCTTCTTCTTTTTTTTTTGTTATAGTACACCATTAATTTACATCCACTTCTTTTGTTAAACCAAATCTAATGTGGTAAAGGAAATTCATTGCTACTTCCTTTCCTTATGCCATATGGACTTATTCTTTCCCATCATCTTTTCCTTTTCAGTTTTGGAAAAGGTTTGTTTCTTCTATATAAATCACCCTTCATGCCATATTTTAATACATAAACCAAAATTCTTTCTCTTTCAACGTGAAGACTCCCTTTAACAATTTTAACTTTTCCTTCATTCATTCATCATGAACAAGCATCATTTAAAGAGAATAAAAATTTTATTTAAGAATATGGATGCCATTCATTGGAAGCAAATTTCATGGTCAAAACTTGATTTTTAAAATGTTTTTAAAATGTCAAATTGACCACTCCTTCTTACATGCCGTGGCTTCCTTTTGGGATACATATTCTAGGGTATTTAGAATTAATGGCTTTGAAATATGTCCCTTGATTGAAGAATTTGAGGCCGTCATTGGATATCCAAATAATCAACAAATGGCATTACCCACATTGATTTCCAAGACTCAACAGAAGATGCAGATGTTATTTCAAATTCCAAAACCCGAAGTTCTTCGGTTGATGAGAGGTGAAAAAATTCTACTTGCTCCTTTGATTGACTTTTGTTTCTCTCATTTGGCTCCTACTAAGGCATTGGGATGCATGCTTTGTCTTTACTTGCTCGGCCAATTCTTGCTTGTTTCTTCTGACGGCGATATTGATCCACGAGTATTGGATATTATGGACCAAATGGAAGGAAGCTTGTCGCCGGTACCTGTGATTTTAGCAGAGACCTTAGTTGGATTAGACCGATTTAAATTAGGATTGTCAAAGAGACTGACTGGGAGTCCGTTGCTGCTTCAGGTAATTACCTAAACTGCCCTTTTGGGTTTTCAATTTAGGTTTTTTTTTTCTTTTAATTGCTCTAACTTTTGCCTAGTCTACCCATGCGGGTTTTCGAAACTAGCGAGCTGTCCTAATTTTTGCCTAAGCTGCCCTTGCAGGTTTTCAACTTAACGGACCTCTTTCTTTTTTGTTATATATTTTTTATTGCTCTAATTTTTGCCTAGTCCGCCCATATGGGTTTTTGGAACTAGCGAGCTATCCTAATTTTTGCCTAAGCTGCTCTTGCGGGTTTTCAACTTAGCGGACTCTCTTTCTTTTTTTTTATATTTTATTTTTTTTTCACAGATTTAGCTTTAGGAGCATCTTTGTTTGCTTGATACTCCATCCATGGATTTTGCTAGATACCTGCCACGTCATCATTCTGCTAGGAAGCTACTCCATCCTGTTTCTTCATATGCTGACTGGGTTGATTAGATCCACTCAAGCTCTGAAGTTAATATCCGTTGGTTGATACCTTGGTGGAAGATTTCTCGTATCACCATGCAAACATACTTGATGTACGTTCCCCTTGCTGCTCTTCATCAAGGTACATGCTATGATCCTCGCCGACTTGGCCGTCAGTATGGAGATGAGCCTCGTGATTCTGACTTTGCTCCTGACTTAGACATGCCTTGCTTGATTGAAACCTACTTGGATCGACTGAGGCAAAGTTGGCCTACACGTTACACTTATCGGCTGCCATAGATTTTACATTTGTCAATTCGGAAAGTGTTTTGATAGGATGAAAAATAACTAAAGTAATAAAAGATGCATCTTTTCCAATTATAATTTGTCATCACCTTTTGCAATTATGATTATTTATTTCATCCATATCTAGTCAAATACTTATAATAGTGCACATAGAACAATTTTAACATTAATTCTATTTTATTAAATTGGGGAACATTCAAACATAAAACCAGTATACATAAGATCACTCCTGTTGCCAACTAGCCCTTTCGGGTTTTCTAATTGACAATTTTCTCTCATTTAGCCCTAATTGTTGCCTAGCCCGCCCTTTTGAGTTTTTGGGACTAGCGGACTGCTCTAACTTTTGTCTAGGCCGCCCTTTTTGGGTTTTCAACATAGCAAGCTCTTTTTTTTTCATACATAAAACTTCTTCAACATGTCAATGTTTACTGGCTCACTAAATTCGTTCCCATCCATGTCTGACAACTTCACCACACCTTTGTTCATGACTTGTTTCATAACATATAACCCTTCCCAGCTAGGTCTGAACTTTCCTCTTTGATCAGATACATTAGGCTTACATTGCTTCAACACCAAATCCCCAACTCTGAATTTTCTGACCTTAACCCTTCTATTTTAGGCCCGAGCTATCTTCTTTTGATATAGTTGGTGATGATATAGTGCCTTTAACCTTCTTTCTTCTAGCAGAGCTAACTGTATGTATCTACTTGCTACCTATTCCGTTTCAGGCAATTCAGCTTCCAAGACTACTCTCAGTGACTTGATCTCAATTTCAATTGGCAACACTGCTTCCATTCCATAAACCAAAGAAAACGGTGTCATTCCAGTAGGTGTTCGCACACTTGTCCTATATCCCTATAAAGCAAAGGGAAGCATTTTCGACCAGTCCCTGTAAGTCTTAGTCATCTTGGACAGAATTTGCTTAATTGTCTTGTTCGTTGCTTCTACTGCACCATTAGCCTTTGGTCTATAAGGAGAGGATCGATGATGATGGATTTGGTACTTCAAGAATAAATCCTTAATTGCTCTTTGAAACTGTACCCCATTGTCTGATACCACACTATGCGGGACCCCATATCTGCAGATGAGGTTCTTTTCAATAAACCTAGCCATTTGGCTTACACCCAGTTTATTAAAGGATTCAGCTTCGACCCATTTTGAAAAATAATCTACTGCTACTACAATGAATCAGTGACCATTTGAAGTTGTAGGATGTATCTCTCCTATAATGTCGATACCCCAGGTGGCAAATGGCCAGGGTGAAGACATTGAATGCAGTTCTTCAGGAGGCATGTGATTCAAGTTACCATACATCTGACATTGTTGGCACTTCTTGACAAACTCAATACAGTCTCTCTCCATGGTCAACCAATAGTAACCTTGTCGAATAACCTTCTTAACTAGGGCCAAACCACTCATGTGCGGACCGCAACTTTCCGTATGTATTTCTGACATGATGCGCTCCACTTCAGGTTTTCTTAAACATCTTAAATGCACTCCATTAGGCCATCTTCAATATAACTCTCCATGGAAGGTGATGTATTGTAATGACCACTGCCTTATGGCTCTTCTCTCTTTCTTTGTTGCCCCCGGCGGGTATCCTCTTTCTTTCAAAAATTGCCTTATAGTATCATACCACGCATCATGATCCGTATCAATTTCCATGATTGTTTCATATTCATAGCAAGGAGTTGATGAACTGGTCAAGATCAGAGGCTTAAGGAATAAGCTAATAGGGTTTTCCCATACCGAAGCCAATGTGGCTAGGGCATCAGCTATCTGATTTTCTTCTCTCGATAGGTGTATAAACCTACATTCCTTAAAGTTCTTTTTCATCATGGTCAAGTAATGGTGGTATGGTTTTAATTTTTCTTCTTTCAACTCCCATTCTCCATTTACTTGGGATACAACTAGCAGTGAATCACCATAAACTTCCACCTTATCCACCTTCATAGTCATTAGGGTTTCTAAACCAAAAATACAAGCTTCGTATTCCACCATATTATTGGTTGCCCTAAATTTTAATTTTTTTGCTAAAGGGATGAGTTCCCCTTCGGGCGATTCTAGTATAACTCCCAAACCTGCTCCTTTCCTGTTTACTGCTCCATCAAAATACATTTTCCACCCTTGCACTTCAATTGCTTCTAAATGTTCATCTGGAAATTCCAAGATTACCTCTTCACTTTCTGGTAATGGTTGTTGAGCTAGGAATTCTGCCACCGCTCTACCTCTAATATTATCAACCATCGACCATATTTCCCAATTAAAGAGGGTGTCTCCCTTAAGTACTTCATTGGATCCAACCTGAAAATTGCTTGCACACACGATTGAAAGTAATGCCACAACTTCTTAGAAGACCAAACCACGGCTATACAGGTCTTTTTGATGATACTATACTTAATTTCATAAGGTAGGAGCTTTCTACTCAAATAGTAAACAGCATGCTCAATCCCTAACTCATCTGCTTGGGCTAGCATGGCTCCGTTTGATTCTTCTTCCACTGCTAAGTATAGTAATAGAGGTTTACTGAGTTTAGGTGGTTTTAAAACAGGTGGATTCAACAAATACTCTTTTATTCGATCAAAGGCCTTTTGACATTCTTCATTCCATACGACCGGCTGATTCTTTCTAAGCAATTTAAAGATAGGCTCACAAATTGTTGTGAGCTTTGCTATAAATTTGCTAATGTATTGCAGTTTACCAATGAATCCCCAAACTTCTCTCTCCGTCTTTGGGGCTGGCATATCCCTAATTGCTTTGACTTTTTCAAGATCTATCTCAATGCCATTCGGACCAATCACATGTCCCAACAATTTACCTGAGGTAACACCGAATACACAATTCTTCGGGTTTAATCTTAGCTTATATTTCAAAGCTCTATTGAAGAATAACTCTAAGTTTTGGAAGTGTTGCTCCCTTGTGTTCGATTTCACCACCATATCATCAACATATACTTCAACTTATTTGTGCATCATGTCATGAAATAGTGTGGTGGCCATCCTTTGGTAGGTTGCTCCAGCATTCTTTAAGCCAAAAGGCATCACCCTATAACAAAATATACCCCATGTAGTAATGAAAGTAGTGTTGGCTTTATCCTCTTGGGCCATTAACACTTGATTGTATCTTGAAAATCCATCTACAAACGAGTGTAGCACGCTAGAGGTTGCACTATCAATGAGAACATCTATATGGGGTAAAGGAAAATCATCTTTAGGGAAAGCCTTGTTTAAATCTCTATAGTCCATGCAAACCCTTATTCTCCCGTCTTTCTTTGGCACGGGTACTATGTTGGCTAGCCAATCTGGGTATTCTATCACTTCAAGGAACTTCACTTGTATTTGTTTAGTGACCTCTTCTTTAACCAATTCAGCCCACTCAGGTCTTAATCGCCTAAGCTTTTGTTTGACAGGTTTTATGTGAGTGTAAGTAGGAATATGATGCTCGGCTATGTCTCGATCTATCCTCAACATATCTTCATAAGACCAAGCAAATACTTCTTCATATTTTTTGAATATTTTTTTAAATCTCTCTCTCTCATCAGGAGTAAGGTCGGATGCTATGCTAATGTTTTTAGGATTTTTAGTTGTTCCCAAATTTAATGATTATGTGTTAACAGAATTAATATTAAAGATGCTCATGTAACTGCTATTTTAATGTATGCAACCATCAAGAGAAACATCACACAAGTAAGCAAAATCAGACTTTATTGCATTCATTTTGGAAAAGAAAACATCAGCATCCTCATACAAAGCAGACAAATTAAAATCAAAATCAAAATCATTGTTCTCAGAATCATAAAGCAGGATGTCTTCAAAATTTTCTTCAACCAGGGTGGCAATCTCCTCTAGAGACTTCTCATCTTTCAGGGCAGCTTCATTCTTCTCTCTTGGATTGGATTTATTTGTTGGTTGACAGGGTGAGCTCTTTCTTCACTTACTCCACTAGCTTGGCAGCATCTGTAAAAATTTCAAAACCTGGGATTAACTTACCCATGAACATGATTGGCTCAGGCCTTCCTTGGAGTGGTCCCATATCTGGAGCTTTGACAAAGATCTCTTCAAGTGGTGGGAAGCTCATCTTCTCACTCTTCTTTGGCTAGACATCGTTGTCTTCATCATATCCCAACCCTTTCTTGGAAGTTTGAGTTCTAAAATCTAGTAACTTTGTTAAACCGGCCTTACCCTTTCCAAGACTAGCTCCGGGAAGGTAGTTCATGTTCTTCATCATATTCAAGACTTTGGAGTCCACTACTTCATCATCAGAAATTGCAGCCACTTGAAAACTATTGAGAGGCCTCTCAACCATTAGAGCGTTAACAATCTCATTATCTTCAGCTTCAATGACCACTGTCTCATTTCCGTTGGGGAATTTGATCTTTTGATGAAGGTTGGAAGGAACTCCACCAAGAGGGTGAAACCATGGTCGCCCCAAGAGCAAGGCGAAGGTAACTGGTATGTCTAAAACAACAAACTCAATAATAGATTCAATTGGACCAACCTTGACAGCCATTTTGAAAGTCCCTTTGGCATGCCTCTTAGTGTTGTCATAAGCATTAATTGTTACCTCGGTCTGGATTAGATCTCTTGTTGACATGGCTAGCTTTGGTAATATCTTAAGAGGACAAACATTTATGGCAGACCCATCATCAACCATTACACAAGGAGTCCTCTTCCCCCTTAACTTCTATTTTGATAAAGAGAGGACGGATGTGGTCTCTCCCCTCCTCTGGTAAGTCCGCATCCGAAAAAGAAATTGCTACCATATTAACTTCACTCTTTTCTTGGACCTCTTCACATTTCATTACTTCCCCAATTTTTATGAAGCTGACCAACTCCTCCGGTATTGTGGAGGTAGAAATTGGCATGCTAGCTAAGGCTTTGGCCATAGTTTCTCGGTGCTTTTTAGAAGTAGCTAACAAGTCCCAAATGCTAACACTTGCTTGGGTTCTTTTCAATTGCATGAGCACAACATCATCTTCTTCTATTTCGAATTCCTTCCCCTTATTAGTTTCTATCTCCTTAGGTGGTGGCCTTGTGTAAGGCTTACCGGATCTAGTATTCATCACCTCATCTTCTTCGGGTTCGGACCAAGTCCACTCCTCCTTCTTGGATACAATATCATCATCACTATCACTTGAATCCCAAAACCCGTTTACAACACAAATTGCTACTTCTCCACCCATCATAGCTTGTTCAATTTTGACAAATGCCTCTTCTTCTTTGGTTGCTTTTTCATCCACATCTTGAAAAGAAGACATGACAAAGTCCTCATGCAAACCTCCTCCAATCATGAAGGTTGCCGGTGGTGGTACCCTATTGAATTTTGGCAATGGGTTGTCTTTGGTGTTTGGCTTGTTGGGCTCGGGTAGCTTCCCATTATCAATTAGATTTTGAATCTCATGTCTCAACCTCACACATCTATCCATGTCATGTCCTTGCATTTGGTGAAATTGACAAAATGCCTTGGTGTCAAAATTAGGTGGGAGACGGTTAGGCAAAGGATGAGGATTTAAGGGTTGTAGCAATCCTTTTCTTTAAAGCTTGTTGAGAACCCAAGACATTGGTTTTCCCAATTCCGAAAATTGTCTCCTTGTTCCTTGGTTAGTAGCATTAACACCGATGGCCTTTTGCATGCTTTGGCTACCAGGTTGATAGCTCCCTTTCTCGTTCCTTTTTGTTGCAAAATGGCTTTTCTCCCTTTCCCATTCTTCCATTTGCAAACCAGCTTGGAGAATGTCTTTGAAATCACGGATGAGTGTATAAGACATCCTCTCACGAAGATTAGGCAACACCCCTCTCACAATCATCCTTATTTGATCGGATTCATCGGGCCTCTTCTTGAGTAAAGCGGCCTTGTTTCTCCATCGCTTCACATAGTCCACAAAATTATCATTTGGCCTTTGCCTTATGGACTCCACTTCCATTAAAGTAACTTCTAACTCAACATTATATCCATATTGATGGATGAAGGCTTTGTAAAGTAGATCCCAACTCTTTTGTGTTCCATCATCCAAGGTATTGAACCAGTTTTGGACATCAGGGTCCCATGAGAGCATAAAGTACCTTAGGGTTTGAGCCTTAGTAGCTTGGGCAGACTGCATGGCAATGATGAACTTCTTCACATGGAGATGAGGATTTCCGATGCTATTATACTTTGCAAAAGATGGCATCTTGAATTTATAAGGGACCTCTTCATCTAGCTCAAATAGTTTATCTATCTCGGACATCTCTTCGATTTTCAGTTTCTTCTCAAATTTCTTTTCTAAATCCGCAATCATCTTTTCAACATCGGATGTCTCGGTCTTTTCAATAGTTGCTTTCTCACCAACCTTTGGTTCTTTCTTCTTCTCTTGAACATCTTGGTAGTATTGAGCCCAATCATCATCATCATCAATGATCACCTTTTCATCATCAAAAAAGACTTCACTAACTTTGGTCTTCCCTTTGTCCTTTGGTTTCTTAGTGCTAGCAGATGCCTCGGCATGGTTCTCTAAGATTGCAGTCAACTGGTTCTTCATGGTCTCAGCTAGGGCCTCTTTGATTTCTTCCATCTTGGCATTGAGGGCCTCATCCACCATCCATTGAATTTGTTCAGGCTCCATTATTTTAGGTGAGCAAGTGATTGAGTCGTTGCTAGATACTTCATCTCCGGCGTAGGTCGGATTGTTGTAAGCTTTAGAACTATCGTAATCCAGGGCTATGAGCCAGAAAGGATTAATGATATGAGATGCAAATGTATGCATGTATGCACAAACAATCATCAAATAAGGATAAATAGGACATTCCTTCCAACCTTATAACATCCACACATGAATGGCGAGTCCCTTTTCCTAGGTATATGGTTAACAAAATACCAACATAGGGTATCTTGCTTTCAAATAATTCCCTCGGACGTTTCAACCAATAGTTATATTTTCAAAAATGGAAATCAATCCATGATAATTCCTATTAATTAGGTTTTAATCCATTCAACCAGCTATAGTAGCTTTTATGCTATATTGGATTAAAATGAAATTAAGAGGTTTATTATAGATAGATTTCTCACTTGAAAAAAAGGTAACTAATGGTTCATGCCAAAAATAAGACCATGGTTAATTTATTCTTAGTGTAAACTAGGCCCACAATTGATTTTTGGTATTTCATAATTGACCTAAATATTTTTGCAAGCTCTTTGTAAGAAAAGGTTGGGTGAAAATAGTTTTGTTTCTAAGCCCATTGTAAAAGATTTTAGAAAAATGGATTTTGGGCTTAGTATTTGGGCCATGGGCCAAAGAATTTTTGATTTGTTTTTAGAAAAGTCTTATGTCCAAAGACCAACTTGAAAAAATTTTGAAAATAGCTTTGGTCTTTTGGACTTTAAAGAAAAGTTTATTTTGAGCTTACAATATACTTAGGTCATATTAGAAAAAGAACAAACCAAATAAGCCATGATTTAGACTAAGATAAACTAACCATAGTCAAACAACATGCATTTGGGGTAAAACCTAAGGAAAGTAACTAGGCGAATTACATGAGCTTTAGTCTTTGGGTTAAAAGGCTTAGGTTCCCATAGCAAGTATATACCAAACAGTACGAGGCTATGAGTGGTTATGCCATGCTCGATCTTCATACCTTGAGTGAAAGTATGGTATCCCTTACATAACATAACATGGGTAACACGGGCATCCTAACTCACGCACACGATGCAATCTAAGATGATGCAATGGATAATATCATTATAAGAAAGAATAGAATAATATAAATACCAATGGAATCAACTTCTCTTATCCCAGTGGAGTTGCCACTGTGAGCAGGGATTTTTGCCCCCACTCCCGGTGGAATGGTTCTTGCGACTTCGGCATTGTTTAGGCTCGGGGCCTTAGAGAACACGAACCTAAGTCCGGAGAAAATGGAGTTGCCACCCGGACGGGCTAGGAAAAAAGAAAGGGGTGGATGACTCAATTCCTAAGGAATTTCCAACCCCCTAATGGGTTCGAAAAGTTGGGTACGTGTGGGAAAGGTGAGAAATGGCCCAGCACCCCCACAACGCTCGGTTCATTGGAACCGGCCTCCTTTACAAGTCTTAATATTATAAAATTCTTAAATATAACAACATTATCCATATTACACACAATAATTAAAAGAAGGCATCATTATATTAAAATCAAAGCAATGTCCAAACAAAGCAAATAAATGGACACCCATCGAAGGATGGAATCATGTCCTTACATCACGTGCCTAAATAGGACACCCACCGAAAGGTAGAAACTTGCCCTTTACATAGGTTCTAAAATAGAAAAGCAAATTAAATTATATGATGTTTAAATGAGGTACCCACCAAGTGGAAACATACCTCTTACAACATTTGGAAATCTAAATAAATTGATAAAAGTAAATAACCATTCATAATAAATAAATCATTCATCAAAGGTACCAAATATCAATAAAAAGTAAACATCCGTCCATGATAAATAAAATAAACCAAGCATTGAATTTAAATTAATTAAAGCATAAGAAATAAAACAAAGCATGATCAAATATGGAATTGAATAAGGTAAATAAAAATCCAAATTATAGCTACTGTTTCCATTTAGGGTTCTTTATCTCATGTGTTAAGGTTTTGGAATTCATAAAATTAGGCTACTGTGATTTTTTTATGGAATTAAAATAGATTGAGGTTTTATGTTTTAAAAAGGTTGGTAAGACTCTTTGATTAAACAAATTAAGATTTGAATGGTGAAATCATGAAACTAGGGTTTTAGACACTTTAAAATACTTTTGATTCATGGTTTTAAATGATGATTTCAAGCTTACTGTGTAAATTTAAAATATTTGTGGTTTTATAGTTTTTAAAGTTTTAAAGGATTAAAACTTTAAAAAAAGGTAGGGATTTAAGGTTTGAAAGGGGTTAGAGTTTACTATTTTAGGTTTGGAAGTTGAATTAGGGTTTTAGAAGCTTTGAATTAGGGTTTCGGGTGATCTTAGAATTTTAGAATTTGGAAAAGCAATTCATAATTTTGGGGAGTTTTATGAAAATAAACAAACGATTTAAAGTTTATAAAAGCAAAAAGGTAGTTTTTAAGGCTTTTGGAAAGTAACAGAATATGATTTTGTTTTGTTGAAAAACATGTTGAATTAGGGTTTTGGAGTTTTGAAAAAATAAAAGTAATAATTTTATATATTTTGGAAAATAAACCAACGAAATAAGGTTTTTAACTTTAGAAAAACTAAATTAAAGTTTGAGGATTTTTTATTTTGACAAACACAATTTCCTAGTTTTAGCTACTGTGAAAAAATAACCAAAGAATTTAATACATACCTCTTTTTGTTGATTCCTCCAAAAATAATTCTTATTGGATGAACAAGAACAAAGGCAGTTGCTGTCTTTGATTCCTTTTTTAATGCGTTGCTTGTTGCTCTTAAAAAGTCAAATTGATTTGCTGCCTATCCTTCACAGATTTGGTTTATAATTCTCCAATTTTTGTTCCTAATTCTAAATGATTTTCCTCCCTTTTTGTGTTGTTATTTATAGAGGTTTTTTTATTGGTTTTTTCTAGTTACACACGGCATACCATATTTAATAAAAAAAGGAAACCGAAACCTGATTGTATTAGGTTTCGAAAACTTTGCATCGAAAAATTTCGCTGTCGAAAAAATTTACCGCAGGAAAAATTGCGCTGGCAAAAAAAATCTGCCGCAGTTGGCTGCGGCAGGGGGCGGGGAGTAGGCCTGCGGGCCATTTCGCCCGCAGGAAAAATCTGCGGGCGAAATGGCCCACGGCCAAGCCCGCCAGATTTTTCGGCGATGATTTTTTTTCTTCGCCGATTTTTATTTTTATTTTTATTTTTTGATTTTTATTTTTTATTAATAAAAATTAGATAATAAAGTAAAAATTATTTAATTAAGATAAGAAAAATTATTTTGGACCAATTAAAATATATTAGACAACACAAAAATTATTTTGGACTAAATAAAATATATTGGACCGGACTGGGTAAAAAATTAAGGGTCTACAGTCCCGAAGGAAAATAATAGTGATGCACAGAGTCTAGCCCGAAGGTAAATAATAGTGATGTCCATCATCTAGCTCAAAGGCAAATCATATCAATAGCACCAAAAATAATTATCTACAACAGGATACTATATAAGGCAAAAACACATTTCATACACATTATTACTTTAGCAGCATCAATTCCTTCATTGTTTATTTTTCAACATTTTTTCATCACTTTTGCTCAGTTCCCACATTTCATACCCATATTTTTATTTCCTTCCATAATTTTCCATATTTATCAAGTGATCAAACTCACTCATGATCACTTCCAAACTTTATTTCATCAATCAATTTCTCACATTCTCATATAAGTATCAAATTCCATATTTCACAATCTTTTTAACAATCCATGAGTCACATTCACAATGTGACTCATTTCCATATTTTGACATATTTCATAAGCATATACATGCTTCATATCACATTTCATATTTTCCATAATATTATCGTATTTTATCAATTTCCCAAATTCCCCAATTTTCTATATTTTTCCACATTTCAAATACTTTACATACATATTGCCAATCAACATTTAACAAAATTTCAAGTAAATAAATATATGTACTAACCTTGTTTCACTTTCCAAACCTTGTCTTAATAAAACTCTACACTCCTATCAATATGGCCTACACACACATGACCCAACAACAATTAATATTACTTATTTAAATTCACTTCCATGCACAATGTATATTAAACTATCATTATCTAAACAATTCTTATCAAAATTCCATTAAAACTGAAAATTCACTACTTACTATTTTGCTTAAACTTCATCTAAACTAACTCATTTTCAACATTTAACCATAAAAACATTATTTATATATCAAAATAACAACAAATCAACTCATTTCAATAATTATATTAACCTCCTTCTAAAACCCTAATTTCACATAA
The DNA here is from genome assembly GCA_947685225.1 of Garcia nutans. Classification (NCBI taxonomy): domain Eukaryota; kingdom Viridiplantae; phylum Streptophyta; class Magnoliopsida; order Malpighiales; family Euphorbiaceae; genus Garcia; species Garcia nutans. The sequence continues at coordinate 61,002,268 of CANTUV010000031.1, forward strand.
CCTAACCCTAAATCTCAACTTTATCCAAACTTGCCCATAACCAATTTCTAACCATAAAATCAGTACATACATATTAAAACAACATTAAATTTATCCATTTCCATAATTATCATCATCCATATTAGAAACCCTAATTACGCATAATCCTTCCATAACCTTAAATTCATCAACTTTGTTCTTTTCAACCAACCAACCTATCAATTTATCATATACTTATCATTTTAACAACATTTCCATCTATTTTAGCAATTTAACATACTTTCTCTCTACCCAAATAAAACAAGTTAAAACTAAAGAATACTTACTTATTTTCTTGACTTTTCTTCAAAATCCAACTTGATTCTTTAGAAATTTTGGTGAAATATGATGTGCTTGGAAGAAACTCTCTCTCATTCTCTCTCTTCAATTTCGTTTAAGAAATGGTGAAAGAAGAAGATGATCTTCTTCTTATAAAAACTATTTTCCCACTTTGCCCCTCACTTAATTACATAATTACCACTTAATTAATTAATTAAATAGTATGATATTTTCTTCTTCCTATCCAAAATATTTTAATTTTAATTTAATTAATAAATTTTTAATTACCATCCATACACATCAATATAAATAATTATTTAATTATTTACTTTTAATCTCCACCTTTCCTTTTCTCTCATCTTTGACTTTTCTCTCTTCTCTTATTATTATTATTATTATTATTTTAGTAAAGGTGGGCGGCACCACCGGATAATTTTTATTGATTATCAAAAAGAGTACAAACCCTTCATAAAAAGGGAAGTTCATTACCTGTGACTAAGCAAAGCGAAAGTATGGAGTATCCACACTCTCCAAAACAATTAAGCTCTTAACAAAATTAGGCAAAAGCAATGAAAGAGTTAAAATTAAATGTTGTTACATGGAATCTACTAAGCTGAGCAAGGTGATGTGCCACTTGATTGGATTCCTGAACAGAGTGCTGAATCAAGCATTTGTTAGACCTCATTGCAGTACGAATCCGATCAACAAGAATGGAATCCGCATTCAGAATCCCCTCAATTTGTTGAGCTAACACAAGATTGTCAATTTCAATGATAAACCCTTTATAACCAAGACTCAAGCACCAATCAATACCAATGGACAATGCTGCAAGTTCAGCCTCATAAGGCGAGTTTGCAAATAAACAGAAAGAAAAACCAGCAATGAATATACCTTTACTGTCCCTAATAACGGCTCCGCCCGAAGAGGAACTCTGAGTATGTGAAGCATCAACATTTAATTTGAACATATTAGGAGGAGGCTTTTCCCATCTTACAAGAGTTCACTTGAGATTATGTTTGCCAAAATTTTTTGGTAAGAAATTCGAAAATTCGGGTATGGGAGTAGCGAACTTTTTCTTCGAATTAATCACTCCCCATCCGAAAAGCAGATTCTGAACGTTGTTAAGAGCAGCAGGCAAGAAAAAAATATGATTCCCCCAGTTGCAGTTACAATAAGCACGCCATGTCTCATGCATAATAACTTGAGGGATGAGCATACCTAAGATCCCATAAATAACCTTGAATTTTGACAACCTCCACCAGGAACGAAGCATGTGATTGAAAGTTAATCTGCCATTACTATAAGGAAGAAGATGAGCCGCAAACATGTTCCAAATCGGCTGAATCTGTCGGCATTCGTAGAAGATATGATCGCCCGTGGCTGCTGCCGACCTGCAGAAATGACAATAGGAAGTAACTTGAGCTCCAATCCGTTGAAGGTTATGAGGAAGAGGGAGGCCATCCTAGAATAAGCTCCAAGAAAATATAGATAACTTCAACGGAATGGAGGAGTTCCATATGTAACGAAACTTGTCATCCACTTGCCTCTTAGGATGAATTTGCTCATAAATATTGACCAATGAAGCACATTTCCCATTACTCAATTTGCATTGATTATTTTCCAACCTGAAAAAGTCTGGGTATTTAGCATGGATCCTGCATAAAGCTTTCCAAAAAGGGGAGTCATTAACCCAATAAGACATGTGTCCTGATCTGTAATACTTCTTATTCATGTAAGTGGGCTATAAGCCACTTCCTACCTTAAACTGTCCCAAATTCTTCAACAAATAAGCGTCTTGTGTACATTCAAGGGAACGTATGCCTAACCCTCCTTCAATAACCGGGAATTGCATACGAGATAGACTAACCCAGTGGTATTTGTCAGTGACATCATTGCTCCAGAAAAACCTGCTCACCCGCCTATTAATAGCATTCACAACAGAACGAGGCAAAATAATAGAAGCCATAAGGTGATTAGGAAAAGCAGTAAGTATGTGGCGAATCAAGATTAACCGCCCTCCTTTAGACAATAAACGTTTGTGCCAACCCATCAACTTACTATCAAATTTCTGCAATAAAGTAGAACAGAAAGAATTTCTAGTAATACCTTTAGCGACAGGGACCCCAAGATATGTGAAAGGAAGATCAGACTTTTGAATGCCTAGTTGATTCTGAATATGCTGAATAGCCTCAGGAGAAGCCTTCTCCGAAATGTGGAAAGAACTTTTGTTGAAATTTACCAATTACCCAGATGCTCTTTGGTATTTACCAAGGAAATCTCGAAAATGAGTGACAGATGAAGCATCTCCATTAATGAAAACAAGTAGATCATTTGCAAAGGCGAGATGAGAAATAATAGGACAACCTCGAGTAAGCTTATAATGCCGAACTTCACCAGAAAAATGGAAGCTTTAAGACCCCTTGAAAAAGCTTCTGAAGCAATAATAAACAGAAGAGGCGATAGAGGATCTCCCTGCTTCACTCCTCTACTGGCTTGAAAAAACCCATAGCTAATCCCATTTATCAAAACTGAAAAGTGAGTGGCTTCAAGATTGGCACAAATGAGCCGAATAAATTGAGGAGAAAAACCAAATTTCTATAACACTGCCTTAAGAAAAGACCATGAGACTCTGTCAAAAGCTTTTGCCATATCCAGCTTAATTGCCAGATTGTGACCAACCGTCTTCCTATCAATTTCATGAACAATCTCATTTGCAAGTAGAACCTGCTGAGAGATAGATCTATTCTTCACAAAACCGGCTTGCTCAGGAGAGATAATGGTATCCAGCACAGAGGATAATCTATTAGCAACAATCCTCGTACAAACCTTGCTTATGAAGGTGGTTAAACAAATAGGACAATATTGAGCGAAACAATCAGGATTAGAGACTTTAGGAAGCAGAATAATAACAGCACTACTGAAAGCACGAGGTATAGGAACCCCAACAAAAAATTCCTGGACAGCACTTACCACATCCTTGCGGACAATCTCCCAACAATGGCGGAAAAAACACCCATCATAGCCATCAGGACCAGGAGCACTATGAGGATCAAGCTGCCAAACAACAGCCTTAATTTCAACCTCAGCAGGAATAGAAATCAAAGCATCATTATCACAAGCAGTAATCAAGTGCAGAATATGAGCAAGGAAACCCTCTGCTGAAATAGGATCATAAGATGAATCATCAGTGAATAGATGTTGATAGAAATTCACTGCTTCAGCCCCAATGTCATTCTGATCCGTAATCACTGAGCCCGAAGAGGTTTTGATGCTAACTATGCGATGTAACTTGTGCTTCATTTTCACATAATTATGAAAAAACTTGGTGTTCCTATCCCAATCTTCCAACCAAGTAAGACGAGCTTTTTGCTTCCAGAAAACCTCTTCCTGCTTCAAACAATGTAATAAGGCCACTTGTGTATCTTTCCAACGTTCCAGATTAGAAACAGTAGCATTAGAAAGATAAACCTCTTCAGCCTTTTTAGCGTCCTTTTCAGCTTTAGTAATGTTATAAAAAATATTACCGAAAGAGTTACGATTCCAATTACGCAGAGCTTTCTTGAGAGATTGGAGGTTAATAAACAAACTAGCCATGCCTCCCAAATTAAAGGATCCATCCCAATTAGCTCTAACCACCTCCATAAAATCACTATGGTCAATCCACATATGTTGAAATTTGAAAGACTTCGGACTGTTGAAAGCCACTTTCTGACACATCACTAACAAAGGAGAGTGATCGGAAGTACACCTGTAATATCCCAAAAGTGTGCCTAGAAGTTTTGAGATGATGGTTGTTTTATTTGAATCATATGTATATGTGTTATTGGAAAGGAAAAGATTGTTTAGAGGGAATGTATATGTTGTATATATGGCAATATATATAACATATATATTAGTCAAAATGGTGGGTCAAGGGAAGAAGATATTTAATTTGTGAATTGTGAAATTACTAAAAAGGACAAGTGAATATAAGGGAGTTAGAATTTATAAAGGGGGGTATTTAAGTAATTTTCATTTTGAATTGCTTGGTGGAGATTTAAAGAGAAGAGAATTTTTAATTTTCTTCATTTGTTCTTCTTTCCTTTCTCCATTGTTGGCCGGCCACCCAAAGCAAGAGAGAGCAAGAGTAGGTTTTGATGTTCAAGCTCAAAATTGAAGGAGTTTTCAAGTGATTAAGTGAAAGTCCAAGAAGTTTTATTATTTTGGTAAGTTCTCTCTCTTGATTTATGTTGTTTATTTGAAGTGGTGTATGAGTTTGATTGTTGATGTTTGATAATAGGGGTGTGTTGGTTGTAGTATGTTGGAGTATGTTTGATTTTATTAATTATGGTGTTGGTTTTGGTTTAAAGGAAGTAAGTTAAGTTGATATTGGTTTTGAAAGTGTTTGTGTTGAAATTGTATTAGGGTTTTGAGTTGGTAAGTGTTGTTAATGTTAAGTTTGGTTTATTATTTTTGTTAGTCTTCATGATTTTTGGGTTTGATGGAGTTAGAAGCTTGGAATACATGTTTTGGTGGGAGGCAGTAGCACCATGGATGCCACGCCCATGGCCCTTAGATGCCATGGCCGTGGGGGATTGAATAATTTTGGACAGAAGCATTCTGTAACCCACGCCCGTGGGGGTCTTGAGTGGCCACGACCGTGGGCTTTGAGGTTGAGTTGTTGGTTTGTAATGGTGATATATTGGTCTAGTATGAGGTTATTAAGTGATTGATTGTATTGGAATTGATGTGGTTCATCATTGTTTTGGTTTAGGTTGTGAAGAAAGTGAATTGCCTTAATTCATTTGGTGAAGGACTTTTGGAAAGAGAAAGTGTTTAGAGTTGTGTGGATTGCTTTTGAAGTAAGTACAAACCTTGCATTGTTGCATACATTCATTTAATATGGCATTGTTGATATATATATATGAATAATGTTATGTTTTGCACATTGTGAATCTTGGGAAATGTACTATATGTATAATGATGAATTGCTTTGGTGTAAATGGAAATATAATGATGAATTGCTTTGATGTAAATGGAGATATAATGAAGCTATTGTTGTTGGCCATGATGGTATAAATGAAATTATTGAGGCATGATTGCCTATTTGATTATGAGATACAAATTGAGAAAGAGAATGATAAAAAGATTAATGAAATAATTGTATGTTTAATATGTTATTCAATTTCAGAGTTCTAGGTTTGGAGGCATGCCTATAAAATGAAAGGTAACAGTCTTGCCGGGTTGAGGATCTCTTCAAATTTAGTTGAATTGAGATCCAAGAGACTGGGTCTGTTACACTATGTGAATTATTGATATGAAATATATGAAAAGTAACAGTCTTGCCGGGTTGAGGATCTCCTCGATTTCGATCGGGTTGATGGTCCAAGAGACTGGGTCTGTTACTAGTAACAGTCTTGCCGGGTTGAGGATCTCCTCAAGCTTGTTGAGTTGATGGTCTAAGAGACTGGGTCTGTTACACTATCCATGGATAGAGATATGAGATATATTGCCTACGGGCTTGATCATTGTGATTATAGACCAAAGCAGTAACTCTGAACTTTGAATATCATATTAAATACTTGTTGGGCCCATAGGTGTCTATGTTGAATGAGTATAATGGATGATGATATAATTATTTTATAATGAAATGTAACATTTATAAGTATGATCTTTATTGGTTGAATGTATGACATTGATATTGATATTGCATAGTATCATTATGGTTTGTACTACTGAGTTGTTGGCTCAGCGCGATTGTGGTTCATCGCGCAGGTGATAGAGTTGATAGGGTTGAGACATAAGATTCTTCTAGACCTAGTTGAGTTTATGCTTGAAGAGTTGGACTAGAGCTTAAAGATCAGAGAGTCAAGCTGCCAATCATGTATATATTTTATGTTTTGTAAATTTTGATTTATAATGTATTTGCACTTGTAAATAATTGTAATAATTTCCGCTGCGGATTAATAAACGTTTTTATCTAAAGTGTCTTATGAATTTCTTTTAAATGATTGAGATTTGTTTCACTTCTTTTCAAAGATATGATTTGTGTATTTTATAAACAGTGGCATTTCTATATTCAGTATACGTATATTACGATCGTATAAGCATGCTGTGTACGTATACGGGGTATAGGGGTGTTACAATTATTTTGGTATCAGAGCCTAGGTTTGAGATTCTCAACCTAGGTCAATTGTAAGAAAAATAATATTTTGATTTTAAAAAAGTTGGTTTTGAATAAAATACATGTTTGGTATTGGCAGTCTCTGATCTTTAATGAGGTGTATTCTGCTGTATTTGCATATATAGGCTATAATGGATCCTCATTCACGTCAATCTGTTGAGGGTAGTGCTGAGAGTATAGCTCCTGATGATGGTAGAGATGGAGCTAGAGTGGATAGAACTGGAGAGGCACCTGTTTCTGTGTCAGGGAGACCAGCTGGTGAGGAAGTTCCGCCAGTTTGGCTTAGGCATATGGTTGAATTATTGAGGCAGGCACCAGTGCAACCACCGCCACCCCCACCACAGCCAATGGTACCAATGAGACATTACGATAAATTAAGAAAGTATGGAGCAGAAGATTTTCTGGGTACTATTGATCCAGCAGTAGCTGAGCAGTGGCTGGATAAGATACAAAGGATATTCATTCAGTTGCAAGCCACTCCAGAAGAAAATTTTGATTATGCTAGATCACTGCTACAGAAGGATGCATATGATTGGTGGAAGACAGTGCCCCATGCTATGGATGATCCAACTACATTGTCTTACAGTGATTTTCTATGGGAGTTTGAGTTGAAATATACTCCGAGGGAGTATAAAGATGTGAAGAAGATGGAATTCCTAACTTTGAGGCAAGATCACCGGACTGTGACAGAGTATGAACTAGAGTTTATCCGGTTGAGCCACTATGCCGGGGGGATTATCTCAGATGAGATTGACCGGTGTAGATGATTTGAGGAGGGATTGAGACCCTCAATTATGTGTCTTATGGCTGGTTCTAGATACCAAGATTTTTTCCAACTGGTTGCAGTAGCTAGGAGTGTGGAGAGAGCCCAGGGTTTTGCAGCAGCTGCTACCGAGGAGGAGACCAGGGTTAGGAGACCCCAGTTTGAGGCAGGGTCTTCATCTGTGAAGAGAGGTAGGGGAAGTTTTGTTCCCAGGATCAATCGGAGTCAGAGGCAGGCTGGTAGGTCAGTTCAGTTTCAGAGACAGAGATCGAGACCTACAGTTTTAGTAGCTAGTGCTCTGACTCCAGTAGTTCAGAGATCCACTCCACCTGTGTGTGTTCAGTGTGGTGGGACACATAGGGGGTGCTTGGTGGAAGAATAGTGGACCAGCGGTGTGCTTCAGATGTGGTTCGCCTGATCATTTTATTAGAGAGTGTCCGGAGATGCAGGAGTAGAGGCCGGTAGATTCTGCAATTTCTCGACCTAGTGTTAGAGGTGGTCGAGGGACCAGAGGTTTCAACAGAGGGGGTAGACCTGGGTATAGTCAGAGAGGAGGATCTTCATCCAGGGATAGTAGACCCGATGAGGCTGGGCCTTCTCAATGAGTATATGTGATGCAAAGACAACCCGATGATTCTGCAGTTATTGCGGGTACTTTCTCTTTATTTGGCATTTCAGTTCTTGCTTTAATTGATCCAGGCTCTACTCATTCATATATTAGTGCATCTATTTTGCCTGTGTCTGAATTGCATTCTGAGTCCCTAGGATTTGATGTGTTGGTGACAAATCCTCTAGGGCATAGTGTGATTGTTAGCAAGGTGCACCGAGATAGTATAGTTGTTGTGCAAGGTGAGGAGTTTCCTGGAGATTTGATTGAAATGCCTTTTAAAGAGTATGATTTGATTTTGGGCATGCACTGGTTGTCTAGACATGAAGCTGTGGTAGATTGTCAAAAGAAATGTGTCATTTTGAGAACTAGTGATGGTAGAAGTGTGATGGTGTCTAGTGAACAGAGACAGCTTGCATCCTTGTTTGTATCAGCTGTAACAGCTAGAAGGTTGATTAGAAAAGGGTGTGATGCTTACCTTGCACATGTTATGGATACTAGAGTAAGGGGTTCTCAACTCGATGATATAACCACAGTTATAGATTTTCCAGACGTGTTTTCAGAGGAGTTGCCAGGGTTGCCTCCTGAGAGAGAGGTTGAGTTTGGTATCGAATTGTTGCCTGGTACCACTCCCATCTCTATCACTCCTTATCGCATGGCACCTGCTGAATTGAGAGAGTTGAAAGTGTAGTTACAGGAGTTGTTGGATAAAGGGTTTATTCGCCCCAGTGTTTCTCCTTGGGGAGCTCCTGTAAGAAGAAAGATGGTACCATGAGGTTAAGCATTGATTATAGGCAATTGAATAAAGTGACTATTAAGAATAAATACCCTTTGCCTAGGATTGATGATCTCTTTGATCAATTAAAGGGAGCAGCAATGTTTTCCAAGATTGATTTGAGATCTGGGTACCATCAATTGAAAGTTAGAGCTGAAGATGTTTCTAAGACAGCTTTCCACACCAGGTATGGGCATTATGAGTTTTTAGTAATGCCTTTTGGGTTGACGAATGCACCTGCAGTTTTTATGGATTTGATGAATAGAGTATTTAGGCCCTATCTGGATCAGTTTTTGGTAGTTTTTATAGATGATATTTTGGTGTATTCGCGTAATGAAGAGGAGCATGACAAGCATTTGCGGATTGTGTTGCAGATCTTGAGAGAGAAGCAATTGTATGCTAAGCTGTCGAAGTGTGAGTTTTGGCTTGATCAAGTGACTTTTCTCGGTCATATAGTTTCAGCAGATGGTATTAGAGTTGATCCGAGTAAAGTTGAGGCTATTATGAATTGGAGTCCACCCAAATCTGTGACCGAAGATAGAAGTTTTCTGGGTTTGGCAGGCTATTATCGACGCTTTGTGAAAGGATTTTCTTTGATAGCTACTCCACTTACCAGATTACTTCGAAAGGGAGTTAGATTTGTGTGGACGGATCAGTGTCAAGCTAGCTTTGAACAGTTGAAAGAAATGTTGACACAAGCACCTGTTCTTACTTTACCCGTAGAAGATAAACCATATGTGATTTACAGTGATGCTTCACATAATGGTTTAGGATGTGTATTGATGCAAGAGGGTAAAGTCATAGCTTATGCTTCTCGACAGTTGAAGCCGCATGAGCTCAATTATCCAACCCATGATTTGGAGTTAGCAGCCATAGTGTTTGCTTTGAAGATTTGGCGACATTATTTATATGGGGAGAAATGTTTTATTTATACGGATCATAAAAGTTTGAAATATTTGGGGGTTCAGAGAGAGCTCAATCTTCGGCAGAGACGATGGTTGGAGTTGATCAAAGACTACGACTGTTTGATTGATTATCATCCTGGTAAGGCAAATGTTGTTGCTGACGCCTTGAGTCGGAAGTCTTTGGCAGGTTTGGCTGTTTACTCACTCTCGTTGCTTGTTGGGTTGAGAGCGTTACATTCTAGTTTTGAAGCATGTGATGATGGTGCATTATTGATTCAGCTGCAGTTGAGACCAGTATTGTTAGATCAGATAAAGGAGGCCCAATTGGTGGATGAGAAAATTCAGAAGATTGTATTAGATTGCCGAAATGGAGAGAGCCAAAATTTTCATGTGAAAAATGATGGTAGTCTTTGGTTCAAGGATAGATTGTGTGTTTCTGATGATGATAGTTTGAAAAGGATCATTTTGGAAGAAGCACATCAATCAATGTTTGCTATGCATTAGGGAAGTACAAAGATGTACCATGATTTAAGACAGCATTATTGGTGGTCTGGTATGAAGAGAGACATAGCGGAATTTGTGTCCAAATGTCTCACTTGTCAGAGGGTAAAAGCGGAGCATCAAGTTCCAAAGGGTTGCTTCAACCTTTAACAGTGCCTGAATGGAAATGGGAGAGGGTGACAATGGACTTTGTATCTGGTTTGCCATTGACGCTGAGGAAACATGATGCTATTTGGGTGATTGTTGATAGATTGACAAAGACAGCACACTTTCTTCCGGTTCGGATGGATTATTCTCTTGAGAAGTTGGCTGAGTTGTATATTCATGAAATTGTGAAGTTGCATGGAGTCCCAATTTCTTTAGTGTCGAATCGAGATCCCCAGTTCACTTCGAGGTTTTGGAAGAGTTTACATGGTGCTTTGGGTTCTCGATTGCATTTTAGCACTACTTTCCATCCGCAGACAGATGGACAGTCAGAGAGAGTGATACAGATTATCGAGGATATGTTAAGAAGCTGTGTCATTGATTTTTCTGGAAGTTGGGACAGATTTTTACCACTTGTGGAATTTGCTTATAACAACAGTCATCAATCCAGTATTGGAATGGCACCATTTGAGGCATTGTATGGTAGAAGGTGTAGAACGCCTCTATGTTGGAATGAAACTGGTGAAGGTAAGCTAATTGGTCCTGATTTGGTTAGAGAGACTGAAGAGAAAGTGAAGAATATTCGGAATAGGTTGAAAGCAGCTTCAGATCGGTAGAAATCTTATTCAGATTTGAAGAGGAGAGACATTGAGTATAATGTGGGAGATAAAGTATTTTTGAAAGTGTCTCCTTGGAAAAAAATACTAAAATTTGGTCGAAAAGGGAAGCTGAGTCCTCGTTTTATTGGACCATATGAAGTTTTGGAGAAAATTGGACCAGTTGCTTATCGTCTTGCTTTGCCGCATGAATTGGATAGAATCCATAATGTTTTCCATGTTTCTATGTTGAGAAGGTATAGATCAGATCCATCTCATATCTTGCCAGTTGAATCCATTGAAGTGAGTTCGGATCTGACATTTGAAGAAGAACCAGTTGCTATTTTGGCACATGAAGTGAAAGAGTTGAGAAATAAGAAAGTGCCATTGGTGAAGGTTCTATGGAAGAATCATGGGAGAGAAGAGGCAACTTGGGAGAGCGAGCAAGCAATGCAAGATCAATATCCTCAACTGTTTCAGAGATAATATCAGGTAATTTCGAGGACGAAATTTCTTTTTAGAGGGGGAGAATTGTAATATCCCAAAAGTGAGCCTATAAGTTTTGAGATGATGGTTGTTTTATTTGAATCATATGTATATGTGTTATTGGAAAGGAAAAGATTGTTTAGAGGGAATGTATATGTTGTATATATGGCAATATATATAACATATATATTAGTCAAAATGGTGGGTCAAGGGAAGAAGATATTTAATTTGTGAATTGTGAAATTACTAAAAAGGACAAGTGAATATAAGGGAGTTAGAATTTATAAAGGGGAGTATTTAAGTAATTTTCATTTTGAATTGCTTGGTGGAGATTTAAAGAGAAGAGAATTTTGACTTTTCTTCATTTCTTCTTCTTTCATTTCTCCATTGTTGGCCGGCACCCAAAGCAAGAGAGAGCAAGAGTAGGTTTTGATGTTCAAGCTCAAAATTGAAGGAGTTTTCAAGTGATTAAGTGAAAGTCCAAGAATTTTTATTATTTTGGTAAGTTCTCTCTCTTGATTTCTGTTGTTTATTTGAAGTGGTGTATGAGTTTGATTGTTGATGTTTGATAATAGGGGTGTGTTGGTTGTAGTATGTTGGAGTATGTTTGATTTTATTAATTATGGTGTTGGTTTTGGTTTAAAGGAAGTAAGTTAAGTTGATATTGGTTTTGAAAGTGTTTGTGTTGAAATTGTATTAGGGTTTTGAGTTGGTAAGTGTTGTTAATGTTAAGTTTGGTTTATTATTTTTGTTAGTCTTCATGATTTTTGGGTTTGATGGAGTTAGAAGCTTGGAATACATGTTTTGGTGGGAGGCAGTAGCACCTTGGATGCCACGCCCATGGCCCTTAGATGCCATGGCCGTGGGGGATTGAATAATTTAGGACAGAAGCATTCTGTAACCCACGCCCGTGGGGGTCTTGAGTGGCCATGACCGTGGGCTTTGAGGTTGAGTTGTTGGTTTGTAATTGTGATCTATGGGTCTAGTATGAGGTTATTAAGTGATTGATTGTATTGGAATTGATGTGGTTCATCATTGTTTTGGTTTAGGTTGTGAAGAAAGTGAATTGCCTTAATTCATTTGGTGAAGGACTTTTGGAAAGAGAAAGTGTTTAGAGTTGTGTGGATTGCTTTTGAAGTAAGTACAAACCTTGCATTGTTGCATACATTCATTTGATATGGCATTGTTGATATATATATATATGAATAATGTTATGTTTTGCACATTGTGAATCTTGGGAAATGTACTATATGTATAATGATGAATTGCTTTGGTGTAAATGGAAATATAATGATGAATTGCTTTGATGTAAATGGAGATATAATGAAGCTATTGTTGTTGGCCATGATGGTATAAATGAAATTATTGAGGCATGATTGCCTATTTGATTATGAGATACAAATTGAGAAAGAGAATGATAAAAAGATTAATGAAATAATTGTATGTTTAATATGTTATTCAATTTCAGAGTTCTAGGTTTGGAGGCATGCCTATAAAATGAAAGGTAACAGTCTTGCCGGGTTGAAGATCTCTTCAAATTTAGTTGAATTGAGATCCAAGAGACTGAGTCTGTTACACTATGTGAATTATTGATATGAAATATATGAAAAGTAACAGTCTTGCCGGGTTGAGGATCTCCTCGATTTCAATCGGGTTGATGGTCCAAGAGACTGGGTCTGTTACTAGTAACAGTCTTACCGGGTTGAGGATCTCCTCAAGCTTGTTGAATTGATGGTCTAAGAGACTAGGTCTGTTACACTATCCATGGATAGAGATATGAGATATATTGCCTACGGGCTTGATCATTGTGATTATAGACCAAAGCAGTAACTCTGAACTTTGAATATCATATTAAATACTTGTTGGGCCCATAGGTGTCTATGTTGAATGAGTATAATGGATGATGATATAATTATTGTATAATGAAATGTAACATTTATAAGTATGATCTTTATTGGTTGAATGTATGACATTGATATTGACATTGCATAGTATCATTATGGTTTGTACTACTGAGTTGTTGGCTCAGCGCGATTGTGGTTCATCGCGCAGGTGATAGAGTTGATAGGGTTTAGACAGAAGATTCTTCTAGACCTAGTTGAGTTTATGCTTGAAGAGTTGGACTAGAGCTTAAAGATCATAGAGTCAAGCTGCCAATCATGTATATATTTTATGTTTTGTAAATTTTGATTTATAATGTATTTGCACTTGTAAATAATTGTAATAATTTCCGCTGCGGATTAATAAACGTTTTTATCTAAAGTGTCTTATGAATTTCTTTTAAATGATTGAGATTTGTTTCGCTTCTTTTCAAAGATATGATTTGTGTATTTTATAAACAGTGGCATTTCTATATTCAGTATACGTATATTACGATCGTATAAGCATGCTGTGTACGTATACGGGGTATAGGGGTGTTACATCACCTGTCTAAATGAGAGCAATGAATAGAATAAAAAATGTCAAAATAACCCGTATTGGCCATAACCCTATCAAGCCGTTCCCATATTATACCATTTTGGCGAGTCTCGGTCCAAGTAAATTCAGAACCACTAAACGGAATCTCAATTAAATCACAGTCATCACAACAATCAATAAAATCCTGAAGCGCTGCAGGATTAGGTTCACCCTCTCCTAGATACTCATGAGCATATTTAATAATGTTAAAATCCCCCCCCCCCCCACAACTAATGGAAGACCATTAAAGGAAACAAAATTCACAAGTTTCATCCATAAACTCTGCCTCTGTGCTCTAGTGTGAGCACCATACACCGAGACTAAAGCAAAAGAAATAGATAAAGGAAGGAAAGATACCTTACAGGAAACCATCTAACCTTCATCAATAAAAGTGGATAACTCAAAGGAATGAGACCTCCACAGCATCCAAATCTTGTTAGAAGAAGAAAACCAAGAAGAATCGAAGCCAAGTTGAGCAGCAAAGAAATCAATCTTAGCATAATTAGTAAAAGGTTCAATAATGACCAATAAATCCAGCTTATGACAAGAAATAAGGTGCTGAAGGCGAGTTAAAGAAGAGGAAACTCCACGTAAATTCCAGATTAAGAAATTCATTTAGCACAACTGGCACTCTCAATCCCGAAGCTATTGATATCCTTATCCTGCAGTAAATTATTCTGATTCTTCTTCCCTTTTGTCCGCATCGGATTACGTCTAGTCTCCTTATTCTTCATCATAAGATTAGGTAGTAAACCAGTATCAGAATGATGCTTAGACTCTATCTGGATATTCACTTGTTCCTATTCCGTATCTGAAGAAACACGCAAAGATTCATCCAAAACAGCTTGCTGTTTCTGTGTCGCAGAATTAATTTGCTGTAAAACTTCTTCCCCAATGTCATCATCATGTAAAGACGCAAAAGAGTTCGACAAAGAAAGTTTGAAATCTTCCTTATCCCCATTGCCATCAGTTGGATGTTCAACATTAACTAAAAGAGCATATTTACGTTTAGGAACAGAAACAGTTGTAGAAGACTCACCAATTCGCTTAGGTAAAATTTCTGAAGTCAAAACGACATTACCACCAACCTGAATGGAATCCACAATAATTGGTAAACTATGAAGAGCATCATTGGGGCAGTTATTCACCTGTATGGATTTGCCTTTTGAAGAGGCTCACTGACTTGCTTAGAAGTATCTTTCGCAGCAAGGTTAATATTATCAATAATTTGCTGAGTGTCAGAAGCATCATGTTGAATGGCTTTAGGAATCCAATCTTGCCTAGTAACAGCCTCAGATTTACTAACCAGATTGGGACGAGAAGCCTGAATAGATGCACCAGTATTTTGAGAACCACAAGTTGCATTAGAATGCCCAAGTTTACAATAAACCGTACAAAAGGAAGGTAAGTTCTCATAAACCACTGATTGAATGAAACCTTTCTGCTGGTTACCAATCCAAATACAATCAGGAAGAGGTTTAGCAAGGTCAACTTCAATACAAACTCATGCAGAAGAGGGACGAATGATAGAAGCTGTAGCAGAATCAACTCTTAATGGAATGCCAATTTGACTAGCAAGAGCAAATAATGGTTTTTTGCTGAACAAGTGAACGGGTAAACCATCCATGGAAACCCAAGCTGGATAGATAGAACTATCAATTTGAGGATCATAGTCTGGACTGCATTTAAAAACTCTCATTGCATAACCATTGAATATCCAAAGCTGCCGAAGCCAGCATCTATGGAAATCGTCTTCCAATTTAAAGTTAAGGAGAATGTCATTCTCATTCAATAAACCAATAGAAACACCACCCTTAAAGCCAACATTATCAATATATTTACGAATAGCATTCATTGAAGGTCGATTACCAGCGAAGTGACCCACCAATGCAAAATGAAATGGAAGAGAAAACTCTTCGATATCAGCCTCCGTGAATTCCACAGTCGGCATCCCACGAAACGAATAAAATTTGCAATCCAAGTTATTGTAATTAGCAGGAAAGGATCGATCCACTTCCGAATTGAAAGAGGGTAACCGAGCAACTTCAGAAAAGGATTTGGACGCCGGACCAGTGGGGTCCAACGTCGAAATGGCAGTCATCAAATCAGAATCTCTGCTGTTACACCAAATTGAATCTGGAAACGGAAACCATGGAACAGCAAACAATGAAGTAAAAACTCACTTTGGCTGTGAAGGAGAATGGAGCGGATCAATTGAAATCAAAACAAGGATCAATAGATTCTCAAGGCAAGCAAATTTTAGATCTCTCCACTGCTCCGTCCCTCGCTGAACCCATGATTGGAAGCTGAGAAATTTGGCTGTGAAGGAGAATGGAGTGGCTCGAGCTACGATGCCACGATAGAGCCAACAGGCGATGACGGCAGAAGGCAAATCCACTCAAATTATTATTATTATTATTATTATTATTATTATTATTAGTAGTAGTAGTAGTAGTAGTAGTAGTAGTAGTAGTAGTAGTAGTAGTAGTAGTAGTCGTAGTAGTAGTAGTAGTGGTAGTGGTAGTAGTAGTAGTAGGAGCAGCAGTAGTAATAGTAGTAGTAGTAGTATTAGTATCTACTTTTCCAACACAGCTTTATACTTTGCATATATGTGTAGTATATTTTATATATGTATATGTTATATATATGTGTAAGCAGGGATTTTCGCCTCCACTCCCGGTGGAATGGTTCTTGCGACTTCGGCACTATTTATGCTTGGGGTCTTAGAGAACACATACCTAGGTTCGGAGAAAATGGAGTCGCCACTCGGACGGGCCGAGAAAATGAAAGGGGTGGATGACTCGATTCCTAAGGAATCCCCAACCCCCTAATGGGTTCGGAAAGTTGGGTATGTGTGGGGAAGATGAGAAATGGCCCAGCACCCCCCACAACGCCCGGTTCATTGGAACCGGCCTCCTTTATAGGTCTTAATATTATAAAATTCTTAAATATAACAATATTATCCATATTACACACAATAATTAAAATAAAGCATCATTATATTAAAAAATCAAAGCAAAGTCCAAACAAAGCAAATAAATGGACACCCATCCAAAGATAAAAACATGCCTTTACATAATCCATGCCTAAATAGGACAGCCACCGGAAGGTAGAAACATGTCCTTTACATTGGTTTTAAAAAAGAAAAGCAATTTAAATTACATGATATTTAACTAATGAGGTACCCACCAAGTGGAAACATACCTCTTACAACATTTGGAAATCTAAATAAATCGATAAAAATAATAACCATTCATCATAAATAAATCATTCATCGAAGGTATTAAACAACAATAGAATGTAAACATCCATCCATGATAAATTAAATAAATTAAGCATTGAACTTAAATAAATCAACTAAGCATTGAAAATAAATTAAAGCATAATCAAATATAAAATTGAATAAGGCAAATAAAGATTCAAATTAGGGGCTACTATTTCCATTTAATTTTCTTTATTTAATATGTTTAGGGTTTTGGGAATTCATGGGTTTACGCTACTGTGAATTTTAAAAGAATTGAGATGGAGCCAAGTTTTAGACTTTAATAGGTTGATAAAGTTCTTTGATTAACCAAATTAATGTTTGAGAAGTGAAATCATGAAACTAGGTTTTGGACACTTTAAAACATTGGATTTATGATTTACGGTTAACGAATTATTGTTTTGGCTTACTGTGTTTGAATTTTAATTTGTATATTCATAAGGTTTTAAAGGATTAGGGTTTAGAAAAATTAGGGTTTAAGGTTTTAAAGGAGTTAGGGTTCACTATTTTGGGTTTTGGAGTTGAATTAGGGTTTTAGAATTTTAGAATTAGGGTTTCGGAGGATGCATTAGGTTTTAGAATTTGAAGAAACAATTGATAATTTAATGAAGCTTTATGAAAGTAAACAAAACAATTTAAAGCTTATATAAATAGAAAAGATGTTTTTAGGGTTTGTGGAAAGAAACAGACTTGAATTATGGTTTTGAAAAGAAACAGGTTCAATTAGGGCTTTAAGATTTTAAAGAAGCAAAAATAACAATTTGAAGATTTTTGGAAAACAAATAAACGAATTAAGATTTTTAAAATTTAGAAATGGTGAATTAAATTTCTTAGGGTTTTTTTTCATTTTGAAGAAACAGAAGCAATTTTTAAGATTTTCGAATGATGAAGCTACTGTAAATTCATGAAATAAATATAAAAATTCATACCTTCGTTTGTTGGTTCCACCAAAAATCACTTCTTGGATGAACAAGAACAAAGACAAGCTTTGCTGCCTTTGAAGGGTTGAATTGCTTGTTTGCTCTCTCAAAAAATTCCAATTGATTCAAGGTTTTCCTCCTCAATTTCGGTCTCAATTTTCTCCTCCCATTTTTCGTCCCCTTTTTGTGTTGTTTTTTGTCTTATTTATAGAAGAATTTTATGGTTCATTCTAGTTATTCAGAAATATAACATTCATTAATAAAAGGAAACCGAAACCTAATTGTATAAGGTTTCAGAAAATTTGCGTCGAAAAAATTTTATTGGCGAAAAAAAATTGCTGCGAAAAAATTGGGTTAGCGAAAAAGCTGCCGCAGTTGGCTGGGGCAGCGGGGGCAAATTGGCCTGCGGGCCATTTCGCCGCAACCCTATTTTTTTATTTTTTTTTGTTTATTATTTTTATTTTTAAAAATTAGATATTATAGCAAATATTTTTTAATTAAGATGACAAAAAATTGCTTTGGACTAATTAAAATATATTGGACAACACAAAAATTATTTTGGACTAATTAAAATATATTGGACAGGACTGGGTCAAAATTTAAGGGTCTACAGTTTGCCCCCTGCTTGAATGATCTGAGACTTTAGTGAAAGAGAATGAAAAGCAATAAGACTTAATTTTTGATGAGATGGTTACTTGAATTTGTTTTGGGTACTTGGACCCGAGATTGAACTTGATTTGGGTACTTGGACCTGAGATTGGGTACTTGGACCTAAGATTGGGTACTTGGACCCAAGATTGAATTTGATTTGGGTACTTGGACTCGAGATTGAAATTGATTTGGGTACTTGGACCCAAGATTGGATTGAATTTGGGTACTTGGACCTGAGATTGAATTTGATTTGGATACTTGGACCCAGGATTGGGTAATTGGACCCGAGATTGATTTGATTTGGGTACTTAGACCCGATATTGGGTACTTGGACCCAAGATTGGATCGAATTTGGGTACTTGGACCCGAGATTGATTTGATTTGGGTACTTGGACCCGAGATTGGGTACTTGGACCTGAGATTGATTTTGATTTGGGTACTTGGACCCGAGAATGGGTACTTGGACCCGAGATTGAATTTGATTTGGGTACTTGGACCCGAGAATGGGTACTTGGACCCGAGATTGAATTTGATTTGACTGACCATTTATCAGTTGAGAATTTTGGCATAACTGGTTGTTCCATTTTTATGGATTGTAGGTCTTTACCCACCAAAAATAGATCTTTATCTATTGGAAATTGGGTCTTTAACCCAGGAACATGGATCTTTATCCATTGGAGATTGGGTCTTTACTCATGAAACATGGATCTTTATCCATTGGAAATCGGATCTTTACCCTTGAAATATTGATCTTTATCCATTTGAAATCGGGTCTTTACCCTAGGAATATGGATCTTTATCCAATAGAGATTGGGTCTTTACCCTTGAAATATGGATCTTTATCCATTTGAAATCGGGTCTTTACCCTTTGAAATATGGATCTTTATCCATTGGAAATCGGGTCTTTACCCTTGAAACATGGATCTTTATCTATTGGAAATTGGGTCTTTACCCTTGAAACATGGATCTTTATCTATTGAAAATTGTGTCTTTACCCTTGAAACATGGATCTTTATCCATTGGAAATCGTGTCTTTACCCTTGAAACATGGATCTTTATCCATTTGAAATCGGGTCTTTACCCTTGAAACAAGGATCTTTATCCTTCGGACTTTGGGTCTTTACCCTTTGAAATATGGATCTTTATCCATTGGAAATTGGGTCTTTGCCCTTGAAACATGGATCTTTATCCATTGAAAATCGGGCCTTTACCCTTGAAATATGGATCTTTATCCATTGAAAATCGGGTTTCTTGGAACATGGATCTTTATCCATTGGAAATCGGGTCTTTACCCTGGCTTCAGCTCTTTTAGCTGGACTGACCTTTTGTCTTTTGCGTCATCATTCTTTTGATAGTTCTAATTTTCCATTCTTTTTGTTCTTCCTTTGCAAAAATTCAGCTATTTTTAATTGGACCTTATATCCCTTTCTCGCCCCTCTTCGTGGCAAAATATTTGTAAGTAAGTTTGCAAATATAGACTCAAAAAATTAAGAAGGAGAAACTTTGCCCCCTGTGTAGGCCCAAACCCATGATTTTTCTATGTGGGATTTGATTGACGTTTGTATTTCATCTTGTTCTTCGCAAAAGCACATATTTCCTTCTCTTTGCAAAATTACTGGAACTTTCTTTGGTAATGGGCCGTTTATGCCCCCCTGATTTGATATCTTCTTTTGATTCTTTGCTTCACAGAGTGTTTGTTGTTCACTTTGATAAAGAATAGACAATACAAGACAAGAAAGTGTGATGTGATATGCTCATGTATGCATGATATGCATGATAATACTTACAGTCGTTCCATCGACTCACAGACCGAGGTGATCAACAGAAGTGTTCTCATTGACTCCTTTTCGACGCTCATTCAAGTCTTGCATTGGAATGATAGAAAGCTTTGCATTTATGGCTTTTATCTTCAAGATGTTGAAAGTATGAATAATGGAGACCCTAAGCAGCAGAGTCAGGGATTCATCTATTTCAAACTATGTCTCAGCATGTCAGTTGATAGCTTATTCATGACCTTGCCAATAATCATTTCCTTTGCCCAATGTGTCCTTTGGAGGTTCAAAATACTTCCCTTAACTTGAAGGCTTTGTATGACAAATTTTTTTTTTTAATTTTGATTTTGAAACAAATGTTGGCTTTGCCAAATTAATGTCAATGTACCTCAGGACTTGATTTTTTCAAATCAACATATCTATAACATGACAACCCTAGTTACCATACTAAACTCGGGAATCATTTCTATTTAAGCAAGAATTGTTGCACTTCAGATAGGCACATACACATTACTTGGCCAAAGGTCTCATTGAGTTTAAATATTGTCTATCTCATATGCATGTTTATCCAAACTATCTCTACTAATAGACTCTACCTACCAAGAGAGATCAATAGGTCTTTGATAGGCTTGAAATGGGGTCTATAAGGGACACAAGTTTAAGTGAAGGCCATTTTGAGATTGGAGCTGGTGTGACACAATGGACAAACCTTCACACTACAAACTTCTTATTTGAACTTTAGGTAGCTTGGAGGCAATCTTGCTAGACTCCAAATTCCTTCTATCTTCTTGGCATTAATCTAGACCTCGATTGGAACAGTCTTTACCCTTGCAAAAAGTTTGGTACCCAAATTCATTTCTTTTCTTCTTCTCCCTTTTCTTTCTTTTTATTTTTCTTACTCTTCCCTTCCTTTGAGCATTTTATCATTTCGTCCTTCTTCCTTGTAGGACTGTCAAGCATAGAACTTTCAAGAACTGGATGGTCTTTCTCCTTTTTTCTGATTTTCCTTCTTCCTTGTAGGACTGTCAAGTATAGAACTTTCAAGAACTGGATGGTCTTTCTCCTTTTTTTCCTGATTTTGATCGAATCTTTGGTTGGGTTAGACCAATTCAAGTCAAACCATCTTTATAAACCAAATGGAAGCCTTTTGTTGTCTTAGGTAAAAGAGAACTCAGTTGGCTTTTTGAACCATTTTGGGTTTTCTTTTCTTTTTCCTTTTCTTTTTTTTTCATCTCTTTTTCTTTTCTTTTATCTTTTTTGTTTTCTTTTCTTCTCTCTTTTTTGTTTGGTCTTTTTTTGTTGGTCCTAGCTCTAAAAGAGTTGTCTTGTTTATACCAACTTGGGCTTCCAATAATGGATAAGTGGAGTGACATAAATATGTCACTCTGATGTTGATGTTGTTAAATATTATCTTTAACAGGGATGAATCATTTGTTACTCTGATGTTGATGTTGTTTTAATATATTGGAGATATTAAGGGAACTTCAACTATGTCACATCCGTCACCGCATTTATGCATAGCATTCATGTGCACAGAGAGAGAAGGGGAAAGGAGAAGATAATTCCTGACAACGGCCTCAGATAAGGCTATAGGATCAATGGGACCTAATTGAAGAAAAATGCAAAGTTTTAGGGAGGTGACTGTAATTTCAAAAAAATTTTGGGGAGGTGAATGTAATTTTTAAAAGTTGTACTGGATGTTCTTAATAGTGCACATAGAATATTCCAAAAATGGAGAGTAGAGAAAAATCGGGTCGCAACGACGCGTAACGATTTTTCCAGAAAATGCACGGTTTGGAAGATATAGGGGATTTTGACTAGGGACATTTTGGTCATTTTAATTAAGATTTATACATGAATCCAAAGTAGAAAATAAACATAAGAGTGAGTAGACGACGTCGAGGGGTTGAATATGAAATGATCGTCAAAAGAAATGGAGCCGGGCAAAACCCGAGCAAAGAAAGGACCTAAAGGGAAATTTGTAAAAAGTCGAGGGCTTATTGGTAATTTTTCAAAATGACTTGGAAACTTAAAATAGACCTTAAAAATAGAAAGTATAGGTCGAGAGGATCAAAACCATATGTAGTTTTCCTCGTGGAACTGTATGGTTTAAAAGTTACGACCGATTAATCGCCCGAGGGTATTTTAGTCTTTTCACACCCTAGGCCATAAAAATTTCAGCACAAGGAGGTTGAGGGGCCAAAATATAATTAAAAGAAAGTTAAGGGCTAGGGTTTTAAACTAATAAAAGGAAGAGACATTTGGGCTAATGAAAATTAGCCATTTAGGGTTTGTAAAAAGAAGAAAAGAAAAAGTGGTGGACAATTGGCCTTAAAAACATTCATTCACCCAAAAGTGAGCATCATTTCCCTTATATATATATCATGGCAAGAAGAACAAATCTCTCTCTCTCACCCATTCCAAATTTATGGCCACCATAGGAAGAACACCAAAGGATTTCCAATTTTTGTCAAGTTTGATTTTCAAGGTAAGTTTTAAGGTTTTCAAGTATGTAGAATTCAATTCTAGCATCAATTTTAAGTATTTATATATCTATTGGAAGGTTGGAAATTAGGGTTCTTATGGTGGATTTGGGGAAAATTTAAGTAGTGATGAGATTGATTAATTAAATGGAAGAATCAAGGTTTCTAAGGTTTAATAAGGTTAGATTAGAGTTTAGTTTGAAAAGAAATGGGAGGATAGCTTATTGTTCTAAATTGCTAAGGTTTATGTTTAAGGTTGTGTTCATGAATTTCTTGAATGAAAAACAAAGATTAAGGAAGGAGAAGAAAGAAAGGCAAAAGGGAATTAAAAGAACAAGGTTTGGTACTTTACCATAAAAGGAATTTTATTTTTCTTACAAACTTTGGTTTATGGAATTTTTGATGTTGATGCTTAAATGTATTGATTGAGTTTAAATTAAATGTTTGAGTTATGTTCTTGGTTTCTTATGGCAATTGAGTTGGTTAAATTTAATTGAAACCAAATGTTTTGAGAAAATTTGGCAAGTTGATTTGGTAAGTTGTTTTTAAACTTTAATTGGTTTGATTTGAGTTAAACATGCAAAAGTTGTCAAAGGGAAGTGTTTGAATCTTCACTTTACCATTAAAGAAGCCTTCATATTGATTTGAGAAAGATAAATAAACTATCCTATGTATTTCATATGTTTGGGCCGAAATGGTCCCAAAATGGCAGATTCTGGACTCTTATTGTGGCAGCTGTTTGAGGTAGCAAATGAATGAATTTTTCAACGAAATTTTACGTGTAATTAGCCAACATATGAAATAAGTTTTATGTAAAATTTCAGCCAAAAATAAGATTATTTACTTGGTCAAATGCATGACTGAAGTGGACTGAAATTCTGACAAAAACCCAGATTTTACTATTCATGTGGTCATGCCATTTTCGTTGCCGATTTTTCATGTCGCGACACTATTCATTTGGTCAATTTGTGAATTTTGAGGAATGCTTTGAAATGTTTGATATGTTTATTGTGGATGTTAAATATGTGAAAAAGGGTAATGGTTTGACTAAAGAATGTGGTGCAAGGCGTAAATGGCAAAGCGCGTCGGGAATTAAAATGATTTCTCGAGTCATTCTAAAATGAAGTTTGAGACTTAAATTGAATCATTTTAACCTTTATGCTCTACTGGATAGTTGGGAGTGGTAGATAAGGGTATGGTGCACTATACTAACTTATGCAGTACTGCCACTTATTGTGTTTGATGCACCCTGGCGGTTACCTTCGGGTATAGGCCGTGGAGCGGAGATGTTGTGAAATTGTGATTGGAATGCTCCGGCGATTACCTACGGGTATAGGCCGTAGAGCGGAATTGGTTATAACCATGGTGGTGAGGGCCACCTATGTTACAGTGGTGAGGGCCACTGCCTTATCGCTATGGTTCCCTATATGCAGTAGAGCCTGAGCCAAAGTCTTGTGTTTCTTTTAAACTACGTAATGCAAAATGAGTTTGAATTATGGTTTTTACATTTGTTGGAAGCATATTTACACTGAATGTACAGTAACTTCCATTGGTTTAAGGTGGGTTGATTTATGATTTAATTATTTCCTTTTATTTCAAATGCTTTCATGTTTTACTTATATTTTCATCGGTAAAGTACCCACTAAGCGTCATTGCTCAGCGAGTTGAGTTTTCTTGACTCGTAGGTTTGGAGCAGTAGATTTCGGTGATTAGCATCGAGCAGCACAACACAGCGCAGCACCTCAGAGTAGCCTTTCATTTCCTATATCATGAGTTGGCTAGTTGTGGCATGTATATGAAAATATAAGATTGAGAATTTCTATGTTATACTATACGATAGTAGTATGTAATAATAAGAAACCTCTACTTTAATTTGTATTAGAAGTGTGAATTCTTCTTGCAGGTTTGTAGTTGAGGGTATAAGGTGGATTCATTGGGAGTGTATTGAAACTGATTGTATTCGCATTGGTTTGTGTAAAAATGTTTTCAAAAATCAGAAAATCAGTTTTGTCGACACTTGGGATCCAAATTTCTAGGCGAACCTCTGGCAAAATTTTTGTAAAATCGGAATAAAAATTTGACTAAGTAAAATTGGTAGCAACATTTGGATAGTGTGGCGCCTCTACTCGGCTTACACATGTAGGTCGGGAAGGGGTATTACAATTTTTGTATCAGAGCTCCGGTTTAACTGCTTCTGGGTAATTCAACATAGGAGGATGTACGTTTTATGTCGGGAGTGGCCATTACAGATGTAAAACGAGATATCCTATAGTAAATAGGAGATAAAAAGTAGGCATCATTTAGGAAGGAAATATAGGAAAATAAATAAGGGTATGTTTGCATATATTTGATTAAGTGTTTTGTCTTTATATACATGCCACATAGGGTTTAATAGTGTTGCTGGACTGTGCTATTTTTTACTATGAGTTATGTGTTAGAATATAGATGTCGCGAGAGTCCTCTCAAAGAGCCGTAGAGGGGGAAGTTGAATCTCGAGCGTCACATATTGTAGAGACACATGTATCTGAAACACCGGAGGCTGAGCAACCCTCAGTGGGAGCTCCTCTTCCGAATGAGATGTTGCAACAGATGGCTGCAGTGCTGCGACAGATAGCGGGCGTTGCCCCGACACCACCACCAGTGCTAGCACCCGTACCAGTACCTGCTGTAGGAGGGGAAAGGAAACCCCCGATCGAAAAGATAAGAAAGTACGGGGCGAAGGAGTTTAGGGCCCGAAGAGATGATGATTCTTCTATAGTCGAGTATTGGCTGGAAGGAACGGTACAAGCCTTAGATCAGTTACAGTGTACTCCAGAGGAGCGAGTGGTATGTGCTACTTCCTTATTAGTGGAAGAAGCATATATATGGTGGGACACAGTTCAACAATGAGTTCCACCGGAACAGAGGACATGGGATTTTTTTTTGTGAATGAGTTCAAGAGGAAGTTTATATCGGAGGCATACCTAGATGCCAAGAAAAAGGAGTTTCTACACTTAAAGCAAGGTCGACTGACCGTTGCCGAATATGAGAGGGAATTTACTAGGCTGAGTAGGTATGCCAAGAAGACGATTGAAGACGAACATGATAGGTGTAAGCAATTCCAGGATGGTTTGAATAATGAGATTAGGATGCAGTTAATTGCTGCTAATATCAAGGAATTTTCCGAGTTGGTCACTAGGGCTCTGGAAGTAGAGCAATGTCAGGTGGATGAGCGAAATAGGAGACAGAGGGTAAGACCAAGAAGGGATACCTAGAGTTATTCAGAAAATTTCCAGCTATCAAGGAAACAGTTTAGAGAAGGTAGTTCCATGGGAGGAAATCAGAGCAGGATATCCAGTCAAAGGTCGATTCGGGGCGGCCCGAGTCAAGCTACCTTTGTAGCCAGTACTGGTGGGTCTGGGAGAGGACAAGGAAGAGGGCGTGGCCAAGGTGGAGGTAACTTTGCTCAGCCCGAAACTATCGGAGGAAGTGAAAACACCCATCCACGCTGTGTTCAATGTGGGCGTAGGCATTCAGGAAAATGTTGGGGCAAGGCCTGGGTATGTTTTATTTGTGGAGCGAAGGACCACTTTAAACGAGAATGCCCCTTAAGACAGCAAAATACACTAGATAATACCGAAGGATCTAGAGCCGTAGTTGGAAGGGGAAAGGGGCAGAGGTAGAGGACAAAGCTCTTCGCAAGTTCAATTCGAAACGATGGACAGACCTGAAACTGGAGCTCCTACCAAGATGTATGCAATGAAGGCACGTGAAGAAGAGGAAGCCCCCGACGTCATAGCAGGTTAGCTATTTATGTTTGGAATGCCGATTTATGCTTTAATAAACCCAAGTTCTTCACATTCAAATATATATGCATGAAAAATGAAAAATTAAAGGATTTAGAAGTAGAACTTGAAACAGATGGAGTTTAGTTACAAATCCTTTGGGTAGTGAGATGGTTACTAGGAAGGTAATAAAGGATTGTCCTGTAGAAGTACACGGACACACTTTCTTAGGTGATTTGTTTGAGTTGCCATTATAGGAATTTGACGTAATACTTGGAATGGATTGGCTGACCAAACATAAGGCATTAGTGGATTGAGAAAAAAAAAAAAGACGGATCCCTAAGACTATGTGTAGATTATCGGCAGTTAAATAAGCTGACAATTAAGAATAAATACCCGCTACTCCGGATAGACAATTTATTTGATCAATTGAAAGGTGTGGGAGTTTTCTCAAAGATTAATCTGCGATCCGGCTATCATTAACTGAAGATTAAAGATGAAGATATACCAAAGACTACATTCAGAACCCGATATGGACATTATGAGTTTATCGTAATGCCTTTTGGGCTCAGGAATGCACCTGCGGTATTCATGGATTTGATGAACTGGATTTTCCATCCTTATTTGGACCAGTTTGTCGTGGTATTCATTGATGACATACTGGTTTACTCAAAGAATGCAAAGGATCATGACCGGCGCTTGAGAATCATGTTACAAACATTGAGGGAGAAGCAGTTATACGCCAAATTCAGCAAGTGTGAATTTTGGTTAGAAGAAGTGGCCTTTTAGGACATATTGTATCGGCGGAAGGAATAAGAGTTGATTCTAAGAAGGTAGAAGCAGTATTGGATTTGAAAGAATGCTATTGGTGGCCAGGGATGAAGAGAGATGTGGTAGATTACGTGGCAAAATGTTTAACCTGCCAACAAGTAAAGGCAGAACATCAACTAGCCTCGGGACTTCTACAACCTATTACGATTCCAACATGGAAATGGGATCATATAACTATAGATTTTGTGACGGGACTACCAATGACAAGAGACAAACATGATGCAATATGGGTGATAGTAGACTAGCTAACTAAGTCAGCTCAATTCTTACCAGTAAGGATGGACTACTCCCTGGATAAGTTAGCGGACTTGTACATTAAAGAGATTGTACGACTTCATGGAGTTCCAACATCAATCATATCGAAAAAAGATCCATGCTTTACATCGAACTTTTGGCAAAAGTTCCAAACGGCTTTGGGAACTCAAACGGACTAGAGTACGTTGTTTCATCCACAGACGGACGGACAGTCAGAGAGGGTAATCCAAATCTTGGAAGATATGTTAAGAGCGTGCATATTAGAATTCAAAGGTAGCTGGGAGAAGTACTTAAGTTTAATGGAGTTCGCTTACAACAACAGCTACCAGTCCAGCGTACAGATGGCTCCTTATGAAGCACTATAAGGACGAAAATGCAGGACTCCAATTTGCTGGACGGAATTAAGCGAAGCAAAGATCTTGGGCCCGGAGATAGTTAAGTAGACCGAGGAGAAAGTAGAAATTATCCGGGATCGGTTAAAAGCTGTGGCGGATAGAAAAAAAAAATCATACGCGGACCTGAAGAGAAGAGACATAGAATTCAATTCTGGTGATAAGGTATTTCTTAAGGTTTCACCATGGAAGAAAGTGCTAAGATTTAAACAAAAGGGTAAGCTAAGTTCAAGGTTATTGGGCCTTACAAAGTCATTGAACGTATAGGTCCGGTAGCTTACCAATTGGCATTGCCACCCGAATTAAGTAAAATACATGATGTTTTCCACGTTTCAATGCTAAGGAGGTATCGTTCATATCCAACCCATGTTATACAAGCTCAAGATATCGAGATTCAGCCCGACCTGACATACGAGGAAGAGCCGGTAGAAACCTTAGCACGGGAAATCAAAGAGTTGCGAAATAAGAAGATCCCATTGGTCAAAGTGCTTTGGAGGAATCACAAAGTAGAAGAAGCTACATGGGAACACGAAGAAACTGTGAGGAAGTAGTACCCATATTTATTTCAACCTGATGGGCTTCGAGACGAAGCCTAAATTAACGAGGGAGGAACTGTCACATCCGTCACCGTATTTATGCATAGCAGTCACGTGCACAATGAAAGAAGGGGAAAGGAGAAGATAATTCCTGACAACGGCCTCAGATAAGGCTATAGGATCAATGGGACCTAATTGAAGAAAAATGCAAAGTTTTAGGGAGGTGACTGTAATTTAAAAAAAATTTTGGGGAGGTGAATGTAATTTTTAAAAGTTGTACTAGATGTTCTTAATAGTGCACATAGCAGATTCCAAAAATGGAGAGTAGAGAAAAATCGGGTTGCAACGACGCGTAACGGTTTTTCCAGAAAACGCACGGTTTGGAAGATATAGGGGATTCTGACTAGGGACATTTTGGTCATTTTAATTAAGATTTATACATGAATCCAAAGTAGAAAATAAACATAAGAGTGAGTAGAGGACGTCGAGGGGTTGAATATGAAACGATCGTCAGAAGAAACGGAGCCGGGCAAAACCCGAGCAAAGAAAGGACCTAAAGGGAAATTTGTAAAAAGTCGAGGGCTTATTGGTAATTTTTTAAAACAACTTGGAAACTTAAAATAGACCTTAAAAATAGAAAGTAGAGGTCGAGAGGATCAAAACCATATGTAGTTTGCCTCATGGAACTGTACGATTTAAAAGTTACGACCGATTAATCGCCTGAGGGTATTTTAGTCTTTTCACACCCTAGGCCATAAAAATTTCAGCACAAGGAGGTTGAGGGGCCAAAATATAATTAAAAGAAAGTTAAGGGCTAGGGTTTTAAACTAATAAAAGGAAGAGACATTTGGGCTAATGAAAATTAGCCATTTAGGGTTTATAAAAAGAAGAAAAGAAAAAGTGGAGGACAATTGGCCTTAAAACATTCATTCACCCAAAAGTGAGCATCATTTCCCTTATATATATATATATATCATGGCATGAAGAACAAATCTCTCTCTCTCACTCATTCCAAATTTTCGGCCACCATAGGAAGAACACCAAAGGATTTCCAATTTTTGTCAAGTTTGATTTTCAAGGTAAGTTTTAAGGTTTTCAAGTATGTAGAATTCAATTCTAGTATCAATTTTAAGTATTTATATATCTATTGGAAGGTTGGAAATTAGGGTTCTTATGGTGGATTTGGGGAAAATTTAAGTAGTGATGAGATTGATTAATTAAATGGAAGAATCAAGGTTTCTAAGGTTTAATAAGGTTAGATTAGAGTTTAGATTGAAAAGAAATGGGAGGATAGCTTATTGTTCTAAATTGCTAAGGTTTATGTTTAAGGTTGTGTTCTTGAATTTCTTGAAGGAAAAACAAAGATTAAGGAAGGAGAAGAAAGAAAGGCAAAAGGGAATTAAAAGAACAAGGTTTGGTACTTCACCATAAAAGGAATTTTATTTTTCTTACAAACTTTGGTTTATGGAATTTTTGATGTTGATGCTTAAATGTATTGATTGAGTTTAAATTAAATGTTTGAGTTATGTTCTTGGTTTCTTATGGCAATTGAGTTTGTTAAATTTAATTGAAACCAAATGTTTTGAGAAAATTTGGCAAGTTGATTTGGCAAGTTGTTTTGAAACTTTAATTGGTTTGATTTGAGTTAAACATGCAAAAGTTGTCAAAGGGAAGTGTTTGAATCTTCACTTTACCATTAAAGAAGCCTTCATATTGATTTGAAAAAGATAAATAAACTATCCTATGTATTTCATATGTTTGGGCCGAAATGGTCCCAAAATGGCAGATTCTGGACTATTTTTGTGGCAGCTGTTTGAGGTAGCAAATGAATGAATTTTTCAACGAAATTTTACATGTAATTATCCAACATATGAAATAAGTTTTCTGTAAAATTTCAGACAAAAATAAGATTATTTACTTGGTCAAATACATGACTGAAGTGGACTGAAATTCTGACGAAAACCCAGATTTTACTATTCATGTGGTCATGCCATTTTCGTTGCCGATTTTTCATGCCGCGACACTATTCATTTGGTCAATTTGTGACTTTTGAGGAATGCTTTGAAATGTTTGATATGTTTATTGTGGATGTTAAATATGTGAAAAAGGGTAATGGTTTGACTAAAGAATGTGGTGCGCGGCGTAAATGGCAAAGCGCGTCGGGAATTAAAATGATTTCTCGAGTCATTCTAAAATGAAGTTTGAGACTTAAATTGAATCATTTTAACCTTTATGCTCTACTGGATAGTTGGGAGTGGTAGATAAGGGTATGGTGCACTATACTAACTTATGCAGTATTGCCACTTATTGTGTTTGATACACCCCGACGGTTACCTTCGGGTATAGGACGTGGAGCGGAGATGTTGTGAAATTGTGATTGGAATGCTCCGGCGGTTACCTACGGGTATAGGCCATAGAGCGGAATTGGTTATAACCATGGTGGTGAGGGCCACCTATGTTACAGTGGTGAGGGCCACTGCCTTATCGCTATAGTTCCCTATATGCCAGTAGAGCCTGAGCCAAAGTCCTGTGTTTCTTTTAAACTACGTAATGCAAAATGAGTTTGAATTATGGTTTTTACATTTGTTGGAAGCATATTTACACTAAATGTATGGTAACTTCCATTGGTTTAAGGTGGGTTGATTTATGATTTAATTATTTCCTTTTATTTCAAATGCTTTCATGTTTTATTTATATTTTCATCGGTAAAGTACCCACTAAGCGTCATTGCTCAGCGAGTTGAGTTTTCTTGACTCGTAGGTTTGGAGCAATAGATTTCGGTGATTAGCATCGAGCAGCACAACACAGCGCAGCACCTCAGAGTAGCCTTTCATTTCCTATATCATGAGTTGGCTAGTTGTGGCATGTATATGAAAATATAAGATTGAGAATTTCTATGTTATACTATACGATAGTAGTATGTAATAATAAGAAACCTCTACTTTAATTTGTATTAGAAGTGTGAATTCTTCTTGCAGGTTTGTAGTTGAGGGTATAAGGAGGATTCATTGGGAGTGTATTGAAACTGATTGTATTCGCATTGGTTTGTGTAAAAATGTTTTCAAAAATCAGAAAATCAGTTTTGTCGACACTTGGGACCCAAATTTCTAGGCGAACCTCTGGCAAAATATCTGTAAAATTGGAACAAAATTTTGACTAAGTAAAATTTGTAGCAACATTTGGATAGTGTGGCGCCTCTACTCGACTTACACATGTAGGTCGGGAAGGGGTGTTACAAACTACCCTTACGGTTTTGAGAACATCAACTATCCTTATGGTCTTGAAAACATCAACTACCCTTATGGTCTTGAGAACTTCAACTATCTTCATAGTCTTGAGAACTTCAACTATCCTCATGATCTTGACTAATCATTGCTTTCTTTGATCTTCTTGCCTCTTCATCTTAGTGATCATAAGACTTGTCAAATGTATCACACCAACTCAAGGTAGGTTATTGGGGTTTGTAAGCCAATGAAAAGAAAGCTATAATTTTATGAAGGCTCAAAGGGATGACTAGGGATTGATATTTAATAGGTGGATACTAGTTGTTGGCTAACCAAACAATGCTTAGATCATTTCCCTCTTAAATAAGCAGAGTTCAATTTTGCCTCGAAAGTTTGTCAAAGCATGTTCTAAGACTGGCTAGAAACTAGACAAAGGTAATTATGCAGGAGCCCTCTCTAAGTAAGCATACACAACTCAATGCTATAGAGCAATTCCCTCACCTAGTAAAGTCATTCGAGTCATGATGCATAAATATATTAATTCATGAATTATCAAGCTAGATTTCTCATTGGTTGAGCACCAAAATGAACAAAGGCCAAAAAAAATTTTGATGAAAGTAATTTATTCAAACAAATTTAATTTTAAAAAAATATGATTGTTCCAATTAAATACTAAAGAAAGTAAAATTGAAAAGCAACATTCAAGCTAATATGATTGTTCCATGGCCTCTTTTATTTCTTCCATCCTGGTAGTACAAAGATGTACCATGATTTGAAACAGCACTACTGGTGGTCTGGTATAAAGAGAGACATTACAGAATTTGTGTCCAAATGTCTCACATGTCAAAGGATAAAAGCTGAGCATCAAGTTCCAACAGGGTTGCTTCAACCTTTAATAGTGCCTGAATGGAAATGGGAGAGAGTGACAATGGATTTTGTATCAGGGTTGCCATTAACTCACAAGAAGCATAATGCTATTTGGGTGATTGTTGATTGGTTAACAAAGACAGCTCATTTCCTTCCTGTTAGAATAGACTATTCTCTTGAAATGTTGGCTGAGCTGTATATTAGTGAGATAGTGAAGTTGCATGGAGTCCCAATTTCTTTAGTGTCTGATCGAGATCCCCGGTTTACTTCGAGATTTTGGAAGAGTTTGCATGGTGCTTTGGGTTCTCGATTATACTTTAGTACTGCTTTTCATCCATAGACAGATGGGCAGTCAGAGAGAGTGATACAAATTATTAAGGATATATTGAGAAGCTGTGTTATTGATTTCTCTGGAAGTTGGGACAGATTTTTGCCACTTGTAGAATTTGCTTACAACAATAGTCACCAATCCAGTATTGGTATGGCACCTTTTGAGGCATTGTATGGTAGAAGATGCAGAACTCCATTATGTTGGAATGACATTGGAGAGCGCAAGTTAATTGGTCCTGATTTGATTAAAGAAACTGAAGAGAAAGTGAAGATAATTCGGGATCGGTTGAAAGCAGCTTCAGACCGACAGAAGTCTTACTCAGATTTGAAGAGGAGAGATATAAAGTTTGATATTGGAGATAAAGTATTTTTGAAAGTGTCTCCTTGAAAAAAGATATTGAGATTTGGTCGAAAAGGGAAGCTGAGTCCTCGTTTCATTGGACCGTATGAAGTTTAGGAAAGAATTGGGCCAGTTGATTTTCGTCTTGCTTTGCCGCCTGAGTTGGATAGAATCCATAATGTATTCCATGTTTCTTTGTTGAAGAGGTACAGATCATATCCATCACATATCTTGCCAATTGAATCCATTGAAGTGAGTCCGGATCTGACATTTGAGGAAGAACCAGTTGCTATTTTGGCACATGAAGTGAAAGAGTTGAGGAATAAAAAAGTGCCATTAGTGAAGGTTTTATGGAAGAATCATGGGAAAGAAGAGGCAACTTGGGAGAGCGAGCAAGCAATGCAAGATCAGTATCCTCAATTATTTCAGACTTGATACCAGGTAATTTCGAGGACGAAATTTCTTTTTAGAGGGGGAGAATTGTAATATCCCAATGGATGCCCTAGAAGTTTTAATATAATTGTTGTTTATTGGAATTAAAATGTATATGTGTATTGAAAAGAGAAAAGAATTCAAAAGAGAGTGTATATGTTGTATATATGGAAATATATATAACATATACACAAGTCAAATGGATGGTCAAAGGAAGAAGATATTTATTTTGTTAATTGTGAAAATACTAAAAAGGGCATGTAAGTTAAAGGAAGTTAAAATAAATGGAAGAGGGTATTTAGGTAATTTTCTTTTTAAATTGCTTGGTGGAGGTTTAAAGAGATGCAAAAGTTGACTTTACTTCTTTTACTTTTCATTTTTCTTCTTTCCAATTGCTTGGCCGGCCATCCCAAAGACAAGAGAGCAAGAGAGGGTTCTTGAGTGCTAAAATCAAGTTGAAGGGAGAATCAAGTGATTGAATTGGAAAATATTGAAGTTTCATCAACCTTGGTAAGTTCTCTCTCTTGATTTCTTTCGTTATTTGAAGTTGTGTAAAAGTTTGATTGTTGATGTTTGAAAGTAGGGTTGTGTTGATTGTAATATGTTGGAATATGTTTGATTTATTAGATTGTGGTGTTGATTTTGGTTTAAAGATAAGAAGTTAAATTAGTGTTAGTTTTGGAAGTGAAGAGTTGAGTTTGAATTAGGGTTTTGAGTTGATAATTGTGGTAGATGTTGAGTTTGGTTAATTATTTTCATAGACTTTCATGTTGTTTGTGTTTGTTGGAGTTGTAAGCATAAAATATGTGAATTTGGTCAGAAACAGAGGCATTTTGGATGCCACGCCCGTGGCCTTGGTTGCCATGGCCGTGGCCATTTGTAGCCATGGTCGTGGAGGTTTGGAGCAAAGGAGGCAGAAGTGTTTTCTAAGCCACACCCGTGGGGGTTGGGGTGGCCACGGCCGTGGGCTCTAGCATGGGGTGTTGATTTGTAAAGTGTGTTATAAAGGTCTAAGATGAGGTTAATAAGTTGTAATATCCTCATTTATGCCCTAGAAGTTTTGCATATTGTAGTTGTTGTTGTTGGGTTAAATTGGGGGAAGAAGAGTATATGTATATGTGTTTTGGAAATTTAGGGTTTAGAGACAAGTTTATATGTTGTGTATATGATGATATATATAACATATAAATGGGTCAAAGGAAGAGTCAAAGGAAAAGAGATATTTTTGTGTTAAGTGTGTAATTACATATAAGGGCTTATATGAGACAAGAAGTTAGTTATTTGAGTGAGGGCATTTTGGTAATTGCGTGGATAAAATCACTTGGTGGAGATTAAAAGCAAAATTTGACTTGGTGTGTTCATTATTTTCCTTTTTCTTTCAAGAGGTGGCCGGCCATTGAAGAGAAGAGAGAGCAAGGAAGGTGTTCTTGATGCTTGGAGCAAATTGAAGAAACAATCAAAGGATTTGACAAGGGATTTGTGGAATTTTTTCTTTGTAAGTAAGTAATCTTTTGTTTTCTTTACTTATTTGGAGGTTGTGTTGGAAGTGAGTTAGGGTTTGGTGATTTTGTGATTTAATGGATTTGAGATGTGTTGTGTTGTGTCCTCAAGTATTAAATTGGTTTTAAGTTAATAGTTTATATAGTTGTTGTTGTTAGAAGTGGTAGATGTTGATTTGGAAGGATGGAGAAGGATGTTGGTTTTAGGGTTTTGAGATGATGTGTGTGCTTAATTGTTATATTAATGTGTTATGAAGTGTTTCTTGTGATGATTATGTGTTTAGAACATTGTTTATGTTCATTTGAAACATGTTATATGAGGGATATTGTGTTTGAGTGCAATTGAGAAAGTGTTGGTTTTAGTTAGATTGTGTTTGTGGGTGACACGGCTAAGTGCATTTAAAGGGACACGGGCGTGTCAATTATTTGAGGAAGCTACTGCCTCTTTTGTTGTTAGTGACACGGGCGTGTTCCATCAAGTGGTTGGGCGTGTCCTACAAATGAATTACATATTGTTTTTTTTACTTTGTTTCTTTTTACATTGCTTTGATTCTTTAAAGGTTCCATTGTTTCTAAACTTACATATGAACATTATAAACATGTTTCAAACACAAGAATGATTTAATCAAATGAATGTGGAAGATCATAAAGCTATGAATCATATCAATTGTGTTTTGCCCTAATTGCATTATTGAGATTTAGCAATGTTATTATGCACTTTGAATGGTAATGTGTTTCATGAGTAATGTATATTGAAATGTTGTATCAAAGATGAAATGATAATTCAAATAAGACATGACATGAGACAATGCCATTGTGTTTGGCTATGATGAATGATGCTTTATGAGATCTAATGTGATCATGGAT
The DNA here is from genome assembly GCA_947685225.1 of Garcia nutans. Lineage (NCBI taxonomy): Eukaryota > Viridiplantae > Streptophyta > Magnoliopsida > Malpighiales > Euphorbiaceae > Garcia > Garcia nutans. The sequence goes on from CANTUV010000031.1 coordinate 61,038,387, forward strand.
GAGATAAATATACACTTGAATAATGAAGTGTTATATTGTGAAATGAAATGTGAAGCCATTGTTATTGGCTAATGTGATTCAATGGAAATAAATGAGGCATGTTTGCCTAAATGATAATGAGAATTGAGAATGAAATCTAAATGAATTGTGTGGCTAATGTGTTATTCCATTTTCAGAGTTTGTTGTTGGTGGCATGCCTAATAAGAGTAACAATCTCTTGAAGTTAGGTTGGATTGAATCCTTGAAGCCTAATTGAGATGTTACCACCCTTGAAGCTAGGTTGGGTTTTGTTCTTGAAGCCAAGTTGGGTTGAAGCTTAGCATGCTTTGCTCCCCTTGAAGCTTGGTTGAACCTAATCCTTGAAGCCTAGTTGGGTATATGATATTGATAAATGTGATGATAAAACCAAAACATTAACTCTAAAAATTGAATGGCATATTAGTGTATTTTGGGCCCATGCATGTGTTTGCTTAGATGTAAATGTTGAATGGTGAAATGTTTGAATAATGAGATTATGTTTGTCTTTGTTTAGTGTTGACTATGAATGGTTAAATGAACAATAATAAGGTATATGACAAGATATTGAAATGTGACATGCAATGTGAAAGTATGTTGTTAGTTTTGCATATATGATGTTACATTCATGATATGGTTTGAGAAATGACATTGCATTGCACTAAGTCATATCATTTGCATGATTATCTTACTAAGCCCTTGGCTTAGCGCGATAGTGTTTAATCGCGCAGGTGATAGAACTGATAGGATCGAACCCGAGAGCTCTTCGAGACCGAGTGAGAGTAGACATTGAAGAGTTAATTTTGGGAGCTTGAAGATCAGAGCTGACTTGCCAATCATGTATATTTCTTTTATATTTTGTAAAGTAATGTTTATAATGTAAATTTGTAAATATTTTATAACTTCCGCTGTGTAATATTTAAATGTATATGTATATCTAATATGTTTTGTTTTATAAGTAAATGACCTATTTTTCTATAATGTATATAATTGAAAGGTTATGGTTTTGTTTAAAATGTTTTAAATGTTAAGGAAACCGTAGCATCCCTATGTTTGGTGCACTTATGCTACATTGTTGTGGTTGTAGTGTGTGTGCATTGGATATGGGGGTGTTACAATTGTTTTGGTATCAGAGCCTAGGTTTGAGATTCTCAACCTAGGAAAAATGTAATAAAAAGAATATTTTTACTTAAAAAGTGGTTTTGAATAACAAATACATTTGAGATTGGCAGTCTCTGATCTTTAATAAGATGTAATCTACTATGTGTGCAGACATAGGTTGTGATGGATTCACATTCAAGTCAGTCGGTTGAGGCTAGTGCTGAGAGTAATGCTCCTGATGGTGGAGCTAGGGTTGTTAGTACTGGTGAGGCACCTGCTTCTGGGTCAGGTAGACCAGTAGGTGATGAGGTTCCGCCAGCCTGGTTTATGCATATGATGGAAGCTATGAGACAAGCACCTGTGCAACCACAGCCACCACCCCCTCAGCCCTTAGTTTCTGTAAGGCATTATGACAAACTGAGGAAATATGGAGCAGAGGATTTCTTTGGTACAGTTGATCCAGTTGTGGCAGAACAGTGGCTTGATAGAGTTCAGAGGGTATTTGTTCAGTTGCAAGCCACCCCTGAGGAAAAGTTTGACTATGCAAGATCTTTGCTATAAAAAGATGCATATAGTTGGTGGAAAACAGTGCCCCATTCTATGGATGATCCACCAACTTTGTCATATGCTGACTTTTTGAGAGAATTTGAATTGAAGTATAATCCAAGGGAGTATAAAGATGGGAAGAAAAGAGAGTTTTTAGATTTGAGGCAGAATCGCCGGACCGTGACAGAGTATGAGGTTGAATTTATCCGGTTGAGTGAGTATGCTGGGGGAATTATAGTTGATGAGATTGATAGATGCAGGAGATTTGAGGAGGGATTGCGGCCTTCTCTTATGTGTCATGTGGCTGGTTCAAGATATACTGATTTTTCCCAGCTTGTGGCAGCAGCTCGCAGTGTAGAGAGAGCTCAAGTTATTGCAGCTGCTTCAGAGGAAGAGACTAGAGTTAGGAGGCCCCAGTTCGAGGCAGGGTCTTCTTCTGCGAAGAGAGGAAAGGGGAGTTTTATTCCTCGGGTTGGTAGGAGTCAGAGGCTTACTGGTAGGTCAGTACAGTCTCAGAGGCAGAGATTTAGACCTGCAGCTTCAGTGGCTAGTGCTCCAACTCCAATGACTCAGAGATCTACTTACCCCATCTGCATTCATTGTGGTAGGCCTCATGGTGGTTCTTGTTGGAAGGCAGGTGTTGCAGGGGTATGCTTCAGGTGTGGATCACCAGATCACTTTGTGAGAGATTGCCCGGAGAGGCAAGAGCCGATGCCAGTTGATTCTGCCGCTTCTCGAGCTAGTGTGAGGGGAGGTAGAGGCAGCAGAGGTGCCAGCCGAGGAGGTAGAGCAGGATTCAGTTCTAGAGGCGGTGCTACATCCAGGGAGGGTAGACCAGAGGAGGTTGGTTCTTCCCAGAGGATGTATGTTATGCAGAGGCAGCCTGATGCATCGGCAGTCATTGCGGGTACTTTTTATTTATTTAATACTGCAGTACTTGCTTTGATTGATCCGGGTTCCACGCATTCATATATTAGTGCATCTATTTTGCCTGTCTCTGATATGCATGCTGAGTCCTTAGGATTTGATGTGTTGGTGACAAATCCGTTAGGGCATAGTGTGGTTGTGAGTAAGGTGCATAGAGATAGTGCAGTAGTGGTGCAGGGTGAGGAGTTCCTTGGGGATTTGATTGAGATGCCATTTAAGGAATATGATGTTATTTTGGGCATGGACTGGTTATCTCGACATGGAGCTGTGGTGGATTGTAAAAAGAAAATTGTTTCTTTGAGAACTGGTGATGGTAGAGAGGTGATAGTATCTAATGAGCAGGAACAGCTAGCCTCCTTATTTGTTTCAGCTGTTGCAGCCAGGAGGTTGATTAGAAAGGGGTGTGAAGCCTATCTCGCTCATGTGATAGATACTAGAGTGAAGGGTTTTCCCATTGATAGCATTGCCACAGTTGCTGAGTTCCCTGATGTGTTTCCAGAGGAGTTGCCTGGATTGCCTCCAGAGAGAGAGGTGGAGTTTGGTATTGAATTGTTACCTGGTACCACTCCTATCTCTATTACTCCTTATAGAATGGCACCAGCAGAATTGAGGGAGTTAAAAGTGCAGTTACAGGAGTTGTTGGACAAAGGATTTATTCGCCCCAGTGTTTCTCCGTGGGGAGCTCCTGTGCTATTTGTGAAGAAGAAAGATGGTACCATGAGGTTGTGTATCGATTATAGGCAATTGAATAAGGTGACTATTAAAAATAAATATCCTTTGCCTAGAATCGATGATCTCTTTGATCAGTTGAAGGGTGCAGCTGTGTTTTCTAAAATTGATCTGAGATCTGGGTACCATCAGCTAAGAGTCAGAGCTGAGGATGTTCCGAAGACAGCTTTTCGGACCAGGTATGGGCATTATGAGTTTTTAGTTATGCCTTTTGGTATGACGAATGCACCTGCAGCTTTTATGGATTTGATGAATAGAGTGTTTAGGTCCTATTTGGATCAATTTGTAGTGGTCTTCATCGATGACATTCTGGTGTATTCGCGGAATGAGGAGGAACATGATTTGCATCTGCGGATTGTGTTGCAGATCTTGAGAGAGAAGCAATTGTTTGCCAAATTGTCGAAGTGTGAGTTCTGGTTGGATCAAGTCGCTTTTCTTGGACATATTGTTTCATCAGAAGGTATCAGAGTTGATCCGAGCAAAGTTGAAGCTATTCTGAATTGGAGTCCACCCAAGTCTGTGATAGAGATTAGAAGTTTTCTGGGTTTGGCAGGCTATTACCGACGATTTGTGAAAGGTTTTTCTTTAATAGCTACTCCACTCACCAGATTACTTCGTAAGGGAGTTAAATTTGTGTGGACTGATCAGTGTCAGGCGAGCTTTGAGCAGTTGAGAGATATGTTCACTCAAGCGCCTGTTCTTACTTTACCTGTTGAAGGCAAACCTTATGTGATCTATAGTGATGCTTCACATTGAGGTTTGGGGTGTGTTTTGATGCAAGAAGGGAAAGTTATAGCTTATGCATCTAGACAGTTGAAACCGCATGAGCTTAATTATCCTACCCATGATTTGGAATTGGCAGCCATTGTGTTTGCATTGAAGATTTGGCGCCACTATCTGTTTGGAGAGAAATGTTTCATCTACACTGATCACAAGAGTTTGAAGTATTTGGGTGTCCAGAAAGAACTCAATCTTCGCCAGAGAAGATGGTTAGAATTGATTAAAGACTACGACTGCTTGATTGACTATCATCCAGGTAAAGCAAATGTTGTTGCTGATGCTTTGAGTCGGAAGTCTTTAGCTGGTTTAACAATTTACTCGCTCTCGTTGCTTGTTGAGTTGAGAGCATTGTGTGCCAGTTTTGTATCTTGTGATAATGGTGCATTGTTGGCACAGTTGCATTTGAAACCGGTTTTGTTAGATCAGATCAAAGAAGCTCAGTTGGCTGATAAGAAGATACAAAAGATTGTTTCGGATTGTCAGAGTGGAAAGGGTAGAGATTTTGTTGTGAAGAGTGATGGGAGTCTATGGTTCAAGAGCAGATTGTGTGTACCCGATGATGCTGATTTGAAAAGGGTTATTTTGGAAGAAGCTCATCAGTCGATGTTTGCTATGCATCCGGGTAATACGAAGATGTATCATGATTTGAGACAGCATTATTGGTGGATTGGGTTAAAGAGAGACATTGCTGGGCTTGTATCGAAATGTCTCACTTGTCAGAAGGTTAAAGCAGAGCATCAAGTTCCAACCGGGTTGCTTCAACCGTTGTCAGTGCCAGAATGGAAATGGGAAAGAGTGACAATGGATTTTGTGTCTGGGTTGCCATTGACACAAAAGAAACATGATGCCATATGGGTGATTGTGGATAGATTGACTAAGACAGCTCATTTCCTTCCGGTGCGGATGGATTACTCTTTGGAGAGGTTGGCTGAGCTGTATATCCATGAGATTGTGAAACTGCATGGTGTTCCAACTTCTTTAGTGTCTGATCGAGATCCCAGGTTTACTTCAAGATTTTGGAAGAGTTTGCATAGTGCTTTGGGTTCTCGACTGCACTTCAGCACTGCTTTTCATCCACAGACGGATGGACAGTCAGAGAGGGTGATACAAATTCTTGAGGACATGTAAGTTAAAGGAAGTTAAAATAAATGGAAGAGGGTATTTAGGTAATTTTCTTTTTAAATTGCTTGGTGGAGGTTTAAAGAGATGCAAAAGTTGACTTTACTTCTTTTACTTTTCATTTTTCTTCTTTCCAATTGCTTGGCCGGCCATCCCAAAGACAAGAGAGCAAGAGAGGGTTCTTGAGTGCTAAAATCAAGTTGAAGGGAGAATCAAGTGATTGAATTGGAAAATATTGAAGTTTCATCAACCTTGGTAAGTTCTCTCTCTTGATTTCTTTCGTTATTTGAAGTTGTGTAAAAGTTTGATTGTTGATGTTTGAAAGTAGGGTTGTGTTGATTGTAATATGTTGGAATATGTTTGATTTATTAGATTGTGGTGTTGATTTTGGTTTAAAGATAAGAAGTTAAATTAGTGTTAGTTTTGGAAGTGTAGAGTTGAGTTTGAATTAGGGTTTTGAGTTGATAATTGTGGTAGATGTTGAGTTTGGTTAATTATTTTCATAGACTTTCATGTTGTTTGTGTTTGTTGGAGTTGTAAGCATAAAATATGTGAATTTGGTCAGAAACAGAGGCATTTTGGATGCCACGCCCGTGGCCTTGGTTGCCATGGCCGTGGCCATTTGTAGCCATGGTCGTGGAGGTTTGGAGCAAAGGAGGCAGAAGTGTTTTCTAAGCCACACCCGTGGGGGTTGGGGTGGCCACGGCCGTGGGCTCTAGCATGGGGTGTTGATTTGTAAAGTGTGTTATAAAGGTCTAAGATGAGGTTAATAAGTTGTAATATCCTCATTTATGCCCTAGAAGTTTTGCATATTGTAGTTATTGTTGTTGTTGTTGTTGTTGTTGGGTTAAATTGGGGGAAGAAGAGTATATGTATATGTGTTTTGGAAATTTAGGGTTTAGAGACAAGTTTATATGTTGTGTATATGATGATATATATAACATATAAATGGGTCAAAGGAAGAGTCAAAGGAAAAGAGATATTTTTGTGTTAAGTGTGTAATTACATATAAGGGCTTATATGAGACAAGAAGTTAGTTATTTGAGTGAGGGCATTTTGGTAATTGCTTGGATAAAATCACTTGGTGGAGATTAAAAGCAAAATTTGACTTGGTGTGTTCATTATTTTCCTTTTTCTTTCAAGAGGTGGCCGGCCATTGAAGAGAAGAGAGAGCAAGGAAGGTGTTCTTGATGCTTGGAGCAAATTGAAGAAACAATCAAAGGATTTGACAAGGGATTTGTGGAATTTTTTCTTTGTAAGTAAGTAATCTTTTGTTTTCTTTACTTATTTGGAGGTTGTGTTGGAAGTGAGTTAGGGTTTGGTGATTTTGTGATTTAATGGATTTGAGATGTGTTGTGTTGTGTCCTCAAGTATTAAATTGGTTTTAAGTTAATAGTTTATATAGTTGTTGTTGTTAGAAGTGGTAGATGTTGATTTGGAAGGATGGAGAAGGATGTTGGTTTTAGGGTTTTGAGATGATGTGTGTGCTTAATTGTTATATTAATGTGTTATGAAGTGTTTCTTGTGATGATTATGTGTTTAGAACATTGTTTATGTTCATTTGAAACATGTTATATGAGGGATATTGTGTTTGAGTGCAATTGAGAAAGTGTTGGTTTTAGTTAGATTGTGTTTGTGGGTGACACGGCTAAGTGCATTTAAAGGGACACGGGCGTGTCAATTATTTGAGGAAGCTACTGCCTCTTTTGTTGTTAGTGACACGGGCGTGTTCCATCAAGTGGTTGGGCGTGTCCTACAAATGAATTACATATTGTTTTTTTTTTACTTTGTTTCTTTTTACATTGTTTTGATTCTTTAAAGGTTCCATTGTTTCTAAACTTACATATGAACATTATAAACATGTTTCAAACACAAGAATGATTTAATCAAATGAATGTGGAAGATCATAAAGCTATGAATCATATCAATTGTGTTTTGCCCTAATTGCATTATTGAGATTTAGCAATGTTATTATGCACTTTGAATGGTAATGTGTTTCATGAGTAATGTATATTGAAATGTTGTATCAAAGATGAAATGATAATTCAAATAAGACATGACATGAGACAATGCCATTGTGTTTGGCTATGATGAATGATGCTTTATGAGATCTAATGTGATCATGGATGAGATAAATATACACTTGAATAATGAAGTGTTATATTGTGAAATGAAATGTGAAGCCATTGTTATTGGCTAATGTGATTCAATGGAAATAAATGAGGCATGTTTGCCTAAATGATAATGAGAATTGAGAATGAAATCTAAATGAATTGTGTGGCTAATGTGTTATTCCATTTTCAGAGTTTGTTGTTGGTGGCATGCCTAATAAGAGTAACAATCTCTTGAAGTTAGGTTGGATTGAATCCTTGAAGCCTAATTGAGATGTTACCACCCTTGAAGCTAGGTTGGGTTTTGTTCTTGAAGCCAAGTTGGGTTGAAGCTTAGCATGCTTTGCTCCCCTTGAAGCTTGGTTGAACCTAATCCTTGAAGCCTAGTTGGGTATATGATATTGATAAATGTGATGATAAAACCAAAACATTAACTCTGAAAATTGAATGGCATATTAGTGTATTTTGGGCCCATGCATGTGTTTGCTTAGATGTAAATGTTGAATGGTGAAATGTTTGAATAATGAGATTATGTTTGTCTTTGTTTAGTGTTGACTATGAATGGTTAAATGAACAATAATAAGGTATATGACAAGATATTGAAATGTGACATGCAATGTGAAAGTATGTTGTTAGTTTTGCATATATGATGTTACATGCATGATATGGTTTGAGAAATGACATTGCATTGCACTAAGTCATATCATTTGCATGATTATCTTACTAAGCCCTTGGCTTAGCGCGATAGTGTTTAATCGCGCAGGTGATAGAACTGATAGGATCAAACCCGAGAGCTCTTCGAGATCGAGTGAGAGTAGACATTGAAGAGTTGATTTTGGGAGCTTGAAGATCAGAGCTGACTTGCCAATCATGTATATTTCTTTTATATTTTGTAAAGTAATGTTTATAATGTAAATTTGTAAATATTTTATAACTTCCGCTGTGTAATATTTAAATGTATATGTATATCTAATATGTTTTGTTTTATAAGTAAATGACCTATTTTTCTATAATGTATATAATTGAAAGGTTATGGTTTTGTTTAAAATGTTTTGAATGTTAAGGAAACCATAGCATCCCTATGTTTGGTGCACTTATGCTACATTGTTGTGGTTGTAGTGTGTGTGCATTGGATATGGGGGTGTTACATAAGTGATAAATTGTATTAGAATTCATGTATTGTATCATTTTTGGACTAGGTTTTGGAAGAAGGTGATTTGCCCTAATTTGAGAAGTGAGGAATTCTTGGAAAAAGGAAGTGTATAGCTTTGTATAAGTGGTGCTTAAGGTAAGTACAAACTACATTATTGCATACATTCATATGATGTTGGAATTTAAGACATATATGATTGTAAATGTGTTAAGAATTCTAATGCATTGTTGATGCATACTAGTAATGTATGGTTTGGTATAATGTGTATGTTGTGGTGAGCATGAAAAAGATGTGTTAATGTTATTTATTGTATATACACTTTAATGATGAATTGATTAATGTGATTTGAGATATAATGATTGAAATGAAATGAATAGAGCATGTTGATTATATGATGATGAATTTAAGATATATGTTCAATATAATGAATTATGTGTACTTGAATAATGAATTGTTATATTGTGAATTGAGATGTGAAGCCATTGTGATTGGCTATGGTGATTCAAATGAGATGTGAAGCCATTGTGATTGGCTATGATGACTCAATTGAAATAAGTGGGACATGTTTGCCTAGATGATGATGAGAATTGAGAATGAAGTTGATAATGAATAATAAATGAATTGTGTGGCTAATGTGTTATTCCATTTTCAGAGTTTGTTGTTGGTGGCATGCCTATAGTAACACTCTCTTGAAGTTAGGTTGGCTTGATCCTTGAAGCCAATTTGGGTTGAAGTTTAACATGTTTTACTCCCCTTGAAGCTTGGGTGGGTCTAGTCCTTGAAGCCTAATTGAGATGTTACAACCCTTGAAGCTAGGTTGGGTTTGGTTCTTGAAGCCAAGTTGGGTTGATACTTAGCATGCTTTGTTCCCCATGAAGCTTGGTTGAACCTAAATCCTTGAAGCCTAGTTGGGATAATGATAATGATAAATGTGATAATTAAACCAAAACATTAACTCTGAAAGTTGAATAGCATATTAGTGTCTTTGGGCCCATGCTTGTCTTTGTTTAAATGTGATTAATGAATAATGAGATTCAATGTAAGACTTTGTTATTTGATATTCTTATGTATAAAGTATAATGTTTGAACATATCATATTGGCATTGCATTATATCAAAACATAATATTATAGTAGTTTGTACCACTAAGCCGTTGGCTTAGCGCGATTATAATTTATCGCGCAGGTAACAGGGAGGAACTGGAGAGTTCATCTAGGCCAGGTAGAGGCTAGATCTTGAGGTGGAGGTAGTGAAGCTTAAAGATCGAAGATATACTGCCAATCATGTATATATCTACGTTATGTAAAACTTAAGTTTTATTGTATATGTATTTGTAAATATTTGTTACATTTTCCGCTGTGTATTTAATAAACATTGAGTTTATAGTATTTCATAAATTTCTATAAATGTTTTTAATTTATTTATATTATTGAAAAAAAAGAAGATTATATGTTTGTTTTATAAACAGTGGCATACCAATATTCAGTATACGTATATTACGATCGTATTAGCATGCTGTGTACGTATACGGGGTATAGGGGTATTACACAACATGGGTATTAAGAATATAGGCAATTGAACAAAGTGACTATTAAGAATAAATATCCTTTGCCTAGGATTGATGATCTTTTTGATCAATTAAAGGGAGCAGCAGTGTTTTCCAAGATTGATTTGCGATCCGGGTACCATCAGTTAAGGGTTAAAGCTGAAGATGTTTCTAAGACAGCTTTCCGCACCGGGTATGGGCATTATGAGTTTTTAGTAATGCCTTTTGGGTTGACGAATGCACCTGCAGCTTTCATGGATTTGATGAATAGGGTATTTAGGCCCTATCTGGATCAGTTTGTGGTGGTTTTCATCGATGATATTTTGGTGTATTCACGTAATGAGGAGGAGCATGACAAGCATTTGCGGATTGTGCTACAGATCTTGAGAGAGAAGCAGTTGTATGCTAAGTTGTCAAAATGTGAATTTTGGCTTGACCAAGTGACTTTTCTGGGTCATATAGTTTCAGCAGATGGTATGAGATTAGATCCAAGTAAAATTGAAGCTATTTTGAATTGGAGTCCACCAAAGTCTGTAACTGAATTTAGAAGTTTTCTGGGTTTGCCAGGATATTACCGACGGTTTATGAAAGGTTTCACTTTGATAGCTACTCCACTCACCATATTACTTCGGAAGGGAGTTAGATTTGTGTGGACGGATCAGTGTCAAGCTAGCTTTGAGTAGTTGAAATAAATGTTGACTCAAGCACCTGTTCTAACTTTACCCGTATAAGATAAACCATATGTGATTTATAGTGATGATTCACATAATGGTTTAGGATGTGTTTTGATGCAAGAGGGTAAAGTCATAGCATATGCTTCTCGGCAATTGAAGCCGCATGAGCTTAACTATCCGACTCATGATTTGGAGTTGGCAGCTATAGTGTTTGCTTTGAAGATTTGGCGACATTATTTATTTGGGGAGAAATGTTTTATCTATACGGATCACAAAAGTTTGAAATATTTAGGTGTTCAAAAGGAGTTGAATCTTCGGCAAAGGCGATGGTTAGAGTTGATCAAAGACTACGATTGCTTGATTGATTACCATCCTGGTAAGGCGAATGTAGTTGCTGATGCCTTGAGTCGAAAATCTTTGGCAGGTTTGGCTATTTATTCGCTCTCATTGCTTGTTGAGTTGAGAGCGTTACATGCTAGTTTTGAAGTGTGTGATGATGGTGCATTATTGACTCAGCTGCAGTTGAGACCAGTATTGCTGGATCAGATAAAGGAAGCTCAATTGACTGATGATAAAATTCAAAAGATTATATCAGATTGCCAAAATGGGGAGAGCCGAGATTTCTATGTGAAGGGTGATGGTAGTCTTTGGTTCAAGGATAAGTTGTGTGTACCTGATGATGATAGTTTGAAAAAGATCATTTTAGAGGAAGCACACCAATCGGTTTTTGCTATGCATCCTGGTAGTACAAAGATGTACCATGATTTGAAACAGCACTACTAGTGGTCTGGTATAAAGAGAGACATTACAGAATTTGTGTCCAAATGTCTCACATGTCAGAGGATAAAAGCTGAGCATCAAGTTCCACAGGGTTGCTTCAACCTTTAACAGTGCCTGAATGGAAATGGGAGAGAGTGACAATGGATTTTGTATCAGGGTTGCCATTAACTCACAAGAAGCATAATGCTATTTGGGTGATTGTTGATCGGTTAACAAAGACAGCTCATTTCCTTCCTGTTAGAATAGACTATTCTCTTGAAATGTTGGCTGAGCTGTATATTAGTGAGATAGTGAAGTTGCATGGAGTCCCAATTTCTTTAGTGTCTGATCGAGATCCCCGGTTTACTTCGAGATTTTGGAAGAGTTTGCATGGTGCTTTGGGTTCTCGATTATACTTTAGTACTGCTTTTCATCCATAGACAGATGGGCAGTCAGAGAGAGTGATACAAATTATTGAGGATATGTTGAGAAGCTGTGTTATTGATTTCTCTGGAAGTTGGGACAGATTTTTGCCACTTGTAGAATTTGCTTACAACAATAGTCACCAATCCAGTATTGGTATGGCACCTTTTGAGGCATTGTATGGTAGAAGATGCAGAACTCCATTATGTTGGAATGACATTGGAGAGCGCAAGTTAATTGGTCCTGATTTGATTAAAGAAACTGAAGAAAAAGTGAAGATAATTTGGGATCGGTTGAAAGCAGCTTCAGACCGACAGAAGTCTTACTCAGATTTGAAGAAGAGAGATATAAAGTTTGATATTGGAGATAAAGTATTTTTGAAAGTGTCTCCTTGGAAAAAGATATTGAGATTTGGTCGAAAAGGGAAGCTGAGTCCTCGTTTCATTGGACCGTATGAAGTTTAGGAAAGAATTGGGCCAGTTGATTTTCGTCTTGCTTTGCCGCCTGAGTTGGATAGAATCCATAATGTATTCCATGTTTCTTTGTTGAAGAGGTACAGATCAGATCAATCACATATCTTGCCAATTGAATCCATTGAGTGAGTCCGGATCTGACATTTGAGGAAGAACCAGTTGCTATTTTGGCACATGAAGTGAAAGAGTTGAGGAATAAAAAAGTGCCATTAGTGAAGGTTTTATGGAAGAATCATGGGAAAGAAGAGGCAACTTGGGAGAGCGAGCAAGCAATGCAAGATCAGTATCCTCAATTATTTCAGACTTGATACCAGGTAATTTCGAGGACGAAATTTCTTTTTAGAGGGGGAGAATTGTAATATCCCAATGGATGCCCTAGAAGTTTTAATATAATTGTTGTTTATTGGAATTAAAATGTATATGTGTATTGAAAAGAGAAAAGAATTCAAAAGAGAGTGTATATGTTGTATATATGGAAATATATATAACATATACACAAGTCAAATGGATGGTCAAAGGAAGAAGATATTTATTTTGTTAATTGTGAAAATACTAAAAAGGGCATGTAAGTTAAAGGAAGTTAAAATAAATGGAAGAGGGTATTTAGGTAATTTTCTTTTTAAATTGCTTGGTGGAGGTTTAAAGAGATGCAAAAGTTGACTTTACTTCTTTTACTTTTCATTTTTCTTCTTTCCAATTGCTTGGCCGGCCATCCCAAAGACAAGAGAGCAAGAGAGGGTTCTTGAGTGCTAAAATCAAGTTGAAGGGAGAATCAAGTGATTGAATTGGAAAATATTGAAGTTTCATCAACCTTGGTAAGTTCTCTCTCTTGATTTCTTTTGTTATTTGAAGTTGTGTAAAAGTTTGATTGTTGATGTTTGAAAGTAGGGTTGTGTTGATTGTAATATGTTGGAATATGTTTGATTTATTAGATTGTGGTGTTGATTTTGGTTTAAAGATAAGAAGTTAAATTAGTGTTAGTTTTGGAAGTGTAGAGTTGAGTTTGAATTAGGGTTTTGAGTTGATAATTGTGGTAGATGTTGAGTTTGGTTAATTATTTTCATAGACTTTCATGTTGTTTGTGTTTGTTGGAGTTGTAAGCATAAAATATGTGAATTTGGTCAGAAACAGAGGCATTTTGGATGCCACGCCCGTGGCCTTGTGTAATATCCCAAAATGTACCCTAGAAGTATTGGAGTAATTATTGTTATTATTGGATTAAGTGTATTTATTTTATTGGAAAGAGAGTTGAGGTTAGAGTAATGTGTATATGTTGTATATATTGTGATATACTTAACATATACAAATATTTGTTTGAAGGGTATAAAGGTAATTATTTTGAAATTGAGTTAGTGGATTAAGATGGGTGGATGGTGATGTTTGAGATTATTTTATTTTTATTTGTGTGGAGGAGAATGTTTTGAGGAGAGAGAGGGTTAATGTTTGACTTTTCTTTCTTTTCCTTTTCTTCCTTCTTCCTCTCTTCTCGTGTCTCTCATTTTCCTTTTCTTCTCCTTTCTTTGCTTTGGACGGCAGCAGCAAGAGAACAACAGAGAGGGAGAGATTTGACCTTCCAAGCTCAAGATTGAAGAAGTTTTCAAGAGATCAAGGAGGAATTTAAGAGTTTTCTTCATTCTTGGTAAGTTTCCTCTTGATTCCCTTGTTTTCTTTGAGTTTGTGTTGTGGGTTTGGTGATTTATGGTTGTTGATATGGATATGTTTGAGTGTGTTGTGTTTAAGAGTGTTGGGTTTACTTGATCTTTGATTCTTGGGTTGGATTGAAGAAAAGAGTAAGATTGAAAGGAAGAATAAGTTTGTTGGTTAAGATTGAGTTGTGGTTGTGTTTAGAGTTTTTGATGATGTTGTGATTTGGTGTTGGATGTGTATTTTGAGTTGTGTTGGTGTTTTTGCAAGGTTGTTATGGTTTTGGGTGTGTCTAGTTGAGTTTTGTTGAAGTGGAAGATGGTGGAAGATTGTTGTTTGTTGGTTGGATTGTTGTTTTGGCCGGAATCTGGGTTTTTGGCCTGACACGCCCAGGAGCACGTCCAGGTCTTTAGGCGTGTCAATTGTGTTGGATGGCAGTAGGTGTGACACGGCCATTAACACGCCCGTGTTAGTGAGCATGTCATAGCTACTGTGACTTTGGGGAATTGACAAGGCCAGGAACACGTTCATGATGTTGGACGTGTCGATACTTCTGAGAGACAGTAGGTATTACATGCCCAGTGACACGCCCGTGGTCCTGAACGTGTAAATGCTTCTGTGTTGTGGAGTTAGGGCACGGTCAGGGACACGCCCGTGTGGGTGAGCGTGTCCAGTTTAGAGTTTGCCCTAATTGATTCTTAGCCTTATGATCTTATGTGAGTTTCCTCATTGTTTTGAATTAGGTTGTGAAGAAGGTGAATTGCCTTAATTATTTGGTGAAGGACTTGTTAAGAGGAAGTGTTTAGAATTGTGTGGATTTCTTTTGAGGTAAGTACAAACCTTGCATTATAACATACATTCATGTGATTTTGGAACTTATACATTTGAGTGTGAATGTACTAAGTAATTTCATTGTATTGTTGATATGTTTGAATAATGTTATGTTTTATACAATATGAACCTCATGAAATGTAATATGGTATATGTATGTGTTATGAAAATGAAAGATGTGATGATAAGATGATGTGTAAAGCCATTGTGATTGGCTATATTGATTCAAATGAGGCATGTTTGCCTAGTTGATTGTGGAATGAGAAATGAATTGAGAAAAAGATTTATAAAGAGATATATGAAATGGTTGTGTGCCTAATATGTTTATTCAAATTTCAGAGTACTGGTTTTGGTGGCATGCCTATATAAAGGTAACAGTCTAGCCGGGTTGAGGATCTCTTCAATTGAATTGAATTGATGATCCAAGAGACTGGGTCTGTTACACTAAATGAAATGTGAAAATGAAATTTATGAAAAGTAACAGTCTAGCCGGGTTGAGGATCTCCTCGATTAGTCGGGTTGATGGTCCAAGAGACTGGGTCTGTTACTAGTAACAGTCTAGCCGGGTTGAGGATCTCCTCATGTTAATGGGTTGATGGTCCAAGAGACTGGGTCTGTTACACTATCCATGGATAGAGATATGATATATATTGCCTACGGGCTTGATCATTGTGATTATAAACCAAAGCAGTAACTCTGAACTTTGAATATCATATTAAATGCTTGTTGGGCCCATGTGTGTCTATGTTAAATGTGTGAGTAATGGATGATGATACAATTATTGAAATAATGAAATGTAACATCCATAAAATAAAGTGTATTGAGTATGATCTATATTGTTTGAATGTATGACATAGCATAATATCATTATAGTTTGTTCTACTAAGCTGTTGGCTCAGCGCGATTGTGGTTCATCGCGCAGGTGACAGGATTGAACCCGAGAGTTCCTCTAGACCTAGTGAGTCTAGGCGTTGAAGAGTTGATTTTTGGACTTAAAGATCAGAGAAGAGCTGCCACTCATGTATATATTTTATATTTGTAACTTTTGATTTTGATGCAAATGTATTGGGAAACATTTGTTATATTTTCCGCTGCGTTTTAAATAAACTTTCTATCTATTTCGTTTTATAAACTCATTTAAAGGTTTTGAATTTGTTCATAGTATATAAGAGTCATGTCATGTGTGTTTTGTAACCGTGACATTTCTATATTCAGTATACGTATATTACGATCGTATTAGCATGCCGTGTACGTATACGGGGTATAGGGGTGTTACAATTGTTTAACTGTAACGACCCTCCCCGACCAGGTCGGCTGCCCGGCCCACTAGTGGCTTACGGCCCGGCCTTTTAACCACCTGGGCACGGAATCCGCAGGAGGCAAGCGATCGCTACAGTACTGGACAGCCCTCGCGGCCCACCCAGCAGGATTTGTTTATTTGGCCCCAAGGGGTCGCCTCCCTGGATCGAACCCCTGACCTCCCACTTAAGAGAGCCAGCGAGAACCATCCAGTACCATTTCTGCTAGTACTGGATGGTTCTCGCTGGCTCTCTTAAGTGGGAGGTCAGGGGTTCGATCCAGGGAGGCGACCCCTTGGGGCCAAATAAACAAATCCTGCTGGGTGGGCCGCGAGGGCTGTCCAGTACTGTAGCGATCGCTTGCCTCCTGCGGACTCCGTGCCCAGGTGGTGAAAAGGCCGGGCCGTAAGCCACTAGTGGGCCGGGCAGCCGACCTGGTCGGGGAGGGTCGTTACACCTTGGTTGCCATGGCCGTGGCCATTTGTAGCCATGGTCGTGGAGGTTTGGAGCAAAGGAGGCAGAAGTGTTTTCTAAGCCACACCCGTGGGGGTTGGGGTGGCCACGGCCGTGGGCTCTAGCATGGGGTGTTGATTTGTAAAGTGTGTTATAAAGGTCTAAGATGAGGTTAATAAGTGATAAATTGTATTAGAATTCATGTATTGTATCATTTTTGGACTAGGTTTTGGAAGAAGGTGATTTGCCCTAATTTGAGAAGTGAGGAATTCTTGGAAAAAGGAAGTGTATAGCTTTGTATAAGTGGTGCTTAAGGTAAGTACAAACTACATTATTGCATACATTCATATGATGTTGGAATTTAAGACATATATGATTGTAAATGTGTTAAGAATTCTAATGCATTGTTGATGCATACTAGTAATGTATGGTTTGGTATAATGTGTATGTTGTGGTGAGCATGAAAAAGATGTGTTAATGTTATTTATTGTATATACACTTTAATGATGAATTGATTAATGTGATTTGAGATATAATGATTGAAATGAAATGAATAGAGCATGTTGATTATATGATGATGAATTTAAGATATATGTTCAATATAATGAATTATGTGTACTTGAATAATGAATTGTTATATTGTGAATTGAGATGTGAAGCCATTGTGATTGGCTATGGTGATTCAAATGAGATGTGAAGCCATTGTGATTGGCTATGATGACTCAATTGAAATAAGTGGGACATGTTTGCCTAGATGATGATGAGAATTGAGAATGAAGTTGATAATGAATAATAAATGAATTGTGTGGCTAATGTGTTATTCCATTTTCAGAGTTTGTTGTTGGTGGCATGCCTATAGTAACACTCTCTTGAAGTTAGGTTGGCTTGATCCTTGAAGCCAATTTGGGTTGAAGTTTAACATGTTTTACTCCCCTTGAAGCTTGGGTGGGTCTAGTCCTTGAAGCCTAATTGAGATGTTACAACCCTTGAAGCTAGGTTGGGTTTGGTTCTTGAAGCCAAGTTGGGTTGATACTTAGCATGCTTTGTTCCCCATGAAGCTTGGTTGAACCTAAATCCTTGAAGCCTAGTTGGGATAATGATAATGATAAATGTGATAATTAAACCAAAACATTAACTCTGAAAGTTGAATAGCATATTAGTGTCTTTGGGCCCATGCTTGTCTTTGTTTAAATGTGATTAATGAATAATGAGATTCAATGTAAGACTTTGTTATTTGATATTCTTATGTATAAAGTATAATGTTTGAACATATCATATTGGCATTGCATTATATCAAAACATAATATTATAGTAGTTTGTACCACTAAGCCGTTGGCTTAGCGCGATTATAATTTATCGCGCAGGTAACAGGGAGGAACCGGAGAGTTCATCTAGGCCAGGTAGAGGCTAGATCTTGAGGTGGAGGTAGTGAAGCTTAAAGATCAAAGACATACTGCCAATCATGTATATATCTACGTTATGTAAAACTTAGGTTTTAATGTATATGTATTTGTAAATATTTATTACATTTTCCGCTGTGTATTTAATAAACATTGAGCCTATAGTATTTCATAAATTTCTATAAATGTTTTTCATTTATTTATATTATTGAAAAAAAAGATTATATGTTTGTTTTATAAACAGTGGCATACCCATATTCAGTATACATATATTACGATCGTATTAGCATGCTGTGTACGTATACGGGGTATGGGGGTATTACACAACATGGGTAACACAGGCATCCTAACTCACGCACACAATGCAATCTAATATGATGCAATGGATAATATCATTATAAGAAAGAATAGAATAATATAAAGACCAACGGAATCAACTTCTCTTATCCCCAGTGGAGTCGCCACTGTGAGTGGGGATTTTTGCTCCCACTCCCGGTGGAATGGTTCTTGCGACTTCAGGACTGTTTAGGCTCGGGGCCTTAGAGAACACAAACCTAGGTCCGGAGAAAATGGAGTCGCCACCCTGACGGGCCGAGAAAAAGAAAGGGGTGGATTACTCGATTCCTAAGGAATCCTCAACCTCCTAATGGGTTCGGGAAGTTGGGTACGTGTGGGGAAGGTGAGAAATGGCCCAGCACCCCCACAACGCCCGATTCATTGGAACCAGCCTCCTTTACAGGTCTTAATATTATAAAATTCTTAAATATAACAATATTATCCATATTACACACAATAATTAAAATAAAGCATCATTATATTAAAAAATCAAGGCAATGTCGAAACAAAAGCAAATAAATGGACACCCATCCGAAGATGGAAACATGCCCTTGCATAATCCATGCCTAAATAAGACACCCACCGAAAGGTAGAAACATGTCCTTTACATTGGTTCTAAAATAGAAAAGCAATTTAAATTACATGATATTTAACTAATGAGGAACCCACCAAGTGGAAACATACCTCTTACAACATTTGGAAATCTAAATAAATCGATAAAAGTAAATAACCATTCATCATAAATAAATCATTCATCAAAGGTATTAAACAACAATAGAATGTAAACATCCATCCGTGATAAATTAAATAAATCAAGCATTGAACTTAAATAAATCAAATTAGCATTGAAAATAAATTAAAGCATAATCAAATATAAAATTGAATAAGGCAAATAAAGATTCAAATTAGGGGCTACTATTTCCATTTAAGTTTCTTTATTTAATATGTTTAGGGTTTTGGGAATTCATGGGTTTAAGCTACTGTGAATTTTAAAAGAATTGAGATGGAGCCAAGTTTTAGACTTTAATAGGTTGATAAAGTTCTTTGATTAACCAAATTAATGTTTGAGAAGTGAAATCATGAAACTAGAATTTGGACACTTTAAAACATTGGATTTATGATTTACGGTTAACGAATTATTGTTTTGGCTTACTGTGTTTGAATTTTAATATGTATGTTCATAAGGTTTTAAAGGATTAGGGTTTAGAAAAATTAGGGTTTAAGGTTTTAAGGGAGTTAGGGTTCACTGTTTTAGGTTTTGGAGTTGAATTAGGGTTTTAGAATTTTAGAATTAGGGTTTCGGAGGATGCATTAGGTTTTAGAATTTGAAGAAACAATTGATAATTTTATGAAGCTTTATGAAAGTAAACAAAACGATTTAAGGTTTATACAAATATAAAAGATGTTTTTAGGGTTTGTGGAAAGAAATAGACTCAAATTATGGTTTTGAAAAGAAACAGGTTCAATTAGGGTTTTAAGATTTTAAAGAAGCAAAAATAACAATTTGAAGATTTTTGGAAAACAAATAAACGAATTAAGGTTTTTAAAATTTAGAAAAGGTGAATTAAAGTTCTTAGGGTTTTTTTATTTTGAAGAAACATAAGCAATTTTTAAGATTTTTGAATGATGAAGCTACTGTAAATTCATGAAACAAATAAAGAAATTCATACCTTCGTTTGTTGGTTCCACCAAAAATCACTTCTTGGATGAACAAGAACAAAGACAAGCTTTGCTGCCTTTGATGGGTTGAATTGCTTGTTTGCTCTCTCAAAAAAGTCCAATTGATTCAAGGTTTTCCTCTTCAATTTCATTCTTAATTTTCTCCTCCCAATTTTCGTCCCCTTTTTGTGTTGTTTTTGGTCTTATTTATAGAAGAATTTTATGGTTCATTCTAGTAATTCACGGAATATAACATTCATTAAGAAAAGGAAACCGAAACCTAATTGTATTAGGTTTCGAAAAATTTGCATCGAAAAAAATTCACTGGAAAAAAAAAACTGCTATGGAAAAATTGCGATGGCGAAAAAAAACTACTGCGGAAAAATTGCGCGGGCAAAAAAGCTGCCGCAGTTGGCTGCGGCAGCAGGGGCGAATTGGCCTGCGGGCCATTTTGCCGCAACCCTTTTTTTGTATATTATTTTTTATTTTTAAAATTCAGATATTAAAGCAAATATTTTTTAATTAAGATAACAAAAAATTATTTTGGACTAATTAAAATATTTTGGACAACACAAAAATTATTTTGGACTAATTAAAATATATTGGACCGGACTGGGTCAAAAATTAAGGGTCTACAATATGGCATGTAAATTTCAAGTATATGACATGCATATATTTCATATCCACAATATGCTCATCTTATATTTCTCTCTACCCATTATACCTATTTAATACTTCATATAAATTACTTCAATGTGCACTAAAAATAGGGTTATTATAATTTTCTTCCTCTTAAATAATTTTATCCTCAAAATTACTTACTGTAGTAATCAAACTCCACTAAAATTAAATACCAATCTTCACTTTCTGCATAATTAAATAATGAATTATTGCCACAACTTATTATTGTTACTAACCAAATAATCTTTTAATCTCTCCCTTATAAATGCTCTTAATCATTTTTATAATTACCATTGTAATATCCCTATGCTTGCCCTAGAAGTTTTGTATGTGGTTGTTGTTGTTGTTGTTGTTGTTGGTTTAAATTGAGAAAAGAAAAGTATATGTATATGTGTTTTGGGAGAAATTTAGGGTTTAGAGACAAGTTTATATGTTGTGTATATGGTGATATATATAACATATAAGTTGGTCAAAGGGCTTGGTCAAGGGAAGAAGATATTTATATTGTTAAGTGTGAAATTACCAAAGTGGGCAAGAGATAATTAAGGGAATTAAAATGTGTATGAGGGTGTTATAGTAATTTTCTTTTGGATGGGTATTTAATGAAGGTTGACTTTGTGTTTTCTTCATCATCATTTCTTCTTCTTCTTCTTGTGTTGGCCGGCTCACCATAGACAAAGGAAGACAAGAGAACCAAGCAAGGTTTTGATGTTTGTAGCTCAAAAGTTGAAGGAGATTTCAAGAAATCAAGTTGAGGAATTGTGGAATTTCTTCATTTAAGGTAAGAAATCTCTTGTTTTCTTTGGTTATTTTGAAGTGGTGTTGGATGTGAATTAGGGTTTGGTTGATTTTGTGATTTGGTGTGTTTGATATGTGTTTGCAAGTGTTAGAATTGATTTTAAGTTAAAAGATGGAATTGGTGTTGGTTTGGTTGTGAATATGGTAAGATTTGTGGAGGATGTTAGTGGAGAGTCAAGAGTGAAGTTGGAGTTAGGGTTTTGGAATGGTTTGTGTTTAAATGTATTATGAATGTTTTGTGAAGTGATTCTTGTGTTGAATTTGTGTTTAGAACATTGATTTCATTCATTTGAACCATGCTATATTGTGTATGATGAGTTGAAGTGCAATTAGAGGAGAGTTGTGCATTTTAGGGTTTTGGTGTTGGGTGACACGGCCAAGTCATGAAAATTTGGGTGTGTTGGATTGGTTTTTGAGAGACACGGCCGTGTCCCTTAGCCGTGTTCACTACTGGATGTTGGTGTTGGGAGACACGGCCACAAGCTTGGCCGTGTCCTATGCCCGTGTTTGCTACTGTCAAGTGAGGTTGAGAGACACGGCCACAAGCTTGGCCGTGTCCCTCAAGTGGCTGCCCGTGTCCCTCCAATGTGTTGGTTAGGGTTTTATTTCTTTGTTCTAATTGCATTGTTTTGGTTTTCCAAGGGTAGGTTGGTCCCTAAACCTAACCCTAAACACTTTAAAAACACTTGAATCAATGAAAGATATAATCAAATGCATGTGTAAGGTCCTAAAACTATGAATCATATCAATTGTTCTTTGCCCTAATTGCATTGTTGAGATTGAACAATGTTAGGTTATGCATTATGAATGGTAATGTGTTTCATGAGTAATATACATTGAAATTGAAATGTATATCAAAGATGAAATGATAATTCAAATAAGACATGATATGAGATAATGCCATTGTGTTTGGCTATGATGATGCATTTGAAAGAAATAAGGCATGTTTGCCTAAATGTTGTTGAGAATTGAGAATGAAAATGATCATTGAATAATAAATGAATTGTGTGGCTAATGTGTTATTCCATTTTCAGAGTTGGTTGTTGGTGGCATGCCTAATAAGTGTAACAATCTCTTGAAGTTAGGTTGGATTGAATCCTTGAAGCCTAATTGAGATGTTACCACCCTTGAAGCTAGGTTGGGTTAATTCTTGAAGCCAAGTTGGGTAGAAGCTTAGCATGCTTTGCTCCCCTTGAAGCTTGGTTGAACTTAATCCTTGAAGCCTAGTTGGGTATATGATATTGATAAATGTGATAACAAAACCAAAGCATTAACTCTGAAAATTGAATGGCATATTAGTGTGTCTTGGGCCCATGCTTGTCTTTGTTTAGTGTTGATTATGAATGGTTAAATGAATATTAATGAGATATATGAAAAGATATTGAAATGTGATATGTAATATGAAAGTATGTTGTTAGTTTTGCACATATGATGTTACATGTATAATATGGATTGAGAAATGACATTGCATTGCACTAAGTCATATCATTTGCATGATTATCTTACTAAGCCGTTGGCTTAGCGCGATAGTGTTTAATCGCGCAGGTAATAGAGTTGATAGAGTTGAACCCGAGAGTTCATCAAGACCAAGTGAGAGTAGACCTTGAAGAATCCATTTTGGGAGCTTAAAGATCAGAGCAGACTTGCCAATCATGTATACTTCTTTATATTTTGTAAAGAAATGTTTAATATGTAAATATGTACATATTTTATAACTTCCGTTGTGTAATACTTAAATGTATATATATATATAACTAATATGTTTTGTTTTATAAGTAAATGATCTACTTTTCTATAATGTATAATGATAAGGGTATTGAATCAAGTTTAAAGTGTTTTGAATGTTAAGAAAACCGTAGCATCACTATGTTTGGTGCACTTATGCTACATTGTTGTGGTTGTAGTGTGTGTGCATTGGATATGGGGGTGTTACAATTGTTTTGGTATCATAGCCTAGGTTTGAGATTCTCAACCTAGGTAAAATGTAATAAAAAGAATATTTTGCTTAAAAAGTTGGTTTTGAATAAAAATACATGTTTGGGATTGGCAACCTCTGATCTTTAATAAGATGTAGTATGTTGTGTTTGCAGTGTTAGGTGTTGATGGATCCTCATTTGAGACAGTCAGTTGAGGGTAGTGAGGAGAGCGTTGCTCCTGATGATGGAGCTAGGATTGATAGTGTTGAGGAGGCACCTGCTTCGGTGTCGGGTAGACCAGCTGGAGAGGAGGTTTCGCCAGCCTGGTTTAGACATATGATGAAAGTTATGAGGCAAGCACCAGTACAACCACCGCCACCACCTCCTCAGCCTTTGGTATCTGTGAGGCATTATGACAAACTAAGGAAGTATGGAGCGGAGGATTTTCTTGGTACTACTGACCCAGCTGTAGCAGAGCAGTGGCTTGACAAAGTTCAGAGAATATTTGTTCAGTTGCAAGCCACTCCAGAGGAAAAGTTTGATTATGCAAGATCCTTGTTGCAGAAGGATGCATATAGTTGGTGGAAGACAGTGCCCCATTCTATGGATGATCCACCTACCTTATCCTATACAGATTTTCTGAGGGAGTTTGAATTGAAGTATACTCCAAGGGAGTATAAAGATGGGAAGAAAAGAGAGTTTCTAGATTTGAAGCAAGATCACCGGACTGTAACTGAATATGAGGTTGAGTTTATTCGATTAAGTCAGTATGCTGGGGGTATCATTGCTGATGAGATTGATAGATGTCGGCGATTTGAGGAGGGATTGAGGCCCTCGATCATGTGCTTAGTGGCTGGATCCAGGTATCAGGATTTTTCACAGCTTGTGGCAGCAGCTCGAAGTGTAGAGCGAGCTCAGGGTATTGCGGTTGCTTCAGAAGAAGAGGTTAGGGTTAGAAGGCCCCAGTTCGAGGCAGGGTCTTCTTCTGCGAAGAGGGGTAGAGGAAGTTTTGTTCCTCGGAGTAGTAGGAGCCAGAGACCGGCGGGTAGGTCAGTGCAGTTACAGAGGCAGAGATTTAGACCTGCAGCTTCGGTGGCCAGTGCTCCGACCCCTATGGTTCAGAGATCCACCTTACCCATCTGCATCCATTGTGGTAGGCCACATGGTGGTCCTTGTTGGAAGGCTGGTGTTGCAGGGGTATGTTTCAAGTGTGGGTCACCTGATCACTTTGTGAGAGATTGCCCTGAGAGGCAAGAGCTGATGTCAGTTGATACAGCAGCTTCTCGACCTAGTGCGAGGGGAGGCCGAGGAGGCAGAGGTAGCAACCGGGGAGGCAGATCTGGGTTCAGTGCTAGAGGAGGTGCTACATCCAGGGAGAGTAGACTAGAGGAGGTTGGTTCTTCCCAGAGGATGTATGTTATGCAGAGGCAGCCAGATGCATCGGCAGTCATAGCTGGTACTTTTTCTTTATTTGATATTTCAGTACTTGCTTTGATTGATCCGGGTTCCACGCATTCATATATTAGTGCATCTGTTTTGCCTGTGTCTGATATGCATGCTGAGTCCCTAGGATTTGATGTGTTGGTGACAAATCCGTTAGGGCATAGTGTGATTGTTAGTAAAGTGCACCGGGATAGTGCAGTGAGGGTGCAAGGTGGGGAGTTCCTTGGAGATTTGATTGAGATGCCATTTAAGGAATATGATGTGATCTTAGGTATGGATTGGCTATCTCGACATGGAGCTGTGGTGGATTGTAAAAAGAAAATTGTTTCTTTGAGAACTGTTGATGGTAGAGAGGTGATAGTATCTAATGAGCAGGAACAGCTTGTAATATCCTCATGTATGCCCTAGAAGTTTTAATTTTGTTGTTGTTGTTGTTGATTTAAAATGTGATTGAATGTATATATTAGGTGATAAGAAAAGGAATTGAGAAGTGAATGCTTATGTATATGTGTTTTGGGAAAGAAATAGGGTTTAGAGAAAAGTGTATATGTTGTTTATATGTTAATATATGCAACATATAAATTGGTCAAAAGGGTTGGTCAAAGCAAGAAGATATTTTATTTGAGATTTGTGAAATTACATATTTGGGCATGCAAGGGACAAAAGCTAAATTAAGTGATGAGGGGTGTTTTGGTAATTGTCTTGTTAAAAACACTTGGTGGAGATTAAAAGGGAAATTTGACTTTGTTCTCTTCATGTTTTCTTCTTCTTTCTCCATTTGGCCGGCTCCTCCTTAGACAAAGGAAAGCAAAAGGTGAAGAGAGGTGTTTGAAGTTCTAAACTCAATTTGAAGGAAGATTGAAGTGATCAAGTGTTGATTCAAGAAGTTTTTAACTAAGGTAAGATCTTTCCTTTGATTTCTTTATTCTTTTGAAGTGAATTAGGGTTTGTTGGTTTGATGATAAGATGTGGTGGTGATGTGTTTTCAAGTGTTAATTTGGTTTTAAGTTACGAGTTTGAATAGGTGTTGATGTTGGAAGTGGTGGATGTTGATTTTGGATGAAGGAGAAAGAGATTGGTTTTAGGGTTTTGAAAATGGTTTGTGTTTAAATTTAGTATGGATGTTTTGTGAAGTGTTTCTTGTGATGAATTTGTGTTTAGAACATTTTTTCCATTCATTTGAACTATGTTATATTGTGTATGATGAGTTTGTGATGTGCATAAGGTGTTAAAATGCATTTAGAAGAGTGTTGGTTTTTGGTTAGGGTTGTTTATGAGTGACACGGCCAAAACCAAAGAAGAGACACGGCCAAGACTTGATGTTTTGGAGAGACACGGCCAAGTCCATGGAATCTTGGCCGTGTGTGTGTGATTTTGGAGAGGACACGGCCGTGTCTCATGCCAGTGTCTGCTACTGCCAACTTGTTTTGGGAGACACGGCCACAAGCTTGGCCGTGTCCCTTGGGTGTGTTGGTTACTGTGTTTGGTTTTTGTTCTTCATACATGTTTGAGTTTGAACTTTCAATTGAAATGCATATGATACTACTTGAACTAGGGTTTGTACTATGCAATGTGAATTTTGTAAATGATAATGTGTAAGATGGATAATATATTTTTGAAATGCTATATGCATAATATGAATTGAAATGTGAAATGTGATGCAAAGCCATTGTGTTTGGCTATGATGATGCAATTGAAAGAAATAAGGCATGTTTGCCTAAATGTTGATGAGAATTGAGAATGGAAATGATGACTAAATAATAAATGAATTGTGTGGCTAATGTGTTATTCCATTTTCAGAGTTTGTTGTTGGTGGCATGCCTAATAAGTGTAACAATCTCTTGAAGTTAGGTTGGATTGAATCCTTGAAGCCTAATTGAGATGTTACCACCCTTGAAGCTAGGTTGTATTGGTTCTTGAAGCCAAGTTGGGTTGAGGCTTAGCATGCTTTGCTCCCCTTGAAGCTTGGTTGAACCTAATACTTGAAGCCTAGTTGGGTATATGATATTGATAAAGTTGATAACAAAACCAAAGCATTAACTCTGAAAATTGAATGGCATATTAGTGTGTCTTGGGCCCATGCTTGTCTTTGTTTAGTGATGTTCATGAATGGTTTAATGAGTAACTAATGAGGTATATGAAAAGATGTTGAAATGTGATATGTCTACATATGTTGAATTATGAAATGTAAAGGTATGTTGCTAGCTTTGCATATATAATGTTACATGTATAGTATGGATTGAGAATTGACATTGCATTGCATTAAAGCATGACATTAGCATGTTTTATCTTACTAAGCCCTTGGCTTAGCGCGATAGTGTTTAATCGCGCAGGTAATAGAGTTGAACCCGAGAGTTCATCGAGACCGAGTGAGAGTAGACCTTGAAGAGTTGATTTTGGGAACTTAAAGATCAGAAGAGATTTGCCAATCATGTACTACTTCTTTTTAATTTTGTAAAGTAATAATTATAATGAAAATATATGCACATTTGTAAATATGGATTTAAATGTTTCATATATGTAAATATTTTATAAATTCCGCTGCGTATTAACTAAATGTATCTATATATGTATTTTGTTTTGTATTATAAGTAACTACCTATTTTTCTATAATGTATACAATTGAAAGATTATGGTATCGTTTAAAATGTTTTGAATGTTAAGAAAATCCGTAGCATCCCTATGTTTAGTGCATGTATACTACATTGTGGTGTTTGTAGTGTGCATGTATTGAATGTAGGGGTGTTACAATTGTTTTGGTATCAGAGCCTAGGTTTGAGATTCTCAACCTAGGTCAAATGTAAGAAAAAGAATATTTTTACTTAAAAAGTGAGTTTTTGAATAATATATATGTTTGGGATTGGCAATCTCTGATCTTTAATAAGATGTAATCTGCTGTGTTTGCAGATTTAGGTTGTGATGGATCCTCATTCGCGTCAGTCAGTTGAGGGAAGTGAGGAGAGTGTTGCTCCTGAGGATGGAGCTAGAGTTGAGAGTGCTGGGGAGGCACCTGCTTCGGTGTCGGGTAGACCAGCTAGGGAGGAGGTTCCGCCAGCTTGGCTTAGGCATGTGGTAGAAGCTTTGAGGCAAGCACGAGTACAACTACAGCCACCACCCCCTCAGCCTTTGGTATCAGTGAGGCACTATGACAAACTGAGGAAGTATGGAGCTGAAGATTTTATAGGTACTACTGATCGAGCAGTGGCTGAGCAGTGGTTAGATAAAGTACAGAGAATATTTGTTCAGTTGCAAGCCACTCCAGAGGAAAAGTTTGATTATGCAAGATCCTTGTTGCAGAAGGATGCATATAGTTGGTGGAAGACAGTGCCCCATTCTATGGATGATCCACCAACCTTGTCATATGCTGACTTTCTGAGAGAATTTGAATTGAAGTATACTCCAAGGGAGTATAAAGATGGGAAGAAAAGAGAGTTTTTAGATTTGAAGCAAGATCACCGGACCGTAACTGAATATGAGGTTGAGTTTATTCGATTAAGTCAGTATGCTGGGGGCATAATATCAGATGAGGTAGATAGATGTAGGAGGTTTGAAGAGGGATTGAGGCCCTCTATCATGTGTCATGTGGCTGGATCCAGATATCAAGATTTTTCCCAGCTAGTGGCAGCAGCTCGGAGTGTGGAGCGAGCTCAGGGTATTGCAGCTGCTTCAGAGGAAGAGGTTAGGATGAGGAGGCCCCAGTTTGAGGTAGGGTCTTCTTCTGCTAAAAGAGGTAAAGGAAGTTTTGCTCCTCGGGTCAGTAGAAGTCAGAGAACAGCTGGTAGGTCAGTACAGTTACAGAGACAGAGATTTAGACCTGCAGCTTCAGTGGCAAGTGCTCCGACCCCTATGATTCAGAGATCTACCTTACCCATCTGCATCCATTGTGGTAGGCCACATGGTGGTCCTTGTTGGAAGGCTGGTGTAGCCGGGGTTTGTTTCGGATGTGGATCACCTGATCACTTTGTGAGAGATTGTCCTGAGAGGCAAGAACAGATGTCAGTTGATACTGCAGCTTCTCGATCTAGTGTGAGGGGAGGTCGAGCAGGCAGAGGTAGCAGCAGGGGAGGCAGATCTGGGTTCAGTGCTAGAGGAGGTGCTACATCCAGGGAGAGTAGACCAGAGGAGGTTGGATCTTCCCAGAGGATGTATGTTATGCAGAGGCAGCCAGATGCATCGGCAGTCATAGCTGGTACTTTTTCTTTATTTGATACTTCAGTACTTGCTTTGATTGATCCGGGTTCCACACATTCTTATATTAGTGCATCTGTTTTACCTGTATTTGATGTGCATGCTGAATCCCTAGGGTTTGATGTTTTGGTAACAAATCCGTTAGGGCATAGTGTGATTGTTAGTAAAGTGCACAAAGATAGTGCAGTAGTGGTGCAGGGTGAGGAGTTCCTTGGGGATTTGATTGAGATGCCATTTAAGGAATATGATGTTATTTTGGGCATGGATTGGCTATCTCGACATGGAGCTGTGGTGGATTGTAAAAAGAAAATTGTTTCTTTGAGAACGGGTGATGGTAGATAGGTGATAGTATCTAATGAGCAGGAACAGCTAGCTTCCTTATTTGTTTCAGCTGTTGCAGCCAGGAGGTTGATTAGAAAGGGGTGTGAAGCCTATCTTGCTCATGTGGTGGATACTAGAGTGAAGGGTTCCCCTATTGATAGTATTGCCACAGTTGCTGAGTTCCTGGATGTTTTTCCAGAGGAGTTGCCAGGATTGCCTCCTGAGAGAGAGGTGGAGTTTGGTATTGAATTGTTGCCTGGTACCACTCCTATCTCTATTACTCCGTATAGAATGGCACCAGCAGAATTGAGGGAGTTGAAAGTGCAATTACAGGAGTTGTTGGATAAAGGATTTATTCGCCCCAGTGTTTCTCCTTGGGGAGCTCCTGTGCTATTTGTGAAGAAGAAAGATGGTACTATGAGATTGTGCATCGATTATAGGCAATTGAACAAGGTGACCATTAAGAATAAATATCCTTTGCCTAGAATCGATGATCTCTTTGATCAATTGAAGGGTGCAGCTGTGTTTTCTAAAATTGATCTGAGATCTGGGTACCATCAGCTGAGAGTCAGAGCTGAAGATGTTCCGAAGACCGCATTTCGGACCGGGTATGGGCATTATGAGTTTTTAGTTATGCCTTTTGGTCTGACGAATGCACCTGCAGCTTTTATGGATTTGATGAATAGGGTGTTTAGGCCCTATTTAGATCAGTTTGTAGTGGTCTTCATCGATGACATTCTGGTGTATTCGCGGAATGAAGAGGAACATGATATGCATCTGCGGATTGTGTTGCAGATTTTGAGAGAGAAGCAGTTATTTGCCAAATTGTCGAAGTGTGAGTTCTGGTTGGATCAAGTCGCTTTTCTCGGACATATTGTTTCAGCAGAAGGCATTAGAGTTGATCCGAGCAAAGTTGAAGCTATATTGAATTGGAGTCCACCCAAGTCTGTGACTGAAGTTAGAAGTTTTCTGGGTTTGGCAGGTTATTACCGGCGGTTTGTGAAAGGGTTTTCTTTGATAGCTACTCCACTCACCAGATTGCTTCGTAACGGAGTGAGATTTGTATGGACGGATCAGTGTCAGGCTAGCTTTGAGCAGTTGAGAGATATGTTGACTCAAGCGCCTGTTCTTACTTTACCTGTGGAAGGCAAACCATATGTGATTTTCAGTGATGCTTCACATAGTGGTTTGGGTTGTGTGCTGATGCAGGAAGGTAAAGTTATAGCTTATGCATCTAGACAGTTGAAACCGCATGAGCTTAACTATCCGACCCATGATTTGGAGCTAGCAGCCATTGTGTTTGCATTGAAGATTTGGCGACACTATCTGTTTGGGGAGAAGTGTTTTATCTATACTGATCACAAGAGTTTGAAGTATTTAGGGGTTCAGAAAGAGCTCAATCTTCGACAGAGGAGATGGTTGGAATTGATTAAAGACTACGACTGCTTGATTGATTATCATCCAGGTAAAGCAAATGTTGTTGCTGATGCCTTGAGTCGGAAGTCTTTAGCTGGTTTAACTGTTTACTCGCTCTCGTTGCTTGTTGAGTTGAGAGCTTCGCATGCCAGTTTTGTAGCTTGTGACGATGGTGCATTGTTGGCACAGTTGCTTTTGAAACCAGTTTTGTTGGATCAGATTAAAGAGGCTCAGTTGGCTGATAAGAAGATTCAGAAGATTATTTCAGATTGTCAGAATGGAAAGAGTAGAGATTTTGTTGTGAAAAGTGATGGAAGCCTCTGGTTTAAAAACAGATTGTGTGTACCCGATGATGCTGATTTGAAAAGGATCATTTTGGAAGAAGCACATCAGTCAGTGTTTGCTATGCATCCGGGCAATACAAAGATGTATCATGATTTGAGACAGCATTACTGGTGGTTTGGTTTGAAGAGAGACATTGCTGAGTTTGTATCAAAATGTCTCACATGTCAGAAGGTAAAAGCAGAGCATCAAGTTCCAACTGGGTTGCTTCAACCGTTGTTAGTGCCTGAATGGAAGTGGGATAGAGTGACGATGGATTTTGTGTCTGGTTTGCCATTGACACAAAAGAAGCATGATGCTATATGGGTGATTGTGGATAGATTGACTAAGACAGCTCATTTCCTTCCGGTTTGGATGGATTGCTCTTTGGAGAGATTGGCTGAGCTGTATATCCATGAGATTGTGAAGTTACATGGTGTTCCAACTTCTTTAGTGTCTGATCGAGATCCCAGGTTTACTTCCAGATTTTGGAAGAGTTTGCATAGTGCTTTGGGTTCTCGATTGCACTTTAGTACTGCTTTTCATCCACAGACGGATGGACAGTCAGAGAGGGTGATTCAGATTATTAAAGATATGTTGAGAAGCTGTGTTATTGATTTCTCTGGAAGTTGGGACAGATTTCTACCGCTTGTGGAATTTGCTTATAACAACAGTCACCAATCCAGCATTGGTATGGCACCATTCGAAGCACTGTATGGTAGACGGTGTAGGACACCACTGTGTTGGAATGAACTTAGGGAAAGTAAGTTAATTGGGCCTGATTTGATTAAAGAAACTGAAGAGAAAGTGAAGTTGATTCGGGGCAGGTTAAAAGCAGCTTCAGACCGACAGAAGTCCTATGCAGATCTGAAAAGGAGAGACATAGAGTTTGATATTGGAGATAAGGTATTTTTGAAAGTATCTCCTTGGAAGAAGATTTTAAGATTTGGTCGGAAAGGGAAATTAAGTCCTCGATTCATTGGACCGTATGAAGTTTTGGAAAGAGTTGGGCCAGTTGCTTATCGGCTTGCTTTGCCACCTGAGTTGGATCGTATTCATAATGTATTTCATGTTTCTATGTTGAGGAGGTACAGATCGGATCCATCTCACGTGTTGCCAATTGAGTCTATCGAAGTGAGCCCAGATTTGACATTTGAGGAAGAACCAGTTGTTATATTGGCTCGTGATGTGAAGGAGTTAAGAAACAAAAGAGTGCCACTTGTGAAGATTTTGTGGAAGAATCATGGAAGAGAAGAAGCAACTTGGGAAAGTGAACAATCGATGAGAGAGCAATATCCTCAGTTGTTTCAGCCTTGATATCAGGTAATTTCGAGGACGAAATTTCTTTTTAGAGGGGGAGAATTGTAATATCCTCATGTATGCCCTAGAAGTTTTAATTTTGTTGTTGTTGTTGTTGATTTAAAATGTGATTGAATGTATATATTAGGTGATAAGAAAAGGAATTGAGAAGTGAATGCTTATGTATATGTGTTTTGGGAAAGAAATAGGGTTTAGAGAAAAGTGTATATGTTGTTTATATGTTAATATATGCAACATATAAATTGGTCAAAAGGGTTGGTCAAAGCAAGAAGATATTTTATTTGAGATTTGTGAAATTACATATTTGGGCATGCAAGGGACAAAAGCTAAATTAAGTGATGAGGGGTGTTTTGGTAATTGTCTTGTTAAAAACACTTGGTGGAGATTAAAAGGGAAATTTGACTTTGTTCTCTTCATGTTTTCTTCTTCTTTCTCCATTTGGCCGGCTCCTCCTTAGACAAAGGAAAGCAAAAGGTGAAGAGAGGTGTTTGAAGTTCTAAACTCAATTTGAAGGAAGATTGAAGTGATCAAGTGTTGATTCAAGAAGTTTTTAACTAAGGTAAGATCTTTCCTTTGATTTCTTTATTCTTTTGAAGTGAATTAGGGTTTGTTGGTTTGATGATAAGATGTGGTGGTGATGTGTTTTCAAGTGTTAATTTGGTTTTAAGTTACGAGTTTGAATAGGTGTTGATGTTGGAAGTGGTGGATGTTGATTTTGGATGAAGGAGAAAGAGATTGGTTTTAGGGTTTTGAAAATGGTTTGTGTTTAAATTTAGTATGGATGTTTTGTGAAGTGTTTCTTGTGATGAATTTGTGTTTAGAACATTTTTTCCATTCATTTGAACTATGTTATATTGTGTATGATGAGTTTGTGATGTGCATAAGGTGTTAAAATGCATTTAGAAGAGTGTTGGTTTTTGGTTAGGGTTGTTTATGAGTGACACGGCCAAAACCAAAGAAGAGACACGGCCAAGACTTGATGTTTTGGAGAGACACGGCCAAGTCCATGGAATCTTGGCCGTGTGTGTGTGATTTTGGAGAGGACACGGCCGTGTCTCATGCCAGTGTCTGCTACTGCCAACTTGTTTTGGGAGACACGGCCACAAGCTTGGCCGTGTCCCTTGGGTGTGTTGGTTACTGTGTTTGGTTTTTGTTCTTCATACATGTTTGAGTTTGAACTTTCAATTGAAATGCATATGATACTACTTGAACTAGGGTTTGTACTATGCAATGTGAATTTTGTAAATGATAATGTGTAAGATGGATAATATATTTTTGAAATGCTATATGCATAATATGAATTGAAATGTGAAATGTGATGCAAAGCCATTGTGTTTGGCTATGATGATGCAATTGAAAGAAATAAGGCATGTTTGCCTAAATGTTGATGAGAATTGAGAATGGAAATGATGACTAAATAATAAATGAATTGTGTGGCTAATGTGTTATTCCATTTTCAGAGTTTGTTGTTGGTGGCATGCCTAATAAGTGTAACAATCTCTTGAAGTTAGGTTGGATTGAATCCTTGAAGCCTAATTGAGATGTTACCACCCTTGAAGCTAGGTTGTATTGGTTCTTGAAGCCAAGTTGGGTTGAGGCTTAGCATGCTTTGCTCCCCTTGAAGCTTGGTTGAACCTAATACTTGAAGCCTAGTTGGGTATATGATATTGATAAAGTTGATAACAAAACCAAAGCATTAACTCTGAAAATTGAATGGCATATTAGTGTGTCTTGGGCCCATGCTTGTCTTTGTTTAGTGATGTTCATGAATGGTTTAATGAGTAACTAATGAGGTATATGAAAAGATGTTGAAATGTGATATGTCTACATATGTTGAATTATGAAATGTAAAGGTATGTTGCTAGCTTTGCATATATAATGTTACATGTATAGTATGGATTGAGAATTGACATTGCATTGCATTAAAGCATGACATTAGCATGTTTTATCTTACTAAGCCCTTGGCTTAGCGCGATAGTGTTTAATCGCGCAGGTAATAGAGTTGAACCCGAGAGTTCATCGAGACCGAGTGAGAGTAGACCTTGAAGAGTTGATTTTGGGAACTTAAAGATCAGAAGAGATTTGCCAATCATGTACTACTTCTTTTTAATTTTGTAAAGTAATAATTATAATGAAAATATATGCACATTTGTAAATATGGATTTAAATGTTTCATATATGTAAATATTTTATAAATTCCGCTGCGTATTAACTAAATGTATCTATATATGTATTTTGTTTTGTATTATAAGTAACTACCTATTTTTCTATAATGTATACAATTGAAAGATTATGGTATCGTTTAAAATGTTTTGAATGTTAAGAAAATTCGTAGCATCCCTATGTTTAGTGCATGTCTACTACATTGTGGTGTTTGTAGTGTGCATGTATTGAATGTAGGGGTGTTACACAGCTAGCCTCCTTATTTGTTTCAGCTGTTGCAGCTAGGAGATTGATTAGAAAGGGGTGTGAAGCCTATCTTGCTCATGTGGTGGATACTAGAGTGAGAGGTTCTCCTATTGATGATATACCCACAGTTGCAGATTTTCCAGATGTGTTTCCAGAGGAGTTGCCAGGATTGCCTCCTGAGAGAGAGGTGGAGTTCGGTATTGAATTGTTGCCTGGTACCACTCCTATCTCTATTACTCCTTATCGAATGGCACCAGCAGAATTGAGGGAATTGAAAGTACAATTACAGGAGTTGTTGGACAAAGGATTTATTCGCCCCAGTGTTTCTCCTTGGGGAGCTCCTGTGCTATTTGTGAAGAAGAAAGATGGTACTATGAGGTTGTGTATCGATTATAGGCAATTGAACAAGGTGACTATTAAAAATAAATATCCTTTGCCTAGAATCGATGATCTCTTTGATCAATTGAAGGGTGCAGCTGTGTTTTCCAAAATTGATCTGAGATCAGGGTACCATCAGCTGAGAGTCAGAGCTGAAGATGTGCCGAAGACAGCTTTCCGGACCAGGTATGGGCATTATGAATTTCTAGTTATGCCTTTTGGTCTGACGAATGCACCTGCAGCTTTCATGGATTTGATGAATAGGGTGTTCAGGCCCTATCTGGATCAGTTTGTGGTAGTGTTTATAGATGATATTCTGGTGTATTCGCGGAATAAAGAGGAACATGACATGCATCTGCGGATTGTATTACAGATTTTGAGAGAGAAGCAGTTGTTTGCCAAATTGTCGAAGTGTGAGTTCTGGTTGGATCAAGTCGCTTTTCTCGGACATATTGTTTCAGCTGAAGGCATTAGAGTTGATCCAAGTAAAGTTGAAGCTATATTGAATTGGAGTCCACCCAAGTCGGTGACAGAGGTTAGAAGTTTTCTGGGTTTGGCAGGCTATTACCGGCGGTTTGTGAAAGGGTTTTCTTTGATAGCTACTCCACTCACCAGATTGCTTCGTAAGGGAGTGAGGTTTTTGTGGACAGATCAGTGTCAGGCGAGCTTTGAACAGTTGAGAGAAATGTTAACTCAAGCGCCTGTTCTTACTTTACCTGTTGAAGGCAAACCATATGTGATCTACAGTGATGCTTCACATAGAGGTTTGGGGTGTGTATTGATGCAAGAAGGGAAAGTTATAGCTTATGCATCTCGACAGTTGAAATCGCATGAGCTTAACTATCCGACTCATGATTTGGAATTGGCTGCCATTGTGTTTGCATTGAAGATTTGGCGCCAATATCTGTTTGGGGAGAAATGTTTCATCTACACTGATCACAAGAGTTTGAAGTATTTGGGTGTCCAGAAAGAACTTAATCTTCGTTAGAGGAGATGGTTAGAATTGATTAAAGACTACAACTGCTTGATTGACTATCATCCAGGTAAAGCAAATGTTGTTGCTGATGCCTTGAGTCGGAAGTCTTTAGCTGGTTTAACTGTTTACTCGCTCTCGTTGCTTGTTGAGTTGAGAGCATTGCATGTCAGTTTTGTACCTTGTGTTGATGGTGCATTATTGGCACAGTTGCAATTGAAGCCGGTTTTGTTAGATCAGATCAAAGAAGCTCAGTTGGCTGATAAGAAGATACAGAAGATTGTTTCGGATTGTCAGAGTGGAAAGGGTAGAGATTTTATTGTGAAGAGTGATGGAAGTCTCTGGTTCAAGAGCAGATTGTGTGTACCCGATGATGCTGATTTGAAAAGGATCATTTTGGAAGAAGCAACTTGGGAAAGTGAGCAATCTATGCGAGAGCAATATCCTCAGTTGTTTCAGCTTTAATATCAGGTAATTTCGAGGACGAAATTTTCTTTTTAGAGGGGGAGAATTGTAATATCCCTATGCTTGCCCTACAAGTTTTGTATGTGGTTGTTGCTGTTGTTGTTGTTGTTGGTTTAAATTGAGAAAAGAAAAGTATATGTATATGTGTTTTGGGAGAAATTTAGGGTTTAGAGACAAGTTTATATGTTGTGTATATGGTGATATATATAACATATAAGTTGGTCAAAGGGCTTGGTCAAGGGAAGAAGATATTTATATTGTTAAGTGTGAAATTACCAAAGTGGGCAAGAGATAATTAAGGGAATTAAAATGTGTATGAGGGTGTTATAGTAATTTTCTTTTGGATGGGTATTTAATGAAGGTTGACTTTGTGTTTTCTTCATCATCATTTCTTCTTCTTCTTCTTGTGTTGGCCGGCTCACCATAGACAAAGGAAGACAAGAGAACCAAGCAAGGTTTTGATGTTTGTAGCTCAAAAGTTGAAGGAGATTTCAAGAAATCAAGTTGAGGAATTGTGGAATTTCTTCATTTAAGGTAAGAAATCTCTTGTTTTCTTTGGTTATTTTGAAGTGGTGTTGGATGTGAATTAGGGTTTGGTTGATTTTGTGATTTGGTGTGTTTGATATGTGTTTGCAAGTGTTAGAATTGATTTTAAGTTAAAAGATGGAATTGGTGTTGGTTTGGTTATGAATATGGTAAGATTTGTGGAGGATGTTAGTGGAGAGTCAAGAGTGAAGTTGGAGTTAGGGTTTTGGAATGTTTTGTATTTAAATGTATTATGAATGTTTTGTGAAGTGATTCTTGTGTTGAATTTGTGTTTAGAACATTGATTTCATTCATTTGAACCATGCTATATTGTGTATGATGAGTTGAAGTGCAATTAGAGGAGAGTTGTGCATTTTAGGGTTTTGGTGTTGGGTGACACGGCCAAGTCATGAAAATTTGGGAGTGTTGGATTGGTTTTTGAGAGACACGGCCGTGTCCCTTAGCCGTGTTCACTACTGGATGTTGGTGTTGGGAGACACGGCCACAAGCTTGGCCGTGTCCTTTGCCCGTGTTTGCTACTGTCAAGTGAGGTTGAGAGACACGGCCACAAGCTTGGCCGTGTCCCTCAAGTGGCTGCCCGTGTCCCTCCAATGTGTTGGTTAGGGTTTTATTTCTTTGTTCTAATTGCATTGTTTTGGTTTTCCAAGGGTAGGTTGGTCCCTAAACCTAACCCTAAACACTTTAAAAACACTTGAATCAATGAAAGATATAATCAAATGCATGTGTAAGGTCCTAAAACTATGAATCATATCAATTGTTCTTTGCCCTAATTGCATTGTTGAGATTGAACAATGTTAGGTTATGCATTGTGAATGGTAATGTGTTTCATGAGTAATATACATTGAAATTGAAATGTATATCAAAGATGAAATGATAATTCAAATAAGACATGATATGAGATAATGCCATTGTGTTTGGCTATGATGATGCATTTGAAAGAAATAAGGCATGTTTGCCTAAATGTTGTTGAGAATTGAGAATGAAAATGATCATTGAATAATAAATGAATTGTGTGGCTAATGTGTTATTCCATTTTCAGAGTTGGTTGTTGGTGGCATGCCTAATAAGTGTAACAATCTCTTGAAGTTAGGTTGGATTGAATCCTTGAAGCCTAATTGAGATGTTACCACCCTTGAAGCTAGGTTGGGTTAATTCTTGAAGCCAAGTTGGGTAGAAGCTTAGCATGCTTTGCTCCCCTTGAAGCTTGGTTGAACTTAATCCTTGAAGCCTAGTTGGGTATATGATATTGATAAATGTGATAACAAAACCAAAGCATTAACTCTGAAAATTGAATGGCATATTAGTGTGTCTTGGGCCCATGCTTGTCTTTGTTTAGTGTTGATTATGAATGGTTAAATGAATATTAATGAGATATATGAAAAGATATTGAAATGTGATATGTAATATGAAAGTATGTTGTTAGTTTTGCACATATGATGTTACATGTATAATATGGATTGAGAAATAACATTGCATTGCACTAAGTCATATCATTTGCATGATTATCTTACTAAGCCGTTGGCTTAGCGCGATAGTGTTTAATCGCGCAGGTAATAGAGTTGATAGAGTTGAACCCGAGAGTTCATCAAGACCAAGTGAGAGTAGACCTTGAAGAATCCATTTTGGGAGCTTAAAGATCAGAGCAGACTTGCCAATCATGTATACTTCTTTATATTTTGTAAAGAAATGTTT
The DNA here is from genome assembly GCA_947685225.1 of Garcia nutans. Classification (NCBI taxonomy): domain Eukaryota; kingdom Viridiplantae; phylum Streptophyta; class Magnoliopsida; order Malpighiales; family Euphorbiaceae; genus Garcia; species Garcia nutans. The sequence goes on from CANTUV010000031.1 coordinate 61,077,230, forward strand.
AATATGTAAATATGTACATATTTTATAACTTCCGCTGTGTAATATTTAAATGTATATATATATATATAACTAAAATGTTTTGTTTTATAAGTAAATGATCTACTTTTCTATAATGTATAATGATAAGGGTATTGAATCAAGTTTAAAGTGTTTTGAATGTTAAGAAAACCGTAGCATCACTATGTTTGGTGCACTTATGCTACATTGTTGTGGTTGTAGTGTGTGTGCATTGGATATGGGGGTGTTACAATTGTTTAGCAGAAATGGTACTGGATGGTTCTCGCTGGCTCTCTTAAGTGGGAGGTCAGGGGTTCGATCCAGGGAGGCGACCTCTCAGTGTGACAATGCCTGGGGGGCCAAATTAACAAATCCTGCTGTGTGGGCCGCGAGGGCTGTCCAGTACTGTAGCGATCGCTTGCCTCCTGCGGACTCCGTGCCCAGGTGGTGAAATGGCCGGGTCGTAAGCCACTAGTGGGCCGGGCAGCCGACCTGGTCGGGGAGGGTCGTTACAACCATTATAAAGATTAATTATAAATATTAATTCCTCACTTACTTATATCCAATGTACATATAGTTTCTAGTCATCCAAAAACACAATTAAATTCCAAATCCATACTTCCCTTCATTAATCAATTACAAGTCAATACCTATTATCAATTATATAAGTAACATTAGCTAAAACTTTATATTGTACATATCATTTCAGAATTCCAACCAAAAACTCAGCCGTGTCAATATAGAAATAGACTTATGTATTTCAAATCATTTATGTCATAAACTTTCAAATTCTTTGATTCTCCTTTTTGGTTTCTTGTCTTACTCTCCCAACCATCTAAAATCATTAATGGTTCCTTAATTTGTCATACTCTTTTTTTTATGTTGTCTCTCAAATTGTATTATTTTCTCATAAATAATGTAAAATCTTATGATTACGCACAATTATCTTTTATTCATTCTTCAACTATGCATTTTTTTTATAATAAATATACATATGTTAAACTTTCCTACTGTAAATCTTACCTTTCAAACTCATCTAATGAATTGGTCTTATTTCTATCTTTAATAATCTGATATTAATTACAAATACTCCCAAAATTTACTCATCATGTCTTGATTAATTCTATCCACTTAAATCAAATAAATAGTAATTAGCATACCAGAAACTCAATTTAATTACACTCTAAACTTCCATAAGTTAATCAACGAAATACAATTCATAAAATAAATTACAATCCATTTATTATAAATTATAGGTACGATTCAATTTTAAAATGCAAAACTAAGCAGGGCCGTACCCTAAATATAAAATAATGATGAATTGGCTCAGCCAATTCGCCATGGATGGCCATCCATGGCTAATTAGCAAGCCAATTTGCCATAAATACCCATCCATAGCGAATTGGCAAATGTCAATTTGCCATGATCTTTTAATCCAGGTATAACTTAGTTTACTAATTAATTTTAGACTACCTAATTAAGATTGGTGTTTGATTAGCCATCGGATTAGTGTATTAGGGTTTGGGATTTAAACCCTTTTTGCCCATAAATACAAAGGTTAAGTAACAATATGGAGGAGGAGAAAATAAAGGGGAACAAGGATCAGCCAAAAAGAAACAAAACATACACACAATAATCCAAGAGGCAAGAATTAAAAGACTGTCTTGATTGCATTGAACCTCCAGCCAAAACCTTAGTGGATTTAGGTAGTAAGCTGGGGTCATCTCTTTAAATTTGGTGGATCCAACAAACGAAGGTGCATTTTCATATTTAATTCATTGAAGCTTAACAAAGGTTATCCTTGATCATTGTCTTTAATGTTTACTACTTTCATTATTTCACCCAGTAGCTATTTTACGTTCGAATATCATCACACAACAAGTTAGTTTAGCTTGCAATAATTATGTAAACTCTTTAAATCATCACCATCATCATCTTTGCACAATAACCTATTAGGATATCCAATAGCTTAACCATTAGCAATATTAGTTTCAATTTAAAGAGAACCTTGGTGCGGTTCATGCAAAACCCTAATATATGATTTAATTTGATTCAAAACCCTAATCTATTAGGTTTAGTTTTAAATTACATGTTCTAATACTGAATTTTTATGTTTTAATCCAAGAACTCTAGTTTATTTCACAAAATCCTAATTTTTACATCAAAACTCTAATTTAATCCCTGAAACTTTAGTTTGTATAATTAAGGACCTAATACCTTAATTGTTCTACCAAAACTCTAATTTGTATGTTTAAAATCCTAGAAACCCTAATACATACCAATAAACCCTAATCCATACCAATAAACCCTAATTTTGTATATCTTATGCTTCATTTAAGATTAAAACTTAAATTTAATTATTTGATCCATTATTTTGTATTTATGATGAATGATTTATTATTATTTTGCCTATGATGAATGTTTGAATGGTTCAATTATATTTAATTAATTATTTAAACTTCAAGGATGTAAGAGGTATGTTTCCACTTCGTGGGTATCTCATTTGTTAAGATCAATATAATTTAATTTATTTTAAGTTTTAGGATCAATGTAAAGGACATGTTTTCACCAAATGGTGGGTGTCCTATTTTATTTAGTTTTACACATTGGACACTATTGTAAGGGCATGTTTCCATCTTGTATGGATCCCCATTCTTATTTGTTTGTTTATTTAGATCTTCTTTGGTTTTTATACAATGAATGTTTATTTTAAATTGCATATAGTATGGATTATATTTTAATAAGTTAAGAATTTAATAATATTTAGACCTAAAAAGGAGGCCGGTTCTAATGAACCGGGTGTGATGGAGGTACTAGGTCATTCTCACCTTCCCCATGCATACCCAACTTTCTGAATCCAATTAGGGGTTGGGGATTCCTTAGAAATCAAGTCACCCATCACTTTCTTTTCTTTCCCAGTCCGTCTGGGTGGTGATTCCATTTTCTTTGTGTTTTGGCCCATGTCCTCTAAGGCCCTGAGCCTAACAGTGCCAAAGTCGCAATAATCATTCCACTGGGAGTAGTGGTGAAAATCTCCACTCACAGTGACACCTCCACTGGGGATAAGAGAAGTATATTCCATTAGTTTTTATATTATTTTATTCTTTCTTATTATAATATTATCCATTGCATCACTTAGATTGAATTGTGTGCGTGAGTTAGGATACCCTTGGAACCTGTGTTATGTTGTGTAAGGGATACCATGCTTTCACTCAAGGTATAGAGATCGAGCATGACATAACCACTCATAGCCTTGTACCTTTTATTATATATTTGCTATGGGAACCTAAGCCTATTTACCCCCAAAGACTAAAGTCCATGCCGTTGGCCTAGTAATTTTTCTTAGGTTTGACCCAATTGCTTACTGTTTGACTATGGTTAATAAGTTTTAGCTTGAGTTATGGCCTATTTGGTTTGTTATGGCCTATTTGGTTTGTTCTTTCCCAAAAAGACCTAATTATGGTATAAGCCTAAAATTATTTTAAGCCCAAAGCCCAAATCATTTTCAAAAAAAAAATTTCAATGTGTGCTTAAAACATTTTTAAGATGGACCCAATTTCAAAGCCCAAAAAGTAATTTTGGAAAAAAACTTTTTTTTCCAAAGAAGGGTTGAAAACCACTTTTTTATTGGGCTTTAAAATTAACACTCCCTTTATAATGGACTTAAATTTCTTAAAAGGGGCTCACAACTAGTTAGGTCAATTATGGAATATTAAATTGTGGGCCTAATTTATACTAAGACTTGTTAGTCATGGGTTTGTTTGTGGCATGAATCATTAGTCAGTTATTTCCAAATATGAAAGCTATATTCATGATAAACCTTTTTAATTTAGTCTTAATCCACAATAGAGCATAAAAGCTATTCTTCAGCTGACCTAATAGATTAAGGCCTGATTAGTGGGAACTATCATGGGATAATTTTTATTTGAAAATACAGCTATTGGTTAATCCGTCTAAGTGCATAAATCGAAATAAAATATCCCTTGGTGATATTTTATTGACCATGATACCAAGAAAAAGAGACTCGCCACTTATGTGTTGAAGATATAAAGTTGGAAGGAATGTCTTGACTTAATTTGTTTGTTTTGTATTATTTGTTACACATGCATACATGCATTGCATCACATAAGCATTGAACCTTTATGGATCACAAACCTGGAGTACAATGGTTTAAAGGCTTATGACAACACCACCTATGACTCAGAATCCAGTAAGAATTTTGTCAGTTTCGCATCAAAAGTGATGGAACCTGAGCAAATTCAGAAGATGGTACATAATGCCCTCAACTCTAAGATGGAAGAATTAAAGGGGGCCCTGGCTGAGAACGTGAGGAGTCATCTGCTTTCACTATTATAGGATAACAATGATGAGGCATCTGCCAATAACAAGAAGCCAAAAGATAAAGGAAAGGCTAAGATAGTCGAATAGGCCTCTGATGAAGACAAAGAAGCTATGGATGATGATGACTGGAACAATACTTCCAAGATCAACAAGAGTATAAGAAAGAAAAGAAGACTATAGAAAAGAAAATTGAATCCACCAATGTCAAGAAGATGATTACTGATCTAGAGAAGAAGTTTGAGAGGAAGCTTAAGGTCGATAAAGTGTCAAAAGTTGACAAACTATTTAAAGATGATGAAGGAATCCCTTACAAATTCAAAATGCCTACTTTTGCTAAGTACAATGGCACAAAAAATCCTCACTTGCATATTAAGTAGTACATCACTGCCATGTAATTTGCTAGAACTACTAAAGCTCAAACTTTAAGGTATTTCATGCTATCATTAGATCCTATTGTGTAGAACTAGTTCAATACATTAGAGGAGAACAGCTAAAAAGATTGGGATATGTTCTATAAAGCATTTATCCAACAATATGGGTACAATGTCGAGCTAGAAGTGACCTTGTTGGAGGTGGAGACTATCAGACAAAAACAAAATGAAAGTTTTGTTGACTATGTGAAGAGATGGAGAAATAAGATGACACTTCTTAAGAAGAGGCCGGATGAGTCTGACCATATTAGGATAATAATGAGAGGTGTCTTACCAAATCTTCATGAATAGGTGTCCCATACTCTTATCAAGGACTTCAAAGACCTTCTCCAAGTTGGATTGCAAATAAAAGAATGGAAAATGGAGAACCATTTTTTGGGAGAAGTAATGAGAAGGGAAATTGCCAAGCTGGTGGTCAAAGTGCACAAAAAGCGGTGGATGTCAATGCAACTACTGGCCAAAGGAATAAGAGGTAGTTTTTAGAGTTAAGGAGACCTTTATCTTGGGTTTTCAATAAGTTGCAAAAGCAAGGGCTATTACAGCCATTGGCTCCCGACCGTTACCCAATCCTCTGCCACCAAACTTTGATACCAATACATTTTGTCAATTTTATCATACGCAGGGACACAAAACAGACAAGTGGTTTAGGTTGAGACATGCGGTTCAAGATCTTATTGATAATGGTAAGCTGCCTAAACCTAACAAACCCAGTACGAAGAATAATCCTTTGCCTATGTTTTGAAAAGTACCTCCACCGATTACCTTCATGATAGGGAAAGATTGAGAAAATCCATGCAATAAAATTCCTTTTGCTCAAGAATCCCTTGTCTTATTTTCTTTCTTTAGCATTTCATTGGAACAATTATGTTTTCTAGAATTAAGATTGTTTAAATAAATTATTTTTGTTAAATTTATAATTTTGTTGGTTATGGTTCATTTTGGTGCTGAACCAATGATGATTCTACCTTGATATTTATAAATTAGTGCATCTACGCATCATGATTTGAATGACTTTACTAGGTGAGGAAATTATTCTATAACATTGAGTTGTGTATGCTTACTTAGAGAGGGCTCTAGCATAATTACCTATGTCTAGGTCCTAGTCAATCTTAGAACATGCTTTAATGAACTTTCGAGGAGAAATTGAATTCTTCTTATTTAAGAGAGAGATGATCTAGGCATTATTTGGTAAGCCAATAACTAGTATCAACCCTATTAATATAAACCCCTAGTTTGTCCCCTTGAACCTTCATGAGATTTTATCTTGCTTGTCATTGGCTTATACACCCCTATAACCTACCCTGAGTTGTTATGACACTTATGAAAATTCTAATGATCACTAAGTTACCCAGAAGGCAAGAAGACCAAAGAAAGGGATGCTCAATTAAGACTATGAAGAAAGTTGAAGTTTACCTGAATTTAGGCTCGATGCCATCAAGATTACAAAAGATTCATCCTCATTAAAGCGCACTCATTCTACTCCATAGTTAGAAGCATAGGATAGCATGAACAATAAGACTCTCTTAGAGCTAAAAAAAAGAAAGAAAGAAAGAGGAAAAGAGAAAAGGAAAATAAAATAACAATGCCAACAGAGTTCTTTCTACCTGAAATAATAGAAGACTTCTACTCAACCTTCGAGAAGAAGTTTGACTTTAATTTGTCCAACCCATCCAGAGATTCAGCCAAAATCAGAGAAATAGAAGAAAGACCATTTAGTTCATGATACCCATCACAGCTCCAAGTCAGTAATCTTAAGAGTCCTATACTTGATAATCCTACAGAGAAAAAGGACATAGTGATGAAATACCAAAAGAAAGAGAAGAAAATGAAAAAAAGGGAAAAAGAAAGGAAGAAAAAGAAGAAAAGTAAAAAAAGTGAGGGGTCTCTAACTTTTTACAAAGGCAAAGACTGTCCTAATCAAGATCCAGATTCACGCCAAGAAGAGGGGAGAATGTTCAAAGCTCTTTATAGTGTGAAGATGTGTCATTTGAGTCATGTCAGTTTCAATTTGTAAATGGCCTTCATCTAGCCCATGTCCCTTATAGACCTCATTTCAAGCCAATTAAAGACCTGTTGATCTTTCTTGGTAGGTGGAGTCTATTAGTGGAGATTGTTTGAATAAGCATGCATATGAGATAGACAATATTTAAACTCAATGAGACCTTTGGCCAAGTAATGTGTATATGCCAATATGAAATGCAACAGTTCCTATTCAAATAGAATTAATTCCTAAGTTTAGTATGGTAACTAGGGTTATGATTTTATAGATGTGTTAATTTAGAAAAGTTGAGTCCTGAGGTATATTGAAATTGATTTGGCAAAGCCAACATTTGATTTAAATAAATAGAGGAAAAAATGTATTTTTTTTACCATATGGGCTTTCAAGCATAAGGAAGTACATTGCATGGTTGAGCTTTAAAGGACACACTAGGCAAGAGTGAGCTGATGAAAAAATCATTCATAAGGTTATGTACCAAATCATTGTTTGAAAATGGATGTCTCCTGTATCTCTAACTATCTTACTCGGGCCCCACTACTAATGTTTGCCATATCTTGAAGATGAAGCTGTAAATGTGACATGTCCTAATGATCCAATGCAAGACCTACATGAATATTCTTGAGGATACCAACAGGAGTTCCTCAGCGTACCATCATGGTCTATGAGTTAATAGAATTATTGTAAGTATCGCCCATGCATATCATGCATACAAGCATACATGAGCATATCACGCTGCATTTTTGTTGTCTTGTGTTGCATATTCCTCTGTTAGAGTAAACAGGTCATACCTTATGAACCAAACAATCAAAAGAAGATATGAAATTAGGGGGGCATGAAAGGGCCATTGCAAAAGAAAGAAGAGATACATGTTTGTGCAAGGAACTAGACAAAACACAAACATCAATAAGAGCCCAATTGGCATAAAATCATCGATTTGAGCCTACATAGGGGGCAAAGCTTCTCCTTTTCAAATTTTTATCTTATGCGTGTACAAAAAATTTTCAGCTTCTTTTTCAATGTTTTCCCATGTAGGAAACAAAGAGAGGATATGAGGGCTAAAGGGGGTAAAGGATAGCCCAATTTTTGCAAAGTGAAGCCATTAAAGAATCAAAAGTAGAATCTATTAAAGAATGGAACAAATGAATGAAGATACTAATGACAGAAGGTCAATCCAGCTAGAAGAGATGAAGTAGATCCATTGAAGAATGGAACATGTGGCTAGAAGAAAGCCTGCACTCTCAAATAATAGAAGGTCATTCTAGCTAGAAGAGCTGAAGTAGATCCATTAAAGAATGGAAGAAGTGGCTAAAAGAAAGCCCACACTCACAAATGACAAAAGATCAATCCAGCTAGAAGAGCTAAAGTCAATCCATTGAAGAATGGAGCAAGTAGCTAGAAAAAAGCCATGACAGAAGATCAGTCAGCTAGAAGAGCTGAAATTAATGGCTAAAAGAAAGCCAGAACTCTTAATTGACAGAAGGTGAGTCAGTTAGAAGAGCTAAAATTAATGGCTAGAAGAAAATAAGAACTCTCAACTGATAGAAGGCCAATCAGCTAGAAGAGCTGAAATTGATGGCTAGAAGAAAGCCAGAACTCTCAACTAACAGAAGGTCAGTCAGCTAGAAGAGCTAAAATTGATGGCTAGAAGAAAGTCAAAACTCTCAACTGATAGAAGATCAGTCAAACTAGTATTGGGTCAAGAACTCAAACCCAGTATTGAGTCGAGAACCTAAATCTAAATCTCGAATCGAGAACTCAAATCTACTCTCAGGTAGAGAACCCAAATCTAGTCTCTGGTCGAGAACCCAAATTCAGTCTCGGGTCGAGAACCCAAATTTAGTCTCTGGTCGAGAACCCTATTCTAATCTCAGGTCTAAAACCCATCCTTATCCAAAATTAGCTCAAAGTCATATTGCTTTTCACTCTCTTTAATTTTTGCCCTAAGCTAGTCCGATCCCAATTAAAGAAAGCCAAGCTAAGTTTGGTCCAATTTTAAAAGCTCAAACCTACTTTATAGCTTTGAATTAGGTCAGTCTAGTTTTTAAAGGCCTAAAATAAGTCTAGTTTTTAAAGGCCTAAAATAAGTCGATTGAATTTTTAAAACCCTAAATCTAGTCCAATTTAATATTTAAAGACCAAAATAGGTTCGATTCAATTTTAAAATGCAAAACTAAGCCGAATTGGACCCTAAATATAAAATCATGATGAATTGGCTCAGCCAATTCACCATGGAGGCCTTTATGGTCAATTGGCCTTGCCAATTCACCATGGATACCCATTCATGGAAAATTAGCAAGGTAATTCACCATGGATACCTATCCATGGCAAATTGGCATTGCCTAATTTGCCATGGTCTTTTTGCCCGGGTATAACTTGGTTTATTAAGTAATTTTAGACTTCCTAATTAAGATCGGTCTTCGATTAGCCATCGGATTAGTGTATTAGGGTTTAGGCTTTAAACCCTTTTTGCTTATAAATACAGAGGTTAAGTAACAACATGGAGGAGGAGAAAAAAAATAGAGGAACAAGGATCAGGCAAAAAGAAACAAAACATACACATAACAATCCAAGAGGTAGGATCTAAAAGACTATCTCGATTGCATTGAACCTCCACCTAAAACCTTAATGGATTTAGGTAGTAAGTTGGGTCATCTCTTTCAATTTGGTGGAGCCAATAAATGAAGGTGTGTTTTCATGTTTAATTCATTTAAGCTTAATAGAGGTTATCCTTGATCATTATCTTTAACATTTACTACTTTCATTGTTTCATCCAGTAGCTATTTTATGTTCGAATATCATCACACAGTAAGTTAGTTTAGCTTGCAATAATTATGTAAACTCCTTAAATCATCATCATCATCTTTGCATAATAACCTATTAGGATATCTAGTAGCTTAACCATTAACAGCATTAGTTTCAATATAAAGAGAGCCTTGGGGCAGTTCATGAAAAACCCTAATATTATGATTTAATTTGATTCAAAATCCTAATCTATTAGGCTTAGTTTTAAATTACATGTTATAATCCTGAATTTTTATGTTTTGATCCAAGAACAATAGTTTATTTCACAAAATCCTAATTTTTACATCAAAATCCTAATTTAATCCCTAAAACTTTAGTTTACATAATTAAGGACCTAAAATGAATATTATTATACCAAAACTCTAATTTGTATGTTTAAAACCCTAGAAACCCTAATCCATACCAACAAACCCTAATCCATACCAATAAACCCTAATTTTGTATATCTTATGCTTCATTTAATATTAAAACTTAGATTTAATTATTTGATCCATTATTATGTATTCATGATCAATGATTTATTATTTTTTTGCCTATGATGAATGTTTGAATGGTTCAATTATATTTAATTAATTATTTAAACTTCAAGGATGTGAGAGGTATGCTTCTACTTCGTGGGTACCTCATTTGTTAAGATTAATGTAACTTAATTTATTTTAAGTTTTGGGATCAATGTAAAGGATATGTTTCCATCAAATGGTGGGTGTCCTATTTTATTTAGTTTTAAACATTGGACACTATTATAAGGGAATGTTTCCATCTTGTATTGATGCCTTTTTTATTTTTTTATTTTTTTATACCTTCTTTGATTTTAATACAATGAATGTTTATTTTAAATTTCATATAGTATGGATGATATTTTAATAAGTTAAAATTTAATAATATTTAGACCTGAAAATGAGACCAATTTCAATGAACCGGGCATTATGGGGTGATGGGTCATTCTCACCTTCCCCATGCGTACTTAACTTTTCGAACCTAATAGGGGTTTAGGATTCCTTAGAAATTAAGTCATCCACCCCTTTCTTTTTTTCATAGTCTGTTCGGGTGGCAACTCCATTTTCTCCAAGTTTAAGCTCGTGTTCTCAAGGTCCTGAGCCTAATAGTGCCTAACTAGCAAGAACCATTCCACTGGGAGTAGAGGTGAAAATACTGCTCATAGTAGCTCTAGCAGACTGCATGGCAAAGATATACTTCTTAACATGCAAGTGAGGATTTCCCGTTCCATCAAACTTTGCAAAGGGAGGCATCTTGAACTTGTAAGGGATCTCTTCACCATCTTCAAACAGCTAGTCCACTTTTGACACCTCTTCAGTTTTCAACTTATTTTCAAACTTCTTTGCGAGGTCAGTAATTAATTTTCAACATCAATAGATTCGGTCTTTCCCATAGCCTTATTTTCTTTCTTATTTTCTTGTTGATCTTTTAAATATTAGTCCCAGTCATAATCATGATTTTCCACCTTCTCATCATCAAAGGCTACCTCTCTTACCTTAGCCTTCCTTTTGTCCTTCCGCTTCTTAGTACTAGCAAATGCTTCAGCAGTCATTTCTAATAGTGCAACTAACTGACTTCTCATGGCCTCAGCTAGGGTCCTCTTCATTTCTTCCATCTTTGATGCAATAGCTTCATTCACTAGGTTCTGAACTTGATCGTAATCCATTGGTTTTAGTGCAAAATTGACTGATCCTTCACTGGATTTTAAGTTATCATTGTAGGTAGGATTGTCATAAGCCCTTGAACTGCTAAACTCTAGGTTTGTGAGCCAGAAATGATTAATGCAATACATGTATGCATGTGTGCACATGTAGAAAACAAACAAGCAAGTAAATTCAGGACGTCCCTTCTAACCTTATATCATCAACATACGAGTGGTGAGTCTCTTTTCCTAGGTATTATGGCCAACAAAAATATCGACAGGGGATACTTCATTTTTTAGTCACTCGGATGAATTAACCATTAATTATATTTCCAAATGTTGAAATTAGATTATGATATATCTCATTATTTAAGTATTAATCCTTTTGGGTCCACTGAAATTCAGCAGTATTTCGACTGCATGTTAGATCAATATTTAATTAATGGGCTTATCATAATTAGGTTTCTTATCATTGGGAAAGAGTAACTAATAGTTCATACCATAAATAAGTCCATAACTAACATGGCTTGGTAGAAATAAGGCCCATAATTGATTTTAATATTCCATAATTAATCTTACTAGTGGAAAGCCCGTTCAAAAAATTTGTAAAAAGGCTTTGATTCTGAAAGCCCAATGAAAGCTTGATTTTGATAGATGGACTATGAAGTGCAAAAATGGTTTTGGGTAATTCCTTTGAAAATATTTTGAAGCTCATTTGAAAAGTTTTTAAAAATTAATTTTGGGCTTCTTATTTGGGCCATAAAATAATTTTTGACCCATCTTTGTTGAAAAAAGCTTTGAAAATGATCTTAGATTTGGGTTTAAAAGAATTTTGGGCCATAAAATGAGTTTGAGCTTTTTTCATAATTAGGTCATATTAGGAAAGGACAAACCAAATGGATCATGACTTGGGCCAAAACATGTTGATCATAGTCAAACAATAAGTAATTACGGTAAACCTAAGAAAAATTACTAGGCCAACTACATGGGCTTTAGTCTTTACATTGAAAAGCTTGGGTTCCCATACCATGTATATACCAAAAGATACAAAGCTATGAGTAGTTATGTGATGCTCGATCTCCATACTTTGAATGAAAATATGGTATCACTCACAAACATATAACATGGGTTCCACAAGGCATCCTAATTCACACACACAATGCTATCTAAATGATGCAATGAATAATACTATAATAATAAATAATAAAATAATGTAAAGACCAACAGTATCAACTTTTCGTATCCCCAATGGAGTCACCACTGTGAGTGGAGATTTTTGCCCCCACTTCTGGTAGAATGTTTCTTACGACTGCGAAACTGTTAGGCTCAAGACCTTAGAGAATACGAGCCTAATCCCAAAGAAATGGAGTCGCCACCTGGATGCGCTGGAAAAGAAATAGAAAGGGGTGATGACTCTATTCCTAAGAAATCCCTAACCCCCCTATTGGATTCAAAAGTTGGGTGCGCATGGGGAAGGTGAGAATGACCCAGCACCCCCATAGCACCCAGTTCATTGAAATCGGCCTTCTTTTCAGGTATAAATATTATAAGATTCTTAAATTACTATAGTATTATTCATATTACATGAAATTGGGAAAAATAAATAATTATATTATAAATCAAAGAGTAATAAACATATAAAATGGGCACCCATCTAGAGATGGAAATATGCCCTTACAATGTCCCAATATTCATACAAGTAAATAGAATAGGACACCCAGTATTTTGATGAAAATACGTCCTTTACAATGGTCCAAAATCCTTAAAATAAATTAAGTTACATAATCAAAATAAGGCACCTACCAAGTGGAAATATGCCTTTTACATCTTTCAAAAATACAACCAATAAATAAATATTAACTGAGTCTAATCACTCATAATAAAATATGTAATCCAAGCATATAGTTCAACATAAAAATTGTAATCCAAAATCATATCTTAATATTAATCCCCAAATGAATTATAGTACAATGCATACGACGGTCCCTCTAGCTGGTTAGTGGGCGGGTCAAGGGGGCACCGCCTTTGAAAGGTAAGTAGTTTACAAGGTCTTGTTATAGAATTAGGGTTTGGTTATAGAATTTAGGGTTTGATTGTAGGATTACAGTTTTATAAAATTAGGGTTTTCAAAAATCAAATTAGGATTTTAGGATTTTAATATGTGGATTAGGATTTTGAAAACAAGATTTAGGGTTTTGGAAACAAGGTTTAGTATTAATCATGTAAATTATTTTTAAGGCAATGCAACGTTAGAGTTCAATATCAATCTTAAGTCTCAGCTGGAATTGAAAGAATTATACTTTAATAAAATTCATCCAGTAAACAAAACCCTACAGTATGCCTATTGAAGATGGTTAGTTAAAATTCAAACAAAGTAAGAAGATGGTACCTGCGTCTGAGGCTCCACCAATTTTAATATATTGAACCAAACTCGCTTAGATGTCTGCCTGGATCAATTGATTTTTGGTCAAGCTGAGCAATTTGAGGACAATTGCTAATGCCTCCCTCTGTGTTGATTGCTTTTGATTTCTGTATGTTGATAATTGTGGCTGCTAATCACTCAAGCTTCTCTCTATATTTAATTGTTGTTTTGTTTGTCAATCATGACTTTTTTACAAGTTGTGGTCCCTCCTTTTATGGCTTCAAAGTTGTGTATTTATAAACACAGATTCGGGCAACCAAATTAATAATCCTCACTCAGTTCCAAGACTAACACTGCTTATATGTGCCTTATTAGAATTCTAAATACAATTAAACTCTAAATTTTAGTATGAGTAAATTGAATTTTAGCCAAATTCCTCATGGTGAATTGTCTAGGCCAATTCTTCATGACTATTAATTTTCTTGGATCATTGAGCTTGATTTCTCTTTTAAAATTAGACCGGACTTTATTAGACCCTTATAAAATTGGACTAGACTTGTTTTAAGCATTCAAAATTAGACCAAACTTATTTTAGGCTTTCTTGAATTTGGCCTAGCCCCTTTTTAATTGGAACTAAACTAACTAGAGCTAAAATTTAGGGTCTATAGTAAGATCTAAATTTATTAAGTGAAAATACTATGGCAAGCATCTCCTTTTTGGTTGTAGCATAATTGATTTTGGATTCATTAAGGGTTCGACTTGCATCATAAATCGCATGAATCTTCTTGTCTTTCCTTTCACTCAAAATAGCTCTAACAACATAATCACTTCCATCACACATGAGTTCGAAGAGAAGGGACCAATTTGGTGGAGAGATAATTGGAGTAGAATTAAGAGCTATTTTCAACCTATTAAAAGCAATTAAACATTCATTAGAAAAATTAAAAACAACATCTTTATTTAAAAGTTCAAACAAGGGTTTAACAATTTTAGAAAAATCCTTTATGAAACGCCGGTAAAATTCTGCATGTCCTAAGAAGCTTCTAACTCCTCTAACATTGGTGGATGGTGGTAGCTTTTTAATAACCTCCACTTTAGCTCTATCCACTTTAATCCCCGCTTGAAAGACCTTATGTCCAAGTATGATGCCTTCTTGTACAATGAAATGACACTTTTCCCAATTGAGCACTAAATTTCTTCATATCTTTTCAATACCTGCTCTAAATTCTGCAGACAATCATTAAAAGTATAACCATAAACAGTAAAATCATCCATAAATATTTCAACTATGAGTTCTATACTGTCAGAAAAAATGGACATCATACATCATTGAAAAGTGGTCGGCAAGCATTCTTCTATATGCAAAGATTACATATATACATTTTAAAGTGGCCTTTCTTAATCTTTAAGAGCTATAAGAATTTGAAAATAGCCTAAATAAACATTTAGCAAAAAAAAAAGCATTACTCATAATTCTTTCAAGCATTTAATTAATAAAAGGCAAAGGAAAGTGATCCTTGTGGGTGGAGTTATTTAGTTTCCTATAGCCAATACAGACTCACCAATTGGTGACTATTTTTGAGGGAATTAATTCATTATTTTCATTTGTTATTATAGTAATCTCACCCTTTTTAGGCATAACATGAACATGAATTACCTATAAGTTATCAAAAATAGGGTAAATTATACCTGCATCTTAGAGTTTAGTCACCTCGGCTTTTACTACCTTCTTTTAGTCACCTTTGCTTTTTCTACCTCCTTCACATTTGGATTTAGTCTTCCTTGTTGATCAATCACATGTTTAGAATTATCTTCCCATAATATTCTATGCATACAAATGGATGGGCTAATCCTTTAATATCATATAAAGTCCAACCTATAGCCTTATTATATTTTCCAATTAAATTCAAGGTTTGACTTAATTGATCTTCAGATATAAGCATTTACAATTATAGGCAAAGAATTATTATAACCAAGAAGCTTATTCAATAGAAGGAGATGGTAGAGGTTTACCTTTCTCAATTTCTTCACACTTTTTAAAAGGTACCTTTGGCGTTGCTCCTAAGACGAGAGCATAGGAAGGAACTTCCTTATTCTCATTATCTAGAGTTGAACTTTGTGCATGATAAGCTTCTAAAGGATCTTTGGTAAATTTTTGTTCAAATATCTCTTGCACACATTCATTAATGACATCAATTATAAAGCAATCATCCATAAAAATGGGGCTTTTCATAGTTTTGTTGAGATTGAACTCTACTTTCTCATCTCTAACTTGCGGGGTGAGCTTGCCTGTAACACCCTTATACCCTATATATGTATAATACATATACCCTGTATACATAGATATGTATATAAAATACAAGGATGCTGCAATAACTAATCATAGTAAATTTCTAAATAAAATAATATAGCTTTAAAAGGATTAATTTATTAGAGAAATAAAAATATTTAATAAACAAAATTAATATGTATAAGAGAAAGTTTTTGGGAAAAATTTATCAAAGTTTTGTCTGTAATTTAACAAAATCCCCAAAAATCAATAAAGACACAACTTGCAATAAAATATTCTCCCAATATATAATTATACATCCAGACTCCAACATTTCTCCAAAACTACTCAAGAGTGTACCAAAATTCATCTTTATATATATTTATACATTCAAAAGCTTAATAAAAATAGTTATTGTCCTTAAAACCCTTACAAAAACCTTACTTAATTCAAATAATTTGCGTAAAGTGTTCAATATCTACAAAACCAAAGTATATAATAATAATAATTATACATGTATGCAACCCTAGCATAGTTGGTCTCATGGTAAGACTAAAACTCCAATCCCAACCTCACTCTGGACTACCCTAGTCCACAATCCTAACACCTACGCAACAAAATCAATCACGCTAAACTATTAGCTTAGCAGTACATTCTTTGATAACAAAAGTAATTTAAAATAATGCAGTATGTATTCCTTTATAATGTAAAACATACTATGCCACATTGCATATAAAATTCACCAAAATTCCACAATCACATATAATGGGCCTAAGAGTCCTTATATAATATTCAATTTTCAGAGATATTGATTTGACCTATCATGGCACTGGAGATCTAAGTGTCAAATACTGCCCAAAGGTGCGTCTTGTTATTGACATTAGCATGTTTAGCCCGAAGGCGCAGTAACACTACAAAAAAACACGCTATCTGTGACGGACAGAATCCGTCACAGATCCGTCGCAGATCCGTCGCAAATCAAGTCTTGCGACCGATCTGTGACCGATCTGCGATGGATACGATCCGTTAGTAAAAAAGGCATCGTAATTTTCAATTTGCGACAGGCCGTCGCAGATTGCGACGGATTTGCAACCACTCGGCGGTTGCAAATCTCGCGCTTAAATTTTCGCGGGTAAAGGGCAGCCGTCACAGATTTCGTAGCAGATTTCCGTCGCAGATTCCATCGCAGATTCCGTAACAGATTTCCGTCGCAAATTCGTTGCAGATTCCGTCGCAGATTGCCGTCACAGATTCGTCACAGATTGTCGTCGCAGTATCTGTCGCAGATTCCGTCATAGATTTCAAATATCCGTCGCAGATTTGTAGCAAATCCGTAGTAATTTAATATTGATTTTTATTGGAACTATTTATATTATCAATTAATTTTATGAGAACTTTATAAATACATTTGGAACATTTAAACACAATCTTTAAAAACACTGATTACATTGATAAAAATAATTCTTTTATTAATTTTCAATAAAATAAAATATTTTACAATTTAACTATACAAGTGTTAAGAACACTACTATAAATAATCTATCTTGAAAATAACAATATAGATCTTCAATTATCATTTTCCATTGAATCATGACTTGCATCATCATCTAGCTTGGACTGAAGCTTTGCAACTGTTAAATAATTCATCGGAAGAACATGATATAAAGCCTGAAATTGTAAGAAGTGAAGTCAGTGCATGATGTGGGAAATAATTTCAAGAGAACTGTTATATGAAATGGCAAATGCAAATTTTATAAATTGGAAAATGCAAATTAAATGAAATGGCAATAATGATATACTTGAATTAAAAGCAACTAAGATTTCATAAACAGGTAATTTTAACCTTCATGTTTATGTGGTCAGTGATCTGCACAGCTTTGTTACTAAGATTTCATAATTTCTGAAATTCAATAAACAAGAACCAATATAGAAGAGAATTAAGAAAAGAAAAACTGGAGATATTCCCTTTCCTGTTTAAGTGTTAACAAAGAATCAGTCGCTCAAAGCCTGTAAAACCAAAATCAACATAATGAATCTGAAAATTTCAATCAGCTAGGTGCAACATGATTACTTTATTATACTAGGTGAAAATTCTTATCAATAATCAGATTATTGAACATATATGCAATTGCTTTTGGAAATGAATTCACTTGTGCAGCTATTATAAATACGTATGGCAACAGCACATGCAAAATTCTGTTCCTGTCAATACTTATGCTTTCCAAGCTGAATATTCATGTCCCATAACCCTTATCTCCTGATAATTAGAAGCAGGAAGAAACTATATATTGCAAGTGACAGCCCCTGGTCTCTCTTGAGATTCAACACAAGCATGCACATGCATCTGCAAATGGAAATGTTTTTTTCCCTTGCAAACAATGTGAACAAACAGCATATTGTGGCAAATGTCCATGTCCATCAGACAGCAATTTAAATTAGTGCTCAAGAATAGTAAAATGTAAGGACTAGCAAAATTTTTGGCAGCATTTCTTGATGACTGATCTCATAAAGTTGTCACCCCCTTCTTCAAACATAAGAGGCAGCATGGCTCAGAAAAAGTAAAAAAGTCACAAAAATTGTCCTAGCCACTATAAATTGATTCAACGAAGGATGGAAAATTAATTGGAAGTGGGCGAATACGATTCTAAATACATCTCATTCCATATCATTGACCAGTCCAGCTGAAGCTACAATCACAAGCTTCCCAAAAAATTTTGCATCTACTATTCCACATTTCCTTTTCTCTTGATCATAAACACCTTATTCTTACAAAATTTCACACATGGAATCAAATCATTTCAGTGAGATTAAAACTAAATTAGTTGTTAATATGCAATATCCATAATTTATCAAGACAACATGGCCAATTAGCCTCTTCCCAATAGAAACTATCAATATGGACAAAAATCTAGTTTAATTAGTACATACAAACTCTGATTGATTGACATTTACAAGCAGCTAAATAAGGAACAGACACACTAGCAGAACTGAGTGCTCAAACAGATGAATTGCTCTATGCAAAAAAAAGAAAAAGAAAGAGAGAACCATCAAAATAATCGAACTAGCAGTCTTGTATTCTTAAGCAAGGAGTTACCAACTGCAGTTACCTGTATATCTTGAATAAGGAGAAGTGTAGCAAGAGATCGTGAGTCAGAATGCACAACAGAATCCTCTAATGACTCATCTGCAAGAATTAATATCTGTATGCATAGAGTTAGTAATTAATTAGTGGAATTGAGCAAATAGAATAAAATCTGAAACATGCTTATGTATGACAAATAAATTAAGTTCACTTGACCAGTAACTGAGTTTCTCAATGAGCATCCTACATTGATCAGGTGCAGAGTGATGTTATGCTAAGGAAGAGATATTGATCAAGTGCAGAGTGGTGTCATATTTACAAGTGTAAGAGACTATTTCATGTTTTACTGTTACCTAGGTTATTTTGCTAAAGTTGTTGCTAAGTATTTTTTGCATCATTTCAGCTCTTTGAATTGTGATAATAAATGCCACCATTAGTGGGAGTCTCTTGTCTAGTAATACATACTCTCAGACAGTTAAAGCGTACTCCCATTTGGACTCTTTTTTTCCCTTTTTTTGTCAGGTGATGGGGGTGGGTGGTGGTGGGAGGGGATCATAGGGCTCTCTTACGAAAGTAATTGTTGATGTTATTGTATCATAAGGGAGAATTTATTCATATGGAATTGGATCCCAAACAGTCATTGGGCTCCCATTTAGTTCCAAAGCTATGGAGTCCAGTCTTTTTCTCGGGCAAGTACTAATTTACTTTTCAAATTTTCTTCAGTTCTCTACTTACAAAGAAATCTTTGGCAGCTAATGCTTTTTCTCCACAACCAGTTCAGCCGATTAACCTTCTTATCTAGTAAGCTTATATCCTCTCAATCCTCTCTTCTAACATGCAATTCAATGACATCTTACTGAAGTGTCTTAATCATTACATTTGCAAACCCTCATAAATCCATGTGTTTTCCCAATTTAGTATCCTTCATCTCACGGTGAAACTGTGTAAAAGCAAAGTAGGTGATGCAACTTACAGAATCAAAAGTCTCAAGAGGAAGACTCTCCAAATGCCGTCTGATGACAGCATTTCCTTCATGGTGAACAATTTTTATGTTCTCCAATCCAGAAATATCAAGTCCACCATCAGTAAGTTTTTTTTCTCTTTCTTTTTCTGGGACCTCATTGAACATCCAGAGTTCAGAACCTGGAGCCAGGAATGCCTCCAAAACCTGAAAAACAAAGGCATAAACAAAAATCAAACTACAGATCTATATACTTCCTAATTAATTTCTTCTTTTATCTATTAGTCCCATGAATTACATTGAATTGTGCCACTTGATTGGTTATCGCCTTGCAAACACAGAGCGAGCAATAATTAACCCAGAAATTTCTGCATGTACACATGGTTTTTGGCTGATGCCACAGCTGGTTAAATTTCTCACGCAGTTCAATTTGTTAGTGGAATTTTTGCAAGTTCACGTTTTCTCTGGATGCTAATTAGTTGCGGTTCATAAGGCTTGGCAAAGAAATCACCTAGAAAGACTAGCAACAGAAGCTCCCAAAAGAGATGGGATGCTAAATAGATGAGATGGAGGGAAAATAAGTGTAAATGATAACTGCATATATGCATGAAATCAGAGAAATTTATACCCTCATGATGTGCACTCTGCTTGAAACATGAAACTGCTTTACAGTCTTGAGTTAAGCTGAACCACATGCCTTTCTCCATCCAATCAATCATTCTATGAGACTCTGCATCCATAGGCATCAATTTCTTGATCTTCATCTCTGTTGATCACGTCATAATTTCAAGGAAAATAATGAATCAACATCTCACATACATGTGCTTATTGAAAAGCAAAATTACAGAAGAAAAAGCATACCTAGAGCAGGAACAGATTTATCATTGAAATACTTCTCCGGAAATATGCCTCTGATGTAACTTATATTGAATATGGCAATACGGAGCAGGTTCCTTGTCTAATTCAAAAAAGTTATATGATACAACACAAGATCAACTTAAGAGTTAGCAGAAACAGGAAATAGTAGATTTTGCATGTATCAAACGAAAACAAACAGGAAATATTCATGAATATTAATTCACAAGAAATTATGTTCTTAAAAAAATTCCTAGATAGGCATGACCATGCGTGTGGAGAAATTTAATATCGAGGTGCAATCCCTCCCAAGGGCTACAAATGTTTCAACTGAAGTATTTATGAGAAATATCCATCAGCAGTCACAATAGTGATCATATATGATTATTAAGAATGGAAATATCAAGCACGCATCAACTAAGAGGGTGGAGATGTTAGAAAGCAAAAGAGAAAAGAACACAACCTCAAATGTTGGATCCGCAACTGGACTGCAATCAACAAATATGGCAACCTTTCCCTTGTCAGGTTGCAATGCACTTGGCTTTCCAAGCTCAGCCTGCAATTAAATGAATAAGCATCGTATTTAAGCCTTGAATGAAAAAACGCAAACCACTAACATATCATTGTAAAACCACAGAGAAAGAAGAATGTTTGGCATTCAATAAAATACCTTCACACTAGCAATCACCTCTGTCACACCCATCCTAACTCGTGCTGAGCCATTTGCCTGTAATGAAACCCATAAAACACTACATTAAAAGTGTGGTTAAAAGGGAAAAAAAAGAATAAACAAAAATGAATAAGATTCTACCAAATCCATTTTAAAATCAAGACATATAAATACAAGCATTCGCTACCTGAGGAATGACTCCAGTTTCAACAAAGATGGGTCGGTAGGCATCTCTTTTCCGACCATCAGAGCGGAGATTTTGGTTAATGCCACCCTGTAGAAAATGCTTTTCTCCAACTGAAAGTCCTACCATTTCTTAGCATAACAAAATCTACAACATAAACCAAATTATTGAGCAACGACCCAGACACCCAGTTGATGGTGATGGTTCATCGACAGCGATTGTGGTAGCGGATGGCAATGGTTCATTAACGGCGACCAACATAAACCAAAAACAATATACTTTAAAGAAAAATTGAATAGAATAAAGTAAAATAAAACAAAAATAACAAGAAATTGAAAATATACCAGTAGCCGGCGATGGTGGTAGCGATGAAGTTGAATCTGGAATGGCGATGGTGAAGGATATACTCATCGAGCGACGGTGATAATGAAAGATATACTCATCATCGAGCAACAACAAATCGGCGATGGCATCTCGAACCTTGAGATGGCGTGACGACGGCGACGGCGCTAGGAGAGGAGAGGAAGAGGGACGCCGGTGTGAGAGTGAGGAGAGGAAATGGAGAAAGAATGAGGATGTGTGCTGTGTAAAGGAGAGATGAGAAGATTAAGATTTTGAACGGTGCAAGGCAACTGATGAGATAAGAGTGAGGGATTAGGGTTTGAGAGAATTAGGTTGGTATATTAGTCCAAAACAGCGCTGTTTTGGATAAATCTAAACCGTTTTGAATATTAGGTTGGTATATTACTTTATATTATTACTAATTAATAATTATTAATTTAATAATTATTTTTAATTTAATTAATTATTTAATTAATAAATATTGGTTAACTTATTATATATGTATTTAATTGCCTTTTTCAGAGTTATGTCGTTATTATAATATATAAAGTACAAATTATTGTATAATAAATAATACTTACTATTTAATAATTATTAAGTACTAATTTAAAATTTAATATTAGTAATTAACACTAAAAAGGCATAAATATTAAGCACTAATTTAAAATTTAATATTAGTAAATTATTAAATCATAAATATTCATAAATATTGTTATCATAAATATTTATTGTTATTAAAAGTAGATTGAATTTAATATTATATAAATATTTTTTTGCGACGATTATTTGCGACGGACTGATTTTCGTCGCAGATCTGCGACGGATTTGCGACCAATTTCTCAAAATTCCTTCGACTCGTCCTTCCGTCGCAAATCCGTCGCAGATCCGTAGAAAATTTGCGACGGAAACATGTCCATCGCAGATTTCCGTCGCAAAATTCTGAATATTTTTATAGTGAAATTTGCGACGGCAATAGACGGTAGCAGATATCCGTTGCAAATTGGTTTTTTTAGTGTTTTCTCTCTCGCGCCAAGTTTCCGCGCCAACTTTTGTGACGATTATTTGCGACGGAATGATTTTCGTCGCAGATCTGCGACGGATTTGCAACGGATTTGCGACCAATTTCTCAAAATTCCTCTGACTTGTCCTTCCGTCGCAAATCCGTCGCAGATCCGTAGCAAATTTGAGACGGAAACATGTCCGTCGCAGATTTCCGTCGCAAATGCCGAATATTTTTGTAGTGTAACAATAGTGACACTAGTGTGTCTAGCCCTGAAGGCATATAAAATATAATCATATATCAATGGCATGCCAAATTGACTATACCAAATACAATTCTTTGGAACAAGATATTATATAAGGCGAACATACATTCCACTACATATTATCACTTTACCATTTTTCATTCTCATCACATTTTCCATATCTTTTTCACATTTTCCACAATCATATATAATTTCCCTAATTTCAACATAAAGCAATCACATTTCACCTTTTCTTAGTCACATTTACAATGGGACTGCTCACCCATATTTCTTATGCCTTTACCATACTTTTCACAAGTTATGCATACCAATGTTATTAGCCATTCTTTAATGGCATAACATTTTGTATTTTAAGCATTTGACACATTACTACTCAAAATAATTCATCTTACATGTAAAACCAATATCAAAGTATCTTTTTACATTTATAAAATTATTATGTGCTAAGCCAAACCAAATGCAATTAATACACATGTAATCAAAGTATGTACTAACCTTGGAAATGCCAAATCCAACGTTAATTTCACCATCCAAGCCTTACTTCTCCAATGTCCTTCCTCTCTTCAATTCTACAATTTCACCTTACTCAATCCTAAATCAAATTATAAGTGCAAATATATCTTTAGCATCTCATTCTAACCCAGTTTCTTCAATCAAACATTAATTTTACCCAAATTCTACCAAAACCCTAATTTTTAACACTACCTCTTCCAAACTTCAACAAAACCCATTCATTTTCACCAACCAATCTTAAAATCATTACATATATTTCAAAATAACTTCAATACAAATCATATTAGCAATTATTAAACTCTCCATCAAAATCCTAATTTTCATATATTTATCCCATAAACCCTAACTTCATCAACCATACTCATCTCAACCAATCAATCATCAAATCACAATATATCCACTATATTAGCTTCATTACTATCAATTTTAACTATTTAAATCAACTTTCTCTCACTAACCCAATTATACATAACCTTAAAACTAGAGAAAACAAGCTTATATTAAAGAAAACTCACTTGATTCTTGATAAATCTTCAAAATCACCTCAAAACCCTTGAAAATCTTGTGAAATTTGGAGTGCTTAATGAAAAAATTTTCCCTCTTTCTCCCTTGTAAAATTTTGGCCATCCATGGAGAATGAGGAAGAAGATAGCTTTTTAATATGTTACATTTCCAATTTTACCTCTTATATGAATACATAATTATGAAATAGTTAATTAATAAAATATTTAGATATTTCCCCCCTTCTTCCTATAATTAATTTAATTTTCTTTCTTCCTCTCTCTCTCTCTCTCTCTCTCTATATATATATATATATTACTTTCTACCTTTTTTAATTTTTTTTCTGTTTACCAAATCTTTGTCTTTTATGAAAGTTTATATATTAGGTATGTGTTACGTATATACCATGTATACATCAGGTATCCAATGTATATTTTATGTATATTTTGTGCATACATTAGGTATATACTATACATATACCTCTACCAACACTCTAATTAGCCTTCCATATTAACTAATCTTATGTCTACTAAAGGTACGGATGTTACATTGCCTCCTCAAACATCAATCATTGCTCCAGTTGTGACAAAGAATGGCCCTCTGAGTGTAAGTGGAATTTCACTCATTCATATCTAAAATAACAAAGTCCACTGGGATGTAGAGTTTATCCACTTTGAAAAGAACATCTTCAACTATTCCAATATGATATTTAATTGATCAATTTGTGAGTTGAAGTGATATCCTTGTTTATTTCAAATTTGTAAAGTTGAGTTTCCTACAAATAGAATTAAGCATTAGACTTACACTAGTACCTAAATCACATAAAGTTTTATGAAAATCAATTTCACCAATAGTATAAGGGATAGCGAAATTCCCTGGGTCCTTCAATTTTGATGGAAGCTTGTTTTGGATTACAACGTTGCCCATATCAGTAAGTGCTATTTTTGCATTTTCTTCAAGCTTTCTTTTGTTGGACAAAAATTCATTGACAAACTTCACATAAATTGGCATTTGGGCAAGTGCATCTAACAAGGGAATACTAAAATGAAGTTGCTTGAAAACTTCAAGGAATTTCTCGTATTACTTGTCCAATTTTTGCTACTTTAATTGTTGAAGAAAGGGAATTAGAGGCATATAAGGTTTGATAATTACTTTTGGTGCTTCCTTTTCTTCACCTTTAGCATTTGTCTCATTATTATAAAAGGATTGAGCATTACTTGGAGCCTTTTTTGGTTGAGGATCTTCAAGTTGCTTGCTACTTCGCAATGTTACAACTTTGCATTATTCCCTTAGATTGACTTCAGTCTAGCTTAGGAGAGTTCCTTGATTGCAAGTGTGGAGTGAACTTCCTATTTGCCCTATTCGCAATTCGAGGCTCCTATTTTGACTTGATAGTTGTTCCATCTTCACTTCAAGTTTATCATACTGCTTCTCAAGTTTGTCAAATCTTTTAGAAGTAACTCCAATAAATTTCATCAAGGCGGATTCATATGATGGCTTTTTTAGATGAGGTCCTTGGTTTTGATTCCTTATGAATGGAGATTAATAGGGTGCTTTTTGATTATTTTGATTTCCCTAAGATAGGTTAGGATGATTTCTCTATGTGGGATTATAAGTATTACCTTGAGGGAAATTTTGACCCATATTTTGATTGTTAATAAATTGTACTTGCTTCATGATTTGAAAATTTGTAGTATCATGATTTCCTCCACATCCTTCAAAAGTTAATAAAGATGATAAATTGACATGTTCCAATTTATTGTCTATTAAAACATTAACTAAAAACACATTAAAATCATACTAAAAACTAGTATAAAATCACTCTCATCAAATACCCCACACTTAAATCTTTGCTTATCCCCAAGCAAGGCTAAAATCAAAACAAACTAAACACAAAAATTTTGTCAAGTTCAAGAGTTATAAAAATGCATCAAGACTTCCCTATCCTTAAATCCGCAATCGATAACAAATCGAACAAAATCGATACCAATGCAATTAAGTGGCTTTCCATGCATAACCTACATTGTCACTCCCTCACCAACTCTTAAAAAGTGTTTGATCAAGGTGGTATTTACACTCATAACAATCAATGAAAGATTATTGCCATAGGCTTGCTTATCTATCAAATCTCCACCACTTAATTACAATCAAGCATCAATCAAAAGGTCTTTTATTGGGTTGTAATGGGGCTAAGGTAGAGGCATGGCATTTAGGAAATGTGAGCTTAATCATTAAGTTCAAGAGCACTTCAAGAATGAAGTAACCGATCATATGTATAACCCAACGATCCCTAACCACCTTTCTCTTTTCTACCCCTTGACATTAAAGGACTTTTCAAGGGAACTCACTTATTACATCTTGTAACATATTCCAACCCTTTTTTCAAGAACAACAATTATTTTTATTATTTTTCTTCTTTTTTATTTAATTTTTTATATATTTTTTGCTTTGTAATCTTAAACCTACTAAATTTAACCCCACACTTAATTCAACACAACACTTGGTCATAAACGCTCTTAAAATGCTCTTGACCTAATGAAAGGGTAAGAGTTAAAATAGCAAGGTTCAAGGCTGGTAGTGTTGCGAAAAATAAAGAAAAGGAGAAACAAAATAGGCTTAAAATTGTCTAACTAAGGACAAAATTAGGGTTGGTATTTTTAAGCCAAAGTGGGTTCACCTAATTGCCTTAATCATCTTGATGCCAAATTGAAATTTTTATGTAATCTTAAAATGCATGTCAAAGCAAGTTCTAGCAAGTCATCAATCAAAGATGTTTTCCCATAAAAAGAATAATAAGTTGATGGCTCAATTTCTCACTAGGTTGATGGTGATGCAAAGAAAAACCAACAAAATTGACAATAAGCATCAATTCTACTCAATTCTCAAATTCATGCTTCAAAAATTCAAAGGTCATCAATCAACAATGTTTATAACAAGTGAACTTTCCAAAATTCATTTATTCAAAGAAAACATGAAAAACATTAACTAAACTAACACAAAAATAAATTAAAAACACAAAACACATAATTAAAAACACAAAACATAATATGCACCCCACACTTAAAATTTCACATTGTCCTCAATGTGAGCATGCATAAACTAAAAGAGAGTTCAGATGAAACCTGATTTCCACCACTCCCATATGTGATATGTAGGGCTTCTTCCCCCCATAATACAATTGCAACCCATGACTGAGAGGATGAACAACATGCAACATTGAAGTGCGCCCAATGTATGACAACCCCTATATATTATTCCTTGAAGAGAAATTGTCCCAAAGGGACATGTGAAGGTTGCCTCGGGATGATCCTCCAGTACTATAGGAACTTGGTAATAAGTTTTGTCTTTGTGAAACATGGGCATATCAGATTTCTGCTCTTCCTTACTACCAAAAGTAGAAGGGATGACTTTTCGGGATTCTTGAAATTCAACCAAAGTTGGTTGGATCATTTTTTCATCTACTTTAACAATGTCAAGTCCCCTCTCAACAACCTCAGCATTTAAAATTAGTTTACACTCCTCAAGTTCTAAATTGGGCATTCCATGTTCTTCTTCTAAGGGCATACCCATCTCAAACTTGTTTTCAATATCTCCTTGGGAGTGCATGTCATAGATGTCAAAAAGTTGCATACCTTGCTTCTCATCCTTCAAGTTACCTATTGATGGACTTGATGGCCTATAAGGATCAGAGGTTTCATGTAACTTGGGTGAGGTTGATGCCTCCAAATTTTCCTCCTCCGTTGATTGGCTTGGCTCCTCCATGTTGGATTGTATCTCCTCGCCATTGTCTTCCTGATTAGTCTCTACATCAAAGAAATCACAAAAATTGTTATATATTACCTGTTCATTTCTCAAAATTGTGATTACCTCAATTTTCTCCAGTTGGCTAGGAAATTCTTCCTTTTGGTGTGCCTGGAGTTAATGTGCCAGCTGCCCAGTTAGAGTGTCCAACCTCTTCTGTGTTTCTTGCAAAAATTTAGACCTCAACTTATCTTCCACTATGTATTGATTGCATTGAAATTTTTCGGTATCTTGAATGAAGGCATTCACTCTCTCCTCCAAAGTAAGTTTCTTAGGTTGATCTACATTTTGTGGGCTATTTTGAATGAGTGCATTCAATCTTTCCTCCAAAGTGGGTTCCTTAAGGTGATCTTGATTTAGCGTGTGTCTTTGAATATAGGCATTTAACTTATCCTCCAATGTAGGTTCCTTAAGGTGGTCTTGGTTTGAAAATTGTTCTTGAAAGTAAGAACTTCTTTAGCAAGGCTGAAAAAATTGTTGAGGTGGAATGTACTGCTGATTTTTTCAAGAAACATTTTGGTGGCTTTCCCAGCTTGGATTATAAGAATTGGAATATGTGTCATTACCACCCATTTGCTGGAAACTTTGGTAGCCATATTCTTCCTCGTACCAATCTTGGTATCGTTCGAAACCGAATGAACATGTATTGGCACTATGTCTTGCATTGCCACATGCTGCACATACCATGTTAGAATTATAGTCCCTATCATAAACTCTTCCGTGCCTTGAAAACTGCATCTTTACAAAAGGCACTCAGAAATTTAAAGAAAAATAAGCAAACAAATAAATTCAAATACAACAAATAAACAAATTTATAGAAAACAAACAAACAATTCAAAAACAACAAACAAACAATTCAAAGAAAACAAACAAACATTCTTGATAAAAAAAAATAAAACTAAATCAACAGTCTTAATTATATTACTAGTATTGAAACCATTGTCCCCGGCAACAATGCCAAAAACTTGGTGCGTCGCGCCTAGAGCTATAGCAATACCGCAAGTGCACGGGTCGCCCAAGTAATAAAGTAGTGAGTGAGTTATCGTTCCACTGAGGACAAGGCCAAGCACTAGTGCAAATCTTAACTGTTGTTTAGCAAATTAATATTTTTGTGAAGTTTTGTAATGAAAGACAATTAACTTAAATAAATGAAAGCAAAGATAAATTATGTGTTGTGTAAAAAGGATTGATGATAATGATACTATCCAGATATTGAATCCCCCTAGCCTCAATTACATCACATGATAGAGTTGAATTGGCATTCCTCTAACTTAGACTAAAACCTCTCTCGAGTGAATTAATCCCTAATCACTAAGTAGAGTGCCGGAATCTCTTCTCAAACACAATTAAATAGATCTTGCATTAAGAACAAGAAACTATAAACCAAAGGATCTTGTAAGTCTATCTCGAGCACCCCAATCAATCCTCAACCCTTATGAGTAATCAATTCATATCAAGCTTTCTCAAGTCAATATTATGAAAATGGCAACCAATCAATAAGCATGCTATCATCAATTGGCAATAATCATTAAGCATCATAAGAATAAAACAACTTCATTAATTAAAATCATTCAATCCATACAAATAAGCTAGGGTTCATCAATATCTAGATAGAGAATGATTTAGTTCATGTTCAATACACTTAATTCAATAACAACAACAATAACATTAAAATACATAAAAGGAGAAAATAGAAAAACCCCTTTCAATGTAGCTTCTTGAATCTTCAGGAGCTGCCAATGGAAGATGCAGATGTTGGAGAGGATGGAAATGGAGGATTAAGATGAAGAGTCAAGGAAAGTGTCACTCCCTCCTTGCCCAAAACGTGTATGCCCAGCCTCCTCCTCTCAAACCTCTCTTCTCTGCCTCTCTTCTCTGTTTCCTGCACAAAACCTCCAGCCCTCTCTCCAGAAGCCTTCCTCAAAACTCCCTATTCTTCTCTTCTTATTTTCCCTTCAAAGCTCAAGCCTATGCCTTCCAGCTCACACCACTCTCCCTTGTTCCCCACATTCTATTTGTTTTGTATTTTTTTTTGGCAAAAGTAATTGGTTGTCCCCCACTTGTTCCTCAAACTCGAGCAGAAGAATCATCTTTTTATAGGGTGACACGGCCAAGCCATGAGTGGCTTGACAGTGTCTCATGTTTTGCTTTAGGGCACAGCTAAGCTAGTTGGCCGTGTCACCTTCTGCCTCTTTCTTTTCTTTCTTTTCTCTTTGATTTCATGGGGTGACACGGCCAAGCTCCTGGTCGTGTCATGTGACATGGCCAGTGGCTTGGCCGTGTCACTTGGGTGTGTCACCTTCTGTTTCTTCATTTTTCCAACTCTTCTCTTTGCTTCCAATGGGTGACACGACCAAGCTTGGGCGTGTCACCTGGGTGTGTCAGCTACTGCTTCTCTTTTCTTTCCTTTCTTGCTTGGTTCTTTGGCTAGGGATGGGACACGGTCAAGCTTGTGGCCGTGTCATGTGACACAGCCACTGGCTTGGGCATGTCACTTGCCTGTGTCAGGTACTGCCATTCAATTTTCTTGAGGGACACGGCCAAGCTTGATTTGGCTTGGCCATGTCTTGCTTGATTCATGCTCTTTCTTGCTTGTTTTGATCATCCAAGGGAATTTTTCCTAAAACAAACACTTAAAACAAACTTTAAACAAAAATCAAATGAAACATTAACTAAAAACACATTAAAATCATACTAAAAACTAGTATAAAATCACTCTCATCATCTATGGCATCTACCTTAGCTGTAAGCAAGGAAAAATTATCAACTTCATGAAGACCAGCAACTCATTTAGGGGTACTGCATTCTGAAGACCAGTGATAGTTGTTTTCTGCCATCTCTTTAATTAATTATCTGAAAGAGCCTTGTCCATGATTGCATCACCTGCTGATGCATCTATGGTACCATTAATAGATGGATGGAGTCCATTATAGAAGTTTTGTATTAAAAGCTATTAAGGTATTCCATGGTAAAGACACTTCCTTTATAAATCATCGAGCCACTCCAAAGCTGTTAGGAAATTAAGGAGATCACTGCAAACCAAAAACACACAGCGAAAAATTTTTTTATCTCTGATTTCCCACCAGGATCCATGCTGTTCGTTTAAATCGATGAAAGTGTTCAAAGAACTAACCTGTTGATGATTTGAAATCACAGTTTGGAAGAGGTGCCTCGATCACGAAACACCCTCTATCGCTTATCCACACGAATGCTACCGTCTGGAGTGCTAGCTCTCTGCAACGGCGAAGGCTGGAAAAATGTTTTCTCTAAAAGGTATTAGGGTTCCTTTGTTTTCGTTCTCTTTCATTTTCTAATGTTACCTCTGAGAAAACTTAACGTCTGGAGTGAATATAATCACTCCAGAATCCAATTCGAAATTGGATAAGGTAAGTCAAAATCAGAATCCAAATCTAATAAGAATTTTGAATATATTATCTAATAATATATATATATATAATGAAAATAATAATAATAATAAATATTAATATCTAATATTAATATTATTAATATTATATCTAGCCCAAAGCGCATTCTTGTGTGTGACCCGATAGGCCCATATTAATTGGCAGTCAATTTAATCTCTATTAAACCAACAAGTCGTAATTGGCCTCTAGCAAGGTGTTACAACTACCCAATTAATATAAGGAATGTCCAATTTGCCTAATAATAGTACATGCATTAATCCCTTTGTCACACGATATCTAGCTTGAACATAAGTCTTGGTCAACGTCATACTTATATTGTCCAAACTTATGATTACTCGATCTCCAAGTAGACTGATAAAAATAAATGAAATTGAACACACTATCAATTCATTTGAGCACGGCCATGCATTTCACAGTCTTACTTATCGAAGGGCCCAAAAGATATCTCTCTCAAAGAGAGGGACAAATTCTATCTTGATTGTTCATTATCCTCTACATAATTTCTATCTTATATGATCATAACCTTTATTACTATCCAGTTACGGATAATGTTTGATCATGTCAAAATATAATAGTCCTTATATTGGAAACTATGACAATCTCAAGTCAAAGAATTAATACATAACTATCATGAGATTTACTTATGACACTAACCCATGTAGTAATCTCATGATGGGTCTATCCAATACATTGTTCTCTAACAAGTATCTATGAAATTAATTTGTATCACTATACACATAACCATCTGATGATTATCAAATCAATGTTCATACTGGTTAAGAATTATTTTTTTTTTATCTCTATAACAATAATAAACCAGGGACAAATATCAAAATTGTGTAACATGCAAACAAACAATAATGATAATAAAACCTCATTTATTAATAATGAATGTATAACATAAAGATCCAAATAAATGGCCTAGGGCACATACACTAACATTAATAGATGATTGCATCGTATCAACATGAAAAAGCCTTGTCCATGATTGCATCACTTGCTGATGCATCTATGGTTCCATTAATAGATGGATGGAGTCCATTATAGAAGTTTTGTATTAAAAGCTATTCAGGTATTCCATGGTAAAGACACTTCCTTTATAAATCGTCGAACCGCTCCAAAGCTTCATATAAGCTATCTCCATTTTGTTGTATGAAGTTTGTAATGTCGTTCCTCAACTTAAAATTCTACGCAGGTGGGAAGTATTTTGCAAGAAAAGCTAAGGCAGCAGATCCCAAGTGTTAAAAGTGCCTAATTCTTTGGAATTGAACCATTCCTTGACTTTATCTTTTAAGGAGACAAAAAAGAGCCTAAGTGGGATGGAATCATCATAAACACCATTGATCTTGAAGGTGTCAGACATCTTTAAAAAGTTAGAGATGTGGGGGTAGGTATCTTCATGAGTCAAGCCATGAAAGACTAATTATTGAATTAAAATGCAAGTGTAGGCTTGAGATCAAAGGTGTTTGCTTGCACTGGTGGTTTAGTGATGCTTGACCTTAGTTGTGTAGATGGCTTAACATATTATTTGAGGGTCATATTTTGATTACTATCCCCCATGCTTTCTTCTTCTTCAGATGTGTAGGCTTTCTCTTCTTCTTTTTCTTCAGAAGTTCCAGTTGAAGGGCCTCCTCCTTTTCATTCTTTTGCCTTTCTTTTCTTTCCTTATTTTGTTTTTGACAAAGTTTTTCTATTTTCAGGTTATATGCCACAAGCTTGATCTTTTGATTCTTGCACATATAAACCTAAAACCTACAAGGAAAAGAAAAGAAATAAAATAAATAAAATAAAATAAAATGTCCAAAATAACAATAATCTAATGTTATTGATATATAAATGCCGCCTTCCTTGGCAATAGTGCAAAAAACTTATTAGGGCCTAGCTTAGTTAATTGCAATGCATAGGTTGTGAATAAGTAATCAAAAGATGAGTGAGTATCATCCCATGAGGAAGGTGTATTCTAAGTACCAAACAATCAAATTATATATTATTTGGAAGGAAAAGATTGAATTTTAGAATGAATGAAAATTAACTAAAACTAAAACTAAATCTCTTTGGTTTTAACTCTTATAATTTTAGACCTAGGGTTAGACTTTCTTAATTGACTAACAATATATTTCCTAAGCTCATGATTCAATTTTTATTTTTTTCTTTGATTATTGGTTGGATTCTCCAAAATTAAGTTTTAGTCTCTCTTAAGATCTAAAATGAACATTTAACTTAACCCTTATGTCTACTCTTATGATCACAAGTAATTAAGTCAATTCATTAAGTTTTGAGAAAATCTTTAGGTCAACCTTCCAAGTTTTTATCTTATCTCTAAGTAAAAACTTACTTAAGATTGTTATCTCCTTGGACTAATGTTTTGTTTTCACTCTTGCTCAATCATATAACATCTCATATCAAATATGTATTGGCCAGATAAATAATGCATTAAGTTCAAAGATAACAAAATAACCAAAAGGGAAAACTCAATTGTTTAACTTTAATTGGGATTTTAGTTACACAAATTTAAAAGACTGAAAGTAAAAGAAGTAAAAAATAATTGAAGAGATATTAAAACTAAAGAAAAGTAAGAAAGATCAAACTTCTGAAGTCTTTGGATTGAATGGTACTCTTGATCTTGAACCTCTTTTTAGACCAGGCCTCATTCTCTCTTCAAATAATTCTTAGGTAACATGAGAAAAAATTTCAAAGAAAATTGATAAAACCAATGGAGAAAGAGGCTTTGGTATTTATACGAGCTATTAGTTCTTCTCTTCTGATTAGGAAAAGATTTGGAGAAGATTTAGGAAGTTTCACTTTAATAGAAAAGTCAAATTGTACAAGGTTTTACTTAAAAATTAGATCTCCAGCCACCTCACAATCCTTATGGTTGTGGCCTTGGGACCTCATAGTTATGCTTAACTTCACATAGCTGTCTCATGAAAACTCTCTTCTAGGTAGTGGCTATATGGACTCCATGATCATGACATCAAGATTCCACGACAGTGGACTTAGATGAGCTACTAGATTCTTCAATCTTTCTTTTCCTCTTATGTGGCAGTAAGTGAATGGACTCTACAATTGTGGCTTCAAGATACCACGAGCGTGGAGTTCATCTAGCTTCTAGAACTTTGTCTTTTCCTTCTTCTTTCTTTAGACAACTTCAAAATGAAGTCTAGGGGAGTGGACTTTTATCCTATGGGCATGGAATTGGATTTCCTTCTGCTCGTTACAAATGTGGACACCAGTACTCGATCAACATTTTTATAGGTGGAATGGATCATGGAAGCTAAACTAGAATCTAGTAACTTTTGATTGAATCTTTGCATTGATTGTCTGTCCGACAATGTGTCCCACTATTGTAATAGCTTATGATGGTTAATGCATTTCCAAAGTGGTCGATCCTACAATCAACATATAAAAAAAATTTAATGTATTGTGCTTCATAATTTGCAAGATGTATGATGGACTCATAAATATATATATATGACAATTTTAATAAATTAAAAGTCAATATTGTTAGAGAGATGTCCTAGAGGAATCGCTTCAGAACATGATGTATTATTTTTATTTCTATAAAAAAGCCACATTTTTATCTTTCAACATATATGTGATATGTATTTTGCATTCATTTGCATTAAAGTAATTGAACGATAAAATTGTCCTTGGTACAAAATAGAAATCATGATAGAGATCATAATTATGTGATTCTTATCATGTATGTTTATACCAAAATGAGTCCTTAGTCATTTAGTGTTAACAAGTAGGACATCATTAACACGGTTAACTATTACACATTACACTTCTTGATTATGATTATAGTTAACATGCGAATGCTCACTAAGAGTAGTCAAGTACATTGGATGATTCACGAAGTGACTATCATGTGGTTAGCTATTTAATGTCAATGATTGTCTCTTCATGTAATTGTACATGGTTCTTAGACGTGACATATTCAACCGTATCTTGAATTCAGAATGATATACTTTGACTACAATTCTCAATTTCACCTTGGGAGTCGCTTATAAGGTGTGGATGGTGTTAGGGCCTAGCCTAGCTATCTACAAGTGTACAGGTCATAATCAAGTAATAAAATAGTAAGTATAGTATCATTCCCATGAAGAAGGACATCTAAATACTAAATAATTAAACTAACTATTATTTGGATGGAAAATTAATGTGAATTAAAATTGGATGGTAAATTAATGTGAATTAAAAATAAGTTAACTAAAATTAAAGCTAAAATGAATTTTGAAATTAAATATAATATTTTTGGCATTAAGGTTAAACCTATTCTTATTGATTAACTATGGATTCCTAAGGTCTTGACTCAATTTTAATCTACTATTGATTATTAATTAGGTTATCCTAAATTAAGGCTTAGTCTCTCTCAAGTATTAAACCTAATATTGAACTTAACATTATGTCTACTCTCATGATCACAAGCAAATTAAGCCAACTTATTAAGGTTTTCTAGTAACCTTTGTATAAACCTTTTAAGTGTTTATCCTGTCTCTAGGTGCAAACTTTAACCTAAGATTGCCTCCTTAAACTAATATTGTGCTTTCACTCTTGCTCCATCACACAATACCTTAGATCAATCAATTATTTGCCAGATATTCAGTATTTAGATCAAAAATAACAAAATAATCAAGAACAAGCTTTAATTGAATCAAATTAAAAATAAATACTTCATAGATTAATTAATTAAGAAATAGTTTAACCCTAATAGGGTTTTTAGTTACTCATAATTGAAAAGTTAAACAAAAACAAAGAGTAGAAAATAAAAAACACAATTGAAATTAAAATTAAAAGAAAACTAAAAAAACAAATTAAAAAGATCAAACTTGGAAAGAAGAAAGCTTCTTGAACTTGAATTGCTCTTGCACAAAATTCTCTCTTCTTCAAAGTTAACTCTAACCTAAAATATGAAATTTTTAACCTAAAATCTAATGTGTATGTTGTGAGGAAGGTCTAGGATATTTATAGGGGCTTATGGAACTTCTTTTACAAGTAGGAAAAGGATATGATAGGTTTATAAGAGTTCCTACTGAAATAGAAGTAAAATTTAATTAAAGAAAAACAAATCCTAACAAGATAAGGAAGCTATAAATTTAGTGCAGATATTTGAAGCAATTTTTCTATCCCATCAAGTGCAAAAATTTGAAGCAATTTTTTATATAGGCTTATGTTCTTCATAAGAATTGTAGATCTTGAAGTGCATAAGAATTTAGGCTTTTGAATCACTCAATTTGTTCTCCAGAAGCTCAAGTTATGGGCTTTTGAAGCAAACTGGTTTAAATAGAAATTCTATTCCGATTTGGATTCGTAGTTCTGAATTTGCACAGCTGTTTGGAGACCCAAAAGAACTTGGATTTGTACAAATAAAACCATTCTGAAATGCTTGAGATGTCTTCTAAAAAGTTCGTGAACAACACTTTCTCATTATGAAATCATAAGATTATTAAAATCTCAATTAAATATTTAAAGGTCAAATCTGTTAAAGTCTAAAAATCACGTAATATGCCCGGACTGTTAGTGTATATGCCCTAGGCCATTGATTTGGACCTTAATGTTATTCATTTTGTTATTAATAAAGAAGTTTTTATTATCATTGTTATGTTTGCATGTTATATATAATAATGATTATATCCCTGGTTTATTATTGTTATGGAGATAATAATAAATATAACTAGTGTAATATTGATTTGATAATCATAAGATGATTATAGGTATGAAGATACAAATCAATATTATGGATACATGTTAGAGAACAGTGTATTGGATAGACCCACATAGATATCACTTCATGGTTTAATGTCATAAGTGTATATCATAATAGTTTTCATTTAATCCTTTGACTTGAGATTGTCATAGTTTCCAACATAAGGAATATTATGTTTTGACATGATCAAACGTTATCTGTAACTAGATAATTATAAAGGTTATGCTTGAACATGGTATAAATTATGTAGAGGAAAATGAACAATCAAGATGGAATTTGTCCCTCTCTATGAGAGAGATATCTTCTGGGCCCCTCGATAAGTGTAACTGAGAAATGCATGGCCGTGCTCAAATAAGTTGATATAAGATCAATCTTATTTGTTTATCAGTTAACTTGGAGATCGAGTAATCATAAGTTTGGACAATATAAGTATGACATTTACTATGACTTATGTTCAAACTAGATATCGTGTGACAAAGGGATTAATGCATGTACTATTTCAGGTTTTCATTTATAATGATTCTCATGATTAATTGGGTAGTCGTAATGTCTTGCTAGAGGCCAATTATGATTTGTGCATTTCAATAGAGATTGAAATACACTACCAATTAATATGAGCCTATCGGGTCACACACATAGAACGTAGGCTGTACTTAAATAATAATAATTATATTTTTATTATTATTGTTAGTATTATTATTATTATTAGATATTAATAATAATATTGTTATAATAATTATTATTAGATAATAATTATTAAAAAACGTGGGTCCATATAGGATATGGACAGTTAGGGTTTTGACGAGTCTTTTAAACGGTTTTAAAAGGGCTAGAGGGATGATGATCTGATCATTATTCGTTTTGAAAGAAAACGGAAGAAGAGGAAAAACCTAAAACCCTAGTTTCATTTTTGCAAAAAGTTCTGCCACTGCCGTTAGTGAGCTAGCACTCAGAACGGCGTACGTTTGTGTGGACTTCGTTAGAGGGTGTTCGTCTTCAGAAGGCAGCATCTGTTAATCGTTTTGAAGCTACGCAAAAAGCTTAGTTTCGAATCTCTTTTATCGAACTGAATGGATCACATGGATCCTGTGAGTAAATCGAAAGAAATTTTTGTTTTCCGCTGCGGCAAGGGTTGCAGATTCTTCTCGATTTTCTAACACGGACAGCAGTTGTTTGGATCCCATGGGCGTGGCATTGAGTGCCACGAGCATGGGTCTTGACTTCCTTCTGCCTTTTGCACCTTTTTCATCAATTTTTATCAACTTTTAATCAAAAAATTGTATTTTAACATTTTTCAAGCTAAAATATAATAAACTCTAACTTCATCAAAGAAAATACATCAAATTCAATTGAAAACGATTGAAAACATGATCAGAATTATCTAAAATAATAGTCAAAATACAACTCTATCAGGTTGGATATATCACGAAGTATTCAAATTTAGTTGAATAATCAATGAAGGTTTCACCACTCCTAATAGAAGGAGAGTATGCCCAAGGCCTCTTGTTGGAGGTTATTGCTAAGAAATCCATGGTCGTGGTAGATTAGCCTTGAAGAAAGTCTTCAAAGGCCAATCTTGCTTAGTAATGATCCTCATGGACAAGAAAACATCGTTGGGGCTAGGTGTGGCATAGCCATTTTAGTCGGAGTTGACACATAGACCATAATCAACCAAGTGAGGCATAAGATGGTGAAAGGATATGATGTAAAACCTAATGCATGTGAAAGGTTATAAGTCAAACCACTTGACTTTTTAATTATTTGGGTAGTCATGATGTGTGGCTAGACACCACTCATGATTTATTTAATGAATAGAATTGATAGAGTTAATTTTGGAATTGCAAATAGAAATCCTAATTGGATTAAGATTCCTATAGAGAGTCCTAGTTTGAAGAAGAGTGCAAGTATCCTAATTGAATTAGGATTCCCAAAGTATCATAATTATCATTTTTCTATCTTTTACTTATGTGGTTTTCTTTACATCTCTATAAACTCCAAATGGTATAGCACTTAGACCATAAGGCCTCCATAATGGATGGTACCACCAGATCTGAAATCGTTGATGAAGCCTTGGAGTTATTCAATTATTTGAGAAAACATCCATAATGGAAAGTGCTCATTTCATTCTTAAAATGAACAAATTAGTGTTTATAACTCCATACTGAATGTTCAAGTCAAATTAGAAGAAGGAGCTGCCATTTGCCTTCCAATATTATAAGAATTTTTTCCTATATGCGGGGATGATTGATGGTGATGAATGGCAACAATGTTTGCTCCTCCTTTGCTAGCATTTTTTATTTTCCTTTATTGATTAATAGTCTTGTTTAATTTAATTTGTTCTTGTGTTTTGAAATTGTGGTGATAAAAATATGGGTGTTGTGGCAGAGATATTTATATAGATTTATTGAAAACCACTTTCCTAGAAAAATGTTTAAAGCAAAGATATATATATGTTAGTAAATATTAAACACTTTAATTTACTTTATATATAATTAATTATTTTAATAATATATAGAACCTTCTTTTTTGTGTTTAATTCTCATAGCTAATTCCATTCCACTAATGTCTTGTTAGTTGTTAAACAGTGTTGTTGGGAGTTTCATCATAAGCTAAATGCGAAGAAGAAAGAAATTTGTAATTTAAGAAGAAGAAGCTTTCCATATGGC
This sequence comes from Garcia nutans, assembly GCA_947685225.1. Taxonomy (NCBI): domain Eukaryota; kingdom Viridiplantae; phylum Streptophyta; class Magnoliopsida; order Malpighiales; family Euphorbiaceae; genus Garcia; species Garcia nutans. The sequence continues at coordinate 61,117,045 of CANTUV010000031.1, forward strand.
AAAATACTAAATTTAAACTCAATATATATTAAGTGTAAACTCTATATATACTAAGCCTATGTTTGGTTCCTCATAATTGTAATGGAAATGAAAAGAAATAAGAGGAGAAAGAAATGAAATGAAGAGAAAAGAATTTTTATTTCTTTTATTTCGTTTGGTTGTCGAATTAATATAGGAAAGAAAGAAAATTTTATAAAGTTGATTTTTATAATTATATCGTCATTATTTTAAGTTGTTAAAGGATAAATTACTAATTTCATCATTTACATCTATTTTATTTTTTTTCATTTCTCTCTTTTCTCTCCAAATTGATGAGAAAAGGTTTTAATGAATTCGAGGGAAATAAGATGAATTGATTTCCATTCTTTTCCCTCATTTCTTTCTCTTATTTTTATCCAAACAAATGAAATGAGAGAAATAAGATTTCCATTCTCCTCATTTCCATCTATTTTCCTCAACACAAACAAAGGCTAAGTGAATTTGTAAATTTGTATAATATATGTAACACCCTCTAACAATCCTGTTTAAAAACTGTCAGAAGATGCTACTCTATATAGTACAATTCTATATCTGATATTAAATAAACATTAAAAATAATTCAACTAAATATTTTGACAGAGTTTTCTTTGTAATATTCACTGCCAAAATATCCCTTTTAGTCTAACACCACTTGTATAAAAACATTTCTATCCTTTATAAAATCATACTCAACTCCAAAAACAACAATTCACTAATAGTCAATCACAATCCACGCAAATAAAACATAATTTTATCAATTTGTATAACTTTACAATCTCCCAAAATAAAAATCTAATATTTAAATAAAAACTCAAAATAAGACACATAAAATCCATCCAAAGTACACAACAAGTATAATCCTACACTCGACCATTATTGGTCTCAACAAAAATTCATAATCTATAACCAAAAATCATACATAAAGTCCAATAATCCAACATACTACTATGTGAACTATATTTAAACAAGTAATACATAATTTCTTCAATAATAATACCTTTATAAGCTTCAATTGATCTTTAAATATCTAATTCTCCACTTGCGGGATCTATTCCGGTTCATTTGATCTGTGCATTAGAAATATCTAACACGCTAAGCAAAATACTTAGTGGTGATTGTATATACATAATTTGCTACTTAATATCAAAATAAAATAATTATAATAGTGAAATTAGCAAATCTCAATTTTTGAAAAAAAATCACTTACTCAAATAATTTCAATCAAACTTATTTTAATGTTAATAAATTTCAAATTCAATTTAAATTATAAAATATGGCAATTGCAATTGTAAAATATAATTTTACTAAAACACCATTTGTTTTTTTAGTAAAATTTGTATTCTTATATTTCAAGTTAAATTTAATTAAATAGGATATAACCATATTGCAATAGTAAAAATTATGCTTTCCACTTATAATTTATACTTTCCACATAGAATTTATATTCTCCACTTACAATTCCTGATACAACTCATAACAATGTTTATAATACATTTCTCATATTTTTAGTAAATTTTACTTATTAATTTAATGTTTTAAACACATTCGTTCAATCTAACACACTAAGCAAATTACTTAGTGGTGATTGTATATACATAATTTTCTACTTATTTTCAAAAGAAAATAATTATAATAGTGAAAGTAGCAAATCTCAATTTTAGAAAACAAATCAGTTACTCAAATAATTTCAATCAAACTTATTTAATGTTAATAAATTTCAAATTCAATTTAAATTATAAAATATGACCATTGCAATTGTAAAATATAATTTTACTAAAACACCATTATTTTTTTTTAGTAAAATTTGTATTCTTACATTTCAAGTTCAATTTAATTAAATAGGATATAACCATATTGCAATTGTAAAAAGTATGCTTTCCACTTACAATTTATACTCTTCACATAGAATTTATATTCTCCACTTATAATTCCTGATACAACTCATAACAATTTTTATAATACATTTCTCATATTTTCAGTAAATTTCACTTATCAATTTAACATTTTAAACACATTCGTTCAATTTAACACTTTGAACGCTTTCATAATGTTCAATAGAATTAAGCTTTCAATTTATATATTTTTCATATTCCAATAAGTTTTACACATTTTTGCCCTTATATACTTAGTATCAAACTCTAAACTCGAATAACGGATCAATAATGACAAGTATTACTCACTTTCAAAGTTGAAGATGAGAAGAGAAAACTCAGCATAAGCCCTACAATACTTATACCTACTTCAGTTAATGTGGCCAGTGGCCAAATAATAACAACTAAATGCCTACTATCAGAATTTAAGATGAGAAGACAAAACTCAGCACATACTTTGCAGTATTAATGCCTATATTAGTATGGCACAATGTGCCTAATAACACCTAATGGCTAGCCATTCTATTTGATAACTAGGCTTATCACAAGTATAATTCGGATAATTTATTTATTTCTCATTCCAATCAATTTCACAATTATAATATTAATTTTGCTAAAAATATTTCTTTAAGGTAAACACTTCTTTGTCACCAACTTTTAATCTTTTCACTTTAACAATAAAATAAAATAGACTCTATTTCAATTAATTCTAAATATATTTTATAAGATATCTTTAAATTTCAATAGAGTTACTTTTAGGTATATTATAAGAATAGCATATATACTCAAGTTTCTTATTTGTTGTTCATTTTCATCTTATTGCACTTGTTTGTTCATATAATTCCATTTTGATTTACTCTACACATCTTTATAAATTTAATAATCATGGAAAATTATTTCAATTTCATATGTCATGTACTAGCACAATTTGACCAACTGTGTTCACATATCAATTTTATCTTTTCAAACTCATATTTCTCTTTCTACTTGTAGTAATTAAATTTAACATAGATACTTTAGTTCCTCTTAATTAGCTCTTTCTAAATATATGAATTTCACAAATTATCATCTTCATTTTTTGAGTGTATATTTTGTATATACAATATGCATTTCTTGTTTATATATATGTTCTGTAATTTACACATTTCCACTAAAAACTTTATCATTCCCTTCTAATATGCTATTTAATCTCTTTATACATTTAGCTCAATCTTTAAAATATCGTTACCTTTAATAGCATTACAATATACTTTTTCTTGATCCTCATCAGGTTTTGCCCTATATGTGACCACTCCTTTCTCTCTAACTATTAACAATTATTATAATTTAACTTATCAAAAACTTTTGTATATAATTTACAAATTATCCTAAATTTCCAAGTGTTATTTTTGATAGGTATACAAGAGGCATATGGTCTACATACCTAAATATTGTTTACAAAATTTAGCTACTATCACTTATTTGATTCTTCACTTCTTCACTTCTTATTTTTATTATTGTTCTTTCTAAACCATTTTGAAACATTAGTGATTCATTAGCCTATCAATTTCCTTAACTTAATTCTCAAGTTTTATTGTTTCTTCAAGAATATTAAAATATTTTGTTAATCACATGCAACTATCACTTACCCATTCTTTAGTTATACACTTACTTTGAATGTTCAATTATATTTATCAATGCATTCCTCAAGTTTTTCCCTCTTTCTAAGTTTCACCATCTAATGGATTGATCCTCCATCAAATATATATACTTTCCATGATTAAATCAATAATTCATTACTAATTCCATGCAATTAAACCAAGAAAATGATATCCAATACTCCAAGAATACGATTGGATTCAAGCATAAACCTCCATAAGCAAATCAAGGCATAATTCAATATACTGACAATAACTTCAATTAAGTTTAATACTAATCTTTTCCTCCTCAAGTTGATTTTCCCACTTCAATTCTCCTTCAATTGCACTTTCCTTCCTCTTTTCTTCACAACCTCTTACATATGCATACTTTAACCATATAATTTTATAAATTCTAATACAACTGACTCTAAACATAACTCATTTAAACCAAAATCATCTAATATACTTCAAATAGTCATTTAGTTCCATAAATATTTTTCTTTCCATAATCAATTAAGTCAACTTTTTCATTAACTCCAAGTTTCATTTTAAACCATATTTATCAAAGACAATGGGGTTGTCTTCCCCATTTACCAAATCTTCCATAATCATATAGTTCAACATTTAATTAATTCAAAGGTTCTTTTAAATATGATTTTAAGTTAAATATCTAACAAATGCACTCTTAAATATTACAAATATAATTATACTTTCAAGGAAGAAAGTTTCATAACCCTAAATCAATACTTAAATGGTTCATTTAAACTTAATTTAAATTAAAAACCAACAATTTAAACTTAATTTAACACAATCCATATATGTTACAAAAATAATTTTACTTTCAAAGAAGTAAAGTTTCGTAATCATCTTTTCCACAAATCACTCCATATGAAATTTCTTTCACAAAAAATTTCACTTAATCAAATGACAAGCTTCTATAAGTAATTAGAATCAAGATAAATTCAATTAATAGCAAAGTAATTAGTATTCAAGCACTAACCTCTCCAAAGTAGCTCTTTTCTTACTCTTCCTTTGAATCCTTTGGATTAGTAGTGATTTTCTTGAAGATTCATGCCTAAAATAGCTAATTTCCATCAAAATCATGATTTTCTTTCAAAGTAGCCATGATTTCTAAGTAAAAAAATGGAAGAAGAAGAAGAAGAAAGAAAGAAGAAATAGAAATGGTGGAGATGGTGACCATGGTTTATGGAAGGAAGAAGGAGAAAATGGAGTCAAACTTTACTTTTAATAATATCTTACGGTTTTCATTTCATGTGATGCATGTATCTTTGCTTCGATACACCTATTTTTTTAATTGTCTCTTAATCCGGTTTTTTAACTCCGTGACATTATAAAAATAATTAATTTAACTATTTTAAAGCCCTATTATTCATATTCCATATCTCAATCACAATAATTTTATTTTAAGACCACAGGGATATTTTTATAATTTCTTACCTCTTTAAAATTTTTTTCTGAAAATACAGATTAAATTCATATTTGGATTTAATTTTCATTCTATTAAGACTTAATCAGCCTTATTTCTACCAGTTTCAAATATCCAAATCACACATAACATCATAATCAGTATGATATTTATTTATATGTGCACATAATACAAAAAATTATTAATTAAAATTTTCAGACATTACAATATATCGGTATATATTTTTATCTAATGTAAACTCAATATATACTAAGTGTATTAATGAATTATGATATATGAATTGTTTATATCCTTTATATTATTGATATAAACTGATATGCATATAATGATTTTTGTTTAATAAATTCTTTATATACTAAGTATAAACTCTATATATACTAAATATAAACTCATTATAATATTAATGGCTTTTGCTAGAAAGTTTGTCAAAAGCCCTTAAGTAATGCAATGTTTGTTCATGTAATTCATTGTCGCCATTATGCTCAAGCAAAGGAACCTTGTCATCAGCACTTAAAATGTCAGATAAATTGTTAAGCCTTCGTCATCGTCGTGTTGATACAATAGACCATATCTATGAAGAATTAACACTTGCTATGCCTAAAAATTTAAACAAAGTGTAATGTTAGTTGGCATAACTAAAATTAATATTTAATCAAGTCAAATATAATGTGAAAAGAACAATTTTATCACACAACTATAAATTTGAAAATATATATATTCTTTGTTGTTCAATATTTTAGTTGGCTATGACTGGATAACTAAATCAATTTTGTTAGCCATAGTGGCTAATTATTTCTATTTAGTTGGGCCATAGTGGCTGACTAAATGGTTATAGTTGGCAAATTTTTAATACATGAACATTCATCCAAAATAGATCAATTCTAAGTTAGTCACAAATTCAATAAAGAAAATAACAAAACAAACAAACAAAATAAAGTAGTTCTAAGTATACATTCCCCAAATAAACAAAAAAAAACATGCAAATAAAAGAAAAGAAACTGCATGTCCCTTCCATGGGAATTAAAACCATGTAATTTTAACTATTTTGCAATAATTTGGTTAGGAGGTATGCAGTTTCGCAATTAGGATATACTCAACTACCTAATTCAGGTATTTAACACTAATTTGACCCAATCTTTTTCGCTACACTTCACAAAGAGATTAGGTTTGTTGTAAGATGTTTTCAAAGTAGGATCTTCATATCTCTCAAAAGTATGTTTCAAGAGTTTGTGGATTTCACAAATTTTGGGGAGAGACAATTTCATAATTTGGTGGATTTGACTATGGTAAGTTCATTCAAACTCTTGCCTCTATTTTGAAGTGTTGTATGGACGGCTGCAACTAAAGGATTAGGAAGACAAGTGATAAAGGCTTATAAATTTCAGGTCGAGATTATCCTGGCCAAGTCCGATGAATTTGAAAAAAAAATTACACCGTTAAGATATATACTTTATCTATATAAAAAATACTCGTTAAATTTTTTTTTTTTTTGAAGATGCTCTAACTATTATAACTTGGGACTCAATAATTAATCAATATTGAAACAGGAGTACTTATGTAGGATAGGGACTTTTAGATTTTTATAATACAAATAAAACAGTTTTAGGAAAAGTAAATTAATATACATAAGTATTTATAAAATTACTACAATTAACATTTTTTATAAAAAAAAGATGTTTTTGTTTTTATTTTAAAAATTTTATTATACAAGTTTTTGTTGTCCCAAGATGGCAACCAAGAGGGGGGGGGGGGTGAATTGGTTTCCTCAAGAAATGATGGCAAATTAAAAACTCAACAAACAAGAAATGCGAAATAGAGAAATGGTTGAGTAGTAAGTAGAAGAAAGAACGCACAAGATTTATAGTGGTTTGGATTTTCTTCAATCCTACATCCACTTCCTTAACAACTTGTTAAGGTTTCACTAATCTTTAAAGTTTTACAAGCTCACTTCCAACTTTGGTGTTTTCATGAGTTCACACCTAACTTGACAAGTGTTTTATTAAGGCTAACACTCAAAACACCGACAAGAGTTTTACTAGGCTCACTTTCACAACCTTTACAAGAGTTTTTCTAGACTTACTCTCACAACCTAAGTATTTTTCTGGCTCATACTCAAACTTTTACAATGGTGTTTTCAATGCTTACACCTAACATTCAGTAAAATTCAAATGTAAATTAGAGTAAAAGAAACTATGTTGCTTGGCTATAAAATTTTTTATTCTCCCCTTTTTCCCTTTTTTTTCTCTATTTTTTTCTATTTCTTTTAACAGAATAGTAATGTATTTATAGCCAATGTAGTCTGACTAGCCATTATAGATAGTGAGAATTAAGTCTTGGCAGTTTAGACCTTGTTTCAATAGACTGTTCGAAGCCGTTCGCAGTCGTCCTTGATACAAGGATGGTCATGTTCATGTCTCATGCGATCGTCCTTGGACAAGGGACGATCGCTGCATTCAAATTTGCTTCAACGGTCAAATTTAAGTGCTCTGCTGCAGGAATCTTGCCCATGTTGTGGTTGTCGGGACGGTCGTGCATAGGATAGGTGCGGTCGCCCTTTTTTGAATGCTAAGGTGGGTTTCCAACGGTCATTACACTTAGCATTCTTTAACTGGGCAAAATGAAAGTCCGCCTAAATATGAATTTCGTGGTTGCTCTAGGTGCCATTTTGAGGTCGAGTTGAGAGACTCGCGTCGAACTTCTGGATGCACCTTAGGACGCGAACACTACTATCAATTTAAGCAGATTTCTCTTGAATCATCAGCGTGGTCACTAGAGTGGTAAGCGAGACCGTATTCTTCACCGTTCTTGTCACCGCGAACCTTACTGAAATTTGGATGATTTGGGTTTCTAATGTTGCGGTCGTCCATTATTGTAGGACGGTCGCTCTTGTGGGAGTGCGGTCGCGACTGTGGTCGAGTCTCTGACCGTGAACCCTATTGTGATATGGTTTCATCCTTCAATTGAATGCGGTGGTCATCTCCATGTCTTATGCGACCGCTAAATATGCTATGTTCAACTTTATTTGAAACAGCCTAATCCTGCAACAAGGTTCTTTAAACACATGTTAAATAAGTCATTCAATTTGAGTTGTCAAGGATCAAAATTGAGATCATTTGGTTAACAATCTCCCCCATTTTGACTTTGACAATCAAATGGAATAATGATATAAATTGAATAAAATGTAAATTAGATTGGCTAACAATCTCCCCTAATTTAAACTTCTCATGTGTTGAATTGTTAATAAATTTCTACAATGCTCCCCCTAAACACATGCATGAGTCATGTTTATGTTGGAGTATAACTTGGTACATTAGTAAAATAACATTCTCATTTTATATCTCTCCCTCTTTGTCTATCTCTCTCTCTCTCTCTTTCTCCCCCTTTGTCATAGGCAAAATGCATAATATAAGAGAAAGATTGAAAGACAATGATAAAATTATAAGCATTATGTATAATAAACAAAATGTTGTTAGATAGAGGGAAGTACAAAGATAATGTAAAATAGGAAACAGAAAAAGAAAACAAAATCAAAACAACAAAACATAACCAAAAACAAGAAAAATAAACTAATTAGAATCTTCATCCTCATCTAGCTCTTCTTCTTCTAAAGGAGTTTTTTCCTTATCAAGAGGGACATTGTTGGTAGAGCTAGTGCTGATAGATTCTTCTTTTTCGGGGAGACTTTCTATATGATCACTTATATCCCATTCCTCAAGATTGCATTGAGGCAAGTCCAGTTTGCCTTGCATGTCATAAAGATCATGATGCATGTGAGATATAAGGTCAATCCTTTTGTTCAAGTGATGGAATCTCTTGGAGACACTTTTCTTGAACCGGGAGAATTTTTTGGAGAGTGATTTGATAGCTTTTAGAATGAGTTTTGTAGGAGAACTGGTTTGGATAGGTTTAGATGAGGAAGCTTTGGGAGGTAATTCAACAGCAACTTCCAAGGAGTCTCCTTCTTCCTCAATGGTGTACCTTGGTCTTTTCTTTTGTCTATCCACAACACCTCGTTTGCCAAAGTAGTACACATATGTACCCTCAATCTTCCTTACACAGCCAGCATGTTTTAGATAGTCAATGGTGATGGCACTAGAGGCAAGATTGAAAGGGTTTCTCAAGGTAGCTAAGTTAAGATCATTTAGTAAGTTCATGTGCCTAGCTATTTGAGTTATTTGTGAGGACAAGAATAAAGTTCCAGTCCTTGTGATAGCATGGTGATACAATGTGTCAATCAGAAACTTTGTTGTGTTCATTTGGATGTTGTGGGTGAAAGCATATAAGAAGATGAGATCTCTTTTTATTACCTTTTCATTCCCATCAGCCCTTTAATGTATGGTGTAGGTGATGATCCTATGAAGCATCCAATGGTGAGGGATTTGATGTGTCTAGCTTTTGACTCTTTTTCAAATGAGGTTTCCACAGAAATTTCTTGCCAAAAGGTAGAAAGTGTTTGATTGGAGAAGGCTAAATCATTGTAGGAGGTTACTCCATCAACAGGAAAGTCCCAGATTTTTCCAAAGTCCTCTAATGTTAAGGCTAGGTATTGGTCAAATAACTTAAATCTAACTCCATACCACCCTAGTGCAGAATTTGCACTCTTTTCAATCTGAAAGGACATGAGAAATTCCTTACTTAAACTAGAATAGCCTACCTCTTCAGGAAATACGAATTTCCTCCAGCCAAGAATATCAAGTAGACTTTCAATCTCTTCTTTAATTTTGAGGGCAGAGAGCATCCCACCAAATGGAGATTTGGTTCCTTCAAATTTCTTTCTCTTTAGCATGGCATATCTCACATCTTCCTCAGGGGTTTGGTGGTGAGGTTTATGAATTTTCTCACCTCTTCTAGACTGTGGAGGAGATGGAGGAGCATCTATTGGTTCGCTTATGATGATTTCTGAAGGCTTCTTTCCTTTCCCTTTCCCTTTGGAGGTAATTTTCTTTTTGGGGGCCATTAGAGTTGAAGAACCAGAAGAAAACTGGAAAACAGAGAGTGTTTGAGAAGGAGATGGTCTTGTGAGGATTTTGGAGATTTAGAGGAAAGTTTGTATGTTATAAGAGGTAAAAGATCCAAGGAACTGATGTATAATGGTCTTAAATAGAAGAAATTAAGAAAATAGCCATTTATGACTGTTGAGAATTGAAAATCGCGACCTATCATATAGCCAACGGTTACAAAATTTCGAGCAGAGTGTACAGAGTGCGGTCGCCTATTTGTATAGGTGCGATCGCGAAAGACACTCTAGCAACCATTAGGAAAATTAGTGCGCTCGCGAGTGCAGAGAATGTCTGCAACGGTCGAAACTATTTAAATTATTATGACCGCGCACAGAGTTTCCCGACTGCTCACAGAGGTATCAATTTAGATGAATCTGTCTGGCAAGATAGCGACCGCTAGAGGCATTGGAGCGAACGCGAGTAGCTCAAAAATGAAAGAGACATAAAAGATGATGGATTTTTATAGTTTTAAGCAAAAAGTCTATGCGTTGAGATGTTTAGGAAATTTTTATTGATAGGCAATCTTTTATCCATTCAGGGTAGTTCCATCAATCATACCTAAATTAAGTTTAATGAAGTTAAGCCTATCTTCATTCAAAGGTTTTGTAAAGATATCAGTAAGTTGATTATGTGTATCTATAAACTCTAAGACAATATTCTGGTTTTGTACATTATCTCTAAAAAAATGATGTCTATTGTCTATATGTTTAGATCTAGAGTGTTGGATACAATTTTTAGACAAATTGATAGCACTTGTGTTGTCACATTTAATGGAGATGTTGTTAAATACTTTGCCATAGTCAAGAAATTGTTGTTTCATCCATATTACTCGTGTGCAACAAAAATATGCTGCAACATATTAAGCTTCCGCCGTAGACAAAGCAACCGATGCTTGTTTCTTACTATGCTAAGAAACTAGACAATTGCTAAGAAAGTGACATGCTCCTATTGTGCTTTTTCTATCTAAGATGCTACCAGCATAATCCGCATCCGAAAATCCTAAGATATGGAATGATGTGTTTTTAGGATACCAAAGACCTAAATGCATTGTACCACTTAAATATTTCAAAATTCTCTTAGTAACATTCAAGTATGATTCTTTAGGACAAGTTTGAAATCTAGCACAAAGACATACACCATACATTATATCAGGTCTAGAAGCGGTTAAGTAAAGTAGTGATCCGATAATACCTCGATATTTCTTTTCATCTACTGCTTTACCATTTTCATCTTTACCCAATTTCAAGGATGTGCTCATAGGAGTGTTGCTAGTTTTGCAGCCATCCATTCCAAATTTCTTGATGAGTTCTTTTGTGCATTTGGATTGGTTAATGAAGATCCCATCTTTACATTGCTTGATTTGCAATCCAAGGAAGAACTTGAGTTCACCCATCATGTTCATTTCAAATTCCCTAATCATACAACAAGCAAATTCTTTGCATAAGATTTCATTAGTAGCTCCAAATATTATGTCATCCATATAAATTTGTACAATTAAAATGTTATGTTTGTCCTTTTTAACAAAGAGAGTTGTATCTACTTTTCTTTTTGAAAAACTATTTTCAAGTAAATATGCACTAAGTCTATCATATAAAGCTCTTGGTGCTTGTTTCAATCCATATAAAGCTTTGGTAAGTTTGAAAACATGATTAGAAAATTCGTAGTTTTCAAAACCAAGAGGTTGTTCTACATAAACTTCTTCGTTTATAAGTCCATTTAGAAATGCACTTTTAACATCCATTTGAAAGAGTTTAAAGTTCATGTGACATGCAAAAGCAAGTAATATTCTAATAGCTTCTAATCTAGCTACAGGGGCAAATGTTTCATCATAGTCAATACCTTCTTCTTGATTATAGCCTTTGGCTACCAACCTTGCTTTATTCCTAACAATGTGACCATTTTCATCAAGCTTATTTCTATAGACCCATTTTCATCCTATGATTGAATGATCTTTAGGTCTAGGAGTGAGTTTCCAAACATTATTTCTTTCAAATTGATTAAGTTCATCTTGCATTGCAGACATCCAACTTTCATCGTTTAGAGCCTCCTCAATGGTCTTTGGCTCAATTTGAGAAACAAAAGCAAAATTAACATCTATATGATTAATTTTAGATCTAGTAATTACTCCCTTAGATGTTTCACCAATGATGAGTTCCTTAGGATGATCTTTCTTGTATTGCCAATCCTTAGGTAGATCTTGAGTCTTTTCTTCAAGTTCATACTGATTGATCTTTGGAGCATCAATAGTTTCATGAGGTTCAAGAGTACCTGCAGGGTCATTGAAAATACTACCTTTCTTTTGATCAAGTTTAGATGATTCATCAAATACAACATGCATTGATTCTTCAACAACTAGAGTTTTCATGTTAAATGCTCTATATGCTTTGCTATATGATGAGTATCCTAGGAATATACCTTCATCTGATTTGGATGAAAATTTTTCAAGATTTTCCTTGGTGTTCAATATGAAGCATTTGCATCTAAATACTCTAAAATATCCAATTATGGGAATTCTTCTATTCCATAGCTCATAAGAAGTTTTATTAGTTAAAGGCCTTTTGTAAACACGATTTGCAATGTAGCAAGCTGTATTAACGGCTTTCGCCCAAAACTAAGATGGTAATTTATATTCATTGAGCATTGTTCTAGCCATTTCAACCAAGGTTCTATTTTTCCTCTCAACCACACCATTTTGTTGTGGAGTTCTAGGAGCAGAAAAATTATGTGAAATGCCAAGTTCATTATAAAAACTTTCAAAATCTTCATTCTCAAATTCTTTGCCATGATCACTCATAATAGATGTGATCACATATCCTTTTTCATTTTGAACTCTTTTTGCAAACGTTTTGAAGTAATTGAAAGCTTCATTCTTTTGAGTTAAGAAATTAACCCATGTGAATCTAGAGTAATCGTCAACAAGAACAAATGCATATAATTTGCCTCCTAAGCTTGTAACTCTATTTGGTCCAAACAAATCCAAATGAATGAGCTCTAAAGGTCTAGAGGTACTTATAACATTCTTTGATTTAAATGAGCTCTTATGTTGCTTACCACGTTGACAAGGTTCACAAATTCTATCTTTGTCATATTTTATCTTAGGGAGACCATCAACTAGGTTTTCATTACAAATATATTTTAATTGATCCATACCAGTATGTCCTAGTCTTCTATGCCATAACCATGCATCATTATTAGTAGACATTAAACATTTGAATGCATGATTTGAATGTATGTTTATATTATAAGTGTTGTTTGTCCTAGTACCCTTAAATATGATAACACCATTTGAATTTGTGATTTTGCATCCTTTGGAATCAAAATTAACAATGTATGCTCTATCACATAATTGATTAACACTTAGCAAATTATGTTTCAACCCATCAACAAGCCATACATCTTCTATTAAATCTTTACCAATTGATCCAATGGAGCCAACACTAATAATTTTACCTTTAGCATCATTTCCAAAAGTTACATTACCTCCATGTTTGTAGGTAATACTTGTAAAGAGCTTTGCATTCCTGGTCATATGCCTTGAGCGCCCACTATCCACAAGCCATGTGCTTTCGTTGATAGTAGATTTTAGGCATACCTACAAGGCAATAGTGGTTATCGTTTCTTAGGTACCCAAATGAAGTTGGGTCCTTGATGGTTAGTAATAAAAGGCGTCTTCTAATTTGAGATGAGCCTTTCTAATATGACAAAAAAAACTTTTATGTCTAAATTTCATGCAATATGTACATTGCCATAGTGTTTTATATTTTTGCATTTTTCTATCCATGTTCCAAGTATTATGCATACAACTACAAATATGTGATTGCTTTTGTGCAAGTTTAGTGTACATAAATGCATGATTACTTTTTGAGAACTTAGCTCTATTTCCTAGTGAGCCATGAAAAGTTCTTTTGGAACTTTTAGACTTGGTGTGAGCATCTTTGTTCTTTACAATATCAACATTAGAAATTTTAGTTGTAGATGCTTTTACAAATGTTGGTGTGCTTGGTGTAATGTTGGTCGAGCCATTGAATCCAAATCCATATTTTAAGGAGGGTGATCTTTGGTTACCAATTAATGTGTCTAAGGCTTCCTTTCCTTTATGAAATCTTGAAATTGATTCTTTTAGTTCTTTTAGTTCATGCTTCAGAATTTCATTCTCTTTAATAATTTTTTCTAAATCATGTGAGTTTTTATTTAACTCTTCTATTGAATTCATCAAGTGTTCATTTGAGGTTTTCAATTCCAAGGTAGAGTTCTCTAAGCATATAAAGTCCTTTTCTAACTTAGAGTTTTTTTCTTTATAGAGCATCGTTTTAGAAAAATATTTTTCTATTTTAAAGTTCATGTGTTCAATCAAATCACTATCATCTAGATCATCAATATCATTATGTGCTACTAGATCAAAGGATTGAGTACTTACCTCATTGGAGTCATCTTCAATAGCCATGAGACATAGGTTTGCAATTCCTTCTTCTTCTTCTTCTTCTTCACTTGAAGAAGAGTCATCCCATGTGGCTTTGAGAGACTTTTTCTTTTCTTTGTCCCATTTCCTTTTGTTCTTTACTTTGAAGTAATCCGATTTGATGTGACCAGTTTTTCCACATTCATAGCACTTTACCTCATTTTTCTTTTCTTTATCTTTGAAGGAGGATTTAGGAAGTGTACGTTTATTTGCTTGTAATCTTTTCTTCCTTTTCCATTCATTAATTCTTTTTGAGAACATTGCCATTTCATCTTCATCATCAGTACCTTCGTTGCTTGAGCTCTCAACTTCTTTGATTGCTTTGAGAGCAATTGGTTTTCTCTTTTCTTTCTCACCTTGATCTTCTTCTTTTTCACTGTGTAGCTCAAATGTGAGTAATTTTCCCACAAGCTTGTCGATTCTCAATGTGCTAAGATCATGAGCTTCTTCGATGGATTATACTTTTGATTCAAAGTTCTTTCTAGCTCTTAGGGCTCTCAAGATTTTACTGTTTAAATCACCTTGATCATATACCTTGCCATACTTCTTTAGTTCATTAACAATACCAAGCAAGCGATTTGTCATGTCGGTGATGTTTTCATTTGATTTCATCTTGAATAGCTCATACTCATGAACATGCATTTGTTTCTTGGTGAATCTCACTTGAGTCTTACCTTCATGATAGTTTTCAAGTGTCTTCCAAATGCAATGTGCACAAGTTAAATGTTGAACTCTTCCACCTTCTTCTCTTGAAATGGAATTCATCAAGATGGAAGCGGCTCTATTGTTCTTGAATCGATCTTTGACATTGATAGTTGACCATTGTGCTTTGGGAAGAGGAACTTGAATACCATCAACTTCATAAGTGGGAGGTTTCCACTCACTTTCCACCAAATCCCATAGTTCAATCCCTTTACTATCTAGAAACAAATACATTTTGTATTTCCAATAGGAATAATCCGTTCCATCAAAGTAGGGTCTAAGGATAGTGTTAAGATTTCCATGAGTGGTTGAGTTTGATGAAGAAGAAGTTGCCATAGTGGATCAAATTTCACAATTAAATCTAAGAAATTTCAAGCTCTGATACCAATTGTTGTCCCAAGATGGCAACCAAGAGGGGGGGTGAATTGGTTTCCTCAAGAAATGATGGCAAATTAAAAACTCAGCAAACAAGAAATGCGGAATAGAGAAATGGTTGAGTAGTGAGTAGAAGAAAGAACGCACAAGATTTATAGTGGTTCGGATTTTCTTCAATCCTACATCCACTTCCTTAACAACTTGTTAAGGTTTCACTAATCTTTGAAGTTTTACAAGCTCACTTCCAACTTTAGTGTTTTCACAAGTTCACACCTAACTTGACAAGTGTTTTACTAAGGCTAACACTCAAACCACTGACAAGAGTTTTACTAGGCTCACTCTCACAACCTTTACAAGAGTTTTTCTAGGCTTACTCTCACAACCTAAGTATTTTTCAAGCTCATACTCAAACTTTTACAATGGTGTTTTCAATGCTTACACCTAACTTTCATTACAATTCAAATGTAAATTGGAGTAAAAGAAACTATGTTGCTTGGCTATAAAATTTTTTATTCTCCCCTTTTTCCCTTTTTTTCTCTATTTTTTTCTATTTCTTTTAAGAGAATAGTAATGTTTTTATAGCCAATGTGGTCTGACTAGCTGTTATAGATAGTGAAAATTAAGTCTTGGCAGTTTAGACCTTGTTTCAATAGACTGTTCGAAGCCGTTCATGGTCATCCTTGATACAAGGATGGTCGCGTTCATGTCTCACGCGGTCGCTCTTGGACAAGGGACGGTCGCTGCATTTAAATTTGCTTCAACGGTCGAATTTAAGTGCTTTGCTGCAGGAATCTTGTCCATGTTGTGGTTGTCGGGACGGTCGCGCATAGGATAGGTGTGGTTGCCCTTTTTTGAATGCTGAGGTGGGTTTCCAACGGTCAATACACGTGGCATTCTTTAACTGGGCAAAATGAAAGTCCGCCTAAATATGAATTTCGTAGTCGCTCTAGGTGTCATTTTCTCGATCGAGTTCAGAGACTCGCGTCAAACTTCTGGACGCACTTTAAGACGTGAACACTACTGTCAGTTTAAGCAAATTTGTAATATCCTCATTTATGCCCTAGAAGTTTTGCATATTGTTGTTGTTGTTAATGTTATATATTGGATTGAATATATGTGTTAAATTGTAAGAGAAAAGGAATTGAGAAGAGAAAGTATATGTATATGTATTTTGGGAAGAAATAGGGTTTAGAGACAAATTTATATGTTGTGTATATGTTAATATATATGACATATAAAGTGGTCAAAAGGCTTGGTCAATGCAAGAGAAGATATTTATTTGAGATTGGTAAATTACTTAATTGGGCACATATAAGACAAAAAGATAATTATGTGAATAAGGGCACTTTGGTAATTGCTTGGATAAAATCACATGGTGGATATTTAAAGAAGGTTTGACTTGTGTTTTCTTCATCATTTCTTCTTCTTCTTGTTGATGGCCGGCCCTCCATAGCCAAAGAGAAAGAAAGAGACAAGTGATGGTTTTGATGATTTCAAGCTTAAATTGAAGAAAGATTAAGTGTTCAAGTGTTGATTTAAGAAGTTTTTAACTAAGGTAAGATCTTTTCTCTAATTTCTTCAATTCTTTTGAAGTGGTATGATTAAGTTGCTTATGGTATGATTGTGAGTATTGATTTTGCTTGATAGATGAGAAGTTGGGTTGGTGTTGGTGATGGAAGAGTAAGATTGGTGTTTAGTGAAATTGTTTCTGTTTTAGGATTAGTAAAGGCTGTGACTTGTATGATTTTTAATTAATTTTAGAAAAATGTTCTTGAAGTGAATTTTTGATATGTTGTGCCTCTATGAGTCTAGAATGACTGAAAAATATGTTGATTCGATTTTGGAATGGTTATGAGTTTAGAAAGATTATTTTCATTAGACCTGTTCCAGCAAGTACCTTAACTGGGACAGCTATATTTCGGGATTTTTAATAAAATGTAAAAAAATCATATCCAATCGAATTTTGGATATGTTGTTGCTTAGTGAGTTTAGTATTTGAGAAAAATAATTTGAAATCACGTTGATTGAATTTGATTTATGGAATTCACAAAGTTCAGAATTGCTGCCAGGATGCAGGGCAATTGGGGCAGTCTGGTTAGGTGAACTATTTGACCAAGATTTTGTGTTCAGTTTGATCTAAAATTTTAAAGGGATGATTTTAAGATACAAAACTAAATTCTGTAAAAATTTTAGAATTTTTAGTCAAGTAGATTATTTTATACAATTTTTCAAAATAAGGATAAAATGGAGTTTAAAAACCATAATGTACTATTTATGGTTAGGGTTTTAATTCTTTGTTCTTCTTGCATTGCTTTGGTTCTCCAAAGGTAGGTTGGTCCTTAAACCTAACCCTAAACACTTTAAATACACTTGAATCAATGAATGTTATAATCAATTGTTCTTTGCCCTAAGTGCATTGTTGAGATTGAGCAATGTTATGTTGTGCATTGTGAATGGTAATGTGTTTCATGAGTAATGTGGAATGAAATGTTGATATTTATGAATGATGCTATGTGAAATATAATGTGATCATGGATGAAATATATATATATATACTTGAATAATGAGATGTTATATTGTGAAATGAAATGTGAAGCCATTGTTATTGGCTAAGATGATGTAATTGAAAGAAAGAAGGCATGTTTGCCTAAATATGATGAGAATTGAGAATGGAAATGAATTGTTTGTTTAATATGTTATTCAGTTTCAGAGTTCTGGATTTGGGTGGCATGCCTAAGAAATGATGAAAGGTAACAGTCTTGCCGGGTTGAGGACCTCCTCATAGGTGTTGAGTTGATGGTCCAAGAGACTGGGTCTGTTACACTATGAGATATATGATTTGTAACAGTCTTGCCGGGTTGAGGATCTCCTCATATGTGTTGAGTTGATGATCCAAGAGACTGGGTCTGTTACACTATCCATGGATAGAGATACATGTATATACATTGCCTACGGGCGTGATTATTGTGACTATGAACCAAAGCAGTAACTCTGAACTCTGAATATCGTATTAAATACTTGTTGGGCCCATAGGTGTCAAGGTTATATGAATGTCCTAAATAATGTTATGAGTTTAATGAAATGAGATGTTGGTTATGGAGTATGATTGATTAATGTTGAATGTGAAAAGATGTTGAAATGTGGTATGCTCATATGACTATGATTTGTGAAATGCATAATTGTGTGGTTAACTTTATATTTATGATGTTGATCTTATCAATAACATATGTGGCATTGCATTTCATTAAAGCATACTGTTAGCATGTTTTATCTTACTAAGCCGTTGGCTTAGCGCGATAGTGTTTAATCGCGCAGGTAGTAGAGTGGATAGAGTTGAACCCGAGAGTTCATCAAGACCTAGTGAGAGTAGACCTTGAAGAATCCATTTTGGGAACTTAAAGATCAGAGCAGACTTGCCAATCATGTATAAATTTTATGTGTTGTAAAACTTGAGTTTTGATGTATATGAATTTGTAAATATGTAAATATTTTATAACTTCCGCTGTGTAATATTTAAATATGGGGGTTGTCACAAAACCTTTATTTTATGTTGTACTAGAAGTGTAAATCCTTTTTGCAGGTTGTAGTTGAGGTTACAAGGGGGATTTATTGGGAGTGTACTGAGAATGATTTTGTTTGCATTGGTTTGTGTAAAATGTTTTTAAAATAAGAAAAAAACCGGTTTTGTCGACACTTGGGACTCAATTTTTAGGCGAAACTATGGCAAAAATTTTGTAAAAAAATCGGAACTAAAATTTGACTAAGTAAAATTGGTAGCAATATTAGGTTAGTGTGGCGCCTCTACTCAGCTTACATATGTAGGTTGGGAAGGGGTGTTAAAATTTTTTTGGTATCAGAGCCTAGGTTTGAGATTCTCAACCTAGGTAAAATGTAAGAAAAAGACTATTTTTACTTAAAAAGTGAGTTTTGAACAAAAATACATGTTTGGGATTGGCAATCTCTGATCTTTAATAAGAGGTATTCTGTTGTGTTTGCAGACTTAGGTTGTGATGGATTCTCACTCACGTCAGTCGATTGAGGGTAGTGCCGAGAGTATTGCTCCTGCTGAGGGAGCTAGGGTTGATAGTGTTGAGGAGGCACCTGCTTCGGTGTCGGGTAGACCAGCTGGGGAGGAGGTTCCGCCAGCCTGGTTTAGGCCTATGATGGAAGCTATGAGACAAGCACCTGTGCAACCACAGCTACCGCCACCACCCCCTCAGCCTTCAGTACCAGTAAGGCACTATGATAAGCTAAGGAAATATGGAGTAGAGGATTTCTTTGGTACAGTTGCTCCGGCTGTAGCAGAACAGTGGCTTGATAGAGTTCAGAGGGTATTTGTGCAGTTACAAGCCACTTCAGAGGAGAAGTTTGACTATGCAAGATCTTTGCTACAGAAGGATGCCTACGACTGGTGGAAGACAGTGCCCCATTCTATGGATGATCCTCCAACACTGTCTTACACTGATTTTCTGAGGGAATTTGAGTTGAAGTATACTCCTAGGGAGTATAAAGATGGGAAGAAAAGAGAGTTTCTAGATTTGAAGAAAGATCATCGGACCGTAACTGAGTATGAGGTTGAGTTTATTCGACTGAGCCAGTATGCTGGGGGCATCATTGCTGATGAGATTGATAGATGTCGGCGATTTGAGGAGGGATTGAGGCCCTCGATCATGTGCTTAGTGGCTGGATCCAGATATTAGGATTTCTCACAGCTTGTGGCAGCAGCTCAAAGTGTAGAGCGAGCTCAAGTTATTGCAGCTGCTTCAGAGGAAGAGGTTAGGGTTAGGAGGCCCCAGTTTGAGGCAGGGTCTTCTTCTGCGAAGAGGGGTAGAGGAAGTTTTGTTCCTCGGAGTAGTAGGAGCCAGAGACCAGCGGGTAGGTCAGTGCAGTTCCAGAGGCAGAGATTTAGACCTGCAGCTTCAGTAGCGAGTGCTCCTACTCCTGGAGTTCAGAGATCCACCTTACCTGTGTGTAACCAGTGTGGTGGAAGACATGGGGGCGTTTGTTGGAGGCATAGTAGATCAGGGGTATGCTTCAGGTGTGGATCACCTGACCACTTTGTGAGAGACTGTCCTGAGAGGCAAGAGCAGATGTCAGTTGATTCTGCTGCTTCTCGAGCTAGTGTGAGGGGAGGCAGAGGAGGCAGAGGTGCCAGCCGAGGAGGTAGACCAGGATTCAGTTCTAGAGGAGGTGCTGCATCCAGGGAGGGTAGACCAGAGGAGGTTGGATCTTCCCAGAGGATGTATGTTATGCAGAGGCAGCCAGATGCATCAGCAGTCATAGCTGGTACTTTTTCTTTATTTAATACTCCAGTACTTGCTTTGATTGATCCGGGTTCCATGCATTCATATATTAGTGCATCTGTTTTGCCTGTATCTGATTTGCATGCTGAGTCCCTAGGATTTGATGTGTTGGTAACAAATCCGTTAGGGCATAGTGTGGTTGTGAGTAAGGTGCATAGAGATAGTGCAGTAGTGGTGCAGGGTGAGGAGTTCCTTGGGGATTTGATTGAGATGCCATTTAAGGATTATGATGTGATCTTAGGTATGGATTGGCTATCTCGACATGGAGCTGGGGTGGATTGTAAAAAGAAAATTGTTTCTTTGAGAACGGGTGATGGTAGAGAGGTGATAGTATCTAATGAGCAGGAACAGCTAGCCTCCTTATTTGTTTCAGCTGTTGCAGCCAGGAGGTTGATTAGAAAGGGGTGTGAAGCCTATCTTGCTCATGTGGTAGATACTAGAGTAAGAAGTTCTCCCATTGATAGCATTGCCACAGTTGCAGAGTTCCCAGATGTGTTTCTAGAGGAGTTGCCAGGGTTACCTCTTGAGAGAGAGGTGGAGTTCGGTATTGAATTGTTGCCTGGTACCACTCCTATCTCTATTACTCCTTATAGAATGGCACCAGCAGAATTGAGGGAGTTGAAAGTGCAATTACAGGAGTTGTTGGACAAAGGATTTATTCGCCCCCAGTGTTTCTCCTTGGGGAGCTCCTGTGCTTTTTGTGAAGAAGAAAGATGGTACTATGAGGTTGTGTATCGATTATAGGCAATTGAACAAGGTGACCATTAAGAATAAATATCCTTTGCCTAGAATCGATGATCTCTTTGATCAGTTGAAGGGAGCGTCAGTGTTCTCCAAAATTGATTTGAGATCTGGGTACCATCAGCTGAGGGTAAGAAGTGAAGATGTTCCTAAGACTGCTTTTCGGACCAGGTATGGGCATTATGAATTTCTAGTTATGCCTTTTGGTCTGACAAATGCACCTGCAGCTTTTATGGATTTGATGAATAGGGTGTTTAGGCCCTATTTGGATCAGTTTGTAGTGGTCTTCATTGATGATATACTGGTGTATTCGCGGAATGAAGAGGAACATGATATGCATCTGCGGTTTGTGTTGCAGATTTTGAGAGAAAAGCAGTTATTTGCCAAATTGTCGAAATGTGAGTTCTGGTTGGATCAAGTAGCTTTTCTCGGACATATAGTTTCAGCAGAGGGTATTAGAGTTGATCCGAGCAAAGTTGAAGCTATATTGAATTGGAGTCCACCCAAGTCTGTGACTGAGATTAGAAGTTTTCTGGGTTTGGCAGGCTATTACAGGCGGTTTGTGAAAGGGTTTTCTTTGATAGCTACGCCACTCACCAGATTGCTTCGTAAGGGAGTGATATTTGTGTGGACGGATCAGTGTCAGGCGAGTTTTGAGCAGTTGAGAGAATTGTTAACTCAAGCGCCTGTTCTTACTTTACCTGTTGAAGGTAAACCTTATGTGATCTACAGTGATGCTTCACATAGAGGTTTGGGGTGTGTATTGATGCAAGAAGGTAAAGTTATAGCTTATGCATCTCGACAGTTGAAACCGCATGAGCTTAACTATCCAACCCATGATTTGGAATTGGCTGCCATTGTGTTTGCATTGAAGATTTGGCGCCACTATCTGTTTGGGGAGAAATGTTTCATCTACACTGATCACAAGAGTTTGAAGTATTTGGGTGTCCAGAAAGAACTCAATCTTCGTCAGAGGAGATGGTTGGAGTTGATTAAAGACTACGACTGTTTGATTGACTATCATCCAGGTAAAGCAAATGTTGTTGCTGATGCCTTAAGTTGGAAGTCTTTAGCTGGTTTAACAATTTATTCGCTCTCGTTGCTTGTTGAATTGAGAGCTCTGCGTGCTAACTTTGTATCTTGTGACGATGGTGCATTGTTGGCACAGTTGCTTTTGAAACCAGTTTTGTTAGATCAGATCAAAGAGGCTCAGTTGATTGATATGAAGATTCAGAAGATTATTTCAGATTGCAAGAATGGGAAGACTAGAGATTTTATTGTGAAGAGCGATGGGAGTCTCTGGTTCAAGAGCAGATTGTGTGTACCCGATGATGCTGAATTGAAAAGGGTCATTTTGGAAGAAGCTCATCAGTCAATGTTTGCTATGCATCCGGGTAATACGAAGATGTATCATGATTTGAGACAGCATTATTGGTGGATTGGTTTGAAGAGAGACATTGCAGATTTTGTGTCGAAATGTCTCACCTGTCAGAAGGTTAAAGCAGAGCATCAAGTCCCAACCGGGTTGCTTCAACCATTGTCAGTGCCAGAATGGAAGTGGGAAAGAGTGACAATGGATTTTGTGTCTGGTTTGCCATTGACACAAAAGAAGCATGATGCTATATGGGTGATTGTGGATAGATTGACTAAAACAGCTCATTTCCTTCCGGTTCGAATGGATTATTCTTTGGAGAGATTGGCTGAGCTGTATATCCATGAGATTGTGAAATTGCATGGTGTTCCAACTTCTTTAGTGTCTGATCGAGATCCCCGGTTTACTTCAAGATTTTGGAAGAGTTTGCATAGTGCTTTGGGTTCTCGACTACACTTCAGTACTGCTTTTCATCCACAGACGGATGGACAGTCAGAGAGGGTGATACAGATTATTGAGGATATGTTGAGAAGCTGTGTCATCGATTTCACTGGAAGTTGGGATAGATTCTTACCTCTTGTGGAGTTTGCTTACAACAACAGTCACCAATCTAGCATTGGTATGGCACCGTTCGAGGCATTGTATGGTAGACGGTGCAGAACACCTCTTTGTTGGAGTGAACTTGGTGAAGGTAAAATAATTGGACCTGATTTGATTCAAGAAACTGAGGAAAAAGTGAAGTTGATCCGAGGTAGGTTAAAAGCAGCTTCAGACCGACAGAAGTCTTATGCAGATCTGAAGAGGAGAGACATTCAGTTTGATGTTGGAGATAAGGTGTTTTTGAAAGTATCTCCTTGGAAGAAGATTTTGAGGTTCGGTCGGAAAGGAAAATTGAGTCCTCGTTTCATTGGGCCGTATGAAGTGTTAGAAAGAGTTGGGCCAGTTGCATATCGACTTGCTTTGCCACCTGAGTTGGATCGTATTCATAATGTATTCCATGTTTCTATGTTGAGGAGGTACAGGTCAGATCCATCTCATGTGTTGCCATTTGAGTCTATCGAAGTGAGCCCAGATTTGACATTTGAAGAAGAACCAGTTGCTATCTTGGCACGTGATGTGAAAGAATTGAGGAACAAGAAAGTGCCATTGGTGAAGATTCTTTGGAAGAATCATGCAAAAGAAGAAGCAACTTGGGAAAGTGAGCAAACTATGCGAGAGCAATATCCTCAACTATTTCAGAGTTGATATTAGGTAATTTCGAGGACGAAATTTCTTTTTAGAGGGGGAGAATTGTAATATCCTCATTTATGCCCTAGAAGTTTTGCATATTGTTGTTGTTGTTAATGTTATATATTGGATTGAATATATGTGTTAAATTGTAAGAGAAAAGGAATTGAGAAGAGAAAGTATATGTATATGTATTTTGGGAAGAAATAGGGTTTAGAGACAAATTTATATGTTGTGTATATGTTAATATATATGACATATAAAGTGGTCAAAAGGCTTGGTCAATGCAAGAGAAGATATTTATTTGAGATTGGTAAATTACTTAATTGGGCACATATAAGACAAAAAGATAATTATGTGAATAAGGGCACTTTGGTAATTGCTTGGATAAAATCACATGGTGGATATTTAAAGAAGGTTTGACTTGTGTTTTCTTCATCATTTCTTCTTCTTCTTGTTGATGGCCGGCCCTCCATAGCCAAAGAGAAAGAAAGAGACAAGTGATGGTTTTGATGATTTCAAGCTTAAATTGAAGAAAGAT
Source organism: Garcia nutans (assembly GCA_947685225.1). Taxonomy (NCBI): domain Eukaryota; kingdom Viridiplantae; phylum Streptophyta; class Magnoliopsida; order Malpighiales; family Euphorbiaceae; genus Garcia; species Garcia nutans. The sequence continues at coordinate 61,141,720 of CANTUV010000031.1, forward strand.
TAAGTGTTCAAGTGTTGATTTAAGAAGTTTTTAACTAAGGTAAGATCTTTTCTCTAATTTCTTCAATTCTTTTGAAGTGGTATGATTAAGTTGCTTATGGTATGATTGTGAGTATTGATTTTGCTTGATAGATGAGAAGTTGGGTTGGTGTTGGTGATGGAAGAGTAAGATTGGTGTTTAGTGAAATTGTTTCTGTTTTAGGATTAGTAAAGGCTGTGACTTGTATGATTTTTAATTAATTTTAGAAAAATGTTCTTGAAGTGAATTTTTGATATGTTGTGCCTCTATGAGTCTAGAATGACTGAAAAATATGTTGATTCGATTTTGGAATGGTTATGAGTTTAGAAAGATTATTTTCATTAGACCTGTTCCAGCAAGTACCTTAACTGGGACAGCTATATTTCGGGATTTTTAATAAAATGTAAAAAAATCATATCCAATCGAATTTTGGATATGTTGTTGCTTAGTGAGTTTAGTATTTGAGAAAAATAATTTGAAATCACGTTGATTGAATTTGATTTATGGAATTCACAAAGTTCAGAATTGCTGCCAGGATGCAGGGCAATTGGGGCAGTCTGGTTAGGTGAACTATTTGACCAAGATTTTGTGTTCAGTTTGATCTAAAATTTTAAAGGGATGATTTTAAGATACAAAACTAAATTCTGTAAAAATTTTAGAATTTTTAGTCAAGTAGATTATTTTATACAATTTTTCAAAATAAGGATAAAATGGAGTTTAAAAACCATAATGTACTATTTATGGTTAGGGTTTTAATTCTTTGTTCTTCTTGCATTGCTTTGGTTCTCCAAAGGTAGGTTGGTCCTTAAACCTAACCCTAAACACTTTAAATACACTTGAATCAATGAATGTTATAATCAATTGTTCTTTGCCCTAAGTGCATTGTTGAGATTGAGCAATGTTATGTTGTGCATTGTGAATGGTAATGTGTTTCATGAGTAATGTGGAATGAAATGTTGATATTTATGAATGATGCTATGTGAAATATAATGTGATCATGGATGAAATATATATATATATATACTTGAATAATGAGATGTTATATTGTGAAATGAAATGTGAAGCCATTGTTATTGGCTAAGATGATGTAATTGAAAGAAAGAAGGCATGTTTGCCTAAATATGATGAGAATTGAGAATGGAAATGAATTGTTTGTTTAATATGTTATTCAGTTTCAGAGTTCTGGATTTGGGTGGCATGCCTAAGAAATGATGAAAGGTAACAGTCTTGCCGGGTTGAGGACCTCCTCATAGGTGTTGAGTTGATGGTCCAAGAGACTGGGTCTGTTACACTATGAGATATATGATTTGTAACAGTCTTGCCGGGTTGAGGATCTCCTCATATGTGTTGAGTTGATGATCCAAGAGACTGGGTCTGTTACACTATCCATGGATAGAGATACATGTATATACATTGCCTACGGGCGTGATTATTGTGACTATGAACCAAAGCAGTAACTCTGAACTCTGAATATCGTATTAAATACTTGTTGGGCCCATAGGTGTCAAGGTTATATGAATGTCCTAAATAATGTTATGAGTTTAATGAAATGAGATGTTGGTTATGGAGTATGATTGATTAATGTTGAATGTGAAAAGATGTTGAAATGTGGTATGCTCATATGACTATGATTTGTGAAATGCATAATTGTGTGGTTAACTTTATATTTATGATGTTGATCTTATCAATAACATATGTGGCATTGCATTTCATTAAAGCATACTGTTAGCATGTTTTATCTTACTAAGCCGTTGGCTTAGCGCGATAGTGTTTAATCGCGCAGGTAGTAGAGTGGATAGAGTTGAACCCGAGAGTTCATCAAGACCTAGTGAGAGTAGACCTTGAAGAATCCATTTTGAGAACTTAAAGATCAGAGCAGACTTGCCAATCATGTATAAATTTTATGTGTTGTAAAACTTGAGTTTTGATGTATATGAATTTGTAAATATGTAAATATTTTATAACTTCCGCTGTGTAATATTTAAATATGGGGGTTGTCACAAAACCTTTATTTTATGTTGTACTAGAAGTGTAAATCCTTTTTGCAGGTTGTAGTTGAGGTTACAAGGGGGATTTATTGGGAGTGTACTGAGAATGATTTTGTTTGCATTGGTTTGTGTAAAATGTTTTTAAAATAAGAAAAAAACCGGTTTTGTCGACACTTGGGACTCAATTTTTAGGCGAAACTATGACAAAAATTTTGTAAAAAAATCGGAACTAAAATTTGACTAAGTAAAATTGGTAGCAACATTAGGTTAGTGTGGCGCCTCTACTCAGCTTACATATGTAGGTTGGGAAGGGGTGTTACAAAATTTCTCTTGAATCATCAGTGCGGTCGCGAAGATTGAAGGGCGGTCGCTAGAGTGGTAAGCGAGACCGTATTCTTCACCGTTCTTGTCACCGCGAACCTTACTGGAATTTGGATGATTTGGGTTCTAATGTTGCGGTCGTCCATTATTGTAGGACGGTCGCTCTTGTGGGAGTGCGGTCGCGACTGTGATCGAGTCTCTGACCGCAAACCCTACTGTGATATGGTTTCATCCTTCAATTGAATGGGGCGGTCGTCTCCATATCTTGTGCGACCGCTAAATATACTCTTTTCAACTTTATTTGAAACAGCCTAATCCTGCAACAAGGTTCTTTAAACACATGTTAAATAAGTCATTCAATTTGAGTTGTCAATGATCAAAATTGAGATTATTTGATTAACATTTTCTATAATTTTTTGTTATAAAATATTTTATTACTTTTATATAATTATTAGTTTTGTATTCTATGATTATTTTTAATGCATATTAAAGAAGGAAATTTTTACATGATTCCATTGATCAAATGCATTTATCATTATTGAATGATTATTAATTTTGCATTACATTGCTAATATATTTTTCAAATACACTTTGCCCTCATATGAAATTTATACTTATTATTAATGTAATTGTATAGTTATTATTAAATAACCAAATTAAGTTGCGATTTAAAAATAACAATGAATAAGATGCCAATGCAAATTGTTTTATCTATCCACTCAAATTTTAGTGCTAAATTTTATTTACTCTAATAAAACACATTCGAATTTGTCCACATCAATTGATTTTTATATAGTGAATTAGTAATTTATCTAAAGATATGTTCTATAATTTTAAGAATTGATTTATAAAGTTAGTAATGTTTAAATTTCATACTATTGATATTTTAAATATTTTATTTAATATAATATTTTAAATATTAACTAATGATATTATAAAATAACTTCTAAGAAAATAATATTATAAAAATTTGTTTTTATATTTAATTAATTATTTATTTGAATAATCATGTAATGAGTAAAATGGACTACATATTTGTGTCCTACCTAAATATTAAACTAGTAATTGTTAAATAAAAACTTAATTTTACGATCTCACAATTTTTTTATTAATACCAGAAATAAATTTAAAAGGATTTGAATAAATGCTTCAGTTGGCACGCTTTTCATTTTATCGAAATTTACTATAATTTTTTTAAATAAGTTATAAAAAAAAAAGCTACGTCCATTATAAAATATTTATAATAAAAATAAAATATATTTCAATAAAAATATAGTATTTTTCGTTACTAAACATACATCAAAAGGCAAAAGCAACAGGTTAGAAAAGTTAAAAATCACAGCGTATCGCCACTAAAATAATAATTAAAAATCACATATATATTTATTTATTTATTTGCCCATTATTTTGACTACATTTGTTTAATTTTACTTGGAGGAGCTCCATTTCCCTCAATTTTGCTTTTTAGGTCCCAACTAAGTCTTGCTTATTTAAGTGCTGAATAGCTGTAAATGTTGAATGCATCATTATTTGGTGGGAATGCCACTCTGATCTCCCTTCTTGAGAAATGCAAATCAGTGTTAGAACTGAAGCAAATTCATGCTCTGTTGATCACTTTTGGCCTCTCCCAAGATGAGTCTTTTGTGTCCAGAATTATTTCTTTCTCCGCACTATCTCATTCTGGAAACATTGATTATTCTTGCTATGTTCTGTTATCTCTCTCAAACCCAGCAATCTTCCATTGGAACACAGTCATAAGAGGCTACTACAATAGCAAAAACCCAAATGAATCAATATCGGTATTTGTTAAAATGTTGAGGGTTTTAATCTTCCCAGACCATTTAACATTCCCTTTTCTTGCCAAGGCATCGTCTCGTCTATTGAAGCCAGGACTTGGTCTTGCTATTCATACCCATATTTCAAAAACTGGTTACGAGATTGATGGGTTTGTTTCGAATTCTTTGATTCACATGTATGCTTCGTTTGGAGATATTTTGATTGCACGAAGTTCGATGAAATACCTGTTAAGAATTTGGTTTCATGGAATTCCATGCTAGATGGCTATGCAAAGTGTGGAGATATGAATTCAGCACGCCAAGTGTTTGGTTTAATGCCAGAACAAGATGTCTTGTCATGGAGTTGTTTGATTGATGGGTATATTAAGAAAGGGGATTATTCCGATGCTTTAGCAGTTTTTGAGAAAATGCAAGTCTCTGGTCCTAAGCCCAAGGAGGTGACTATGGTGAGTGTATTGTGTGCTTGTGCTTACTTGGGTGCCCATGATAAAGGAAGGATGATGCATCGTTACGTCATTGAAAATGGTTTGCCATTGACTATGGTTTTGCGCACCTCTCTTTTGGACATGTATGCAAAATGTGGTGCAATACATGAAGCTATGAACGTGTTTTATGCGGCTCCCATGGACCAGAGCGATGTGTTCATTAGGAATGCTATGATTGGAGGACTTGCAAGTAGTGGTGTTGTCAAGGAATCACTTGAATTGTTTGCAGAAATGAAAAATTTTGGGATTAAGCCAGATGAGATCACATACTTGAACTTGTTGAGCACATGTGCTCATGGGGGGTTAGTAAATGAAGCTTAGTATTTCTTCGATTGTCTTGGTAAACATGGAATGACTCCTAAGGGCGAGCACTATGCTTGTATGGTGGATGTTATGGCTCGTGCTGGTCAAGTAGCAGAGGCATACCAATTTCTTTGTCAAATTCCAATTGCACCAACAGCTTCAATGTTAGGTGCTCTTCTTAGTAGATGTATGAACCATGGAAAGTTAGATGTTGCTGAAATAGTAGGAAGGAAGCTTATCGAGCTAAAGCCATGCCATGATGGTAGATATATAGGGCTATCTAATGCTTATGCTATAGTAAGATGCTGGGATAAAGCAAGAAACATGAGACAGGCCATGGAGAAGATGGGAGTAAAAAAATCTCCTGGGTATAGTTTTGTGGAAATGTATGGAACTCTTCATAGATTCATTGCACATGATAAAACGCATCCTAGTTCAGAGCATATATATATGATGTTGAGTCTTGTTGTAAGCCAAATGAAACGCTTTCTTGATTATGAAAACTAAGATTATTGTCTGTATGATAATGAAAGGGATTTGTAATTATACTTTTTGTACCTTTAGTTAAAAGATCACTTGTTTTTTTCCTGGTAATTAAATCTGTTTTGGATGCTTCAGTTCTATAAAAGAAATAAAAATTGAAGAGTCAAACCTTTAAGTTATGCATATGAAGCTTTTGACTCAAATAATTAATGTTTTACCAGACAGTAACACACCACCATTGTTTATAACTTCAAACCATATATAAATTCAAGAATACTTAATAAAAGCATATATATAAACGTGCAGCAAGAAACCATATCAAAGTCTCGTCTTAAAAACAACCGCATGCATACTGCATATGTATTATTGCGTTATATATATAGTACTTCATTGATATTGGACCCTTCTCTGAAAAACTTGTAATAATATTAAAAATCCTGCAAAAGCAACAAACAAAATAAATGTAAAAAAGATGGGACTAACTAGCATTCCTTAACTTTTCATGGCTTGTGTTAGATAAAATAAGAAATTTCTATTTCATTCAAATCAAAATTCAAGTCAGTGGTAGATGTAAAAGGACAAATAAATTAAGAAAGATGAGTAAATCCAAGCATTGCAATGGCAAATAAATTAAAGTTAAATACCTAAGCTGATAAAGTAGTGCTAATATCAAACAGTAGAACCGTCAAGAGTTGGCTGAGCAAGCTGAAGATGGTAGGAGTGGTGGATCTGAGAAGGAATGGTTGCAAGCTGAAGAACGCTACTTGGTTCTCCACAGAAGGGGAATTGATCAAGAAGCTGTTGATGATCTATTGGCTTTGCTTCCATTGTTGCCTGCTGATACTGATCCAGCGCCACCCGGTTTTCTTGGATCTGTATATATATATATCATATATTCAAATAAAAAATATATAAAATTAATTACACAAACACAAATGCTTGCTCACCCAACGGTACATACTGCTATTTTCCTCCTCCAGCATTCGTTCCTGACATTTAAATATTAATTAAAGCAAACTTAAGAAGAATTAACTAAGCAATGTACTAATTAATTAATAGAAACAAACAAACAAATTAAGAAAGAGATGGCTTCACCTTCCTGCGCAGATTTTCCAGCTGCTGTTGCAATAGCTCATACTGTGAAAGAAAAAATTCAAAAACAAAAGAAAAGCTCTTAATAACTATTAATTTCCTCTAAAGTTTGTAATTTCACTTGACGACGTTAATTATGAAGGAAAATACCTTGCGGTCGCGGACCTTGGCAACGGAGAGTTCAAGTTCTTGTTCGAGTTCACCCAATTCTTCAAATGAAATAGAGCTCATGTCTTCACCAGTGTAACGCAGCATGTTTAGTTGAAGACGCCGGGTTTCTTTTCTTAGCATTGCCAACTCACTGTATAGTTGGTCCTGCATAATATTAATTAAACCATTTTGAATAATTAATTATCAAATGCCAATATATATATATATATATACATAGACTTATTAATTAATTAATTAGTTAATTTTACCCTAGTGTCTGGCTCAGGAATGCTGCTGGCCCCTTTATCCTTCATGTACCTTTCTATGATTTGCTCCATCCTGCAGCATTTTACACAAGCAAAAGAATTGAGAACACCAACATGGGGCAACATATAAACAAATTAACTTGATTAATTAACTAAAACTTATTAATTTTCTTCTAAGAAAAATAGTTAATGATAGTCTTATTAATTTTCCTTATTACACTAGAATGTGTGTAACTTGAAACTCTATTTATTTTCTTAAGGATTTGGCCTTCATTTCGTCAAAATAAAAAAAAAATTAATAATAGTCTTTGCATATCTGATTGTGCAGGTCATCCATATTCCATGTCCAATTGATTCTGTAGGCCAAACTTTTAACTATAATAACTTGATCAAACTCATAATTACTTAGTGGATCAGTTTAGGTTGAAGTTGTAATTATATAATATGCTAATAATTTATATATATATAAATATATTTAATTTTCCATAGAAAATACACTTCTCTATATTAAATAAAATCAAATTAAGATCAAATCATGATCGCAATAAGTTTATTTTGAAAAATGAAAAAAAAATCCAATAAGTATTTAACCAAATGCTGTTCTAAGTAAAGAGATCTGGAGATCTGAATAAATATAATTGGATTTAAAAAAAAAAAGAAATGAAGAAGTTGGAAACCCTAGGTAGCTTTGCCAGAAACGTGCAAAAAAAAGTATTAGAAAACAGATCAAATTTTAACCTGTAAGGCTCAGTGCAGTACTGGCATAGTTTTCCAGTGCTAGAGAAGATGATAAGGCCAATCTGAGCATCACAAAGAACTGAAAGTTCATTGGTCTTCTTCAAAAGACCAGCTCTACGCTTGGAGAAGGTGACTTGCCTTGTCGTCTGGTTTTCAATTCTCTTAATTGGTATCTTTCCACGACCCATAATCTTCTACTTTGTTAGGAAACAGTTTACAAATAATGCTTTGCAAAAACTGGATGTCCTGCTGCTGCGTTTTTCATGCAAATACAAATAATAGCCAATTAATTAAACTCCGCTGATTATTATTAATTGATTAATACCAAAAACCGCAAAAAAGCATAAATAAGGAACTAGAAGACACAAAGAAATGACAAATGGAAACTATAATTATGATATAAGCTTCTGAAACCTACAATACATATAATATATGTTAAAGAGCATGAAGAAAGACATTTATTCAAAAACCAGGCCAGTGAAAGAGAGAGAGACAAGTTTCTATACCTAATATTATATAATCTTTAATCCCTTTTGCCTGTACAATTAGAGAGAGCTTGCGTATTTGTATTAAAGAGCATGAAGAAAGACATTTATTCTATGTGCATATATGCAGATGGCTCTCTCATGATGTCTCTTAAAAACTATAGTAAATTACCTTTATACCCCTGATATTCGAGATATTGAATATTTTGATCTCGTTTTTTTAAATATATTTTAGTACTCGGACGTTTTAATTTATATATTATTTTTGTGTATAAAATCTTAGGATAAAATGTATTTTAGTCTTTCAATTATTATATTATTAATTATTAACACTTTAATTCTTTAAGATCTAATATTGTTTATTAGTTAAAATTAATTTATAGAGTAAAAATATTAATTTTGAAACAGTAATAATAAATTGAAATTAATATTAATTTTCTTAAATTAATCAAATGGTATTATTATAATTTGTGATAAAAATTAATTGCCCCTGTAATTAAGAAAAACTACTAGAATGCACTTGATCAGAGAGAGACAATGACCATATTTTTTATAGCAGTAGCTGGTAATATGATCAGTGTTAATAGTTGATACAAATTCATGAAAGGATAATAGAGGAAGTAAATTCCAAGAAACAAGTATTGATAATGGGAGTGGACAAAAGGCTTGGCAGTGACTGTTAACCACTCTCTGAGCAGATCTGCCAAGTTACCTGAACTTTGCCATTTTTGGAATTTCCTAATCATGGTTAACACAACTAGGGTTATTATAGCCCACACCCTAAACGGAAACGACAAACTGCAACAATCAATATGATAATGACCTCTTTTTTTATATATATTATTTATACATAATATGCATTGCATGGCTAGCTTGGTCATTAAGCATAATACCAACTTAATTAAGTAATTTTATGGTTAACAATAATTACTGCTATTTATCAATATCGTTTTCCAGTGGGTAACTTTATCAATGTCTTTAACTTAATTTCTTTAGGATATATGCTATATGTTATGCAATTAATGTTACCACTCATTAAGTAATGCATATATTTTATATGCATGCATTATTAGGCTATAAACATTGCAACAAATCTTTTTCTTTTACAACATTGTTATAAATAAATAAATTTTAATACAGATAAAACAGTAATGACAAAGATTGTTCGATATTTAAAACTCTTGTAATAAAAAATTCATTATAATATTATTATAAAAATTTCACAGTACATATTAGTAACATTCGTACTATTGATATATGTTGATATTTTTACAATATTATCAACACAATGTTAATTATTAGTTTTAAAAATAAACTAGTGATTTTAATTAAATCAAATATTTGTTATGGTGATCAGCTCCACTTTCTTTCTTTTTAAAAAAGAATGTTTCTGCAAACTACAAAGTGGAAGAGGAAAGTGGGGAAAAAGCTCAAATTCTGATGATAAGTTTTTATGAAACTAAGTTTTGACTAATGAACAAGAAATATACACACATTTTGTGTGTTATTGCCAAATAAAACACATAAAGTTAGAAAATGAAAGATTCTTTTGGTGTTTCAGACTTTTTTCACATAAGGCTTCCTCTAAGTGATATTAATGTTCACGTAATTACTAAATTTATAAGCTTTTTACTGATTAATTATATCTCAATTTTCATTCATTAATTCCAAGTATATTATAAGTTATTATTTTAATTTTTAATATTGATCTGGAAAAAACATGCATTTGGTGTAAATTTTTTGAGATAGATAGTTTACAAGAATTAGTGTTCTAATTAACGTTTAGCAAATAAATAATCAAACAGTATTATAGCTAATAGTCCACCACTAATTACACATACATACTAAGTGAAACCCATCAAAATCGCTCCAACCTTTAAATCCATCAAAACCAGCAGGTTAATTGAAGAAAATAATTAAACTGTAAATACATATACTTGTATATCTCTTATATATACACATATATGTGGAAATAATAAAATTAAGTGTTGGGTATTTTAAACATTTTGGTCTACTTTTTAGCAAAAAGACATTTCTGTGCATGGTGTCACTTAAAATAAACATTGTTATTATATACTATTACAATTTCATATATATGGAAATCTTTAGTCAGACAGCACATGTTCCCACGGTAGAACTAGGATTTGGCTCTAGTTAATAGTTAATTTGTGTTGCATTTAATTATTATTTTTTTTAAAATTTAAGGTTCAAACTCTGAAATATATTTTGAGGGTTCGAACTCATGACCTTCCCTTAGTGGGTTGGGTCGCTAGCCCGCTAAACTAACCCCAGCAGGTTTGTTGCATTTAATTATATATATATATATTTCTCTTAGTTTTTTTTTAAATAGAGGAATTAGTACAAATTAAATTTATCTTTTTTATATTATAAAGATATACTCACTCCATCTCATAAGATAAACTTACTTTCCATTCATTAGAATTAAAAAATATTAATCAGTTTTATTAAAAATATAAATTTTTATATAATTTTTTTATCATATTCTTACTTTATAGGATGAGATATATTTAATAAGTATTATTAAATAATGGTATTATAGATAATTTACCTAATAACTAATTTATTAAAATAATATGTTGACTATAATTTTAGACAATTAAAAAAAAAAGTGAGTCTATTATTATAGGATGGGGGAGCATCATTTATATTAAAATTAAGATATTCATACAGAAAAATTTGTATTTACAATTTATTTCAAAAATCGAACTCTAATATACGTAAATATTTTTTTAATTATAAGACGGATTAAGTTTTACGTTGAATATTAAATATTTCAGTCCTATGACATAGTCAAATATTCATAATTGGCACAGAACTTAATGGACTATGCAACGATTATTCATCTCTGCTAAAATTGCTAAATGTCAATTATAGTGTACAGTAATAAATGGTATAGTAAAAGACGCTATTGATTGTTTTTTACCAATACTATACTTCAAGTTTTTATGATCTTCGAAAGCGCGTGACTTTGATTTTTTTTAAAAAAAAAGTCATGATGGGTAATAAATTAATTAATTAAAAAACTTAATTAATTAAAGCTTCTCTAAAAACAAAGAATAATGAGAACATGGCACTTCCCACAAATGGAAACTATCACAGAAGTGGTTTCACGTCCCCTTCACTACATATGCTTCATAAGAAACTCATTCACAAGCTCTTGTAGCCTTCTAAATTACACCATTCACTTTCTCACTTTTTTCTATTGATTCAACGCTACTTCTTTTAATTTTATTACTTTTTTTGCCTACTTAATGTCACTTTATATTATTTTATCCCTTTTTTTAATTTTATTTAAATTATATTTTGAAATTGTAATCTCTAAATCCTCATAAAAATTTCAATTTCCATTTTATATCCTTAATTAAAAATTTATTATTTTTTTTTAATGTGTTATCGGTATAAATTTTGTGTTCTTAGATTACTTATTAATTATATTATAAAACTTTAACTAAATTCTACCCATTAAATGTTTTTAACCTGAAACTCTGTTTCTTTTCTGTCCAAGTAAAATGCATATTTAATTCAATATAAGAGTGATAATTAGTGGGACTTAACAATTTATCACAAATTGAACATCAAAAATTATATCTCTAATTAATATATGTGTATATATATATTTATATATATATATATATATTTCATGCAAGGATGCAAACTCGATGACCAATTTACAATCATCTCCAACTTAGCAAATACATTAATTGTTTTTCCTCTCTTAATTAGTTTTGCGCAACAAATAACATATCAGACCATATTCTTTGTTATTGCTTCTCCCAAATATTAAAATGATATAGATGAGTTTTGATTTGTCAATATTGAAATAATCTTCAATATATATATATATATATAAGATTATGAATATAAACATCAATTAAAAAATATACTTAATTAACATATAATTAAAAACATGCTGAAATAGAACTCTATTTTACCTTTATCTTTTTCCTTTTTAATTTCCACTTTATGTGCACAAATTTTGCATCAATGTTCGCTTAGATTGGGTTTAATAAGTTCATTAAAAGAGTAATCTTATAAAATTTTTATCTAATTGTTAAATACAACTATTTTTATATTTGTCAGTCTCTCTTAATGCATAACATGCATTTAACTAGTGAAGATTTTGGATAAATTGTAAATAAATTAATATTGATATATAATCAGTATTACATTTTTTTTATGTCACAAAAAGTTATATTTTTAAAAGTTTGAGAAAACGTATATACACAATATCACCAGTTTAATACAATTTTATTTTAGCTCTATCACTGCCTGAAAATTTATAAAACTGATACTGATAGCGTCATGGAACAAATTAATTATTAACTAAATTTGTGACTTGGAGAAGTTCAGATGGATAAAAGATGCGGAGTGGCTGTTGCATTTCAAATGGCTGTAAAAATGAAAAGAGGTAGACTTAGTGAAAAATATATGAGTCAAAAACACTTATAAATCAAATATTTCAAAAGCTTTTGGATCATACCGTATCAAATCCTTGAGTTCTCACTAGATTCAAGAAGGTCTTCCAAAGCATTAATGGGTTTTTGGAATACAAAACGTTGACAGATATGAGCATGGAGATAGTGATTAAATTCTTTGCCGCTTGTTGGAACATATTAAGGGTGGGTATTCGGTCTGTCGGTCTACTTTAACTAAAATTTTGAATATTAAATTTATCGAATAAGCTGAATAATTTTTAATTTCAGTCCGTTCGGTTAATTTTTTATTTATAATAAAAATTATATTTATAATAAAATTATTAATATAGTTAATAATTAAACAAAATTTATTAAAAAAATAAACAAAATATAACTTTATTTTATAATAAAAATTTATATAATTAAAAAATTAAATAAAATAATAATAAATAACTAAATAATTTTTTTAAAAAAAAGTTTAATGGTTAGCCTATCGAATTGAACCAGTTAATTGTTGAACGAACTTAAAACTGAATTTATCTAAATTCATCGATCAAACAGAGCAAATTAATATATGGTCGGTTAACAGAATAGAATTTTCGATTGATTATTCAAATTTTACAAACCCCTAAATATATACACATATATAAACTATTTAAAAAAAATCTCCCATTGGACTTTTATCCCCTTTGTATATTACATGTATTATTAGACTTGTAAAGGATAGAAAGAAGGGAATATCACGCTGTATATCCGACACAGTTTTATAAATTTCAAGAATACAGTGTCCGGATTTTTTTTTACTTGTATGGAAATCACTTTTTTTTTTAAATTAAATTTATGACGTTCTTTTTCCTTCTTTTTTTCTTATTCTTTAATTTTTTTAATTTTTAATTTTTTGCTATTTTATTTTGTTTATATTTTTATTTTAAATTTTTTTTAATATCATATTTTCAATATATATAAAAAAATAAACATATATACTACATATATAAAATACGCACTAAATAATACAAAATACATCTACAACGCATCTAAATAAAGTTTTAAATATTTATTTTGTCACACACTATTCTCTTAATTCTAAAGGTAAACTTAACAAATAAATTTACAGTGTTTTTTCTAAAATTTTTAATAAAATCTCAATATTTAAAACTTGTTACAAATATCCATTTATAATATGGATATTTAATATTTTTTTTCATACTTATGAATATAATATTATTATACAAAATATAGAATGTCATCATTGAATACATAATATTATTATTCACCCAAATGATCATACACAACAACTTCAGACATTACTAAAAATAATTATATTGGTTCAACCTCTTTTACACACTGATAGAATGAAATCAAGAAAAAATCTACTAGTTTATACTCCAACTATATCTGAAAATATTTATAATTTAAGAGGTGAGTCCAATTACTCGATTAAGAGATAAATATATAACAAGAGAGAACAAATAAGATTTAAATAATATATATAAATATTCACACATATCATCATTAATAAGTTGGATAAATAAATCTTGGAATGTCAAACATCGCTTTCTATCATTTCTTAATTCATTTCATAATTCTCAGAATAATACGAATAATTCATATCAAATATCATTTGTATATACTCAAAATATAATTCACTATTGATTCAACTTCAATTCAAGAGAGCATGATGTCTTACCTCACAAGTCTAAGAAGAAAAATAACTTCAATATATATATGTAAAATAATACTCCTAAAATGGTAAATAACTGAAATTTTAATTTCTATAAACACACATTATCAAGGTGTAATCATGTAGAATTATAGTAAGAGTATATAATTATTTATTCAGCAAAAAAAATTAATTATTCATATATATGAAAAATCTAAACTACAATTATTCATTCTCAATTTATAAGAAAATAAATAAAATTTAAAAATAAATCATCATTTTAAATTTCATAAATCCTTTCCTTAAAATCATATATATATATAATATTTTTTAAAATATAATGTTACATATTTATCCACTCACATAGATAAAATATGGTATTTGTTTAACCAATATAATCCTTTTGATACTCTACAATTATAGCTGGATTTAATCCTAAAATAATATAAGAATATTATTTAATTTAAAATACACCCGAGCTTCTATATGTATGCTATGAAAATAACGTATGGGTATGGTCCTTAGATTCTAGCGAAATATCGGTGGAGTTTCAGCATAATTTGAACTTTTTTCAAAATTTTTCAAAATAATACTTCAATGAGTATTCTCTCAAATTGTCAAGCCTACTAGTTCTTCTAATTTTTCAACAATAATATTTTCAATAATTCAATGTATTTTAGATATTAAAATTTATTAAATATTTATAATTGTAGTTAAATTATGTTATTTTAGTTTATTTTAATAATTTATTAATATTAAAACTATTTATTTATTAACTAATTTATTCAATTATGTATTAATTAAGCCTTTAATATTATAGTAAATTAATTAATATATATATTCTCAATTTTTAAAATTAAGTTTATGATAAATAAAAATAACAATATATATATTAAAAATTTTATTAAAATAACAATAATATTATTTACTTAAATTTTTTTTATTTTATTATACTTTTAAATATTAAAAATAATAATACTGATAATGACAATGACAATAATATTATTAATATTATTTACTTAATTGGTAACATTATTTAATTATTTTTTTATTAAAATAATTACTTAATTACCTTTATTTTAACCATAATAATTTATATTAAATTTAATAATAGTAATAATACTATTAGTATACAATTTAATTATTTTTTAATACTTTATTTTTTTCTAACAATCACTTATAATAAAGTTAAAAATTTTGATAATTAAAATAGTAATACTATTTATAAAACTGAATATTTATTTAATTATCATTATTTCAATCTTAATAATTTATGTTAAATCTATTATCAAATAATAATAATAATAATAATAACAACAACAACAATGCTAGCTACTTAAATAAATAATAGACTTAAAAGTAATATATTTAATATATTGATAGTTGTAGTAATGTTTATACTAAAATTTATAATTACTAATAATTATAATAAATTTAGTAATAATATTTTATTTATATAATAATAATAACATTAATATTTAATTACTTCTCAGCATAAATTGTGTTTTAACAATTATTATTATTCATTCTTAAACAAAGATAATAATAATTTAACTAATATATTTATAATGATATAACTTTAATAAAATATTTAATTTTATGAATTTCTAAAAACAACATATTTATCAATTAATTTGATTAATTAATAATTAACTAAATCAATCTAATTTATAAATAATTTAATTAAATAAATTCAATTTGTAAATAATTCTCTTAAATGAATAATAATTTAATAGTAATATTTAATATAATTTAATTAACAAACTAGTTATTTATTGTCTTATAAATAATTTATTAATTTTATTCATATATTTATTTATATTCTCATATTTATATACAATTAATTTATTCTATAATTTTACAAACAAAATCTAAAATTTAAAATTTTAACTTATTTTAACCATAAATATTTTTATTCTAAAGTTAATATACATACATATATATATATATACTTATTTCCATTCTAATTAAAATAATTAATCAATTAATAAACAACTATATGGATATATATATATATATATATTAACAGAATTCCTCATGTATAATTTAATGATAACTTTAAATTTTCTAACTAACAACTAACTATTAATTTTAAGGATTTATCAATAAATATGTATATAATATAAGTAATTTGTTCTAAAATTTACTAATAAATATTTATTACTCAAATATTTAATTTATTTGATTATACTTTATATTAATATTTTTATTTTAAATTATTCACATATTCACTATCTATTTACTTTATTCACATATCCACTATTTATTTATTTTCAATAATTAATTATATTTTTATTTTTAAATATCATTAATTAATCAACTAATTATTTTGTTACTAAATTCATTAATCTTAACTAATTCTGACTATTTATTATTTATTATTTGTATATAAATATTTTATTTAGAATTTAATTCTTTTAATTACATCCAAATAAATCATAACATATACTACATCTAAATTTTATTTTTAATCCTAAATTATTAATTAAAACAAAATTTAATTAATTATAAATAAATACCAAAATTTTAGTTTTAATATGTAAATATAAATTTTCAAAACTCATCCATAATTAGCAAATGAGATACCAAAATGAAGGTTATGAAGAGAGGGTTCTAAAAATTCTCGAGTCATCGAAAAAAAAGGTCTAAAAGTAGTCAAAAAGTTGGTTGTAAAGTTAAGCCGGCGAGAGCTCCGATCACTGATTCTGGCAGCACGTACGGCTCAGTACGGCGGTGGCCAGAAGACAACGAATGGAAGATAAAAACATAGGATGGTCACTACTCTCTCTCTCCCTCCTCCTCTTTCTCTGTTTTTCTGTTTCTCTCTCTCTCTCTCTCTGAAATAAATTTAATAACTCACAGACTCTTTCTTTCCTTCTATGAATTCAATAACCCAAATACAAATAACCCTCTTTCTAATAATAATAGTTATAACTTTAAATCATATTCCCCACTAAAATTAATTATTTAAACTTTAAATATTTAAATTTTTGTTTGTTTAATTCATTGTCTCCCACTAATATTAATAATAATTTTTTAATTTTAATAATTATGTTTTATTTTGTTGTTCTTTTTTGTCATCCACTATACATAATTATTTCCACTTTCATTATTTAATTATTTGTTTATTATTATTTTTATTTAATTATTATTATCATTATTATCATGCAACTACTCTAATAAATAATATTTTAATAATAATTTTTTTTCTTAATAATTGTCACAATAATAATTAATTTAACTTTAACTATATTATTATTATTATTATTATTATTATTATTATTATTATTATTTTATACAAGCATATCCTGCTTTCTTTTCTAAGTGGCTTCTTTTCTTGAATGATTATTCCATAAGACCTTCACTAAAAGAATAACCTTATTTCTTAAAACTTTTTCTTCTCACGCTAAAATTGCAACTGGTTCTTCCTCATAAGTCAAATTTTCTCTTAATTCTATTGGTTTGTCTCTATAGTATATGTGAATGATCACTTCTATACTTTCTCAATGTGGATACATGAAAGACATCATGTTTTTGTGATAATTTCTATAGTAGTGCAAGTCTATAAGCAACATGACCGATCTTCTTATAGAGCCTTATAAACAGAGAACTTAACTTTTCACGTTTACCAAATCGTACTACACCCTTTCGTGTAGAGATTGTTAAAAATAGTTTATCACCCACATCATACTTAATATCCTTTCTCTTCAAATCTGCATAACTCTTTTGTCTGTCTTGTGTCACTTTTAATCTATCTCTGATTAGTTAAATTTTATCAGTAGTTATCTAAACTAATTCTGGACCCATTAATTCTCTTTCTCCACTTTTATTTTAACATATTGGAGTTTTGTATTTTTTTTCTATATAGTGCTTCATAAGGTGTCATGCCAATATTTGAATAAAAACTATTATTGTAAGCAAACTCCATCAATGGTAAATGTTTATCCCAACTTTGAATTCTATGACACAAGATCTAAGCATATCTTCCAAGGTCTGGATAGTGCGCTTCCATTGACCATTAGTTAAGGGTGAAAAGAATTACTAAATTTGTACCCAATGTATTATGTAAAGTAGGCTAAAACCTAAAAGTGAATCATAGATCTCTATCTGATACTATAGATACCGGAGCACCATGCAATCTTACAATCTCTTTCACATACATTTTTGCAAGTTTATCCAAAGAGAAATTCATCCTGATAGGCAGAAAATGAGATGACTTTGTCAACCGATCTACAATCACCCAAACAGCATCAAGACCCTGCTAGGTACATGGCAATCCAGAAAAAAGTCCATGGTAATGTGCTCCTATTTCCATTCAGGAATCAGAAGAGGTTGTAGAAGACTTGAAGGATACTAATGTTCTGCATTAACTTGTTGACGCACCAAGCATTTTGCTACAAAGTCTGCTACATCCTTCTTCATACTCTTCCACCAGTAGTTTTCTTTACATCTTAGTACTACTCAGATGCATAAAATATGCAAAATAGTGTGATTCTTCCATTATCTCTCTTTTTAAAGTATCATTATTAGGTATACATAATCTACTACCAAGCTCCAAAGTGCCATCTTCTTTGATAGAATAGTCTGTATGAGTACCCGCCTTCACACCATCATTGATCTTCTTCATTTTCTCATTTAGAACTTGAGCTTCTTTAATTCTTTCTATCAAAATTGGTTTAACTTTGAAAGTTGCTAATGTAACACCCTTATACCCTATATACGTATAATATATATTTTCAACATATGTAAAATACGCATATACGGTATAAAAATATCACAGACCGATTTAATAAAAAAATTTACATTTCTGTTTTAAGATTTCAAATACTAATATATAAAATAAATAGTATATAAATATTCTTTGCTTGTTATAGGAATCCAAAATAAATATTTTATATGAAAATCTCTAAAAAAAATTCGGCAGAGTTTTGTTTGTAATTTGAATATTTCCAAAATTCAACAAAATACAACCTGCATAAAACAAACACTCCAAATAAAATCAATTCACCAATACTTCTCAATTTCTCCATATTTTCTCAAAATACTTATATATAGGTATATATATCAACATTATATATAAAATTCCATCTTAAATAAAATTATTCAAATCATTCTTTACAATTTACAATATATGTTTCAAAAACATATCATAACATACACAATATCAAAAATGTACATACTGGCAACTAGCTCTGATCTTGATGTACCCAAAACAACTCTTCAAGCTCAATAAATACAAACCTAGACCCGACCAGGTCTAGTAAAACTCTCTGGCTCTACCAAAACATCCATGACACCTGCACGAAGAATTACAATCACGCTAAGCCGAAGCCTAGTGGTACAAACTTTGATAATAATAAAAATGTAAAGTAATATCAATGCACAATGCATATAGAGGTCACATCATTTCACTTTATTATATTTTTCAAATATTTCATACTCACAACTCATAACATTATATTGCTCAATTGTATCACAATTCATAATTCACATTAAAGCAAAGACAAGCATAGGCCCAAAAAGGATATAATATACTATTCAAATTTCAGAGTTACTACTTTGGTCTATAATGACACCATGTGTCTAACCCGTAGGCAATATATATATCCATGGATAATGTAACAGCCTCAGACTCTTGGACCTCAACCCGGTTAGACCCTTAGGCCCCAGTATCTTGGTCCTCAACCCGGCTAGACTGCTACGATTTTTGAGGCTTACGACCCAGTCTTTTCACCCCAAAAACATCATATTTATCATTTATCACCTGGGCTCAGCTTACAACCTGGTCTTTTCACCTGCCCAGCAATTCATAGGCATGCCGCCAAACCCAGAACTCTGAAAATTGAATAACATACTAGGCACACAATTAATTCATTTATCTCATTATCAAATACTTTCACAATTCATTTCTCATTTTATTTCTCATAATCAAACTAGGCTTATTGCCTTATTTTCACATTTTTTTTCTCATTTTTCTCATTTTTGACATCTTTCTCATTTTTCTCACTTTTCTCATTTTTTTCTCATTTTTATCAATATCAATTCATTTCATTATTCCACATATCTCATTTTTGCATTCACAACACATTACCCAATTACTTTGGGTATTTTCACATCATATGCATATTTCACACTTTATACAATTTAGTCATTATCAATGGCTTTTCACAATGCATTTAACACATATATGACATTACAAATGTCATAGCACATTATTCTTACTCAATCAATGAACCAAGTAGCTTAACACATTTTTCAACCAAAATTTGTTAAGTCCAAATGTCATGCAAATATAAACATTATACTCAAAGTTTGTACATACCTCTACTAGCAACCCAAAGCAGGCTTAATACAACCTCCAATCCTATCATTCCAACTTTCCCTTCACCACTTGGATGAAGCAAATCAACCTCCCTCAATGCCTATACAAAATATGATCATACATAATCATTTATATTATATTCAAAGGTATTCTCAACATCAAACCATAATTAAACATCACTCTAAACCAAATCTCAAAATTAAGCTTCACCTCACTTTAACTTTGAAAAACCATATCAAGCCATTTAAATTACTGTTTTAAGTTTATTAATATCATAAAAAACATATTTTAATACATTTAAATCATTTACATTATAACAATACACTCTTATACACAAAATCTCAAAAATGGCATAACCTTCCCCCATTGAAGGTTTTCCATTCCAACACAATCCATTACTCATTTCAAGCTTGTATTCATCACTTTTAACACTAAACAACATGCTTAAACAAATAAAATCACACAATTCAACCACTTTGAAAAATCACTTTTCCAAAACCCTAAATCTCCACTTCCATTCTCAAACTCCAACCAAACATAACCAAATCCAATATTTGACTTTAAAATACTTGTTTATGTATCAAAAAAACTCATTTGGAATCAATTTACATAATTAAAAATTATGATTTCAAAACCCCAAAAATTACATAACCCTAAATTCTCTCTCTTCACCAATCTTACCCAAACTCAACCATTTCTTTAATCCAACCTTAAAATCATTAATAACCAATCAAAACAACTTCATTCATATCCAATTAAGCAATTAAATCATGCTACTATAGAATTTCAAAATTTACATAACACACTTTTCCATAGAATTTGAAAATTTGGTAAGAAAGCTTACCAATTGATGAAGAAACTTCTAAAACTCCACTTGAATCCTTAAAATCTCTTCAATTTTTGGAGTATGGAAGAAGCAAATCCCTCTCTTGAAGCCATGAAATTCGGCCTTGAAGGAAAGAAGAAGAAGAAGACTTTATTTTTTTTTATTTCTCTTTCCTTTCACCCTTTAATTTTAAACCATATATATATATTAAAATAATTTAATAATTAATTATTTAATTATTTATTTAATACGTTAAAAGTCCTAAATTCCCTTTTCTATTCAAAAATAATTTATTTTTGAATTATTTTATTAATTTTAAATTTTTAAAATTTAATTACCAAAATACCCTTTTACTTTGACTTTTCTTTTAAAAAGTGTTGATTTTTATATGTTATGTATATTTTACATATATATCACATATATTATCCACTTTTTCATTTAAAACCTCTTCATTTTTCATTTAAAACCATTAATTTAATTTATCCATTTAAATTATAATTTATTTTATCAAATTTTCAAAAATTAAAACTTTTCAAAAATTTAGGATATTACACATATGCACAAGTAATGTGTATATTATATACACATCAAATGTACCTTATATGTGTATTAGATATTAAGTATGTAATGTATTAATTCAACATATACAATTAATATACCATATGTATATGTTATATATACTCTAGATATATATATATATATATATTGAGTATATACAATTTATATCTCCAAATACTTATTTAATTTCTCCAAAATCACGAATGTTACAGCTAATAATGCTACAAATTCATTCATCATCAAATCTACTCCCAAGGATCATAGATCCAAAAACAATGGAAGTCGTACTGTTTTGATATGGAAAAGACCACCATGAGATTTTTGACTTAGTGGATCAACTACCACATTAGTCTTTCCATGGTGATACTCAATAGTGCAATCATAATCCTTTAGCAACTCAATCCATCCCCTTTGTCTCAAGTTCAACTCCTTTTGAGAAAGAAGATACTTCAAACTCTTATTGTCTATGAATATCTGGCACTTTCCTTCATAAAGATAATGCCTCCAAATTTTTAAAGCAAAAATCACTGCAGCAAGCTTCAGATCATGAGTAGGATAATTCAATTCATGAGGCCGAAGTTGTCTAGATGCATAAGCTATCACCTTCCTATGTTGTATCAAGACACAACCCAAACCTTTCCGTAAAGCATCACTGTATACCTGTGAACACTCGAATTTTGAGGCTCGGAAAGCCGATTTTCTCAGACTACTAAAAACCGGGCCGGACCGGACGTCCCCGGTAAAGTTCACCGGAAATATATCAATATGGTACTTGAAATGTCCGGGATGACGTGAGGATCACGGATATGGTCCCGGAATAATTTTTGGAGGTCTCTAGCTCCCAAAAAATCAGTTTGAGTGAAAACCGAAAAAAACCGGCGGCCCAGCCGCCGTGATCGGCGACCCGGCCGCCGTGACCCCGGCGGCCCGGCCGCCAAAATTTTCCGTCTTTTTGGCTTGTCACATCCACGGCGGCTCGGCCGCCGTGACCGGCGGTTCGGCCGCCGTGGACGGCCGTCCAGCTCGATTTTGCCTATAAATAGGCTTCAGATTTTCAGAAAAGTGGGTGGGACTTTTCCGGGTGGGCCTCATGCTGTCGAATTCTTTTCACACTTAAAAACGATTAAGAACTTTTATTTGCATAAATCTAACCGTGTGCTGCAGGAAACAATCTGTAATCAAGAATCATAATCCCCGGTTCAAGAAAACGAGATCTGGAACTTCGAAGCGGGAAAATCCTAAGCAAGGTAATATTCTAATCCATCATTTGTCAATTTAAGCATATCATAAGCATTCTATCTTCTTCTCAATTTCTTCTCGGTCAAAGACCTAATCCTTTTAGGTCTAAGGCCTAATGGACTAATCAATCAGCCTCTTTGGCACAAAGACTTAAATTACATCTTTTTGGTACAAAGTACCTACATTTCACAATTAAAATCAATCTGTTGGCACGGAGCCTAAATTACACCATTTTGGTACGAAGTACCTAAAATTTCACAATTTAGCACTAAGTGCTGAAATTCACATTTTTGGCATGGAGCCCAACCACACTTGGCCAAAGGCCCAAAATCTGCACTCTTTTGGTACAAAGTACCTAAAATTGGAGAATTTAGCACTAAGTGCTAAATCTCACATCTTTGGCATGAAGCCCGACAACACTTGGCCAAAGGCCTAAATTGCACTCTTTTGGTACAAAGTACCTAACATTGCACCATTTAGCACTAAGTGCTAAATTTCACAACTCTGGCATGAAGCCCGACTCAATTAAAATCAACCTTTGGCATGGAGCCTAAATTCCACTCTTTTGGTACAAAGTACCTAAATCTCACATCTTTGGCATGAAGCCCGACAATGCACGAAGCATACACACACACATGCATGAAGCATAATTTTCATCGCCTTTAAATAGGCTTTTCCGAACTACATGGGCTTTGATCTCCTATTCAAACGGGAGTATGTAGGCATGTTTGGGATTCACCCCAAATAGCAAGTCCACAAACTACCAACAATCTTTTTGTCTTTAAATTTGTTCCATTTTTGCAAGTTAATCAAAAGCATGACATAGTCCCCGAATCCTCCTTGGGTTCGCAGACTAGAAGCCTTTACATTGGATGCATTATTGGAGTCAAACAAGGGTTTTCTTAGTTTTTCCCTTCGAACAAAATAAACTGAGTGGCGACTCCCGACAACGAGTGAACTTTCGCCCGGATCCTTTTCGGGCGGAAAACACGAGGTTCACAATCTGGCGACTCCACTGGGGACTATAAAAACCATTTATGGGATCCTAGTGGACTACTATTGATTATTTGATTAACTTGCCACGGGAGACCATAAAAATAATTTATGGGATCCTAGTAGGCTATTATTGCTTATTTGACTAATTTGCCCTTCTTTAGGGTGTTTTTATTCATTTTGCAGGGTACCCTAGCAATATATATCCTCTCCTTAAGGATATTGGAATGAAGATTGGCAAAAGGAATCTTTTTCCTTGGATGGATCTCTTGTTTGGCTAAATGTGCATTTGTTTTGTCATTCAGAGAATCTTTTTCTCTTGCATATATGGGGGAATCCTTTTCCTCCATTGCATAAAAAATTGTTTTCAAATGAATTTCTTCTCTTTCTGTTCAAAGTTCTGAGTCTGGATAGCAAGTAGCGCTGACCGGCAGGTCTCTTTGATTATGCCGGCGGACAGCCAAAGCGTCCTCCCTGTTGTCGCAAACCATTCCAATCCTTTTGGAGTGGCCCATGAGTAATCGTACTGTTGGACCCACGCGAAACTCCTTGTTTCACATGTGGTTAGGTATATCTTACTCAAGACTCAAGGGTCCCTATTATAAGCCGATTCTCTATTTTTCATGTGCCAATAGAACCTTCCCTTAGGTTGTATGTACCCAATGATATTGCCACATTCCATTAAAATGAATTGTGATGTTATGGTGTGCATTCATGCAACATAACAACACGGTTTTGGGGAAAATCTTTTGATATGTGCAAGTGGACCAAGAGTCTTCCTATCCTACACACTACCCTGATCCTTTACCCATGACCTTTTCAGGTACCCACTGTCCGTGTGCCTCCACCTACACCAGACACACTAACCCCTTGCCCAATCATTCCATCAATGCCATCACTGTGGAAGATTTCATGCAGCCTAGTCTCTTTGATGAGGTTGCTATGGCAACTAATTTTGAAGACAAAAAGGGGTTTCACCAAGCTGATCAAGACCACAGATGGACCACTGATGAACTGGTACACCGAGGAGGGACAGGCTGCTCTAGTCAAAACTAGTCCAGTGTCACACCTTGAACCCGAGTCTTGTACCGAGTCAAATCCTGAGTCAAACACCAAGCCAGAGTCTAGTTTTGAGTCCTCTATAGCTTCAGGTTTAGAGAACCCAAATGTCACATTTAATGTAATCTTGGAGAATGACTCCACCATTATCAATGAAACTCTTCAAATTCTTGGTTACCCTGTGTCTTTTGCTTTCCAAGTATTATCTAGCAAAAATGAAATAAATGAAATAAAAGAAATAAATGAAAAGATAATAATTGGCAAAGAAAATGAACATACATACATTGCATATGATTGTGCGAATAAGGAACAGGTTGTCGATTGCATCAGAAAGTATGCCGACTGCTTCATGTGGAAGACAAGTGATGTCACGGGAATAGACCCAGCCATAGCAGTTCACAAGATTCCGCTATACCCCGATGCAAAGCCGGTTAAGCAAAAATTGAGCAGAATGAAGCCAGCATGGTCTTTGAAGATTAAAAAAGAGGTTGCCAAGCAACTGGACAATAAGTTCATAGAACCAATTGCCTACCCTTCTTGGTTAGCAAACATTGTACCGGTCCCGAAGAAAGACGGAAAGGTCAGGATGTGTGTTGACTACAGAGATCTGAATAAAGCTTGTCCCAAGGACGATTTCCCACTACCACACATCGATTTGCTGATAGACGGGATGGCAACGACAATCTTTCATGACATGATTTACAAAGAAGTAAAAGTGTATGTTGATATGAGTGTCAAGTCAAAATCTCCAGAAGAGCACGTCTAAGCACTTGAGAAGTTCTTCCTTAGACTTCGCAAGTACAATTTGAAGCTTAAATCCTGCAAAGTGACTCTTTGGTGTAACATCAGGCCAATTTGGGATATTATTGGTCCACCATGAACACAGACTGTGTGACATTTGTGCAAGGGTGGCATCATTGTCAGATATTTGCTAAGCTACAGAAGCAACCTCCTGTTGCCCTGAATCCAATCACTTCTCCATGGCCCTTCGCTACTTGGGGAATTGATATAATTGGTAAAATACATCCACAAGTCTCGAATGGACATCAGTTTATCTCGGTAGCAGTGGATGACTTCACAAAGTGGGTTGAAGCAGCTTCCTATGCGGAATTAGACGCCAAAAAGGCAGCACAGTTTGTCCGAACCAACATCCTTTGTCGGTACGGAACACCATTCGAAATTAACACAAATAATGGAACTCATTTCCAAGCAGAATTTGCTAAACTCTTGCAGGATAAGAAAATCCAGCATCATAAGTCCTCTCCTTATAGACCTCAAACAAATGGAGCTGTAGAAGCAGCGAACAAGTCTATAAAGGTGATCATGCAAAAAATGATCAAGGAACATAGGCGTTGGCATGAGAAGTTGCCATTGGTCTTGTGGGGATACAGAACGTCAGTTAAAACTCCTACTGGGGCAACCCCGTATTCACTGGTATACGGAATGGAAGCAGTACTCCCCATTGAACTGGAAGTTCAATCGGCGAGGATAATTCAAGAAAGTCAGATAAATGAAGCTGAATGGATCAGCAATTATCATCATCAGTTGTTGAGTTTGGATGAAAAAAGACTTCAAGCTCTACATCAGATTCAAGGGTATCAAAGGCGAATGGCCAGACATTTCAACAAAAAGATCAAAGATTGAAAGTTGGAAGAAGGTTGTTTGGTTCTGAAAGAGATCAAAACACCCGTTACAAATCCTCGTGGGAAGTTCCGTCCTCATTGGGCGGGACCCTACATTTTGAAGAAAATACTGTCCGGCGGAGCCGTCATCTTGTCTGATTTGGATGGTTTGGAGTTCACAAACCCATGCAATCTGGATCAACTGAAGAAATATTATGCATGATCATGCATTGAAATGAACTACATTAGACCTGATTCTCGCAAACTAATTCGAGATATGTAGGCAGCTCTCCTTGAGCACGGTCTAAATTTTAATAAAAATCTTTCATTCATCTTTCTTTTGCCAAGAAAAAAATAATAAAACAAAAAAAGAAAGAAAAAAAAAACAAACAAACAACAGACAACAAAAAAATCCCGCTAAGTCGAAAACCCACAAAGGGCGGCTTAGGCAATAGTGGGGCCCGCTAAGTCGAAAACCCGCAAAGGGCGGCTTAGGCAAGAATGGGTAAGAGCTCGCTAAGTTGAAAATCTGAAAGGACGGCTTAGGCAAAAATTAGAGCAAATAAATAAAGTAGATAATGCTTGGAAAGCAAATTAAAGGGTCCTTCATTCAAAAAAGAGTCATTCATCCCAAGAAGAGTCATTCATTCCCAAGGGAGTCATTTATTCAAAAAGAGTCATTCCTTTCATAAAGTACCAAAAAACCAACAAAAAAGAGTCAGACCATAAGTCCAAAAGGTTAAAAAAAAAAAGTCAACCCTAGAGTCTGTAGCGTCTGCCTTCTCCTCGTTAAGAGGAACCACCTCATTTCCCTCCAGCTCCTGCAGCAATGCAAGCCTCCTTGGCTTTTCAAGTGGCCAAACTTCAGCTATAAACCGAGTTCTGTACTCAGGAGTAGTCTGAATAAGGGAAGGCTCTATAAAAGGCCTGATCATCTGATGGTTCCTAACCCAAGTTTGAAGAACAGTTCGAGTAACTCCGGAAATAATTTGGGGGCAACTTCAGAAAAATTCAAGTTCCTTCCCCAGTAGAGTTGGACTTCCTAGAGGATTATTTCTAAGTTCTTTACTAGAAATAATTACTGATGGCTTGAGCTTGAGGCCTTGTAAAGTTGAAAAGCCTCTGAAAAGACCCCACATAGCCAATTTGAACCTCATGCCTTACAAAGGGGGCATTTGAGTCACATCCAATGATTGAGCAGAATTCCTCAAAAAGAGGACACATCTCGTCCATCCGGGCACCGAACCTGAAGACATGAGCTTGTGGATTCCAAAATCTGATACAAGCGTGCAAGAAATCCCAATCTCCAGCTGCGCCTCTAAGAGTAGCATCAGCTCACAACCCAAGTAGCAACAGCGCACCATCCATATCTTCCCATATTGATCCTTTCAACCTTATGGAGACTCTTGGTCCAGTTGTTCATACAACGGTTAAAAAAAAAAGAAGAAGAAAAATGCCTTTTTGAAAAAATAGAAGAGGACATCATGCATACATATGTACTGTTTGTGCTTAACAAAAGTGCAGGTACAGAAAAATCAGAAATGTTGCAAGCGATCCAGAAGTGCCAAAAGGCGTATCTTTTACCCCTCGCTCAAAATTCGCTCTTCAGAAGCCACTGGGCCCCATAAATCATTTTTATGGACCCCAGTGGGGGGCAATTGTGAACACTCGAATTTTGAGGCTCGGAAAGCCGATTTTCTCAGACTACTGAAAATCGGGCCGGACCGGACGTCCCCGGTAAAGTTCACCGAAAATATATCAATATGGTACTTGAAATGTCCGGGACGACGTGAGGATCACGGACATGGTCCCAGAATAATTTTTGGAGGTCTCTAGCTCCCGAAAAATCAGTTTGAGTGAAAACCAGAAAAAACCGGCGGCCCGGCCGCCGTGATCCCGGCGGCTCAGCCGCCAAAATCGGCGGCCCGGCCGCCAAATTTTTCTGTCTTTTTGGCTTGTCACATCCACGGCGGCCCGGCCGCCGTCAGATTTTCAGAAAAGTGGGTGGGACTTTTCCGGGTGGGCCTCATGCTGTCGAATTCTTTTCACACTTAAAAACGATTAAGAACTTTTATTTGCATAAATCTAACCGTGTGCTGCAGGAAACAATCTGTAATCAAGAATCATAATCCCCGGTTCAAGAAAACGAGATCTGAAACTTCGAAGCGGGAAAATCCTAAGCAAGGTAATATTCTAATCCATCATTTGTCAATTTAAGCATATCATAAGCATTCTATCTTCTTCTCAATTTCTTCTCGGTCAAAGACCTAATCCTTTTAGGTCTAAGGCCTAATGGACTAATCAATCAGCCTCTTTGGCACAAAGACTTAAATTACATCTTTTTGGTACAAAGTACCTACATTTCACAATTAAAATCAATCTGTTGGCACGGAGCCTAAATTACACCATTTTGGTACGAAGTACCTAAAATTTCACAATTTAGCACTAAGTGCTGAAATTCACATTTTTGGCATGAAGCCCAACCACACTTGGCCAAAGGCCCAAAATCTGCACTCTTTTGGTACAAAGTACCTAAAATTGGAGAATTTAGCACTAAGTGCTAAATCTCACATCTTTGGCATGAAGCCCGACAACACTTGGCCAAAGGCCTAAATTGCACTCTTTTGGTACAAAGTACCTAAAATTGCACCATTTAGCACTAAGTGCTAAATTTCACAACTCTGGCATGAAGCCCGACTCAATTAAAATCAACCTTTGGCATGGAGCCTAAATTCCACTCTTTTGGTACAAAGTACCTAAATCTCACATCTTTGGCATGAAGCCCGACAATGCACGAAGCATACACACACACATGCATGAAGCATAATTTTCATCGCCTTTAAATAGGCTTTTCCGAACTACATGGGCTTTGATCTCCTATTCAAACGGGAGTATGTAGGCATGTTTGGGATTCACCCCAAATAGCAAGTCCACAAACTACCAACAATCTTTTTGTCTTTAAATTTGTTCCATTTTTGCAAGTTAATCAAAAGCATGACATAGTCCCCGAATCCTCCTTGGGTTCGCAGACTAGAAGCCTTTACATTGGATGCATTATTGGAGTCAAACAAGGGTTTTCTTAGTTTTTCCCTTCGAACAAAATAAACTGAGTGGCGACTCCCGACAACGAGTGAACTTTCGCCCGGATCCTTTTCGGGCGGAAAACACGAGGTTCACAATACCATATAACCATTATTTCCTGAAGGAAGAGTAAGAACATGAACAAAAGTTAAACAAACTTTTAGTTTTTCAAAACTCTATTGACACTTTTTAGTCCAGTTAAACTTCACATTCTTTCTTAGCAACTTTGTCAATGGTGATACAATGATAGAGAAATCCTAAATAAAACGACGATAATAACCTACCAATCCTAAGAAACTTCTCACTTCTATAGGATTAGTTAGTGGTTCCTAGTTTATTACTGCCTCTATCTTTTTAGGATCAACATAAACTTCTTCTGTTGATATAATATGACCCAAAAATGTCACTCTGTCCAACCAAAATTCATATTTACTAAGCTTGGCATACACCTGTTTATTCTTCAAAGTCTGCAATACAATTCTCAAATGTTCCTCATGCTCCTCTCTACTTCTAGAATATACTAGAATATCATTAATAAGTACAATTACAAATCTATCTAGATAAGGATGAAACACCAAGTTCATAAGATCCATAAAAGTGGCTGGGGCATTAGTTAACCTGAATAGCATCGCTAAAAATTTATAATGCCCATAACGAGTCCTAAAGTCTATTTTAAGCACATCTGGCTCTTTTATTTTCAACTGATGATACTCCAATCGCAAGTCTATTTTAGAAAAGATTTTAGCACCTTGAAGTTGATCAAAGAGATCATCAATCTAGGGTAAAGGATATCTATTCTGAATAGTGACACGATTCAACTGTCTATAGTCAATGCACAACCGCTTAGAGCCATCTTTCTTTTTCATAAAAAATACAGGAGCTCCCTAGGGTGAAACACTAGGTCTAATAAATTGACGCGGACCCTTAGCAATGATAGCAGCAAACCCAACATATAACAATGGTAGAGAACTCCTTGAAACTTGATAATCACCTCCTAAGGAACCCAACGCCTATAAAGAGATGCGAACTCACTATGATTGAAGGATTTAGTTGGTAAGAAGAAGAAAAATGCCACAACTCTTGTTGATAAGTAAACCTAATTCTTGATGCAAAGAAAGAATTAAAGAATCCACTCTAATCTCTCTCACACGAAAATTCACAAGAAGAACTTGTAGAAAAATTTGAAAATTTTTATTAATTGTTGTAGTATGAAATTCGGCCTAATAGTGCCCTTAAATAAGGGTTACAAAATTCCTAATTGCATATGGAAAACTAAAACATTCCTAATTGCATAAGGAAAACATTCCTAATTGAAAACATTCCTAATTGCACAAGGAAAACATTCCTAATTGCATAAGGAAAACATAAAGTATGGAAACAAAATCCTAATCCACTAAGGAAAATATAAAGTATGGAAACAAAATCTTAATCCAATAAGGAAAATATAAAGTATGGAAACAACCAAACTAATCCCTTCAACATAAGAAACGCCCCACACTATTTGGGCTGTCCATGGGCCTTAAATTACTTCCTAAGGCTTTATATGAACCCCCATGGACCTTTCTTGCACGTTGGACCTTTCTTTAGCTAGCCTTTAGCTTCCACACTAAGCATCATAATCAGCTTTGGTGTGCCTTCTTCAAGCTCTATCTCCATCTTCTTGAATGATAATTCTTGAAGCTCTTTGAAAATCTCTTCTTGAATATGCAAAGCCATACTAGCTTGATATCTCTTTGCCTTGCTCCTAGTGATTGGTCCACTTGCTAGCTTCAAGGGATCCTTTCTTGCATCATTCTCCCCCTCTTCAAAAAGATTTGTCCTCAAATCTGCATTATCAAAAGGAGAAAGATCACTTACATTGAAAGTAGCACTAACATTATACGTACCTGGTAAGTCGATCTTGTAGGCATTGTCATTAATCTTCTCCAGCACTTGGAAAGGGCCATCTCCCCTTGCTTGCAACTTGTTCTTCCTTTGGTTAGGAAACCTCTCTTTTTGAAAATGCACCCAAACCCAATCTCCTACTTGAAACTTAATCTCACGTCTCCCTCTATTTGCAGAATCAGCATATCTCTTGTTCCTTTTCTCAATATTCGCCCTTGCTTTCTCATGCATCTCTTTCACCAATTTAGATTTCTTCTCACCATCTAAACTAACAAGCTCATGAGAAGGTAAAGAAACAAGATCCAAAACTGTTAGTGGGTTAAAACCATAAACAAGCTCAAAAGGTGAATATCCTGTAGAAGAATGAATAGCACGATTATAAGCAAACTCAATAAATGGCAAACAATCTTCCCAAGAACTCAAATTCTTACCCACTAAAGCTCTCAACATGGTACCTAAAGTTCTATTTACTACTTCTGTTTGTCCATCCGTTTGAGGATGACAAGTGGTGGAAAATAACAACTTGGTACCCAACTTTCCCCAAAGCACATGCCAAAAGTGAGACAAAAACTTGGTGTCTCTATCAGAAACTATGGATTTTGGTATCCCATGAATTTGAACCACCTCCCTAAAGAAGAGTTCTGCCACTAAACTAGCATCATCACTCTTATGACATGGGATAAAGTGTGCCATCTTACTAAACCTATCAACAACCACAAATATGCTATCTCTCCCCCTCTTAGTCCTTAGTAATCCTAAAACAAAGTCCATACTAATGTCCATCCAAGGAGAACTAGGAACGGGTAATGACATATACAAACCATGAGGCATAGATTTAGACTTACCTTGCCTACAAGCCAAACAAGCCTTACAAATCCGAATTACATCCCTTTTCATATTTGGCCAATAAAAGTGTTCATTCAGCATGTCTAAAGTCTTATCAACTCCAAAATGCCCCATCAAACCCCCACAATGTGATTCTAATACTAACAAATCTCTCATAGAACATCTAGGCATGCATAATTTCGAACCCTTAAACAAAAACCCATCATGTCTATAGAAAGAATTAAAAGCACCATGCTCACAAGCATCATAAACATTGCCGAAATCAGAATCACCAATATATATGTCCTTTATAGATTCAAATCCAAGCAATTTAGTACTCAAAACATTAAGTAAAGCGTACCTCCTTGAAAGTGCATCTGCCACTACATTGTCTTTACCTTGCTTGTATTTGATCACATAAGGAAACTTCTCAATCTTCATAACCCATTTTGCATGTCTTTTATTCAACTTGCCTTGCCCTCTCAAATGCTTCAATGATTCATGGTCTGAATGGATCATGAATTCCTTGGGTAGCAAATAATGCTCCCATACTTCCAATGCTCTCGCCAAAGCATATAGCTCCTTATCATAAGTTGAATAATTCAGCTTTGCTCCATTAAGCTTTTCACTAAAGTATGCAATGGGCTTCTTCTCTTGCATCAAAACAGCTCCAGAAGCATCACATTCAATTTCAAAAGTAGAATCAAAGTTAGGTAAAGCTAAAACGGATGTAGTAGAAAGCTTCTCTTTCAAAGCATCAAATGCTTCTTGTTGCTCCTTGCCCCAAATGAATCCCACTTCTTTCTTGATTATGCTAGTCAAGGGGGCTGCCAATGTAGAGAAATTAGGGACAAATCTCCTATAGAAGCTTGCCAATCCGTGAAAACTCCTCACTTCTGTCACACTTGAAGGATTCGGCCACTCTTGGATAACTTTCACCTTCTCTTGATCAACTTCAATTCCCTGCATACTTACAACA
Source organism: Garcia nutans (assembly GCA_947685225.1). NCBI lineage: Eukaryota > Viridiplantae > Streptophyta > Magnoliopsida > Malpighiales > Euphorbiaceae > Garcia > Garcia nutans. Next base: position 61,175,329 of record CANTUV010000031.1, read on the forward strand.
AAACCAAGAAAAACAACCCTATCTATACAAAAAGAACACTTCTTAAGCTTAGCATAAAGGTTTTACTCCCTAAGGATTTCAAGCACTTTCCTAACATGTTTAACATGTTCTTCCTCAGTTTTGTTATAAATCAGAATATCATTAAAGTAAACTACCACAAACTTACCTAAATAAGCTCTCAAAACATGGTTCATTAATCTCATGAAAGTACTAGATGCATTAGATAAACCAAAAGGCATAACTAACCATTTATACAAACCATATTTCATTCTGAAGGCAGTCTTCCATTCATCTCCAGGCTTCATGCGAATTTGATGATAACCACTCATAAGATCAATCTTTGTGAAATATTTCGCCCCATGTAATTCGTCCAATATGTTATTGAGTCTAGGAATGCGATGTCTATACTTCACAGTAATCTAGTTCACAGCCCTACAATCAACACACATCCTCCAAGAACCATCTTTCTTGGGTACTAATAAGACTGGAACGGCACAAGGACTAAGGCTCTCGCGAACCAAGCCTTTCTCCAAAAGCTCTTCAACTTGTCTTTGCATCTCTTTTGTCTCCATAGGATTGCTCCTATATGCTGGCCGGTTTGAAATTGTAGAACCGGGTATGAAATCAATTTGATGTTCAATCCCTCTTAATGGCGGCAAACCACTAGGAAGGTCTTCAGGAAACACATCCTTAAAATCCTGCAACAAAGACACAAAACTAGAAGGTAAAGAATCAAGAGATTCTTCACTGTCAGCAAGTAACAATTCTTTATACATAATAATGAGTACAGGCTACACTACATCTATCTCTCTTGCTCTTGCATAAAAAGTATGTTTTGCTTTTTCTCCTTGCTTATTTTCTCTCACCAATGGGCCATTTATTTGTTTGCTTACTTTCTTTTGACTCTCAGCCTCTTTTCCCTTTCTGCACTCACTCACTTTATTATTTTCTCTCTCCCTACCCTTAGAATTACCCTTGGGTGTTGAAGAAACATCATTGGCCGAATTTGAACCCCCTTGGTTCATGTTGGCCGAAACTTCTTTCACCCTCTCTAGCATCCTCTTCTGATCTTCATACACCTCTTGAGGTGATAATGGTGCTAGAACAACCTTCTTTCCTTCATAAGTAAAGGTATACTTATTAGAAAAGCCATTATGTTGTGCCCTTCTATCATGCTTCCATGGTCTTCCTAATAGCAAATGTCCAGCTTGCATTGGCACTACATCACACAAAACCTCATCTTTATACCACCCAATGGAGAATGGTATCTTGACTTGCTTCAACACTTTTACTTCCCCAGCGTCATTGAACCATTACAACTTGTAAGGATTGGGATGTTTAAAACAAGTTAACCCCAATTTATCCACCATTGTAGTACTAGCAGCATTGGTACAACTTCCACCATCAATGATAAGTGTACAAACCTTACCATTCACCAAACACCTAGAGTGGAAAAGATTCTCCCTTTGATCCAAGCCTTCTTCCTTGACTTGAATATTCAAGGCTCTTCTAGTAACAAGCATCTCTCCATGTTCAGCATTCAAGACTTGATTCTCCCAAGCCTCTTTATCATATTCGGCCCTATCACCACATTCGGCCTCCTCTTCTTCTTCATGTTCAGATTCTGATTCAATTTCCCCTTCATGGGTAGCAATCATCACCCTCTTATTCGGACATTGAGAAGCAATGTTTCCACTTCCCAAACACTTGTAGCATTTAATTTCCCTACTTGGAGTAGGTCTAGAAGGTGTTTCCTTGGCTGTTTTTGCATCCCCATCATTCAGCTTCTTGAAATTAGGATTGTAGGAAGAATTCTTTTGGAAAGAACCCTTGTAATCCCCTTTGTAGGAACCTCCACTCGAACTTGAACCCTTGAAGTTTGAAAATTTTCCACTAGCTTTAGAGTAGTCAGTTTTTGAAATAGCTTTATTCTTCAATCTTCTCTCTATCTTCATGGCCTTTTGAACTAACTCTTCCATTGTGTTGAATTCATACATCTCCAATTCATTGGCTATGTTCAAATTCAATCCCCCAAGAAATCGTGACATCTTCTTATCTTCATCTTCATCAATATTTGCCCTAGCCATGATCATCTCCATCTCTTTGTGGTACTCTTCCACACTTCTTCCACCTTGAACTAGTCTTGCTAGTCAATTGTACAAATTTCGAATGTAGTGAGATGGTACAAATCGGCTCCTCATTAGTTCTTTCAAGGTTGACCATTCAGGAATAGGCCTCATACCTTTCCCTCTTCTATTAGCTTTCAATTGATCCCACCAAAAGGTAGCATACCCTTTGAACTCTACAGCTGCCAAAACTAATTTCTTCTCTTCGGTGTAGTTATGGCATTCGAAAATCTGCTCAACTTTCCTCTCCCATTCTATGAACTCTTCTGCATTGTTCTTCCCTTCAAAGGAAGGAATCTTCATCTTGATGGAAGTAAGGTCACCATCAGTGGTAGGTTGATTTCCACCTTCATCTTCATCTTCTACCCTTTTAGCTGCTTCTAGGGCTTCAAGATTTCCTTTCCCTTCTCTCCTAAGCACTCTTCTAGCTCGCATTATGGGATTTGGATGTGCGGCTGGCTGCCCTTGTTGCACTTGCTGAATTTGTTGTGCTTGTCGTGCTGCATTCTCTTGCAATCTAGTATCCATCATCTCCATTCGACCAAGCATTGCTGCCAAAGTCTCATTAAGCCTAGCCAAGCTTTTGGCCATAGCTCCTTCTTTGCTAGTCTCTTCTCCTTTTCCAGCCATGTCAACAAACAAACAAACTCAAAGAAACAAGATTAGTAATAATTGAAATTCACTCAAGTGTTTAGAACTACCTCACTTTTCTTGTCTTCCTTGATTGCACTTCAAAACCAAGCTCACCAACCAACAATTGTCAAGTCATTCAAGAAACTAGAACCTAAATCCTAGAACTAGATAGAAAACAAGACAAGTATCCGGAGGCAATGCAAGGTAATTTGCACTACACGATATAAAACCAAGTATCGACACAAGCAAATGATACTTAGCAATGTAATGGAATTAAAAGCTAGATAAAGAAATCAGAAACAATGAAGACAATAAACAAGACAAATTTGGATATAATGAATCAAAAACAACCCACACTTGGCAAGCTGCTTTATGGACCTAATCAATTCTACCTAAAATGCTAGCGTCTAGACTCTAATTCCCACCTATAACACTCAAATAACATGAATATTAAGGTCTAATTTTCGAATTCCAAAAGCCCCTCAAAAGGTGAAATTTTTCGCCCAAAAATTTTATTACTTCTCACCCACCTAGATCTGATCCTTAGCACCCAAATAGCAAGAATATCAAACAATTTTTGTTGAGGTGGTTTTGTACTCTTTTTTTTTTTTTGCTTCCTCTCATTATCCCTTTAATTCGGGACTTAATTTACTCCCAAGGACTTTTCGAAATCTGGACTTAATTCGCAACCCCATATTCACTCAAGACCAAATCAAAATCAAACTTGAACACAAACTCTAGCTTTTGCTTTCTTTCAAGAACCCTAATTTTGGTTTCAAAATTCTCCAAGAATCCTTTCCTAGGTTTTGTTTTCACCCTAAGAATACCCTCCTTCAATTCGGCCTTGATCAGAATTGATATATGACTCTTTTTCGAAAATTAAAGACTAGACTCTCTAAGAACCCTAAAACGCATAAATTTAAAAGACCTAAATTAACAAACCCTAGAAAGACAAAGTAGATAAAAATTACCTTGTAGCAAGGCTCTGATACCAAATGACGAGGACCCTTAGCAATGATGGCAGCAAACCCAACGTATAACAATGGTAGAGAACTCCTTGAAACTTGATAATCACCTCCTAAGGAACCCAACGCCTATAAAGAGAAACGAACTCACTATGATTGAAGGATTTAGTTGGTAAGAAGAAGGAAAACGCCACAACTCTTGTTGATAAGTAAACCTAATTCTTGATGCAAAGAAAGAATTAAAGAATCCACTCTAATCTCTCTCACACGAAAATTCACAAGAAGAACTTGTAGAAGAATTTGAAAATTTTTATTAATTGTTGTAGTCTGAAATTCGGCCTAATAGTGCCCTTAAATAAGGGTTACAAAATTCCTAATTGCATATGGAAAACTAAAACATTCCTAATTGCATAAGGAAAACATTCCTAATTGAAAACATTCCTAATTGCATAAGGAAAACATAAAGTATGGAAACAAAATCCTAATCCACTAAGGAAAATATAAAGTATGGAAACAAAATCCTAATCCAATAAGGAAAATATAAAGTATGGAAATAACCAAACTAATCCCTTCAACATAAGAAATGCCCCACACTAATTGGGCTGTCCATGGGCCTTAAATTACTTCCCAAGGCTTTATATGAACCCCCATGGACCTTTCTTGCACGTTGGACCTTTCTTTAGCTAGCCTTTAGCTTCCACACTAAGCATCATAATCAGCTTTGGTGTGCCTTCTTCAAGCTCTATCTCCATCTTCTTGAATGATAATTCTTGAAGCTCTTTGAAAATCTCTTCTTGAATATGCAAAGCCATACTAGCTTGATATCTCTTTGTCTTGCTCCTAGTGATTGGTCCACTTGCTAGCTTCAAGGGATCCTTTCTTGCATCATAAATCCTTTATCCAATAATTTTTACAACTACACCTTCAATTCCTTCAACTTCGTAAGAGCCATTCTGTAAGGAGCTTGAGAAATAGGAGCTGTGCCAGGTTGAATATCAATACAGAATTCAATCTCTCTATCAAGAGGTAGGCCTGGAAGCTCTTGTGAAAACACTTCTAGAAATTCACGTGCTATAGGAATATCTTTCAATTTAGGCCCTTTTAGCTGTGTGCCAATCATATGTGCTAAATATGCTCAACAATCCTTCTTAAGAAATTTTATGGCTGTAGTAGCTGAAATAACACAAGATGGAAGAAGCTTCTGTTCACTGTAGAATGTAAGTTCATAATTTTCAGATAGACTAAAAGTCATCTTTTTCCCATAGCAATCAATAGTAGCATGGTGACGAGATAGCCAATTCATCCTTAAAATAATATCAAACTCATGTATGAGTAAAAGAATAAGATCTACCAACAATTCAAAATCACCTAACCCGACTACTAAACCTTTATACACATGTTCACAGCCCATGGAAGTCACTACTAGAAAACTCACTACTAACCTATTATCTAAAGAACTAAATTTTCCATCCATATATGTGGAAAATGCATGTGATGTGAATGAATGAGTAAAGCTAGGATTAATAAGAACATGGACATCTTTACCAAAAATAACCAACGTACCAGAAACCACCTCAGGTGCAGTTAGAGCTTCTTGTTAAGTGACAACAAAAATATGAGATTGTGCAGGAGATATACTTATCTGACCGGATGACATGACTCTCTTCTGTCTACCAACACCATTGTTATTCCCTCTACTTGCTCCTCTGCCCTGAGACTAGGTTAAGCCCCATCTTTGAGGTATAAATGTTGATGATGCTTGAACAAACTTATTTGGCCTCACTAGCATTGGACTATCTCTCCTGATGTGTCCTATATCGCTACACTGATAACATCCTCTAAATTTTTTTCTACACTCCCCATTGTGATATCTACCACAAGTAGGACATAAAGGTCATGATCTCTGATCAGGGCCGTGGTCTCTGATTAGCTCTTGAATTGCTACCTTATCTAACTCTTAGTGTACTAGAAAAGTTCCTCACAGATTGTCTCACTAAACTCTAACTAATCTGAGGTCAATTAATCCGTTGACCTGGTCTCATAGGGTGGCCCCAACTACTCACAGGGTAAGATGTAGTATCTGATCTGCCACCTCTCTTAATCTGCCTATCAGCAAATCCCTTATAAGAAATGTGAGTCTGCTTCCTCTTTTTATTCTCAAACTCTGTTTCTTCTTTTAATAGCTTCTCTTTTTCTAATGCACCATCAACTATAGCACGAAAAGTACTACCCTAATCCCGAGATAACCCCTTGCGAATATTGATATGCAATCCTTCATAGAACCTGTTACACTTATATTCTTCCTTAGATACTATAAGATTTATACATCTGAGAAGATCTTTGAAATCACGGATGAGTGTATGAGACATCCTCTCATGAAGATTAGGTAACACCCCTCTCACAATCATCCTTATTTGATCGGATTCATCGGGCCTCTTCTTGAGTAAAGCGGCCTTGTTTCTCCATCGCTTCACATAGTCCACAAAATTCTCATTTGGCCTTTGCCTAATGGACTCCACTTCCATCAAGGTAACTTCCAACTCAACATTATATCCATAATTTTGGATGAAGGCTTTGTAAAGTAGATCCCAACTCTTTTGTGTTCCATCATCCAAGGTATTAAACCAATTTTGGACAACAGGGTCCAATGAGAGCATAAAGTACCTTAGGGTTTGAGCCTTAGTAGCTCGGGCAGATTGCATGGCAGTGATATACTGCTTCACATGAAGATGAGGATTTCCGGTGCCATTGTACTTTGCAAAAAAGGGCATCTTGAATTTATAAGGGACCTCATCATCTTGTTCAAATAGTTTGTCTATCTCAGATTTCTCTTCAGTTTTCAATTTCTTCTCAAATTTCTTTTCTAAATCAGCTATCATCTTTTCAACATCGGATGTTTCGGTCTTTTCAATAGTTGACCTCTCAACAACCTTTGGCTCCTTTTCATCTTGAAGATCTTGGTAGTATTGAGCCCAATCATCATCATCAATGATCACCTTCTCATCATCACAAGCCACTTCATTAACTTTCATCTTCCCTTTGTCCTTTGGCTTCTTAGTGCTAGCAGAAGCCTCGACATGATTCTCCAAGATTGCAGTCAATTGGTTCCTCATGGTCTCAGCTAGGGCCTCTTTGATTTCTTCCATCTTGGCATTGAGGGCCTCATCCACCATCCTTTGAATTTGTTCGGGGTCCATTGTTCTTGGTGAGCAAGTGATTGAGTCGTTGCTAGATATCTCGTCTCCGGCGTTGGTCAGATTGTAAGCTTTTGAACTATCGTAATCCAAGGCTTCTGAGCCAGAGAGGATTAATGATATGAGATGCAAATGTATGCATGTATGCACAAACAATAGACAAACAAGGACAAATTAGGATGTTTCTTCCAACCTTATAACATCCACACACGAATGGCGAGTCTCTTTTCCTAGGTATATACCAACATGGGGTACCTTGCTTTCGAATAATTCCCTCGGACATTTCAACCAATAGTTATCAATCCATGATAATTCCCATTAATTAGGTTTTAATCCATTCAACCAACCAAAGTCGCTTTTATGCTATATTGGATTAAAACAAAATTAAGAGGTTTATCATAGATAGATTTCTCACTTGAAAAAGGTAACTAATGATTCATGCCAAAAACAAGCCCATAGTTAATTTATTCTTAGTGTAAACTAGGCCCACAATTGATTTTTGGTATTTCATAATTGACCTAAATATTTTTGCAAGCTCTTTGTAAGAAAATGTTGGGTGAAATAGTTTTGTTTCTAAGCCCATTGAAAAAGATTTTAGAAAAATGGATTTTGGGCTTAGTATTTGGGCCATGGGCCAAAGAATTTATGATTTATTTTTAGAAAAGTATTATGTCCAAAGACCATCTTGAAAGATTTTTTAAAAATAGTTTTGGTCTTTTGGATTTTAGAGAAAAGTTTATTTTGAGCTTACAATATGCTTAGGTCATATTAGAAAAAAGAACAAACCAAATAAGCCATGATTTAGACTAAGATAAACTAACCATAGTCAAACAACATGCATTTGGGGTAAAACCTAAGGAAAGTAACTAGGCCAATTACATGAGCTTTAGTCTTTGGGTTTAAAGGCTTAGGTTCCCATAGCAAGTATATACCAAATGGTACGAGGCTATGAGTGGTTATGCCATGCTTGATCTCCATACCTTGATTGAAAGTATGGTATCCCTTACATAACACAACACGGGTAACACGGGTGTCCTAACTCACGCACATGATGCAATCTAAGATGATGCAATGGATAATATCATTAAAAGAAAAGAATAGAATAATATAAAGACCAACGAAATCAACTTCTCTTATCCCCAGTGGAGTCGCCACTGTGAGCAGGGATTTTCGCCCCCACTCCCGATGGAATGGTTCTTGCGACTTCGGCACTATTTAGGCTCGGGGCCTTAGAGAACATAGACCTAAGTCTGGACAAAATGGAGTCGCCACCCGGATGGGCTGGGAAAAAGAAAGGGGTGGATGACTCGATTCCAAAGGAATCCCCAACCCCTTAATGGGTTCGGAAAGTTGGGTACATGTGGGGAAGGTGAGAAATGGCCCAGCACCCCCCAACGCCCAGTTCATTGGAACCGGCCTCCTTTATAGGTCTTAATATTATAAAATTCTTAAATATAACAATATTATCCATACTACACACAATAAAAAGAAAGCATCATTATATTAAAATCAAAGCAATGTCCAAACAAAACAAAACAAATAAATGGACACCCATCCAAGGATGGAAACATGTCCTTACATCACATGCCTAGATAGGACACCCACCAAAAGGTAGAAACATGCCCTTTACAAAGGTTCTAAAATAGAAAAGAAAATTAAATTACATGATGTTTAACTAATGAGGTACCCACCAAGTGGAAACATACCTCTTACAACTATTGGAAATCTAAATTGATTGATAAAAGTAAATAATCATTCATCATAAATAAATCATTCATCAAAAGTATTTAAATATCAATAAAATAAACATCCATCCATGATAAATTAAATAAATCAAGTATTGAAATTAAATAGATTAAAGCATAAGAGATAAATTAAGGTATAAGTAAATATGGAATTGAATAAAGCAAATAAAAGTTCAATTATAGCTACTGTGACTTTTTATGGAATTAAAATAGATTAGGGTTTTATGTTTTAAAGGGTTGGTAAGACTCTTTGATTAACCAAATTAAGGTTTGAATGGTGAAATCATGAAACTAGGGTTTTAGACACTTTGAAATACTTCTGATTTGTAGTTTTAAATAATGATTTTAAGCTACTGTGTAATTTTAGCATATTTGTGTTTTTATGTTTTTTTATGTTTTAAAGAATTAAAGTTTAGAAAAAGTTAGGGTTTAATGTTTTAAAAGGTTTAGGGTTTACTATTTTAGGTTTAAAAGTTGAATTAGGGTTTTATGCTTTAAAATTAGGGTTCTCGGGTGATTTGTTGAATTAGGATTTAAAAAGACAATTTGATGATTTCATGAAGTTTTATGAATTTAAACACACGGATTGAAGTTTTTATAAGTAGAAAAGATGTTTTTTGAAGGCTTTTTTTGAATGAAATAGAATTTATTTTAAAGTTTTGAAAGAAACAGAATCAAGTTTTGGTTTTGTTAAAGAATTTGTTCAATTAGGGTTTTAAGATTTTGAAGAAGCAAATAATAATAATTTTAAGTCTTTTTGGAAAATAAAGTAATGTATTAGTGTTTTAATCTTGGAAAAATTAAATTACAGCTCTAAGATTTTTTATTAAAAAAAACTTAAATTTTATAGATTTGCTACTGTGTGACATAAGTCAAAAAGAATTTAACATACCTTCTTTTGTTGATTCCTTTAAAAACAATTCTTCTTGGATGAACTAGCTCCAAAGACAAGCCTTTGTTCCCTTTTTCTTTTTTTTTTTTGCTTAATTCGTGCTGCTGCTGCTTTTAAAAATCACTTGAATTGAGTTTCCCTTTTCCTTCACTGAATTGGTTTCAAAAAATCAAGCTACTGCCTTCCCCCCCCCCCCCCCCCAATTTGGTTCTATTGGTCCTTATTTATAATGGTTTTAGGTTGTTTATCCCTAATTATACACGGCAAGTAATATTAATAAAAAAAAAGAAATTAAAACCTAATTGGATTAGGTTTCAAAAAATTTTGCGTCAAAAAAAATTTTGCGCTAGCGAAAACTGCAGCAGCAGGGCCCGTGGCTGGGGCCAGTGGGCGTGCCAACCCGCAGGAAATTCCTGGGGGCAACTATTTCGCCTGCAGGAGTTTCCTGCGGGGCAAAACTTCCTCGGGCCCACGCGACTGTTTTTCGCTGTCGATTTTTTTTCGACTGATTTTTATTTTATTTTTATTTTTTATTAATAAAAATTAGATAATAAAGCAAAAACTATTTAATTAAAATTATTTTGGACCAATTAGACAACAAAAATCATTTTGGACTAAATAAAGCATATTGGATCGGATTGGGTCAAAAATTAAGGGTCTACAGGTGATCCTAGTCCAGGTAGTACCAAAGAAAGGAGGCATGATGGTGGTCCCTAATGAAAATGATGAGCCGATTCCAACAAGAACAATTACTGGTTGGAGGGCTTGCATAGACTACAGGAAATTGAATGATGCAACTAGGAAAGACCATTTTCCTTTTCCCTTCATTGATCAAATGTTGGAGAGGTTATCCGGGCATGAGTATTACTGCTTTTTGGATGGTCTTTCAGGCTATTTTCAAATTCCTATCACCCCAGAGGACCAAGAGAAAACCCCATTCACCTGCCCATATGGGACATTTGCATATCGAAGAATGCCAATCAGGTTGTGCAATGCACCTGCGACATTTCAGAGGTGCATGGTGGCAATCTTTGATGAACTTGTTGAGGATATTATGGAGGTGTTTATGGATGATTTCTCGGTCTATGGCAGCTCATTTGAAAGATGTTTGGAAAATCTTGAAAGAGTCTTGATGAGATGTGAGGAAACCAACCTAGTACTTAATTGGGAAAAGTGTCATTTCATTGTTCAGGAGGGAATTGTGTTGGGAATCAAAATATCATTGATCAATTGTGTTGGGACACAAAATTACAAGTTTCTAGGACATGCGGGTTTTTATCGGAGGTTCATACGAGATTTTTCTAAGATAGCCCACCCGCTAACAAGACTCCATGAGAAGGATGTGGATTTTTATCTTTGATGAGGAATGTTAGCATTCACAACCCTTAAGGAGAAATTGACCCATGCTCCAATCATGGTAGCTCTCAATTGGAATCTACCATTTTAACTAATGTGTGATGCAAGTGACTTTGCAGTGGGAGCAGTCTAGGTCAACGCAAAGAAAAATACTTCCAGCCTATCTACTATGCAAGCAAGACTTTGAACACAACTCAAGCTAATTACACAACTACAGAGAAAGAGCTGCTACCTGTGGTTTTTGCTTTTGACAAATTTAGATCATATCTAATCTTGTCAAAAGTGATTGTTTATACAGACCATTCGGCTTTGAGGTACTTATTTGCAAAAATTGATGCTAAGCCTAGGCTAATCCGTTGGGTCTTGTTATTGCAGGAATTTGACTTGACGATTCAAGACAAGAAGGGAGCTAAAAATCTAGCAGTAGATCACCTTTCTTGCTTGGAGAATCCAACCTTGAAGAGGTTTGAAGAAGAGGACATTGATGATCACTTCCTCGATGAGCAGCTGTATGCCATGGAGAGATTTGCACTCTCGGTTTACATTATTTGCGTGGATTTACTTGATTTCTGCTTGATTCCACATGATTTTTGCACTTTTCAGACAATGGGCCCTTAGAAACAATCATCCTCCCAGCTACCTGCCAAACGTGCCTGAGGGGAAGGCAGTTCTAGCCAACCCACTACACGTCTAACTTCTAAGTTCATGGCAAACCACAAATACCTTAGATTTTTGAATGCCGAGGAAAGAAGGCGATTCAAACTTTTCAGCAACAAAGAATGGTCCCCACCTCGTGTTTTAGATCGGGACGCTATGGAACTAGCAAATATTGCAGTAGATATCTGGGAACTGATTAATCAACAAGGATTGGACCAACTGTTCTCCATCAATGAGCCTTCCTATAGAGAGCTGACATTGGAATTCTACTGCACCTTTCAGTTCCAGAAGACCAAGGTTTCAATTACTGAGCCAACGATTAAATTCAGACTGGGAGGGTAGAGATTCAACATGAGCATTAATGACCTTAGGGTGCATCTCGGGTTATATACTGCAGAAGAGGTATAGACTTTCGATTATCTGAATTCCAAGGTGGATTTTGTCAAGTATGAGGTTGCTCATCCTCGGGTTTGGAGGACCTTTGCACCTACTCCAGATAAATATCAACCCAAGGTTTCTAAGGCATCCAACTTTGAGTCTTTCCCCTGCTGAGTGGTGCACAACATCTTAGTTCATACTCTTACAGCTCGGCTGAGCAGCACAGGGGTGGTAAGCCTGCGAGATCTGTTTTTTCTGCACTGCATGGTACAGAAGACTAGGTGCAATGTCACACATGCCATCACACATTTTTTTTACGAGCAGTCTAAAAAGGGAGCATTCAGTACTTTACATGGTGGCATGTATGTCACACGACTTGCTCATCACCTGGGTGTGTTAGACGGCTGCCTCCCTATGACGGTGGATGGTTTGCCCAAGTTTTTGGCTATGGACACACCGAAGAAACTAAACCGAGAGAAGGTAGCTGGGCTGCAGGCATCTCCTATGGATGCAGATATACCAGAGGCAGCCCCTTCTGCTCCTCCTTCGGATATACCACCACCTCCATCGACAGATGTTCTGGGTTCGTCCACTGCCACTGGGCCTTCAACCATTGCTGCTGGGCCTTCTTCCACTGCTGCACCTTCTTTTTCTGCTGACCATCTTTTTCCTAGACTCCTGCATTTTGAGATTTGTGCTAGTCAGTTAATGTTGAGTGGGATGATGACAGGAAACCCACAGATTTAGAGAATCGGATTTGTAGGATCGAAGGGAAGATAGCTGAATCAGAATAAGATCTTAACTCAGCAGGACCAGCTGCAGCAATTCATACTTGAACAGACTACTTCTTTCCAAGCCCAGCTGGATCACGAGATCTTGAGAAGGCAATGGCTGGAATAATCCATGTTAGAGTTCTGGCAGTATCAAAGGTTTCACCCTTCGCAACCACCACCTCCACCATACCAGCCACCTGCCCCTGCAACTGCACCTGCGCCTCCAGTTGATGTCTCTGATGATGAGACCAGTGGTGATGATTCCGGCGATGCGTCGATTTTTGACTAGTCCACATTTTATTTTATTTTCTTAATTTATCTACTGTCCTTTTTCTATTTCTTTATTTTTATTCCTTTTGGACTATTGCAATCTTCTTTACGAACTGTTTCTTTTGTTTGTTTATTTCATTAATTTATGTCTTAATCTTGTTTATGCATTTTAGATTTTTGTTTTGAAGCAAATTCGCCTTCACCATTCTCTTGGCATCGTACTCCTATTTGTCTAATCATGGACATGGAAGGGCAGTTTTTCTCTATCTTCTTTCTTACTTGTTTTGCACACCCATTAAGGATAATGTGCGTCTTAAGTGTGGGGGAGAGGTATAATTTCTTGATTGATTTTATTATTTCATTCTTTCCATTTGATTCATTTATCTCAATTAATTTCTGCAAATTGTGTTTAGATTTAAGTAAGCTAGATTACTGTAATATTGTGAATTGAAATGGTTCCCCTTTATATGTTAAATTAATTTTTGATTTTCTAAATGACAATTTCTTGTTGAGGTTAACTTGGCGATCTTGATCAATTGCTGAGGATCGACTGTAATAGCTATAATTAGGAAGTGGATTGATATAAATTGGACACATCTGAAGTTTAAAACCTTAGTTACATTTTTTAGCATGTTATAATTCCTTAGATTCTTGAGTCAGACTTAATATGACCCTTAAGTTCTGACCCTTGAGCAGTTATATAAATAAATAAATAATTCTAATTAAAGGAGCTTTGAAAATTTATCCCTGTTCTGCTGATTTTTACTCTTTAATTAAAACAAGTCAGTTGGAATCATGAATAGTGCTAGTAGCCATTTGAACGATGATTCTGGCTGAGTAACCGGGGGTCGGCATCACAAATGCTTACCTTCGCGTCAAAAGGTTAGTATCAGTTCAAACAAGTCGGGCTCCTTAATATATATATATATATATGTGTGTATATACAGCAGAAAAAATAAAATAAAAAAAGAAAAAAAAAGGGCTAAAGAACTTAAGAGAAAATTTACATTTTTCGTACTTGGTTCATAGCTTTTGGATTTTCTGGAATTTTATGCTCAATCTTTTAATTCTGGATTTTTAGGTTTTAGGTCTGTGAAGTTTTTGTTTTGAAACTTCTTGATTCAGCTGTTATGATTGTGAATGCAAGTATTGTCAAACGTTTCTTTTTTTTTTAATATAGAGGGGTTCATCATTTTTGCTTATTATAGTGATTTAGTTTGCTTGAAGACAAGCAAAATCTCAAGTGTGGGGGAATTTGATAAGTGCGTAATTGATGATATTTTTCCCCTATTTCTTAATATGATTATTATCCAATTGAGTTTAATTTGTTTTTTCAAGTGCTTTTTAGGGTTAATTTCAGGAATTCTCTATATTTTGAGGCTTATGGTCATTTTAGAGGAATTACGAATGAAAGTAGAAGAAAAGAGCAAAATTCTACAAGTGACATGCCCATGGACATGAGCGTGTCAATAGACGTGCCCTTGATATTGCATACAGAAGCATTGACACACCCAATGACATGGGCGTGTCACCGAGAGTGCCTATTGCAATGATTCACAGTAGCTGTGACACGCCCAGTGACATGGGCGTGTCAAGCAAAAATATATGCACTATAAAACCTGACCTAAAGCACGAATTAGGGATCCGTTTTTCATATTTTATAACCTAGAGCCGACTTGTAAAGCACCAAGGAGAATTTTGGAGCTGAGATTGAAGGTGAAGACATATTCTAAACAAGATCTAAACCAAGATTCAAGGATTCAAGTGAAGAAATACGAATTATTCGCAATGGATTGTTTGGATTCTTTTTCTTATTTCTCTTATTCTGGTTTTATGGTTTTGAACATGAACTAACTCATTCTCTATCTAGATATTGATGAACCCTAGCTTTGTTGTATGGATTGAATAATTTTATTTAATTAAATCATTTGATTGAGTTGTTTTATTCTTATGATGCTTAATAATTTATTTCCAATTGATAATAGCATGCTTATTGATTGGTTGCAATTTTCATATTATTGACTTGAGAAAGCTTGATATGAATTGAATACTCATAAGGGTTGAGGATTGATTAGAGCACTAGAGATAGACTTACAAGATCCTTTGGTTTATAATTCCTTATTCTTAATGCAAGGTCTACTTAATTATGTTTGAGAAGAGATTCTAGCATTCTACTTAGGGATTAGGGATTAATTCACTTGAGAAAGGTTTTAGTCTAATTTAGAAGAATACCAATTCAACTCTATTATTTGGCTTAATTGAATTAATTTTTCATAAATATAATTGTGGCTAGGGGGATTCAATATCTGGATAGTATTCTCATCATCAATAAATTCATTCAACACTCAATCTCTCTCTATTTTCAGTTATTAAGTTAATTATCTTTAATTACAAAACTTCACAAAAACTATTGATTTGCTAAACAATAGTTAAAACTTGTGCTAGTACTTGACCTTGTCCCCAGTGGAATGATAACTCACTCACTACTTTATTACTTGAGTGACCCGTGCACTTGCGGTATTGCAATAGCTTAGGTTCTTGCCACCACATAGTAGTGATATACTACTTCACATGGAGGTGAGGATTTCCAGTTCCATCAAACTTTGCAAAGGATGGCATCTTGAACTTATAAGAAACTTCTTCATCTAGCTCAAATAATTTGTCAACTTCGGGCATTTCTTCGATTTTCAGCTTCTTTTCAAACTTCCTTTCTAGATCAGCAATCATCTTTTCAACATCTGAAGTTTCAATTTTCTCTACAACAACCTTTGACTCTTTCTTCTTGTCTTGAGGATCTTGTAAGTATTGAGCCCAATCATCATCATCATCAACGATCACCTTATCATCATCAAAAGCCACTCCACCAACTTTAGCCTTCCCCTTATCTTTCTTGGTGCTTGCGGATGCTTCGGCATTGTTTAGAAACATTGTAATCATTTGATTCGTCATGATCTCAGCTACGTCCCCCTTTAGTTCTTCCATTTTAGCATTGAGGGAGTCGTCCACCATTCTTTGAATTTGTTCGGGCTCCATTGCTTTTGGTGAAAAAGAGATTGAGTCATTGCTAGATGCTTCATCTCCGGCATAGGTCGGATTATTGTAAGCTTTTGAACTGTTGTAATCCAGGGCTGTGAGCCAGAAAGGATTAATGATATGTGATGTGATGCATCTATTTATGTATGCACAAACAATAAACAAACAAGGATAAATAGGACGTTCCTTCCCACCTTATAACTTCCACACACAGACGACGAGTCTCTTTTCCCAGGTATATAGTTAACAAAATACCAACTTGGGGTATCTTGTTTTTGAATATTTCCCTCGGACGTTTCAACCAATAGTTATATTTTCAAAAATGAAAATCAGTTCATGATAATTCTCATTAATTAGGTT
Organism: Garcia nutans; assembly: GCA_947685225.1. NCBI lineage: Eukaryota > Viridiplantae > Streptophyta > Magnoliopsida > Malpighiales > Euphorbiaceae > Garcia > Garcia nutans. The sequence continues at coordinate 61,191,711 of CANTUV010000031.1, forward strand.
TTAATCCATTCAATCAACTAAAGCAACTTTTATGCTATATTGGATTAAAACTAAATTAAAAGGTTTATTATATATAGTTTTCTCACTAAAAAAAGTAACTAATGATTCATGCAAAAAATAAGCCCATGGTTAATAATTCTTAGTATAAACTAAGCTCACAATTGATTTTTGATATTTCCATAATTGACCTAAATATTTGTAAGCTCTTTGTAAGAAAAGATTAGATGAAATAGTTTTATTTGAAAAACCCATTGCAAAAAGATTTTTAGAAAAAATGGATTTTTAACTTTGTATTTAAGTCATAACAAAAGAATTTTTGATTTATTTTTAGAAAAGTTTTATGTCCAAAGACCATCTTGAAAAGTTTTGAAAATAGCTTTGGTCTTTTGGACTTTAAAGAAAAATTTATTTTGAGCTTACAATGGTACTTAAAAGATCTTATCTCCTTAAAAGATCAAAGTCTCAAGTCTTAAGCTCAAAAGTCTAAATAATTGCCAAAAGTCCCTTTTCTGTGTGTTTTGATGTGGTATTTATAAGAAAAATCAAAACCTAATACTAATTGGTTAAGGAAATAAAAACTATGTAGGAAATAAATTGAAAACCAAATCCAAGTAGAATAGGGTTTTAGAAAAAATTATGCTGGCAAAAATTACATTGGCAAAATTTGTTGCGGGGTGCGCGGGCTGGGCAAGAGCTTGGCAGGTCCAAAGGCCAATTCGTTGCAAGAAAAACCTGCGATGAATTGGCTTATGGCAAATTCATCGCAAGTTTTTCCTGCGGCGAATTGGCCCAAGCCAATTCATTGCCAGGGATGAAAATTTTTGTCGCCGATTCTACCCGTCGCTGATTTCTATTTTCAATTTTATTTTTTATCTTTTCTCTCTTCTTTTTTATTATTTTTTATTTTAATTAAAAATAAATACTATAAGTAATAAATATTATTAAAAATACCACAAAATTTATTTTGGACTGTTTAAAAATATCAGACTAGACTGAGTCAAAAATTAAGGGTCTACACTATGGGAACCTAAGCTTTTCAACCCAAAGACTAAAATCTCATGTAATTGGCTTAGTTACTTTCCTTAAGTTTTTACCTCAATTCCTTGTTGTTTGACTATGATTGATATATCTTGGTTTGAACCATGGCTTACTTGGTTGGTCTTTTTCTAATATGACCTAAATATATTGTAAGCTCAAAATAATTTTTTCTTTTAATCCAAAAGGCCAAAACTATTTCAAAGTTTTCAAGATGGTCTTTGGACATAAAAACTTTTCTAAAACAGGTCAAAAATTCTTTTCTACCTCATGACCCAGATACAAAGCCTGAAATTCATTTTTCAACAAACATTTTTTACAATGGGCTTTAAAATAAAATTATTTTCCCTAACCATCTTTTTGAATGAGTTTACAAACTATTTAGGTCAATTATGGAATATCAAAAATCAATTGTGGGCCTAATTTATACCAAAAATTATTAATCATGGGCTTGTTTTTGGCATGAGTCATTAGTTATTTTTCCAAATTGGAAATATATTTATGATAAACCTCTTAATTTTGTTTTAATCTAATATAGTATAAAAGCTATTTTTAGTTGATTCAATGGATTAAAGCCTAATTGATGGGAATTATCATGGACTGACTTCTATGTTTGAAAATATAACTATGGGTTCAAATCATCTGAGGGAATTTTTCAAAAATAGAATATCCCATGATGATATTTTTTTAACTATATACCTAGGAAAAGAGACTCGCTATTCATGCGTGGAAGTTACAAGGTTGGAAGGAACGTCCTAATTATCTTTGTTTGTTACTTGTGCATACATGCATACACACATTGTATTACATGGCATTGATCCTTTCTGGCTCACAAACCTAGAGTATAGTAGTTCAAGAGCGTATGACAACCCAACCTATGCCAGTGACATAGAATCTAGTAGCAACTCAGTTAGCTTCTCACCAAAAGTAATGGAGCCTGAACAGATTCAAAGGATTGTGGATAATGCCAAGATGGAAGAACTGAAGGAGGCCCTAGCTGAGACTATGAAGAACCAACTGGCTATACTTTTTGGGAACACTGCTGAGGCATCTGCTAGTACTAAGAAGTAGAAGGACAAAGGAAAGGCTAAGGTTGGCGAAGTAGCCTTTAATGATGACAAGGTAGTTGTTGATGATGATGATGACTAGGCTCAATATTTTCAAGATCCTCATGATAGGAAGAAAGAGCCGAAGATTATGGAAAGATCAAAAATGGAAAAGACTAAAACTTCAGATGTGGAGAAGCTGATTGTTGATCTGGAAAAGAAGATTGAAAAGAAGCTAAAAACTAAAGAAATGTCAGTGGTAGACAAGCTATTTGAATAAGATGAAGAGGTCATGTACAACTTCAAGATGCCCTCCTTTTCCAAGTTCAATGGAATGGAACTAGGAATCCTCATCTCCACATGAAGCAATACATTACTGCTATATAGTCTGTCTGAGCAACTAAAGCTCAAACTCTATGGCACTTCATGCTTTTGTTCGACCCATGTGAGCGGGGATTTTTGCCCCCACTCCGGGTGGAATGGTTATTGCGACTTCGGCACTGTTTAGGCTCGGGGCCTTAGAGAACACGGACCTAAGTCTGAAGAAAATAGAGTCACCACCCGGACTAGCCGGGAAAAAGAAAGGGGTGGATGACTAGATTCCTAAGGAATCCCCAACCCCCTAACGGGTTCGGAAAATTGGGTACATGTGGAGAAGGTGATAAATGGCCCAGCACCCCCACAAAGCCCGGTTCATTGGAACCAGCCTCCTTTACAGGTCTTAATATTATAAAATTCTTAAGTATAACAATATCATCCATATTGCACACAATAATTGAAATAAAGCATCGTTATATTAATAATCAAAGCAATGTTGAAACAAAGTAGATAAATGGACACCCATCCGAAGATGGAAACATGCCCTTACATCAAATATGTCTAAGCTAAACAGGACACCCACCAAAAGGTAGAAACATGTCCTTTACATTGGTCTAAAATATAAAAAGCAATTTAAATTACATGATATTTAACTAATGAGGTACCCACAAAGTGGAAACATACCTCTTACAACATTTGGAAATCTAAATAAATCGATAGAAGTAAACAACCATTCATCATAAATAAATCATTCATCAAAGATATTAAACATCAATCAAAATAGAAAGCAAACATCCATCCATGATAAATTAAATAAATCAAGCATTGAACTTAAATAAATCAAAGCATATAATAAACTACATAATTCAATAAAGCAAGTAAAGACACAAATTAGGGTTACTGTTTCTATTTAAAATTCTTTAATTAATATATTAGGGTTTTGGAATTTTTAGTATTATTAGGGTTTGTAATTCTTAACCACTGTAAGTTTTTAAAAGAATTGAAATGGATTAGGGTTTTATAATTTAAGAAATTAGTAAGATTCTTTGATTGATCAAATTAGGGTTTGAAGGGGAATTAGGGTTTAAGAAAGACTTAGGGTTTAGGTTTACTAGTTTGGGACTTACTGTTTTTGGTTTTGAAGTTGAATTATTTTGGAAAATATATTTGGTTTTAGAATTTGAGAAAACAGTTTATAGTTTTATAAAGCTTTATGTGATTTTTAGAAACTGTAAGATAAATTTAAGGTTTGGATATTTAACAAAACATTTGGGAATTTTTGGAAAAAGTGAGAGGAAAACAGTTTAGGGTTTATTAAAAGCTTTTTGAAATAAATAAAATGATTTAAGGTTTTTAGAAACAAAAAAGAATTTTTTTAGGGTTTTTGGAAATAGAAGGAAAAATCTAGGGTTTTAAGGTTTAAAAGAATAAATTAGGGTTCTTGAGTTTTTAGGATAAACAAAAGTAATGGTTTAAGATTTTTGGAAAGCAAAAGAAACGAATTAGGGTTTTTATGGTATTTAGAAACAGAAGAAACAAAAGAAACGAATTATTACATATTAAAAAATCAATGTATATTAGCATGAATCAAAGAAACAAAGCTATGAATAGTTTATGATTAAGGATCAAACCTGCATAGTTGGTTCCACCAAAAAGTTATTTTCTGGATGAATAAAGACAAAAGCAAGATGGCTGCCTTTGATGGATTGATTGCTTGCTTATTCCTATCAAAAGTCCGATCATTTTACTGCCAAGTCCCTTGTTAATCTCCTAGTTTTTTTTTTCGATTGTCCTCGGTCCAAAGTTCTCTCCCAAAATTCCACTCCAAAGTCCGATCTCCCTCTAAAATCTCCTCTACTTCTTTTTTGTGTCGTTTTAGTTTTATTTATAGGAAATTTAGATGATTAATTTTAATTGTTTAAGGAAACTGTATTTAATTAGGAAAAGAAATCCGAAACCAAATAGAATTTGGTTTCGAACAAAATTACGTCGAAAAAATTTTACTAGAGAAAAAACTGTTGCGGGCTACTGTGAGGGATTGCAAGAGAAATTGCGAGGGGCAGGTTGCGAGCCATTTCGCCCGCAGGAAGTTCCTACAGGCGAAATGGCCTTGGCCATTTCGTCCACTATTTTCGGCAATGAATTTTTTCATAGCCGATTTTTCCATCGTTGATTTTTATTTTTATTTATTTATTTATTTTTATTATTATTTTTTATTACTATAATTATAAAAAAATAAATACTAAAACAAATATTATTTAATTAAGATAACACTAAAATTATTTTGGACTAAATAAAATATATTGGACCAGACTGGGTCAAAAATTAAGGGTCTACAGTTTGCCCCCTGCTTGAACGATCTAAGACTTTAGCAAAAGAGAGTGAAAAGCAATAAGACTTAATTTTTGAGATGGTTGAGGTTTTGGGTTCTGGACCCGGTTCGAGTTCTGGACTCAAGGATAATTTTAGGTTCTGGACCTAAGGGTAATTTTGGGTTCTGGAGCCGGACTAAGTTCAGGACTTAAAAGAGATTTTAGGTTCTGGACCTAAGGATAATTTGGGTTCTGGACCCGAGCTAAGTTCTGAACTTAGAAGAGATTTTAGGTTATGGACTTAAGGATAATTTGGGTTCTGGACCCGAACTAAGTTCTGAACTTAGAAGAGATTTTAGGTTCTGGACCTAAGGGTAATTTTGGGTTCTGAACCCGGACTAAGTTCTGGACTTAAAAGAGATTTTAGGTTCTGGACCTAAGGATAATTTGGGTTCTGGACCCGAGCTAAGTTCTGGACTTAGAAGAGATTTTAGGATTTGGACCTAAGGGTAATTTGGGTTCTGGACTCGAACTAAGTTCTGGACTTAGAAGAGATTTTAGGTTCTGGACCTAAGAGTAATTTGGGTTCTGGACCCGCACATAGTTCTGGACTTAGAAGAGATTTTGGGTACTAGACCTAAGGATAATTTGGGTTCTGGACCCGAGCTAAGTTCTGGACTTAAAAGAGATTTTAGGTTCTGGACCTAAGGATAATTTGGGTTCTGGACCCGAGCTAAGTTCTGGACTTAGAAAAAATTTTAGGTTATGAACCTAAGGATAATTTGGGTTCTCGACCCGAGCTAAGTTCTGGACTTAGAAGAGATTTTAGGTTCTGGACCTAAGGATAATTTAGGTTCTAGACTTAGAAGAGATTTTAGGTTCTGGACCTAAGGATAATTTGGGTTCTAGACCCGAGCTAAGTTCTGGACTTAAAAGAGATTTTAGGTTCTGGACCTAAGGATAATTTTTGTTCTGGACCCGAGCTAAGTTCTGGACTTAGAAGAGATTTTAGGTTCTGGACCTAAGGATAATTTAGGTTCTGGACCCAAACTAAGTTCTGGACTTAGAAGAGATTTTAGGTTCTGGACCTAAGGATAATTTGGGTTCTGGACTTAAAAGAGATTTTAGATTCTGGACCTAAGGAAAATTTGGGTTCTGGACCCGAGCTAAGTTCTGGACTTAGAAGAGATTTTAGGTTCTGGACCTAAGGATAATTTGGGTTCTGGACCCAAGCTATGTTCTGGACTTAGAAGAGATTTTAGGTTCTGGACCTAAGGGTAATTTGGTTTCTGGACCCGAGAGATTTAATTATCTGCAAAAAATAATCATAGTGAGTAGCATCTAATTTTTTTTTGTAAAAAATTTAGCTAATTTTATGCACATATCTTCTCCTTGCCCCCCTGCGTGTAAAAATATTTATATACACACAAGTATGATTAAATTGAATGATTGAATTTATTATTTATTTACTGTGTTGTCACTGTTCATGCACCATTTACTATTTATAAATAGTAACCTACTATTTATAAATAGTAATATACAATTAAAAATAGTAATTTACTATTCTTTAATAGTAATTTACTATTCATAAATAGTAAAATTCACTATTCATCAATAATAAAATTTACTATTCATCAATAGTAAAATTTACTTTTTGAATTTTATTTTTCCTTGTCGTTCCTCTATATAAACGAACGAATTCCTTCATTTCATTCACAACATAATCCTTAATTTCATCCATTACTGTAATTCTTTCAAATTTAGCATATAGTTTTAAAAAAATGCATGCTTCAAGGTCAGGAACTCATTCTAATGCTAAGTTATTAGAGTTTATTTGGTATCATGAAGATGGAAATATAGATCTACTAGCCGGGATGTCGTTTCATCGTAGTTCAAACCAAAAGAACACGGTAATTTTTTCTTCTTCTCTTTTCTTTTTGATTTTTAAAATTTTTTGTTTTAATTAATTTTTTTATTATTCTTTATTCTTTATTCTTTATTCTTTATTATTTATTTATTATCTTATATATATATATTTATGCTTGTTTTTATTTTTTTTTTAGAAAATTTAGGAAAAATATATTAATTTAAGTAGAATATATTTAAACTTACCTGGTATTAACTTACCTAGCTCCGTGTTAGCATGATCATTACGTTGTTCGGGCCAGAGGGTGTATCTACAAAGCCCGACAGTGGTATGATGTAGGGCCTTCTCGGGTAAGGCGGATTATCTGAGATTACGGCTTTAAGAGCTTCATCTTACAACTACCATCCAAGGAGTATTTGATAGACCGAAGCATAGTCTAGGCACTTGCAGAACGATGGTTGGACACAACTCATACTTTTCACTTGCCCATTGGAGAGATGACAATTGGTCCGATCGACTTTGCTGCTATAACCGGCCTTCGATATGATGGTGTTCCGGTTCCTCTGACCAATGATATTTTGATAATTCAGCAATTAATTGGAATGGAACCATCATATAAAGGGCCTTTTAAAATAAAAATTGAGCCAATTCGTAGTTATTGGATGAACTACGAAGGACGGGTTCAGAGAGACACGGCCCAACAGTATGCTCGAGGATTTTTGTTATATTTGCTTGGGTCGACCTTCTTAGGTAGCACTGAATTCACCATCCATTTGTCAGTGTTGAGGGCCCTTTCTTGTTTTATGATGGTACCACTTTATGGCTGGGGTGAAGCTGGCCTTGCCTGTCTTTACAATGGTCTTAATAAAATTTGCCAAAATAAGAAGTCTTTCGTCGGCTTGATGGCTGTTGTCGAGGTACTCTTCTTCCACCCACGTCAATTTCATTCTTTTCTTGTATGAATTTGATCTCTATCGTTGTTGTAGGCATGGGCATATGAACACAACCTCGTGAGAGTGCTTGGTATTTCCCAAGAGAGAGTCGGGTATCCGAGATTAAATTTCTAGTTGTCTGACCGTGTAGAAGTTTCGGGCTCTCACCATGTGCACACCTAAATCTTCGTGTTGAGCCGCTTGACCTGAGACCAGGTAAAATAGCATTAGTAAATTTATCTGAAAGTTTACTTACCTTATGTTATTTTGCAGGTGAATTTGGCCTGTTGGAACCCAAAAGAGCGGACAAACTAGACTCCCTTCATGAATGCTGCACTATCTTTCCAACATACTCGCCGAGTCATCGCTGGCCCAGTGTCTAGTGGTTGGTTTCTTGGAGAGAGAGTTTATGAGTGGTTTCTTGGTCCAGAGCAGTGGAGGGTCCCGATCATTGCCCGGAATATACTTTAAATACTATATCAATACCGGAGGATGTATGGTGGTTGGCCCGGCACGGTCATGATGTTGAAACATTTCTCCATCCGTCGAGTGTATCTTATGCTCATTTTATTCAAACGAGGCTCTTGAACTTTGATGTATCACCTATTGATGTATGTGAAATTCCCGAAGGAAATGACGGTAGAGATGAAGAGGAACATCATGGAGAGGCAGGAGAATTCGTTCCACATCTTAGGGCTAGCACTTCTCAGGTAAAACTTTTACTATTTTTCCTTTGCAATCGCTTCTTTCTTACCTTATTTGATTCTTTAATGATTGTTGCAGGTTGTTGTCTCATTTGACCATGAGGCTGGACCTTCTTCTACTGCTCCTTCATTTGCTCATTCTAGTCTACCCGATATGCCATCTCATCCGCAGCGCATTGATATGAATTACCTGGTAAGTTTTCTTGTTTCATGGTAATTTATTCTACATGTATGCATGATTATGTATGCTCTTACCTTTTTCCTTTATGGCTCACAGCGAATGCTTGAAGAACAAAATAAGAAACTTCAAGAAGAGTTGGCCGCTAGTCGTCAGCAAGCTTCTTCATTTTGAAAATTTGTATCATCAATCAGAACAAAATTTTTGAGACTTCCGATTTTAGGGGATGAGGGATCCTGGTGCTTCTTCATCTAGAGGACCCCAAACTGATGACCATGAGAGCCTTTCGTCTACTTCTGATGAGGACCGTGATAGATCGAAACTCCGAGGTAATAAGGATTTTGGTGCTGCTACTTCAGACACACTCGGGACGAGTGATTTGCCCCCTCCTCCAACAGGCGATGATTTTTTTAGGGCTTTATTTGATGACCTACCACCACCTTCTTAGTGATGTATAAATATTGTATCAATTGTATAAACATTGTACAATAAGCATAAAAATAATAATGACAATATATAAGTTCTATCTTTACTGTAACTCCTTTTTTCATCTTCTTCTTCTTCTTTTTTCTTCTTTTTTCTTTTATCATTTCCTTGCCCAATGTGTCTTTTGAGTTTCAACATACTTCCCTTAACTTGAAAGCTTTGTATGACAAAACATTTTTTTTTGTTATTTTTTTTTGAATTTTAATTTTGAAATCAAATGTTGGCTTTGCCAAATCAATGTCAATGTACCTCAGGACTTGATTTTTCCAAATTAACATATCTATAACATGACAACCCTAGTTACTATACTAAACTCGGGAATCATTTCTATTTAAGCAAGAATTATTGCACTTCTGATAGGCACATACAGATTACTTGGCCATAGATCTCTTTTGAGTTTAAATATTATCTATCCCATATGCATGCTTATCCAAACTATCTCCACTAATAGACTCTACCAATCAAGAGAGATCAACAGGTCTTTGATAGGCTTGAAATGGGGTCTATAAGGGACACGGGTTAAATGAAATCCATTTTGAGATTGGAGCCATTGTGACACAATGGACAAACCCTCACACTACAAATTTCTTTTTTAAACTTTAGGCTGCTGGGAGCAATCTTGCTAGACTCAAAATTCCTTCTATCTTCTTGGCATTAATCTGGATCTTGATTGGGATAGTCTTTGCCCTTGCATAAAGTTTGGTAACCAAATTCGTTTATTTTCTTCTCCCTTTTCTTTCTTTTTATTTTTCTTACTCTTCCCTTTTCTTTCTCTTTATTTTCCTTACTCTTCCCTTTCTTTTATCACTTTGTCCTTCTTTCTTGTAGGATTGTCAAGTACAGAACTATCAAGAACTGAATGATCACTCTCCTTTTTCTCTGATTTTGATCAAATTTTTTGTTGGGTTGGACCAATTCAAGTCAAACTTTCCTTATAAAGCGAATGGAAGCCTTTTACTGCTTTAGGTAAAAGAGAACTCAGTTGGCTTTCTGAATCGCCATTTTAGGTTTTATCTTTCTTTTTTTTTCTTCTCTTTTCTCTTTTCCTTTTTTCTTTTGTCCTTTTTTCTTTTTTCTTTTGTCCTTTTTTTTCTTTCTTTTTTTTTGGTTCTAGCACTAAAAGAGTTGTCTTGTTTGTACTAACTTGGGCTTCTAATAATGGATGAGTGGAGTGACATAAATCTTCTTTAATAGGGATAAATCATTTATTACTCTGATGTTGTCTTGATATATTGGAAAACTTCAACTACCCTTATGGTCTTGAGAACTTCAACTACCCTTATAGTCTTGAGAACTTCAACTGTCTTCATAGTTTTGATTATTCATTTCTTTCTTTGATCTTCTTGCCTCTTCATCTTAGTGGTCATAAGACTCGTCAAAAGTATCACAACAGCTTAGGGTAGGTTGTTGGGGTTTGTAAGCCAATGAAAAGAAAGCTAAAATTTCATGAAGGCTCAAAGGGACAACTAGGGATTGATATTTAATTGGGTGGATACTAGTTGTTGACTCGTCAAACAATGCCCAGATCATCTCTCCCTTAAAATAAGTAGAGTTCAATTTCTCCTTGAAAGTCTGTCAAAGCATGTTCTAAGACTGACTAAGACCTAGACAAAGGTAATTATGCAGGAGCCCTCTCTAAGTAAGCATACACAACTCAATGCTATAGAGCAATTCCCTCACCTAGTAAAGTCATTCAAGTCATGATGTATAAATATATTAATTCATGAAACATCAAGCTAGATTCCTCATTGGTTTAACACCAAAATGAACAAAGGCCAACAAAAAATTTTATGAAAGTAATTTTTTCAGACAACTTTAAATTTAAAAGACACAATTGTTCCAATTAAATATTAAAGAAAGCAAAATAAATAGAGTAATATTCAAGCTAAGGAAAGTTTGTTAAGTTAGAGGCAAGGATTTTTCCATCATCAAGGATCATTGCTTCATCATCCGCAATTAGTCTAGGCTTGCTTAGTAGTATATCCTCTTTAGCGGCTTCTCTATTAATATCATTATAGGATGACAAGATAAAACTCTTCATGAAGGTTGTAAGCGGTAGTGCCCTTCCAAATTTAAGTAGAGGATTATTCTTAGTGTTGTGCTTATCAGACTCAGGAAGTTTACCATTGTCAATTAGATCTTGGATCTCATGCCTCAATTGAGTACATCTATCGGTCTCATGTCCTTGAGTCTGATGAAATTGACAAAAAGCCTTAGTATCAAATTTTGGGGGTAAAGGATTTGGCAAAGGTCGAGGAGTCAAGGGTTGTAACAATCCCTTCTTTTGTAGCTTATTGAAAACCCAAGATTATGGCTTCCCTAATTCTGAAAACCGCCTCATTCCTCCTTGATCGGTGGCATTAACATTAGCTTCCTTTTGGGTATTTTGGTTGCTAGACTGATAATTTTGTTTCACAGAAAAATGGTTCTTCTCTCTTTCCCTTTGACTTTTTCCACTGGGGTGATAGCCGCCCTTATTGCGCCACTTAGATAGCACATGATTCGGCTAGTCTCGTAAAATAGGGATTGGTCCCTCATTTTTCATTTGGTCTCTATTAGTGAATATGTTCTCCATGGATGCTGCCTTAGCATTGTTGATGAGCTCCAGAATTTCAATCAACTGGGTCTTCATAATTTCAACCAATTGATCTTGTAGCTCGGCCATCCTAGTTTTGACAACTTCATCGATTATATCCTTTAGCTGGTTTGTGTCCATCATCCCAATGAAGCACTTGAATCAAAAATCAATGTTGTAGATGATATTGTTGTAAGCTCTTGAATTGTCGTACTCCAAGTCTACGTGAGCCAGAGAGGATCACTGATATGAGATGCATGTATGCATGTATGCACAAACAATCAACAAATAAGGGCAAGTAGGACGTTCCTTCCAACCTTATAACATCCACACATGAATGGAGAGTCTCTTTACCTAGGTATATGGTTAACAAAATACCAACATGAGGTATCTTGTTTTCTAATAATCCCCTCGGACGTTTCAATCAATAGTTATATTTTTGAAAATGGAAATCAATTTATGATAATTCCCATTAATTAGGTTTTAATCCATTCAACTGACTAAAGTAGCTATATTGGATTAAAACTAAATTAAGAGATTTATTATAAATAGATTTCTCACTTGAAAAAGTAACTAATGATTCATGCCAAAAAACAAGCCCATGATTAATTAATCTTAGTATAAACTAGGCTCACAATTGATTTTTGGTATTTCATAATTGACCTAAATAATTTGCAATCTCTTTGTAAGAAAAGGTTGGATGAAAATAATTTTGTTTCTAAGCCCATAAAAAAGATTTTAGAAAAAATGGATTTTGGGCATAGTATTTGGGTCATGAGCAAAAGAATTTTTGATTATCTTTTTTAGAAAAATTTTATGTCCAAGGACCATTTTGAAAAGTTTTGAAAACAGTTTTGGTCTTTTGGATTTAAAAGAAAATTTTATTTTGAGCTTACAATGTACTTAGGTCATATTAGAAAAAGAACAAACCAAATAAGCCATGATTTAACCCAAGATAAATTATCCATAGTCAAACAACATGCATTTGGGGTAAAACCTAAGGAAAGTAACAAGGCCAATTACATGAGCTTTAATCTTTGGGTTAAAAGGCTGAGGTTCCCATAGCAAGTATATACCAAATGGTACGAGGCAATGAGTGGTTATGCCATGCTCGATCTCCATACCTTGAGTGAAAGTATGGTATCCCTTACATAACACAACACGGGTAACACGGGCGTCCTAACTCACACACATGATGCAATCTAATATGATGCAATGGATAATATTATTATAAGAAAGAATAGAATAATATAAAGACCAAAGGAATTAACTTCTCTTATCCCCAGTGGAGTCACCACTGTGAGCGGGGATTTTTGCCCCCACTCCCAGTGGAATGGTTCTTGCGACTTCGGTACTGTTTAGGCTCGGGGCCTTAAAGAATACGGACCTAAGTCCAGAGAAAATGGAGTTGCCACCTGGACGGGCCAAGAAAAAGAAAGGGGTGGATGACTCAATTCCTAAGGAATCCCCAACTTCCTAATGGGTTCGGAAAGTTAGGTACATGTGGGGAAGGTGAGAAATGGCCCAGCACTCCCACAACGCCTGGTTCATTGGAACCGGCCTCCTTTACAGGTCTTAATATTATAAAATTCTTAAGTATAACAATATCATCCATATTACACACAACAATTGAAATAAAGCATCGTTATATTAATAATCAAAGCAATGTTCAAACAAAGCAGATAAATGGACACCCATCCGAAGATGGAAACATGTCCTTACATCATATATGTCTAAGCTAAACAGGACACCCACCAAAAGGTAGAAAAATGTCATTTACATTGGTCTAAATGATAAAAGCAATTTAAATTACATGATATTTAACTAATGAGGTACCCACAAAGAGGAAACATGCCTCTTACAACATTTGGAAATCTAAATAAATCGATATAAGTAAATAACCATTCATCATAAATAAATCATTCATCAAAGATATTAAACATCAATCAAAATAGAAAGCAAACATCCATCCATGATAAATTAAATAAATCAAGTATTGAACTTAAATAAATCAAAGCATATAATAAACTACATAATTCAATAAAGCAAGTAAAGACACAAATTAGGGTTACTGTTTCTATTTAAAATTCTTTAATTAATATATTAGGGTTTTGGAATTTTTAGTATTATTAGGGTTTGTAATTCTTAACCACTGTAAGTTTTTAAAAGAATTGAAATGGATTAGGGTTTTATAATTTAAGAAATTAGTAAGATTCTTTGATTGATCAAATTAGGGTTTAAGAAAGACTTAGGGTTTAGGTTTACTAGTTTGGAACTTACTGTTTTTGGTTTTGAAGTTGAATTAGGGTTTTTAGTATTTCAGAAAAATATATTTGGTTTTAGAATTTGAGAAAACAGTTTATAGTTTTATAAAGCTTTATGTGATTTTTAGAAACTGTAAGATAAATTTAAGGTTTGGATATTTAACAAAACATTTGGGAATTTTTGGAAAAAAGTGAGAGGAAAATAGTTTAGGGTTTATTAAAAGCTTTTTGAAATAAACAAAACGATTTAAGGTTTTTAGAAACAGAAAAGAATTTTTTTAGCGTTTTTGGAAATAGAAGGAAAAATCTAGGGTTTTAAGGTTTAAAAGAAATAAATTAGGGTTCTTGAGTTTTTAGGATAAATAGAAGTAACGGTTTAAGATTTTTGGAAAGCAAAAGAAATGAATTAGGAAACAAAAGAAACAAAAGAAACGAATTATTACATATTCAAAAATCAAAGTAAGTATATTAGCATGAATCAAAGAAACAAAGCTATGAATAGTTTATGATTAAGGATCAAACCTGCGTAGTTGGTTCCACCAAAAAGTTATTTTCTGGATGAACAAATACAAAGGCAAGATGGCTGCCTTTGATGGATTGATTGCTTGCTTATTCCTCTCAAAAGTCCGATCGTTTTACTGCCAAGTCCCTTGTTAATATCCTAGTTTTTTTTTCGATTTTCCTCGGTCCAAAGTTCTCTCCCAAAATTCCACTCCAAAGTCCGATCTCCCTCTAAAAACTCCTCTCCTTCTTTTTTGTGTCTTTTTAGTCTTATTTATAGAAAATTTAGATAATTAATTTTAATTGTTTAAGAAAACTGTATTTAATTAGGAAAAGAAATCCGAAACCAAATAGAATTTGGTTTTGGAAAAAATTGCGTCGAAAAAATTTTGCTGGCGAAAAAACTACTGCAGGCTGCTGCAAGGGATTGAGAGCGAAATTTCAAGGGGCGGGCTGCGAACCATTTTGCCCATAAGATTTTCCTGCAGGCTAAATGGCCCAAGGCCATTTCGTCCACTGTTTTTTGCGACGAATTTTTTCATCGCCGATTTTTATTTTTATTTATTTATTTATTATTTATTACTACTATAATTATAAAAAAATAAATACTAAAATAAATATTATTTAATTAAGATAACACTAAAATTATTTTAGACTAAATAAAATATATTGGACCGGACTGGGTCAAAAATTAAGGGTCTACAACCCAGTTGTCTAGAATTGGTTCAACACCTTAGAGGATAGTACTCAGAAGACCTGGGATTCGTTATACAAGCCTTCATTCAACAGTATGGGTATAATGCTGAGTTGGATGTTACTTTGATGGAAGTTGAATTAATTAGGCAAAAACAAAATGAGAACTTCATTGATTATGTGAAGAGATGGAGAAACAAAGCCGCATTGCTCAAGAAAAGGCCCTATGAATCATATCAAATAAGGTTGATTGTAAGAGGGGTGCTACCTAATCTTCATGAAAGGATGTCCCATACCCTTATTAGAGATTTTAAGGTTCTCCTTCAAGATGGCTTGCAAGTAGAAGGTTGGGAAAGAGAGAAGAACCATTTTCTGCAAGAAGAAATGAGAAAGGGAACTACCAGTCTGGTAATCAAGGCACACAAAAGGCAGTCGATGTTAATGCAACTGGTCAAGGAGGAAGGAGGCAATTTTTAGATTTGGGAAAACCACTATCTTGGGTTCTCAATAAGCTACAGAAGAAGGGATTGTTACAATACTTGACTCCTCACCCTTTGCAAATCCTCTTCAACCCAACTTTGATGCCAAGGCATTTTGTCAGTTTCACCAAATGAAAGGGCATGAGACAGACAAATGTTTGAAGTTAAAGCATGAGATCCATAATTTGATTGATAGTGGAAAGTTGCCCGAACCTAACAAGCCTAGCACAAAGGACAATCTGTTGTCAAGATTTAACAGAGTACCACCGCTAGCAACTTTTATGATTAGAGGAGGTTTGAATAAAAAGTCTGTAATGTCTTCTTTCCAAGACATAGATGGAGAGGCAACTAATGAAGAAGTGGTGCTAAGTAAGATAGAGCAAGTTGTGGTTGAAAAGGAAGTGGTCATCTATGCTGTAAATGAGTTATGGGATTCAACGAATAGTGATGATGATTCTAAATCAAAGAAGGAGGAGTGGACCTGGTCCGAGCCTGAAGAGGATGAGGTATTGAACACTCGCTCTGGTAAGCCTTATGCAAGGCCACCAGCAAAGGAAGTAGAAGTCGACAAGGTAAAGGACGCTAAAAAAGAAGTGAAGGAAGATGAAGATGACACCGTCCTTAAGCAATTGGAAAGGACTCAAGCAAGTGTCAGCATTTGGGATCTATTGGCCACGTCTAAGAAACATCATGAAACTATGGCCAAGGCTTTGGCAAGCATGCCAATTTCTACTTCTGTAACACTGGATGAGTTGGTTAATTTCATGAAAATTAAAGGAGTCATGAAGTGAGAAGATGTCCAGAAGAAGAACAAAGTTGATGTGGGGATGGTGTCAGTTTCAGATGCAAATTTATCGGAAGATGAACGAGATCACATTCTCTCACTTTTTATCAAGGTAGAGGTCAAAGGGAAAAGGACTCCATGTGTAATTTTTGATGATGGATCTGCAATAAATGTCTGTCCACTTAAGATCTTGCCAAAGCTATCTATGTCCACAAGGGATCTAAACCCAATCGAGGTGACTATTAAGGCTTATGATAATATTAAGAGGCATGCTGATGGAACTTTTAAAGTTATTGTGAAGCCTGGTCCAATTGAATCTATGGTGGAGTTTGTAGTCCTGGATATATTCATCACTTTTGCATTATTGTTGGGATTACCCTGGTTTCATCCTCTTGGTGGAGTTCCTTCTACATTCCATCAAAAGATCAAGTTCCCAAATGGTGATGAAACAGTGGTTATCGAGGCTGAGAACAATGAAGTAGTAAATGCTTCGATGATTTAGAGGCCTCTCAATGTTTTTCAAGTAGTTGTTGTTTCTGATAATGAGATAATAGGTTCTAGAATTCTGGAAATGATGAAGAAAATGAATTATCTACTCGATAGTAGCCTTGGGAAGGGGAAAGCAGGTATAATAGAGCTCCCAGATTTCAAAACTCAAACTTTCAAGAAAGGGTTGGGATATGATTAAGCAAATGGAGGTGTTCTACTGAAAAAGAATGAGAAGATGAGTTTTCCTCCACTTGAAGAAATATTTGTCAAAGCACCAGAGCTGGGACCACTCCAAGGAAAGCCAGAGCCAATCATGTTCATGGGAAAGATGATTTCGGGTTTTGAGATCTTTGTTAATGTTACTGAATTGGTGGAACAAATGGAGAAAGAGCCTGGCCTGCTAACTGACAAAGAGGCTAGCCTAGAAGAGAAGAAGGAAATTGTTGCCCTAAAGATCCAGAAGACTCTAAAGGAAATTGATGCCCTCTTTGAAGAACAGTTTGAGGACCTTTTAGTTTATAATGATGAGAACATTGATGTTCATTCTAATTTTGATTTTAATTTGTCTGCTCTGCATGAGGATGATGATGTTTTCTTTTCCAAAATGAATGCAATAAAATCTGATTTTGCTTACTTGTGTGATGTTTTTCTCGATGGTTGCATACATTCAAATAGTGGTTACATGAGCATTTTTAATATTAACTCTATTGATACACAATCATTAAATTTAGGAACAACCGATAATCCTAAAAACATTAGCATAGCATCCAACCTTACTCTTGATGAGAGAGAGAATAGAAAAAATATTTTAAAAATATGAAGAAATCTTTGCTTGGTCTTATAAGGATATGCCTAGAATTGATCGAGATATAGCTGAGCACATGATTCCCACTTACACTCACATGAAACCTATCAAATAAACACTTGGACAGTTAAGATCGAAATGGGTAGAATTGATCAAAGAAGAAGTCATTAAGCAAATACAAGTAAAGTTCCTTGAAGTGATATATTATCCAGATTGGCTAGCCAACGTAGTTCCCATGCTAAAGAAAGATGGAAGAATTAGGGTTTGTGTGGACTATAGAGACTTGAACAAGACTTCCCCTAAGGATGACTTTCCTTTACCTCATATAGATGTCCTTATTGATAGTGTAGTCTCTAATGTGCTACACTCATTCATAGATGGATTTTTCAAATACAACCAAGTGTTAATGGCCCGAGAGGATAAAGCTAAAACTACCTTCATTACTACACGGGGTATATTTTGCTATAGGGTAATACCATTCGAATTAAAAAATGCTAGAGCAACCTACCAGAGGATGGCTACCACCTTGTTTCATGACATGATGCATAAGCAAGTTAAGGTCTATGTTGATGACATGATAGTGAAGTCAGATACAAGGGAGCAGCATTTCTAAAACCTAGAGATATTCTTCGAGAGAGCAGTGAAGTATAATCTAATGTTCAATCCAAAGAAGTGTGTATTTGGGTTACTTCAGGCAAAATGTTGGGGCACGTGATTGGCCTAAATGGCATTGAGATTCACCTTAACAAGGTTAAGGTAATCCGAGATATACCAGCCCCTAAGATAGAGAAGGAAGTTTGGGGGTTCATTGGACGATTGTAGTACATTAGTAGGTTCATAGCAAAGCTTATCACAATCTATGAACCTATCTGTAAATTACTTAAAAAGAACCAGCCAGTCAAGTGGAATGAAGAGTGTCAAAAGGCCTTTGAGTGTATAAAAGAGTATATGTTGAATCCACCTATTTTGAAATCACCTAAACTCGGTAAACCTTTGTTATTATACTTAGCAGTAGAAGAAGATTCACTAGGAGCTATGCTAGCTCAAGCAAATGAATCAGGGATTGAGCATACAGTCTACTATTTAAGTAGAAAACTCTTACCTTATGAGATTAAGTATAGTATCATTGAAAAGACCTGTATAGCTATAGTTTGGTTTTCTATGAAGTTGCAGCATTACTTTCAGTCATATAGTGTGCAAGCAATTTTCAGGTTGGATCCGGTGAAATATTTAAGGGAGGCACCCTCGTTGATTTTGAAGAATTTGAGATTGAATATTTAACTAGGAAAACCATCAAAGGTAGAGTAGTAGAAGAATTCCTGACTCAGCAACCATTGCCGAACAGTGAGGAAGTGGTTTTGGAATTTCCTGATAAACATTTAGAGGCAATAGAAGTACAAGGACGAAAGATGTATTTTGATGAAGCAGTAAATAGAAATGGAGTAGCTCAAGGGTTAATACTAGAATCACCTGAAGGGAAGCTCATTCCTCTAGCTAAGAAGTTGAAGTTTAGGGCAACCAATAACATGGTAGAGTATGAAGCATGTATCTTTGGTTTGGAAACCCTGATGATTATGAAGGTGGATAAGGTACAAGTCTTTGGTGATTCATTGTTAGTGGTATCCCAAGTGAATGGAGAGTGGGAGTTAAAAGATGAGAAGTTAAAACCATACCATTATTATTTAACCAAGATGAAGAAGAATTTTAAAGAGTATAGATTTATGCACTTACCAAGAGAAGAAAACCAGATGACAGATGCCCTAGCCACATTGCCTTTGGTGTGGGAAAACCCTGTCAACTTATATCTTAAGCCTTTGGTTTTGACTAGTTCATCAACTCCTTGCTATGAATATAAAATGATCATGGAAACTGATACAAACTATGATACATGATATGACACCATAAGACGATTCTTGGAGAATAAAGAATACCCATTGGGGCAACAAGGGAAGAGAGAAGAGCAATAAGGAGATAGTCCTTACAATACATCACCTTTCATGGAGAGTTGTATGAAAGATGGCCTGATGGGGTGTGTAACACCCCCACATCCAATGCACACACACTACAACTACAACCATGTAGCATAAGTGCACCAAACATAGGGATGCTACGGTTTTCTTCAACATTCAAAACATTTAAATAGATACAATACTATTATCATTATATAATATAGAAAAGTAGATCATTTACTTTTAAAATAAAACACATTAGATATATATATATACATACATATAGTTATTTCACAGCGGAAGTCATAAAATATTTACATATTTGAAAACACTTAATTCCATATTTACAAATATACAAATATGTACATTTAATCAATACTTTACAAAATATAAAAAGAGTTATACATGATTGGCAAATCTCCTTTGATCTTTAAGTCTCCAAAATCAACTCTTCAATGTCTACCCTCACTCGGTCTCGAAGAGCTCTCGGGTTCGATTCTAACAGTTCTATCACCTGCGCGAGTAAACACTATCGCGCTAAGCCAAGGGCTTAGTAAGATAATCATGCTAATGATATGACTTCGTGCAATGCAATGTCATTTCTCAAACCATAATATATGTGTAACATCATATATGCAAAATTAACAATATACTTTCACATTACATATCACATTTTATTATCTTTTCATATACCTCATTAGTATTCATTTAATCATCAATACAAAGCAAAACAAACATCATTCATGACTCACATTAACCATAGACAAGCATGGGCCCAAGACACACTAATATGCCATTCAATTTTCAGAGTTAATGTTTTGGTTCTATCATCACATTTATCAATATCAATATCATAGACCCAACTAGGCTTCAAGGATTAAGTTCAACCAAGCTTCAAGGGGAGCAAAGCATGCTAATCTTCTACCCAACTTGGCTTCAAGAACTAACCCAACCTAGCTTCAAGGGTGGTAACATCTCAATTAGGCTTCAAGGATTCAATCCAACCTAACTTCAAGAGATTGTTACTATCATTAGGCATGCCACCAATAACATACTCTGAAAATGGAATAACACATTAGCCACACAATTCATTTACATATCAATTATCATTTCCATTCTCAATTCTCATCAACATTTAGGCAAACATGCCTTCATTCTCTTAATATTATCATCATAGCCAATAACAATGGCCTCACATTTCCTTTCACAATATAACACTTCATTATTCAAGTGTATACTTATCTCATCCATGATCACATTATATCTCATATAGCATCATTCATCATAGCCAAACACAATGGCATTGTCTCATATCATATCTTATTTGAATTATCATTTCATCTTTGATACAACATTTCAAGGTACATTACTCATAAAATACAATACCTTTCACAATGCATAACATAACCTTGTTTAAATCTCAACAATGCAATTAGGGCAAAGAACAACTTATATGATTCATAGCTTTAGGATCTTCCATATGCATTTGATTAGTTCATTCATTGATTCAAGTGTGTTTAAAGTGTTTAGGGTTAGGTTTAAGAACCAACCCACCTTTGAAGAACCAAAACAATGCAAAAAGAACAAAGAAACAAAACCCTAACCAACTCATTTGATGGACACGGGCAGCACACATGAGGGACACGGCCAAGCTTGTGGCCGTGTCTCTCAATTCAACTTTGGCAGTAGCAAACACGGCTTAGGGACACGGCTGTGTCTCTTCAACCAAAACTCACAGTAGCTCACACGGCTTGGGAACACGGCTGTGTCACCCAAAAATTAATCCAACACGTCCAAAATCATATGACTTGGCCGTGTCTCACATGGCCTTTGGCCGTGTCTCCCAAAACCAAAACCCTAATTGTAACCAACTCTCTTCCAAATGCATTAAAACTCAATATACATCATACCACATGCTTCAAATGAACATCATCAATGTTCTAAATACATATTCATTACAATAATCACTTTAAAACACCTTAATATCACAATTAAACAAACACCATCTCAAAACCCTAACTCAAACTCTACTCTTGATTTTCCACTATCAATCTTCACTTATTTTTCCATAATCACAACCAAACCAACACAACCTCCAATTTTTAACTTACAATCAACACTAACACTTATAAACACACATCAACACACTAAATCATCATCTCAACAATTCTCAATACACCTTAACCACAATTTCCAAATTAATAAAAGAAAACAAGAAATTACTTACCTAAAGTGAAGAAATTCCACAAATCTTCAACTTGATTCTTCAATTCTCCCTTCAATCTTGATCTTACTATCAAGAACACTTCTCCTTCCCTTTTGCTAATGGAGAGCCGGCCACTACCATCAAGAGGAAGAGAAAATGATCAAGAATCACAAAGTCAATCTTTCTTTTAATCTCCACCACAAAATTTCCAAAAGTAAATTACCTCAAGGCCCTTAACCATATAACTAACCTTTTGTCTTATATGAGCCCATATATGAACTTTCACACTCAACAAGAAAATATCTTCTTCCACTAACCAACACTTTGACTCTCCCTTTGACCATTTTATATGTTATATATATCACAATATACACAACATATAAACTTGTCTCTAAACCCTAAATTCTTTCCCAAAACACTTATACTTTTCTTTCTCAATTTAAACCAACAATCCAATAACAACAACAACAACAACATGCAAAACTTCTAGGGCATAAATGAGGATATTACAATTCTCCCCCTCTAAAAAGAAATTTCGTCCTCGAAATTACCTGAAATCAATTCTGAAACAATTGAGGATATTGCTCTCGCATAGTCTGCTCACTTTCCCATGTTGCTTCTTCTTTTGCATGATTCTTCCAAAGAATCTTCACCAATGGTACTCTCTTGTTCCTCAATTCTTTCACTTCCCGTGCCAAGATAGCAACTGGTTCCTCTTCAAATGACAAGTCTGGGCTCACTTCAATAGATTCAAATGGCAACACATGAGATGGATCTGACCTGTACCTCCTCAACATAGATACATGGAACACATTATGAATACGATCCAACTCAGGTGGCAAAGCAAGCCGATAAGCCACTGACCCAACTCTTTCCAATACTTCATACGGTCCGATGAAACGAGGACTCAATTTCCCTTTCCGACCGAACCTCAAAATTTTCTTCCAAGGAGATACCTTCAAAAATACCTTATCCCCAACATCAAACTGAATGTCTCTCCTCTTCAGATCTGCATAGGACTTCTGTCGGTCTGAAGCTGCTTTTAACCTGCCTCGAATCAACTTCACTTTCTCTTCAGTTTCTTGAATCAAATCAGGCCCAATCAATTTGCTATCACCAAGTTCACTCCAACAAAGAGGTGTTCTGCACCGTCTGCCATACAATGCCTCGAATGGGGCCATTCCGATGCTGGATTGGTGACTGTTGTTGTAAGCAAACTCCACAAGAGGTAAGAATCTATCCCAACTTCCAGAGAAATCGATGACACAGCTTCTCAACATATCCTCAACAATCTGTATCACCCTCTCAGACTGTCCATCCGTCTATGGATGAAAAGCAGTACTGAAGTGTAGTCGAGAACCCAAAGCTCTGTGCAAACTCTTCCAAAATCTTGAAGTAAACCTGGGATCTCGATCAGACACCAAAGAAGTTGGAACACCATGCAATTTCACAATCTCCTGGATGTACAGCTCAGCCAACCTCAACAAAGAATAATCCATCCGAACTGGGAGGAAATGAGCTGTCTTAGTCAATCTATCCACAATCACCCATATGGCATCATGTTTCTTTTGTGTCAAAGGCAAACCAGACACAAAGTCCATGGTCACTCTATCCCACTTCCATTCTGGCACTGACAACGGTTGAAGTAACCCAGTGGGAACTTGATGCTCTGCTTTAACCTTCTGACAAGTGAGACATTTCGATACAAACTCAGCAATGTCTCTCTTCAACCCAATCCACCAATAGTGCTGTCTCAAATCATGATACATCTTCGTATTACCCGGATGCATAGCAAATAAAGACTGATGAGCTTCCTCTAAAATGATCCTCTTCAAGTCAGCATTATCGGGTACACACAATCTATTCTTAAACCATAGGCTCCCATCATCCTTCACAACAAAATCTCTAGTCTTTCCACTCTCACAATCTAAGACAATCTTCTGAATCTTCTTATCAGCTAACTGAGCCTCTTTGATCTGATCCAACAAAACAGGCTTCAATTGTAACTGTGCCAATAATGCACCATCATCACAAGGTACAAAACTGGCACGCAATGCTCTCAACTCAACAAGCAACGAGAGCGAGTAAACTGTTAAACCAGCTAAAGACTTCCGACTTAAGGCATCAGCAACCACATTTGCTTTACCTGGATGATAATCTATCAAACAGTCGTAGTCTTTAATCAATTCTAACCATCTCCTCTGCCGAAGGTTGAGCTCTTTCTGAACACCCAAATACTTCAAACTCTTGTGATCAGTGTAAATGAAACATTTCTCCCCAAACAGATAATGGCGCCAAATCTTTAATGCAAAAACAATGGCAGCCAACTCCAAATCATGGGTAGGATAGTTAAGCTCATGCGGTTTCAACTGTCGAGATGCATAAGCTATAACTTTCCCTTCCTGCATCAATACACACCCCAAACCTCTATGTGAAGCATCACTGTAGATCACATAGGGTTGGCCTTCTACAGGTAAAGTGAGAACAGGCGCTTGAGTCAACAAATCTCTCAACTGTTCAAAACTAGCCTGACACTGATCTGTCCACAAAAACCTCACTCCCTTACGAAGCAATCTGGTGAGTGGAGTAGCTATCAAAGAAAATCCTTTCACAAACCGCCGGTAATAGCCTGCCAAACCCAGAAAACTTCTAACCTCTGTCACAGACTTGGGTGGACTCCAATTCAAAATGGCTTCAACTTTACTCGGATCAACTCTAATGCCTTCTGCTGAAACAATATGTCCGAGAAAAGCTACCTGATCCAACCAGAACTCACACTTCGACAATTTGGCAAATAGTTGCTTCTCTCTCAAAATCTGCAACACAATCCGCAGATGCAAATCATGTTCCTCTTCATTCCTCGAATACACCAGAATATCATCGATGAAGACCACTACAAACTGATCCAAATAGGGCCTAAACACCCTATTCATCAAATCCATAAAAGCTGCAGGTGCATTCGTCAGACCAAAAGGCATAACTAAAAATTCATAATGCCCATACCTGGTCCGAAATGCAGTCTTCGGAACATCTTCAGCTCTGACTCTCAGCTGATGGTACCCCGATCTCAGATCAATCTTAGAGAATACTGACGCTCCCTTCAACTGATCAAAGAGATCATCGATTCTAGGCAAAGGATACTTATTTTTAATGGTCACCTTGTTCAATTGCCTATAGTCGATGCACAACCTCATAGTACCATCTTTCTTCTTCACAAACAGCACTGGAGCTCCCCAAGGAGAAACACTGGGGCGAATAAATCCTTTATCCAACAGCTCCTGTAATTGCACTTTCAACTCCCTCAATTCTGCTGGTGCCATTCTGTAAGGAGTAATGGAGATAGGAGTGGTACCAGGCAACAATTCAATACCAAACTCCACCTCTCTCTCAGGCGGCAATCCTGGCAACTCCTCAGGAAAAACATCAGGGAACTCTGCAACTGTGGCAATGCTATCAATAGGAGAACCCTTCACTCTAGTATCTACCACATGAGCAAGATAGGCTTCACACCCCTTCCTAATCAACCTCCGGGCTGCAACAGCTGAAACAAATAAGGAGGCTAACTGTTCCTGCTCATTAGATACTATCACCTCTCTCCCATCACCGGTTCTCAAAGAAACAATTTTCTTTTTACAATCCACCACAGCTCCATGTCGAGATAGCCAATCCATGCCTAAAATCACATCATATTCCTTAAATGGCATCTCAATCAAATCTCCAAGGAACTCCTCACCCTGCACCCTCACTGCACTATCCCGATGCACTTTACTCACAATCACACTATGCCCTAACGGATTTGTCACCAAAACATCAAATCCTAGGGACTCAGCATGCACATCAAACACAGGCAATACAGATGCACTAATATAAGAATGGGTGGAACCCGGATCAATCAAAGCAAGTACTGTAGTATCAAATAAAGAAAAAGTACCAGCTATGACCGCCGATGCATCCGGCTGTCTCTGCATAACATACATCCTCTGGGAAGAACCAACCTCCTCCGGTCTAGTCTCCCTGGATGCAGCACCACCTCTAGAACTGAACCCTGCTCTACCACCTCGGCTGGCACCTCTGCCTCCCCTCACACTGGCTCGAGAAGCGGCAGAATCAACTGACATCTGCCTCTGCCTCTCAGGGCAATCTCTCACAAAGTGATCCGGTGACCCACACCTGAAACATACCCCAGCAACACCAGCTTTCCAACATGGACCACCATGGGGCCTCCCACAATGGATGCAAATAGGTAAGGTGGATCTCTGAACCATAGGGGTTGGAGCACTTGCCACTGAAGCTGCAGGTCTGAATCTTTGTCTCTGGAACTGCACTGATCTACCTGCTGGTCTCTGGCTCCTAATACTCCGAGGAACAAAGCTTCCTCTACCCCTCTTCACTGAAGAAGACCCTGCCTCAAACTGGGGCCTTCTCACCCTAACCTCATCCTCTGAAGCAGCTGCAATCACTTGAGCTCGCTCTACACTTCGAGCTGCTTCCACTAACTGGGAGAAATCATGATATCGAGATCCAGCCACTAAACACATGATCGAGGGCCTCAATCCCTCCTGAAATCGCCGGCATCTATCAATCTCATCAGCAATGATGCCCCTAGCATACTGACTCAGTCGAATAAACTCAACTTCATACTCAGTAACAGTCTTGTTATCTTGCTTCAAGCTCAAGAATTCCATCTTCTTCATATCCTTATACTCCCTAGGAGTATATTTCAACTCGAATTCCCTCAAGAAATCTGCATATGACAAAGTTGGTGGATCTTCCATGGAATGTGGCACAGTCTTCCACCAATCGTAGGCATCCTTCTGTAGCAAAGATCTTGCATAGTCAAACTTTTCCTCAGGGGTGGCTTGTAACTGAATAAAAATCCTCTGAACTTTGTCAAGCCACTGTTCTGCCACAGCTGGATCAGTGGTACCAATAAAATTCTCAGCTCCATACTTCCTTAACTTGTCATAGTGCCTCACTGGCACCAAAGACTGAGGGGGTGGTGGCACTGGTTGCACAGGTGCTTGTCTCATAGCTTCCATCATATTCCTAAACCAGGCTGGCGGAACCTCATCACCTACTGGTCTACCCGACCCAGAAACAGGTGCCTCACCAGCACTATCAACCCTAGCTCCATCCTCAGGAGCAACACTCTCCTCACTACCCTCAACCGATTGTCTCAAATGAGGATCCATCAACACCTACACTGCAAACACAAAAAAAAGGACACACCTTATTAAAGATCAAAGATTGCCAATCCCAAACATATGTGTTATTTAAAACCACTTTTTAAGTAAAAATATTCTTTTTATTACATTTTACCTAGGTTGAGAATCTCAAACCTAGGCTCTGATACCAAAACAATTGTAACACCCCCACATCCAATGCACACACACTACAACTACAACCATGTAGCATAAGTGCACCAAACATAGGGATGCTACGGTTTTCTTCAACATTCAAAACATTTAAATAGATACAATACTATTATCATTATATAATATAGAAAAGTAGATCATTTACTTTTAAAATAAAACACATTAGATATATATATATATACATACATATAGTTATTTCACAGCGGAAGTCATAAAATATTTACATATTTGAAAACACTTAATTCCATATTTACAAATATACAAATATGTACATTTAATCAATACTTTACAAAATATAAAAAGAGTTATACATGATTGGCAAATCTCCTTTGATCTTTAAGTCTCCAAAATCAACTCTTCAATGTCTACCCTCACTCGGTCTCGAAGAGCTCTCGGGTTCGATTCTAACAGTTCTATCACCTGCGCGATTAAACACTATCGCGCTAAGCCAAGGGCTTAGTAAGATAATCATGCTAATGATATGACTTCGTG
Source organism: Garcia nutans (assembly GCA_947685225.1). NCBI lineage: Eukaryota > Viridiplantae > Streptophyta > Magnoliopsida > Malpighiales > Euphorbiaceae > Garcia > Garcia nutans. The sequence goes on from CANTUV010000031.1 coordinate 61,219,201, forward strand.
CAATGCAATGTCATTTCTCAAACCATAATATATGTGTAACATCATATATGCAAAATTAACAATATACTTTCACATTACATATCACATTTTATTATCTTTTCATATACCTCATTAGTATTCATTTAATCATCAATACAAAGCAAAACAAACATCATTCATGACTCACATTAACCATAGACAAGCATGGGCCCAAGACACACTAATATGCCATTCAATTTTCAGAGTTAATGTTTTGGTTCTATCATCACATTTATCAATATCAATATCATAGACCCAACTAGGCTTCAAGGATTAAGTTCAACCAAGCTTCAAGGGGAGCAAAGCATGCTAATCTTCTACCCAACTTGGCTTCAAGAACTAACCCAACCTAGCTTCAAGGGTGGTAACATCTCAATTAGGCTTCAAGGATTCAATCCAACCTAACTTCAAGAGATTGTTACTATCATTAGGCATGCCACCAATAACATACTCTGAAAATGGAATAACACATTAGCCACACAATTCATTTACATATCAATTATCATTTCCATTCTCAATTCTCATCAACATTTAGGCAAACATGCCTTCATTCTCTTAATATTATCATCATAGCCAATAACAATGGCCTCACATTTCCTTTCACAATATAACACTTCATTATTCAAGTGTATACTTATCTCATCCATGATCACATTATATCTCATATAGCATCATTCATCATAGCCAAACACAATGGCATTGTCTCATATCATATCTTATTTGAATTATCATTTCATCTTTGATACAACATTTCAAGGTACATTACTCATAAAATACAATACCTTTCACAATGCATAACATAACCTTGTTTAAATCTCAACAATGCAATTAGGGCAAAGAACAACTTATATGATTCATAGCTTTAGGATCTTCCATATGCATTTGATTAGTTCATTCATTGATTCAAGTGTGTTTAAAGTGTTTAGGGTTAGGTTTAAGAACCAACCCACCTTTGAAGAACCAAAACAATGCAAAAAGAACAAAGAAACAAAACCCTAACCAACTCATTTGATGGACACGGGCAGCACACATGAGGGACACGGCCAAGCTTGTGGCCGTGTCTCTCAATTCAACTTTGGCAGTAGCAAACACGGCTTAGGGACACGGCTGTGTCTCTTCAACCAAAACTCACAGTAGCTCACACGGCTTGGGAACACGGCTGTGTCACCCAAAAATTAATCCAACACGTCCAAAATCATATGACTTGGCCGTGTCTCACATGGCCTTTGGCCGTGTCTCCCAAAACCAAAACCCTAATTGTAACCAACTCTCTTCCAAATGCATTAAAACTCAATATACATCATACCACATGCTTCAAATGAACATCATCAATGTTCTAAATACATATTCATTACAATAATCACTTTAAAACACCTTAATATCACAATTAAACAAACACCATCTCAAAACCCTAACTCAAACTCTACTCTTGATTTTCCACTATCAATCTTCACTTATTTTTCCATAATCACAACCAAACCAACACAACCTCCAATTTTTAACTTACAATCAACACTAACACTTATAAACACACATCAACACACTAAATCATCATCTCAACAATTCTCAATACACCTTAACCACAATTTCCAAATTAATAAAAGAAAACAAGAAATTACTTACCTAAAGTGAAGAAATTCCACAAATCTTCAACTTGATTCTTCAATTCTCCCTTCAATCTTGATCTTACTATCAAGAACACTTCTCCTTCCCTTTTGCTAATGGAGAGCCGGCCACTACCATCAAGAGGAAGAGAAAATGATCAAGAATCACAAAGTCAATCTTTCTTTTAATCTCCACCACAAAATTTCCAAAAGTAAATTATCTCAAGGCCCTTAACCATATAACTAACCTTTTGTCTTATATGAGCCCATATATGAACTTTCACACTCAACAAGAAAATATCTTCTTCCACTAACCAACACTTTGACTCTCCCTTTGACCATTTTATATGTTATATATATCACAATATACACAACATATAAACTTGTCTCTAAACCCTAAATTCTTTCCCAAAACACTTATACTTTTCTTTCTCAATTTAAACCAACAATCCAATAACAACAACAACAACAACATGCAAAACTTCTAGGGCATAAATGAGGATATTACAGGGTGCACTTGAGATGCTTGAGGAAGTCTAAAGTTGAGCAGATCATGTCAGAAATACATGCAGGAAATTATGGACCACACTTAAACGGATTAGCCCTGGTTAAGAAAATAATTTGACAAGGCTATTATTGGTTTACCATGGAAAGAGATTGTATAGATTTTGTGAAGAAGTGCCTCAATGTCAGGTGTATGATAATTTGAATCACATGCCTCATAAAGAATTAAATTCTATGTCTTCGCCCTGACCTTTCATAACTTGGGGGGTTGACTTTATCAGGGAGGTACATCCGACGGCTTCAAATGGTTACCATTTCATTATAGTAGCAGTGGATTATTTTTCAAAATGGGTTGAAGCTGAATCTTTCAACAAGTTGGGGTAATGAAAATGCTAGGTTTATTAAAAAGAATCTCATTTATAGCTATGGAGTCCTACACAATGTGATATCGGACAAAGGGGTACAGTTTCAAAGGAGTAGTTAAGGACTTATTTTGAAGTACCAAATCCAGCATCACCGATCCTCCTCTTATAGACCGAAGGCTAATGGTGTAGTGGAAGCAATAAATAAGATAATTAAGAAAATTTTGTCTAAGATGACCGAGACACACAGGGAGTGGTCAGAGGTGCTCCCTTTTACTTTATGTGGATAGAGAATAATTGTATAAACCCTGACTAAAATGATGCCATTATCCTTGGTTTATGGGATGGAAGCAGTGTTGCCAATTGAGATTGAAATCAAATCATTGAGAGTGGTCCTGAAAGCCAAATTTCCTAAGGCCGAATGGGTAGTGAGTAGATTCACACAGTTGGCCTTATTAGAAGAGATAAGGTTAAAAACACTGTATCATCACCAGTTGTATCAAAGAAAGATAGCTCGGGCCTACAATAGAAGGGTTAAGATTATGAAATTTAAAGTCAGCGACTTAGTGTTAAAGCAATGTAAGCCTAATGTCCCTAATCCAAGAAGGAAGTTTAGACCTAGTTGGGAAGGGTTGTATGTTGTAAAGCAAGTCATGAACAAGGGTGCAGTCAAGCTACCAGACATGGATGGGAACAAGTTTAGTGAGCCAATGAACATTGACCGATTGAAGAGGTTTTATACATAAAAAAAGGGGCTCGCTAGGTTGAAAATCTAAAAAGGGAGGCCTAGTGTGAGCGGAGATTTTCGCCCCCACTCCCGGTGGAATGGTTCTTGCAACTTCGGCACTATTTAGGCTCAGGACCTTAGAGAACACGGGCCTAAGCCCAGAGCAAATAGAGTCACCACCCGGATGAGTCGAAAAAAAGAAAGGGGTGGATGACTCGATTCCTAAGGAATCCCCAACCCCCTAATAGATTCAAAAAGTTAGGTACGTGTGGGGAAGGTGAGAAATGGCCCAGCACCCCCACAACGCCCGGTTCATTGGAACCGGCCTCCTTTACAGGTCTTAATATTATAAAATTCTTAAGTATAATAATATTATCCATATTACATGCAACAATTAAAATAAAGCATCATTATATTAAAATCAAAGCAATGTCCAAACAAAGCAAATAAATGGGCACCCATCCGAGGATGGAAACATGTCCTTACATTGTCCATGTCTAAAACTAAATAGGACACCCACCAAAAGGTGGAAACGTACCCTTTACATTAATCCCAAAAATGTGAAATAAATTAAATTACATAAGGTTCAACTAATGAGGTACCCATGAAAGGAAACATACCTCTTACAATTTTAATACCAAAATAAACAAATAATAATTATAATAATAATGAAAATATCCATCCATGATAAATTAAATAAATCAGGAATTAAAATTAAATAAATCAACCATCAAAACATATAATAAACTACATAATCAAATCTAAAATTAAATAAAGCAAATAAAGATACAAATTTAGGTTTATGTCTTAATTTAGGGTTCTTTAACTAACGTTTAGGGTTTTGGGATTTTGAAATTATTATATTTATTATTTAGGCTATTGTAAGGATTTTTGGAAAAATGGAATGGATTAGGGTTTTATGAATTTAAGAAAGTAGTAAGGTTTTTGGTTAATCAAATTAGAGTTTAGGGCTAACATCATAAAATTAGGGTTTTGGAACCTTAAGACATTAGGGTTTAGAACTCACGGTTACTGGATTGGGTTTTAAGAAAATTAGGGGTTTAGGAAAATTAAGGAATAAAGACACTGGGGTTAGGGTTTTGAGAATTAATAAGATAGTTTAGGGTTTTTGATATTTTGGAAAATATATTCAATCTTAGAATTTAAGAAATAAGTTTAGAGTTTTATAGAAACAATTAAGATAAAAGTTTTTAGAAACTGTAAAGAAGATTAGGGTTTGGAGAATTAAGAAGACATTTTGAAGTTTTGGAAAAATAAGTTAGGGTTTACATGATTAAGAAATTTAGGGTTTAAGAGAAAAAGATTTATGGTTTTAAAATTTTGGAAACAAAAGAATGATTTAGGGTTTTGATAATTTAATCAATGATTTAGGCTACTGGATGGTTTTTAGTTTTTAGTTTTTATAAAACATGCAAGTGGAGTTTTGAAAACTAACTGATTAATGTATTGACTAAAGTAAACAATTAAAGTTATTAAAACAAATATCAATTTACTATATATTCTTATTAATCAAAGAAAACGAAGCTACTGTGAACATATAATTTATGATTAAAGATCAAACGTGCATGCCGATTCCACCCAAAAATTAATTTCTGGGTGAACAATGTGAAGACAGTATGGACTCTACCATCTTCTTTGGTTGTCTTGATATTTCTGTTTGTTGTTTCCTTCGTTCTCAAAAAAACTGTTGCTGTTCTTCTAGGTTTTTCCTCCTCTCTTTCTTTAGGGTTTTTCCGTGTTCTGTCTCCCTCTTTAGTGTGTTTAATGTGGTATTTATAGGAAAAAAAAACTCATCCTATTTTATTAAGGAAATACTAACTATTTAGGAAAAATTACAAAAACCATGTAAAACAAGGTTTAGTCAAAAAATTGATAGCGCATGGGGGCTGCCAAGCCTGTGGGCTGCGCTGGCAAAAAAAACTGCAGCGGGCTATGGGCGCGGGCTAGGCAAGCTGGGCAAGCCAGTTCGTCGCAGAACTGGACAAGCCCAGCTGCGGTGAATTGGGCACTGCCCAATTTGCCGCAGATATTTGCTGCGGTGAATTGGGCAATGCCCAATTAACCGTAGAAATTTTTTGCGACGAATTCCCTTGCCGCGCGGCAGTGCTGCCGTTCATCTCTCGCCGATCCGTCCGATTTTTTTATTTTTTTATTTTTTATATTTTTTAAGTTTCATTTTTATTAAAAATAACTATTAAATATTATTAGTAATTAAAATATTATTTAAATAATTAAAATACCACAAAAATTATCTTAAACTATCGGATTGGACTGGGTCAAAAATTAAGGGTTTACAGTTTGCCCCCTGCTTGAACGATCTGAGACTTTCAGTAGAAGAGAGTGAAAAGCAACATGACTTTGAGCAGAGTTTGGATGAGGATGGGTTTTCTGGATTCATGGACCCGAGATTGAATTGAGTTTAGGTACTTGGACCCAAGATTGGGTACTTGGACCCGAGATTGGGTACTTAGACCCAAGATTAGGTTGGATTTGGGTACTTGGTCCTGAGATTGGGTACTTGGACCCAAGACTAAATTTGATTTGGGTACTTGGATCGTGATTGAATTGGATTTGGTACTTGGACCCGAGATTGGATACTTGGACCCGAGACTGAATTTGATTTGGGTACTTGGATCCAAGACTAGATTGGATTTGCGTACTTAGACCCGAGATTGGGTACTTGGACTCGTGACTGAATTGGGTACTTGGACCCAAGATTGAATTAAATCTGGATACTTGGACCCGAGATTGAGCACTTGGACCCGAAACTATATTGGATTTGGATACTTGGACCCGTGACTGGGTACTTGGACCCGAGATTGAATTAGATTTCGGTACTTGGACCCAAGATTGGGTACTTGAACCCACGATTGGGTATTTGGACCCGAGATTAAATCTGATTTGGATACTTTAACCCGAGATTGAATTGGATTTGAGTACTTGAATCCGAGATTGGGTACTTGGACCCAAAACTAGATTGGATTTGGGTACTTGTATCTGTGACTGGGTACTTGGACCCAAGATTGAATTGGATTTGGGTACTTGGACCCGAGATTGGATAATTAGACCTGAGATTGAATCTAATTTGGGTACTTGGACCCGAGATTGAATTGGATTTCACTGACCTTTTATCAGTTGAGGATTCTGGCTTAACTGGTTGTTCTATTCTTTTGTTCTTCCTTTTGCAAAAATTCAACTATTTTTAGTTGGCCCTTATATCTTCTACTTGCCCCCTGCGTGGAGAAAAATTTGCAAGTGAGTTTGAAAATATTTTGTATATAAACTCAAAAAATTGAAAAGGAGAAACTTTGCCCCCTGTGTAAGCTCAAACCAAAGATTTTTTTTTATGCAAGCTTTGATTGGAGTTTGTATTTTTTCTGGTTCCTTTCATAAACATGCATCTCTTCTTTCTTTTGAAAAATGACTAGAGCTTCCTCAAGCAATGGGTCTTCCATGCCCCCTGATTCAATATCTTCTTTTAATTCTTTACTTCACAGGACGTTTGCTGTTCATTTGGACAAAGAATAGACAATACAACACAAAAAAAAGTGCAATGCGATAAGCTCATGTATGCATGATATGCATGAATAACGCTTACAATGGTTCTATCGACTCACATATCGAGATGATCAACTGAAATGTTCTCATTGATTCCTTTCAGATTCTTGTTCAAGTCTTGTATTGGAATAACCGAATGCTTCACATTTATGGCTTTTATCTTAAGATGTTGAAAACATGAATAATGGAGGCCCCTAAACAGCAGAGATACATCCATTTCAAATTATGATTCAGTATGTCAATTGGTAGCTTCTTCATAACCTTGCCAATAATCATTTACTTTGCCCAATGTGTCCTTTGGAGGTTTAATGATTCAACATACTTCTCTTAACATATCTATAACATGACAACCCTAGTTACCATACTAAACTCGGGAATCATTTCTATTTAAGCAAGAATTGTTGCACTTCAGATAGGCACATACACATTACTGGGCCAAAGGTCTTATTTGAGTTTGAATATTGTATGTCTTATATGCATGCTTATCCAAACTATCTCTACTAATAGACTCTACCTACCAAAAGAGATCAATAAGTCTTTGATAGGCTTGAAATGGGGTCTATAAGGGATACGGGTTAAATGAAAGCCATTTTGAGATTGGAGCTGGTGTGACACAAAGGATAAATCTTCACACTACAAACTGTTGTTGAAACTTTAGAGAGTTGGGAGAATGAAAGATAGAGCTTTGAACATTCTCCCATCTTCTTGGCATTAATCTATATCTTGATTGGGACAGTTTTCATTTCTTTTCTTCTTTTCCCTTTTCTTTCTCTTTATTTTTCTTACTCTTCTCTTTTCTTTCTCTTTATTTTTCTTATTCTTCCTTTTCTTTGAGCATTTTATAATTTTATCCTTCTTCCTTATAGGATTGTTAAGTATAGGACTTTCAAAAATTGGGTTACCTTTCTCCTTTTTCTCATATTTTGATTGAATCTTTGGTCGGGTTGGACCAATTCAAGTCAAACTGTCCTTATAAACTAAATGGAAGCCTTTTGCTGCCTTAGGTAAAAGAGAACTCTGTTGGCTTTCTGAACCGCCTTTTTAGGTTTTACCTTTTCTTTTTTTTTCTTTTTCTTTTTTTTCTTTTGTCTTTTTTTTCTTTTCATCTTTTTTTTCTTTTTCTTTTTTTGAGTTCTAGCTCTAACAGAGTTGTCTTGTTTGTACCAACTTGTATTTCTAATAATGGATGAGTGGAGTGGTATTAATATGCTTCAATCCTAACTTTATTTGTGATATTTGGTCTAATTTAGGTGAATTTCAACTATCCCTATGGTCTTGAGAACTTCAACTACCTTCATGGTCTTGACTATTCATTTCTTTCTTTGATCTTCTTGCCTCTTCATCTTAGTGGTCATAAGACTCGTCAAAAGTATCACAACAGCTTAGGGTAGGTTGTTGGGGTTTGTAAGCCAATGAAAAGAAAGCTAAAATTTTATGAAGGTTCAAAGGGACAACTAGGGATTGATATTTAATTAGGTGGACACTAGTTGTTGGCTTATCAAATAATGCCTAGATCATTTCTCTCTTAAAATAAGCAGAATTCAATTTCACCTCGAAAGTTTGTCAAAGCATGTTCTAAGACTGATTAGGACCTAGACAAAGGTAATTATGCAGGAACCCTCTCTAAGTAAGCATACACAACTCAATGCTATAGAGTAATTCCCTCGCCTAGTAAAGTCATTCAAATCATGATGCATAAATATATTAATTCATGAATTATCAAGCTAGATTCTTCATTGGTTGAGAACCAAAATGAACAAAGACAACAAAAATTTTGATGAAAGTAATTTATTCAAACAAATTTAAATTTGAAAAATATGATTGTTCCAATTAAATATTAAAGAAAGCAAAATTGAAAAGCAACATTCAAGCTAAGGAAAGTTTGTTGTGTTAAGCTTCTTTTCCTTTCACATCTTCAATATTTCCATCTTGAAAGGATGATAAAACAAAATCTTCTTTCAATCCTTTTCCTACCATGAAGGTTACTGATGGTGGCACTCTATTGAACTTAGGCAGAGGATTACTTTTGGTTTTGGGCTTATCCGGCTCAGGCAACTTTCCATTATCAATTAAATTCTGGATCTCATGCCTCAACTTCATACAATTGTCCATTTCTTATCCAGGCCTTTGATGGAATTGGAAAAATGCATTACTATCAAAGTTAGGTGGAAGAGGATTAGGCAAAGGACGAGGAGTCAAGGGTTGTAACAATCCCTTCTTTTATAGCTTATTAAGAACCCAAGACAGTGGCTTCCCTAATTCTGAAAACAACCTCATTCCTCCCTGACTAGTGGCATTAAAATCAGCTTCCTTTTTATGTACTTTGATTGCTAGGCTGATAATTTTCTTTCTCATTCCTTCTTGCTGAAAAGCGGTTCTTCTCCCTTTCCCACTCTTCAATTTGTAGGCCAGCTTGGAGAAGATCTTTGAAATCCCGGATAAGTGTATGAGACATCCTTTCATGAAGACTAGGCAACACCCCCTCTCACAATCATCCTTATTTGATCAGATTCATCGGGCCTCTTCTTGAGCAAAGCAGCTTTGTTCCTCCATCTCTTCACATAGTCCACAGAATTCTCATTTACCTTTGTCTAATGGACTCAACTTCCATTAAGGTAACTTTCAGCTCGACATTGTACACATACTGCTAAATAAAAGCCTTGAACAACATATCCCAATCTTTTTGAGTACTTTCCTCCAAGGTGTTGAACCAATTTTGGACAACAAGGTCCAATGAGAGAATAAAGTACCTTAGAGTTTGAGCCTTAGCAGCTCTAGCAGACTGCATAGCAGTGATGTACTGCGTCACATGGAGATGAGGGTTTCCAATACCATTGTACCTTGCAAAGGATGGCATCTTGAACTTGTAAGAAACTTCATTGTCTAGCTCAAATAATTTGTCAACTTCGGACATTTCTTCGATTTTCAGCTTCTTCTCTAATTTCTTTTCCAAATCCGCAATCAACTTTTCAATATCAGAATTTTTAATCAACTTTTCAATATCAGAATTTTTAGTTTTCTCCATAGTTGGTCTTTCAACAATCTTTGGCTCCTTTTTGTCTTGAGGATCTTGGAAGTATTAAGCCCAGTTGCCATCATCATCAAGGACTACCTTGTCATAATCAAAAGCCACTTTACCAACCCTAGCCTTCCCTTTGTCCTTTGGCTTCTTGGTGCTAGCAGATGATTCGGCATTGTTCCATAAAATTGTAGCCAATTGATTCTTCATGGTCTCAACCAGGGCTTCTTTTATTTCTTCCATCTTGGCATTGAGGGCTTCATCCACCATTCTTTGAATTTGTTCGGGCTCCATTGCTTTTGGTGAGTAAGTGATTGAGTCGTTGCTAGATTCTTCGCTTTCGGCATAGGTCGGATTTTCATAAGCTTTTGAACTATCATAATCCAAGGCTGTGAGCTATAAAGGATCAATGATATGAGATGCAAATGTATGTATGTATGCATGTATGCTCAAACAAACAAAAATAGGACGTTCCTTCCAACCTTATAACTTCCACACTGTGAGCGGGGATTTTTGCCTCCACTCCCGGTGGAATGGTTCTTGCAACTTCGGCACTGTTTAGGTTCGGGGCCTTAGAGAACACGGACTTAAGTCCGAAGAAAATGGAGTTGCCACCCGGAAGAGCCGGGAAAAAAGAAAGGGGTAGATGACTCGATTCCTAAGGAATCCCCAACCTCCTAATGGGTTCGGAAAGTTGGGTACGTGAGGGGAAGGTGAGAAATGGCCCAGCACCCCCACAACGCCCGGTTCATTGGAACCGGCCTCCTTTATAGGTCTTAATATTATAAAATTCTTAAATATAACAATATTATCCATATTACACACAAAAATTAAAAGAAAGAATCAATATATTAAAATCAAAGCAAGGTCCAAGAAAAACAAATAAATGGACACCCATCCAAGGATGGAAACATGTCCTTACATCACATGCCTAAATAGGACACCCACCGAAAGGTAGAAACATGCCCTTTACATAGGTTCTAAAATAGAAAAGCAAATTAAATTACATGATGTTTAACTAATGAGGTACCAACCAAGTGGAAACATACCTCTTACAACATTTAAAAATCTAAATAAATTGATAAAAGTAAATAACCATTCATAATAAATAAATCATTCATCAAAGGTATCAAATATCAATAAAAAGTAAACATCCATCCATGATAAATAAAATAAAACAAGCATTGAACTTACATAAATTAAAGCATATAAAATAAATCAAAACATAATCAAATATGGAATTGAATAAAGTAAATAAAAGTCCAATTATAGCTAGTGTGACTTTTTATGGAATTAAAATAGATTAGGATTTTATGTTTTAAAAGGTTGGTAAGACTCTTTGATTAACTAAATTAATATTTGAATAGTGAAATCATGAAACTAGGGTTTTAGACACTTTTAAAATACTTTTGATTTGTGGTTTTAAATGGTAATTTCAAGCTACTGTGTAAATTTAAAATATTTATGTTTTTATGGTTTTTAATATTTTAAAGGATTAGGGCCTAGAAAAAATTAGGGTTTAAAGTTTTAAAGGAGTTAGAGTTTAATATTTTATGTTTGGAAGTTGAATTAGGGTTTTAGGATTTAAAATTAGGGTCATGGGTGGTGAATTAGCTTTTAGAATTTGGAAATCAATTTGATAATTTTATGAAGTTTTATGAATTTAAACAAACGGATTAAAGTTTTTATAAATAGAAAAGATGTTTTTTAAGGCTTCTTGAATGAAATAGAACTTAGTTTAAAATTTTGAAAGAAACAGAATCAAATTTTGTTTTTGTTGAAAATATGTTTAATTAAGGTTTTAAGATTTTGAAGAGGTAAAAATAACAATTTTAAGTCTTTTTGGAAAATAAAGTAACATATTAGTGTTTTTAACTTTGGAAAAACTAAATTAAAGTTCTAAGGTTTTTTATTTAAAAAACAAAATTTCATAGTTTATGCTACTGTGAAAAAATAAAACAAAAAGAATTTAACATACCTCGTTTTGTTGATTCTCCAAAAATAATTCTTCTTGGATGAACAAGAACCAAGACAGTTGCTGCCTTCGAATTGCTTAAATCATGTCCCTGCTATTCCAGAAAAAAAGAAATTGAATTGATCCTTTTCCTTCACTGATTTGGTTTCAAATTTTCAAGCTTCTGTTGGATTTTCGGTCGCCCTCAATTTCATTGCCTTTGGTCCTTATTTATAGTGGTTTGATATGGTTTATTCCTAATTAGTCACGGCGAGTAATATAAAAAAAAAGAAACTGAAACCTAATTCAATTAGGTTTCAAAAAATTTACGTCGAAAAAATTGAGCTGCCAAAAAATAATTGCCGCAGGAAAAAATGCGCTGGCGAAAAAATCTGCCGCTAGAAATTGTGGCAGTGGGCGGGCTGCAGGCAAAATGCCCAGGGGCCCGCGCGACGATTTTTTTATTGCCGATTTTTTCGACGTCGATTTTTATTTTTATTTTTTTGACTTTTTATTTGTTTATTTTTATTTTTATTAATAAAAATTAGATACTAAAGCAAAAATTATTTAACAAAAATTATTTTGGACCAATTAGACAACAAAAATCATTTAGGAAAAAGTAAAAAATATTGGACCGGACTGGGTCAAAAATTAAAGATCTACAGTTTTCCCCCTGCTTGAATGATCTGAAACTTTAGTAAAAGAGAGTGAAAAGCAATAAGACTTAATTTTTGAGATGGTTGAGGTTTTGGGTTCTGGACCCGGTTTGAGTTCTGGACTCAAGGATAATTCTAGGTTCTCTACCTAAGGAAAATTTGGGTTCTAGACCCGGCTCAAGTTCTAGACTCAAGGATGATTCTAGGTTTTGGACCTAAGGAAAAATTTGGGTTATGGACCCGGTTCGAGTTCTAGACTCAAGGATGATTCTAGGTTCTAGGCCTAAAGAAAAATTTGGGTTCTGGACCCCGTTCGAGTTCTGGGCTCAATGATAATTCTAGGTTCTCGACCTAAGAAAAATTTAGGTTCTGGACCCGGTTCGAGTTCTGGACTCAAGAATAATTCTAGGTTCTGGACCTAAGGAAAATTTGGGTTCTGGACCCGGTTCGAGTTCTGGACTCAAGAGTAATTCTAGGTTCTGAACCTAAGGAAAATTTTGGTTATGGACCCGAGCTAAGTTCTGGACTTAGAAGAGATTATAGGTTATGGACCTAAGGGTATTTTGGGTTCTGGACCCGAGAGATTTGGATACTCGATCCTAAACTAGACTCGGATACTCGATCCTAACTGGATTCGGATACTTGATCCTAACTGGATTTGGATTAGGATACTCGATCCTAAATTGGGTTTGGATACTCGATCCTAACTGGATTTGGACACTCGATCCTAAATACGGTTTGGATACTCGATCCTAAACTGGATTGGGATACTCGATCCTAATTGGATTCAGATACTCGATCCTAAACTTGATTGGGATTAGCTTTGGATGCTCGATCCTGACTGGATTAGGATACTTAATCCTAAAGTAGATTGGGATACTCGATCCTAACTGGATTTGGATACTCGATCATAACTGGATTTGGATACTCGATCCTAAATTGGCTTTGGGATACTCGATCCTAACTGGATTTGGATACTCGATCCTAAATTGGCTTTGGATACTCGATCCTAAACTGGATTTGATTTGGGTACTTGGAGTCGAGAATGGGTGCTTGGACCCGAGATTGGGTACTTGGACCCGAGCTTGAATTGATTTGGGTACTTGGACCCGAGAATGGGTGCTTGGACCCGAGATTGAGTTTGATTTGGGTACTCAGACCCAAGAATGGGTGATTGGACCTGAGATTGAGTTTGATTTGGGTACTTGGACCCGAGAATGGGTGCTTGGACCTGAGATTGGGTACTTGGACCCAATCTTGAATTGATTTGGATACTTGGACTCGAGATTGAGTTTGACTGACCTTTTATCATTTGAGAAATCTGACTGCTCTGGTTATTCTATGCATTATGGTTCTTCACCCTCAGAATGGATCTTCATCCTTTGAGATTAAGTCTTATATTGGCTTCAGCTCTTCTAGCTAGACTGATCTTTTGTCATTTGCATCATCATTCTTTTGATAGTTCTAATGTACCATTCTTTTTGTTCTTCCTTTGCAAAAATTCAGCTATTTTTAATTGGACCTTATATCCTCTCCTTGCCCCCCCCCCCTGTGTGGAAAAATATTTGTAAGTGAGTTTGAAAATATTTGGTATATAAACTTAAAAAATTGAAAAGGAGAAACTTTGCCCCCTGTGTAGGCCCAAACCCATGATTTTTCTATGCGGGCTTTGATTGATGTTTTTGCCGTCTAGTTCTTCGCACAAGCACGCATTTCTTCTTTTGCAAAACGACTGGAGCTTCCACAAGCAAATAGGCTTTCCATGCCCTCTTGATTCAATATCTTCTTTTGATTCTTTAATTCACAGGGTGTTTGTTGTTCATTAAGACAAGAAAGTGCGATGTAATATGCTCATGTATGCATGATATGCATGAATAATACTTACGGTCATTCCATCAACTCACAGACCGAGGTGATTAGAAGAAGTGTTCTCATTGGTTCCTTTTTGATGCTCGTTTAAGTCTTGCATTGGAAAGATCAAAAGCTTTGCATTTGTGGCTTTTATCTTCAAGATGATGAAAACATGAGTGGTGGAGACCCTAAGCAGCACAGTCAAGGATGCAGCCATTTCCAACTATGTCTTAGCATGTCATTTGGTAGTTTCTTTATAACTTTGCCAATAATAATTTCCTTTGTCCAATGTGTCCTTTGGAGGTTCAACATACTTTCCTTAACTTGAAGGCTTTGTATGACAAAACTCTTTTTTTTCTTTTGAAATCAAATGTTGGCTTTGCCAAATTAATGTCAATATACCTCAGGACTTGATTTTCCAAATTAACATACCTATAACATGACAACCCTAGTTATCGTACTAAACTCGGGAATCATTTCTATTTAAGCAAGAATTGTTGCACTTCAGATAGGCACATACACATTACTTGGCCAAAGGTCTCATTTGAGTTTAAATATTGTCTATCTCATATGCATGCTTATCCAAACTATCTCCACTAATAGACTCTACCTACCAAGAGAGATCAACAGGTCTTTGGTAGGCTTGAAATGGGGTCTATAAGGGACATGGGTTAAATGAAGGCCATTTTGAGATAGGAGCTGATGTGACACAATGAACAAACCCTCACACTACAAATTTCTTGTTTGAACTTTAGGCAATTGGGAGCAATCTTGCTAGTCTTTTAAATTCTTTTTATCTTCTTGGCATTAATCTAGATCTTGATTAGGACAGTCTTTGCCCTTGCAAAAAATTTAAGACCAAAATTCGTTTCTTTTCTTCTTTTCCCTTTTCTTTCTTTTTATTTTTCTTACTCTTCCTTCTTCTTTCTCTTTCCTTACTCTTCCCTTTCTTTTATCATTTTGTCCTTCTTTCTTGTAGGACTATCAAGTATAGAACTTTCAAGAACTGGATAATCTTTCTCCTTTTCCTTTAATTTTGATCGAATCTTTGGTTGGTTGGACCAATTCAAAAAAAATGTCTTTATGAACCAAATAGAAGCCTTTTACTGCTTTAGGTAAAAGAGAACTCAGTAGGCTTTTTGAACCAATTTGGGTTTTCTTTTCTTCTTTTTTTTTCCTTTTTTCTTCTTTTTTCTTTTCTTTTTCTTCTTTTTTTTGTTTTTTTTTAATTTTTTTTGTTCTAGCTCTAAAAGAGTTGTCTTGTTTGTACCAACTTGGGCTTCCAATATTGGATGAGTGGAGTAACATAAATCTTCTTTGACAGGGATGAATCATTTGTTACTCTAATGTTGTCTTGACATATTGGAAATATTAAGGAAACTTCAACTACCCTTCTAGTCTTGAAAGCATCAACTACCTTTATGGTCTTGAGAACTTCAATTATCATCATAATCTTGACTAATAATTGTTTTCTTTCTTTCTTCTTCATCTTAGTGATCATAAGACTTGTCAAAGGTATTACAATAGCTCAGGGTAGGTTGTTGGGGTTATATGCCAATGAAAAGAAAGCTAAAATTTTATGAAGGCTCAAAGGGACAACTAGGGATTGATATTTAATTGGGTGGATACTAGTTGTTGGCTAACCAAACAATGCCTAGATCATTTCTCTCTTAAATAAGCAGAGTTCAATTTCACCTCGAAAGCTTGTCAAAACATGTTCTAAGACTGACTAGGACCTTGACAAAGGTAATAATGCAGGAGCCCTCTCTAAGTAAGCATACAGAACTCAATGCTATAGAGCAATTCCCTCACCTAGTAAAGTCATTCAAGTCATGATGTCTAGATATATTAATTCATGAATTATCAAGCTAGATTCCTCATCGGTTGAGCACTAAAATGAACAAAGACCAACAAAAATTTTGATGAAAGTAATTTATTCAAGCAACTTTAAATTTGAAAAACACAATAGTTCCAATTAAAGAAAGTAAAATTGAAAAGCAACATTCAAGCTAAGGAAAGTTCATTGAGTTAGGCTTCTTTTCCTTTCACATCTTCAATATCCCCATCTTGAAAGGATGATAAAACACAATTTTCTTCCAATCCTTTTCCCACCATAAAGGTTGCCGGTGGTGGCACTCTTCCAAATTTAGGCAAAGGGTTGTTCTTGGTATTGTACTTATTAGGCTCAGGTAGCTTGCCACTATCAATCAAATCTTGGATCTCATGCCTTAGACGAGCACATTTATCTGTTTCATGCCCTCGCATTTGATGAAATTGACAAAAGGCCTCGGCATTGAAGTTTGGTGGCAATGGATTATGTAAAGGTCGAGGAGCTAACGGTTGTAATAACCCTTTCTTTTGTAGCTTGCTAAAAACCCAAGATAGAGGTTTTCCCAATTCTGAGAATTGTCTTTTATTCCCTTGACCGGTCACATTAACATCAACTTCTTTTTGTGTGCTTTGGCTACCAGGTTGATAGCTCCCTTTCTCGTTCCTTTTTGTTGAAAAGCGGCTCTTCTCCCTTTCCCATTCTTCAATTTGCAAACCAGCTTGGAGAAGGTCTTTGAAATCACGGATGAGTGCATGAGACATCCTCTCATGAAGATTAGGCAACACCCCTCTCACAATCATCCTTATTTGATCGGATTCATTGAGCCTCTTCTTGAGTAAAGCAGCCTTGTTTCTCCATCTCTTGACATAATCTACAAAATTCTCATTCGGCCTTTGCCTAATGGACTCCACTTCCATCAAGGTAACTTCCAACTCAACATTATATCCATATTGTTGGATGAAGGCTTTGTAAAGTAGATCCCAACTCTTTTGTGTTCCATCATCTAAGGTATTGAACCAATTTTGGACAACAGGGTCCAATGAGAGCATAAAGTACCTTAGGGTTTGAGCCTTAGTAGCTCGGGCAGACTACATGGAAGTGATGTACTGCTTCACATGGAGATGAGGATTTCCGATGCCATTGTACTTTGCAAAAGATGGCATCTTGAACTTATAAGGGACTCTTCAACTTGTTTAAATAGTTTATCAATCTCAGACATCTCTTCGGTTTTCAATTTCTTCTCAAATTTCTTTTCTAAATCAGAAATCATCTTTTCAACATCAGAAGTCTCTCTCAACAACCTTTGGTTCCTTTTTGTCTTGAAGATCTTGGTAATATTGAGCCTACTCATCATCATCAATGATCACCTTATCATCATCAAAAGCTACTTCACCAACTTTTGCCTTCCCATTATCCTTTGGCTTCTTGGAGCTAGCAGACGCTTCGACATTATTTCCTAAAATTGTAGCTAGTTGATTCTTTATGGTCTCGGCCATGGCCTCTTTGATCTCTTCCATTTTGGCATTGAGGGCTTCATCCACCATTCTTTGAATTTGTTCGGGCTCCATTGTTTTTGGTGAGCAAGTGATTGAGTCATTGCTAGATACTTCATCTCCGGCGTAGGTCAGATTGTTGTAAGCTTTTGAAATATCGTAATCCAGGGCTGTGAGCCAGAGAGGATCAATGATATGAGATGCAAATGTATGCATGTATGCATGTATGCATAAACAATCAACAAATAAGGATAAATAGGACGTTCCTTCCAACCTTATAACATCCACACACAAATAGCGAGTCTCTCTTCCTAGGTATATGGTTAACAAAATACCAACATGGGGTATCTTGCTTTCGAATAATTCCCTCGAACGTTTCAACCAATAGTTATATTTTCAAAAATGGAAATCAATCCATGATAATTCCCATTAATTAGGTTTTAATCCATTCAACCAACTAAAGTAGATTTTATGCTATGTTGGATTAAAACAAAATTAAGAGGTTTATTATAAATAGATTTCTCACTTGAAAAAGGTAACTAATGGTTCATGCCAAAAACAAGCACATGATTAATTTATTCTTAGTATAAACTAGGCCCACAATTGATTTTTGGTATTTCGTAATTGAACTAAATAATTTGCAAGCTCTTTGTAAGAAAAGGTTGGTTGAAAATAATTTTGTTTCTAAGCCCATTGTAAAAATATTTTAGTAAAAAATGGATTTTGGGCTTAGTATTTGGGCCATGAATAAAAGAATTTATTTTTAGAAAAGTTTTATGTCAAAAGACCATCTTGAAAAATTTTGAAAATAGTTTTGATCTTTTAGATTTTAAAGAAAAAATTATTTTGAGCTTACAATGTACTTAGGTCATATTAGAAAAAGAGCAAACCAAATAAGCCATTATTTAAGCCAAGATAAATTAACCGTAGTCAAACAACACACATTTGTGGTAAAACCTAAGGAAAGTAACTAGGCCAATTACATGAGCTTTAGTCTTTGGGTAAAAAGGCTTAGGCTCCCATAGCAAGTATATACCAAATGGTACAAGGCTATGAGTTGTTATGCCATGCTCGATCTCCATACCTTGAGTGAAAGTATGGTATTACATAACACAACACGGGTAACACGGGCGTCCTAACTCACGCACACGATGCAATCTAATATAATGCAATGGATAATATCATTATAAGGAAGAATAGAATAACATAAAGACCAACAAAATCAACTTCTCTTATCCCCAGTGGAGTCGCCGATGTAAGCAGGAATTTTTGCCCCCACTCCTTATGGAATGGTTCTTGCGACTTCGGCACTGTTTAGGCTCGGGGCCTTAGAGAACACGGACCTAAGTCCGGAGAAAATGGAGTTGCCACTCGGACGGGCTGGGAAAAAAGAAAAGGGTGGATAACTCGATTCCTAAGGAATCCCCAACCCCCTAATGGGTTCGAAAAGTTGGGTATGTGTGGAGAAGGTGAGAAATGGCCCAGCACCCCAACAACGCCCGGTTCATTAGAACCGGCCTCCTTTACAGGTCTTAATATTATAAAATTCTTAAATATAACAATATTATCCATATTACACACAAAAATTAAAAGAAAGCATCAATATATTAAAATCAAAGCAAGGTCCAAGCAAAACAAATAAATGGACACCCATCCAAGGATGGAAATATGTCCTTACATCACATGCCTAAATAGGACACCCACCGAAAGGTAGAAACATGCCCTTTACATAGGTTCTAAAATAGAAAAGCAAATTAAATTACTTGATGTTTAACTAATGAGGTACCCACCAAGTGGAAACATACCTCTTACAACATTTAAAAATCTAAATAAATTGATAAAAGTAAATAACCATTCATAATAAATAAATCATTCATCAAAGGTATCAAATATCAATAAAAAGTAAACATCCATCCATGATAAATAAAATAAACTAAGCATTGAACTTACATAAATTAAAGCATATAAAATAAATCAAAACATTATCAAATATGGAATTGAATAAAGCAAATAAAAGTCCAATTATAGCTACTGTGACTTTTTATGGAATTAAAATAGATTAGGGTTTTATGTTTTAAAAGGTTGGTAAGACTCTTTGATTTAACTAAATTAATATTTGAATGGTGAAATCATGAAACTAGGGTTTTAGACACTTTTAAAATACTTTTGATTTGTGGTTTTAAATGGTAATTTCAAGCTACTGTGTAAATTTAAAATATTTATGTTTTTATGGTTTTTAATGTTTTAAAGGATTAGGGCCTAGAAAAAATTAGGATTTAAAGTTTTAAAGGAGTTAGAGTTTAATATTTTATGTTTGGAAGTTGAATTAGGGTTTTATGATTTAAAATTAGGGTCAAGGGAGGTGAATTAGCTTTTAGAATTTGGAAATCAATTTGATAATTTTATGAAGTTTTATGAATTTAAACAAACGGATTAAAGTTTTTATAAATAGAAAAGATGTTTTTTAAGGCTTCTTGAATGAAATAGAACCTAGTTTAAAATTTTGAAAGAAACAGAATCAAATTTTGTTTTTGTTGAAAATATGTTTAATTAAGGTTTTAAGATTTTGAAGAGGTAAAAATAAAAATTTTAAGTCTTTTTGGAAAATAAAGTAACGTATTAGTGTTTTTAACTTTGGAAAAACTAAATTAAAGTTCTAAGGTTTTTTATTTAAAAAACAAAATTTCATAGTTTATGCTACTGTGAAAAAATAAAACAAAAAGAATTTAACATACCTCGTTTTGTTGATTCTCCAAAAATAATTCTTCTTGGATGAACAAGAACCAAGACAGTTGCTGCCTTTGAATTGCTTAAATCGTGTCCCTGCTATTCCAGAAAAAAAAAAAGAAATTGAATTGCTCCTTTTCTTTCACTGATTTGGTTTCAAATTTTCAAGCTTCTGTTGGATTTTCTGCCCCCCTCAATTTCATTGCCTTTGGTCCTTATTTATAGTGGTTTGATATGGTTTATTCCTAATTAGTCACGGCAAGTAATATTAAAAAAAGAAATTGAAACCTAATTGAATTAGGTTTCGAAAAATTTGCGTCGAAAAAATTGCGCTGCCGAAAAAAATTACCGCAGGAAAAAATACGCTGGCGAAAAAATCTGCCGCAGGAAATTGCGGCAGTGGGCGGGCTGCGGGCGACCATTTCTCCTGCAGGATTTTCGTCGATGATTTTTATTTTTTTTTTTAATTTTATTTGTTTATTTTTATTTTTATTAATAAAAATTACATATTAAAGAAAAAATTATTTAACAAAAATTATTTTGGACCAATTAGACAACAAAAATTATTTAGGACTAAGTAAAACATATTGGACCGAACTGGGTAAAAAATTAATGGTCTACACACACACAAATGGCAAGTCTCTTTTCCTAGGTATATGGTTAACAAAATACCAACATGGGGTATCTTATTTTCGAATATTTCCCTCGGACGTTTCAACCAATAGTTATATTTTCAAAAATGGAAATCAGTTCATGATAATTCTCATTAATTAGGCTTTAATCTATCCAACCAACTAAAGTAGCTTTTATGCTATATTGGATTAAAACTAAATTAAGAGGTTTATTATAAATAGATTTCTCACTTGAAAAATTAACTAATGATTCATGCTAAAAACAAGCCCATGATTAATAACTCTTAGTATAAACTAGGCTCACAATTGATTTTCGATATTTCGTAATTGACCTAAATATTTGTAAGCTCTTTCAAAGGTTAGATGAAAATAATTTTGTTTCTAATCCCATTGCAAAATGATTTTATAAAAAATGGATTTTGGGCTTTGTATTTAGGTCATGAGAAAAGAATTTTTGATTTATTTTTAGAAAAGTTTTATGTCCAAAGACCATCTTGAAAAGTTTTGAAAATAGCTTTGGTCTTTTGGACTTCAAAGAAAAATTTATTTGAGCTCACAATGTAATTAGGTCATATTATAAAAATAAAAAACCATATAAGCCATGATTTAAGCCAAGACAAATTAACCATAGTCAAACAACAAGCATTTAGGGTAAAAACCCAAGGAAATTAACTAGGCCAATTACATGAGCTTTAGTCTTTGGGTTAAAAGGCTTAGGTTCTCATAGCAAGTATATACCAAATAGTACAAGGCTATGAGTGGTTTTGCAATGCTCGATCTCCATACCTTGAGTGAAAGTATGGTATCCCTTACATAACATAACACGGGTAACACGGGCGTCCTAACTCATGCACATGATGCAAATCTAATATGATGCAATGGATAATATCATGATAGGAAATAATAGAATAATATAAAGACCAATGGAATCAACTTCTCTTATCCCCAGTGGAGTCGCCACTGTGAGCAAGGATTTTCACCCTCACTCCCGGTGGAATGGTTCTTGCGACTTCAGCACTGTTTAGGCTCAGGGCCTTAGAGAACACGAGCCTAAGCCTAGAGAAAATAGAGTCGCCACCCGGACGAGTCGGGAAAAAGAAAAGGGTGGATGACTCAATTCCTAAGGAATCCCCAACCCCCTAATGGGTTCAAAAAGTTGGGTACGTGTGGGGAAGGTGAGAAATGGCCCAACACCCCCACAACGCCCGGTTCATTAGAACCGGCCTCCTTTGCAGGTCTTAATATTATAAAATTCTTAAGTATAATAATATTATCCATATTACATGCAACAATTAAAATAAAGCATCATTATATTAAAATCAAAGCAATGTCCAAACAAAGCAAATAAATGGACACCTATCTGAGGATGGAAACATGTCCTTACATTGTCCATATCTAAAACTAAATAGGACACCCACCAAAAGGTGAAAACGCGCCCTTTACATTAATCCCAAAAATATGAAATAAATTAAATTACATAAGGTTCAACTAATGAGGTACCCATGAAAGGAAACATACCTCTTACAATTTTAAAACCAAAATAAACAAATAATAATCATAATAATAATAAAAATATCCATCCATGATAAATTAAATAAATCAACCATCAAAACATATAATAAACTACATAATCAAATCTAAAATTAAATAAAGCAAATAAAGATACAAATTTAGTTTTATGTCTTAATTTAGGGTTCTTTAACTAACATTTAGGGTTTTGGGATTTTGAAATTATTATATTTATTATTTAGGCTACTGTAAGGATTTTTGAAAAAATAGAATGGATTAGGGTTTTATGAATTTAAGAAACTAGTAAGGTTTTTGGTTAATCAAATTAGAGTTTAGGGCTAACATCATAAAATTAGGGTTTTGGAACCTTAAAACATTAGGGTTTTGGACTCACGGTTACTGGATTGGGTTTTAAGAAAATTAGGGTTTAGGAAAATTAAGGAATAAAGACACTTGGGTTAAGGTTTTGAGAATTAATAAGATAGTTTAGGGTTTTTGATATTTTGAAAAACATATTCGATCTTAGAATTTAAGAAAGCAGTTTAGAGTTTTATAGAAACAATTAAGATAAAAGTTTTTAGAAACTGTAAAGAAGATTAGGGTTTGGAGAATTAAGAAGACATTTTGAAGTTTCGGAAAAATAAGTTAGGGTTTAGATGATTAAGAAATTTAGGGTTTAAGAGAAAAATATTTTTGGTTTTAAAATTTTGGAAATAAAAAGAATGATTTAGGGTTTTGATAATTTAATCAACGATTTAGGCTACTAGATGGTTTTAAGTTTTTAGTTTTTATAAAACATGCAAGTGGAGTCTTGAAAACCAAATGATTAATGTATTAACTAAAGTAAACAATTAAAGTTATTAAAACAAAGATCAAGTTACTGCATATTCTTATTAATCAAAAACAAAGCTACTGTGAACATATAATTTATGATTAAAGATCAAACCTGCGTAATCAGTTCTACCAAAAAATTAATTTCTGGGTGAACAATGTGAAGATAGTATGGACTCTGCCTTCTTCTTTCATTGTCTTGATATTTCTATTTGTTGTTTCCTTCGTTCTCAAAAAAATTATTGTTGTTCTTCTAGGGTTTTTCCTCCTTTCTTGCTTTAGGGTTTTTTCATGTTCTATCTCCCTCTTTAATGTGTTTAATGTGGTATTTATATGAAAAAAAATAAAAACCTCTTCCTATTTTAATAAGGAAATACGAACTATTTAGGAAAAATTACAAAACCATGAGATTTGGTCAAAAAATCGACAGCGCATGCAGGCTACTAGGCCTGCGGGCTACGCTGGCAAAAAAAACTACTGCAGGCTATGGGCACGAGCTGGGCAAGCTAGTTCGTCATGGAATTGTGCAAGCCGAGCTGTGGCGAATTGGGCACTACCCAATTCGCTGCAAATATTTGCTGCGGCGAATTGGGAAATGCCCAATCATTTTTATTAAAAATAACTATTAAATATTATTAGTAATTAAAATATTATTTAAATAATTAAAATACCATAAAATTATCTTGAACTATCGGATTGGACTGGGTCAAAAATTAAGGGTCTGCACCTAGGCAAAAGTTAGAGCAGTCCGCTAGTTCAAAAAACCCAAAAGGGTGGGCTAGGCAACAATTAGGGCTAAATGAGAGAAAATTATCAATTAGAAAACCCGAAATGGCTAGTTGGCTACATGAGTGATCATGTATATGCTGATATTATGTTTGGTTATTACCCAATTTAATAAAATAGAGTTAATATTAAAAGTGTTCTATATATACTATTTCAAAATAATCTAACCATTAGGGTAAAATAAATAACACAATAGCAAAAAGTGATGACAAATTATAAAAGGAAAGAAAAACATCTTTTATTTTCAATATTGTTCATCCTAACATCATTTTATCTAAAAGAATTAACAAATGCAGACTCTATGGCAGATGATAAGTGTAACGTACAGGCCAACTTTGCTTCAATTAATCCAAGAAAGCTTCAGTCAGACGGGGCATATCCAAATTAGGAGGGAACTCAGAGCCTCGAGGCTCAACTTCATACTGGCGGTCAAGTCAATGAGGATTATAGCAAATACCTCGATGAAGAGCAACAAGGCGAACATACATCAGATACGTGTAAATGGTGACATGAGTAATCTTCCACCAAGGTACCAACCAACAGATGTTAGTCACAGCTCATGTGCGGATCCAATCAATCCAGTTGGCATATGAAGAAGTAGGATGGAGTAGTTTCTAGTCAGAATGATGTCATGGCAAATATCTGGTAAAGTCCATAGATGGGTGTTGATTAAGCAGAGGCACTCCTATAACTAGATCTGTAAACACAAGCAATAATTTAAAAAAAAAGAGTTCGCTAAGTTGAAAACCCACAAGGACGGCTTAGGTAAAAATTAGGACAGCTCGCTAGTTCAGAAAATCCACAAGGGTGGACTAGGAAAAATTAGAGCAATAAAAATAAAAGGCCTAAATTGAAAACTCGAAAGGGAGATTTAGGTAATTACCTGTAGCAACAAATGACTCCCAGCCAATCTCCTTGAAGATTCTATCTTGAATTGATCCAATCAAACTAGGGTCTCAGTCAAGATCACAGGTACTAGTGACAATTCTCCTTCCATTCGGACCACGATATCCAGTGCTCATGGATCAATGTCACCATCAGGAGAGACAAGCAAGAATTGATTAAGTAAGAAAAGATAGAACATGCATCCCCAAGTTTTGGTGGGATCCAAATGGTAAGTGCAAAAGTCAATCAAAGGACTAAGCAAAATTTTCTTACCTCTCGTCAATTGCAGAACTTTGGGCTTTGAAAGTTGAAATAGCATCTGCATCTTTTGATGAGTTTTGAAAGTCAATATGGGTAATGCCATTGATTGATTGCTTGGATATCCGAGAATAGCTTTAAATTCTTCGATCATAGGGCAAATTTCGAAGATGTTTATCTTGAAAGTCCTAGTTTTCACATCCCAAAAGGAAGCCATAGCATGTAAAAAGGAATGGTCTAACTTGACATTTTTGAAGCACTTTAAGTTATTAAGTTGAGACCATGATATTTGTTCCCAATGTTTAGGCTTGATGGTCTTAAATAAATTCTTCATCTTTTTCAAACTAGCTTCGGTCATCATGCAGGAATTAAAGAATTGAAATTGTTGTGTTTTTATAAAAAGAAGTATCAAAGTTAAATTCCCCGTCTTAATTTAAGAATGTCCCGAAAAGCTTTGGTGTTTTAATGAACGAGGAAGAAGAAGGTGATTTGTTGATTTATATAACAGGAGGGTGAAGTTTGTATTGCCATTCCATTTTGAATTAGGATGAAAGTGTCCATGTTGAATTTGGTTTTAATTTGGAATTTGTTATGAAATTGGGAGTTTTTAAACCTAATCCGTGTGGGATATTGACTCTTTGTATTAAAATTATATTCCATGTCGAATTTACTTTAAATGGATTTCAACATGGTATGAATATCTATATAAATATATAAATATATATATATATATAAGAAAGAAAGTCAAAGTATTAGACATAAAAAATAGAGAGAGATTGGTTTGAAAAATCAAAATATTTTATTTATTTTAGTCCATTATTGTATATACAATAAGTTTAATACAAGTTTCTCGGTATATTACAAGCCACATCATTGTGAAGGAGGAGGCAATCTGTAGTTGAATAAAGTGCTCAGAAATTCATCGCCTGTTGAAGGTAGAGGCATATTATCTACCCAGTTTCCTCCTGAAATGGAAATGCCTGGATCACGGTTATCCTAAGAATTGATCCTATCATAATCAATGTTTGAGAAGGGAGATGGCACATCATGGTCATCCGTCCAAGGCCTTCTTGATGAAGACACACCAGGATCCCTGTAGCCCTAAAATTTTAAGTCCCAAAAGTTTCATTCAAGATGATCCATATGCCAATGACTAGTGGCCAGTTCCTCCTGTAATTTTTGGTTCAGTTCCTCAAGCATTCTATGTGAGCCAGAAAAGGAAAAGTTAGGTTCATACATTTTCATGCATACATTCAACATATGTAAATATGAAATAGGAAATACAAACCAAATAGCTCCAATCGAAGCCCTGAAGCCTAAAAGATGGATCAACATAGGGCGCTACGGTCGACACATCTGGCTGCGATACAACTACATGAGATGGGCCAGCTGCATCATGACTAGGACCACCTTACTATTCCATTGCCTGTAAAAATTCAAGTTAAATGAGTACAATGACAAGGCAAATCCAGGATTCACAAAAAAATTATATTTGATCAACCTGGGAGGAGGCAACCATGGCATCATCATGGGTAGCATTCCCTGTACTATCTTCCTCCTCATCCTCTTCTTCCTCCTCATCCCTACTACCATCTTCGTCATCACCATCCTTCTCCTTCTCCTCATTTTCCTCATCACCTTCTTCCTCCATGTTTTCATCATCATCATCATCATCTTCTTCTTCTCCACCCCTTTCTTCCTCAAAATCTTAAAAACCATGAAGAGCGACCTCAAAGTGCAACAGCTAGTCCCGTATGAACTCATTATATGAAAAGTCTGGTCAAAGCAAGAATGCATAAATATCGTATCCATTTCAGGCATGTCTCCAAGTATTCTCTGGTATAGATATGCAAGTCAGTACAGATGTTGGGATGTTGGTTGGCACTCGCCTCTACTTAGGGCCAAGGAACCAATTATGTACCCTCTCACTAAGAAACCAGCCACTGGAAATAAGCCCAGCAATGATTCGGCAAGACTTCTATATGGGTAATACATTATTCATGCTGGTGGTTTAACTCGTCCTCTCCTCGGCTCTCCAAAGCAATGTTAAACTAAAAGACAATGACATAGGTAAGTTATTTTTCTTATAAAATTCAATAATAGTACTAATTTTTTCTTTTACCTGATCTCAGGTTAGGCGGCTCAGCTGGTAACACTGGGAATGCATATGATGACTGTCGGGCACTTCTCTGCGACTTGATAACCAAAGGCTTAATCTCGGGCATCCCATCCATCTTCCAGAAATAGCAGGCACCCTCACCAGGTTATGTTCATATGCCTACAGTTGTCACAAAAAAAGGGGGAGCGGGTCAAGCTTGCTCATATGCATAATTTGAATAAACGAAGAGAAAGATTCATACCTCAGCAATGACCATAAAGCCTATAAATGATCTTTTATTCCTGCTAATTTTATCAATGCCATGATAGATACAGGCAAGACCTGCCTCTCCCCAAGCATAAAATGGCAAGAGATCAAAATTGGACAGAGCACACAGAACCGATAGGTGGATTGATGCCTTAATACTGCATAAAATCGTCATGGCTAACAGATACAACAAGAATCCACGGGTGTACCTTTTCGCCCGTGCACCATGTATAGGTTAGGTCTGTCTCATCTAGTACTCTCGGATGTATTCGTATTTTATCTTACATGCTCCCTTATACCTAAGCCTTAAACGATTAATTGACGAATATCGTCTGTAGTCAATATATTATTCATCAAATGAAGAGGGATTCCATCGCATTTTAAACCTGTTATTGCAGTAAAGTCCACCAGACCGATGGTCATCTCCCCAATGGGCAAATGAAAAGTGTGGGTGGTGTCCATCCACCTCTCGGCAAGCGTCTGAATCATGCTTCTATCAATTTGGAATCCTTTGGTTGGCAGTTGCAATACAAATTCTTCAAAGCCACACTCTCGGATTATTCTCCAAACTACCGGTGGTACTCGCTCATACCATTGGCGGGCCTTATGGATATTCCCACCACCGTGAATCACACGGCTGTCATACAGCCACAATAAAGGTAAGTCAAACCAGGTAAAGTATATCCGCCCTAGTTTTTGTTTATTTCCTTCTTTTTCATACACTTTAAAAATTTCTTTGTTCTTTAAAATATATTTTGGATCATGACTAATATTTTATCTATTTTATTTTATTTTATATTCATTCATTAATTCCTTTTATTTCTTTTTTTCTAAGTCCGTCCAATATATATAATTTTTTTTTTTTGCAAATAGACAGTTTCTTTATTTTTTCTAACTCAGTAACATAATATATATAAGCTTTCATGTATATAGGCATTTTCTACATTAATTTATTCATTTTAACACTAGTATTGTTTTTCTTTTCAACACATTTTTTTACTATATTTGTTTCAAAAATTAATTTTTATATTTTTACTTTCATGCTATTCTTTTGTACAAAAGTTTATTTTTTGCATTAATTTGCTTATTTTTACTACTATAACATTACAGTAAAAGTATATATAATAAAATTTTGCATAAAGAAAATTTGCAATATAAAATATATATATATATAATAATAATAATAATAAATACCTGTATTTTTTCTTGAGAACTTCATTGGAGGTCCATTCCTACTAAGATAGGAACTCGATCCAACCCGCTATTTCTGAGGTAAGCACGCAGTTTCGGATCCATACGAGTTCCAATCCTAAATGCATATTGATTTACCACCATTTATATATGCTAAAAGTTAAAGATTTTCAAATATATATATATAAGGGGAAATTGAATTTGTTTGCTCGAAAGATTGCAATTCTGCTTGAAGCTTGAAGTTTGAGTGAATGTAATTCTGCTTGAAGTTTGGATGACTCTCTCATAATGTATTGTTACATATTTATAATGAATAAAGTTTGCAGGATGTAACACGCATATACTCTATATAAGTACTATACATATACCCTGTATACATAAAATGCGTATATAACATATAAGTATTGTTTAAATCCCTTACCTTAGTTCCATATCAATTATGTATTTTTAATAAAAGAATATTTACAAAACCATTATCCTTTTGATTATATTACATATATATAAATTACATTGTCTTTTCCAAAATTCACTTATGTACATGTACATTTTTATCAAAATACAACATAATAAAATTGTACATGTATGCACCACCTTTTAGTTGGTCTCGAAATACTCTTACTCTTCTCGTGGCACAACTGTTTGACTCCCAGATCAACCATCTACTCACCTGCACAATTTACAATACCACGCTAAGCTCAAAAGCTTGGTGGTACTAATAAATAGCATATACATACATTACAGAAAATCATACTCAAGTCAATAACATCATTTATCATCATTTTCTTATCATGTTTCTCATTTTCAATGCACTTTTCATATCTTTTCACTAATTTCATAATTTATATATATCTTTAACATAAGCCACAATCCGATGGCTTATCATAATATTCATGAAACAACACACACAATTCCCACACCCATATACATATTACACATCACATTATATTTCCATAATCTCATTTTCAATATCAAGACTTAGCTTTGCTCAAGTCTTTCAACAATTCATTTCTCATCATTTAGCATATTTCATAAGCCACATTCCTTTTCAGTAATTTGCATATGTATTGTGATCATATCATTCCATGATCACCATCATATATCTCATAACATTATATCTTAATATATATTGTTCAATTATTCCACAATTCATAATTTACATAAAAACAAACACAAGCATGGGCCCAAAACAACTAATACATCATTCAATTCTCAGAGTTACCATTTTGGTCCATAATGACACCATGTGTCAAGCCCCATAGGCAAAATATCAATATATTAGTCCAACTAGGCATGGGCTTATGATCCGGTCTTTTCACCCAGCCCAGCTTCAAGGACTTATTTCTGAGGCTTACGACCTGGTCTTTTCACCTTAAAAATATTTTCACAGTGAAGCCAAGCATCTAGCTCCATAGGCAAATATAGGGATGCCGCCAAACACAGAACTCTGAAAATTGAATAACATATTAGGCACACAATTATTTCATATTTCCATTATCAATCTCTTTCTCATTTTCTCATGATCAAGCTAGGCACATTTCCTCATTTATCTCATTTATATCAACATCATCATATAATCATAATATCACATTTTATACAATCTAGCCATCACCAATGGCTTTACATAATATCTTTAATGTATACATAATAAACCACATTTCCCATTTCATATTTTCATCCTACAAGCATGAGCTGCACTCGCCATATGACTCATCAACATATCAACATTTTGCATAATCAACATATTTTATCATAATTATTCACTTTATAATCACATATACATTTTCAATTCAATATATATAGACATAGTTGTGCAAGCCATTTACTATGCCATATAGTGTAAAATATAACAACAAACATCAATAAAGCAACCCCACGGTCGTGGCATCCAATAGCCATGCCCGTGGGATGTGAAATGAAGCTGTAAAACACTATTTAAGACCCCCACGGTCGTGGCATCCAAAAGCCACACCCGTGGCATTCATTTCGCTTCTGTTTCTTCACTATTTTCACATGAAATAGCCCCTCATCCAATCCCACGACCATGGTCCTGCATAGCCATGCCTATGGCATCCTAGAATCACTCTTTTACACCATTTTCAACAACAAAACACGAACCTAACAACTTAGAATGATGCAAACCAAAAACAAGAGCATGATCCAAGTATATACTTACTCAAGATCATATGTACAAATCAAGTAAATTATGCGTACAAACAAAATAAATTATATGTACCAACCTTGGTTAATCTAAGCTTACTCTTCTTCTCTTGACCCCCCTTATCCTAAACACAAAATCATAACAATAATCATCATATAATTCATTCATACAATCATCCAAATATCAATTTACTCAATTCCCAACTCATTTATACAAAACCCTTACTCTTTTCCTTTTCACCTTTTCCCCAATTTCACTATCTATCATCATCTCTCACAAATAATCATATTTTCATCATTTAAGCACCAATTCAACATATATATATATACATATATATACTTCAATATTTCATTATCATCATATTATTCAATTAATCATCACTTTCCCTCACTAATATCACATATATACTCAAAATCTATAAAAATCAGCTCAAGAAAAAGAGCTCTTGAATTCTTTGCCAAATCTTCAATATCCACCTTTAAATCTCTTAAAACTCTTATGAATTTAGTGTGTCTATGAACAAAATCAAACTCTTCTCTCTCTCAATTCTCATGTTCCAAAGAGGAAGAAGAAGAAAAAGAAAGAAAGAAAGAAAGAAAGCTCTTTTTAAATTTCCATCGTTATCTTATATATATATAATAATATAATTACTTTCCACCAATAATATTTTTCCTTCTTTTGACTTTCATTTCTCCTTTCTCTTATCATTAGTGTCATTATTATTATTAATTAATTATTTAAAATTAACTTTTCCTACACCAATGTATACATCATTTATATGTGGTGTATATGTTGATATATGTATATGTCCTATATATTATATTTATATTTCCCATATATTTCAAATACATAATATATATAACATCCTTCATACACATCTATCTCTTATTATATTTTCTTTACCTATTTCACCAATATACTCTCTCATAACTACTATTCCAAAGTACATCAAAAATTGGTGTATTACAATTCTCTTCCTCTTAAATAATTTTGTTCTCGAAATTATCCAATACGATAATAATCCATCCTTAACAAAATACCATCTTAAATTTTCATATGAAATTACTCATATCATCAAATTATTATTTCATCAAATCACATTACCTCTACTCTCCCCCTTAGGGTCAATCATCTTCTCCCAATTTCATAACTCATCACTATATAAATTTTTTTCTAAATAAAGTAATCATGATAATTTATTACATCACTAATCAAATTATCATTAGACAAAAATCAGTTCATCTTATTAGTTTATATGCCTCACACATCTATTATGCTCAAGATATTTTATCACTTCATCATTTTATAAATATACTCTCTTATCCTTAAATTTAAAGGTTATTGAATTATATCTTAACACTGACTATCCAGTCACCACAGTCATTTTCAGAATTGTATCTTTTTTCATCTATTCCTTTCTTATATTTACAAATGGACACTTGTCAAACCTCAATTGATAATAATTCTCTTATTTTTAATATACTTAATTCCGTCTTTAAAATGTTCTTTTCTTAGCATTAATATTAATACAATGCCTTTAAACTTACTTTACTGATAATCAACTTTTTTCCTTTTATAATCATTTACAACTGATATACCTTAACTCATTTCTTGTCCATACACATATCAAAATATTACATGCTTGCAACTGGTCCTAGTCCAAAATAGCAGAACAAAGAAAACTCCATGTGCAGGAATACTCTACACCTGTTTGAGTCTCGCAGGGCTCACAGAATCAACCCGGGTACCTACGGGATAAACAAATCACGCTAAGCAATACTGTAGACCCTTGATTTTGGCCCTAGCAAGTCTGATCCTTATTAAACAAGGCCAAGTCAAGTTTGGTCCATTCTTAATGGCTTAAACCTATTTTAAAACCTTTGATTAGATTGGTACAATTCTGTGAGGCCTAAAATAAGCTAGTTAAACCTTTAAAACCCTGAATAGGTCTTTTTTGAAGGTTTGGTTGGATTTAATTCGATGTTGGCCTTGTATTGGACTTCAAATTTAGTATGGGTGTACCCATGTCAAATTGGGACATCCCAATTTGACATGGGACACCCCATATAGAATTGGGATGTCCCCACACCCCATATCCAATTGGGACACTCAATTCGACATGGGGCATCCCCATATCAAATTGAGGCATCCCCATATTGATATGGGGCTTCCCCATATTTAATTGAGGCTTCCCCATATCGAATTCCAATCAGGGGGACTCTATATCGAATTAGGGCAATTCTAATTCAATATGGAGCTTATCCATGTCAAATTAGGATTGCCAATTTGGTATGGACTTTGATTTCATCTCGGATTAGGATTGTTTTAGTTCGACATGGTCTTAGTTTGCCTAGAATTAAATGGGTTTTAATCGGACATGCTCACAGTTTCTCTCAAATTAATTTGATATGCCTCAGGAAACCTTTTCTGAATAGGAAGTTAAAGACAAGGTTTAACCTAATATATTCTTCTATAAATACAGGTTTAAAAAGAACAAGAGGAGATTAAGAACACGAGAATTGACACAGAGTAACAAAGCAACTACAAAAGATTATCAAATAGCCTAGAAAATTCATTAAACATAGAGGACACGATCAAACAAGGTAGTAGCTTACTGTCTTGATTTCATTCAACCAAGAAGTACAAGGTTGGTGCAAGGAAAAGTATTGTATCAATGGTTAATTTCGGTGGAATCTACAAATGGAGGTGTGCATTTCTAACTTAATTCATTTAAATTTACAATAAGTTACCTATTATTATTCCATCTACCTAATTGTCTTTATTTAAAATTCATTCTTTTAACTTTTAATTTATATATAAATACACAATAAGCATAGTTGCTTCTTTTTATTGTTTGTTTGACTAGTAGCTTGTTCCATTAAATCACCATAGCACTAGATTATTTACACAATATTTTAAATGTCCAGTAGCCATATTACATATAAGTATTTATAAAAAAAATCCATGTTAAAGTGGTTTTAGAGTTTTTTTTTTTATAAAGCCCTAATATGTGTTCCTAAAGACCCAGAACCCTAAGCCTATTTTCTCTAATTTGCAAAAGCATAATCTGCGTCCTGATTTCCAAAACTTTAAGTCAGTTTTCTAAATAACCAAAATACCAAAACCCTGATCCAAACCCCAATTTTATCCAAAAACCCTAGTTTTTAAATCAAAATCCTAAAAACCCTAATCTTAATTTTCTAAACTCTAATCTTATTTTCCTAAACCCTAATCTTGTTTTCAAAACCCTAAAAACCTCATTTTTTCCATAAACCCTAAAATCCTAATTTTATCCTAAAAGCCTTAATTTAGTCATAAAAATTCAAAAACCCTAATTTAGATATGATTGTTTTATGTCCTGATGAATAATTTATTGATGTTTTATTTTTATGAATGATCTGTTTTTATTTTACTCATAGTGAATGATTAAATGATTTAATTTGATTGGTTATTTAAGATTTAATAATGTAAGAGGTATGTTTCCACTTTGTGAGTGCCTCATTTGTTAAGTTTACTGTAATTTTATTTACTTTAAGTTTTGGATTAATGTAAAGGGCATGTTTCCACCAAATGGTTGGTGTCCTATCTTATTTATTTTGTTTTTGAATATTGGACATGTAAAGGCATGTTTCCATCCACGGATGGGTGTCTGTTTTGTTTGCTTTATTTCAATAAAGATGATGGATGATTATTTATTTTGATAATTGCATGTATTATGGATGATATTATAATATTTAAGAATTTAATAATATTTAAACCTGAAAAGGAGGCCGATTCCAATGAACTAGGCGTTATAGGGGTGCTAGGTCATTCTCACCTTCCCCATACATACCCAACTTTTCGAACCCATTAGGGAGTTGAAAATTCTTTAGGAATCGAGTCATCCACCCCTTTCTTTTTCAGGCCCGTCCGGGTGGCCATTCTATTTTCTCCAGGTTTAGGCCTATATTCTCTAAGGCCCTGCGCCTAACAGTGCCGAAGACGCAAGAACCATTCCATATGGGAGTGGGGGCGAAAATCCCTGCTCAGAAATACTACCTAGTAGTACATACTTTGATGTAAATAAAAACTAAGGAAAAAGCAAAAATGCAATTTCATGAAACTAATCACACATTTATCAATTTCAATCAATCACATCTCATATTCACATGCAGTGGGCCCAAATGACCTTATGTAATACTCAAGTTCCAGAGATATTACCTTAGACTCATATTTGAGACCCAGTGTCTAGCCCGAAGGCAAATAATAATGACGTCCATTGTCTTGCACAAAGGTAATATAGTATTGATGCCCTACATCTAGCCCGAAGGCAAATAATAGTAATGCCTAGCATCTGGCCTGAAGGCAATCGTCGTTATACTGTATAACACCAAACACAATACTCTGAAAATTGATATTACATAAGATTGCACACATTTCTTAAACAATCACATATTTGCTCATTCTTTGGCAATTATGCCAATTTCCATTATTTCTCATTATTTTCACACATTTTCATTAGTTTCATCAATTTTCTAGCTACATATTCAATGTGGCCAAAATATTAAGCTCGACTACACATTTTCACAAACACATTGTGCAATTAATAACTTAAACATACATCTATGCACTTTTTATGTGAATTCTCACATCAAAGTAGCATAGATGTAAAATCATATGCCAATGTAGCATGCCAACAAGTGAAAAACAATGCATTTCATTGAAAGTTTCTACATACGTCTTTACAGGCACTTCCAAGCCAAAAGGCATAACTCTCTACAACTTCTCCAAAAAAATTTTCACTTTTAAATTGTTGAAACAACAACTTACTCAACACCTAACCAAAATGTGAATATAAACCACATATTAGGATCACATTTAAGGTGTTTAAGCTATTAAACATCAATTAAAATATAATCCTTCAACTGCTATTTTTTTAGCCATAATGGACTCTAACTTGGAAAAACCATTTCCACTAATTCCAAGTGGAGTTTTAAACTTATTAATATCTCTAACATTATATTTTAATACATTTCAAGCATTAAAATACAATGTATCACACTTACTTCAAAATTTCAAAATTTTGCCCTTAGCCTCTTCAACTTTGGAACTTCATTCTTACCAATTTCAAATAGTAATTTAAGCTCATATCTATCATTAATATCATTAAACAATGTAATTTAAATTATAAAACCAAATGCATCATCACTTTTTACCAAAACCCTTTCCAAAGCCCTAATTCTCATACTTTCTCTTCCAAACTCTAACCAAACCTAACCTTTTCTTCAATCTAACCTTAAAATCATTATTTACTCATCAAAATAACTTAATTGATACCCATTCCAACAATTATAATATGCTTTTCAAAAATCCAATTCATACATATTCATAACTTTCAACTAAACTCCAAAATTAAGAAAAGAAACTTGCCAACTAGTGAGGAATCCACTAAAACTCCTTCCAATCCTTTGAAAACCCTTCAAAATTGAGTGATTTGATGAGCCAAAAATTCTTCCCTTAATGGCTATGGTGGTCACGACATTGGTAGACATTAAATCACATACCAATGTAGCATGCCAACAAGTGCAAAACAATGCATTTCGTTCAAAGTCTGTACATACCTATTTACAAGCACTTCCAAGCCAAAAAGCACAACTCTCCACAACTTCTCAAAAAATATTTTCACTTTTAAATTGTTAAAAAAAACAACTTACTCAACACCTAACCAAAATGTGAATATAAACCATACATTAGGATCACATTTAAGGTGTTTAAGCTATTAAACATCAATTAAAACATAATCCTTCAACAAATTGTAATTTAAGCTCATTTCTATCATTAATATCATTAAACAACATAATTTAAATTATAAAACCAAATGCATCATCACTTTTTACCAAAACCCTAATTCTCATACTTTCTCTTCCAAACTCTAATCAAACCTAACCTTTTCTTCAATCTAACCTTAAAATCATTATTTACTAATCAAAATAACTTCATTGATACCAATTACAACAATTATAATATGCTTTTTTCAAAAATCCAATTCATACATATTCATAACTTTCAACTAAACTCCAAAATTAAGAAAAGAAACTTGCCAACTAGTGAAGACTCCACCAAAACTCCTTCCAATCCTTTGAAAACCCTTCAAAATTGAGTGATTTGATGAGCCATAAATTCTTCCCTTAATGGCTATGGTGGTCACGGCTAGAAGAAGAAGAAGAAGAAGAAAGAAGATGAGTTTTTTGAATTTTGACTTTTCTTTTTCATGACTAGAAGAAGAAGAAAGAAGATGAGTTTTTTGAATTTTGACTTTTCTTTTTCTTTTATTTTCCAACCATGTATATATTATTATAATATCTTAATTATTTATTTATTTATTTATTTTAAAATCAAAATTTTGTCTTCCATCCAAAATTATTTTCTTTTAAATTATTTAATTAATTTTTATTTTTATAAAATTTATTTACCATTTTGCCCCTCTTTGCAATTCATCTTTTGTCTTTTTCTAACTCATGTTTGACTTTATATATAATGTGTATTTTCATTATATTTCACTTATATATATATATATGATAATTTCTCACTTTCAACACCTCATTTAACCCTCCAACTTATTAATTTAATTTAATTTTAGTAAATTTTCGGACGTTACAATCTCGTTCATGTGAGGATCGTGTTCATCACAGTTTACCCATTCCGTTATCCTCTATGCTTCAAATTCATCCACACATCTGAGATGGATGTTATTCCAGGAATGCCTGAAAAGAACATTGTCATTGAGAATATATTGATTGGCCAATTGTTTTAGAGTTCTACGGTCTGCTTTTGAAGCTTGCTTAGGATATTCACCTTTTTGGATGAAACTGAGAATGTCCCAAACTCATGGTTTCTTATCTGATACCTGAATTGCAGTGCAGTAGGAAGGTTATGACTTTACCTCTATGTTGATGGGGTGGATTACCATCTCTTTTCCCATATTAGTCATTGATGCAAGTGACCAAAGCACCTGCAAATTGATTCTTGGCTCAAGGAAGATAGTAGAATGATACCTCCTCAAACTACTGTGCCACATCTTCTAAACGTCGCTAGTAAGGAAGCAAACATTTCTCCCTTATTTCCACTTTCTCAATGTTTGAGACATGATAAGAGTAGAATCTCCGTACACCTTCAAGTATTTAACCCTCAGTTTCAAAGCAACCTTGATCCCGATTATGCAAGGTTCATATTTAGCTTCATTATTTGTGACCTCAAAAGCCAACTTAACTGTTAAGGGAATCTGCTCCTTTTTAGGGGTAATTAAGATAATTCTTATACCATAACCTTTGTGGTTAGATGCTTCATCTAAGTACATGATCTATACTTCCTTGTCAATACTCAGAATCTCTTAATTTGGAAACTCTGGTTCTTTTATAGTATCTTGAATAGGGGCAGCAGCTAATTGGTCAACTACTACACTTCCTTTAATTGCTTTACGAGCTAAAAACTTTAGGTCAAAGGTAGCTATGACTCTCAACCATCCATTCATCTTACTATCTAGAATCGGCTCTCTGATTGTACTTGAGCTCAAAAGCTAGTGACCTCTTACTAAGGTAGTAAATTGCAAACTCCTTCCTTGAGTCTTTTTCATGTTGAGTTGGCATAGCTCCCATTGCTTCTTCAGTTATTAAGAGATAAAGGACTAATGGATCTTTAGACCTTGGTGGCTACGGGACTAGTGGAGATAAGAGGTTTTGCTTGATCTTCTTGAAGGCTTTTTGACATTTGTCATTCCATTTCATAGGGGTGTCCTTCGTAAGTAGTTTAAAGATGGGACCGTACACATTAGCCATTTGGTAGAAGAAGCAACTTATGTACTGTAGATGACCCAGGAATTCCCTTATTCCCTTCTATGTTCGTGGTGCTGGCATTTCTAAAATTTCCTTTGACTTAACTACATTAATTTCAATACCTCGCGAACTAACTATGTGCCCTAGAAATATATTGACGCAGTCTAAGGAAGAACCGTCTCAAAGCTTGTGTGTGTTGTTATGCTTTCTTTGATTTAATGACCATATCATCCACATATACTTCAACATCTTAGTGCATCATGTCATGGAAGAGATGGTAGCCATTCTTTAATAGGTTGCCCCAGCATTTTTGAGACCAAAAGGCATGACCCTATAGCAATACAAACTAATGAAGGCTGTCTTTTCTCTATCTAGAGGATGAACCAAATTCTAATTGTACCCGGTATAGAGGTCAGTTAATGAAACCACCTCAGATCTGGCCATGCGGTTTCCTAGGAGATCAATATGGGGTAGAGGGAAGTCATCTTTTGGATAAACCTTATTGAGATCTCTGTAATCTAC
Source organism: Garcia nutans (assembly GCA_947685225.1). Taxonomy (NCBI): domain Eukaryota; kingdom Viridiplantae; phylum Streptophyta; class Magnoliopsida; order Malpighiales; family Euphorbiaceae; genus Garcia; species Garcia nutans. The sequence continues at coordinate 61,258,474 of CANTUV010000031.1, forward strand.
ACACATGCAAACTTTCCCATCCTTCTTTGGAGCCAGTTATAATGTCTGGAAATTTTAAGCAATAATTTTTTTATATTAGTGCATATATAATTATATATCGGATTAATTATGATATTATGTGTAGTTTAGATATTTGGAATTGGTAGAAATAATATTGATTAAGCCTTAATAAGCGGAAAATTTAATCTAGGTATGGATTTAATTGGTATTTTAGAAAAAGATTTTATAGCAAAAAAATTACGAAAATGTCCATGTGGCTCTAAAATCAAATTCTACTGTAATTGGGATATAAAATATAAATGGTGAGGCTTTAAAATAATTAAAGAAAATAATGTAACACCCCCTGATAATCTTGTCGGATAACTATCAGAAGATGCTACACAGTACACTAAATGTAACACCCTGATACCCTATATAAGTACTATACATATACCTAGTATACATTCAGTAAGTATATAAAGTATGAGGATGTCACTTTTCATTACCTTTTAAAAACCTGTAACAGAGTTCAAACCATAATACGTTACTTTAAATAACATTTACAAAATCATTATCATTATCAAAACTTCATTTATACATATAAATACTTTCTCGTCAGAAATACATCATAATTAAAAGTTATACATGTATGCATCACCCTCTAGTTGGTCTCGATAAACTCTTACTCTTCTCGTGGCATAACAGCTGGACTTCCAGATCAACCGCATATCCACCTGCGCGATTACACAACCGCGCTAAGCCCGAGAGCTTAGTAATACAATTATGAAATATAAACATACATTATAGAAATTCTAACATATAATGATATATCAATTCAATGTACCATTAGTTATTATCATGTTTTTCCTTTTTAATTGCACCTTTCATATATCTTGGCTAATTTCATATTTTATGTACATATATATACATAAACATTATCACCGACCACAATCCATCACTAGTATTCATAATCAATATATCATTACACATATTACATATCATACCAATCATGAATTACATTTCCAATGAAATCAACCATAGATCTCATTACTCATTTCTTTCAACACTTGTATATCACATTGACAACAAAGACAGACTCGGGCCCAAAAGTCACTAATATGCTATTCAATTTTCAGAGTTAATGCTTTGGTTTTGTTATCACATTTATCATTATCATAGACCCAACTAGGCTTCAAGGATTTAGATTCAACCAAGCTTCAAGGGGAACAAAGCATGCTAAGTCTCAACCCAACTTGGCTTCAAGAATCAATCCAACCTAGCTTCAAGAGTTGTAACATCTCAATTAGGCTTCAAGGACTAGACCCAACCAAGCTTCAAGGGGAGTAAAACATGTTAAACTTCTACCCAACTTGGCTTCAAGGATCAAGCCCAACCTAACTTCAAGAGATTGTTACTATCATTAGGCATGCCACCAACAACAAACTCTGAAAATGGAATAACACATTAGTCACACAATTCATTTATTATTTCATTATCCATTTCATTCTCAATTGAATCATTATCTAGGCAAACATGCCTTATTTATCACAATTGAATCATCATAGCCAATCACAATGGCTTCACATCACATTTGAGTTATCATAGCCAATCACAATGGCTTCACATCACATTTGAGTTATCATAGCCAATCACAATGGCTTCACATCACATTATATCTCAAATTACCTTTCATATTTCATCATTGATATATGCAACATCAATTACATTAACTAAACACACATATCATTATTCAATCATACCATCTAGGCATGCTTCAATCATATCATTCACATCATTATAACTCAGAACATTAGTTTCACACCTCTTTATGTCTCAATTCACATTATACACTTCATCATTCAAGCATACATAATCCATTTCTTAAGACACATTAACATCATTCATTATTAAAACATATTGCACATACCTTTTTAGATGATCCTCGTCTCTTTTACACTCAAGAACTACTCCCATCAAGCTATACATAATCAATTACCTCATCATATCCTTCACATTTTACATATTGCATCATTGATGTAACACTACAAAGTACATTATTCATATAACACATTACCATTCACAAGATTCACAATGCATAAAACATAGCATTGTTCATATAGTATCATATGCATCATCATTGTCATCAAATGAATGTTCAATCTCAACAATGCAAGAAGAACAAAGGAACAATCACAGTAGCTAACACCCTCAAGGGACACGGCCAAGCTTATGGCCGTGTCTCTCAACACCAATTCAAGCCGAGGCAGAAACGGGCAAAGGACACGGCCGTGTCTCTCAACAAAAATCAGGCAGTGGCAAACACAGTCAAGGGACACGGCCAAGCCAGTGGCCGTGTCTCTCCAAAATTCATCCAACACGGCCAAGTTTCATTAAGCTTGGCCGTGTCTCTCCAAAATCTTAAGTCTTGGCCGTGTCTCTCATGAACAAAAACCCTAAATATGGCCAAAACTCTTTTAATTGCATTTAAACACATTGTGCACACCATAACCTCATTCAAATGGATCTAAACTATGTCATTAACACTTATTTTACATATTCATCACAATATTCTCATTAACAAAACATTAACAACACATTTAAACACATACTACTTCAAAACCCTAAAACCAACATCATTCTTATTCTTTCAATATCAACATCCACTTAACTTACCATCCTCAAACCAAAACCAACACCAATTTAACTTACAATCAAACTCAACACTTATAAACACATCTCAACCACACCAAATCATAATCCCAACAAATCAAAACTCACTTCAAAAATAACAAGGGAAAACAAGAGAGTACTTACCTCAATTGAAGAAATTTCACAAATCTCCAACTTAACCCTTTGATTCTTCCTTCAATTTGATGTTAGAAATCAAAACACCTCACTTACTCTCTCTTTCCCTTTGGTAGCCGGCCACACCAAGTAAAGAAGAGAAAATGAAGACAAGTCAAACTTCTCTTCTTCTTTAAATCTCCACCAAGCAATCCTAACAAAGCAATTACCAAATTGCCCTCATCCATTTAACTTAACTCTTGTCACTTATATGCCCATTTAAGTAATTTCACATATCACAAATAAATATCCTCTTCCATTGACCATCCCTTTTGACCAACATATATGTTATTTATATTACCATATACCCAACATATACATTATCTCAAAATACATTTTTCCTTTCCAATAACACATAAACATTTAATTCAAATCAAACAACAATTACATCAATACTTCTAGGGCACATTTTGGGATATTACACTAAACAATTCTATAACAATCTGATATCCAATTTAAAATATATTACAATGGCAATCCAACAAAAAATTTTGGCAGAGTCTCCTCTGTAATATTCACTGTCCAAATTTACTTCAACCTAACTTCACCTGTGGAAAAGCACTTCTAACTTTCATTCAAACAAATTCAACTCTAATTGCTCCAAATAATTAACAATCAATCACAATCCAAGTCCAAAATCATATACTATATCAAATTGTACATACATATATATACACTACTATACATTCTCCATAATAAATCTTTATAATGTAAACACAAATTCTAAAATAAATAAGAATCCCATCCAGCACTTATGACATTTATAATTTATAAACTTAACCAATAGTCATACAGTTGTCATTTAAACCACAATACCAATATGAAAACTATAAATAATATACAATACAATAAACTTTACAAAAAGTCATTTTGTCCTGCAGTTAATCTTTGAAACCCTAGCTCTGCAATTATCAATACTGCTCTAGTCCATCTTATCTGTGTCAAAAAAGTCTAACACACTAAGCTTATTACTTAATGGTGCTTTTATACTCTTATTTTGCCACTTAATATTTAAAGAAAATAATTACAATAATAAAATAGTAAATCTCAATATTAAGGAAAACAAGTCAATAAATCAAATATTTTCAATCAAATTTAATTTTTTTCCAAGTAGTAAGTTTCAAGTTCAATATAATTAGTAAAATATAATCTCATTGCAAACTTTAATTAAAAAATTATTGTTCTTTGCACTATTTGTATTTTCACATTTCAAATTTAATTTAATTAAATAAGATATAACTACTACACATTTATTTATCAATCTTTGCAATCATCAACTTTACAATTGTAACAAATATATTTTCAACATACAATTTATATTTTCTATTTACAATTCCTGGCACAACTTATAATAACATTCATAATTCATTTTTTTAATATTTTTAGTAGATTTCACTATTGATTTGACACTTTTTGAACACTTTCTTTCAATTTAACACTTTTGTTCAAACTAATACTTTGAACATTTTGGTTTAATTGAGCATTTTCATAATATTCAATACAATTAAATTTCAGTGAATTACACTTTTTGAACACTTTCTTTCAATTTAACACTTTCCAATACATCCAATATATATATATATATATATTTAATATATTCCAATAAGTTTTACATATACTTTTGCACTTTTTCCCTTATATACTTAATATCAAACCCTAGACTCAGATAACGGGTCATTATTGACAAGTAAATGCACACTTTAAAGTTTAAATATGGCTAAAGACCCACTAATGGCATGAATGTCCACTATTAATAGTGACACAAAGTGTCCAATGATAGTATAAAGTGCCCACTAACACTATAGACGTCCACCCTCTGGCTAGTCATTCAATCTGATATTTGGATTTATCACAAGTACAATAAGGCAATTCACTTATTTCCTTATTCCAAACAATTTCACAATTATAATATTAATTTTTAATAAAACATTTCTTTCTTTCCAACTTTAAATCCTTTCACTTTAACAATACAATAAAATGATCTTTATTTCAATTAATTCCAAATATATATATCATAAAATATTTTTAAATCCCTATGAAGTTATTTTTAGGCATTTTACAAGTATACATATATTCACTCAAGCTTTTCATTCGTTGCTCGCTCACTTCTTATTACACTTATTTGTTTATATAAGTCCTTCTTTAATTATTTTACATATCTTTATAAAGATTACAAACTATAAACAATTATTTCAATTACTTTTGTTATGTATAGAATATATACTTGTACTAAAATAATTTGACTAACTTTATTCATATATCAATTTTATCTTTACACTTTATTTCACATATAATTTTTATCTTTCAATTTCATATTACATAATGCGCTCGTGACAAATAAATTCTAATAAATATCTCAAATTCTCTTCATTAATTCTTTCCAAATATATAAATTATATAAGTTATCATCTTTATTCCAAATGTGTATATTTTATGTATACACTATGTATATCTTATGAATAAATGTATATTTTATAATTTATTCACTTGCCACTAAAACTTTATCATTTCTTTACATATAACCACTTCCTTTCTTTCTAAATATTAACAAACAATATAATTTCACTCACTAAACACTTTTATATACAATTTGTAAATTATCTTAAGTCAGCAAATGGTGTTGTTGTTAGGTATACATTAGGTATACAGTTTGTATATCTAAATATTATTTTCAAGATTTATTTATATCACTTAACTAATCCTTAACTTCTTTTCTTTTTCTTTTCATTATCCTTCATTTCAAGTTATTTTGTATCAATGGTGATCAATCATCATATCAATTCCTTTATCTTAATTCTCAAGTTTCCATATGTCCTCAAGAATACCCCAATATTTTTCTTAACACTTGCAATTTTCACTTACCTATATACTAACTTTTATTAAGTTTAATACTAAACTTTCCTTTCTTAACATTGATTTTCCCCCTTCAATCCTCCTACAATTTTGTACTTCCCTTTCCTCTTTCCCTCACAAATTCTAGATATACACACTTTAATCATATAATTTACAATTGACTTTAAACATAACTTATTTAAACCATAATTATCAAATATTGCTCAAATAGTCACTTTGCTCCATTCACATTTTTTTCTTCCATAATCAATTGAATCAACATTGCATTAACTCCAATTTTACGTATAAACTATAATTTTCAAAGAAAAATACTTCCTTCCTATTCATCAGGTCTTCCATAATCATATAATCCAATATTTAACTAATTTAAAGATTCTCTTAAAGATGATTTTGAGTCAAATAACTAGCAAATACACTTCCAAGTATTCTCTATAACCATAAAAATCAACCTTCAATTAACTCCAAGGTTCTTCCAAACTTGACTTTGAGCCAATTATCCAACAAACACACTTTTAAATATATTATATATAATTATACTTTCAAAATTAAATAATTCCATAACCCTAAACTTCCAAAACCCTAAATTCTTCCATAACCCTAATTCAACACTTAACTAATATATTAGTTAATTTGAACATAGTTTCAATTAAAAACCAATAAATATACTCCTTATACATTGCAAAAATAACTTTATTATCATAAAAGTAAAGTTCCATACTTATATTCTTCACAAATGATTCAATATATAATCTCTTTCACAAATAACTATACTTTACTAATTCACAAGTCTCTTTATGTAATTAAAATAAAGATAAATTCAATTAATAGATAAACAAGTATTATACAAGCACTAACCTCACTATAGTAGCTCTTCCATCACTCTTCCCTTCAATTCCTTGATTTTATAGTGATTTTCTCGTAGAATCTCACATAAACTAGTTATTTCACATCAAAACCCTAAATTATTTTCAATGGATCTTTGATTTTTAAGTAAAATTTGAAAGAAGTAAAAGGAAGAAGAAGATGGAGACGATGGAGATGGTGATGTCATTTTTGGATGATGAAGAAGAAGAAAAAGTGGTCAAACTTGGCATTTTATAATATCTTTGGGTTTTGATTCTATGCATTGCACAAACTTTGTTTCGGTGCATCTACTTTCTTTCATTATCTTTTTAATTTGATTTTTAATTCTATAAAATCATAAAAATATTTGCTTTTATTATTTTAAAGCCCCATTATTCATATTTCATATCCCAATTACAGTAAAATTTGATTCTAGTCCATAAGGACATTTTTGTAATTTTTTCTACTCCAAAATCTTTTTTGAAAATACTAATTAAATCCATATCTAGATTAAAATTTTCACTTATTAAGGCTTAATCAACCTTATTTCTAATAATTTCAAATATCCAAACTACACATAATGTCATAATTAGTCCAATATATACTTATAGAGGTACTAATATAGAAAATTATTATTTAAAATTTTCAGACATCACGACAGTACTATATTGGCTACCCATTTGGGATACATGATGAGTGTGAGCAGGGATTTTCGGCCCCACTCCCATGTGGAATGATTCTTGCGACTTCGACACTGTTAGGCTCAAGGCCTTAGAGAACACAAGCCTAAACCAGGAGAAAATGGAGTTGCCACTAGGATGGGCCGGAAAAAAGAAAAGGGTGGATGACTCAATTTCTAAGGAATTCCCAACTCCCTATTGGGTTCAGAAAGTTGGGTACGTGTGGGGAATGTGAGAATGACCCAGCACCTCCACAACATTCGGTTCATTGAAACCGACCTCCTTTTTAGGTCTTAATATTATAAAATTCTTAAATATAATAATATTATCCATAATACATGCAATCACAAGAATAAATAAACACTTTATTAAAATCACAATGAATTCAAACAAGATAAGTAAATGAACACCCATCTGAAGATGGAAACATGCCCTTACATCATCCAATGTCTAAACTAATAGGATACCCACTAAAAGGTGAAAACGTATTCTTTACATTAATCCCAAAATATAAAAATAATTTAAATTAAACAAAGCTTAACTAATGAGGTATCCACAAAGTGGAGACATACCTCTTACATTATTAATAAACAAATAATAATAAAGAAAATATTCATCCATTCATTCATCATAAATTAAATAAATCAACCATTAAAATTTAAATAAATCATTCATAAAATATATATATATATAACCAATTACATAATCAAATCTAACAGTAAATAAAGCAATAAAAATATAAATTAAGGTTTACATCTTGAATTAGGGTTTCTTGAATGAAATTAGGGTTTAGTGGGTTTAGGTTTAAACATTAAGGTTTTACGGTTTTGGAATTTTTATGAAAATAACATTAGGGTTTACGACTTAAGAAAAGATTAAGGTTTATGAAAGTAGGATTAAAGTTATTTACGTTGAAAAAATATAATTACTGTGGTATTTGCTTTTGCATGAAAGATATGAACAATCACCGAAGCTTAATATGTTGTATTTAAATAGATTCAATTTTAGAGACGTACTTTCATTTGTTGATTCCACCAATAATCAAACTTTGATCCAAATGGAACATTTGCACTAGCCTTATATTTGTTGGTTGAATTGAGAACAAGACAATAAGCTAAGCTACTGCCTTATTAATTCGTTGCCTTGATTGATATTTGAGTTTCATTGCTCACTATTTGATGTTTGAGCTTCGTTGCTCTCTTCCTTTCTGTGTTGCTGGTTTAAGGTTGCTGATACTGCATTGCTCCAATTTTCACAGTTAGCCAAAAGTTCAAAAGTCCCTTTAGCATCTCCTAAAACCTATATTTATAAGGTTATATTAGGTTAAACGGATGCATATCGAATTAGTCGGTTTATTCGACACAAACCAAGCCCATATCAAATTAGGAAAACTTTTATTAGACAAAAACCAATACCATGTTGAATTCAAGTAATCCTAATTCGACAAAATCCAAGTCCATGTCGAATTTGGTTTGTCCATATCGAATTGGTAAACCAAATTCGATATGGACTGCCAACAAACTGCCCCATATCGAAATGGGGCACCAATTTGATATGGGGACTTCCCCATATCGAATTGGAGGCTCCAATTTGATATGGGGTGTGTCCTAACTCGACCATGCCACTTAAAATCAACTCAAATCACGTGAAAAATCAACCAAACCTTCAAATCAGACCCATTTAGGGTTTTGGGTACCTATATCAAATAAAAATCAACCAAACCTTTTAAATCATACCCAATTAGGGTTTTAAAAGTTTAAATAGCTTATTTTAGGCCCTATCAAAATATATCAATCCAATTAACGATTTGGAATTAATACCGGACTAACTAGGGCCAAAATCGAAGGTCTACAATGGGTTCAATGAACTTGTTTTCTCATAGTTTGGCTATCTCCTCCATAATATTCAAGGACCATTTAGGCTTCAGTCTGCAAAGTTTCTATTTAACTGGCTTTATATGATCAAAAGCAGGGATCTTGTGAACTGCTATAAAGGGGTCGAGTCTTGTCAGTATACATATTGAGTTATGGAGTATAGTGAAGTGTTTTAAGTGGGATTTAGTGGTAGTTAGAGTTGAGTTAGAGATAGTTAGGGGCATTTAGGAGCTGTCTAATATATTATTTTTTCAGTTTAAATATGAAATCCTACACAAAAAATTCAAATTTCATATTTTAGTGTACATACTCAGTTACAAAGCATTATGGAGTGTTTTAAGTGGCATTTAGTATCAAATAGAGGTGAGTTAATGATAGTTAGGGGTAGTTAGGGAGATATAACCTCCCCTAATTACCCAAAACTTCATATTGTGACCCACTAAGAAGCCCTAACTGCCTCAATTAGTACACAATATTACTTCAAACACAATCTCGTAACCTCTATACCACTTCATTTAACTTTTGAGAATGTAAAAATTAAAATGAAAGAAAAAAAGAAAGTGGGAGGGAGGATAAGTAACAAAAAGATCCAGATTCTAGTTAAATACAACAAGATCAACAAGTTTCTCTTCAAGCATAATGCAATGTCATAATAATAATAACACAAACATATATGCATTGCTAAAAATATGATCAACCATTTCTTTCATAGCTCGACTTAATATATATATATATATATATAGAGAGAGAGAGAGAGAGAGCTTACCAATTAATGGTTGAATGCAAATAATAAAGAGGAAACCCAAAATTGTAGTGAAAAATGAAGATGAAGCTTGGAGGATATTGATGAAGGAGAGAGAGAAATAGAGAGAATGCAAAGGAGTTGAACGATACTGATATGGGCAAGATGTTAAGCCGAAATTTTCATTTTTTTTAGGTTAAAGGGTATTTTTGTCTAAATAAGTGCATTTTGGGATAATGGTGTTTAAAAAATATTAAACCCTCAGTCAAGGGTATTTTAGAGGTGATTTCACTTAAGTTAAATAGAATTGATGTTCATCTCTTTTTATTTCTTATTTTATTTTTGTCTATTTCATATATATATTAAAAATATTTTCTTGGGAATTTACTAAAGAAAAATATGTTTATTTCATTTTAGATCTCATTCTCCTTAAATAGTTTCATTTTGACTATTTTGCCATTTCAATTAAAAAAATAACATTTTTTAATGTTATCTTTATTTCTCTTTTTTCCTTTTTCTTTTTCTTTTTTCTCTTTCTTTTTCTCTTTCCCCTTCTCTTTATTTTTCTTTCATTCTCTTTTCTTTCTCTTATTTTCTTTTTCTTCTTGTAAGCTTTAAATCTGCGACTATTGTTCTCCTCTCTTACTTTCCGTCTTATTTCTTAACTGTGGTCATCACAATTGCAAATAATAAATTCTTGGTTTCAGCAATAATTTTTTAAAAACATGAGAATTTTTGCAATATTAGTAAGGTCTAATTTTTCATTTTTTTTTATTATAAATATAGATATAATATATTTGGTATCATAAAACAATATATATTTTACAGAAAAGAAAAGTTTTTATTTTTTACATAGTTTTTATTATTAAATCTTTTCCTTTTTTTACATAATATTTAAGAGTTTTTTTAATGGGTTCAGTAGGGTTTTTATTTACTTAGGGTGTGGTTGTGTGATTATAGTGTTTACATAAATATGATTATATTAAACATATAGGTGTTATATAAAAATGTGTTTAAGTGACATATATGGCCATGCTCGTAATACTAATGGTCGTATTTAATTAATATGTGTTTAATATGAGATAAATAAACGAAATACTACAGTATCTTGCATAAACATGATCTTGTCGAATATACATGTGTTATAAATGAATGTGATAAAGTGATTTGAATGTGTTTAAGTGATATATACTACCATATCCGTAACACATATGGTCATGTTAATTAATATGTATTTTATATAATAGCCATATAAATGAAACACAATGGTGTCTTATGTAGACATAGTCATGTTGAGCATACATATGTTATATATGAATGTATTTAGGTGATATACATGGTCATGTTCGTAACACATATGATCATGTTTAATTAATATGCATTTTATATGATACTATATCAATTAAACACTATAATGTCTTATGTTGATATAGTCGTGTTGAATATACAAGTGTTATATATGAATGTATTTAAGTGATATATATGGTTATGTCTGCAATACATATTGCTATATTTAATTAATATATATTTAATATGATATCCATAAAAATAAAATATTACAATGTTTTACGTAAACATGGTCGTGTTAAACATACATGTATTATATATAAATGAGTTTAGGCAATATACACAACTATGTCCACAACACACATAATCATGTTTAATTAATATATGTTTTATATGATAGTCATCAAAATGAATAATATAGTTTCTTATGTAGACATTGTCATATTGAACATACAAATGCTATATATAAATGCTTTTAGATGATACACAACCATTTTTGTAACACATATGGTCATATTTAATTAATATGTATTTTATATATCTGTCAAATAAATAATTTAAGCGAAAATAATGAAAATTTTATTTATTTATTTATTTTATTATTAATTTATCCATTTACTCAAAATAGAAAGTGGTATATTATAATCATATTGTAATAACCTAATTTAAAAAATAAAGAAGAAAAGAAAAAGAAAAAAATGTTTTACGTAGCTAAGAATCGACCTATGACCAAAAGGAGGAGGAGTAAGAGTTTTACCATTAGACTAGGTAGCTTATGCCTATTCATTTATTAATTAAAATCATATATAAAGTATAAATTATTATTAATATTTATAAAAATCAATTAAGTCAATCTAAACATTAATGGAATAAAGAGAAATCATTATTGAGGAGAGAGAAAGATAGAGAAGAAAGAGAAGGAGAAAGAGAAAGAGAAGTCGGATCAATTTTTCTCGCCGGACAGGAAAGAGTGCTAGCTGAAGACGAGTCTAGCACCACCAAGATCGCTGCTGTACTATGCCGAAGCAGCCCTCACACGTTGTCATATTAGTCTGCTTCCTGAGAGCTTCCGTCGAAGATTTCGGTAAATTCTGACTTCATTTCCCAATGAAACTGGTATTTTTGGAACTCTCTCTTTACGAGCTTCATTTTGGTATATTATTTGTAAATTTTAGATCACCTTTAAAATTGGCTGGAATCCAACAATCATCCAGACCATAGTGACCTTCCGATGACTTTTCTAGAGAATAAAAATATTAAATTAAATTAAGATAAACTAATATAAATATATAATAAATGATAATTAGATATTTAAAACTTATTTATTTGGAAATTGTTAATTAAAACTAATTGATTTATTTTAAATAATAATATATAGAATTAATATATATATTTAAATTATAGTATATAAATTATGATTTAAATTATAATAAATAATTTATGATTGAATTAAAAGTATTATAGAATTGATTAATTATGTTTATATATATGTAAGTATGAAATTGATTAACCCATTTGGATTATTATTTATAAGTAATTGAGTTAATTATTAAATATTAAATAAGTTAATTGATTATTTGATTATTAAATAATTTAAATTAAATGGTTAATTATGAACGGGGATTTTTGCCCCCACTCTCATGTAGAATGATTCTTGTGATTTCGGCACTGTTAGGCTCGGGGCCTTAAAGAACATGAGTCTAAGCCAGAAGAAAATAGAGTCACCACCCGGACAGGCTGGGAAAAAGAAAGGGGTGGATGACTCGATTCCTAAGAAATCTCCAACCCCCTATTGGGTTCGAAAAGTTGGGTACGTATGGGGAAGGTGAGAAATGGCCCAGCAACCCACAGCGCCCGGTTCATTGAAACCGACCTCATTTTCAGGTCTTAATATTATGAAATTCTTAATTATTATGATATAATCCATACTACATGCAATAAATAAATACTTTATTAAAAATCATAGCCACGTTCAAACAAAACAAATAAACGGACACCCATCCAATGATGGAAACATATCCTTACATCATCCATTGTCTAAAACTAAATAGGACACCCACCAAAAGGTAGAAAGGTGTCCTTTACATTAATCTCAAAATATGAAAATAATTTAAATTACATGAAAATTAGTTAATGAGGTACCCAATCAAGGGAACAAACCTCTTACAATTTTAATAAATAAATAATAATCAAGAAAATAATTATTCATGATAAATTAAACGAATCAAACATTGAAATCAAATAAATCAATCATCAAAACAAATAAGAAACTACATAATCCCATCTAAAACTAAATAAAGCAATAAATGTATAAGTTTAGGGTTTACATCTTAAATTAGGGTTTCTTGAATAAAATTTAGGGTTTAGAGAGTTTAGGTATAAAAATTAAGATTTTAGGGTTTTGTATTTAGAAAATAGGGTTTAATTTATAGAACTAATATTATTATTATTATTTAAAAATATTAAGTTACTGTGTAATTTGAGAAAAAAGGATTAATTAGGGTTTAGTTTTATAAAATAGGATTTTAATTAAAAACTAACATTATTATTATTTTTCATAAAGAATTATGACCACTGTATAATTTAAATCAAGGTTTATGAAATAATTTCTATGAAAATAATTACTAGGGTTTAAGGTTTACTTTATTGATTAGGGTTTGAGAAAATGGATTAAAGTTTAATGATTATATTATTTACTTAAATTAAAAACTTAGCTACTGTATGAACCAAAATTAAAAAAGAATTTGATGATAGATAGTGTGATGAAGGTTTTAAGGGTAAAGATGATTGTTGATTTAATAAACAAAATTAGATAAACATACCTACATTTGAAGGCTCTACCAAAATTGTTAGATGAAATTCTGGATAAGCTAACACCAAGATAGAAGACTGCTAGCTGCCTTGGATCATCTCTTGTTGTTGGTTCCTTACTTGTGAAAGAATTCCAGGAGCGTCAGTGTGTAAAGCCTCTGAAAATAATTGTCAAAGTCCAAAAGTCCAAAAAATCCAAAGTCCCAAAAGTCCCGTCTCCAAAAATTGTCAAAAGCCCCCCCCCCCCTTTAATCTTATAACTGTGTTATTTGTAGGAAAGCCAAAAAACCTAATACTGCTTTGATAAGGAAATATAAACTCTTTAGGAAAAAAAAATGAGTAAAACAAGGTTTAGGCGAAAATTGCCTGAAGGTGCAGGCTGCGAGGAATTGGGCCTGCTGCGCACGGTGTGCGAGAGACGTGGCGCTGGGCTACTGGGTGCTGCGTGCGAGGGATGTGGGTGAGCTGGCGAGCAAGGCTGCACGCTGGGCTCCAACGCGCAATGGCCTACGGCAAATTGGTCGTGCGTCACTCGCCGATTCATCCGATTTTTATTGTTATTATTTTTTTTTTATTTTTAAAAATAAAAATTATATTTAAAATAAATATTTTTCTTTTTCTTTTTTCTTTCAATATATTAAATAATAAATATTATAAAAATTATTTCATAGTATTTTAAAATATTGGACTGGACTTGGTCAAAAAATAAGGGTCTACAGTTTGCCCCCTACTTGAACGATCGAAGACTATAATAAAAGAGAGTGAAAAATAATATGATTTTTGATTGGGTTTAGAGTCGGACTAACCCCGTACCTGAAGTTGGATTGAGTTCTGGACTCAAAAAATAATTTTGGATTCTGGACCCGAGGGTGAGTTCTGGACTCGAAAAATAATTTGGCTTCTGGACCCGAGGGTGAGTTCTTGACTCAAAAATAATTCGGATTCTGGACCTGAGGTGAGTTCTAGACTAGAAAATGATTTGAATTCAGGACCTGAGATGAGTTCTAGACTCAAAAATGATTTGGGTTCTGAACCCGAGCTGAGTTTTGAACAAAAAAATAATTTGAATTCTAGACCTGAGGTGAGTTTCGAACTCAAAAATGATTTAAATTTTGGACCCGATGTGAGTTTTGGACTCAAAAATGATTTAGGTTTTGGACTCGATATGAGTTTTGGACTAAAAAATGATTTGAGTTCTAGACCCGAAGTGAATTCTAGACTAAAAAATAATTTGGATTTTGGACCCGCGCCTGCAAAAGATAATTGCATATAGTATGATATTAATAAAAAATATGCAAAAAATTTAGCTATTTTTTATCATACCTATATCCTCTTGCCCCCTGCGTGAAAAAATATTTTAAAAGTGCAAAAAATATTTTTAGACACGCAAATAGCTGAATAATTGAATTAAATAATTGAATTTACTATTGAGACATTGTTCATCACTGTTTGCTCACTATTTACTAATAGTAAATTCACTGTGATTTTTTATCACAGGAATTACTGTATTTCCTTTTTCTTTTTGTCTTTTCCTTCATTGTTTGCCTATATAAACATCAGTTGCCACCATTTTTCATTCATACTCACTTTTCATTACTTAGTTGAAGAGAATAGAGAGTTTAGCAGAGAGTTTAGCAAACAAATGGAAAGAATGCATGCTTCAAGATCTGGTACTCGATCCAACGCTGAGTTGTTAGAACTTATTAGACGGTACAAAAATGGAACTATAGATCTACTAGTTGGGATGTAGTTTTATCGTAGTTCAAATAAAAAAACTGAGGTAATGCTGCAATTTAATATTTTAACAGCACAAATATGTATTCATCATTTTTTTTCTTTTTCATTTTATTTTTAGTTTTTTATTTTGAATTTAGTTATCAATCTCTATTCTAATTAGGAAACACTTTAATACTAAAAATAAATTAACTAATGGACTATTAATAAAAATTTAATAAATAAATAAATTTAAATAGAAAGTAATGAGTAATATTAGGCTATAAAACAGTAATATTGGTGAGATGATATAGTTACCTCATATTGGCCTACCTGGTTCAGTGCTAGCATGATTATTGTGTTATCCAGGGCGGAAGGTGTGTCTATAAAACCCGACAATGATATGACATAGCACCTTCTCAGGTAAAACGATCATCCGAGAGTGCGCTTTTGAAAGCTTTATTTTGTAATTACCATTCGAGGAGCGTCCGATAAACAGGAGTGTAGTTCAAGCATTGTCGGAATGATGGATGGACATAACTCATACGTTCCACCTTCCCATGGGAGAGATGACCATTGGCCCAGTTGATTTTACGGAACTAGTCTTTCATACCATGGCCTTTCGGTTCCTCTTACTAACGAGATCCTGACACGTGACGAAATTTAACAGTTAATCAGTATAGAACCTTCACTAAAAGAGCCATTCAAGATAAAAAAAAATGAACCAATTCAGAATCATTGGATGAACTATACTGGACAGATTTATGGAGAAATGGCTAAGCAATACGCAGGGGGATTTTTTCTATATTTGCTCATATCAACCATGTTATGCAGTACCAAATTCGCCATTCATTTATTGGTGTTGAGGGCTCTTGCAGATATGGATTTCTTTCGGCTTTATAACTGGAGTGAAGCTGGCCTTGCTTGTCTTTATCATGGTCTCGACAAGTTATGCAGGAACAAAAAGTCTTTCATTGGCTTCATGGTGATTGTTAAGGTACTATCATCTACCATTTGTCAATTCAACTCATATACTCGCATGAATTTGATTTCCATTATTATTACAGGTATGGGCATATGAGCATAATCTTGTGAGGGTGCCTGGCATTTCTCGAGAGATAGTCGGGTATCCAAGGTTAAATTTTTTATTGTCCGATCGCACAGCAGCTCTCAGTTCTCATCATGTGCACACCCAGTGTTATCACTTGAGTTGTTTAACCTAGGACCAGGTAATAATATTAGTATACTTTAAAATCTGTGTAAAAGTTTACTTATATTCTATCATTTTGTAGGTCAATTTGGCTTGGTGGTATGCTACAAAGGGGGCGAACTGGACTCCTTTCATGAATGTCGTATTGCCTTACCAGCATGCCTGTTGAGTCATTGCTGGTTCTGTGTCTAGTGATTGGTTTCTCAAGGAGAGGGTGTATGAGTAGTTCCTTAGTCTCGAGTGATAGAGGATCCCGATGAACTGCCCGGCGTATACTTTAAATATTACATCAATGCTGGAGAATGTGTGGTGGTTAGCTTAGAATGGTTATGATGTTGAAACCATTCTCTATCCACCGGGTGCGTCATTTATCCAATTTATTAGAGTAGGGCTCTTGAACTTTGACGTATCTCCTATTGGCATTTGGGAAATTCTCGAGGAAGATGAGGATAGTGATGAAGAGGAGTACGACAGAGAGGGAAGAGGGTCCATCCCTCATCCCAGGGCTAGCACCTCTCAAGTAAACATATGTCATTCTATCATTGTAACTACTTCTTTTTCAACTTATCTTGACTATTCTCATGATTATTGCAGGCTACCAGCTCATTTGATCACGAGGCTAGACCTTCCTCTATTGCTCCCCGATTTGCTCTTTCTTATCAATTGAAAGTATTGTCTTATCCTCAAGGCTCTGATATGAGTTACATGGTAGGTCATCTTGTTCAATGATTATTTATGCTATATGTATGCATGATTATGTATGCTCTTACCCGTTTCTTTTCTGACTCATGGTGGATGCTTGAAGAAAAAAATAAGAAACTGCAAGAGGAGTTAGCTGCTAGCCGCCAACAGGTTGCCTATCTTGAAAGATTGTATCGTTAGTCAGAGCAAAACTTTTGAGACTTTCGGTTCCAGGGAATGAGGGATCTTGGTGCTTCATCTTCTAGGGGGGCTTGAACTAATGACCATGAGATCCCTTCAGATGATGTCTGCTATAGGCCTAAGTTTCAAGAAAACAGGAATTTAGGTGCTTTTCCTTCGAGCGAATTCCACATGGGTGACATACCTCCTCCACCATCGGGTGATAATTTTTTTTTTCAGGGCTTTATTTGACAAAGGTCCGCCTCCTCCTTCTCAGTGATCCATCATCGTATTATTTGAGAAAATATTATATTATTATTAATAATGATAATAATAATAATAATAATAATAATAATAATAATAATAATAATAATAATAACAATAATGATAATAATAATAATAATATAATAATAATAATAATAATTTTTACTTTTACTTTTACTGCAACTTTTGACTTTTAATTTTTTTTATTATTTTATATTATTATTTATTATCATCATTATTATTACAGTATACACAGAAATCCTTTCTCTTACAATTCAGAATCCTAAAGCATCACATATTTGCAAAACCAAGAGGAACGCGGCAAGTCAAAAATCGTTTCATCGTTGATTTCCTATCCTTGCGCGTCTCGGTCTCAAGCCATTCTTTGTCAACTTTGATATAGCCAATTTCCTATATAAACTGTCCTTTAATGTTATAACCCCAAACAGAAGCCAAGAAATTCTCCATAAAATTTTATTTCGGTATCAAAATCCCTTTCAATAATTTTAAGTTTTTCTTTATCTTCAACAATGACAAAACTTAATTTGAAGAAAATTAAAGGTTTATTTAAAAATATAAAAGCCATTCATTGGGAACAAATATCTTAGTCTCAAATCTACACTTTGAAGTGCCTTCAAAATGTTAAATTGGACCGTCCTGGAATGTGAATTCTAGGACATTCAAGATAAATGACTTTGAGATATGTCCAGTGATTGAAGAATTTGAGGCCATTCTTGGATATCCAAGTATATCAACCAATGGCATTGCCCATATGGACTTCCAAAACTCAACAAATGATGCAAATGTTGTTTCAAATTTCAAAGCCTGAAGTTTTGCAATTGACTAAAGGTGAGAAAATTCTGCTTGGCCCCTTGATTGGCTTTTGCATTTCTCATTTGGCTCCCACCAAGGCATGGGAACGCATGCTTTGTCTATGGTTGCTTGGACAATTCTTGATTTTTTTCTCCCGATGGTGATATCAATCCACGAGTACTAGATATCATGGACCAAATGAAAGGAGGTTTGCCACCAATACCCGTGATCTTGATCGAGACCCTAGTTGGATTGGATCAATTCAAGTTAGAATCTTCAAGAAGATTGGCCGAAAGTCCCTTTCTTGTACAGGTAATTACCTAAATCGCCCTTTTGGGTTTTCAATTTAGGCCTTTTTATTTTTATTGCTCTAATTTTTGCCTAGTCCACCCTTATGGGTTTTTGGAACTAGCGAGTTGACATAACTTTTGCCTAAGTCGCCCTTGCGGGTTTTCAACTTAGCGGACCCTTTTTTTATTATTGGCTCTAATTTTTGCCTAGACCACCCTTATGGGTTTTTGAAACTAGCAAACCATCCTAACTTTTGCTTAGGGCGGCCTTGTGGGTTTTTAACCTAACAGACATCATTTTTTTTAATTTGTTTTCTTGGGCTTACTGATTTGGCTTCAAGAGTGCCTCTGCTTTCTCGACACTCCATCCATGGGTTTTTTTAGATATTTGCCATGACATCATTCTGCCAGGAAACTTCACCATCACGCTTTTTCATATGCCAATTGGATCAACTGGATTCGCTCTCGAGCTGCAGTTAACATCCGTTGGTTGGTACCTTGGTGGAAGATCACTCATGTCACCACTCGAACATATTTGATGTATGTTTCCCTTGCTGCACTTCATCGAGTTACCTGCTATGATCCTCACCGTCTTATTCATCAGTATGGAGCCGAGCCTCGAGGTTCTGAGTTTACTCCTGATTTGGACATGCCTCGACTGACTGAGGCCTTCTTGAATCGATTGAAGCAAAGCTGGCATGCATGTTACACTTATTGTCTGCTATAGATTTAACATTTGTTAATTCTTTTAGAAAAAATAATGTTAGTATGAACAATAATAAAAATAATAAGAGATGTTTCTTTTCCATTTATAACTTGTCATCACCTTTCACTATTGTGTTATTTATCTCACCACATTTGTTCAAATACTTAAAACAGTGTACATAAAATAATTTTAATATTAACTCCATTTTATTAAATTGAGGAATAGCCAAACATAAAGCCAGCATACACAAGATCGCTCCTGTTGCCAATTAGCCCTTTCGACTTTTCAGAGCTAGCAGACTGCTCTAACATTTGCCAAGGCCCTTTTGGGTTTTCAACCTAGCGAGCTCTTTTCTTTTTTTTATCTACACATAAAACCTCTTTAACCTGTCTATGTTCACCGGCTCACTAAACTCGTTCCCGTCCATGTCTAATATTTTGACTGCACCCATGCTCATGATTTATTTCACAACATATGGTCCTTCCCAAATAGGCCTAAATTTTTTTCTTGGATCAAAGACATTAGGCTTACACTGCTTCAACACTAAACTGCCAACTCTAAACTTTTTGATCTTAAGCCTTCTATTATAAGCCCGAGCTATCTTTCTTTGATACAGTTGATGATGATACAGTGCTTTCAACCTCCTTTCTTCTAATAAAGCTAATTGTGTGTATCTACTTACTACCAACTCCATGTAATATCCCAAAATTTTGAAAATTATAATTTTTAAAAATTAATTAAATGATTTAAAGTATATATATAATTAAGTGAAAAGAAAAGAGAAAGGAAAGATGTGTAAATGATGTAGATATGTAGATATATACAACATATACAAGTCAACATTTTAATAAGGTCAAATGATATTTTAATTATTTAAATATTAATTATATGTTAGTGGAAGATGATATTTAACTTTAATTATATTACAATAATATATATACTTGGTGGAGAATAAAAGAGGAAATTGGTGTGGTTTAAAAGAAATTTGTTGGATTGAGTTGGTGATCACTATTTTCATCTTCTTCTTCCTCCATTAAAGCCAACCATCATCTTCATCAAAGGAAAGAGGGAAGTTGCTTCTTGCTAACTCAAGTAATTGAAGGATTTCAAGTGTTCAAGTTGGAGTTTTGAGGATTTTCTTCATATTTGGTAAGTTTCCAACTTGTTTCCTTGAATTTCTATGAAAGTTTGTATATGTGAATTGGATGTTTGGTGTAGTATGTTTTAAAGGTTCATTTTGGTGTGTTTGAAGTTCTTTTGTCTAGTTAACTATGAAGTTTGGGGTTGGATTGAAGAAAAGGGTTAAGTTTGGTTAAGAGAATAAGAGTTGTGGGTTGTGTAACCTTTGAGTTGTGAAGTCATGGTTGTTATTGTGTATTTTTGTGTTTAATTGAGTTGTTTTGATGTTTACACAAGCATTATGTGGTATAATGATGGATTTGGTTGAGTTTGTATGGAATTCAAAGGGTTAATGAAAGATAATTTTGGATGTGACAATTTTTGTGTCGATATCAGGTTTTTGGCTTGACACGCCTAGTGGCACGGCCATTCCTTTGGGCATGTCAATGGTTCTATTTTTTAGTGTTGGTGACACGAGCAGTGACACGCTCATGTCACTGAGCGTGTCATAGCCACTGTGTTGTTGTAGTATTTACACGTGCGGTGACATGCCCATGTCACTGAGCATGTCATAGCTACTATGTTGGAGTAGTTTTGACACGTGTAGTAAAACGCCTATGACACTGAGCGTGTCATAGCTACTGTGTTGTTGGAGTTTTAAACGTGCAGTGACACACCCATGTTATTGAGCATGTCAAAGCTTCTTTATTGTGGGTTTAGGGCACGGTCATGGATACGTCCATATTGTTGAGCGTGTCATATGTAGAGTTTGCCCTAGATAGTTCTTTTCCTCAATTTCCTTTGTGCATCTTATCCATGTGTTGAGAGGTTTTGTTTATACCTATAAGTTTATCACTTAGTGATTATTTATAATCACATTTGGTTTAGGCTTTGAAGAGACTTGAGTTACCCCAATCCAAGTGTTGAGGGATATCTTGGAAGAGGAAGTTGAAATGGTGTTTGTTGCTTTTAGAGGTAAGTAGAAACTTTGAATAATTATTTATATTTACATGACATTGGGACTCAACACATTTGGTTGGAAAATGTGTTAAGTTACTTACTACATTATTGGTGCATGAGTGATATGCTATGATTTGTACATTGTGAATTACGTTGAAATACCTAAGGTAATTGGGTAATGTGTTGTAAATGAAAAGAAATATGGTATAATGTGATGAGATATGTGGAAACATAATGTAATGAAGTGATAATGAGAAAAAAATGAGAAAAAGATGAGAAAATAAGGCAATGTGCCTAGTTTGATTATGTGACAATGAGAAAGAGATTGATAATGAGAAATATGAATAAATTGTGTGCCTGGTATGTTATTCAAATTTCAGAGTTTCGTGTTTAGCAGCATGATTATGATTTGCCTGCGGGCTAGATGTTGGGCGTCACTGTGAAAATATTTTTGAGGTGAAATGACCAGGTCGTAAGCCTCAAAAACAAATCCTTGAAGCTAGGTTGAGTGAAATGACCGGGTCATAAGCTCAGACCTAGTTGGATTATTACATCGATGTATTGCCTACGGGCTAGACACATGGTGTCACTATAGACCAAAATAGTAACTCTTGAATTTGAATGGCATATTAGATCCTTTTGGGCCCATGCTTCTCTTTGCTTTAATGTGAATTATGAATTATGAAATAATTGAGCAATATCATGAGATATAATGTTAGGAGATATGATATCCTTATGTGTTGTGCATTGGCATTGCATTTGAATTATATTGTTATCAAAATTTGTACCACTAAGCTTTTGGCTTAGTGCGATTGTGATTCATCGCGCAGGTGACAAGGTAGATCCAGTTGAGCTGGAGAGTTCAGCTAGACCAATCGAGTCTAGGCTTGAGATCTTGTGAGCAGAGTTGATTTGGACATCAAAATCAGAGACAAACTGCCAGCATGTATATATTTTATATTTTTGTACATACTTATTTTGATGTATGTAAATATGTATATTCAGCAAACTATCGAAAATGTTTTGGGCATTTCTTTAGTAATGAAGTATACATATGTGTTTTAGCAAATAATATTTGATTTACTATTTATATGATATTAGGTAAATGTTTTAAGTTTATACAGATTTTATAAATGAAGATTTGTTTGTTAAAATGGGTTGTAACATTCTTTTATCCTATATTCATATATTACATATGTTGGGAGTATGTAGTGTATGTATATTGGGTATAAGGGTGTTAAATTTATTTTGGTATCAGAGCCTAGGTTTGAGGTTCTCAACCTATGTGGATTGTAAGAAAAAGAAAATTGAGATTTTTAAATATAGTTTTTAAATATGATATATGCATTGGCATTGGCAGTTTCTGATCTCTGATATGGCAATTTCTACTGTGTTTACAGATATAGGTAGTTATGGCGTCTCAGACACGTCAGTCTGTTGAGGGTAGTGCGGAGTGTGGTTCATGTTGATGGTAGAGATGGAGCTAGAGTTGAGATAATTGGTGGGGTACCTGCTCCTATGCTAAAGAGACCAGCAGTTGATGAGATTCCTCTGGGCTGGGTACGGTATATGGTGGAGCTGTTGAGGCAGGCTCCAATTCAGCTGCCGCCACCATAGCCATAGCCACAATTACCGATGAGGCAATATGATAAGTTGAGAAAATTTAGAGCTGAGGACTTTATGGGTACTAAAGACCCTGCTGTAGCTGAGCAGTGGCTAGATAGAGTCCAGAGAGTGTTCATCCAGCTGTAGGCTACTCTAGAAGAAAAGTTTGATTATGTCAGATCTCTTTTGCAGAGGGATGCATATGATTGGTGGAAGACGGTTCCATATGCCTTGGATGATCCACCAACCTTGGCCTACAATGATTTTCTATGAGAGTTCGAGCATAAGTATACTCCGAGGGAGTACAAAGATGCTAAGAAGATAGAGTTTTTGAGTTTGAAGAGGGATACCAGGGCTGTGTCAGAATATGAGATAGAGTTCACCCAGTTGAGTCAGTATGCTGGCGAAATTATTTCTGATGAGATTGACCGATGTCTGAGATTTGAGGAGGAGTTGAGACCCTCTATCATGTGCATTATCACAGGCTCCCAGTATCAGGATTTTTTCCAATTGGTTGCAGCTGCCAGGAGTGTGTAGAGAGCACAGCATATTGCAGCACCTGCTAAGGATGAGGAGACCAGAGCGAGCCAGGGTCTTCATCTGTGAAGAGAGGCTGAGGAGGATATTTTTTGAGGTTCAGTAGGAGCCAGAGGTAGTATGGTAGGTTAGTACAGCAGTAGAGACAAAGATCAAGACCTACAGTTTTAGTGGCTAGTGCACCGACCCCAGTGGCTCAAAGGCCTGCTCCACCTACTTGTGTTCATTGTGGTAAAGCATACGAAGGTATCAGCTGGTGGAGAGGTATTTTAGGAGTGTTTTTTAGATGTGGGTTACCAGATCATTTTGTCAGAGATTGCCCTAAGCCACCAGAGGATAGACAGACTGATACTGTAGCTTCTAGACCTAGTGTTAGAAGGGGTCGTAGTGGCAAAGGTGCTAGCAGAGGAGGTCAAACATGGTCTAGTTAGAGAGGAGTTTCTACAGTCAGAGGTAGTAGACCAGATGAGGCAAGGCCATCACAGAGGGTTTATGTGATGCAGAGGCAGCTGGATGCTTCAGCTGTTATTGCTGGTACTTTCTCTTTATATGGTACTTCAGTTCTTGCTTTATCAGACCCTATATCGACTCATTCATACATTAGTGCATCCATCTTTCCTGTGACTGAATTGCATTCTGAGTCCCTAGGATTAGATGTTTTGGTGACAAATCCTTTAGGGCATAGTGGGGTAGTTAGCAAGGTGCATCGAAATAGTTCGGTTGTGGTTCAGGGTGAGGAGTTCCTTGGTGACTTGATTGAGATGCCTTTTAGAGAGTATGATTTAATTTTAGGCATGGATTGGTTATCTCAGCATGGAGCTGTGGTAGATTGTCAGCAAAAGTGTGTTACCCTGAGAACCTGTTATGGTAGGAATGTGATGGTATCTAGTGAGCAGAGACATCTTTCATCCATGTTTGTTTTAGCTGTTTCAGCTGGGAGGATGATTCAAAAAGGATGTGAAGCTTATCTTGCTCATGTTGTAGATACCAGAGTAATGGGTTCCCAGCTTGATAGTACATCCACAGTTGCTGAATTTTCTGATGTTTTTCCTGAGGAGTTGCCATGGATACCCCCTGAGAGAGAGGTTGAGTTTGGTATCAATTTGTTGTCTGGTACCACTCCCATCTCTGTTACTCCTTATCGTATGGCACCTGCTGAGTTGAGAGAGTTGAAGGTGCAATTGCAGGAGCTATTGGATAAAGGGTTCGTTCGTCCTAGTGTGTCTCCGTGGGGAGCGCCCATTTTGTTTATGAAGAAGAAGGATGGTATCTTAAGATTGTGCATTGATTACCGGCAATTGAATAAGATGACTATCAAGAACAAGTATCCTTTGCCTAAGATAGATGATCTCTTTGATCAGTTGAAAGGAGCAGCAGTATTCTCTAAGATTGATTTGAGATCAGGGTACCACCAGTTGAGAGTCAGAGATGAGAGATGTGGACGTACCCAATATAGCTTTTCGCACAAGGTATGGGCATTATGAGTTTTTGGTGATGCCTTTTGGGTTGACGAATGCACCAGCAGCATTTATGGATTTGATGAACAGGGTATTTAGACCCTATTTAGATCAATTTGTAGTGGTTTTATTGATGATATTTTGGTGTATTCACATAATGAGGAGGATCATGAATAGCATTTGCGGATTGTATTGCAGACTCTAAGAGAGAAGTAGTTGTATGCTAAGCTGTCTAAATGTGAGTTTTGGCTTGATCAAGTGACTTTTCTTGGTCATGTGGTATTAGAGTTGATCAGAGTAAAGTTGAGGCTATTTTGAATTGGAGTCCACCGAAGACTGTGACAGAGGTTAGAAGTTTTTTGGGTTTGGCAGGCTATTATAGATGGTTTGTGAAAGGTTTTTCTATGATAGCTACTACACTCACCAGATTACTTCGGAAAGGAGTTAGATTCATGTGGACAGATCGGTGTCAAGCGAGCTTTGAGCAGCTGAAGGAGATATTGACTCAAGCTCCTGTCCTTACTTTGCCTATGGAAGGTAAACCTTATGTGATATACAGTGATGCTTCACATAGTGGTTTAGGTTATATTTTGATACAGGAGGGTAGAGTCATTGCTTATGCCGCTCGACAGTTGAAGCCGCATGAGCTGAATTACCCGACACATGATTTGGAGTTGGCAACTATAATTTTTGCTTTGAAAATTTGGCGACATTACTTGTTTGGGGAGAAGTGTTTCATTTATTGTGAACCTCGGATTCCGCCAAAAAAGGATCCGGGCGAACGTTCACTCGTTGTCGGGAGTCGCCACTCAGTTTATTTTGTTCGAAGGGAAAAACTAAGAAAACCCTTGTTTGACTCCAATAATGCATCCAATGTAAAGGCTTCTAGTCTGCGAACCCAAGGAGGATTCGGGGACTATGTCATGCATTTGACTAACTTGCAAAAAGAACAAATTTAAAAGGAATGAAGAAAAGAAGAGACAGATTGTTAGTAAATTGTGGACTTGCTATTTGGGGTGAATCTCAAATATGCCTACATACTCCCGTTTGAATAGGAGATCAAAGCCCATGTAGTTCGGAAAAGCCTATTTAAAGGCGATGAAAATTATGCTTCATGCATGTGTGTGTGTATGCTTCGTGCATTGTCGGGCATTTTACCAGAGTTGTGAGTTTTAGCACTTAGTGCTAAATGGTGAAATTTAGGCACTTTATACCAAAGGAGTGCAATTTAGGCTTCATGCCAAATGTGAGATTTTGAGCACTTAGTGCTTCGTGCTGGTGTCGGGCTTCATGCCAAGTATTGATCGGGCTTTTTGCCAAATTTGTGAAATTTAGCACTTAGTGCTAAATGGTGAAATTTAGGTACTTTGTACCCAAAGGATGTAAATTTTGGGCCTTTGGCCTGCATTGTCGGGCTTTATGCCAAAATGGTGAGTTTTAGCACTTAGTGCTAAATGTGAAATTTAGGTACTTGGTACCGAAAAAGGTGCGATTTAGCTCCGTGCCAAAAAGTTGATTTTAATTGTGAAATTTAGGTACTTTGTACCGGAAAGATGTAATTTGGGCTTCGTGCCAACAGATTGATTAATTAGTCCATTAGACCTAAAAGGATTAGGTCTTTGACCAAGAAGAAATTGAGAAGAAGATGGAATGCTTATGAAATGTTTAAATTGACAAAGAATTGATTAGAATATTACCTTGCTTAGGATTTTAAAATGGGAAAAAGGACGGCGGTCGGACCGCCGTGACCGCCGGTCCGGGCGGTTGGGCGGCGGTTCTCACCCCAAAAACCGCACCGAAATCCGTGTTTTCCCGTTCAAACTGATTTTCTGGGAGCTGCGGACCACCAAAAATTATTCCGAGACCATACTTGTGATCCTTGCATCGCTCCGGACATTTCAAGTACCATGAAGGCATACTTTCGGTGAACTTTGCCGCGGTCGACCGGTCTGGCTCGATTTTTTGCAGTCGGCTTTCCGAGCCTTAAAATTCGAGTGTTCACAATTGCCCCCCACTGGGGCCCATAAAAATGATTTATGGGACTCAGTGGTCTTCTGAAGAGCGAATTTTGAGCGAGGGGTAAAGAATCCGCCTTTTGGCACTTCTGGATTGCTTGCAACACTTCTGATCGCATTCCGACTTTTCTGTACCTGCACTTTCATTTAGCACAAACAGTACATATGTATGCATGATGTCACCTTTTATTTTCATAAAGGCATTTATTTGCTTCTTTGCACCCATTGTATGCACAACTGGACCAAGAGCCTTCAAAAGATGTAAATGATCAATATGGGTAGATATGGGTTGCTTTCTGTCACCATTCTTAGGTGGATATTGATGGATTGGGATTTTATTTATTTCCAGTAAAGAACTTAGAAATAAATTCTAGGAATCTTTCCTTTGCATGTACTTGAAATAGCCCTAGTAATGAACCAGAAGTAATACCAGGCTTTGCTGTGTTCTGCTATCAGTAATTATTTCTAGTAAAGAACTTAGAAATAATCCTATAGGAAGTCAATCCGGCTGGGGAAGGAACTCGAATTTTTCTGAAGTTGCCCCCAAATTATTCCAAATAATGAAGTTGCTGAATTTTGACCAATTGAGAAGCTAAGGAGACGTGCATTGCTGCAGGAGCTGGAGGGTGAGGATGTGGTTCCTCTTAACGAGGAGAAGACAGATGCTGCAGAGAGTTCCGGAGCTAAGGAAGATACCGAAGACTCTGCCCCACGTAGGAGGCGTAGGATTTAGATCCCATGTAACACCCCCACATCCAATGCACACACACTACAATCACAACAATGTAGCATAAGTGCACCAAACATAGGGATGCTACGGTTTTCTTCAACATTCAAAACATTTTAAACTTGATACAATACCCTAATCATTATACATTATAGAAATTAAGTCATTGACTTAAAATATAAACATGTTAGATATACATATATACATTTAAATATTACACAGCGGAAGTTATAAAATAGGTACATATTTACATTATAAACATTACTTTACAAAATATAAAAGAAGTATACATGATTGGCAAGTCTGCTCTGATCTTTAAGTCCTCAAAAAAAAAATCAACTCTTCACTGTCTACTCTCACTCGGTCTTGATGAACTCTCGGGTTCAACTCTACCAACTCTATTACCTGCGCAATCAAACACTATCGCGCTAAGCCAACGGCTTAGTAAGATAAAACATGCTAATGTTTTGCTTTGATGCAATGCAATGCCAATTCTCAATCCATATTATACATGTAACATCATATATGCAAAACTAACAACATGCCTTTACATTTCATAACTCAACATAAATAGACATATCATATTTCAACATCTTATCATATACCTCATTAGTATTCATTTAATCATTCATAATCAACATTAAGCAAAGACAAGCATGGGCCCAAGACACACTAATATGCCATTCAATTTTCAGAGTTAATGTTTTGGTTCTATCATCACATTTATCAATATCATAAACCCAACTAGGCTTCAAGGATTAAGTTCAACCAAGCTTCAAGGGGAGCAAAGCATGCTAAGCTTCAACCCAACTTGGCTTCAAGAACCAACCCAACCTAGCTTCAAGGGTGGTAACATCTCAATTAGGCTTCAAGGATTCAATCCAACCTAACTTCAAGAGATTGTTACACTTATTAGGCATGCCACCAACAACCAACTCTGAAAATGGAATAACACATTAGCCACACAATTCATTTATTATTCAATTATCATTTCCATTCTCAATTCTCAACAACATTTAGGCAAACATGCCTTATTTCTTTCAATTGCATCACATCATAGCCAACCACAATGGCATTGTCTCATATCATGTCTTATTTGAATTATCATTGCATCTTTGATATACATTTCAATATTCATTACTCATGAAACACATTACCATTTACAATGCATAACATGACATTATTCAATCTCAACAATGCAATTAGGGTAAAGAACAATTGATATGATTCATAGCTTTAGAACCTTACACATGTAATTGATTATATCATTCATTGATTCAAGTGTATTTAAAATGTTTAGGGTTAGGTTTAGGGACCAACCTACCCTTTGAGAACCAAAGCAATGCAAAAAGAACAAGGAAGTAAAACCTTAACCTACACAATTGAGGGACACGGGCAGCCACTTGAGGGACACGGCCAAGCTTGTGGCCGTGTCACTCAAACCAATTGGACAGTAAGCAACACGGGCAAGGGACACGGCCAAGCTTATGGCCGTGTCTCTTAAACCAAAACTCACAGTATCTAACACGGCTTGGGAACACGGCCGTGTCTCTCAAAACTAATTCAACACACGCAAAAGTTTCATGACTTGGCCGTGTCTCCCAAAACACAAACCCTAATATGCAAAATTCTCCTCCAATTGCACTCAAACTCATCAAACACCATATAACATGTTTCAAATGAATGAAAACAATGTTCTAAACACAAATTCTACATGTTTATCACAATATTCCTTATTAAAACACATCAACCAAAACATTTAAACATATACCATCTCAAACCCTAAAACCAACTTTACACTTGAACTTCCACTATCAAAATCCATTTAAACTTACAACCTTCACAACCAAACCAACCTCAAATCAATCTTTTAACTAACAATCAACTTTAACATTTGTAAATACATATCAAACACACCAAATCATCAACTCAACAATTCACAATACACCTTAGCCACAACTTCCAAATTAATAAAAGAAAAACAAGAAATTACTTACCTTATATGAAGAAATTCCACAAATCTTTCACCAAATCTCTCAATTCCTTCATCAATTTGAGTATAGCATCAAGAACACTTCTCTTTCCCTTTGTCTTCTTCAATGGCCGGCACAAACATGAGAAGAAAAGAAAATTCAACAAAGTCAAATGACTTTTCTTCTTTAAATCTCCACCAAGAGATTTTATCCAAGCAATTACCAAAATGCCCTCAATCATATAACTAACTTTTTGTCTTATATAAGCCCATATATACAATTACACACTCAACAATAAAATATCTTCTTCCACTAACCAACACCTTGACTCTTCTTTGACCCATTTATATGTTATATATATCAACATATACACAACATATACCATTCTCTCTAAACCCTAAATCCTTCCCAAAACACATATACTTTTCTTTTCTCAATTCTTTATCTTGCAATTTAAAACAACCACAATAACAACAACATACAAAACTTCTAGGGCATAAATGAGGATATTACAATTCTCCCCCTCTAAAAAGAAATTTCATCCTCGAAATTACCTGATATCAAGGCCGAAACAGCTGAGGATATTGCTTTCGCATGGTTTGCTCATTCTCCCAAGTTGCTTCTTCTTTTGCATGATTCTTCCAAAGAATTTTCACTAATGGCACTCTCTTGTTCCTCAATTCTTTCACTTCCCGTGCCATGATAGCAACTGGTTCCTCTTCAAATGTCAAGTCTGGGCTCACTTCAATAGATTCAAATGGCAACACATGAGATGGATCCGACCTGTACCTTCTCAACATAGAAACATGAAACACATTATGAATACGATCCAACTCAGGTGGCAAAGCAAGCCGATAAGCCACTGGCCCAACTCTTTCCAATACTTCATATGGTCCAATGAAACGAGGACTCAATTTTCCTTTCCGACCGAACCTCAAAATCTTCTTCCAAGGAGATACTTTCAAAAATACCTTATCCCCAACATCAAACTGAATATCTCTCCTTTTTAGATCCGCATAAGACTTCTGTCGGTCCGAAGCTGCTTTCAATCTGCCTCGAATCAACTTCACTTTCTCTTCAGTTTCTTGAATCAAATCAGGCCCAATCAACTTGCTATCACCAAGTTCACTCCAACAAAGAGGTGTTCTGCACCGTCTGCCATACAATGCCTCGAATGGGGCCATTCCGATGTTGGATTGGTGACTGTTGTTGTAAGCAAACTCCACAAGAGGTAAGAATCTATCCCAACTTCCAAAGAAATCGATGACACAGCTTCTCAACATATCCTCAACAATCTGTATCACCCTCTCAGACTGTCCATCCGTCTGTGGATGAAAAGCAGTACTGAAGTGTAGTCGAGAACCCAAAGCTCTGTGCAAACTCTTCCAAAATCTTGAAGTAAACCTGGGATCTCGATCAGACACCAAAGAAGTTGGAACACCATGCAATTTCACAATCTCCTGGATGTACAGCTCAGCCAACCTCTCCAAAGAATAATCCATCCGAACTGGGAGGAAATGAGCTGTTTTAGTCAATCTATCCACAATCACCCATATGGCATCATGTTTCTTTTGTGTCAATGGCAAACCAGACACAAAGTCCATGGTCACTCTATCCCACTTCCATTCTGGCACTGACAACGGTTGAAGCAACCCAGTTGGAACTTGATGCTCTGCTTTAACCTTCTGACAAGTGAGACATTTCGATACAAACTCAGCAACGTCTCTCTTCAACCCAATCCACCAGTAATGCTGTCTCAAATCATGATACATCTTGGTGTTGCCCGGATGCATAGAAAACATCGACTGATGTGCCTCTTCCAAAATGACCCTCTTCAAATCAGCATTATCGGGTACACAAAATCTGTTCTTGAACCATAGGCTCCCATCATTCCTCACAACAAAATCTCTACTCTCTCTACTCTGACAATCTGCAATAATCTTCTGAATCTTCTTATCAGTCAACTGAGCCTCTTTGATCTGATCCAACAAAACCGGCTTCAATTGCAACTGTGCCAATAATGCACCATCATCACAAAGTACAAAACTGGCACGCAAAGCTCTCAACTCAACAAGCAACGAGAGCGAGTAAACTGTTAAACCAGCTAAAGACTTCCGACTTAAGGCATCAGCAACTACATTTGCTTTACCTGGATGATAATCAATCAAGCAGTCGTAGTCTTTAATCAATTCCAACCATCTCCTCTGCCGAAGGTTGAGCTCTTTCTGAACACCCAAATACTTCAAACTTTTGTGATCAGTGTAAATGAAACATTTCTCCCCAAACAGATAATGGCGCCAAATCTTTAATGCAAACACAATGGCTGCCAATTCCAAATCATGGGTGGGGTAGTTAAGCTCATGCGGTTTCAACTGACGAGATGCATAAGCTATAACTTTCCCTTCCTGCATCAGCACACATCCCAAACCACTATGTGACGCATCACTGTAGATCACATATGGTTTGCCTTCTACAGGTAAAGTAAGAACAGGCGCTTGAGTCAACATATCTCTCAACTGCTCAAAGCTAGCCTGACACTGATCCGTCCACACAAATCTCACTCCCTTACGAAGCAATCTGGTGAGTGGAGTAGCTATCAAAGAAAACCCTTTCACAAACCGCCGGTAATAGCCTGCCAAACCCAGAAAACTTCTAACCTCTGTCACTAACTTGGGTGGACTCCAATTCAAAATTGCTTCAACTTTACTTGGATCAACTCTGATGCCTTCTGCTGAAACAATATGTCCAAGAAAAGCTACTTGATCCAACCAGAACTCACACTTCGACAATTTGGCAAATAACTGCTTTTCTCTCAAAATCTGCAACACAATCCGCAGATGCATATCATGTTCCTCTTCATTCCTCGAATACACCAGGATATCATCGATGAAGACCACTACAAACTAATCCAAATAGGGCCTAAACACCCTATTCATCAAATCCATGAAAGCTGCAGGTGCATTCGTCAGACCAAAAGGCATAACTAAAAATTCATAATGCCCATACCTGGTCCGAAATGCGGTCTTCGGAACATCTTCAGCTTTGACTCTCAGCTGATGGTACCCAGATCTCAGATCAATTTTAGAAAACACAGCTGCATCCTTCAATTGATCAAAGAGATCATCGATTCTAGGCAAAGGATATTTATTCTTAATTGTCACCTTGTTCAATTGCCTATAGTCGATACATAACCTCATGGTACCATCTTTCTTCTTCACAAACAGCACAGGAGCTCCCCAAGGAGAAACACTGGGGCGAATGAATCCCTTATCCAACAGCTCCTGTAATTGCACTTTTAACTCTCTTAGTTCTGCTGGTGCCATTCTGTAAGGAGTAATCGAGATAGGAGTGGTACCAGGCAACAATTCAATACCAAACTCCACCTCTCTCTCAGGCGGCAATCCTGGCAACTCCTCAGGAAAAACATCAGGGAACTCTGCAACTGTGGCAATGCTATCAATAGGAGAACTTCTTACTCTAGTATCTATCACATGAGCAAGATAAGCTTCACATCCCTTTCTAATCAACCTCCTGGCTGCAACAGCTGAAACAAATAAGGAGGCTAACTGTTCCTGCTCATTAGATACTATCACCTCTCTACCATCACTAGTTCTCAAAGAAACAATCTTCTTTTTACAATCCACCACAGCTCCATGTCGAGATAGCCAATCCATGCCTAAAATCACATCATATTCCTTAAATGGCATCTCAATCAAATCTCCAAGGAACTCCTCACCCTGCACCCTCACTGCACTATCCCGATGCACTTTACTCACAATCACATTATGCCCTAACGGATTTGTCACCAAAACATCAAATCCTAGGGACTCAGCATGCACATCAAACACAGGCAATACAGATGCACTAATATAAGAATGGGTGGAACCAGGATCAATCAAAGCAAGTACTGCAGTATCAAATAAAGAAAAAGTACCAGCTATGACCGCCGATGCATCCGGCTGTCTCTGCATAACATACATCCTCTGGGAAGAACCAACCTCCTCCGGTCTAGTTTCCCTGGATGTAGCACCACCTCTAGAACTGAACCCTGCTCTACCACCTCGGCTGGCACCTCTGCCTCCTCTACCTCCCCTCACACTGGCTCGAGAAGCGGCAGAATCAACTGGCATAAACTCCTGTCTCTTCGGACAGTCTCTCACAAAGTGATCCGGTGGCCCACACCTGAAACAAACCCCTGCAACACCAGCCTTCCAACAAGGACCACCATGTGGCCTCCCACAATGGATGCAGATAGGTAAGGTGGATCTCTGAACCATAGGGGTCGGAGCACTTGCCACTGAAGCTGCAGGTCTATATCTTTGCCTCTGGAACTGCACTGATCTACCTGCTGGTCTCTGGCTTCTACTACTCCGAGGAACAAAGCTTCCTCTACCCCTCTTTGCTGAAGAAGACCCTGCCTCGAACTGAGGCCTTCTCACTCTGACCTCTTCCTCTGATGCAGCTGCAATCACTTGAGCCCTTTCTACATCTCGAGCTGCTGCCACTAGCTGGGAGAAATCGTGATATCTAGACCCGGCCACTAAGCACATGATAGAGGGTCTCAATCCCTCCTGAAACCTCCGGCATCTATCTATCTCATCAGCAATAATGCCACCAGCATAATGACTCAATCTAATAAACTCAACCTCATATTCAGTTACAGTCTTGCTATCTTGCTTCAAGCTCAAGAACTCCATCTTCTTCATATCCTTATACTCCCTTGGAGTATACTTCAACTCAAATTCTCTCAAGAAATCAGTGTAAGACAGTGTTGGAGGATCATCCATAGAATGGGGCACCGTCTTCCACCAATCGTAGGCATCCTTCTGTAGCAAAGATCTTGCATAGTCAAACTTTTCCTCTGAGGTGGCTTGCAACTGAACAAATACTCTCTGAACTCTGTCAAGCCACTGTTCTGCCACAGCTGGATCAACTGTGCCTAAGAAATCCTCCGCTCCATATTTCCTCAGTTTATCATAATGCCTTACTGGTACTGAAGGCTGAGGGGGTGGTGGCTGTGGTTGCACAGGTGCTTGTCTCATAGCTTCCATCATATTCCTAAACCAGGCTGGCGGAACCTCATCACCTACTGGTCTACCCGACCCAGAAACAGGTGCCTCACCATCACTATCAACCCTAGCTCCATCCTCAGGAGCAACACTCTCCTCACTACCCTCAACCGATTGTCTCAAATGAGGATCCATCAACACCTACACTGCAAACACAAAAAAAAGACACACCTTATTAAAGATCAGAGGTTGCCAATCCCAAACATATGTGTTATTTAAAACCACTTTTTAAGTAAAAATATTCTTTTTATTACATTTTACCTAGGTTGAGAATCTCAAACCTAGGCTCTGATACCAAAACAATTGTAACACCCCCACATCCAATGCACACACACTACAATCACAACAATGTAGCATAAGTGCACCAAACATAGGGATGCTACGGTTTTCTTCAACATTCAAAACATTTTAAACTTGATACAATACCCTAATCATTATACATTATAGAAATTAAGTCATTGACTTAAAATATAAACATGTTAGATATACATATATACATTTAAATATTACACAGCGGAAGTTATAAAATAGGTACATATTTACATTATAAACATTACTTTACAAAATATAAAAGAAGTATACATGATTGGCAAGTCTGCTCTGATCTTTAAGTCCTCAAAAAAAAATCAACTCTTCACTGTCTACTCTCACTCGGTCTTGATGAACTCTCGGGTTCAACTCTACCAACTCTATTACCTGCGCGATCAAACACTATCGCGCTAAGCCAACGGCTTAGTAAGATAAAACATGCTAATGTTTTGCTTTGATGCAATGCAATGCCAATTCTCAATCCATATTATACATGTAACATCATATATGCAAAACTAACAACATGCCTTTACATTTCATAACTCAACATAAATAGACATATCATATTTCAACATCTTATCTTATACCTCATTAGTATTCATTTAATCATTCATAATCAACATTAAGCAAAGACAAGCATGGGCCCAAGACACACTAATATGCCATTCAATTTTCAGAGTTAATGTTTTGGTTCTATCATCACATTTATCAATATCATAAACCCAACTAGGCTTCAAGGATTAAGTTCAACCAAGCTTCAAGGGGAGCAAAGCATGCTAAGCTTCAACCCAACTTGGCTTCAAGAACCAACCCAACCTAGCTTCAAGGGTGGTAACATCTCAATTAGGCTTCAAGGATTCAATCCAACCTAACTTCAAGAGATTGTTACACTTATTAGGCATGCCACCAACAACCAACTCTGAAAATGGAATAACACATTAGCCACACAATTCATTTATTATTCAATTATCATTTCCATTCTCAATTCTCAACAACATTTAGGCAAACATGCCTTATTTCTTTCAATTGCATCACATCATAGCCAACCACAATGGCATTGTCTCATATCATGTCTTATTTGAATTATCATTGCATCTTTGATATACATTTCAATATTCATTACTCATGAAACACATTACCATTTACAATGCATAACATGACATTATTCAATCTCAACAATGCAATTAGGGTAAAGAACAATTGATATGATTCATAGCTTTAGAACCTTACACATGTAATTGATTATATCATTCATTGATTCAAGTGTATTTAAAATGTTTAGGGTTAGGTTTAGGGACCAACCTACCCTTTGAGAACCAAAGCAATGCAAAAAGAACAAGGAAGTAAAACCTTAACCTACACAATTGAGGGACACGGGCAGCCACTTGAGGGACACGGCCAAGCTTGTGGCCGTGTCACTCAAACCAATTGGACAGTAAGCAACACGGGCAAGGGACACGGCCAAGCTTATGGCCGTGTCTCTTAAACCAAAACTCACAGTAGCTAACACGGCTTGGGAACACGGCCGTGTCTCTCAAAACTAATTCAACACACGCAAAAGTTTCATGACTTGGCCGTGTCTCCCAAAACACAAACCCTAATATGCAAAATTCTCCTCCAATTGCACTCAAACTCATCAAACACCATATAACATGTTTCAAATGAATGAAAACAATGTTCTAAACACAAATTCTACATGTTTATCACAATATTCCTTATTAAAACACATCAACCAAAACATTTAAACATATACCATCTCAAACCCTAAAACCAACTTTACACTTGAACTTCCACTATCAAAATCCATTTAAACTTACAACCTTCACAACCAAACCAACCTCAAATCAATCTTTTAACTAACAATCAACTTTAACATTTGTAAATACATATCAAACACACCAAATCATCAACTCAACAATTCACAATACACCTTAGCCACAACTTCCAAATTAATAAAAGAAAAACAAGAAATTACTTACCTTATATGAAGAAATTCCACAAATCTTTCACCAAATCTCTCAATTCCTTCATCAATTTGAGTATAGCATCAAGAACACTTCTCTTTCCCTTTGTCTTCTTCAATGGCCGGCACAAACATGAGAAGAAAAGAAAATTCAACAAAGTCAAATGACTTTTCTTCTTTAAATCTCCACCAAGAGATTTTATCCAAGCAATTACCAAAATGCCCTCAATCATATAACTAACTTTTTGTCTTATATAAGCCCATATATACAATTACACACTCAACAATAAAATATCTTCTTCCACTAACCAACACCTTGACTCTTCTTTGACCCATTTATATGTTATATATATCAACATATACACAACATATACCATTCTCTCTAAACCTTAAATCCTTCCCAAAACACATATACTTTTCTTTTCTCAATTCTTTATCTTGCAATTTAAAACAACCACAATAACAACAACATACAAAACTTCTAGGGCATAAATGAGGATATTACATCCCAGGGTGACTCCATTGTCTCTCTCTCTCTCTCTCTCTCTCTCTCTCTCTCTCTCTTTTAACGTTTTGGACGTGTGGTTTGACTCTTTTTGATTGGTTTTTGGTACTTTATGAAAGAAATGACTTTTTTTTTTGAATGAATGACTCCCTTGGGAATGAATGACTCTTCTTGGCATGACTCTTTCCTTTGCTTTCCAAGCATTATCTACTTTATTTACTTGCTCTAATTTTTGCCTAAGCTGTCCTTTCGGATTTTCAACTTAGCGAGCTCTTACCCATTCTTGCCTAAGCCGCCCTTTGCGGGTTTTCGACTTAGCGGGCCCCACTATTGCCTAAGCCGCCCTTTGTGGGTTTTCGGCTTAGCGGGATTTTTCTATTCTTTTCTTCTTTTTTTTTGTTTTTTTGTTTTTGTTTTTGTTTTTGTTGTTTTGTTTTTTTTATTTTATTTTTTTTTTGGCAAAAGAAAAATGAATAAATGATTTTTATTAAAATTTAGACCGTGCTCAAGGAGAGCTGCCTACATATCTCGAATTAGTTTGCGAGAATCAGGTCTAATGTAGTTCATCTCAATGCATGATCATGCATAATATTTCTTCAGTTGATCCAGATTGCATGGGTTTGTGAACTCCAAACCATCCAAATCAGACAAGATGACGGCTCCGCCGGACAGTATTTTCTTTAAAATGTAGGGTCCCGCCCAATGATGACGAAACTTCCCACGAGGATCTGTAACAGGTGTTCTGATCTCCTTCAAAACCAAACAACCTTCTTCCAACTTTCGATCTTTGACCTTTTTGTTGAAATGTCTGGCCATTCGCCTTTGATACCCTTGAATCTGATGTAGAGCTTGAAGTCTTTTTTCATCCAAACTCAACAACTGATGATGATAATTGCTGATCCATTCAGCTTCATTTATCTGACTTTCTTGAATTATCCTCGCCGATTGAACTTCCAGTTCAATGGGGAGTACTGCTTCCATTCCGTATACCAATGAATACGGGGTTGCCCCATTAGGAGTTCTAACTGATGTTCTGTATCCCCACAAGGCCAATGGCAACTTCTCATGCCAACGCCTATGTTCCTTGATCATTTTTTGTATGATCACCTTTATAGACTTATTCGCTGCTTCTACAGCTCCATTTGTTTGGGGTCTATAAGGAGAGGACCTATGATGCTGGACATTCTTATCCTTCAAGAGCTTAGCAAATTCTGCTTGGAAATGAGTTCCATTATCAGTGATAATTTCAAACGGCGTTCCGTACCGACAAAGGATGTTGGTTCGGACAAACTGTGCTGCCTTTTGGCATTTAATTCTGCATAGGAAGCTGCTTCAACCCACTTTGTGAAGTAATCCACTGCTACCAAGATAAACTGATGTCCATTTGATGCTTTTGGATGTATTTTGCCAATTATATCTATTCCCCAAGTAGCGAAGGGCCATGGAGAAGTGATCGGGTTCAGGGCAACGGGAGGTTGCTTCTGCAGCTTAGCAAATATCTGACACTGATGGCATTCTTGCACAAATGCCACACAGTCTGCATTCATGGTGGACCAGTAATATCCTAGATTGGCTATTTTCCGAGCTAAGGCAATCCCATACATGTGTGGTCCTGATTCGCCACCATGTACCATTTCCATTATTTGCTTGGCCTCCGCTTCACTCACACACCTTAGGTGCATTCCATTCCAACTTCTTTTGTAGAGGATATCTCCATTGAGAATGTAACCTGTGGCAAGCTGCCTTATTGCCTTCTGATCAACCTTTGATGATCCCTCCGGATAATTTCCATCCTTGAGATAGGTCTTGATATCCCAAAACCATGGTTTACCATCGGCCAAGTGCATTACATGGGCAGGTTGCTTTTGAAGCTGAACTTTCAATGGACGAATGACTTTCCCCTCCCTGATATTGATCATGGAAGCTAAAGTAGCCAAGGCATCAGCAAACTGATTCTTTGCTCTTGGGAGATATTCGAAGGACAGATCATTGAACTGTTGTGCCAAATGATCAAGGCGTTGTAGGTAAGGAACCAAACGCTCTTCTTTTATCTTCCATTTCCTTAAAGCTTGTGATACTATTAAAATAGAATCACCATAGACCTTTAGGTCCTTAATCCTCAATTCCAGGGCGGCTTCAAGCCCATTGATGCAAGCTTCATATTCTGCTTCATTGTTTGTGCAGCTAAAGTCAAGTTTAACTGCGAATGGAATGTATTCTCCACAAGGAGTTTTGAACACAATTCCAATTCCGTTTCCATGATAATTGGATGCTCCATCAAAGTACATCTCCCAAACACTTCCTTCCACATTCAAGAGGTCTTCGTCAGGGAAACCCACTTCTCGCATCTCGTCATTCACGGGTAATTCTGCTAATTGGTCAGCTATCGCCCCGCCTTTCACAGCTTTCCTTTGAACAAATTTCAGGTCAAAGGCTGCCAATGTTGACACCCACTTAGCCATTTTGCTGTCCAAAACAGGCCTCTCCATAAGGAATTTCAAGGGACTCTGTTCTGCAATGACATAAGTAGTGTAAGAAGACAAGTAGTGTTGTAACTTCGTACAAGCCCAATGCAAGGCTAAACACAACTTCTCAATCTTGTTATACTTTAACTCATAGTCCAGCATCCTTTTGCTGAGGTAGTAAATTGCATTTTCCACCTTTGTATCCTCAGCTTCTTGAGCTAGCATTGCCCCCATGGCTTCATCTGTTACAGACAAATACAAGAGCAGAGGTTTTCCCATTCTGGGAGGTTGTAGAATTGGCGGACTTAACAAGTATTCTTTGATCTTGTCGAAGGCCTTTTGGCAATCTTCATTCCATTCTTGTGAAGCACCTTTCCTTAGTAGCTTAAAGATAGGACCACAAGTCTCAGCCAACTGTGATATGAATCGACTGATATACTGTAATCTACCTAGCAAGCCTCGAATCTCTTTTTCTGTTCTTGGCGGAGGCATTTTCAGAATAGCCTTTGACTTTGCTGGATCAACTTCTATTCCTTTTTTGCTGACCAGATATCCCAAAAATAAGCCCGATGTCGCACCAAAGAGGCATTTTGCAGGATTAAGCTTCAAATTGTACTTGCGAAGTCTAAGGAAGAACTTCTCAAGTGCTTCAACGTGTTCTTCTGGAGATTTTGACTTAACAATCATATCATCAACATACACTTCTACTTCTTTGTGAATCATGTCGTAAAAGACTGTTGTCGCCATCCTTTGGTAGGTAGCCCCTGCATTTATCAACCCAAAAGGCATAACCCTGTAGCAGAAAGTGCCCCATTCTGTAATGAAAGCTGTCTTCTCTTTGTCTGGTGGGTGAACTAGGATCTGATTATACCCAACCGCGAGGTCAGTCATGGAAACCATCACATGCCCAGCCATCCTATCTATCAGCAAATCGATGTGTGGTAGTGGAAAATCATCCTTGGGACAAGCCTTATTCAAATCTCTGTAGTCAACACACATCCTGACCTTTCCGTCTTTCTTCGGGACCGGTACGATGTTTGCTAACCATGAAGGGTAGGCAATTGGTTCTATGAACTTATTGTCTAGTTGCTTGGCAACCTCCTCTTTAATTTTCAAAGACCATTCTGGCTTCATTCTTCTCAATTTCTGCTTAACCGGCTTCGCATCGGGGTATAGCGGAATCTTGTGAACTGCTATGGCTGGGTCTATTCCCGTGACATCACTTGCCTTCCACATGAAGCAGTCGGCATACTTCCTGATGCAATCAACAACCTGTTCTTTATTCACACAATCATATGCGATGTATGTATGTTCATTTTCTTTGCCAATTATTATCTTTTCATTTATTTCTTTTATTTCATTTATTTCATTTTTGCTAGATAATACTTGGAAAGCGAAAGACACAGGATAACCAAGAATCGGAACAGTTTCATTGATAATGGTGGAGTCATTCTCCAAGATTACATTAGACTTGACATTAGGACTTTCTAAATCTGAAATTATAGAAGACTCAGAATTAGACTCTGACTTGGTTTTTGACTCAGAATTAGTACAAGACTCGGTACAAGACTCAAGTTCAGGGTGTGACACAGGACTAGGTTTAACCTCAGCAGCTTGTCCCTCCTCGGCGTACCAGTTTCTCAGCGGTCCATCCGTGGTCTTGATCAGCTTTGTGAAATCCCTATTGTCTTCACAGTGGGTTATCATAGCAACCTCATCAAAGAGACAAGGCCGCATGAAATCTTCCATTTGGGGGTCAATTTCAGGTTCTGGCTCTTCTTCTTTTATGGCCACAACATCAGCGAACATTTCAAAACCCGGTAGCTTCTTTCTAGTCAAAGGAGAATAGAATGGCTCCTGGAAACCACAGTAAGGAACTGTTTTCCCAGGTTTGCAGAAGTGACCATTCAGAGTTTTAAAGTAAGGGCGCATTTTGAGGCTTTTTGCTCCCCAAGTCTTCTTCCCTTTTTTCCCATGCTCAAGCTCTTCAATCTCCTTATCTGTGGGTTTGTACCCCAAACCAAAAGTCCCCTGATTCTCGGGTTCTTCCCATGGCCATACTACAGGTATCTTTCTCCCAGACTTCATCATTTCCATACCGGGCAATAGACCTACCCTCAGCATCATTCCCACTAGGTAGTTGATTTGGACCTCCCCAAAGTCATATGAGACAAATGGCCCCTTGGGTTTTTCACCTTCTATGCATTGAACTGTGTCGTAATGAAACCCAGTCAAGGTCATGGCGGTTTCACCAGGAACAACCTCAAGGAGAGACTGATCCATGGTTTTCCTGTTGATTTCGCAGGTATCCCCTTTGATAGTGATTACTTTTCCTTCAAAAGGGAATTTAAGTTTTTGGTGCAATGAAGAAGGTACAGCATTAATTTGATGAATCCACGGCCTTCCAAGGAGGATATTCGGGTACATCAATGACCTGGAATGGTACTCCCATTTTCACCGGCCCAATAGCAATTTCTAGAGTGGCAACACCCAAAATTTCTCTTCGAGTGTTATCATATGCTCTCACAATCTGATCAGAAGGTGTAAGATATGTAGCTTCCAACCCCAGACAGCTTGCTACTTTCAAAGGACACACATTTAAGGCTGACCCATTATCAATGAGAACCATGGGCACAGTCTTTCCCCCAGTCTGTATGGTGATGTATAGAGCATCATTGTGTTTCTTACCGTCTTTTGGTAAATCCACATCAGAAAACCTGATACTCAATGCCTTGGTTGATTGGGTCAAAGTGGCCACCAAAGCTTCTGGGCTTGTGTCCACTGGTGTATCAAGTTGACTCAAAGCTTCGCTGAGAGCTTGGCGGTGTGGGAATGAGGAAGCAAGGAGTTCCCAAATTGACACCTTAGCTTGAGTTTGTTTAAGCTGAGTGAGGACAGGGTCTTCTTTTGGCTCTGGTGTTTTCTTATGGGGGGGATTTGAAGTTGTAGGGGTTTTTCCCAAGTCAAGTGGCTGATATTGTCTTCCACTTCTTGTCAGAGCACTGACCTCTTCAGCAAGGTCGTTCAAATCTAACACACACACTTCATTCATTTCCAAGAGAAGTTTGAAAGGATCAAACAGCTCTTCTTCCACAGTAATGGCGTGGATGGAGTGATTGGGCAAAGGATTAGTGTTAATGTTTGGTTGCCTCCTGAGAGGAATGATGTCACCACTATCCACCAGATCCTGGATGCGGTTTTTCAGTGTCCAGCAAGCATCTGTTTTATGCCCATTCCCTTGATGGTATTCACAGTATTCATTGACTTTATAACTGGAAGGTAATGGGTTTGGAGGAGGTCTTGGGTCCAAAGGCTTCAAATATTTCCCTTCCACAGCCTTCTTAAACACCAAATGAAGGGGTACCCCAAGGTCAGTATATTGCCTTCTTGGCTGATTTCTCGGCCCAAGATTGCCCACACGTAAAGGATTCGCAGGGGCAATATTGGCCACTTGATTGACCTTGCTTGAGCAAGGAGTTTGGCTTTGTTTCTTATATTTCGATGCAGCCCCCTCATCCACTATTTTACCCAACTGTATCAAATCTTCTACCTTGGTTGCAGTCGCAATGAGCGATTTGAAAGTAGGTAGATATTGGGTTTGCAGTTGAGCCTGATATGTAGGTCTTAAATTCCTGATTATGATATCAATCTGCTCTTGTTCTGAAGGGCGATTGATCATCTGGGCGGCTTTTGCCCTCCACCTCATAAGGAACGAGGAGAAGGGTTCATTGTTGTTCTGCTTGGTAGTCTCAAGTTCCCTTCTGGTGACATCCACCTCAATATTATAGTGGTATTGAGAGTTAAATGCATTGCAGATGTCTTCCCATGTCTTAATCTTGGAACGGTCTAGACTCACAAACCATTTAAGAGCAGCCTCAGTCAGGGATTGTTGGAAGAGTTGAGCAAAGAGCTCATCATTTAAACCCCAAGGACTTAAGGCTCCCACATACATTTTCAAATGGGTTTTAGGGCAAGTGGTCCCATCAAATCTGTCCATCCCCGGCATCTTGAATTTTGGAGGTAATCTGGCTTGGGGAAACAAGGATAAGGAATCCATGTCTACCACCTCTTTGTGAGTTTTCATGGCAGTGATTGACCTCTCAAGCAATTCAAGTTTCCTTTTCAGTTCATCTGTCTCGTTCTTGGAGGGTGGATCCTCCAAATTGATAACAGGGGTATTAATCTGAGCAGTCACGGGGGTACTAGTTTGCCCCACAATGGGTTTCTTCCCCAAATTTCCAGGAATAGGAATTGTCTTTGGTGCTCCTTCTAATTCAGCTAG
Organism: Garcia nutans; assembly: GCA_947685225.1. Lineage (NCBI taxonomy): Eukaryota > Viridiplantae > Streptophyta > Magnoliopsida > Malpighiales > Euphorbiaceae > Garcia > Garcia nutans. The sequence goes on from CANTUV010000031.1 coordinate 61,303,230, forward strand.
GATGGCTACCCTTTGGGCGGCTAAAGCTTCATCAATTTTTTCTTGCATTCTAGCTTCAATTTCCTTAACCTGACCATCCAGCAAAGCCTTAATCTGTTCAATTGTGGCCATTTCAGTAATTGGAGTAGTTGGTGAAGTTGGGGTAGTAGAACTTGTAGGGGATAGCATAGTTGGTGTTGGTGTATCGGATGTAGGTGAAGGCACACGGACAGTGGGTACCTGAAAAGGTCAAAGGTAAAAAATCAGGGTGGTGTGTAGGGTAGGAAAACTCTTGGTCCACTTATGTACATCAAAATTTTTCCCCAAAACAATGTTGTTATGTTGCATGAATGCACCTCACCACATCACAATTCATTTTAATGGAATGCGGCACTATCATTGGGTACATACAATCTAAGGGAAGGTTCTATTGTTATGTAAAAATAGAGAATCGGCTTATCATAGGGACCCTTGAGTCTTGAGTAAGATATACCTAACCACATGTGAAACAAGGAGTTTCGCGTGGGTCCAACAGTACGATTACTCATAGGCCACTCCAAAAGGATTGGGATGGTTTGCGACAACAGGGAGGACGCTTTGGCTGTCCGCCGGCATAATCAAGGAGACCTGCCGGTCAGCGCTACTTGCTATCCAGACTCAGAACTTTGAAAAGAAAGAGAAGAAATTCATTTGAAAACAATTTTTTATGCAATGGAGGAAAAGGATTCCCCCATATATGCAAGAGAAAAAGATTCTCTGAATGACAAAACAAATGCACAAGTAGTCAAAAAATAGATCCATCAAAGGAAAAAGATTCCTTTCTTCAATCTTCAGTCCAATATCCTTAAAGAAAGGATGTATAATGCTAGGGTACCCTTCAAAATGAATAAAAAATACCCTAAAGAAGGGCAAATCAGTTAAACGAATAATAATAACAGTCTACTATAATTCCATAAATCATTATTATTATCATTTTTTTATTATTATTTTTTTTATATAGCCATTATTTTATTTATTTTTTTTATGGTCCCCCGGAAGATATATTCTTTTTTTAAAAAATTTTCAGTACTAATGTCTTTAAAGAAAAGACAACCATTGCTAAGGTACCCTGCCAAAATAAATAAAAATACCCTAAAGAAGGGCCAGTTAGTCAAATAAACAATAGTAGTCCACTAGGATCACATAAATCATTTTTATGTTCCCCAGTAGAGTCGCCAATCTGTGAACCTCGGTTTTCCGCCCGAAAAGGATCCGGGCGAAAGTTCACTCGTTGTCGGGAGTCGCCACTCAGTTTATTTTGTTCGAAGGGAAAAACTAAGAAAACCCTTGTTTGACTCCAATAATGCATCCAATGTAAAGGCTTCTAGTCTGCGAACCCAAGGAGGATTCGGGGACTATGTCATGCATTTGACTAACTTGCAAAAAGAACAAATTTAAAAGGAATGAAGAAAAGAAGAGACAGATTGTTAGTAAATTGTGGACTTGCTATTTGGGGTGAATCCCAAATATGCCTACATACTCCCGTTTGAATAGGAGATCAAAGCCCATGTAGTTCGGAAAAGCCTATTTAAAGGCGATGAAAATTATGCTTCATGCATGTGTGTGTGTATGCTTCGTGCATTGTCGGGCATTTTGCCAGAGTTGTGAGTTTTAGCACTTAGTGCTAAATGGTGAAATTTAGGCACTTTGTACCAAAGGAGTGCAATTTAGGCTTCATGCCAAATGTGAGATTTTGAGCACTTAGTGCTTCGTGCTGGTGTTGGGCTTCATGCCAAGTATTGATCGGGCTTTTTGCCAAATTTGTGAAATTTAGCACTTAGTGCTAAATGGTGAAATTTAGGTACTTTGTACCCAAAGGATGTAAATTTTGGGCCTTTGGCCTGCATTGTCGGGCTTTATGCCAAAATGGTGAGTTTTAGCACTTAGTGCTAAATGTGAAATTTAGGTACTTGGTACCGAAAAATGTGCGATTTAGGCTCCGTGCCAAAAAGTTGATTTTAATTGTGAAATTTAGGTACTTTGTACCGGAAAGATGTAATTTGGGCTTCGTGCCAACAGATTGATTAATTAGTCCATTAGACCTTAGACCTAAAAGGATTAAGTCTTTGACCAAGAAGAAATTGAGAAGAAGATGGAATGCTTATGAAATGTTTAAATTGACAAAGAATTGATTAGAATATTACCTTGCTTAGGATTTTTCCACTTCGAAGTTTCAGATCTCGTTTTCTTGGACCTTGAAATATGATTCTTAATCCCTGCCACACAAAATTAGATTCTTGCAAATAAAAGTCCAATAAGAGTTTTTTTTTTTAAGCGTGAAAAGAATCCGACAGCATGAGGCCCACCCGAAAAAAGTTTCTCCTTTTTGAAGGTTTAAAGGCATTTTATAGACAAAATTCAGATTGGACGGCGGTCGGACCGGCGGCTCGCGGGAAAAACGGGAAAAAGGACGGCGGTCGGACCGCCGAGCCCACGGCGGTCGGACCGCCGGTCCGGGCGGTCGGGCGGCGGTTCTCACCCCAAAAACCGCACTGAAATCCGTGTTTTCCCGTTCAAACTGATTTTCTGGGAGCTGCGGACCACCAAAAATTATTCCGAGACCATACCTGTGATCCTTGCGTCGCTCCGGACATTTCAAGTACCATGAAGGCATACTTTCGGTGAACTTTGCCGCGGTCGACCGGTCTGGCTCAATTTTTTGCAGTCGGCTTTCCGAGCCTTAAAATTCGAGTGTTCACATTTATATAGATCACAAGAGTTTGAAATATTTGGGTGTTCAGAGAGAGTTGAATCTTCGGCAGAGATGATGGTTAGAATTGATTAAAGACTATGACTGTTTAATTGATTATCATCCTGGTAAGGCAAACGTTGTTACTGATGCCTTGAGTGGGAAGTCTATGGCAAATTTGACTACTTATTTGCTCTTGTTGCTTGTTGAGTTGAGAGCATTGCATGCCAGATTTGAGTTTTGTAATGATGGTGCATTGATGGCTCAGTTGCAATTGAGGCCGGTGTTATTGGATCAGATTAGGGAGACTCAGTTGGCAGATGAGAAAATCCAAAAAGTTGTATTGGATTGCCAAAAGGGGGAGAGTCGAGACTTTCATGTAAGAAGTGATGGCAGTTTCTGGTACAGAGATAAGTTGTGTGTACCTTATGATGCAAGACTAAAAAGGGTAATTTTGGAGGAAGCACATCAGTCAGCTTATGCTATGCACCCTGGGAGTACCAAGATGTATCAGGATTTGAAACAATATTATTGGTGGTCAGGTGTGAAGAGGGACATAGCAGAGTTTGTAACATGATGTCTCACTTGCCAAAAGTGAAGGCTGAACACCAAGTTCATTCGGGATTACTTCAGCCATTATCAGTGCCAGAATGGAAATGGGAGCGAGTAACGATGGATTTTGTGACTGTATTGCCTTTGACTCAGAAGAAGCATGATGCAATCTGGGTGATTGTTGATCGGATGACGAAGACAGCTTATTTTCTTTCAGTTTGGATGGATTATTCTCTTGAGAGGTTGGTTGAGCTGTATATCAATGAGATAGTGAGGTTACATGGAGTCCCAATTTCTTTGGTATCTGATCGAGATCCCCGGTTTACTTTGAGATTTTAGAAGAGTTTGCACGATGCTTTGGGTTCTCGGTTACATTTTAGCACTGCTTTCCATCCTCAGACAGATGGGCAGTCAGAGAGAGTGATACAGATTTTAGAGGATATGTTGAGGAGCTGTATCATCGATTTCTCTGAGAGTTGGGACAGATTTTTACCACTGATTGAATTTGCTTATAACAACAGTCATTAGTCCAGTATTAGAATGGCACCTTATGAGGCATTGTATGGTAAGGAATGCAGGACACCTCTATGTTGGGATGAGGTTGGAGAAGGTAAGTTGATTGGTCCTGATTTGATTAGGGAAACAGAAGAGAAAGTAAAGGTGATTAGGAATTGTCTGAAAGCAGCCTCAGACTGACAAAAATCATATTCAGATTTAAAAAGAAGAGACATAGAGTTTGGAGATAAAGTATTTTTAAAAGTGTCTCCTTAGAAGAAAATTATGAAGTTTGGCTGCAAAGGGAAGTTGAGTCCTCGTTTCATAGGACCTTATAAGGTACTGGAGAGAGTTGGACCAGTGGCCTATAAACTAGATTTACCGCCTGATTTAGATCGAATTCACAATGTCTTCCATATCTCTATGCTTCGGAGGTACAGGTCAAACCCTTCTCATATTTTGTCAGTGGAGTCTATTGAGGTGAGTCCAGATCTGACTTGTGAGGAAGAACCAGTGGCAATTTTGGCACATGAAGTGAAGGAGTTGAGAAATAAGAAAGTGCCACTTGTGAAAGGTCTTTAGAAGAATCATGCTACTAAAGAGGCAACATGGGAGAATGAGCAGACGATGCGAAATCAGTATCTCCAGTTGTTTCAGACCTAAGAGCAGGTAATTTCGAGGATGAAATTTATTTATAGAGGGGGAGAATTGTAATATTCCAAAATTTTAAAAATATTAATTTTTGAAAATTAATTAAATGATTTAAAGTATATATATATAATTAAGTGAAAAGAAAAGAGAAAGGAAAGATGTGTATATAATGTATATATGTAGATATATACAACATATACAAGTCAACATTTTAATAAGGTCAAATGATATTTTAATTATTTAAATATTAATTATATGATAGTGGAAGATGATATTTGATTTTAATTATATTATAATAATATATATACTTGGTGGAGAATAAAAGAGGAAATTGGTGTGGCTTAAAAGAGGTTTGTTGGATTGAGTTGGTGATCACTATTTTCATCATTTTCTTCCTCCATTGAAGCCAACCATCATCTTCATCAAAGGAAAGAGGGAAGTTGTTTCTTGCTAAGTCAAGTAATTGAAGGATTTCAAGTGTTCAAGTTGGAGTTTTGAGGATTTTCTTCATATTTGGTAAGTTTCCGACTTGTTTCCTTGAATTTCTATGAAAGTTTGTATGTGTGAATTGGATGTTTGGTATAGTATGTTTTAAAGGTTGATTTTGGTATGTTTGAAGTTCTTTTGTCTAGTTAAATATGAAGTTTGGGGTTGGATTGAAGAAAAGGGTTAAGTTTGGTGAAAAGAATAAGAGTTGTGGGTTGTGTAACCTTTGAGTTGTGAAGTCATGGTTGTTATTGTGTATTTTTGTGTTTAATTGAGTTGTTTTGATGTTTACACAAGTATTATATGGTGTAATGATAGATTTGGTTGAGTTTGTATGGAATTGAAAGGGTTAATGAAAGATAATTTTAGATGTGACAATTTTTGTGTCGATATTAGGTTTTTGGCCTGACACGCCCGGTGACACGGCCATTCATTTGGGCGTGTCGATGGTTCTATTTTTTAGTGCTGGTGACACGAGCAGTAACACGCCCATGTCACTAAGCGTGTCTTAGCTACTGTGTTGTTGTAATATTTACACGTGCAATGACATGCCCATGTCATTGAGCGTGTCATAGCTACTGCGTTGGAGGAGTTTTGACACGTGCAGTGACACGCCCATGTCACTTAGCGTGTCATAGCTACTGTGTTGTTGGAGTTTTTACACGTGCAGTGATACGCCCATGTTATTGAGTGTGTCAAAGCTTCTGTATTGTGGGTTTAGAGCACGGTCATGGACACGCCCATGTTGTTGAGCACGTCATGTGTAGAGTTTGCCCTAGATAGTTCTTTTCCTCAATTTCCTTTGTGTATCTTATCTATGTGTTGAGAGGTTTTGTTTATACCTATAAGTGTATCACTTAGTGATTATTTATAATCACATTTGGTTTAGGCTTTGAAGAGACTTGAGTTACCCCAATCCAAGTGTTGAGGGATATCTTGGAAGAGGAGGTTGAAGTGGTATTTGTTGCTTTTAGAGGTAAGTACAAACTTTGAATAATTATTTATATTTACATGACATTGGGACTCAATACATTTGGTTGGAAAATGTGTTAAGTTACTTACTACATTGTTGGTGCTTGAGTGATATGCTATGATTTGTACATTGTGAATTACGTTGAAATACCCAAGGTAATTGGAATTGTGGTTTAAATGAAAAGAAATATGGTATGATGTGATGAGATATATGGAAACATAATGTAATAAAGTGATAATGAGAAAAAAATGAGAAAAAGATGAGAAAATAAGGCAATGTGCCTAGTTTGATTATGTGACAATGAGAAAGAGATTGATAATGAGAAATATGAATAAATTGTGTGCCTGGTATGTTATTCAATTTTCAGAGTTCTATGTTTGGCAGCATGCCTATGATTTGCCTACGGGCTAGACTGGGCATCACTGTAAAAATATTTTTGAGGTGAAATGACCGAGTCATAAGCCTCAAAAACAAATCCTTGAAGCTAGGCTAGGTAAAATGACCGGGTCATAAGCTCAGACCTAGTTGGATTGCTACATTGATGTATTGCCTACGGGGCTAGACACATGGTGCCATTATAGACCAAAATAGTAACTCTGGAATTTGAATGGCATATTGGATCCTTTTGGGCCCATGCTTGTCTTTGCTTTAATGTGAATTATGAATTGTGGAATAATTGAGCAATATAATGAGATATAATGTTCGGAGATATGATATCCTTATGTGTTGTGCATTAGCATTGCATTTGAATTATATTGTTATCAAAGTATGTACCACTAAGCTTTTGTCTTAGCGCGATTGTGATTCATAGAGTAGGTGACAGGGTAGATCCGGTTGAGCCGGAAAGTTCAACTAGACTTAGTCGAGTCTAGGCTTGAGATCTTGTGAGCGGAGTTGATTTGGACATCAAGATCAAAGACAAACTGCCAGCATGTATATATTTTGTATTTTTGTACATACTGATTTTGATGTATGTAAATATGTATATTCCTCAAACTATCAAAAATGTTTTGGGCATTTCTTTGGTAATGAAGTAGACATATGTGTTTTAGCAAATAATATTTCATTTACTATTTATATGATATTAGTTAAATGTTTTAAGTTTATACAGATTTTATAAATGAAGATTTGTTTGTTAAAATGGGTTGTGACATTCTCGTATCTATATTCGTATATTACATATGTTGGGAGTATGTAGTGTATGTATATTGGGTATAAGGTTGTTACACTCCATCTAAGGCAGTTCAGCTTCCAGGACCACTCTTAATGACTTGATCTCTATCTCAATTGGTAACATTGTTTCCATCCCATAAACCAAGGATAATTGTGTCATTCCAGTTGGCGTTCGTACACTTGTTTTGTATCCCCAAAAAGTAAAAGGAAGCATCTTCATCCAATCCCTATATGTCTTGGTCATCTTGGACAGAATCTACTTAATTGTCTTATTTGTCGCTTCTACTGCCCCATTAGCCTTCGGTCTATAAGGGGAGGATTGGTGATGTTGAATTTGGTACTTTGAGAATAAGTCCTTGACTACTCCTTGAAACCGTACCCCATTGTTCGATATCACACTGTGTGGGACCCCATATCTGCATATGAGATTCTTTTCAATGAACCTAGCCATTTGCCTTACCCCCAGGTTGTTGAAAGATTTAGCTTTGACCCATTTCGAAAAATAATCCACTGCTACTACAATAAAGCGGTGACCATTTGAAGCCATCGGATGTATCTCTCCTATAATGCCAATCCCCCAAGTCGCAAAGGGCTAGGGTGAAGACATAGAATGCAATTCTTCAGGAGGCATGTGATTCAAATTGCCATACATCTGACAGTGCTGGCACTTCTTCACAAACTCAATACAATCTCTCTCTATGGTCAACCAGTAGTAACCTAGTAACCTTATCGAATTATCTTCTTAACTAGGGCTAACTCATTCATGTGTGGACCATAACTTCTCGCATGTACTTCAAACATGATATGCTCAGCTTCAGGCTTCCTCAAGCATCTCAAGTTCATCCTGTTAGGCCATCTTCGATACAACTCTCCATGAAAGGTCATATATTGTAAGGACCATCGCCTTATGGCTCTTCTCTCTTCCCTTGTTGCCCCCAACGAGTATTCCTTATTCTCCAAAAACCATCTTATGGTGTCATACCATGCATCATGGTCTGTATTAGTTTCCATGATTGATTCATAATCATTACAAGGAGTTGATGAACTAGTCAAGACCAGAGGCTTAAGAAATAAGTTGACAGGATTTTCCCATACCAAAGCCAATATGGCTAGGGCATCAGCCATCTGGTTTTCTTCTCTTGGTAGGTGTATAAACCAGCACTCTTTAAAATTTTTCTTCATCATGGTCAAGTAATGGTGGTATGGTTTTAGCTTCTCTTCTTCTAACTCCCACTCTCCATTTACTTGGGATACTACTAGCAATGAATCACCAAAGATCTACACCTTATCCACCTTCATAATCATCAGGGTTTCCAAACTAAAAATACATGCCTCATACTCCACCATATTATTGGTTGCCCTGAACTTCAACTTCTTAGCTAAAGGGATAAGCTCCCCTTCGGGTGATTCTAGTATGACTCCCAAACCTGCTCCTTTTCTATTTACTGCTCCATTGAAATACATCTTCCATCCTTGTACTTCTATGGCCTCTAAATGTTCATTAGAAAATTCCAAGACTACCTCTTCACTATCTGGCAATGGTTGTTGAGCCAGGAATTCTGTCGCCGCTCTACTTTTGATTATTTTTATGGTTACACACTCAATCTCAAATTCTTCCAAAATTATCAACCATCAACCATATTTCCCGATCAAAGAGGGTGTCTCCCTTAAGTACTTCACCGGATTCAACCTGAAAATCGCTTGTGCACTATAAGACTGAAAGTAATGCCGCAACTTCTTAGAAGACCAAACCACAGCTATACTAGTCTTTTCAATGATACTATACTTGATTTCATAAGGTAGGAACTTTCTACTCAGATAGTAGAGTGCGTGCTCAACCCCCGACTAATCTGCTTAGGCTAACATAGCTCCTATTGACTCTTCCTCTACTGCTAAGTATAGTGATAAGCAGATTAGTCGGGGTTAGGTGGTTTCAAAACAGGTGGATTTAGTAAATACTCTTTTATACGCTTAAAGGCTCTTTAACATTCTTCATTCTACTTGACTGGCTGGTTCTTTTTAAGCAACTTGAAGATAGGTTCGCAAATTATGGTGAGCTTTGCTATGAACCTACTAACATACTGTAATTTGCCGATGAACCCCCAAAATTTTCTCTCCATCTTAGGCGTTGGCATATCCCTGATTGCCTTAATCTTGTCAGGGTCAATCTCAATGCCATTTGGATCAATCACATGTCCTAACAACTTGCCTAAAGTAACCGCAAATACACACTTATTTGGGTTTAGCCTTAGTTTATACTTTGCTTCTCTCTCAAAGAATAACTCTAAGTTCTAGAACTGCTGCTCCCCCGTATTCGATTTCACCATCATATCATTAATATACACTTTGACTTCTTTGTGCATCATATCATGAAACAAAGTGGTAGCCATCCTTTGGTAGGTTGCTCCGGCATTCTTTAACCCAAACGACATCACCCTATAACAAAATATACCCCACGTTGTAATGAAGGCAGTTTTGGTTTTATCCTTTTGGGCCATTAACACTTGATTGTATCCGAAAAATCCATCTATAAAAGAGTGTAGCATGCTAGAGGCTGCACTATCAATAAGGACATCTATATGGGGTAAAGGAAAATCATCTTTAGGGAAAGTCTTTTTCAAGTCTCTATAGTCTACACAGACCCTAATTCTTCCATCTTTCTTCGGCATGGGCATAATGTTGGCTAGCCAATCTGGATAATCTATCACTTCAAGGAACTTTACTTGTATATGTTTAGTAACCTCTTCTTTAATCAATTCTACCCATTCCTTTCTTAACCGTCTAAGCTTTTGTTTGACAGGCTTCATATGAGTATAAGTAGGAATAAGGTGTTTGGCTATGTCTCGATCTATTCCTGGCATGTCCTCATAAGACCAAGCAAACACCTCTTTATTTTTTTAAATATTTTTTCTAATCTCTCTCTCTCATCAGAAGTAAGGTCGGATGTTATGCTAATGTTTTTAGGATTATCGGTTGTTCCCAAATTTAATAATTGCGTATCAACAGAGTTAATATTAAAAATGCTCATGTAACCACTATTTGAATGTATGCAACCATCAGGAGAAATATAACACAAGTAAGCAAAATCAGACTTTATTGCATTCAATTTGAAAAAGAAAACACCATCATCCTCATACAAAGCAGATAAATTAAAATCAAAATCAACATTATTTTTCTCAAAATCATAAGGTAAGACGTCCTCAAACTTCTCTTCAACTAAAGCAGCAATTTCCTCAGGAGTCTTCTCGGCTTTCAGGACAGCTTCCTTATTTCCTTCCAGATTAGGCTCCTTGTCAGCTGGCATGGTGAGCTCTTTCTTCACTTGTTCCACCAGTTCATCAACATCGGCAAAAATCTCAAAACCTGGGATTAGTTTTCCCATCAACATGACTGGCTCGGGCTTCCCTTGGAGTGGTCCCATGTCTGGAGCTTTGATAAAATCTCTTCAAGTGGTGGGAAACTCATCTTCTCATTCTTCTTTGGCTGAACATTTTTGTTGTCTTCCTCATATCCCAACCCTCTCTTGGAAGCCTGAGTCTTAAAATTTGGAAGTTTTATCACACCTGTCTTACCCTTTCCAAGACCAACTCCAGGAAGGTAGTTCATGTTCTTATCATATTCAAGACTTTAGAGTCTACTACTTCATCATCAGAAATTATAGCTACTTGGAAACCATTGAGAGGCCTCTCAATCATCAAAGCATTTACCCCTTTATTATCCTCAGCCTCGATCACCACTGTCTCATCTCCGTTTGGAAACTTGATCTTTTGATGGAGCGTAGAGGGAACTCCACCAAGAGGATGAAACCAGGGTCGCCCCTATAGTAATGTAAAAGTAACAGGAATGTCCAAAACCAGGTACTCCACCATAGATTCAATTAGACCAGCCTTCACAATAGCTTTAAAAGTCCCTTCAGTGTGCCTCTTAGTATTGTCATAAGCCCTAATGGTCACTTCGGTTGGGCTCAAATCCCTTGTTTACATAGCAAGCTTTGGCAAGATTTTAAGTGGGCAGACATTTATGGTGGACCCATCATCAATCATCACACATAAGGTCCTTTTCCCTTTGACTTCTACCTTGATAAAGAGAGGGCAGATGTGGTCTCTTCCCGCTTTTGGAAAATTCGCATCCGAAAACGATACCATTCCCACTTTAACTTCGCTCTTCTTTTGAATATCTTCACACTTCATCACCCTTTCAACTTTCACAAAATTAACCAGCTCATCTGGTGTTATGAAAGTGGAAATTGGCATGCTAGCCAAAGCCTTGGCCATAGTTTCTCAATGCTTCTTGGATGTGGCCAATAGATCCCAAAAACTAACACTTGCTTAGGTCCTCTTCAATTGCTTAAGAACAGTGTCATCTTCATCTTTTTGTTTCTAGTTTCAACTTCCTTCCCCTTATCAGCTTCCACTTCCTTCGGTGGTGGCCTTGCATAAGGCTTACCAAAGCAAGTATTTATTACTTAATCTTCCTCGGGCTCAGACTAGGTCCATTCTTCCTTCTTGGGCTCAGAATCATCCTCACTGTCAGTTGAGTCCCAAAACTCACCCACCATACAAACAGCTACTTCCTTTTCAACCACAGCTGGCTTCACTTTGCTAAACATCATTTCCTCTTTGACCATCTCTCCATCTATATTTTGGAAAGAAGACATGACAAACTCCCCACTTAAACCACCCCCAATCATGAAAGTCGCCAGTGGTGGCACCCTATTGAACCTTGGCAATGAATTATCCTTTATGTTTGGCTTGATAGGTTTGGGAAGCTTCCCACTATCAATCAAATTCTGAATTTCATGTCTCAACCTTACGTACTTATTCGTCTCATGCCCTTGCATCTGGTGAAACTGGCAAAACGCATTTGCATCAAAATTAGGTGGCAAAGGACTTGGCAATGGACGAGGAGTTAATGACTGCAATAGTTCCTTCTTTTATAGCTTATTGAAAACCCATGATAAGGACTTTTCCAATTTTAAAAACTGCCTTCTACCCCCTCGGCTTGTTGCATTAACATTAATTGCCTTTTGTGTGCCTTGATTTCTAGACTGGTAGTTCCCTTTTTCATTTCTTCTTGCAGAAAATCGGTTCTTCTCCCTCTCCCATTCTTCAATTTGCAAACCAGCTTGAAGAAGATCCTTGAAATCTCTAATAAGAGTGTGGGACATCCTCTCATGCAAACTAGGTAGAACTCCTCTTACAATCATCCTAATCTGATCCGATTCATCGAGTCTCTTCTTGAGCAAAGCAGCCTTGTTCCTCCATCTCTTCACATAGTCGACAAAGTTTTCATTCGATCTTTGCCTAATTGATTCAACTTCCATCAAAGAGACCTCCAATTCAGCATTATACCCATATTGCTGGATGAAGGCCTTGTATAACAAATCTCAGCTCTTTTGAGTACTATCCTCTAAGGTGTTGAATCAATTCTGCACAACCAGATCCAACGAAAGCATGAAGTACCTTAGAGTTTGAGCCTTAGTAGCTCGGGCAGACTGCATAGCCATGATATACTATTTCACATGAAGATAAGGGTTGCTAGTTCCATCAAATTTAGGAAATGATGGCATCTTGAACTTATAAGGGACCTCATCATCTTGTTCAAACAATTTGTTGACCTCAAACATATCTTCGATTTTCAGCTTCTTCTCAAACCTCCTCTCCAGATCAGCAATCATCTTCTCGATATCAGAAGTCTCGGTCTTTTCAATAGTTATCTTCTCAACAACCTTCGGCTCCTTCTTTTTATCTTGATTGGAAGTATTGGGCCTAGTACTCATCACCATCCATAACCATCTTGTCATCATCGAAGACTACTTCACCAACTTTAGCCTTTTCCTTGTCTTTCTTGGTACTTGCAGATGCTTCAGTAGTGTTCCCAAATATTGCAGCCATTTGACTTTTCACGATCTCAGCTAGGGCCCCCTTTAGTTCTTCTATCTTGACTTCAAGGGCATCATCCAACATCTTTTGAATCTGCTCAGGTTCCATTTCTTTTGGTAAGAAGCTAACTAAGTTGTTGCTGGATTCTTCGTCACCGGCATAGGTCAGATTGTCATAGGCTTTTGAACTATTGTACTCCAGGTCTGTGAGCTAGAAAGGATCAATAATATGTTATGCAATGCATGTATGCACAAACAATAAACAAACAAAGATAATTAGAGCATCCCTTCCAACCTCATAACTTCCACACACGAATGGCGAGTCTCTTTTCCTAGGCATATGGTTAAAAAAATACCAACATGGGATATCTTATTTTTGAATAATTCTCTCGGATATTTCAACCAATAGTTATATTCTCAAACATGAAAATCAGTTCATGATAATTCCAGTTAATTATGCTTTAATCCATCCAATCAACTAGGTATATGGTCAACAAAATACCAACATGAGATATTCCATTTTTGAGTAATTCCCTTGGATGATTTTAACCAATAGTTATATTTTCAAATATGGAAATTAGTTCATGATAATTCCCATTAATTAGGCTTTAATCAATCCAATTAAAATAGCTTTTATGCTATATTGGATTAAAACTAAATTAAGAGGTTTATTATAAATAGATTTCTCACTTGAAAAAGTAGCTAATGATTCTTGCCAAAAACAAGCTCATGATTAATAGTTCTTAGCATAAGCTAGGCTCACAATTGATTTTTTGTATTTTATAATTGACCTAAATATTTTTAAGCTCATTCAAAAGGTCGTAATGAAGTGAAAATAATTTTGTTTCTAAGCCCATTGTAAAAATATTTTAGAAAAAATAGATTTTAGACTTTGTATTTGGGTCATGAGAAAAAGAATTTTTGACTTGTTTTGAAAAAGTTTTATGTTCAAAGACCATTTCAAAAATTTTGAAAATAGTTTTGGTCTTTTGGATTTAGAGGAAAAAATTATTTGAGCTCACAATGTAATTAGGTCATATTAGAAAAAGAACAAACCAAATAAGCCATGATTTAAACCAAGATAAATTAACTATAGTCAAACAACAAGTATTTGAGGTAAGACCTAAGGAAAGTAACTAGGCCAATTACATGAGCTTTAGTCTTTGGGTTGAAAGGCTTAGGTTCCCATAACAAGTATATACAAAGGTGTACAAGGCTATGAGTGGTTATACCATGCTCGATCTCCATACCTTGAGTGAAAGTATGGTATCCCTTACATAACACAACACGAGTAATACGGGTGTCCTAACTCACGTACATGACGCAATCTAAATGATGCAATGGACAATATCATAATAAGAAAGAATAAAATAATATAAAGACCAACGGAATCAACTTCTCTTATCCTCAGTGGAGTTGCCATTATGAGCGGGAATTTTTGTCCCCACTCCCATATGGAATGGTTCTTGCGACTTTGGCACTGTTAGACTCAGAGCCTTAGAGAACACGGGCCTAAGCCCGGAGAAAATAGAGTCGCCACCCGGACGGGCTGAAAAAAAGAAAGGGGTGGATAACTCGATTCCTAAGAAATTCTCAACTCTCTATTGGGTTCGGAAAGTTGGGTACGAGTGGGGAAGGTGAGAAATGGCCCAGCAACCCCACAGCTCCCGGTTCATTGTAACCGGCCTCCTTTTCAGGTCTTAATATTATGAAATTCTTAATTATTATGATATAATCCATACTATATGCAATAAATAAATACTTTATCAAAAAGCATAGCAATGTTCAATCAAAACAAATAAACAGACACCCATCCAAGGATGGAAACATATCCTTACATCGTCCAATGTCTAAAACTAAATAGGAAACCCACCAAAAGATGGAAACGTGTCCTTTACATTAATCCCAAAATATAAAAATAATTTAAATTACATGAAAATTAGTTAATGAGGTACCCAATCATGGAAACATACCTCTTACAATTTTAATAAACAAATAATAATCAAGAAAATAATCATTCATGATAAATTAAATAAATCAAATATTGAAATCAAATAAATCAATCATCAAAACATATAATAAACTGCATAATTCCATCTAAAACTAAATAAAGCAATAAATGTATAAGTTTAGGGTTTACATCTTAAATTAGGATTTCTTGAATAAAATTTAGGTTTTAGAGAGTTTAGGTCTAAAAACTAAGATTTTAGGGTTTTGTATTTAGAAAATAGGGTTTAATTTATAGAACTAATATTATTATTATTATTTAAAAATATTAAGCTACTATGTAATTTGAGAAAAAATGATTAATTAGGGTTTAGTTTTATAAACTAGGATTTTAATTAAAAACTAATAATATTATTATTTTTCACAAATAATTATGACCACTGTATAATTTAAATCAAGGTTTATGAAATAATTTCTATGAAAATAATTACTAGGGTTTAAGGTTTACTGTATTGATTAGGGTTTGAGAAAACGGATTAAAGTTTAATGATTATATTATTTACTTAAATTAAAAACTTAGCTATTGTATGAACCAAAATTAAAAAAAGAATTTGATGATAGATAGTGTGACGAAAGTTGTAAGGGTGGAGATGATTGTTGATTCAATAAACAAAATTAGATAAACATACCTACGTTTGAAGGCTCCACCAAAATTGTTAGATGAGATTCTGGATGAGCTAACACCAAGACAGAAGACTACTTGCTGCCTTGGATCTTCTCTTATTGCTAGTTCCTTACTTGTGAAAGAATTCCAAGAGCATCAGTGTGCAAAGCCTCTGAAAAAAATTGCCTAAGTCCAAAAGTCCAAAAAATCCAAAGTCCCAAAAGTCCTGTCTCCAAAAATTATCAAAAGTCCCCCTTTAATCTTATAACTGTGTTATTTATAGGAAAACCAAAAAACCTAATACTGCTTTGATAAGGAAATATAAACTCTTTAGGAAAAATTAAAAAAAAATTGAGTAAAATAAGATTTAGGCAAAAATTACCCGAAGGTGCGGGCTGCGAAGAATTGGGCCTGCTGTGCGCGGCGTGCTAACGACTATTGTTGGGCTACTGGTTTTTGCGTGAGAGAGACGTGGGCGAGCTGGCGAGTGAGGCTGCGCGCTGGGCGCAATTCGCCGCAGGCCTATCGGCGTGCTACGCCAGCTGCAACGTATCGCTCGCCGATTCGTCCGATTTTTATTTTTTATTATTTTTTTATTTTTAAAAATAAATATTTATAATTTTCTTTTTTCTTTCAATATATTAAATAATAAATATTATAAATAAATAATAAAAATTATAAAAATTATTTTATAGTGTTTTAAAATATTAGACTGGACTTTGTCAAAAAATAAGTGTCTATATTAATGTATTATATTTAAATTTTATGAAACTAAATACTTAATTAAAATTAGTATTGTTATAATTAGAATAATCAAGTTATTATTATGTTCAAGTTTATTTTAGGATTTATTATAACTATTATAACATCCTTAAATTCACTAAGATTGAATTATATTAAAATTAAAATTAAGTTAAATAAATAAGTTGGAAGGTTAAATTAGGTGTTGGAAGTGAAAAAAATGTGAAATGTCTATGTGAAGTATAAAGAAAATATATATAACATATAAAGTCAAATAGTCAAAGTCAAAGTCAAAAGTTAAATAGTAAAAAAATTAAAAAGTTTAAAAAATAAAAACTAAAATAATTTTCAATAGTGGAAGATGATGGGATTATTAGATAATTATTAATTATTAATTAATTAATTAATTAATTACTGTGCTACAGATTAACGACGAATTTTTTTCAATGGTTGGCACCAGATTTAGTGATAGATTTTTTCCGTCACTAATATGTTGTTAATCCATCATTAACAATTTTCTGTCGCTATTTAGTGATGAATAAAAATCTGTCGCTAATTTTTGTTGCCAATTTGCATTTTTTTATAGTGAATATACTTTCAAAATTAAAGAATGTTAAGGTTTTGAAGGAACTTTGATAGAGTATGAATGTAATTTGTTTTTAATTGCTTAAAACATGTTACAATATGATTTTAATAGTAGAAATAAACTTCAAATACAATTTGAATTGGGTTGGAATGGTTTTCTAAAATTAAAGAGAATTAGGACAAAAATGTAGAAGTTTGAGAAAATGAGTCTAAAATTGACTATTAATAGTCAAATATGTAGAAATGTGATGCTAATGAAGAATTTAAATTGAAAATGTGATTAGGTGTTGAGTAGATAATGATTGCCTAAGCTACGTGGTGAAGGACATTGGGATAGTAGTGTGAAAGGAGTGCTTTTTAGCTTGAGCTTGTGTAAACTAAGATTAGTACATACTTTTATAGAACTGTATTGTATTGCATTAAAAATGACACGTTACATTGTATTTAGAAATTATGGCTATGCTACTTTGATATGTGAATTCACATGAAAAGTGCATAGAAGTATGTTTAAAGGCATGAATTGCATAATGTGTGTAGAATTAAGCCATTTTAAGATGGCTAATTGCATTGTTAAATATGTTTTGTGAAAGGAATGTATTTGTGCCAATTTTAGGGCAAAATCCAGCCACCATGAAAAAGTGGCAAAAAAATTAATGTTGTGATGAAAAAGTGTGGTACAATGTAAAATGATAGAAAAAGTGCCAAAAAGAATGAGAAGTGGCATAATTGCCAATGTATGAAAAAGTATGGTAATGTGTATGATATGTGTGTTACCTTATGTAATATCATGCTCTAGAGTTTTATTTTTAGTGATATGATATGGCATGCTTATGACTTGCTTTCGGACTAGACGTTGGGCATCACTATTTTATGATTTGCCTTTGGGCTAGATGTTGGACGTCATTATTATTTGCCTTTGGGCTAGACACTGTGTGTCAAAATTATCCAAAATAGTATCTCTAAAACTAGTGGCGGAACCAGGAATTTACTAAGGGGAAAAATTTACATAGAAAAAAATTACAGACGAGTTCACAATAAAATTAAATATTTAATATTATAGTAGTTCAATAATTAATTTGTGTTATTAGATTGACTACGACTAAGAGATGATAATTGTATCCTACGAGTCTGCATTTTTTGAAAGTGTTGCATAACAGTCTCATTTTCAATTTTTTTAAAAAAAAATCTTCTCTCTACATAGCACACTAAGCAGTCGGTTAAAAAATAATCTTCCATCTTATTGCTCAAATCCATTTTGATAATGTTCATTGCTGAAAAAGCTCTCTCGACAGTAATAATTGCAATAAGTAAGACTAAAGCTAACTTGATAAGCAAATATACTAAAGAAAATATAGTGTTATAACCTATCTCAACCATTTTCTGAGCAGGAGCTCCAATGTTATCAATGTCAGAGAAAGCTATATTTCTTCTTACATTGGCAATATAGGTCTCAAGTTGATCTTCAAGTATCATCCGATCGGTGATTGAGAAATCATATGGATATAGTTTAATGAGACGAAGTAATTTGGATAACTGGAAGTTGAAGAATAAGTTTGTAGGAGAAGGATAAGCAATGCATGAAAGTAATTCCATACTTGATTCTGTAAACCAATTTTTCATTTCTTGAGCAATGAAATCAATAACCTATAAATGAATGAAAGAAAATTAGGTTTTAGCATAATAAATAGTTAAGTATGTTATTAATTTAAAAAATAGTAACTGATAAAATATTTCCACTAGAAAGTGGTGGTAATAATTTATAGGAGTACCAACACGCTTAGATCTTAGATAACCTGCATTATCTTCCATATTAGGCACTGTAACATCATAATCTATACAAAAGACATTAACAATTTTTAATAATTTATCCCATCCATTCTCCCTGAAGCTTTGCAATTTTTATTTAACAGTTGCAATCAAATGAATTGTATTAACAATATTTTGGTCATTTCTTTATAAGGCTTGAGATAGATCATTTGTCATTCCTAAAAGTTTTCTCACTAAGAAAGCAATCAAAATAAATTCATAACTTTCTATTTTATCAAGCAAGCCCACAACTTCCCCTCGATTTCTCTGATCAAAACCATCCTAAAAAATATTCTCAAGATTCTCTTTCACAAGTGACTACATAGAGAGAAGATATATAATTATTTTATAATGAGAACCCCAACGCGTATCACCAGGTCGAGCCAAATTTGTTTCTTGATGTAAGCCTCTTCCAGTTTGAATATCACCACTATCTAGAAGTTGAACTACTTCAACATGTTGTTTTTGATGAAGTGCATCCCTCCTTTTATATGAAACTACAACATTATTCGTAACTATTGCAACATAATAATAAAAAATTACTCAAAAATATATTGCTCCTTACTGCTGCAACGTGTACAAATTGGAGTTGATGAGCGAAGCAATGAATATACCTTGCCGAGGAATTTTTATTTAAAATGAGGGTCTTTAATCGGTTGAATTCATCTCGCATATTATAAGCCCCATCATAATCTTGACCTCTAACTCTACTTATTGATAGATAACCCATGTTTCGCTGAGAAATCATCAAGTTGTGAACCTCGGTTTTCCGCCCGAAAAGGATCCGGGCGAAAGTTCACTCGTTGTCGGGAGTCGCCACTCAGTTTATTTTGTTCGAAGGGAAAAACTAAGAAAACCGTTGTTTGACTCCAATAACTTGTCCAATGTAAAGGTTTCTAGTCTGCGAACCCAAGGAGGATTCGGGGACTATGTCATGCTTTTGATTAACTTGCAAAAATGGAACAAATTTAAAGACAAAAAGATTGTTGGTAGTTTGTGGACTTGCTATTTGGGGTGAATCCCAAACATGCCTACATACTCCCGTTTGAATAGGAGATCAAAGCCCATGTAGTTCGGAAAAGCCTATTTAAAGGCGATGAAAATTATGCTTCATGCATGTGTGTGTGTATGCTTCGTGCATTGTCGGGCTTCATGCCAAAGATGTGAAATTTAGGTACTTTGTACCAAAAGAGTGGAATTTAGGCTCCATGCCAAAGGTTGATTTTAATTGAGTCGGGCTTCATGCCAGAGTTGTGAAATTTAGCACTTAGTGCTAAATGGTGCAATTTTAGGTACTTTGTACCAAAAGAGTGCAATTTAGGCCTTTGGCCAAGTGTTGTCGGGCTTCATGCCAAAGATGTGAGATTTAGCACTTAGTGCAAAAATTGTATAATGTCGGGTACTTAGTACCAAAAGAGTTCGATTTAGGCTCCGTGCCAACAGATTGATTTTAATTGAGTCGGGCTTCATGCCAGAGTTGTGAAATTTAGCACTTAGTGCTAAATGGTGCAATTTTAGGTACTTTGTACCAAAAGAGTGCAATTTAGGCCTTTGGCCAAGTGTTGTCGGGCTTCATGCCAAAGATGTGAGATTTAGCACTTAGTGCTAAATTCTCCAATTTTAGGTACTTTGTACCAAAATGGTGTAATTTAGGCTCCGTGCCAACAGACTGATTTTAATTGTGAAATGTAGGTACTTTGTACCAAAAAGATGTAATTTAAGTCTTTGTGCCAAAGAGGCTGATTGATTAGTCCATTAGGCCTTAGACCTAAAAGGATTAGGTCTTTGACCGAAAAGAAATTGAGAAGAAGATAGAATGCTTATGATATGCTTAAATTGACAAATGATGGATTAGAATATTACCTTGCTTAGGATTTTCCCGCTTCGAAGTTCCAGATCTCGTTACCCTGAACCGGGGATTATGATTCTTGATTACAGATTGTTTCCTGCAGCACACGGTTAGATTTATGCAAATAAAAGTTCTTAATCGTTTTTAAGTGTGAAAAGAATTCGACAGCATGAGGCCCACCCGGAAAAGTCCAACCCCCTTTTTCTGAAAATCTGAAGCCTATTTATAGGCAAAATCGGACTGTACGGTGGCCGGGCCACGGGTCACGACGGCCGAGCCGCCGTCCACGGCGGCTGAACCGCCGGTTTTGGCGGCCGAGCCGCCGGGATCACGGCGGCTGAGCCGCCGATTTTGGCCGGTTTTCGCTCAAACTGATTTTTCGGGAGCTAGAGACCTCCAAAAATTATTCCGGGACCATATCCGTGATCCTCACGTCGTCCCGGACATTTCAAGTACCATATCGATATACTTCCGATGAATTTTACCGGGGACGTCCGGTCCGGCCCGGTTTTCAGTAGTCTGAGAAAATTGGCTTTCCGAGCCTCAAAATTCTAGTGTTCACAATTGCCCCCCACTGGGGTCCATAAAAATGATTTATGGGGCCCAGTGGCTTCTGAAGAGCGAATTTTGAGCGAGGGGTAAAAGATACGCCTTTGTCACTTCTGGATCGCTTGCAACATTTCTGATTTTTCTGTACCTGCACTTTTGTTAAGCACAAACAGTACATATGTATGCATGATGTCCTCTTCTATTTTTTCAAAAAGGCATTTTTTTTCAACCGTTGTATGAACAACTGGACCAAGAGTCTCCATAAGGTTGAAAGGATCAATATGGGAAGATATGGATGGTGCGCTGTTGCTACTTGGGTTGTGAGCTGATGCTACTCTTAGAGGCGCAGCTGGGGATTGGGATTTCTTGCACGCTTGTATCAGATTTTGGAATCCACAAGCTCATGTCTTCAGGTTTGGTGCCCGGATGGACGAGATGTGTCCTCTTTTTGAGGAATTCTGCTCAATCATTGGATGTGACTCAAATGCCCCCCTTTGTAAGGCATGAGGTTCAAATTGGCTATGTGGGGTCTTTTCAGAGGCTTTTCAACTTTACAAGGCCTCAAGCTCAAGCTATCAGTAATTATTTCTAGTAAAGAACTGAGAAATAATCCTCTAGGAAGTCCAACTCCACTGGGGAAGGAACTTGAATTTTTCTGAAGTTGCCCCCAAATTATTCCCGGAGTTACTCGAGCTGTTCTTCGAACTTAAATTAGGGACCATCAGATGATCAGGCCCTTTTGCAGAGCCTTCCCTTGTTCAGACTACTTCAGAGTATAGGACCTGGTTTATAGCTGAAGTTTGACCAATTGAAAAGCCAGGGAGGCATGCATTGCTGCAGGAGCTGGAGGGAAATGAGGTGGTTCCTCTTAACGAGGAGAAGGCAGACGCTGCAGACTCTGCCCCAAGTAGGAGGCATAGAATTTAGACTCTAGGGTTGACTCTTTTTTTTTTTTGACGTTTTGGACTTATGGTCTGACTCTTTTTTGTTGGTTTTTTGGTACTTTATGAAAGGAATGACTCTTTTTGAATAAATGACTCCCTTGGGAATGAATGACTCTTTTTTGAATGAAGGACCCTTTAATTTTCTTTCCAAGCATTATCTACTTTATTTATTTGCTCTAATTTTTGCCTAAGCCGTCCTTTCGGATTTTCAACTTAGCGAGCTCTTACCCATTCTTGCCTAAGCCGCCCTTTGCGGGTTTTCGACTTAGCGGGCCCCACTATTGCCTAAGCCGCCCTTTGTGGGTTTTCGACTTAGCGGGATT
This sequence comes from Garcia nutans, assembly GCA_947685225.1. NCBI lineage: Eukaryota > Viridiplantae > Streptophyta > Magnoliopsida > Malpighiales > Euphorbiaceae > Garcia > Garcia nutans. Next base: position 61,325,556 of record CANTUV010000031.1, read on the forward strand.
TTTTTTTTTTGTCTGTTGTTTTTTTTTTGTGTGTTGGCAAAAGAAAAATGAATGATTTTTATTAAAATTTAGACCGTGCTCAAGGAGAGCTGCCTACATATCTCGAATTAGTTTGCGAGAATCAGGTCTAATGTAGTTCATTTCAATGCATGATCATGCATAATATTTCTTCAGTTGATCCAGATTGCATGGGTTTGTGAACTCCAAACCATCCAAATCAGACAAGATGACGGCTCCGCCGGACAGTATTTTCTTCAAAATGTAGGGTCCCGCCCAATGAGGACAGAACTTCCCACGAGGATTTGTAACGGGTGTTTTGATCTCTTTCAGAACCAAACAACCTTCTTCCAACTTTCGATCTTTGATCTTTTTGTTGAAATGTCTGGACATTCGCCTTTGATACCCTTGAATCTGATGTAGAGCTTGAAGTCTTTTTTCATCCAAACTCAACAACTGATGATGATAATTGCTGATCCATTCAGCTTCATTTATCTGACTTTCTTGAATTATCCTCGCCAATTGGACTTCCAGTTCAATGGGGAGTACTGTTTCCATTCCGTATACCAGTGAATACGGGTTGCCCCAGTAGGAGTTCTAACTGATGTTCTGTATCCCCACAAAGCCAATGGCAACTTCTCATGCCAACGCCTATGTTCCTTGATCATCTTTTGTATGATCACCTTTATAGACTTATTCGCTGCTTCTGCAGCTCCATTTGTTTGGGGTCTATAAGGAGAGGACTTATGATGTTGGATCTTTTTATCTTTCAAGAGCTTAGCAAATTCTGCTTGGAAATGAGTTCCATTATCAGTGATAATCTCAAATGGCGTTCCGTACCAATAAAGGATGTTGGTTCGGACAAACTGTGCTGCCTTTTTGGCGTCTAATTCTGCATAGGGAGCTGCTTCAACCCACTTTGTGAAGTCATCCACTGCTACCGAGATAAACTGATGTCCATTCGAGGCTTGTGGATGTATTTTACCAATTATATCAATTCCCCAAGTAGCGAAGGGCCATGGAGAAGTGATTGGATTCAGGGCAACAGGAGGTTGCTTCTGTAGCTTAGCAAATATCTAACACTGATGCCATCCTTGCCCAAATGCCACAACGTCTGTGTTCATGGTGGACCAATAATATCCCAAATTGGCCTGATGTTACACCAAAGAGTCACTTTGCAGGATTTAAGCTTCAAATTGTACCTGCGAAGTCTAAGGAAGAACTTCTCAAGTGCTTAGACGTGCTCTTCTGGAGATTTTGACTTGACAATCATATCATCAACATACACTTTTACTTCTTTGTAAATCATGTCATGAAAGATTGTCGTTGCCATCCCGTCTATCAGCAAATCGATGTGTGGTAGTGGGAAATCGTCCTTGGGACAAGCTTTATTCAGATCTCTGTAGTCAACACACATCCTGACCTTTCCGTCTTTCTTCGGGACCGGTACAATGTTTGCTAAACAGGAAGGGTAGGCAATTGGTTCTATGAACTTATTGTCCAGTTGCTTGGCAACCTCTTTTTTAATCTTCAAAGACCATGTTGGCTTCATTCTGCTCAATTTTTGCTTAACCGGCTTTGCATCGGGGTATAGCGAAATCTTGTGAACTGCTATGGCTGGGTCTATTCCCGTGACATCACTTGTCTTCCACATGAAGCAGTTGGCATACTTTCTGATGCCCTCAAGAACCTGTTCCTTATTCACACAATCACATGCAATGTATGTATGGTCATTTTCTTTGCCAATTATTATCTTTTCATTTATTTCTTTTATTTCATTTATATCATTTTTGCTAGATAATACTTGGAAAGCAAAAGACACAGGGTAACCAAGAATTTGAAGAGTTTCATTGATAATGGTGGAGTCATTCTCCAAGATTACATTAAATGTGACATTTGGGTTCTCTAAACGGGAAGCTATAGAGGACTCAAAACTAGACTCTGGCTTGGTGTTTGACTCAGGATTTGACTCGGTACAAGACTCGGGTTCAAGGTGTGACACTGGACTAGTTTTGTCTACAACAGCTTGTCCCTCCTCGGCATACCAGTTCATCAGTGGTCCATCTGTGGTCTTGATCAGCTTGGTGAAGCCCCTTTTTGTCTTCAAAATTAGTTACCATAGCAACCTCATCACAGAGACTAGGCTGCATGAAATCTTCCACAGTGATGGCATTGATGGAATGATTGGGCAAGGGGTTAGCGTTAATGTTTGGTTGCCTCCTGCGAGGAATGATGTCACCACTATCCACCAAATCCTGGATGCGGTGTTTCAAAATCCAGCAAGCATCTGTTCTGTGCCCATTTCCTTGGTGGTACTCACAGTACTCATCGGCCCTGTAATTGGAGGGTAATGGGTTTGGAGGAGGCCTTGGGTCCAAAGGCTTCAAATATTTCCCTTCCACGGCCTTTTTAAACACTAGATGAAGGGGCATTCCAATGTCGGTATATTGCCTTCTTGGCTGATTTCTTTGCCCAAGATTGCCCACACGTAAAGGATTCGCAGGGGCAATATTGGCCACTTCATTTACTTCGCTTGAGGAAGCAGCTTGGCCTTATTTTTTATACTTTGAGATAGCTTCTTCATCTACTATCTTACCCAATTGTATCAGATCTTCTACCTTGGTTGCAGTCGCAATGAGCGATTTGAAAGTAGGTAGGTATTGGGTTTGCAGTTGGGCTTGATATGTAGGCCTTAAATTCCTGATTATGATATCAATTTGCTCTTGTTTTGAAGGGCGATTGATCATCTGGGCGGCTTTTGCCCTCCACCTCGTAAGGAACGAGGAGAAGGGTTCATTGTTGTTCTGCTTGGTGGTCTCAAGTTCCCTTCTGGTGACATCCACCTCAATATTATAGTGGTATTAAGAGTTAAATGCATTGCAGATGTCTTCCCAGGTCTTAATCTTGGCATGGTCCAGGCTTACAAACCACTTGAGGGCAGCACCAGTCAAAGATTGTTGGAATAATTGAGCAAAGAGCTCATCATTTAAACCCCAAGGACTTAATGCCCCCACATACATCTTGAGGTGAGTTTTAGGGCAAGTAGTCCCATCAAATCTGTCCATCCCAGGCATCTTGAATTTTGGAGGCAATCTAGCTTGGGGAAACAAGGATAAAGAATCCATGTCTACCACCTCTTTATGAGTTTTCATGGCAGTGATTGACCTTTCCAGCAATTCAAGTTTTCTTTTCAGTTCATCAGTTTCAGTGACATTCTTAGAGGGTGGATCCTCTAAATTGATGACAGGGGTATTCTGAGCAGTCATGGGGGTACTAGTTTGTCCCACAATAGGTTCCTTCCCCAAATTTCCAAGAATAGGGACTGTCTTTGGTGCTACTTCTAATTCAGCCAGGATGGCTACCCTTTGGGCGGCTAAAGCTTCATCAATTTTTTCTTGCATTCTAGCTTCAATTTCCTTAACCTGACCATCCAGCAAAGCTTTAATCTGTTCAATCGTGGCCATTTCAGTAATTGGAGTAGTTGGTGAAGTTGGGGTAGTAGAACTTGTAGGGGATAGCACAGTTGGTGTTGGTGTGTCGGATGTAGGTGAAGGCACACGGACAGAGGGTACCTGAAAAGGTCAAGGGTAAAAAATCAGGGTGGTGTGTAGGGTAGGAAAACTCTTGGTCCACTTATGTACATCAAAATTTTTCCCCAAAAACAATGTTGTTATGTTGCATGAATGCACCTCATCACATCACAATTCATTTTAATGGAATGCGGCACTATCATTGGGTACATACAACCTAAGGGAAGGTTCTATTGTTATGTAAAAATAGAGAATCGGCTTATCATAGGGACCCTTGAGTCTTGAGTAAGATATACCTAACCACATGTGAAACAAGGAGTTTCGCGTGGGTCCAATAGTACGATTACTCATAGGCCACTCCAAAAGGATTGGAATGGTTTGCGACAACAGGGAGGACGCTTTGGCTGTCCGCCGGCATAATCAAGGAGACCTGCCGGTCAGCGCTACTTGCTATCCAGACTCAGAACTTTGAACAGAAAGAGAAGAAATTCATTTGAAAATAATTTTTTATGCAATGGAGGAAAATGATTCCCCCATATATGCAAGAGAAAAAGATTCTCTGAATGACAAAACAAATGCACATTTAGCCAAACAAGAGATTCATCCAAGGAAAAAGATTCCTTTCTTCAATCTTCAGTCCAATATCCTTAAAGGAAGGATATATATTGCTAAGGTACCCTGCAAAATGAGTAAAAACACCCTAAAGAAGGGCAAATTAGTCAAATAAGCAATAGTAGCCTACTAGGATCCCATAAATTATTTTTATGGTCTCCCGTGGCAAGTTAATCAAATAATCAATAGTAGTCCACTAGGATCCCATAAATGGTTTTTATAGTCCCCAGTGGAGTCGCCAGTCTGTGAACCTCGGTTTTCCGCCCGAAAAGGATCCGGGCGAAAGTTCACTCGTTGTCGGGAGTCGCCACTCAGTTTATTTTGTTCGAAGGGAAAAACTAAGAAAACCGTTGTTTGACTCCAATAACTTGTCCAATGTAAAGGTTTCTAGTCTGCGAACCCAAGGAGGATTCGGGGACTATGTCATGCTTTTGATTAACTTGCAAAAATGGAACAAATTTAAAGACAAAAAGATTGTTGGTAGTTTGTGGACTTGCTATTTGGGGTGAATCCCAAACATGCCTACATACTCCCGTTTGAATAGGAGATCAAAGCCCATGTAGTTCGGAAAAGCCTATTTAAAGGCGATGAAAATTATGCTTCATGCATGTGTGTGTGTATGCTTCGTGCATTGTCGGGCTTCATGCCAAAGATGTGAAATTTAGGTACTTTGTACCAAAAGAGTGGAATTTAGGCTCCATGCCAAAGGTTGATTTTAATTGAGTCGGGCTTCATGCCAGAGTTGTGAAATTTAGCACTTAGTGCTAAATGGTGCAATTTTAGGTACTTTGTACCAAAAGAGTGCAATTTAGGCCTTTGGCCAAGTGTTGTCGGGCTTCATGCCAAAGATGTGAGATTTAGCACTTAGTGCAAAAATTGTATAATGTCGGGTACTTAGTACCAAAAGAGTTCGATTTAGGCTCCGTGCCAACGATTGATTTTAATTGAGTCGGGCTTCATGCCAGAGTTGTGAAATTTAGCACTTAGTGCTAAATGGTGCAATTTTAGGTACTTTGTACCAAAAGAGTGCAATTTAGGCCTTTGGCCAAGTGTTGTCCGGCTTCATGCCAAAGATGTGAGATTTAGCACTTAGTGCTAAATTCTCCAATTTTAGGTACTTTGTACCAAAATGGTGTAATTTAGGCTCCGTGCCAACAGACTGATTTTAATTGTGAAATGTAGGTACTTTGTACCAAAAAGATGTAATTTAAGTCTTTGTGCCAAAGAGGCTGATTGATTAGTCCATTAGGCCTTAGACCTAAAAGGATTAGGTCTTTGACCGAAAAGAAATTGAGAAGAAGATAGAATGCTTATGATATGCTTAAATTGACAAATGATGGATTAGAATATTACCTTGCTTAGGATTTTCCCGCTTCGAAGTTCCAGATCTCGTTTTCCTGAACCGGGGATTATGATTCTTGATTACAGATTGTTTCCTGCAGCACACGGTTAGATTTATGCAAATAAAAGTTCTTAATCGTTTTTAAGTGTGAAAAGAATTCGACAGCATGAGGCCCACCCGGAAAAGTCCAACCCCCTTTTTCTGAAAATCTGAAGCCTATTTATAGGCAAAATCGGACTGTACGGCGGCCGGGCCGCGGGTCACGACGGCCGAACCCCCGATTTTGGTGGCCGAGCGGCCAATTTTGGCGGCCGAGCCGCCGACTTTGGCGGCTGAGCCGCTGGGGTCACGGCGGCCGGGCCGCCGGTCACGGCGGCTGAGCCGCCGATTTTGGCCGATTTTCGCTCAAACTGATTTTTCGGGAGCTAGAGACCTCCAAAAATTATTCCGGGACCATATCCGTGATCCTCACGTCGTCCCTGACATTTCAAGTACCATATCGATATACTTCCGATGAATTTTACCAGGGACGTCCGGTCCGGCCCGGTTTTCAGTAGTCTGAGAAAATTGGCTTTCCGAGCCTCAAAATTCTAGTGTTCACACAAGTGCACTTTTTAAAGAAAGAGCAAATGTATCACTCACGTGTACTGCTCCAATAAATCGCTCCACCGCTTGTCCTAATTTGTTTACATATCTCAATACCATAGCCAATTGCTCCTTCATTGAATTGTCTATAGTATCATTAATTAATAAGGAGTAGAAGTTATCTCCAATATCATTAACAATGGCTAGTGTCGTCTCCATAGTATAAGCACTCACTATTTGCTTCTAGATTAATGGAGAAGCGAGTTGATTATTTCCAGGAGCATTTGAGTTAACTACATTCACAACGTCAATATCGTGTTTGCTATACTAACTAAGAAGTGAAAAAAAAAATTACCCCGATGAAGTGAATTTACTGACTCATCATTACCTTTAAAAGCCAACCCTTGTACTAGAAGGAAACAGATACAATCAACAACGGCATTTAAACAAGTGCAGTAAGAAGCCTGAAGCTCCTGGCTATGAGAAGATAATATATGAGACGCACTTTGTATTTAATTTTTAAACCCTACATATTGCATTCTGGCATAATTGTGTGGACTATTTGGACAACCAACATGTTCATTAAACCTCTCCATTGCCTTTTTTCAATTACGAAACCCGATTTCTATGAAGACATTATCCTCCCGCTTAGATCCTCTATACGAGCTAAAAAGATAACACCATAAACAAAAAGCCGCATCTTTAGAAATACTATATTCCAACCACTCATATTTAGAGAACCAATGATCTTTAAAATTCCTTATAATTTTTGAAATTTCTATTTGAGGAAAATTATGGCCATATGGTTGGCAATGACCTTTAGTCAAATATTGTCTCTTAACATCATCTCTAATCCTAACATCAAAATCATCAATGGGTTTAAGCAATACGGGATCGATAATAATATCATCAAAACTAAACTCTTGATGCCCTTTTTTTATTGCTAGTTTCTTTACCACTTACATGACTACTTGATGCCGAAATTAGTTTAGGAATATTTAAAAATTCACCACATTCATTCTGCACTCTCTTAGTCTTGATTAAAAATTTATCTATGTCTGTTTTAATTTATAATGAATATATATTAAAAAAAGAAATAAATTAGTTTAACCTAATCAACTACAATAACAAAATCATAATTAAAAAAATAACAATTATTAAATAAACTATATATTTAATTTTTAATAAATTAAACCATATCATATATTTCTAAAAAATATCCCAAATTACAATAACAAAATCAAAATTAAAAAAACCTACAATTATTAAATAAACTATATATTTAATTTTTAATAAATTAAACCATATTATATATTTCTAAAAAAATCCCAATTTACAATAACAAAATCAAACAAAATCAAAATTAAAAAAATCAACAATTATTAAATAAATTATATATTTAATTTTTATAAATTAAACCATATTATATATTTCTAAAAAATATCTCAAATTATAATAAAAAAATCAAATAAAGCTAAAATTAAAAAATCAACAATTATTAAATAAGCTATATATTTAATTTTTTAATAAATTAAATTGTATTATATATTTATAAAAAGAATCCCAAATTACAATAACAAAATCAAACAAAACCAAATTCCAAAAAAAAAACCAATAATTATTAAATAAACTATATATCTAATTTTTAATAAATCAACATTTCAAACAAATCCAAAATTATAAAAACCCTAATTAAAAAATCCTAAATTACAAAAACCAAAATTTCAAATAAAAAATCAAATTATACAATATAATTAAACAAATAAACAACAAAAATACAAAACACAAATCAAGAAAACAAAAAATTAATAATTATTAAACAAAATATTATAAAAAATAATTTAAATAACAAATAAAAAAATTACCTCTGCTTTCCTTTGGTCTGATCGACGGCGTGCGGTTGCCGGCGGCTAGGGCTGTGGTTGGCGGCTGGTGGTGGCAGACTGGCAGTGGCTAGTGGGAAAAGAGGGAGAAGAGGGAAAGGGGGAGAGAGGAGAAGGGAGAAACGCATCCCCTTTTTTTTAAAACCCGCCCCAGCGAAACGGCATCGTTTTGTTGGGGTGATTTTTTTTAAAAAAATTTTAACTTGGCGAAATGGCGCAATGGGCTAATTTATAAAAATAAATAAATTAATTGCAGCGAATGATTCATCTACCCCTCATTGTACGTAGAGGAAAACTCAACCCCCTTCAATTTTGGGGGGGAGGGGGCTGAGTTTTCCACACTGGCAACCAGAATTAGTACCCCTTCTTTCTGGCTACTAGTAAGAGAGGGTCGTATAACCCCCACACGATCTCATGGTGGCTCCGCCACTATCTAGAACTTAAATATTATATATGGTAATTTGGGCCCAATGCATATGAATGTGATATGTGATTGTTTAACATAAAAAAAATACTTAAGATTTAATACGAGATTGCATGCTACATTGTAAGTTTCAAGAGAAAAGCATTATGCATTGTCTTTTTTAAATTTATACTATTATCAAAGTATGTACAGCTAGGCAGAAAGCTTAACGCGATTTGTTTATCGCGCAGGTGGCAAGGTTGAGACCGAGGACCTTGCTAGACGTGAGCAAGTCTAGGATTTTTGGGTTTTTCTTAACTTTTTATCAGTTGCCACGGACCAAGACTAACTGCATACATGTATATATCTAACTTTGAGAAACTTGTTATAAATATGTACATTATGTTATATATATGTGAAAAAAAGATGTACATTTTAAAATATTTGGACTAAATCTGTAAGTTTGGTACGGTTTTATAATAGTGATATATATAAATGTTTGAGCATTTGAAGGAATTTTTTAGGAATAATAGAGAATTGGATGAATTTGAATATTTGGAAGTGTATCTCTTTTTACAAGTTGTATTGGTTGATTTTTGAAAAATGTTCAAAATACAGATAAAACTTTGATAAATTTTTTCTAGAGATTTTTCTTTAAAATTTATATTATTGGTAACTAAAAGACTAATGTATACTTAAATATATATATTAAAGTACATTATAAGAATTAAAATATTTTCTTATAATTATGAGAAAATTTTCAAATGACAAGAATGGTGACATTCTTGTATTCGGTATTCATATTTCACATATACATGTTGTATGTACCATATATATATTAGGTATAAGGATGGTACAACTATTATTATTATTAATGTTGATTTTTAATTATATTTATTTATTACCTTTGAAAGTGAATGTAATCAAATTATATATAATTTGGTTGTTTGGAAGATACTTAGAAGGAATATTTTTTTAGAGATTATTTAACTTAGTTTAGAATCTATTTTAGAATGTGTTTAAAATATTAAGTAAATATGTTGGAAACTAAATAAAAAAGACTAATATTGATTTAATAATTTATTATTATTGATATTGTGCATATTATTATTACTATTAATATTAATAATATTATTATTATTGTTGTTGTTGTTGTTGTTATTATTACTACTACTACTATTACTACTGCTACTGCTATTATTTTGCTATTGTTATTGTAATGCCCTGATTTTTATTGAATCTATTATACACTTGTGGTGAGAGATTAATGATGGTTTTGATAGAAGAGATGAAAATATAAATAACATATATATCATATATAAAAGATTAAATATAAGTGGTAAAATGGTAAAGAGTCAAAAGTAGAAAAGTTAAAATATAAAATAATAATATTTTATATAAAAATTTAATTAGTTAATAATATATAAATATACATATATATAGTAGGTAAAAAGAATATTAGAGTCAAAAATTTTCTAGAGCATTCAACTTTCTTCTTCTTTTTCCTTTCTCTTGGTCGGATTCTTTAGTGGAATTAAGGAGGAGATTTTGATCTTCTAAATCATCAAATTTCAACTAAATCTAACAAGAAGTGAAGAGAGCTCTGATTTTAATCTAAGAAACAAGTAAGTTTTTTAACCATTAGTATTTTCCTTACATAGAATCTTTATGAGAATTGTAATATATTGAGAGATGTGATAAGTTATAGTATGAATTGATGTAGAAATGATAACTTTAAATTGGTAGTGATTAAGTATTAAGGTTTTAGAAGGGGTCTAACTAATCTTAAGTTGGAGGAAGAAAAAGGGGTTTATGGTTGTTCATATAAGTTGCTAATACCATTTTTGAAACTATAAATTGATTAGGTATTGATTAAGTTAATTAATGAAAACAAGAGAAGAAAGTAGAAAGAAGTGAAGTTGTTCCTTCAATTAGAGCTCTAAAAAGGTAAGTATATACTTAGATAATGTTCTTATCTTTGGTTTACATCATCCTAAGTTGGTATGTGCGTGTTATGTTGATGAAAATAGGGTGAAAGAGTGATTCTAGGTTGCCATGGGAGTGGCCATGCAGTGCCACGGTCGTTGGCTTTGAGGTGGAGTTGTTTCAAGTCAAAATGGTGATGAAACAGAACAAAATGAATGCCACGGGCATAGCCCTTGAATGCCACGACCGTAGGGGTACTCAAAGGTGATTTACAACTTCGTTTTACATCCCACGAGCATGGCTATTGAATGCCACGACCGTGGGTTTAGTTTGTTGACGTTTATTATCGTATTTCGCACTATATGAGTGTAGTAAATAGCTTGCATAACTAAGTCTTTATATACATTGTATTAAAAATGTACTTGTGATTATAAAGTGAAGAATTATGATAAAATATGTTGATTATGTTAATTGTTGATGAATTGATAAGTTACATGGTGAAAAACTCATATATGCATAGTGTGAAATGTTGTTTATTGTCTTATACTTTATCTAGTTGCCAAAAGATTGCATTTGGTGATTGGCATGCCATACGCGATATGTGAGACACTGGGTGTCACATAGATGTTACCACGCCCCTGAGCGAGACACATGAGGCGTCATATTGATGATTATGTTGTGGATGAGACACTGGGTGTCATATATGTATTTACGTCCACTAGCGAGACATATAAGGTGTCATATTGTTGATTACGCTGTGGATGAGACACTGGATGTCACAGATGTATTTAGGTCCACTAGCGAGACACAAAGGTGCCATTATTGATAAGAAAGGCCAAAGCAATGGTTTTGGAACTAGGTTATTGTATAAGATTGTTGGGCCCAATGCATGATGATTGTTTATGTATATAATAAAGATGAGAATGTATGTAACATTAAAACCTTAAGCATGTTCATATACATTTATCATAGTAACATCATCAAGTATATACCACTGAGCTCTAGGCTTAGCACGATTTATTTATCACGTAAGTGGCAATATAACAGCTGGAAGTCCTTCCAGACCAGGACATGTGTAGTTAGAGGTTGGATACTAGAAGCCTCTAGTTGCCACAGATCAAGCCTAAGAATAGCATGTAAATATTCTGTTGAATTGATGTAGATGTAACATCTATTTTCTAAAATATAATAAATGGAAACATGATTTAAAGATATTTTATGTATAAGTAATATCATGTTCACATATTCATAAATGTATGTATGAAAACATGAGATTTTGGGATGTGAGTGTATGAAAATATTTTGAGAACTATTGGATATTCACAGGTTGAATTGATTGGATTTGGTAATACTCGTATTTTAACCAAAACTCCGGTAAAATTTCTATAGACTTATTTATTTTTCTTATACCTATTTATTTTTCTATATAATACTAATAACTAGTAACTAAATGATGAAGGGTGATAAAGTAATATTTTGGTAATGCTCTTATACCATATATGTGCATACTACATATCTGAAGGTATGTGTACGATGTACGGATAGGTTATGAGGGTGTTATAGTTATTACTATTGCTATTAATTTTATTGTACATTATTATTGCAAACTAGGAAATAAAATATGTAATCTTTGATTTTATTGGAAGGATATTTGGAAGAATTAAGTTCCTAAAATTGTTTAAATCAATTTATAAAATATTATAAATTCAAGTAATTACTTAATAACTAAAACTAAATTCATCATATTAATGTATAAATAATAAAATAGTATTATTAATTTCATTATTAATATTGTTATTAAATGATTTGGTAGAAAGTTAAATTAATTTAAATATGATATTATCAAGTTAATATTTAATAATCATTAGCTTTGTGAAATTATTATTGAGTTATTGTTGAGAATGTTGATGGAGGCTCACATGGGGCAGTTAGGTTAATATTGACCATAGTGAGATATTTGGAAGTATTATTCCTTGTTTTGTTTCAGGAGTATGTCCTAGTTATAGGAGATACTCTGTTAAAATTTTAGCAAAATCTTTAGAGTCATCCATTCATCCATATTATAACAGTTCTTGTTTGTTAATTCAAAAAAATAATTTCCATATATTTTTCCATCTTCAGTTGGATGCTTCAAGGAGAATTATTGGGCTTCGTTTACAATGAGTTATATAGATTAATATAACACACCGCTCTTTAATTTATGATAATAGTTACATTTGCATAATTGCATCAATTGTTTATGCAGTGGGCATGTATAATTATTATTATCAACATTAGATTACATAAACATAATATATGTTGGTATATAAGTTAATGGTCTTTGATGCATATAATGTGCTTGACAGATAAGGTTAAGATGATATAAGACCACACATGATCAGGGATACAGGTTATAATATGATGATACTATATGATAATGAGATTAAGACTAGCGTGACGGCATGTGCATTCTCATGCTCAGCGCTTAGCGTTGCTTGGCTACGGCTGTGATGGCAGACTCTATGTATTGGATTCTAAAAAAAAAGTGTGGACTAAAAGAGCAAGATAGGGGGATCGACTCTCCAGTTTTAATTTAGTGTGACCATATTGACTTACTTCTATCATCGTATGATTATGTGATTTATTTGTCTGATTGTTATTTGCATGAGCATTATTTGTATGGGATTGATATATTATATTAATTTCTACATAGCTCATTGAGTCAAACGCTTATTCATATTCATCATTTTCTTCCAGATCGCAGGTTGAGCATGAGAGAAATGCTTCATCAAGTTAACCTACCTTTTTTTTCCCGGCAAGAGTGTTATTTTTTCTTTAAAGTATATCACCGTATAATTATTTTATTACTCATTGTATCTTAGAACTCCGCATGTTATTTTTTTCCTTACCTATCTTTCTGCTTAGTTCCACTGTTTGGATAGATGTATTCATTAGCTGATATCTGATAATGATGATATGATGTTGTATTAGTAATACAACATTAATAAGTTTATGGGCTCGGTTTGAGATAGTTATTGTTGTCACTTTCCAGTTTCTTCAGGTAATTAGTTATCAGGTTGACTACGGGTTCCGAAAATAAATTACTTTCCGTTCTCTAGTGCCGGTCACATGCCTTTGAATTTGGGTCATGACACATATATTGCTAACAAATTAGCTAAATTGAGATATAAAAGTTTCTTTCATTTATTTATTTAGCAAATGACCTAAACATTTAAAACTTAACATAACTAGACACATATCAGTAACTTATTATTTTATATCATAGCTGGGAAAATAAATAAATATATATATATATATTTGTTGGCCATCTTTAAAATAATTAAATTAGAATATAATTTACTAATGTACAATCATTTTAATATTTCCTTATTATACTAAATTTAGAGAATATATGTATATATATATTTTTATCATATATTTTTTCTTATTTCATTCTATAAGTAATGCATTTTAACTTAATTAGTAATGATGTTGAGACATCATTTTTATTTCTATAATATCTTCATATATGCGAATATTATGATAATATATAATACGGTAATATAATTATATATATATATGTAAGATACAATATTCAATTAATAATAGATTCAATTAATAATATTATATTCAAAATTTTTTAAATTAATTATAATGTACAATATAACATCAATGATTGTTATGTTGAAAAGGTTCCTGCATAATTTTTTTCAAGATATATTATATTATAATATAAGTATTAATTATTAGTATTAAAATTTATAGCAATTTAACATAAGGGAAAATTATAAAAAATAAATCAATAAATTAATTTGTATTATAATTCAAGTTAGTAGTGAAAATTAATTAATTACATATTAATTCAAACAAGGATGGCTTGGAAATCAATGATTTTATTTAGAATTTTTACAAAACTACTCATAAAAATATTTTTTTTGAAAAATACTGCAAAAAAATTATATTTTTAGAAAAGTTGGTCAAATTTTTAAAAGTATTTCATTCCTTACTAAAATAAATATTTTTAAAAAAAATACTTTCCCTCTCACTATAAATAATATTTTACTTCAAATTTCATATTTTTTTAAAATTTTACTATTAAATAAATATATTTCAATAAAATTAATATTTAAACTTATATTTTTAACATATAAAATATATTATTTTTTTATAAAGGAGAAATTTTAATTTCAATTATAAATAACAAATAATACTCACAAAAATAATATAAAAAAGTAATATATATAAATATATTAATAAAAATTATTAAATTTATTTTTGAATAAATTTTGCATATTATACACATAAAAAATAAAGTTAAAATTATATACATAAAAAATAAAGTTAAAACAAATTAATTTTAATATGTAGATGTTATATAGATCATGCATGTATATTTATATACATATTGTGTGTTTGTAATGTATTTATTATAAATATTGTATATATGTTATGTGCATATTGTATGTATATGATGTGCATATTGTGTGTATGTTATGTGCATGTTGTGTTTATATAAAATAATCAAATAAAATTTAAAAATATTAAATAAATTGTGTAACACCCCCACATCCAATGCACACACACTACAACTACAACCATGTAGCATAAGTGCACCAAACATAGGGATGCTACGGTTTTCTTCAACATTCAAAACATTTAAATAGATACAATACTATTATCATTATATAATATAGAAAAGTAGATCATTTACTTTTAAAAAAAAAGACATTAGATATATATATATATACATACATATAGTTATTTCACAGCGGAAGTCATAAAATATTTACATATTTGAAAACACTTAATTCCATATTTACAAATATACAAATATGTACATTTAATCAATACTTTACAAAATATAAAAAGAGTTATACATGATTGGCAAATCTCCTTTGATCTTTAAGTCTCCAAAATCAACTCTTCAATGTCTACCCTCACTCGGTCTCGAAGAGCTCTCGGGTTCGATTCTAACAGTTCTATCACCTGCGCGATTAAACACTATCGCGCTAAGCCAAGGGCTTAGTAAGATAATCATGCTAATGATATGACTTCGTGCAATGCAATGTCATTTCTCAAACCATAATATATGTGTAACATCATATATGCAAAATTAACAATATACTTTCACATTACATATCACATTTTATTATCTTTTCATATACCTCATTAGTATTCATTTAATCATCAATACAAAGCAAAACAAACATCATTCATGACTCACATTAACCATAGACAAGCATGGGCCCAAGACACACTAATATGCCATTCAATTTTCAGAGTTAATGTTTTGGTTCTATCATCACATTTATCAATATCAATATCATAGACCCAACTAGGCTTCAAGGATTAAGTTCAACCAAGCTTCAAGGGGAGCAAAGCATGCTAAGCTTCTACCCAACTTGGCTTCAAGAACTAACCCAACCTAGCTTCAAGGGTGGTAACATCTCAATTAGGCTTCAAGGATTCAATCCAACCTAACTTCAAGAGATTGTTACTATCATTAGGCATGCCACCAATAACATACTCTGAAAATGGAATAACACATTAGCCACACAATTCATTTACATATCAATTATCATTTCCATTCTCAATTCTCATCAACATTTAGGCAAACATGCCTTCATTCTCTTAATATTATCATCATAGCCAATAACAATGGCCTCACATTTCCTTTCACAATATAACACTTCATTATTCAAGTGTATACTTATCTCATCCATGATCACATTATATCTCATATAGCATCATTCATCATAGCCAAACACAATGGCATTGTCTCATATCATATCTTATTTGAATTATCATTTCATCTTTGATACAACATTTCAAGGTACATTACTCATAAAATACAATACCTTTCACAATGCATAACATAACCTTGTTTAAATCTCAACAATGCAATTAGGGCAAAGAACAACTTATATGATTCATAGCTTTAGGATCTTCCATATGCATTTGATTAGTTCATTCATTGATTCAAGTGTGTTTAAAGTGTTTAGGGTTAGGTTTAAGAACCAACCCACCTTTGAAGAACCAAAACAATGCAAAAAGAACAAAGAAACAAAACCCTAACCAACTCATTTGATGGACACGGGCAGCACACATGAGGGACACGGCCAAGCTTGTGGCCGTGTCTCTCAATTCAACTTTGGCAGTAGCAAACACGGCTTAGGGACACGGCTGTGTCTCTTCAACCAAAACTCACAGTAGCTCACACGGCTTGGGAACACGGCTGTGTCACCCAAAAATTAATCCAACACGTCCAAAATCATATGACTTGGCCGTGTCTCACATGGCCTTTGGCCGTGTCTCCCAAAACCAAAACCCTAATTGTAACCAACTCTCTTCCAAATGCATTAAAACTCAATATACATCATACCACATGCTTCAAATGAACATCATCAATGTTCTAAATACATATTCATTACAATAATCACTTTAAAACACCTTAATATCACAATTAAACAAACACCATCTCAAAACCCTAACTCAAACTCTACTCTTGATTTTCCACTATCAATCTTCACTTATTTTTCCATAATCACAACCAAACCAACACAACCTCCAATTTTTAACTTACAATCAACACTAACACTTATAAACACACATCAACACACTAAATCATCATCTCAACAATTCTCAATACACCTTAACCACAATTTCCAAATTAATAAAAGAAAACAAGAAATTACTTACCTAAAGTGAAGAAATTCCACAAATCTTCAACTTGATTCTTCAATTCTCCCTTCAATCTTGATCTTACTATCAAGAACACTTCTCCTTCCCTTTTGCTAATGGAGAGCCGGCCACTACCATCAAGAGGAAGAGAAAATGATCAAGAATCACAAAGTCAATCTTTCTTTTAATCTCCACCACAAAATTTCCAAAAGTAAATTACCTCAAGGCCCTTAACCATATAACTAACCTTTTGTCTTATATGAGCCCATATATGAACTTTCACACTCAACAAGAAAATATCTTCTTCCACTAACCAACACTTTGACTCTCCCTTTGACCATTTTATATGTTATATATATCACAATATACACAACATATAAACTTGTCTCTAAACCCTAAATTCTTTCCCAAAACACTTATACTTTTCTTTCTCAATTTAAACCAACAATCCAATAACAACAACAACAACAACATGCAAAACTTCTAGGGCATAAATGAGGATATTACAAATTGTATAGTTGTTGCACGTATATTTAGTGTATATTGTATAAATGTCTATATTTGTTGTGTGTGTATTTTGTATATATTATATATATTTTAATATAGATTGTGTGTATGTTGAGAATATGAGAAAAAAAATATTTATAAATAGAACTAACATAAATAGAAATAAGATATAAAAAATTAGAAAAATAAAAATTATCATCTAAAAAATGTTAAAATTGAAAAACAAAAACAAAAGATCTTGTTTTAGAAAAAAAAATCATTGCGGTAAAAATGAAAAGGCAACATAAATTTTGTATAATCCGTGTAAATTCCTCTTCTATTTTTCTCATTGTTGCCAGATTAATTGACATTGAAAAACTTTAGTTGACTGAGTTAATTTCCATGGTTACTAGTAATTACTTGGACTATCGCTAATCTAATTTAATATTATTAGTAATTTTGTTAGGATGGTAAAAATTTTATAATCATGAGAATTGCAGCTAGTAATGCCAGTAATTTCAACTTAGACCATATATATAAGGAGAAAATTGTTAGGATTATAACAAAGAGAGATTAATCTATATATATATATATTAGAGTTTCGTTTATATAATTCAACACACATGTAAATGGTATATAACTATATCTATATAAGACACAATTAATTAAACACAACATGGATCCAATGTTTATATATATTATAGTATTTCATTTATATGGCTATCATATAAAACATATATTACTTAAACATGATTATATATATTACAAACATGGTTGTATCTATCACCTAAATATATGCAAATTCAATACAACTATATATATATATAAGACGTTGTAGTATTTAATTTACACGACTATGATATAAAACACATATTAATTAAACATGACCATATATGTTATGGATATTGTTATATATATTACCTAAACACATTCATATTAACACATATATGTTTACGACCATGTTTACGTAAGATATTATAGTGTTTTGTTTACATAAATCTCATACTAAACACATATTTTTTAAATATGACCATTTGTTTTATAAACATGACCATATATAATACTTAAATATATTCATATATAAAAATATATATGCTCAACATAACCATGTCTATTTAAGACATTGCAGTGTTTCGTTTATATGGCTATCATATAAAATATATATTAAATATGATTATGTGTATTACAAACATAGCTATATACATCACTTAAATACATTTATATATAAGTAATACATGTATGTTCAACATGAATATGTCTATATATAAATTATAGTGTTTCGTTTATAGTGTTATCATATAAAATATATATTAATTAAACATGACTATATGTATCATAGGAATGTCCATATATATCACTTAAACACATTCATATATAATACGTGCATATTCAATATGAGAATGTCTGCTTAAGACACCATAATGTTTTATTTATATGGATCCCATATTAAATACATATCACTTAAATATGACTATGTACGTTACGAATATGGCCATGTATATCATTTAAACACGTTAATATAACACATGTATGTTCAATAATCATGTATATGTAAGACACTATAATTGCACAATCATGCTTTAAGTAAATCAAAATTCCATTGAACCCATTAAAAAATAAACATCTAAATTATATGTAAAAAAGGAAAATATTTCATAAAAACAATGTTAAAAAAATTTCTTTTACAAAAAATACATATTATTTTAAGATATCAAAAATTTTACATATGCATTTACAATAAAAAAAAAATAGAACTTGCTAATACTGTAAAAATTCTTATGTTTCTTTAAAAATTATAGTTTAAATTAAAATTTTGTTATTTGCTACTGTAATGACCATAGTCAAGAAGCGATACATAGAGTAAGAGAGTAAATCGATAGTAACTAATCTAGATTTTATATGAAGAAAAAAAGAGAATGAAAGAGAAAGAAATGGAAATGAGAACGAGGAAAAGAAAAAGAAAAAGAAAGAGAATATAAAAGAGTTAGGGTTTTTTAATTGATTGAGCAAAATAGTCAAAATATTTAAGGAGTATTCTTTTGGAATATTTACATAAATATCCAAAAAATAATTTTTATTTTAAAAATACAACAAAAGCTAAAAATATTTACACTTTTATAAAAAGTATAGCAAATTTCAATAATGCCTCATTCCTCACTAAAATAATTTTTTTTTTCAAAAATATCTCTTCTCTCACTATAATCAATATTTTATTTCAAATTTTATTTTTTTTTTCAAACTTTGCTATCAAATAAAAATATTTTAATAAAATAATAAATATTTTAAATTATTTTTTATCATATAAAAATCATAATTTTTTCTAAAGAAAAAATTTTTAATTATAAAAAATAAATAACACTCAAAAAATATAAAAAAGTAAAATATACAAAAATATATTAATAAAAGTCATTAAATTTATTTTCAAACAAATTTTACATGTTATATACATAAAAAAATAAAAAAAATGCATACAATTTTATTATGTAGATATGTATAGTAGATATATTGTATATGTGTTGTAGATATGTTCTAGATATTTTATATATGTTATATTTTTATTATTTAAGTTGTGTATTTTATATAAAAATTATTGAATGTTGTATGAACAAGGTATGAATATTGTGTTGATAAAAAGTTAAAAAAATTAAATTAAATAAATATTGAAATATTGTGTAGATGTGTTGTAGATGTATTGTAAATATGTTGTAAATATCGTAGATATATTTATATTATAGAGTGTATATTTTGTATATATTGTATATAAATTATGTATATATTTATTTTTTTACGTGTATGTTGAAAATACGATATTAAAAAATTTTTTAAATAAAAAATTTAAAGAAAATAAAAAAAGAAAATAATAAAAAATTACAAAAAAGAAAAAAATAAAAATTAATGTTAGAAAATTAATTTTTAAAAAAAGCAAAATTCATAATTTTAAAATAAAAAATGTTGGCTCGTATATTTATAAATTCAGCACACAATAGATATAAACAACATAAATTTCTCAATTTTTTTGTGAATTTTAAAAGACTAAACAGATGTTACTGCAAAAGGATAATAATTATTGATGTAATCAGTATGTATTTATACAGTTTGTTAAGCCTAATTTTAAATTCAAATCCCACTATAATAGGGATACAATAATATTTACATATATCCTTTCCTAACAGAGTATAGAGCTAATTATAGAGTTTATTATCTTCTGATTTCAGATGGGCTTGGGTTTTGGCTATTACCCACCCTCAAGCTTAAGGGCATTTACGAAGCCCTAGCTTGGTCTTTGTTCTTCAAAGAAAACAATAGACGACCTTGCAGCATTACACACTTTACCAGCCTTCTAATTTGTGTGAATATGTAAAGGAATTACATCGCCTTTGCTGCAGCAGCCACAATTCGACCTTACCTCAAGAATTCTTCAACAATCAAAGCTAGCTAGCAAGCAGAGTTGCAGTAGTCCATCCTCCAATGCTCCATTGGATAAAAGATTCCAAGTGAACAATTGTTAGTAGTTTCGACCCTGATTTCAAGTAATAGAATACATATAATCTGTAACACCCTTATACCCTATATACGTATAATATATATTTTCAGCATATATAAAATACGCATATACGGCACAAAAATGTCACAGACCGGTTTACTAAATTTTTTTTCACATTTTCAATTTTAAATTTTAAATTCTAAATATATAAAAATTAAATAGAATATAAATATTTTTTACTTGTTATAAGAATCCAAAATAAATAATATATATATAAAATCTCTGAAAAAAATTCGCCAGAGTTTTATCTGTAATTTGGATATCCTAAAATTTAACAATTACTCAACCTGTAAAAAGAAAACACTCCCAAATAATTTCCAATCATCATCTCAACCAAACTTCTCAATTTCACCAAGTTTCTCAAACATTTATATATATAGATATATATAATTTAAAACATACTTACTCTCCCATTTCAAATACATTGACCCAAATATTCTTTATAATATACAATATGTAAAATCTAAAACATAATATATTATGCATAAAACTCAAAATATACAATAACATAAAAATATATACATGTTGTTGGCAGTGTTTCTGATCTCGATAGCAACTCAACAAGCTTAACTATAAGTCTAGACCCGATCTGGTCTAGAAGAACTCTCTGGCTCAGCTGTGTCTACTCTGTCACCTGCGCGATGGAAACAATCGCACTAAGCCGAAGCCTAGTAGTACAAACTTTGATAATAACAATATAACTCAATGCAATACCAAATGCACAATGCATATAGATATCACATCAATCCACTTTCTAATATTTTTCAAATATTTTATAATTCACATTAAAACAAAGACAAGCATGGGCCCAAAAAGGATCTAATATGCTATTTAAATTTCAGAGTTACTGCTTTGGTCCATAATGACACCATGTGTCTAGCCCCATAGGCAATATATCCATGGATAATGTAACATCCCCAGTCTCTTGAACCTTAACCCGGCTAGACCCTTGGGCCCCAGTATCTTGGTCCTGGACCCGGCTAGACTGCTACAGTTTTTGAGGCTTACGACCCAGTCTTTTCACCCCAAAAATATCATATTTATCAGCTGGCCTAGCTTACGACCCAGTCTTTTCACCATTCCAGCGTTTAGCCCGTAAGCAATCATAGGCATGCCGTCAAACCCAGAACTCTGAAAATTGAATAGCATACTAGGCACACAATTTATTCATATTTCTCATTATTAATCTCTTTCTCATTTTTACATATTCAATCTAGACACATTGCCTTATTTTCACTTTTTTTCTCACTTTTCTTATTTTTCACATCTTTCTCATTTTTCTCATTTTTCTCACTTTTCTCATTTTTATCAATATTAATTCATTTCATTATTACACATATCTCATTTTTGCATTCACAACACATTACCCAATTACTTTGGGTATTTTTACATAATATACATATTTCACATGTTACACAAATTAGCTATTATCAATGGCTTTTCACAATGTATTAACACATGTATGACATTACAAATGTCATAGCACATTATTCATACACAATCAATGAACCAAATAGCTTAACACATTTTTCAATCAAAATGTGTTAAGTCCAAATGTTCTGCAAATATAGATATTATATTCAAAGTTTGTACTTACCTCCACTAGCAACCCAAAGTAAGCAAAAAAACAACCTTCAATCCAATATTTCCAACTTACCCTTTACCACTTGGATGAAGCAAATCAACCTCTCTCAAAGCCTAAACCAAATGTGATAACAAATAATCATTTAGTATCATATTTAATAGCATTTCCAACATTAAACCATAATTACACATCACTCCTACAAATTTCCAAAAATTTAGCATTTCCTTACTTCAACATTAGAATTCCATTTTCTTACAATTAAATTAGTGTTTTAAGTTTATTTATATTATTAAAAACATATTTTAATACATTTAAATCATTTACATTATAAAAATACACTCTTATACACAAAATCTCAAAAATGGCATAACCTTCCCCCATTGAAGATTTTCCATTCCAACACAATCCATTACTCATTCCAAGCTTATATTCATCACTTTTAATACTAAACAACATGCTTAAACAAATAAAATCACACAATTCAACCACTTTGGAAAATCACTTTTCCAAAACCCTAAATCTCCACTTCCATTCTCAAACTCCAACCCAACACCACCAAATCCAATATTTGGCTTTAAAATACTTGTTTATGAATCAAAACCACTCATTTAGAACCAATTTGCACAATTAAAGTTCATGTTTTCAAAACCCCAAAAATTCATAACCCTAAATTCTCTCTCTTCACCATTCTTTAACCAAACTCCATCATCTCTTCAATCTAACCTTAGAATCATTGTTAATTACCCAAAATAACATCACACACACCAATTTCAATAATTATAACATACTACATCAAAATCTCAAAACTTACATAATCCAAATTTCCAAGGAATTCAAAGAAAAGAGATGGAAACTTATTAATTTTGGTGGAGATCACCAAAAATCCACTTGCAACTTGTTAATTTCTTCAATTTATGGAGAATTGAAGAATCAAAATCTTGGCTTCAAGCTCCCATGGAAAACGTCCCTTGAAGAAGAAGAAGAAGAAGATGATGAAGACTTTTAATATTCTTTTCCTTTTCATCTTTTTTTTAAACCATATATATATATATTAAAATAATTTAATATTTATTTATTTAATAAATTAAAAGTCCTAATTTCTCTCTCCATTCAAAAATAATTTATTTTTGAATTATTTTATTAATTTTAAATTTATAAGATTTAATTACCAAAATACCATTTTCTTTTAAAAATAGTTGACTTTTATATGTTATGTATATTTTGTATATATATCACATATATATTCCACTTTTTCATTTAAAAACCCTTCATTTTTCATTTAAAACCATTAATTATATTTATCCTTTTAAATTATAATTTATTTTATCAAATTTTTCAAAAATTAGAAATTTTCAAAAATTTTAGGATGTTACAATTCTCTCCCCCTAAAATAAATTTCGTCCTCGAAATTACCTGTTCTCAAGTCTGGAACAAATGGAAAAACTGACTCTGCATCGCCTGCTCACTTTCCCAGGTCGCCTCCTCAGTGGCATGATTCCTCCAAAGGACTTTCACAAGTGGTACCCTCTTATTCCTCAATTCTTTAACCTCTCGTGCCAAAATCGCCACTGGTTCTTCCTCGTAAGTCAAATCTGGACTCACCTCAATGGACTCTACTGACAAGATATGAGATGGGTCAGACTTGTATCTCCGAAGCATTGAGACATGGAAAACATTATGTATTCGATCCAACTCAGACGGCAAAGTTAGTCTATAAGCCACTGGACCAACTCTCTCCAACACCTCATATGGTCCTGTGAAACGAGGACTCAACTTTCCTTTACGACCAAATCTCAAAATCTTCTTCCATGGAGACACCTTCAGAAACACTTTATCTCCTACACTGAACTCTATGTCTCTTCTCTTTAAATCTGAATAGAATTTTTGTCGGTCTGAAGCTGCTTTCAAATGACCCCGAATCACCTTCACTTTCTCCTCTGTTTCCTTAATCAAATCGAGACCAACCAGTTTACCTTCTCCAACTTCATCCCAACACAAAGGTGTCCTGTATCTCCTGCCATATAAAGCCTCATAAGGAGTCATTCCAATACTCGATTGATGACTGTTGTTATAAGCAAATTCAATTAATGGCAAAAATCTATCCCAATTCCCAATAAAATCAATGATACAGCTCCTCAACATATCCTTCAGAATCTGTATCACTCTCTCTAACTGTCTATCTATCTGAGGATGGAAAGCAGTACTAAAATGTAATCAAAAACCCAAAGCATTATGCAAACTCTTCCAAAACCTCAAAGTAAATCGGGGATCTCGATCCAACACCAAAGAAACTAGGACTCCATGCAACCTGACTATCTCGTTGATATACAGCTCAGCAACCTGTCAAGAGAAAAATCCATCCAAACTGGAAGAAAATGAGCTGTCTTCGTCATCCAATCAACTATCGCTCAGATTGCATCATGCTTCTTCTAGGTCAAAGGCAGTCCAGTCACAAAATCCATTGTCACTCGCTCCCATTTCCACACTGGCACTGATAAAGGTTGGAGCAACTCTGAAGGAACTTGGTGCTCAGCCTTCACTTTCTGGCAAGTGAGACATCTGGATATAAACTCTGCTATGTCCCTCTTCATACTTGACCACTAATAATGTCGCTTCAAGTCCTGATACGTCTTGGTACTCCCAGGGTGCATAGCAAAAAGTGACTGATGTGCTTCCTCTAATATCATTCTTTTCAATTCTATATCATCAGGAATACACAATCTATCTCTGTACCATAGACTGCCATCATCCCTCACATAAAAGTCTCGACTCTCCCCCTTCTGACAAACCAACACAATTTTCTGAATTCTCTCATCTGCCAACTGAGCCTCCCTAATATGATCCAACAAGACTGGCCTTAACTGCAACTGAGCCATCAGAGCACCATCATTAGAAGATTCAAATCTAGCATACAACGCTCTCAACTCAACAAGCATCGAGAGTGAATAAGCAGTCAAGCCTGCCAAAGATTTTCGACTCAAGGCATCAACAACAACATTTGCCTTGCCAGGATGATAATCAATTAAACAGTCGTAGTCTTTAATCAACTCTAACCACCGTCTCTGCCGAAGATTCAGCTCTCTCTGAACACCCAGATATTTCAAACTCTTATGATCCATATAAATGAAACACTTTTCCCCATACAAGTAATACCGCCAAATCTTCAAGGAAAAACTATTGCTACTAATTCCAAATCATGCGTCGGATAATTCAGCTCATGCATTTTCAACTGTCGAGAGGCATGAGTAATGACTCTACCCTCCTGCATCAGAACACAATCTAAACCACTATGTGAAGCATCATTGTATATCACATATGGTTTACCTTCTACAGGCAGGGTAAGGACAGGAGCTTGAGTCAACATCTCCCTCAGCTGCTCAAAACTCTCCTGACACTGATCTGTCCACACAAATTTAACTCCTTTCCAAAGTAATCTGGTGAGTGGTGTAGCTATTATAGAAAAACCCTTCACAAATCGACGATAATAGCTGTCAATCCCAGAAAATTTCTAACCTCTGTCACAGTCTTCGGTGGACTCCAATTCAAGATAGCCTCAATTTTACTCGGATCAACTCTAATACCCTCTGTTGAAATCACATGACCAAGAAAAGCTACCTGATCGTGCCATAACTCACACTTAGACAGCTTAGCATACAACTGCTTCTCCCTCAGAGTCTGCAATACGATCCGCAAATGCCTATCATGATCCTCCTCATTACACAAATACACCAAGATGTCATCAATGAAGACTACCACAAACTGATTCAAAAATGGTCTGAATACCCTGTTCATCAAATCCATAAAAACTGCTGGTGCATTCATCAATCCAAAGGGCATCACCAGAAACTCATAATGCACATACCTCGTACAAAAAGCTGTCTTGGGTACATCCACATCTCTGACTCTCAACTGATGGTACCCTTATCTCAAATCAATCTTAGAGAATACTGCTGCTCCCTTCAACTGATCAAAGAGATAATCTATCCGAGGCGAAGGATACTTGTTCTTGATGGTCACCTTATTCAACTGCCTATAATCAATACACAATCTCATGGTGCCATCCTTTTTCTTCACAAACAACACAGGCGCTCCCCACGGGGACACACTAGGGCGGATAAACCCTTTATCCAATAACTCTTGCAACTGCACCTTCAACTCTCTCAACTCAGCAGATGCCATCTAATAAGGAGTAATAGAGATAGGAGTGATATCAGGCAACAAATCGATACCAAACTCCATTTCTCTCTCAGGAGGTACCCCTGGCAACTCATCAGGGAAAATATTTGGAAACTCGACAACTGTGGGTATACTTTCAAGTAGGGATCCCACTACTCTAGTATCTACAACATGAGCAAGATAAGCCTCACATCCCTTCCGAATCATCCTCCCAGCTGAAATAGCTGAAATAAACATGGATGAAAGATACCTCTGCTCACTAGATACTATAACATCTGTACCATCCCGTGTTCTCAAAGTAATGCATTTCTTATGACAGTCTATGACAGCCCCATGCTTAGATAACCAATCCATACTCAAAATCAGATCATATTCCCTGAAAGGCATCTCAATCAGGTCACCGAGAAACTCCTCATCATGAACAACAACTGGACTATCTCGGTGCACCCTGCTTACCACAACACTATGCCCTAAAGGATTTGTCACCAAGACATCAAATCCTAGGGACTCAGAATGCAATTCATTCACAGGCAAGATGGATGCACTTATGTATGAATGCATAGATCCAGGATCTAATAGAGTAAGGACTGAAATACCAAATAAAGAAAATATACCAGCAATGATGGCTGAAGCATCCGGCTGCCTCTGCATCACATAAACCCGCTGAGATGGCCCAGCCTCATCTGGCCTACTGCCTCCGGATGTAAAGCCTCCTCTCTGACAAAATCCAGGTTGACCACCTCTACTAAAACCTCTGCCACCACGACCCCCTCTGACACTGGGTCGAGAAGATGCAGTATCTGCCTGCCTAACCTCTGGTGGCTCAGGACAATCTCTGATAAAATGGTCTGACGACCCACATCTAAAACACTCTCCCAAAGCACCTCTCCACCAATAGACACCTCCGTGTACCCTACCACAGTGAACGCAAGTAGGTGAAGTAGGTCTCTGAGCCACTGGAGTCGGAGCACGAGCCACTAAAACTGTAGGTCTCTGTCTCTGTCTCTGCTGCTGTACTGACCTACCAAACTATCACTGACTCCTATTAAACCTCTGAAAATGTCCACCTCGGCCTCTGTTCACTGATGAAGACCCTGCCTCACTCTGGGGTCTCCTAACTCTGGTCTCCTCAACCCTGGCAACTGCTGTAAGACTTTGTGCCCTCTCAACACTCCTGGCAGCTGCAACTAACTGGAAAAAATTCTGATACCGAGAGCCTGCAATGATGCACATGATAGAGGGTTTCGGTCCCTCCTCAAACCTTATGCACCTGTCAAACTCGTCAGAAATGATCCCACCAGCATAGCGACTCAACCGGATAAACTCGATCTCATACTCGGTCACTGTCCTGGTATCCTGTCTCAGACTAAGGAACTCCATCTTCTTTGCATCTTTATACTCTCTCGGAGTATACTTCTGCTCAAATTCCAGCAGGAAATCATCATAGGACAGGACTGGTGGATCATCCAGAGCATGTGGAACCGTATTCCACCAATCATATGCATCTCTCTGTAGAAGAGATCTGGCATAATCAAACTTCTCTTCTGGACTAGCCTGTAACTGAATAAATATCCTCTGAACCCGGTTTAGCCACTGTTCTGGTACAACAAGGTCTGTAGTACCAACAAAGTCCTCAGCTTCATATTTTCTCAGTTTATCATACTGCCTCACCGGCAACTGCGGCTGTAGAACTGGAGTCTGCCTCAACAATTCTACCATATGTCATATCCAGCCAGGCAGAATCTCATCAGCTGCTGGTCTCACAGGTACAGAAACAGATGCCTCACCAGCAGATACAACTCTAGCTCTATCTCTACCCTCATCTGGAGCCACACTCTCTGCACTACCCTCAGCAGCCTGATGAGGGCGAGACGCCATAACTACCTATATCTGCAAACAAAATAGAAAATACTATATCAGAGATCAGAAACTGCAAGTGCCAATGCATGTATTACAATTAAAAACTATTTTTAAATCTCCCATTTTCTCTCTCTATCATCCCACCTAGGTCAAGAATCTCAAACTTAGGCTCTGATACCAAAACAAATATAACACCTTTATACCCTATATATACAATACATATTTTCAGCATATATAAAATACGCATATACAGCACAAAAATGTCACAGACCGGTTTACTAATTTTTTTTTTCACATTTTCAATTTAAAATTTCAAATTCTAAATATATAAAAATTAAATATAATATAAATATTCTTTACTTATTATAAGAATCCAAAATAAATAATATATATAAAAAATCTCTGGAAAAAATTCGCCAGAGTTTTGTCTATAATTTGGATATCCCAAAATTTAGCAATTACTCAACCTGCAAAAAGAAAACACTCCCAAATAATTTTCAATCACCATCTCAACCAAACTTCTCAATTTCACCAAGTTTCTCAAACATTTATATATATATATATTTTAAAACATATTTACTCTCCCATTTCAAATACATTGACCCAAACATTCTTTATAATATACAATATGTAAAATCCAAAATATAATATATTATGCATAAAACTCAAAATGTACAATAACATAAAAATATATACATGCTTCCGGTAGTGTTTCTAATCTCGATAGCAACTCAACAAGCTCAACTATAAGTCTAGCTAAGCTGAAGATAAGCATGGACCCAAAAATGATCTAATATGCTATTCAAATTTCAGAGTTACTGCTTTGATCCATAATGACACCATATGTCTAGCCCGTAGGCAATATATCCATGGATAATGTAACAGTCCTAGTCTCTTGGACCTCAACCCGGCTAGACCTTAGGCCCCAGTATCTTAGTCCTCAACCCGGCTAGACTGCTACAGTTTTTGAGTCTTACGACCCAGTCTTTTCATCCCTAAAACATCATATTTATTGGCTGGCCTGGCTTACGACCCAGTCTTTTCACCATTCCAGCATTTAGCCCGTAGGCAATCATAGGCATGCCGCCAAACCCAGAACTCTAAAAATTGAATAACATACTAGGCACACAATTTATTCAAATTTCTCATTATTAATCTCTTTCTCATTTTTACATATTCAATCTAGGCACATTGCCTTATTTTCACATTGTTTTCTCACTTTTCTCATTTTTCACATCTTTCTCATCTTTCTTACTTTTCTCACTTTTCTCATTTTTATCAATATCAATTCATTTCATTATTACACATATCTCATTTTTGCATTCACAACACATTACCCAATTACTTTGGGTATTTTCACATAATATACATATTTCACATGTTACACAAATTAGCCATTATCAATGGCTTTTCACAATGCATTAACACATATATGACATTACAAATGTCATGGCACATTATTCACACACAATCAATGAACCAAGTAGCTTAACATATTTTTCAACCAAAATGTGTTAAGTCCAAATATTATGCAAATATAGACATTATATTCAAAGTTTGTACTTACCTCCACTAGCAACCCAAAGCAAGCTAAAAACAACATTCAATCTAATCTTTCCAACTTGCCCTTCACCACTTGGATGAAGCAAATCAACCTCCCTTAAAGTCTAAACCAAATGTGATAACAAATAATCATTTAGTATCACATTTAATGGCATTTCCAACATTAAACCATAATTACACATCACTCCTACAAATTTTCAAAAATTTAGCATTTCCTTACTTCAACATTAGAATTCCATTCTCCTACAATTAAATTAGTGTTTTAAGTTTATTTATATTATTAAAAACATATTTTAATACATTTAAATCATTTACATTATAAAAATACACTCTTATACACAAAATCTCAAAAATGGCATAACCTTCCCCCATTGAAGGTTTTCCATTCCAACACAATCCATTACTCATTCCAAGCTTATATTCATCACTTTTAACACTAAACAACATGTTTAAACAAATAAAATCACACAATTCAATCACTTTTGGAAAATCACTTTTCCAAAACCCTAAATCTCCACTTCCATTCTCAAACTACAACCCAACACTACCAAATCCAATATTTGACTTTAAAATACTTGTTTGTGAATCAAAACAAATCATTTAGAACCAATTTGCACAAGTAAAGTTCATGTTTTCAAAACCCCAAAAATCTATAACCCTAAATTCTCTCTCTTCACCATTCTTTAACCAAACTCCATCATCTCTTCAATCTAACCTTAGAATCATTGTTAACTACCCAAAATAACATCATACGCACCAATTTCAACAATTATAACATACTACATCAAAATCTCAAAACTTACATAATCCAAATTTCCAATGAATTCAAAGAAAAAAGATGGAAACTTACTAATTTTGGTAGAGATCACTAAAAATCCACTTGTAACTTGTTAATTTCTTCAATTTATGGAGTATGGAAGAATCAAAATCTTGGCTTCAAGCTCCCATGGAAAACGTCCCTTGAAGAAGACGAAGAAGAAGATGAAGACTTTTAATATTCTTTTCCTTTTCATCTCTTTTTTAAACCACACACATATATATATATTAAAATAATTTAATATTTATTTATTTAAAAAATTAAAAGTCCTAATTTCCCTCTTCCATTCAAAAATAATTTATTTTTGAATTATTTTATTAATTTTGAATTTATAAGATTTAATTACCAAAATACCCTTTTCTTTTCAAAAGTGTTGACTTTTATATGTTATGTATATTTTGCAAATATATCACATATATATTCCACTTTTTCATTTAAAAACCCTTCATTTTTCATTTAAAACCATTAATTTAATTTATCCTTTTAAATTATAATTTATTTTATCAAATTTTCTAAAAATTAGAAATTTTTAAAAATTTTAGGATATTACATAATCTTCTTCAATGCATCATTGTTTTCCTCCTTCAGGGCGTTGACAAAGCCCTAGCTTGGTCTTATTCTTCAGAAACAGTAGGTGAGATAGGGGTTTAGTGAGCAAATTGGCTATCTGATCAGCGGCAGCCACATGAGAGACACGCAAATCTCCTGACTGAACTTGCTCTCTAATAAAGTGAAAGTCAATCGCTACATGCTTCATACAAGAGTGAAAGACCATATTAGAGCTCAGTTGTGTTGCACCAACGTTATCGCAGTAAATCATAGGGCGATTCTCCGATTGAACATTCAACTCAGAGAGAAGATGCAATACCCAATTTAGTTCAGCCATTGTATTCGCCACTGATTTATATTCAACCTCCGTCGAAGAACGCACAACCGATCTCTGTTTCTTAGAGCTCCATGAAATCAAGTTTCAGCCAAAATATACAACAAATGCTCATGTCAAATGGTACCCATCACGATCTCCTCCCCAATCTGCATCAGAGAAAGCATGCAAGACAGATGGAGAATCTTTAAACAACTAAAGTCCTTCATTCAAAGTTCTAATCAAATACCACAAAAGTCTCTTTGCTGCTGCCCAATGCTCCGTTGTGGGTTGATGATTAAACTGAGAAAGTTTATTTACAGAGAAGGCAATGTCTGGAAGAGTCAGAGACAAATACTGTAAGCTTCCTATAACTCTTCTATATTCTACAGGGTCAGACAATTTAGTACCTGTTATGAGCGTCAATATGGAATAACTTGCCATTGGTGTTGATACTGATTTTACGGTGCTCATATTTGTCTGCTCAAGAAGCTCTAAAATGTATTTGCGTTGTAACA
Source organism: Garcia nutans (assembly GCA_947685225.1). Lineage (NCBI taxonomy): Eukaryota > Viridiplantae > Streptophyta > Magnoliopsida > Malpighiales > Euphorbiaceae > Garcia > Garcia nutans. The sequence goes on from CANTUV010000031.1 coordinate 61,357,905, forward strand.
ATAGTATCCCCTACTTATTTGGTATAACTTCAATACCCAAAAAGTAGTGCAATGAGCCCAAATCTTTTAAAGAAAACCTCGTTGCCAAAATAGTGATATAATCTTGAATAAGCCTTGTACAACTACCCATTATTATGATATCATCAACATACACAATAAGTAGCAAAGTACCCTTTGATGACTGATTTGTAAACAAAGAAGCATCTAATAAGGAATTGACAACCTGTATCTAGTAGATGTTGTCGTAGAGTATGATACCAGGCTCTAGGCGCTTGTTTCAACCCATAGATTGCTTTCTATAAATGACAAACATAATTGGGTTTATCCTTATCTTTAAACCCTTGTGGCTGGGCCATGAATAAATCTTCTATCAATGGTCCTTGTAAAAATGCATTGTTAACATCGAGTTGACGTAGTTCCCAACCATCGGTAACTGCTATACTAAGAACTAGTCGTATAGTTGTTGGTTTAACAACCGGACTAAATGTTTCATGAAAGTCCACACCGAGATGCTGATGAAAGCCTTTTTCCACTAACCGGGCTTTGTACTGTTGAACCATACCATCTAAGTTATGCTTGATCCAAAACACCTTTTTGCAGCTAACCAGATTCTGAAAATCAGTAGGAGGAACTAATGTCCAAGTCCCATTACAAACCAAAGCATCAAATTCTTTAGAACAAGCTTTCCTCCACTTAGGATCTTTGAATGCTTGTGAAACTGTTTGAGGTTCAGTGTCAGTGCTTGATGTTAATTCACAAGAAAGACTGAGCTTTTGTATTGGTTTGTAAATATTATTTTTGCTTCGTGTGACCATATGATGACTATTTATTACTGCTAGTTGACTAATACCAACAGCAGAATTTTGCTCTTGATTTTGAGACACAGGAGTTGGAACATCATTATTAGGCACATGAGCTGCAACACCAACTGTAACATCAATATTAGGCACAGGAGTTGGAACCTCAGCACAAATATCAGCTGATATGTGTGTTCTGTAAAGAATTCTCTGAACAGTGAAACCCTCTTGTCTAGGTGCAGTTGGTACCATAGACGCAGTAATGAGTGGCACAGAAATTTTTATAAAAGCAGCAGCATTTGATGAATTTATCCATGCTAAAATTGGAGGCGACGACAAAGACACTGACTAGAAGGAAGTAGCAAATGGGAAAATAGTTTCAACAAACTGAACATGACGAGAGGTATAAATTTTTAAACTTTTGATGCACTCTGAGAAAATGAATAACGAACAAAAACACATGGCGTAGACTTAGGTTCTAATTTATTTTGTGTGTATGGTTTGAGCCAAGGATAACACAAACAACCATAGATCCTTAGTTTCATATAGTTTGAATTAGAACCAAAAATACATAAATATGGACTTGACATGTTCATAACTTTAGAAGGCATTCTATTAATAAGATAAACTGCTGTAGAAAAAGCATATGGCCAATAAGAAATAGGCATAGAAGCATGAGATAATAAAGTTAAACCTGTTTCGACAATATGGCAATATTTTCTTTCAGAAATGCCATTATGTTCGGGTGTGTGTGGCAGAGTACTTCTAAAAGAAATACCATTTTTAGATAAAAAGGAGGCTAAGGCAATGTATTCACCACCATTATTAGAATACAAAGTCTTTATTTGTCTATCAAAGAATTTTTCTACAAGAGCTTTAAACCTAATGAAAACTGATTGCACTTCAGATTTTTGTTGTAAGTGATAAAGCCACGTATAACGAGTGTAATGATCAACAAAAATGACATAGTATTTGAAAGAATCAGTAGAAATTACAGGAGATGTCCACACATCAGAGAAAATAATTTCTAATGGTTGAGTAGACTGAAGTGTAGAAACAAAGAAAGGCAATTTATGACTTTTATTAACCAAACATGAATTACATTGAGAAATAGACTGGACTGAATTAGAATTTAATGGAATAGAATTACTAGAAATAATATTTTTGAATGTCAATAATGCAGGATGACCTAGACGAGAATGCCAGTCAATGACAGAAGCAACGGTAGACAAAAAAGCCAGCAAATGAGTTGATGTTGGCCACTCATAAACTCCATCCTTAGGCATGCCCCTGAGAAGTAGGTTCCCCGTCAAGAGTTCCTTCACAAGAAAGAAATAAGGCGAGAATTCCACTGAAACATTATTACTCACACAGAATTGATAAACAGAAATTAGATTCTTTTTCATTTGTGGAACACAAAGCACATTTTCTAAAGAAATTTCTTTAATCGCTATTTGTAGAGTAGTAGTACCAGTGTGACTAATACTCAAACCTGAACCATCTCCAATCATCACATCCTCCATTCCCGTGTACGGGCTGTGTAAAGACAAATTATTTAGATCAGTAGTAATATGCTGATTAGCACTAGAATCCGGCAGCCATGGAGTAATATGCTGATGAGGAAGAAGAAACTGCAGAAAAATTGGCCTGTGGACTACTTGTAACTGGAACAACCCGAAAAGAACACCGTTTAGCTGAATGACCTTGAGTACCACATATTTGACAACGATCAAGGTAAGATCTATGACCAAATTGCTGATTATTTCGTCGATGGAGATTGTGAGTGATGGGATACTGAGAACCTCTGTTGTTCTGATTTCCTTGATTATATAGCTGGCTGCCTTGTTGATTGTCTAGTGATTGAAATTATGATTACGGTGATTGTTACTACTCTTATTTTGAGTTCTCTGCGAATAATTTGCTGTGGCTGGAAAGTATGTTGGGGGTAGCAGGAGGAAGAGTTGCCTCAAAGGTTATGAGTTTTTCATGTAACTCATCAAAGGTTATGGCAGAATCACGAGCATTGATTGCCCGTATGATTTCTTTGTAAGCATCTTCCAAACCTTCTAAAATACGATCAGTGATGTCTTCCTCAGACATAGGTGAGTCTAACATTGCTAGTTCATCAATTTTCATCCGAATTGCCTGTATGTATTTTATAACTGTTGAATTCCCTTTTGTGATGCTTTTAAGTAGAGCTTTGATTTGTTTGATTCTGCCTCTAGAAGGTTTGGCATAGGTAGTCTCAAGAATATCCCATGTTTCTTTGGATGTTTTGGCTTTTGCAATGAAAGGAATAAGAGAAGGTGAGAGAGCACCAATGAAGACATTGATGAGAAGATGATCTTGCCTAATCCAATGACTATATTTTGGATTGGGAGTGGAAGTTCCAGAAATAGTGGGAGATGGACAAGGACGAGAGCCATCTATATGGCCAAGAAAATCATAACCTATTAACAAGCTTTAAAACTGAAGTTTCCAAGCAATATAATTTGATCCTGCGAGCTTTAAAGGAGCTTGTGCAGCTACATTAAATGTTACTAATTGTTTGGTGTTAGAAGTAGGAAGAATAGAGGTATCACTCATTGTGGAAGAGAAAAAAAAATCAAGAGACGTTTGTCTTAAGAGCTCTGATACCATAAAAGACTAAACAAATGTTATTGCAAAAGGATAATAATTATTGATGTAATCAGTATGTATTTATACAGTTTGCTAAGCCTAATTTTAAATTCAAATCCCACTATAATAGAGATATAATAATATTTATATATATCCTTTCCTAACATAGTATACAACTAATTATAGAGTTTATTATCTTCTGATTTCATATGGGCTTGGGCTTTCGCTATTAAATTCTCTATTTTCTTAAGATATTTATTGGCATTTTTTTATTTTTATACTTTTTAAAAATTAAAATAAGTGTTTAAAAAAAATTAATTTAAATTAAATACATAATTTAATTCGGCATAAATCCAACATGATATAATTTTTAATAAATTAAATCAATCTGAAATGATTGATTCCACTATTCTCAAACACTCCAAACGAATCTATGTAAATTTTTGGAGAATATTATTTTTATTTTATAGAACTAACCAAATAATATATAAGTATATAATAATTTTGAATATAAATATACATATTTTGAATAAGAATATTTTTCTCAATATTTTTCAATCTTCAATTTTAAAAAACACTTTTACAATAACATATAAATACTAAAAAACTGAATTATTATTTAAAGCTTTCTAGTGAATCTAAAGTTTAAATATAAACCATAAGCATCTTCATCTGCTACCACTTTCGGAGTGAATCCCTACTTATAGGACCAACAGATGGCTCCACTCTATTGTAAATTGTGGAGAGCTCAGTAATTTTCCATTATTTGGTTGATGATCGTTATTGATTATGACATAATCCGTGGATTGAAATTAATATACTTATAATGAAAATTTTTATTTTAAAATCTGAGTCTAAATTCATATTTAAAATATTAAATTTTTTATCATTAAAATATTTCAAATAATTTATCGTAGCATTAAGATTGAATGAATTTAAATTTAAATTTAATTAAGAAATTAGTAATTTAGATGTATAATATAAAATATATTTGAAATTATGTAAAATTTGTTGTATTTAATACCGTGTCATTTACAAGTTAAATTGAGCATGCATTTTCCCGGTAACAAATAATCCATCTAAAATTTTTTAATATTAGGAATGAGTAAAATTGTTGAAACGAGACTGATTTGATTATAATTTGTTAATATTAAGGGATGTTAGCTTATATATTCTTCAGTAAATCTTAACTAAATCAGATAAAAAATTAATTAAATTTAATAAAATTAATTAATAATAATTAATTTTTAAAAATTAATTTTTTTGACCAATTAATAATAGTTAAATGTATTGATGGTTAAAATTTGATTAATCCGATGCATGCACGTCCCTGATTAATACGGAAAAGGGCAAAAATTAGGGATGGTGAGTTTTGTAATCATAACGAAAAGAAAGAGCAACTTCTTAATAAATCGAGTTGGTGAATTAACAAAAAAACCAGAAAATGCTTGCTCTCTCTCTCTGTCTGAGCATCTGCCATTATAGCGCACACAGTATATCCTCTTTCTACTGAGGTACTCCCTTTAAGGTTGGTGTAATGAGTTTTTTTTTTCTTTCAATTGTTTAAAATTTTCTTTTCATTTCGCAGAATCCCTTTTAGCTTTCTACAATTTCTAATTATCGGTTGTCAGTTCTCATTGTCATCTAGGGTTCATCTAGGGTTCTGAGATCGATCTGAACCTCTAACTTGAGAATTTGAGTTTCTTTTTTTTTTCAATTTTTTTTGTCAAGTTCATTAATGCTGTTCTTGTAACTTGTTCTTTTTTTCATTTGATGATGATTTCTGAAATATTTTTTCGTTTTGAATTTGGAAAAATCTGATTTCTGTTACTAGATCGGTTTAAATTTAGCACATTCTGTTACTTTTAGTGTTAATGCGTTGGTTGGTTGCTAAGAAAATGGAACATAATGGAAGGAAATGAAGGAAAAAAATGGTTTTCTTGTAATGTCGCGTTCTCTATTTTACGTTTTCCTCAGCTACCAAATGGCCTGACTCGTCGTTTCTTTTGCAGAATCTTGGTCAGATTAAAGTCATATATAAATATCTTTTAAGGTTATGGATAATATGAATATTAAATTGCTTTTCTCTTTTTGTTCACAGCCGCCATAAGGATTTTTAAATAATTTGATGTGCGAGGATTGGGATTTTCTTTCGGAAGGATTTGAAGATCAGTGTCTGAAGATTTGATTCAATGAACTATTTTAATTTGGGATTATAAATTTGATAATTTCTACTTTATTGATTTGGGTTACTTGAGAGATTTTTCCATGTTTTGCTGTTGAACTAGCCTGCCAGGTTATCAATGGCGACCAAGTGTTGAACAACTTTTCTACAATTATGGTCCCCTCCATTGCGCTAATCAATTAACTTGTCAAGTGGGGTTTTGTGATAAAGCTTGGTAGGGAAACTTTCTTGGTGAAAATTGAAAACTCAGCTTTTTGATTCATCTTTTGGAACTCAATCCTCAGGATTGGAGAAAATGTCACAGAAGTCTCAGGCCCTCCCATCGCTGCAATCCGTCAAGTCATTGCCTGTTGATTTTAGATTGACTGGTTCACCAGCATCTGGTCGGATGGAAAGATTGGATGATGTGAATGATAGTGATGCCATCTGTTCAAGTATTGCTGAAAATGATGGTGTAGATGATGTGGCAGTTGATGGAGTCATTGATACCATTGGGAATGATGTCAATGAGGATTCGCCATACAGTGGGAATGCCATCTCAGACAGAGACAGGCCCTCTTTGGGTGATGAGGACTTGGATACTGTCACTTCATCTTCACCTTCCCCTTCCCCTTCAGTCTCTGCATCTCATACTGAACGTAGGTGGGGTGACATCACCTCTTATGCTACAAAAAAGGTATGGTGCATGATTGATCTTGGTGAAACTAGGTGTTGTTGCAATTAGTTGTATTGAGTCGAAGAGATGGCGAAAGTTATGATTTGTTGACCCTGGTTTCCTACTTCTTTTACTGTTTCAGAAACTCCAGTCTTGGTTTAAACTTTCAAATGGGGATTGGCAACTAGGAAAAATTATATCAATCTCGGGGACTGATTCTGTTATTTCATTGTCTGATGGGAAAGTAAGTGAACTTTTCTGAATTGTTTCAACTATTCTTTTTATTGGATTTGGGTATTTGATTCAATTCTACCTTTTATTTCAACTATAGATTTTAAAGGTGAAATCTGAAAGTCTAGTACCAGCAAATCCTGATATCCTTGATGGTGTAGATGATCTCATGCAACTTAGTTACTTAAATGAGCCATCAGTGTTGTACAATCTTCAGTACAGATACAATCAAGATACGATTTATGTAAGTGTTGAAGTTACTATTTTGTTTCATCCGAGTTGGCTACTAAAATATGAACTTTCCATAATGCCTTTTGGGGTGTAATTTGTGCAATTTAGACGAAAGCAGGGCCAGTGCTGGTGGCCGTCAATCCCTTTAAGAAAGTTCCTTTATATGGCAGCAATTACATTGAAGCATATAAGAATAAATCTATTGAGAGCCCGCATGTGTATGCCATTGCAGACATGGCTATTAGGGAAATGATACGAGGTGCTAGTTTTTCATATCTTTTTGTATATTAGCATTTGGTGTTTCATAAGATTTGAAAGTTGGTAATGCATTGGAGATTCTTATTCGGGTTCTTGTTTTCTTTCTTCAGATGAAGTAAATCAATCTATCATTATAAGGTTAGCAAAGTTTAGCCTTCTTTTTCTTTTGCTTTTGCTTTTGTGATTTTTATCCTTTATTTAGTTTGTGTTCTATGTATTTGCAAGTGAACAATGATTGCTATATCTTTATGCAGGCAGTGCACTAATTTTTGTTTTAATCTCGTGCTTCTTAAGTTGCTTCTTTTTGCATCTTTGTTAACACATTTTGTGCTCCACTAAACTGTTCAAGATGCATATTTTTTGGATAGTTTAAGTAGTTACTGTTGATGAGGCATTGTGTATATCAAAATATGCCATCTTTTGTTTTGATAATTCTCTTATCTATATTAAAGAGGAATTCCTATGTCAATTTTCTTCATAAGAGCTCCCTGGATGTTCATTTGGATATTTTTTCTTGAGCGACATCATTTTAATCGCTTGTTTTGATCAATATGATCATAGGAGATAGGACTGTAGTAGGCATGCATCTTATACATTTATCAAAATTATGTTGTTGTTGTGGCTATACTTCTATTTTTGTTATCAAGATAACTAGTATAATTGTTACTGGTAAGGGACAAGATTAAATAATTTGCCTCAAAAATATGTGACAAGAACCTCATATGGGTCTCAGAAGGAAACCTGGAACAATGGTAACTTTGATGGTTTTATTTCATGTCCATTTGTCAGAGGTAGCCTGTATTATGAAATAAGTAGGTGTAATTGCATGTATCATAGCTCTGTATTGTTTTGCTTGTGGACTTAATTCTGCCCTTCTTTTTTTTGGATATGGAAAGTTTGTTTCCTTTTTAATTCATTGTCCTTTGATGTTTTATGCTTGAGTTAGGCGAAATGATGCATTCCAAAGAATGGTTATGTTTCCATGAGGTCTACTTTGGATATTTAAGATGGATAACTATTGATGATGAAAATAGAGTGGTGTAGTTTTAGGATTGGAATAGCAATAGGATAGCAAGTTTTGCAATTCCCATTGCCTTCCCGATGGAAATTGAGGTTGGGCAAATTGTCTAGGGTTGAGACAGTATCTTGTTTTATTTTTTTTAATTTTATATAAAATCATTCATGTGCATGTGTGTGTGTATGTTTGTTTATGTACATGTATAAAATTTCTAATGTTTTATATACATATATATGTATTAAATTTTCAATATTGCATGCATGCATATATATATATATATAAAATTTCAAATATTACCTGTTATTATGCGTAAAAAATTATAATATTGTGTAAAATATTGCTTTCTTAAAAGTTGAAACTTCTCCCATGTAGAATATATTTTTAAAATTCTCAATGTTATCTGTTAAACAACTATATCATAAAAATATATATTCACAAAATTGGGGTGAGTTGGGTAAACTAAACCCATCCCCATTATGTTCGTTTAGGTGTTGGGTAAAATTGTGATCTCTGTCTAGGTGCCCAAAATTCTTTTTCATAAATTGCTTTTTTCTTAGATTTCTTCTTCATTAGTGTATATCAGCTTTTTTTTGGACTTCTAATATTCCTCTTTTAAAACTTAGATTAATCTTTCATATCTCTTTGAATTTGGATGTATGAGTGTTTTTGTGCTTTCTCATACTCCCTTTGTCCCTTAAAAAGTGTTTGCATTATCAAGTTGTGATGTCCCAAAAGAATGTTTGCTAACAATCCTTTAGATGATATTCCTTAAATCTTCATGCCTCTCTCATTGAATTAATTAATGAGGGTAAAGTTGGTAACTTAAAAATATTTACTTTGGGTCTATTTTCTTAATCTTCATTGCAAACTTGCAGAATCAAAATGTAACTTATTTTAGGACTAAATGGAGTATGTTTCTACTAGGTTGGGCCTCCCTTGGATGTTCCTGTTGATGTAGTATGTTTTTGATAGGATGGGCCTCCTTTGGTTGTTCTTATTGATGTTTTCCTTTGGGTGCTTCTATTGATCTTTATACGGACCATAGTTGATAGAAAAAATGAAGAACCAAATTTATTATTGGGAGGTTGCACCTTATTCATTTGATATGCTTTTGGAGCAGATTAAGTTAAGGCTTGGGGGGTGGGGGGGTTGAGGGTGAAGGGAACAGAAGTCCCGTTGATTATAATTGTCAATTATACAAATAAAAAACTCATGTCATTGATCAATTGAGGTCGAAAGATTTTCTGCAGAATGGTTCCTGTAATTAAGGCATTGATAGTAATACGCTAAAATTCATTTTGTAATGATTAATAATGAAACTTTCCTCCAATTAAAAAAATAATAATCAATATTGAAAGAATCCACAAAAGAGAAGTTCAATAAGTAAAAAAGATAAAATGTTTTTTATTTAATAAATAAAAAAGATAAAATGTTTTTTATTCTCTGTCAACTTCCTTTATTTGAATTTTTCAGTTTTATATTTCAAATACTACTTTTAATTTATACGATAATTTCCATAAAATTTTTTATCTTTTAATTTTCTGAAATTAGTAAAACTATTATAGCAATTAAAAATTCTAACATATTGTTTTTATATATTAATTTGAGAAAAGTGAAAAAAACCTTTTGTTTTAGTGCTTTGACACCTAAAAGCTTGTATTTTTTTCTTTTCTTATGACACTTTGGGACCTCTGCTCTATGCTGTTAGCATTTTAGATCGAAACCTCATAACAACATTAGTTGTTTCTGACATGAAACATCTATGTGCTGTCAGTTGGCAAATATTTTATCAGTGGAATTTGTCGGATTATCACCTCTAAATGATGTAAGTGATGTGTACCCAAAGTGTTAAATGCGAACCCGAAGTGTTAATGGTGTAAACAATAGGCTGTAAAGTGGTTAAGTGCCAAACCACATGATACTTTTTGTACTTCCCCTTTTATTTTTTAATTTTATTTTTCATTTATTGGTTTTCTTTTGAATTTATTATTAAGCTGATTAATTTTTTTTCCAAATTTATTTGAAGTACGCAATAAATAAATAATTAAATTTACAAATAATTTATAGAATGCTTAATTTGTTTGCTATTTTTCTCTCGATATTTAAAATATAAGCAAGTTTAATAGACATGATTACATAATTTAAGAGGTGTAGAAAGATTGATAATGAGGGAACAGATATGAAACTAAGGAAATGAAATGGACATAGTTGAAGGAAAAATAAAAAACATCTAACTTTTTTGTTATATTGGATTTTTAGTTGAGACATTCAAAACCTAATTATGCTTTATTGTAACTTTGAGTTATGATTTTATTGTTGAACATTTTTTCTAGAGACTAATATGAGTTTTCCAAAATGAAGTAGAATGTTCTATTCTAATGGACTCTTTAATGATGAAGATCATTTTAAAAGTAAAATACATTTTGGGACACAATTGTGTAGTTTGAAGTTTTGGGGCTGCTGTTGGAAAACCCCCAAATTTTGGGAACCTGTTCCCATAATAAAAGTTGTTATAATGTATATTCAGTATATGATATATGACATAATTACATTAAAAACTAAGAAGTAGATCTTTTGTTAGGCACTTACAAGTTTTTTGACTTTTACTTATGATGTTCGATATTTCCACAGTGGTGAAAGTGGGGCAGGAAAAACTGAGACAGCAAAGATAGCAATGCAATATTTGGCAGCTCTCGGTGGTGGCAGTGGGATAGAATATGAAATATTGAAAACTAATCCAATTTTAGAAGCATTTGGCAATGCAAAGACATTGAAGAATGACAACTCAAGTCGTTTTGTAAGCTTCATGCTCATGATTGAAATCAGAGCTCATATCATGTTCATTATTGAAATCTGAGCTCTTACTTTTTCTGAACTTGTCACAGGGAAAACTGATTGAAATCCATTTCAGTGAAACTGGAAAAATATCGGGTGCCAAAATTCAAACCTGTAAGATCACTTGAATTATTTAGGTCCTAAGATGGCATTTTATCTAGTTTTTAACTTTTTGAGATTTGCTTATCTTGCTTTTGACTGTTCTACTCCTGTTTGGCGTGCAGTTTTGCTTGAGAAGGTAATTATTCATTCCTCTAGTGTTTGTTGTGTTTTGACAATTTTTTTTATCAATTCATGTGCTGCTAATTTAATCTTATGATATAAACAGTCTAGAGTGGTCCAATGCATGGAGGGAGAAAGGTCATATCATATATTTTATCAGCTTTGTGCTGGGGCTCCACCTGCACTTAGAGGTATTGATTTCCACAAATCTCTACTGACTTATGCTCAATTTTGCAGAATATTTTGAGACTGCATAGAGTAGTTATAGTTTCTATAGGCATTTTACTACAATGAAAAAGATCATGTTTATGTTTCCCAGGACAATAGTTACTGTGGCCAATTGTCATAAATGGCAGTGATTCATGGGGTTTATTTTCATATATAACTTTGACTCTTGATATTTTCCTATACAAAGAAGTAGAGGGTAGTCACACCTGAACAGGATGCCATCTTTCAAGTTTCATTTTTTGATGGGTGTGATATTAGTGCTTGAGACTTTTGAACATTGATTATTTGCTTGTTAGTGTATAGAATTTTCTAACAAGGAGTTTCATTTTCTAAATGGCTTTTGCCCTTTTTTGAGGTTGGTGGATATTGTAAAGATTTGTCTTTGGATTATCTGTTGTTTTGAAACAGAGAAAACAAATTTGAAGAATGCAAGTGATTACAAATATTTGAGGCAGAGCAATTGTTACTCGATTCATGGGGTTGATGATGCTGAACACTTTTATGTTGTTAAGGTAAAATTTTCTCCTATTTTTCTTGCTTCAATTAATCATTTGTTTTCCATTACTTGTATGTCTAAGATATTCTTTTGCATGTTGACTTCAATATTTCTTCCACCAATTTTTAGGAAGCTTTGGACATTGTTCATGTTAGCAAGGAAGACCAAGAGAGTGTTTTCGCAATGCTTGCAGCTGTACTGTGGTTTGGAAACATCTCATTTACAATCGTTGATAATGAAAATCATGTTGAACCTGTGACTGATGAAAGTAAGATTCTCCAAAAGAACAAGAATTGGGTTATGAAACTAATGTTGTATGTTTTCATTTTGATTTATTATTTATTTGCTACTTGTAGTTGTTGTTGTGCTTATGTCATAGATGTTGGAAATTAAAATTTTGAACTAGAAAAGGAAAGAGTAGAGAAAGTGAGCTGCAAATGTATTTAACTAGTGTTTGGAGTATTTGTGAATAGCCCAGGTTAGTACCTCCTAATGAATGTTGAGACCATTCGAAAATAGAGAAGTAAGCTCAAAATAACGCCTTGTTGTTTATCACTTTTTCACTGAGCAGTCTGTGAATTTCTCTGTGTTCTAGTGCTTTAATATTTGTGTAACTTAACTAAGTTAATTTGGTATTTTCTTGCTTAATTAAGTTAGTTCATTAGCGAATTCAAGTTAATTTTCTTATCAGATTTATGGTAGAAAGGTACTAATTATGTAGGCTGATTAATAAATTCAAGTTTCTGTTACATATAGAAGAAGGAAGGAAGGAAGGGGAATATTGAGAATTATGTGCTGCATATGGTGACAAGAAGAGAATAACTGATTCACATAGAATGTGTTATTTTGCTATGTCCCTGTTACTCTGCTGCTATATAGAATGTTGTACCAAAAGGAAGAGGATTATGCCATGCGAATCTATTCTAAAGTTTCTTCCTTCATTTCTAGTTCTATTTCTCTTATTCTTTATTCTTTCCTCTATTCTTTCTATTATGTTCTGTTCTTCCTACTGATTTCCTTCCTAAACCCACTGTTATTCTCTTAGTCTGTAATTTATTTGTTGATTTCACTGCTCATACAGAACAGTTTCTCATTAGATTTAACTTAAGGGGGAAAGCTCTTATAAAAGGGCTTTTGATATCTCTCTCTACACATGAAAAAAATGAGATTATTTATCATATTGAAGAAACAAGAGAGGAAAATTAACCATTCCATAGGTTTTGATATGCTGGGATAATGGTGGAGGATTATCATATCAGAATCAGATGAATTTATGTTGCATTATTATTCATAATCAGGAGAAAGAATTTTAATAATTTCTCTATTCTTCTAGGATGAGCAGAGTTATAATTTCTTGTGGGTCATAAATTTAGTTCTCTTACATTTTTGAGTTTTGACTAAAGTCCTAGGTCTTTCTTTGTTGAGCCACCCCATCTCATACGCTAAAAAATTGGGGTCTTTGTTCTCATTAGGAGTCCAGGCATTTATAGGTGAATAATTGTATTTGCAATAATTGTTTTTAGCAACAATTCTTTATGAATTGTATGGTGCTAATCTATCTAAAATGTTAACTAGTAGTTCTATTTTGCTTTTTGGAATTTCCTTTGCAATTATGTAACTAAAATTTGTTTAACTGTATTTGAACCCTAATTTCTTAATTCTACCTAACTTTAATTTTAATTTAAAACCAAACAAGTTTCCCCATAGATGCTGTTGTCTATATCCCTCATTTGCAATGTAAAATGTTACATAAGTTGCCAGCCTTGCACTTTGATGATGGATCATGATTGTGGCAGTGGTTTAAGAACATGGTTTGGAATCATTCTGTTTTTACAAAATTTAGTTTCTCAAGACTTCAGAACTGGTTACAAAATCTATAGAAAGTCTCAATGACGGCTGGTTGTAATGAGGGGTTCTGAAATGAAGAGAGTAGGATTGAATATAAAGTAATAAGGGTGAGGAAGAATTAGAGTTGGCATGACCATTGTAGCTGTATCTGAAGAAAACAATATCTTAAATTTGCTGACTAAGAGCAATTAAAAATTATATTTTTAAGGATAATTTGTCATGTTTTGCACTGAAAATATTTGTAGATGTGCGGATGCTGGTAACCAATAATAGTGCTGAAATCTGTATATTTCATGTTTCAGGTCTAACTACTGTTGCCCAGTTGATTGGATGTGATGTTGGGGAGCTTAATCTAGCTTTATCAACTCGCAAAATGAGAGTTGGCAATGATAGTATTGTCCAAAAGCTAACTTTATCACAGGTAAATGAATAATCTTTTTCCTTGTATATATGGCACATAATGGTGTAAATTCAACTACAAAGGGAGTGTGGAACTATAAAGTGGATGTTACTGTTTTGAAGGCTATTGAATAATGAATCTTTGTCCTCTATTTACTATTACTCTTGTTATTTAATTGATGTTTAGAAAATCTACAGGTAATAGCCATTGCTGCCATTTTGTAAAGTTAACAATAATTACCAACAACCACTGTTTTTACATAAATATTAGTTAAAAAAAGGATGGCTATTGTTCTCACTCTGTTGAAAAATATAAACTTTCTTCTCATTTCACTAAATAATGGAATACACAAATATCTACACAACAATTAATAACTAAATAGGCAAATACGTAAACCTTACTAATTAGGAATGAATCCCTGTGATCATGCTAACTAATATAGGAATATTTAATGTATAAAATCTTTGACTTTTCCATTCTATAATACTCTTCCTTCAGCTGAAGAAAGAATTTTAATCATGTTCAGCTTGTTACAAATATAACCCCAAAAACAAAATACACATCTCATAGGATTAACACCATCCATAAGAGTGTTTTACGGGAAAGCACACAACCAGAAGTGCTTTATAGCATAACGCAAAAATTTCAAAGGTGTTTTTCGGGATAATACAAGACCTCAAAAGTGTTTACTTGATAGCACAAAACCAGAAAGTGTTTTAAAAGGTTAACACAGAACCTCAAAAGTTTTTTAAAGGTTAACACAGAACCTCAAAAGTGTTTTAAAGGCTAACACAACCTTGAAAGTGTTATGAAAGCTAATATAAAACTTCAAAAGTGTTTTAAAGCCTAACATCAAACCTAATAATGTTGAAGCAACACCAGAAAGCAAAACTGGATAAGGGAGAGGGGCTTTGATGTCATGTTGAAAAATATAAGCTTTCTTCTTATTTCACTAAATAATAGAATACACAAATATATATACATAACAATTCATAACTGAATAGGAAAATACATAAACCTAACTAATTAGGAATAATTCCTATGATCATACTAACTAATATAGGAATATTTAATATATAAAATCATTGACTTTCCTATTCTATAACAATATACAAATTCACATCGATGTCTTTTAGGCTCAGTTTATGTATTATCACGCTGTAGGGAATCTCTGGCACTTTAGATAATATTTTCTTCCGTCTCTCCCCCTCTATGCGAACATGCTTATTGTCAGGGCCTCTAGTCTGCCGTCTGGATAGGCCTCTATTGATAGTAAATTTGAACTTTGGGTTCAAGAGGAGTTTGAATTTGTTTGTTTTTGTTCCCTTATCATCTCTCCAGCGAATGGTTTCAAGGGCTCATTAGAGAGAATCCTCTGATCTCAGAAAACTCAGAAATATGTGAATAACTATTGATTTCTTTCATTCCACGTTCTTTAGGTAACATACCAAGTTAACAGTGAAAGAGATCAACCATATGCTACATACATATTTATAGAGGCTTACATTACAAAATAATATACTGAAAAAACAAACTAAATAATTTAAAATTAGACAGAAGAATAGAGCTGCCCAGCCATGACCCTTCCAATTCACTTCCTCTTGAATGTGTATATTGCTCCTATGCACTCGAGTTCAGCTGTTTGGCCATTTTCAACTTGATGAACTGAACTGTTCCAGCTGCAGGTCTACAACATATGCATAGAGTGCATGTGCTGTTTGAAGCAAATTATTGTGATATTTGCCTTATCAACACTTTCACACTAAGAAATTTTAGCAATCTAACATGGATTGGCATAGTTCCTAACAGAGGAAATTGCTTAATGTGGTGACACATATTCTGTGAATACATGTGAATAGGGCAATTTTCATTGTTCTATTTTGCATAATCCTTTTACATTCATGTTGAATGGATAGTCATTTTATGTTTCTAAACAGTTTTTCCCTTTTAAATTTTTTCATTGGTGTTTCATAACGGTGTAGGGGTGTAATTGAGTTGAGTTGAGTGGAGTGGGAAGGGTGTTAAGCTCGGGCTCGATTCAATTAGAGCTTGAGACTTGAAACTCGATTTGATCTTGATCAAGTTTTAATTTTGAAACTCGAGCTTGCTCGAATGGATACATGAAATACTGGATCAGGCTTGATTGTCATAAAAAAATTAATTTATTTATCAATATCAAAATGAAGCTTGAAAAACTAAAAAAAGCTTGCACTTAAGATAAAAGTAATAAATTATTATAATATAATACAAAAATATATTTAAAAGTATATAAAATCTCAATACTCGATTAGGCTTTTGATCCATTTGAGTCGAGAATAGGATCTCTGCCCTTAGTCCACACCAATGATGCTATTCTTGTGATAGAGTATCCATGAGATTATATTACAATAACCTGGGAAACACTTTTATTTGAAATTAGAGACATGGTAGCAATTTTTTGCTAGTGATGGCATTTTTGTGTTTTACTCTTCAGGCCATTGATACCAGAGATGCTTTGGCAAAGTCAATATATGCTTGTTTATTTGAGTGGTTGGTCGAACAAATCAACAAATCTCTTGGAGTTGGCAAAAGGCGAACAGGAAGATCCATCAGCATTCTTGATATTTATGGATTTGAATCATTTGAAGTATGTTTCAACTGTAATTTTACTGTGATGATATTCTCTCTGTCTCTCTCAATCTTATTATCTTATTTAATATGTTTATGTATATTTATTTATTTTGCAGAGAAATAGTTTTGAGCAATTTTGCATAAATTATGCAAATGAGAGATTACAGCAACACTTTAACCGCCATCTATTCAAGTTGGAGCAGGAGGTAACTACCAAATAGTTTTAATTTCAAAGGTTACAGAAGTAGAGTTGGTAGTATGGGTCTGTTTTTCTTAAGGTCCTCATAATTAAAACATTATAATTTAACTGCAAAATAATTTTGAATTTTAAGTTAAATCTGGTAGAAATTTCTTCAACAAATTTGCATTAATTAGTCCACTTTTATAAACAACTCTTATTGTATGGATTATAATAATAATCTGCTTTGGACCCAATGTTATTAAGGCGAGAGGCGACATTGAGGCGAGAGGGCATCGCCTTGCCTTTAAGGCGAGAGGCGAGAGCCTGAGCGAGCCTTTTTTACAAAGGCGCCGCTATAAACAATTTAATATATATAACTATAAATTTCATATATAAAGTAAAAAAAAAAGCTAAAACATGAAAGTCAACAACAAATATTATTCATTAAGGGAAAAAAAAACCATAAAACTTAACTAAAACTCTAAAAGTCTTAAAATTACTAATAGATAACTATTATTAACTACTCGGAATCGGACTCTAATGGCCCCAACTCGTCATCATCATCATTGTTACTATTATTTGCTTCCACCTCAAGCTCTTCCTCATCTTCATCAATTAATTGCAATTGTCCAAGTGGCCTTGAACTACTACTAGGCCCTAATCTTGGTGCTTGAGATCTAGACCTTGATTCATAGCGGGGTTCATTTACTCCGGATGCTCTACTAACATGATCCCAAGTCAAATCATAATCCGGAAACACATAGTTATCATCTTCTTCTCCCTCCAATTTACCAAGTAACCACTCGTTAGATCCAATTGCACGAATAAATTCTCCAAAGCTATCATAATTCACTGCATTGAATGGTATTCCGGCATCATACGTCCACCTAGCAAAGGCCACGCATGCACGTTCTCTCAACTCTTTCTTAGCCGGAGTGTTCTCATCAATTGTTGGTTGTCTTTTGCCCTTTCCTAAAACAACTGGTTTGGGAGCAAAGAAAACATCTAGTGGTCCTCTAAGAGATGCGCTTGTTTTTGTTTTCTTTCTTTTCCCACCATCGTCAACTACTTGCACATCTTCTTCCTCTTCTTCCTCAACTCTTATTTCAACCTCATCATTAAATTCCATATTCATTTCTTGCTTTTTCTTCTTCTTCCCTTCCAAGTATCGTCTAATCTTGTCCCCTACCTCTTTTGGACAACGTTGACAACGAGCTACACATCTATAACCCCCCGCTAGATGTTGTTTAATTCGATGAACTCCTCCTTTCACGACTTTATCACAATAGATGCACCGGAGATCATTCGTGTTGTTTTCGAGAACTTGCGTGCAATGATTCCACGCCGGATCGGTTCTTCTACTATTAACCGATGAACCTGTTTGATTTGGGGTGGCGATACTCATCTATAATCATCAACATTTCCAACAATTCACACACTTTCAAAACAATTTCATATCATTTATGAATTTTTAATAATTTTAAAACAATTTCAATACATTATTAATCATAAGTAATATAACACTACAATCCATATTCCATAATAATTCAAATATTCAATATATTTTCACATTTTCACATCAATTAATCATAATCATTAAGTATAAACAATTAAACAACATGATATGAATTAGACAAAAAAAAAAAATAGGTGCTTGGACAAAAAAAAAATGAATTAGACAAAAAAAAATATAATAACAGGTGCTCAAAAAAAAAAAAAAAGAAGGAAGGAAGACTTATTTATAGGCATTAGCCTATTTGGTCAAATTAAACAGAGTATAGTCGGGGAAAAAAAAAAGGAATAAAGCTTAAGCTGTACAAGAGCAGGAGCAAAATCAACAACAAATTTGAAGATTTGCTAAAAAATCATTAAGGAAAACAGTTGGAGAGCTTGCTGCAGAAATTTTGGCAGCATAACCCCTTATCTAAATGATTAATAGATGATGGAGAAGAAGATTTGAAGAAGAAGAAGGGAAGAAAAAAAAAAAACCAGAAAACGCAAAAACAGCAACATGCAAACAGAAATCAGAGAAATCAAAGAGCACCTGTAAGTAGTCGAGTTCCTCTTCTTATTTTTCTTCTTCTTCTTCTTCTTTCTACGGCTTTTCTTCAGATGGGGCTGTCGGCTGTCTAAAACGAGCTAGGTTCTATTCTATTTTTTTTTTGGTTATTAAAACATGTGGGAAAGCTTTTATTAAAAAGGCTCACGCCTCGAAGCCTCAACGCCTTAGCGCCTAGGTGTCGCCTCGTGCGCCTCTGCCAGAAAAGCGAAGCGGCCACCAAAAAGGCGGTGACCCTGCGCCTAGCCTCGACTTGTCGCCTAGGCGGCGCCTTTTTGCGCCTTTAACAACACTGTTTGGACCTAAGCTTTTTTTCTAAAATATTCTAACATGATAGTCAATTATCTCGTTCAAATCTTATGTCAAATTAACACACATTGTGTAGATTATTGGAATCCCCAAACTAATTTTGCTAAAAAAAGAAATATGAAAGAAAGAACTAATGAAAGATAGCCAATGGTCAAATTAAGTTTGAAATTGTGTAAGATTTGATTTGTAATACTTAATGGTAGGACCTTTGTTGAAATTGACACCTCTTTCTCTCTCTCTCTATGTATATTTATTTTTTATATATAATCATTCCTATACTAACTTGGATAAAAATAGTCCAAATGATCTTACGATTTTACATTTATCAGAAGATGTAGTTTTAAATCGCTTTGAGTGGAAAAAAAAAAAATCTATATAGCCTATTTCAATTAACTTGGGATTTAAGGCTTTGTGGAATTGAGTTTTCCTAAAATTTGGACACATATAAAATCATTTATTTTATTGATCCTGGCTTCTAATGAATTTCAAGAACCCTTTATTTTTTTGAATTTATGTGGATTTAAGTTGGTCATAAACTAAGTAACAAATTAGTGAGAATTAAATTGCAGACCCTTGTGTGAGATTGGGATGATAAGCTTACCCTTTACTTTAAAATGTTTTTGGGTTTTGCTTATCAAGGAGATAAATGAGGAAATAAAGTTGATAAACTCTATAGTGAAAAAAAAAATGTAAGACTGCTATATAAAGTTGATGGTAACCTACTCTTCAAGTCTATCACAAATTATCTAGGTCTATTTTGTTTGAGATCTTAGGTTAACAACGGGTCTAGATTCTTTACTAGACCCAATTTTAGACCGGAATTATATGATGGTTAATTCATTATCTGACTGGCTTTGATATTATATAGAAATTATGTGAGCCTTAAGAGTGTTGGGCCTAATGTACATTAGTAGCTATATAAATGGGGTTGAAATCTCATTTTATATAAAACCAATTGGTTTGTGTTAAAAGTTCAATCTACACTATTTATATGTCACTATATATTTTTTTATAGTTTTCCAATGTGAGATTTATTTATATTCTCTTCACAATTTGAAACTTGTTTTATAATGTAGCATACACATTAGATTCTTAAAATATTTATGTTAATATAGTCTCACACATGACATAAACAAGATGTGGTCAATGTGCTTTGAAACATTACTTCAGAATAACACTGTACTTTGCATAACTGGTGAATGTACTTGCAATACATATGCTTATCATATGTTTTTGTCTTATTCTAGGAATATATCCAGGATGGAATTGACTGGGCGAAAGTTGATTTTGAAGACAACCAAGACTGTCTCAATCTCTTTGAAAAGGTAAAGAGCTTGCCATCAGAAATTGTCAATTGTGCATTATTTTTTTTTTGATGTGTTTTCCGGTTCATGGCTCATAAAATCATAGAGTGCAATAGTTATCTCTTCATGTCATGCATTGAGATGTTTAAGAAATACGAATTCCCTCGATTTAAATGGAAGACATGATTTAGTTTGAATGCAGGTCTACTTGATACTACTATGTGTGACTATGATTGACGTTTTTCTCTAGTCAAACTTGAAAACATGTGGTTTTTAAAATTTACGATTAATGTGCAATGTGTTTTATGAAGTTGACTTCAATGACTTGCTTAGGTTATAGATTCACAAGTTTGAGTGTTTGTTAGATTTAATGGTCTTTTGACATATATTAAGCCAACTCTATTCAGTCCATGGACCCTGGTCCTTTCCCCATTGTTATGCCAATGGGACAATGAATAAATGAGATAATGTGGTTTTTGTTAATGTAGCTGTTACATTTTTTTTTCCTTTTTTGGGAGTTATAGTTGCAACACATGTTAGTGGAGGCTTCCAATTATTATGAAGGGTATTAGAGTTAAAGATCTCGAATTAAAGAAAAAAAAATGAGATAAAAGGCTGTCTTTATATCTTCATGCTAAATGCATTCTTTATTTATATATCTGAACAAGGTTAACAGCCCATGATTAAGAATTCTAATAGAGTTCATTTTTTTTTTTCAATTGGATCAAATATTTTATGGTAGTCTACCATAGTTTGAGTGAACCCTTAAACCTTTTGCCAGTAGTTAAACCTTGAACTTGTTAACCGATCGATCTGCTTTATTTTTAATGGTAAACACCCACTAGTTTCCTTTTGAATGGAGGATTAACAAGATTGGCATTCCGTTTTTTTTTTTTGTCAAGGCCTTTACTATAGGATTAAAACTTGACTAGCATAGGAGCAAAGTTGGAAGAACTTAGCGTTCAAAGATACTTACTACTAGATTTCTGAATAGAGTTCGGAAGTGGCGCTTGGCTAGAAGAATTTTTCTCGATAGCTTTATCTGCCTGTCTTTATGGGCATATGTTGAATAGAACCCATACATGAAGGAAATATAACTATTACTAAAAATAAGTTCTATGTTTTCTAATTCACGAGTATCACAAACTAAGGAATCCAATTTGCATTTACCTGAATGAAGCTTGGATATAACCTTTTCAAAGTAGAAATGATGAGTGTCCTAATCTTCTCTGTCACTGAATCAATTCTCTTTACAAGACTTAGGTTGTAGATTGGATTAGAGAGCTCCAATCTTCTTCTAGCAAATATAAGGCATCTAAGCCATCTTTAATTTTTTTTTCTTTTTTGCAATTTGATGAATATTTTCCTTTTACCTTTGTGCAGAAACCTTTGGGGCTACTATCTTTGTTAGATGAGGAGTCCACTTTTCCAAATGGCACAGATTTAACATTTGCTAACAAGTTGAAGCAGCATCTACACTCTAATTCATGTTTTAGAGGAGAGCGACGCAAAGCTTTCACTATTTCCCATTATGCAGGGGAGGTATGCAACTTTCTGAGTCCAAATAGTGCATGATTATCTGCTTATTTGTATCTTGAGATTTGCTAGGCAGTCTTACAGTGATGTCAAAGACATGGAGGTTTATGAGCATGTGGTTTTCTGATTTACATGGAGGTTTATGAGCATGTGGTTTTCTGATTTGAAATAAATGCATTTAGCTTAGTGTTTGGTTTTCTGTTTAATAGTTTTACATTGTCCAATGTTCAGGTTATGTATGATACAACTGGGTTTTTGGAGAAGAATAGGGACTTATTGCACCTGGATTCCATTCAACTTTTATCTTCATGTTCTTGTCATCTTCCTCAGATATTTGCTTCCAATATGCTTACTCAATCCGAGAAGCCTGTAGTTGGTCCTCTATATAAAGCAGGTGGAGCAGATTCTCAAAAGCTGAGTGTTGCTGCAAAATTCAAGGTGTGCTGTTCTCAGTGTTTGTCCCAAAATCTGACTTTGGAATTAAATTGTACAACCATGATGCTATCGTAAGCTCAAAAAAATTTTAGGTAGCAGTCGAGGAATCATACACTTGTTTGAATCACTGCATCTCTTTTTCAATAAGTTGCTGCAACTTTAATCTTTCTGATTTAGAACAGGTGGAACCAGCCTATGAATTCTTTTACGGTGTGCAAATTTTAATCAATTTCTGAGTTTTAGGTTTTTGTGTCATGGTCCTGTATCTGTGATCTGGTTGGGGGTAGTCTTTTAACAAGGAAACCATGATTGCAGTTTGCTTGAAACCTGAATTTGCCATTGTGTTAAGGTCTTTTTAAAGAGAACACTACGAGTGCCTCTGATATACTTAGCAAGTTACATGGAAGAAATGAACCACGTAGTATCTAGCAACTGCCCCATGTTTATAGATACATTATAGGCTTACAGTACACACAACTATACTAAGTGAGAAAGTTCACAAACTAAAACAGCTAAAAGACAAGCTAAAAGAAATGAGCAGGAAAGAAATTAAGGTGTTGCCTAAGCCCTTCACTATGTCTTCCTTCTTGCCACGAGTATACAACCTATATACTAATGCCTGAGCTGTTGTTCCTGCCCTTCTAATCCCTGCAGCTGCTGTTGGTCCACAACATTTTGGTTTATGGAAGAATGAGGATTCAGATTAAATTTAAGCTTGCTAAAGTGAGAAAGCAGCAACAGCAGAGGGAAAGAAGACCTCAAAATAGTAGAGAAAAAGTGGGAAGAAAATACTGACTCAGACTTTCCAAACTAAATCAAAATACTTGAAGAATTCCACTATTAAAAAACTAAGAAAATAGGTATTTCAATGGCTAATTATATTCCTTCTAGGAAGATCCTAATCCCTAACCCCTACTTAAATAGAAAGCAAACTGCTTTGCGAGTATTCCTTATGAGAATAAAAATAGTGCTAAAACCTTGACTTTGCTATATAAAAAAATTGACAATATCTGTAATCTCATGATTAAGAATTAAATGAAAAAATAAAAATAATCCCTAAATCTAATTTTTCTTGACTGTATAACTTAAAACTGGTTAAATGCATTCAGGTAAAAAAGATTTTAGTATTACGAGATGTGCTGCTATTCATTAGGCTGTTGTTTTCTTGGGTTTTTGTCAGTCTATTAATAATGATTATGCAACTAGTGCTCAAGGATATGGGGAAGTACATTTGTGCATGTCAAGGTTACTATATTTTCCAGATTTTGGCCAAGATCTGGGTTTGCCTGGCCCCCTTAATTATATTCCATGCCTTTTTCTAATTTTCCATGGGCTGCCATTGAAGTTATAGTACAATGTTTGAGTGCCTACATTGTTGTGTGGGGATATTAGGAGACACCCCCCTCTCAAAAAATTCTATCAAAAGAGAATATAGATTTTCTTTGGGCTAAGCATAGCTTTAGTCACTATCATCATTAAATATTGTTGTTGTGGTTGATAGTATAATTAAGTTTTTTGTCACAATTATGCGGCAACCTTTTTATAATTTGTTCTTTATTTCTATTTCTTTTTTACTTTGGAACAATTCCTTTTCTCCATTAGCATATCTAAGCTTTGATTTTAGCCCATGGAAAAGTTTGGCATCAATAAAATGCATTTTGGTTTTTTTTTTCCCCTAAAATTCATGGGAGGTTTTGAGAATATACTTTTACACTTTAACTTTCTGCACCCTGAGAATATAGATAAACACAGTAGTCTATTTATCTTCTGCCATGTATAAAGCAGAGTCAAAGAAGAAAAAAATTTGGAATACTAGGCTTTTTTTTTTTGCCCCATACCGACTGCCGGAAAAAAAATTGCTTTGATACCCTGAAGGATTCATGAAAAAAAAGAGATTTTTTTTAATAAGAACCAAACTATTCCTGAATGGTTTCCTATTATTCAACAGTGTTACTTTTATTAACTGAATATTTTGATGTTTAGGGTCAACTGTTCCAGCTGATGCAGCGCCTAGAGAGCACCACACCACATTTCATACGCTGTATAAAGGCCAACAACTCTCAATCTCCTGGGTCATATGAGCAAGGACTAGTGTTGCAGCAGTTGAGATGTTGTGGTGTCCTAGAGGTAGTTCGTATATCAAGGTCTGGATTTCCTACAAGAATGTCGCATCAGAAGTTTTCCAGAAGGTAAGAAATTTGTTGTTTTATCCTCTAACAGCTTATCTTCATGCATGATTCTTCAGTGTGATGTTTTACTTCTGATGTATTTTTTACATGGACTTTGTCTTTTCACCAGATATGGTTTTCTTCTGCTGGAAAATGTTGCATCTCAGGATCCTCTCAGTGTTTCAGTTGCAATTCTTCACCAGTTCAATATATTGCCTGAGATGTATCAAGTTGGCTACACAAAGTTATTTTTCCGAACAGGACAGGTGAAATAATTAATCTTCTTAAGTTCATAAGCAAGCTGACACATACCTATATATATGTGTGTGTGTGTGTGTTTGCAATTTTCTCAAGTGTGTATGTTCATATAGTTATGCATATCTCTATATGTGCATGTAGGGCTGTTCTTCCAACTTAAACCAAAGCAGAGAATGAAACCAAATGAAATCACACTGAAATAAGAGAACTGGTGATTGAGTTAAAGCTGTCTTTTTGAGGTTGACATATAATTAACAAACAAGAGAGACAAACCTGAACCAACCCAAGGTATTAGTTACAAAAAGGAACCATGTGGAGAGTACATCTAAATCAATTCTATCATTTAATGCGTCATTTCTTTCTCTTTCCTTCTTCTCTCCATCCCAACTGGAGAAATTATGACATTAATCCCTAAGTTCTCCTTCAATTTCAATTCCTTAACAGTTGAAATTGCCTATATCTCCTTATTCTTCTTCTTTTCAACCCCTTTTTCTGTCTGCACCTCATAAAGGTTGTATTGCATCTAAATTGAAACCCTTAACCTGAATTTATAGACTGTAAACTCTATATTTCTCATATTATTAAATAGGATACAAACTATCTATTTATACAAGTTCTAATTAGCCTATCTAGGTAAAAATATTGACTAATTTATCTCCTACAATTAAGCTTCCCTATTTACATTACTTCCTAATTTATCTCCTACAATCAAGCTTCCCTTTTTTACACTTCTTTCCATAACACTCTCTCTCAAGTTGGAGCATATATATTAAACATGCCCAACTTGTTACAAAGATAGTCAACTCGAGCTCCATTCAAAGCTTTTGTGAAGATATCTCCAAGTTGCTCGCCTGTTTTGACATATTCTGTACAGATAACTCCTTGTATCTTTTCCCGAATGAAGTGACAATCTATCTCAATATGTTTAGTGCGTTCATGGAATACTGGATTCGATGCGATATGAAGTGCAGCCCGATTATCACACCATAACTTTGCACACGAAGATGACTTGAAACCGAGTTCTTCTAACAATTGATGAGTCCAAAGAATCTCACAAGTTGCCTGAGCCATAGCTCGATACTCAGACTCAGCACTAGAGCGAGACACTATACTTTGCTTCTTGCTTTTCCATGATATCAAGTTTCCTCCCACAAAAACACAATATCCAGTAGTTGATCTCTTGTCAACTTTTGAACCTGCCCAATCTGCATCAGAAAAACACTCAATGTTCAAATGTCTATTATTGCTATAGAGAAGACCACGTCCTGGAGCACCTTTTAAGTAACATAGTATTTGTCCCAAAGCTTCCCAATGTATAACCGTAGGAGAAGCCATGAACTGACTCAGGACACTAACTGAGTACGAGATATCTGGACGTGTTACCGTAAGGTAATTCAATTTCCCAATCAATCTCCTATACCTCTCAGGATCAGAAAACAATTCACCATCTGTTGTTAGTTGCAAATTAGGAATCATTGGAGCAGTACACGGTTTAGCACCCAATTTACCTGTATCCCTCAAAAGATCAAGAACATACTTCCTTTGGGATAGGAATATGCCTTGTTTACACCTGGACACTTCAATACCCAAAAAGTACTTCAAAGGGCCTAGATCCTTCGTCTGAAACTGAGCTTGAAGAAATGATTTAAGTGATGATATACCAGATGAATCACTTCCTGTAATAACAATATCATCAACGTAAACCACAAGCAAAATAATCCCGGTATTAGAACGATGGAAAAATGCAGAATGATCACGATTACTCCTTTTCATGCCAAATTGTTGTACCACTTCACAAAACCTTCCAAACCAAGCCCGAGGACTCTGCTTTAAACCGTAAAGCGATTTGCGAAGACGACACACTTTACCTATCTCCCCCTGAGCAACAAAACCAGGTGGTTGCTCCATATACACCTCTTCCTGAAGATCTCCATGAAGAAAAGCATTTTTAACATCTAACTGATGTAAAGGCCAACCAAAAGTAGCTGCTAAAGAAATAAACAAACGAACAGAAGATAATTTAGCCACAGGAGAGAAAGTATCAGAATAATCAAGTCCATAAACCTGAGCATATCCTTTAGCAACTAAGCGAGCCTTCAGATGAGCAATCGACCCATCAGGATGAACTTTAACTGAAAACACCCATTTGCAACCAATAGCCCTTTTGCTTACAGGAAGTGTCATGAGTTCCCAAGTACCATTAGCATCTAAGGCAGTCATTTCCTCTTGCATTGCTGCACGCCAACCAGGATGTGCCAATGCTTGACTCACATTGGTAGGGATAGAAACAGTATCTAAATTACTCACAAAACATCTGGATGAAGGAGACAAGACATCATACGTAACAAAGGAGGTAATAGGATAAGTACATTGACGTTTACCTTTACGAAGAGCAATAGGAAGATCAAGATCTGACGGAGGAAGAACTGGATCTTCTGTTGAAACGGGAGGTGGAGGAAGTGAGTCAGTAGGCTCTGTTCTTCTAGAATAAACTTGAGCAAATCGAGGCCGAGGAGAGGTTGGTGCCTGAATAGGAACATAATCTGGAACGAGATCAGTAGTAGGGACTGGGACAGGATCCAGAACAGGAACCGGATCAAGGGCAGGTGACTGAGAAATTTGTTGGACAGTATAAATTAAAAGATCATCTACCTCCCCCTGGCTCTCATATATAGGAGATGAAGAAAAATATGGAGTTTGTTCAAAAAATGTAACATCCACAGAGACAATATAGCGCTTAAGATCAGGAGAAAAACATCTATATCCTTTCTGCTATCTAGAATACCCAAGAAAAACACAACGGAGAGATTTAGGATCTAACTTTGTGACCTGCGGACGAACATCCCTCACAAAACAAGTACAACAAAAAACACGAGGTTCAATGGGAAACAAAAGTTTAGAAGGGAATAAGACACTATATGGGATCTCACCACTGAGCACAGACGAGGGCATACGATTAATTAAGAAACAAGCGGTGGAAACCGCATCAGCCCAAAAATGTTTAGGTACCTTCATTTGAATGAGAAGGGCCCTAGCAACTTCAAGATGTCGATTTTTTCTTTCTGCAATCCCATTTTGAGCCGGAGTGTCAACACAAGATGTTTGATGAAGAATACCATTTTGAGACATATATTGTTGGAAAGAACTAGACAAATATTCCTTAGCATTATCACTATGCAAAATGCGAATAGATGAACTAAAATGATTTTTAATTTCAGCACAAAAGGAAGTAAAAATGGAAAATATCTCAGAGCGATTCTTCATTAAAAATAACCATGTAACACGAGAGTAATCATCCACAAAAGTAACAAAATACTTAAACCCACTTTGAGAAGTAACAGGGCATGGACCCCACACATCAGAATGAACTATCTCAAAAGGAGAAGAAGCTCGTTTATTGACTCGAGGAGCTAAAGGTAAACGATGATTTTTGGCAAATTGACAAGACTCACAATCTAAAACAGGTAAAGACTGAAATTGCGGACACAACTTCTTCAATACAGATAATGAAGGGTGACCCAGACGACAATGAACTTCTAGAGGAGAGAGAGCACCAGCACATGCTACGGAAACTTGTTCATCCAGAAGATAAAAACCCCCAGACTCACGTCCTTTACCAATAATCCGCTTCGTCAAAAGATCCTGAAACACACAATAAGATGGGTAAAAGATCACACAACAATTTAATAGACGAGTGATTTTACTAACAAACAATAGATTAAATGAAAAGTGGGGCAAACATAAGACAGAAGATAAGGGAAGAGATGGAGTAGGACTGGCTGTACCAATACCACTAACGAGAGATTTAGACCCATCAGCTTAGGTTACATGATGACTAAATGTACCAGGTTTTTTTAAAAAAGACAGAAGTTTAGAATTACCTATCATATGATCTGAACAGCCAGAATCAATGACCCAATTGGACGAGGCAGTCATAAGACATGTATTAGGAGTACCTGAATTGGCAATAGCAGCAATGGAATGGTCAGTAGACTTAGATGAATGATACTTGGAAAGCTCAGCATATTCCGCAGCAGATATCGTCACAGTGTTGTCAGAAGAAGTGATCATAGTATCTTGCGTAGCTATATTTGCCTTATGCTGTTTCTTGAGTAATTTCTTGCAAGTTCGTTTTGTATGACCTGGCTCATGACAATAGTAACATATAACAACACTAGGATCCCGATTGATAGTTCCACTTCCGAAGTTAGTATCTCCTCTTCCTTGATTCCCAGAAGTACCTCCTCTTCCTTGATTCCCAAATTGTCCAGACACAGAATTATGACTAATTAGAGCACTATTCATCAAGGGAGAAGGGCTGTGAGAACCTTCAGTACGTAGTACTCGAGAAAAAGTTTCTTGAAGATTAGTGATCTCACTGCCTGACAGAATTTGAGATTTAGCAGTCTCAAAATCTGGAGATAATCCTGCAAGAAAACTCATAATAGCCATTTGCTCTCGTTGGGTTTGTTGCACCTTGATATCAGGACTAAAAGGTAATAAAACATTAAGCTCTTCATAAATTTTCTTTATTTCTGAAAAATAAGTTGTAAGTGTCTTATCCTGTTGTTCAACACGATACAACCTTTTACAAACTTCATAGATACGAGACAAATTACCTTTTCCAGAATACAAAAAATCAAGGTACTCCATCAATTCTTTGACAAATTCACAATGAGTAACCAAACTAACAATCTCACTGTCAATGGAATTTTGGATTTATAAAAATAACCTGGCATCTTCCCATAACCACTGCTGCCTAGTATCTCCAGTAGGTGGATTACTAGTTAAATGATCATCTTTATCAACACTTCTCAGGTAAATCCTAATTGTCTTACTCCAATCTATAAAATTAGATCCATCAAGTTTATGTTCTGTTATTTTACTCACAATCGGAACCATATCTGTAATCGTGGTCTTCTGATCACCCATATTAACAAAAAAAAATAGAACAAAGGCAGACTGAACAGAGAATCAAAATGCAACAGGAAACAGGACAGAGGCAAAAAACTCAAACCTCAACCCAAAGGAAGGCCGGACCAGAAGAGGAAGGCCGGAAACAACCCACTGGCAGTGAGTCGACGCCGGAAATCAGAAGCCGTCCGCCGGAAAGTGCATCACGCTCTCTCACGCGCCGGCGCGTGGAACAGGGAACAGTGTCTTCAGGCGGCGCGACACTCACGCGCGGAGCTTCAGGCGGCCGGACTTCAGGCAGGGACCGAACTATGGCCGAGCAACCTCCCAGGGGTGGCTGTGACACAAATGCGCAGGTCCAGATAGATGACCTAGACCTGCAGTAGAGAAAGCTTCACACCAGGAAGCGGAAAAAAACTGCAAAGAAGAGCACAAAGGAGAAAACAGTGATCGGCTTATGAAGAATAAAGGCTCTAATACCATGTAAACTCTATATTTCTCATATTATTAAATAGGATACAAACTATCTATTTATACAAGTTCTAATTAGCCTATCTAGGTAAAAATATTGACTAATTTATCTCCTACAATCAAGCTTCCCTATTTACATTACTTCCTAATTTATCTCCTACAATCAAGCTTCCCTTTTTTACACTTCTTTCCATAACATAGACCCTCAAAAGGATAAAGATGCTTAGATGAATATATTTTCTGTTTTATTTGGGGGATCGCTAGAGATTTTATAGATGTGGTTGCATGATGTGAATTTTCTTTTCCAGTCATTGCAAATTGTACTGTCTGTCTACTTTTAATCCTATTAGTTGGACTATTGTGTTGATCTTCCAGATTTTTAATTGACAGTAATGTATTGTTTGTTTTATTTTTAATTATTGAATTTCTCCTTTTTTTTCGGAGCACGCAAGCTGTTTTTCTTTTAATTGCTCTCTGATTCTTAGGTCTTTGAGTTTGCTTTCTTTTAGCTTGTGCAGATAGAATTTCAAGCAATCTGTTAATGGCTAGATAATTGCACAGTGAATTTGAATCCCTGCATTTTACCAAAAATGACTGAAACTGAAACATATGGTTTCATGAAAGACTAAATTGGTTTAATCTTTGCATTTTGCTAAACCTACATCAAGATGTTGCAGGTTGGTCACATGGGTATTCCCCCTCTTGCCCAATCTGACTTACTGTACCGACCTCATTTCACTGATACATGTACATGTATATATATATATACATGTACATAGAATTTCCTTTAGCAGTCTGTTAATGTCTAGATAACTGCACAGTTAATTCTGTCTGTATCCCTTACTGAAAATGACTGAAGCTGAAACATAAGGTTTCATGAAAGACTAAATTGGTTTAATCATTGCATGTTGCTAGATTTACATCAAGATGTTAGGTTTGTCACATAGGTATTCCCCCTGTTGCCCAATCTGACTGACTAGAGGGACCTCATTTCGCTGATACATGTACATGTATATGTATATATACACACACACACACACGCAATCAAGTATTTTCTTCAGGCACATTGTCAACATTTGTGTCTTTGTTGACCATAACCTGATGAACACATTTGCCTCGCGAGTTATACTTGATGTATCTTTTTCACTCGATCATAAGAGGGTATTTCCTGCCTGTATTAATTTTTACCCCATTTGAAGTTCTAGAATTCTTGTGCTGAGTATAAAAATCGATAATCTACTATAAAGCCACATGGATAATTTTCTACTGAAACAGCTCATTTTTTCTATATTCTACTTTTGTTGTTTGGTATCTGATATGAGGGAAATATATTATCTGAATTCTTGATGCAATGATATGGTTTGTTATTTACTCATAATAGATGCGTGACAAGGAAATCCATGCAGATTGGAGTGCTGGAGGATACAAGGAACCGCACCCTTCACGGAATATTACGTGTTCAAAGCTGTTTCAGAGGGCACCGAGCTCGTCGTCACCTAAGAGAGATTAGGAGAGGAATTGCTACTCTTCAGTCATGTACTACCTTTCCTAGTTTGAACTTAAATTTGTTTTGAATCATCATTATGCTTTTTTATATGGAATACAATATCTCATAATAATTTTGTGATGATGACTTCATTTCTTTGTACAGTTGTTCGGGGGGAGAAAATCAGAAAAGAATATGCAGTCTTGCTGCAAAGACAGAGAGCTGCTATTGATATACAAAGGCAAATTAAAAGCACAGTCACAAGGAAAAAATACAAGGATATCCATGAAGCATCAATAATAATACAATCTGGTTCGTTTTGATCCTCTTCCTGATGTATAAACTAGAGCATTTCTCTACTTATTTGACACTTTTTAGATCATAGGTACCAAAGGTCTGGCTATTGGTTGTGTTTCCAAGTGCTGTAGTCTAGTGGGTTTCAGCGCATAGTCACTAGCTGCACATATTTTTTTGAAGGAGAATTTAACATATGGTAGCAAACTACATTATTATCCAAGAAAGAGATCTTAAGTTGGGTAAATGGGGATTAGACAGCCACGTAAGAGAACCTATTTAAATCTGGCAGATTTCAGCTAGATTGCAAGCTTTAGCCAGTGCTGTTGTCACAATAGCATACAAGATATTTGCTGGAAATTATTCATGATTTTCCTGTTTTATGATGCAGTTATTCGTGGATGGTTGGTTAGAAAATGTTCAGGGAATATTGGATTATTGATATCTGGGGAAACTAAGGTACTTGTGCAATCTGCAATCTGTTGTTTTGATGTCTTGCAGGCTAATTTCTGTTCATACTTCAAGATATGTTGAAATTAATTTCCCTTTTACCGCACTCCTGAACGAATGTCAAATTACTTCACTTGACAGCATTTCTAAATTAGTCTTTTGTTTAAAAATTTTTAATTTTATATTTTGAAGGATATTTGACCCATTGATAAACAACTGTATACCCATGTGCAAATTAATTTCCGTTTGACAGCACTCCTGAACTACTGTCAAATTACTCCACTTGATAGCATTTCTAAATTAAGCTGTCTTTTGTTTTAAAATTTTTTAATTTTATATTTTGAGGGATATTTGAACCATTGATAAACAACTGTGTAACCACGTGCACAAGAATGCACAACTATCAAAATTCAAACTTTTTAGTTGTGAAGCTATGGGATGAGAAATATTATTACTGTTAGCTTCAGTTTTAGTTTATATTAATCTCAAATCTATCTTATTATCTGGGAGATATCTATAAAAATGTTTCCGTAATGTAGTTCTGCCATGAAGACGCTGGTTTCAAATCAGATTGGTTGCTTAACCCTTCTGACAGCTTCAATATTTTTTCTTTTCTCATTTTATGTTTGACATATGACATGTATTCCACTTGACTTCTGTCTCATGCTACAACAAAGTCGTGCATAGATTCCTCATTTTCAAGGATTATGCTGCTATCAATTTATTGTTGAATTGGAGTGTATTGTTGTATCACTACACGGCCCAATTAAACAGATACATTCAGTTACTTTAGTAGTGGAACTCTTTCACATGATAACTTGTTTACTTTTCCAAGTCTGTTTTACGGCGTCTTAAAATTCAGAGTTTTATTGCTCAGTTGACTTGTTTTATAGTGTTCATGTTATTCCATGGATGTTGCTTGCGGAATTCTTGCATTCATTTTGTTTGAGATGTTTAAACCTATACAACATTTCACAGAGGAAGGAGTCAGATGAGGTCCTGGTGAAGGCACCATTTCTGGCCGAATTACAGCGACGAGTTCTTAAAGCTGAGGCTGCCCTTAGAGAGAAAGAAGAGGAGAATGACATACTCCACCAACGCCTCCAGCAATACGAGAGCCGTTGGTCTGAGTATGAGCTGAAAATGAAATCCATGGAAGAAGTGTGGCAGAAACAAATGAGATCCCTGCAGTCCAGTCTCTCCATTGCGAAGAAGAGCCTTGCCATTGATGATTCTGAGAGAAACTCAGATGCATCCGTCACTGCAAGCGATGAAAGGGACTATAGCTGGGATACAGGAAGTAACTACAGGGGTCAAGAAAGTAATGGTCAGAGCGTAAAACCAATGAGCGCAGGTTTGAGCGTCATAAGCAGATTGGCTGAAGAATTTGAGCAGAGGAGTCAAGTATTTGGTGATGATGCCAAGTTCTTAGTCGAAGTTAAATCTGGTCAGGTAGAAGCAAGTTTGAACCCAGACCGAGAGCTGAGAAGGCTGAAGCATATGTTTGAAGCTTGGAAGAAGGATTATGGAGCAAGACTAAGGGAAACAAAGGTGATTTTGAATAAACTTGGAAATGAAGAAGGTGCTCTTGACCGAGTGAAAAAGAAATGGTGGAGGAGAAGGAACAGCGCAAGGTATAGTTAAATTATTCTATAATCGAGTTATATATAGTTTCCCCTTTGTTTGGTTGTTAGTTCTTGATATTTGAATTCACAAAATTAATGATATATGCCTGAGAGACTTTTGTGAGTTCTGTTAAGCAAGCCATCGGTAAATGGCAATGCTTTGTATTTCGTTGTTAAGCCTTAAATTTAAATGTATATCATTCTTTTCTATCTTATAATTCTGAGTTAAATTTATTTTCTTATTTTCTTAAACAATAGATAGTATGTTATAAATTTAAAATCTTAATCTGGAATTCTACTTGTATTAATATTTTGTTTTAAGGTTAGTGGGTCTGGTGACCTAAAAAGAATTACAGAGTATGTTATATTTTCTTTAATTTAAAAAAATTTCAATATATTTTTGTATATTAAACGTCTATACTAAGGCAGTTTAGTTTGGGATGTAAATGAGAATGGGAATGGGATATTTGTGCTATTTGGCTGAAGAATAGAAAGTGGAATGAGAATTTTATTACTCCAGAAACAGGAAGGAGTTGTTTTCCTATATTTTTTTTCATTAATAAGAAATCAAAATTAAAAAACATGTTTTCTGTATGAAAAAAAGAATAATGTATAAAATCAAATCAATTTTCTTAATTTTCACTCATCTTCAAAAATAAATAATTATTTTTAATTATTTAAATTGTTTAATTATTTATATTTTCTGTTATTAATTAAATTAATGTATATTATTTTTACATATGAAATTTATAAATTGCTAATTATTAATTTATTGCATTTTTCGTTAATTTTTTTTGTCAAAATAAACACTTCATATATGTATGTAATTGCTATTACTTTTGATTTCTGTCTATTATAATCAAAATAGCTCCAAAGAAAATTGAATTTTGATTCCAATTTGAATCAAACAAAAAGAATATATAGTCTTTCCAATTTCATCAGGCAGCTCATCTAAAAAGACTGTTAAATTCTGTCAACAAAGGGGCGTGCCTCATTTGACACCTTTAATTCTATGGCAACCTTTTTTTCAATAAGCGCAAAGATTGTTTCCGAGCCTAGCAATTCATCAATGAATCTATCTAACAACAATTTGATACTATTCCTAGTTAGTTTTACGTGTTTTGACTCTTTACTGGATAGTAATACTATTTTCATATTATTAAATATAAAGTTATAAGTATTAACATGACCATCATATATGACCTTCATATCATATTGCTTAGATTTTTTTAACGATAAATAACATGTATCCATGGTAACCACGTCACACTAACAATCTTTATGTTAAGAATCAATAGAAAAAGATACTAAAGCTCTTTGTGAAATAGTTACATCGTCGCCCATTTTTTGCCGAGCTAGTTTGTAGGGCCTAAGGTGCTTCTCGGTTTTAATTTTCAGTTTTTGCACTGGCACTGTTGTGTTAATGTTCTCACAACTATTAGTATCAATGACAAAGCAACAGACTTTACTAAGCATTGTGTATGTAAACTAGAAAATATTACTCTGCAACGAGTCATCTTCAACAACCTTAGGTGTCAGACATGATCGCCTGAGACATGCTTATGTCTCCTGCCACCACCGCTTATGTCTCCTGCCACCACCTCTTTATCAACCACAATTGTTGTCTATTTTCAAAAATTGTCTTTTTCCCGGTTGCTTTCAAACACTCAAACTGCCTATGCCCAGCCTTGCCACATTCAAAGCACTTTAGATCGTTGTCAGTTGTTCTATTGTACTGGTTTGTATTGAGAGTTCTTTTACAAATCATGTAACACCCCTTCCCGTCCTACATGTGTAAGTAGAGTAGAGGCGCCACACTATCCTAATGTTGCTACCAATTTTACTTAGTCAAATTTTAGTTCCGATTTTACAGAAATTTTGCCAGAGGTTCGCCTAGAAATTTGGTTCCCAAGTGTCGACAAAACTGGTTTTTCTGATTTTTGAAAATATTTTTTTACACAAACTAGTGTGAGTACAATTAGTTTCAATACACTCCCGATGAATCCACCTTATACCCTCAACTACAAACCTGCAAGAAGAGTTCACACTTCTAATACAAAATAAAGTAGAGGTTTATTATTATTACATACTAATAACGTACAGTATAACATAGTAATTCTCAAACTTATATATATACATATACATGCCACAACTAGCTAACTCATAATGGAAACCAAAAGATCTACCCTGAGATATGCTGTGGGTCTGGTCGTCACTTTCCAAGAATTTGCTACTGCTTCGAACCTACGAGTCAAGGAAAACTTAACTCGTTGAGCGTTGTCGCTCAGTGGGTACTTTACCAATAAAAATAAAAGTAACATATGAAAGTATTTGAAATAAAAGGAAATGATTAAATCATAATTTAACCAACCTTAAACCAATAGAAATTATTGTACATTCAGTGTGATACGCTTCCAATAATGTAAAACCATAATTCAAACTTATTTTGCATTACATAGTTTAATGAAAAATGTGACTTTGGCTCAGGCTCTACTGGTATATAGGGAACCATAGTGATAAGGCAGTGGCCCTCACCATCGATATCAGATCATAGGAATGACCCTCACCATTCTGGTTATAACTAATGGGCCTCCCCATTGGCTTCAGTGGCCTCACCACTGAATAAAATATCATATCACAATAATGAGCAGTACTGCATGCGTTAGTATAGTGCACCATACCCTTATCTACCACTCCCACTATCCAGTAGAGAATAAAGATTTAAATGATTCACTTTAAGTCTCAAACTCCATTTTAGAATGATTCGAGAAGTCATTTTAATTCCCATCGCACTTTGCCATTTATGCCGCGCACCACATTCTTTAGTCAAACCATTACCCTTTTTCACATATTTAATATCCACAATAAATATATTAAACATTTCAAAGCATTCCTCAAAAGATCACAAATTGACCAAATGAATAGTGTCGTGGCAAGAAAAATCGGCAACGCAAAATGGCATAACCAAATGAATAGTAAAATCTGGGTTTTCGTCAAAATTTTAGTCCGTTTCAGTCATGCATTTGACCAAGTAAATGATCTTATTTTTGGCTAAAATTTTACAGAAAACTTATTTCATATGTTGACTAATTACACGTAAAATTTCGTTGAAAAATTCATTCATTTGCTACCTCAAACAATTGCCACAAAAAGAGTCCAGAAATCTGCCACTTTGGAACCATTTCGGCCCAGACATATGAAATACATGGAATAGTTTATTTTTCTTTTTCAAATCTGTAATATCCCTAAGTGTGCCTAGAAGTTGTGATAATATTGTTATTAGTGAATTGAATGTGTGATTGATAAGTGGTAATTGTGTATGATTTATTTGGAGGATAATAGAAGTTAAGAAAATAATGTATATGTGTGTAGTTGGAAGGAATGCATTGTGTAGAGAGAAGTGTATATGTAGTGTATATGGTGATATATATAACATATAAGTTGGTCAAAGGGCTTGGTCAAGGGAAGAAGATATTTTATTTGTGATTTGTGAAATTACCTATATGGGTATATATGTGACAAAAGTTTAGTTAAATGGATGAGGGCATTATAGTAATTTTCTTTTAGATGAGTATTTAATGCATGTGGACTTTGTGTTTTCTTCATCATTTCTTCTTCTTCTCCTTGTGTTGGCCGGCTCCTTCATTGGCAAAGAAAAACAAAAGAACAAAGAAAGGTTTTGATGATTTTAAGCTCCAAAGTTGAGAGAGATTTCAAGTAGCTAAGTTGGATTTCAAGGAATTTTATCATCTTGGTAAGTTTTCTCTTGTTTACCTTGATTCTTTTTGAAGTTGTGTTTGGATTGAGTTATGTTTAGTAATAGTATGATTAAGTATGTTTGTAATTTGTTGAGAAGAGTTGAAATAGATTTGAAAAGGAGAAGTAAATTGGTGTTGGTGATGGAAGAGTAAGAGTTGTGTTTAGTGAATATTTTTCTGTTTTACAATTAGTAAAGGCTGTGACTTGTATGATTTTTAATTAATTATAGAAAAATGTTCTTGAAGTGAATTTTTGATATGTTGTGCCTCTATGAGTCTAGAATGACTGAAAAATATGTTGATTCGATTTTGGAATGGTTATGAGTTTAGAAAGATTATTTTTATTAGACCTGTTCCAGCAGGTACCTTAATTGAGACAGCTATATTTCGGGATTTTTAATAAAATGTAGAAAAATCATATCCAATTGAATTTTGGATATGTTGTTGCTTAGTGAGTCTAGTATTTGAGAAAAATAATTTGGAACCACGTTGATTGAATTTGATTTATGGAATTCACAAAGTTCAGAACTGCTGCCAGGATGCAGGGCAATTGGGGCAGTCTGGTTAGGTGAACTATTTGACCAAGATTTTGTGTTCAGTTTGATCTGAAATTTTAAAGGAATGATTTTAAGATACAAAACTAAATTCTGTAAAAATTTTAGAATTTTTAGTCAAGTAGATTATTTTATACAATTTTTCAAAATAAGGATAAAATGGAGTCTAAAACCAGAATGTACTATTCATATGGTCATTTTGCTAATATTCCTTTTGGATTAGGTTGTGAAGAGGTTGAATTGCCCTAATTTGTGAAGTGAAGAACTATTGAGTGGAGAAGAGTTTAGAGTGGTGTGAAATGTTATTAAGGTAAGTACCAATGTTGCATGATTGCATTGTTAATGCATATCACTAATGTATTTTGATGTGTTTATATCATTAATGATATGTATATATATAATTGTGTTATGGGAAAATGAAAAATGTGAATGATTTGATGAATATTAATGTATGAGAATAAAATTGATTGAGTATAATTAAATAATATTAGGTAAATTATTACATTGTTAATCTAATGTGACTTGTATAGTGTGAAAGAGAAGAGGATCATTCAACAATGTATGAGCTATGCAAATTTATTATGATAAACATTTTTATGAAGAATTACTTTAATGTACTTTGTAATGTTATAGCAATGATGCTATATGTATAATGTGAATCATGTGATTGAATAATGATATGTTCATTTGGTTAATGTAATTGATGTTGAGTATTATAATGATGATGCACATGATACTATATGAACAATACTATGATTTGTGTATTATGAATCTTGTGAATTGTATTGTGCTATATGAATAAGGTACTTTGTAATGTTATAGCACTGATGTTATATGTATCATATGGATTGAGATATGATATGTTGTGAAGCCATTGTGATTGGCTATGATGATCTAATTGAAAGAAATAAGGCATGTTTGCCTAGATGATAATGAACATTGAGATTGAAATTGATAATGAAACAATAAGTGAAATATGTGTTTAATGTGTTATTCAGTTTTCAGAGTTCTGGGTTTGGAGGCATGCCTATAAAATGAAAAAGGTAACAGTCTTGCCGGGTTGAGGATCTCTTCAAATTGAGTTGAATTGAGGTCCAAGAGACTGGGTCTGTTACACTATGAGAATTGTGAATATGAAATATATGATTGGTAACAGTCTTGCCGGGTTGAGGATCTTCTCATGATGAGTTGATGGTCCAAGAGACTGGGTCTGTTACACTATCCATGGATAGAAATATTGATATATGATGCCTACGGGCTTGATGATTATGATTATAGACCAAAGCAGTAACTCTGAACTCTGAATAACATAGTGGTGTCTGTTGGGCCCGAGTCTGTCTTTGTTGTCAATGTGATATACAAATGTTGAAAGAAATGGATAATGAAATCTTTGGTATATTTCATTGGAAATGTGACTTGTGATTGGTATGATGTATAATGTGTGTATTGAGATGTTGATTGGGAATATTAGTGATGGGTTGGACTTGGTAGAAATGCTATGTTTATATGTGTATAAGATGTGAGATTAGTTGAAAGATATGAAAGGTGCAAATGAATAGGGATAAACTTAATAAGAACTAAAAATATATGGAATTGAGATATCTTTATATGTTAGTGTTTCCATGATATATGTTTGTATTTTATATTTGTACTACTAAGCTTTCGAGCTTAGCGCGGATGTATTATCGCGCAGGTAGCTTGGTGGAAGACATGAAGTCTTTTGGTATGCCACGAGAAGAGTAAGATTTTGTCGAGACCAACTAGAGGGTAATGCATACATGTATCTACTTTAAGTATGTTATATTATATGTATAAATGAAGTTTTGATAAAGACAATAATTTGTAAGTGTTCTTTAAATTGACCTATTATGGTTTGAATTTTGTTACAGGTATTGAAAGGTAAAAAGAAAAGTGGCATCCTTATACTTTAAATACTTACTGTATGTATACTAGGTATATGTATAGTATTTATATGGAGTATTGGGGTGTTACAAAATCAATATGAAGTCTTCTTTAATGATAAAGTGAAGATTCAAACACTTCCCTTTGACAACTTTTTCATGTTTAACTTAAATCAACTAATTAAAGTTCATCAACATCAAAAATTCCATAAACCAAAATTTGTAAGAAAAATAAAATTTCTTTTATGGTAAAGTACCAAACCTTGTTCTTTTAAATCCCCTTGGCTTTTCCTTCTTCTCCTTCCTTAATCTTTGTTTCCCCTTCAAAAAATTCAAGAACACAACCTTAAACATAACCTTTAGCAATTTAGAACAATAAGCTATCCTCCATTTCTTTTCAAACTAAACCCTAATATAGCCTTATTAAACCTTAGAAACCTTGATTCTTCCATTTAATTTATCAATATCACCACTACTTAAAATTTTTCCCAAATCCACCATAAGAACCCTAATTTCCAATCTTCCAATAGATATATAAATACTTAAAATTGATATTAGAATTGAAATCTACATACTTGAAAACCTTAAAACTTACCTTGAAAATCAAACTTGACAAAAATTGGAACTCTTTGGTGTTCTTCCTATGGTGGCCGAAATTTTGAAGTGGAAGAGAGAGAGTTTTGTTCTTCTTGCTATGATGATATATATATAGTGGAAATGATGTCCACTTTTGGGTGAATGAATGTTTTAAGGCCAATTGTCCACCACTTTTTCTTTTCTTCTTTTTATAAACCCTAAATGGCTAATTTTCATTAGCCCAAATGTCTCTTCCTTTTATTTATTTAAAACCCAAGCCTTTAGACTTTCTTTTAATTATATTTTGGCCCCTCCACCTCCTTGTGATGAAATTTTATGGTCTAAGGTGTGAAAGACCAAAATACCCTCCGGCGATTATTCGTTCGTAACCTTTAAACCGTACAGTTTCACGAGGCAAACTACATATGATTTTGATCCTCTCGACCTCTACTTTCTATTTTTAAGGTCTATTTTAAGTTTCCAAGTCATTTTGAAAAATTACCAATAAGCCCTCGACTTTTTACAAAATTACCTTTAGGTCCTTTCTTTGCTCGGGTTTTGCCCGGGCTCCGTTTCTACTGACGATCATTTCATATTCAACCCCTCGACGTCCTCTACGCACTCATGTGTTTATTTCCTACTTGGTTTCATGTATAAATTTTAATTAATAATGACCAAAATGACCCTAGTCTACATGTCTTCGTTTCTCTCTAACGGGGTGTTTTCTGGAAAAACCGTTACACGTCGTTGCGACCCGATTTTTCTCTATTCT
This sequence comes from Garcia nutans, assembly GCA_947685225.1. Taxonomy (NCBI): domain Eukaryota; kingdom Viridiplantae; phylum Streptophyta; class Magnoliopsida; order Malpighiales; family Euphorbiaceae; genus Garcia; species Garcia nutans. The sequence continues at coordinate 61,399,589 of CANTUV010000031.1, forward strand.
CCATTTTTGGAGTCTGTTAAGTGCACTATTAAGAACATCCATTACAACTTTTGGAAATTACATTTACCTCCCCAAAACTTTTGAAAATTACAGTCATCTCCCCAAAACTTTTTAAAATTACAATCACCTCCCTAACACTTTGCATTTTTCTTCAATTAGGTCCCAGTGGTCCTATAGCCTTATCTAGGGCCGTTGTCAGGAATTATCTTCTTTCCCCTTCTCTCAATGTGTACGTGACTACTATGCATAAATGCGGTAGGCGGATGTGACAGTTCCTCCCTCGTTAATTTAGGCTTCGTCCCGAAGCCCATCAGGTTGAAATAAATATGGGTATTTCTTCCTCATAGTTTCTTCGCATTCCCATGCAGCTTCTTCTACTTTGTGATTCCTCCAAAGCACTTTGACCAATGGAATCTTCTTATTTTGCAACTCTTTGATTTCCCGTGCTAGGATTTCTACAGGCTCTTCCTCGTATGTCAGGTCGGGCTGAATCTCGATGTCTTGAGCTTGTATAACATGGGTTGGATCTGAACGATACCTCCTTAGCATTGAAACATGGAAAACATCATGTATGTTACTTAATTCGGGTGGTAACGCCAACTGGTAAGCTACCAGACCTACCCGTTTAATAATCTCATATGGTCCGATGAATCTAGAGTTTAGCTTGCCTTTTTGTTTAAATCGTAACACTTTCTTCCAAGGAGAGACTTTGAGGAATACTCTGTCGCCAACCTCGAACTGTATGTCTTTCCTCTTTAAATCTGCGTATGATTTTTGCCTATCCGCCGCTGCTTTTAATCGATCTCGAATGATCTCTACCTTTTCCTCAGTTTCATTAACGATGTCTGGCCCCAACATCTTTTCCTCGCTCAATTCTATCCAGCAAACTGGAGTTTTGCATTTTCGACCATACAGTGCTTCGTAAGGAGCCATTTGTATGCTGGATTGATAGCTGTTGTTGTACGCGAATTCCATTAAGCTCAGGTGTTTGTCCCAGCTGCCTTTAAATTCTAAAACGCACGCCCTCAGCATATCTTCCAAAACTTGAATCACTCTTTTCGACTGTCCATCTGTCTAGGGATGGAATGCTGTACTGTGGTACGTTCGAGTCCCAAGGGCTGTTTGGAATTTCTGCCAAAAATTTGACGTAAAGCGTGGATCTCGATCTGATATGATTGAAGTTGGAACTTCGTAGAGACATACGATCTCTTTGATGTACAAGTCTGCCAATTTGTCTAGCGAGTAATCCACACGTACTGGTAAGAAATGAGCGGACTTAGTAAGCCGATCCACGATTACCTAGATCGCGTCATGTTTGTCCTTAGTCATAGGCAATCCTGTGACAAAATTCATAGTAATACGGTCCCATTTCCAGGTTGGAATCGTAATAGGTTGTAGTAGTCCTGAGGGTAGTTGATGTTCTGCTTTCACTTGCTGATAGGTTAGACACTTCGTCACGTGATCCACAATGTCTCTTTTCATTCCTGGCCACCAGTAATACTCCTTCAAGTCCCGATACGTTTTTGTTGCTCCCGGATGCATTGTATAAGGACTGTTATGAGCTTCTTGCAAAATTTGTTTCTTCAGCTCCTTGGACTTAGGTACCACCATTCTCTTCTTGTAGTATAGGATACCATCAGGACGAATTTGATAGTCTCTTGAAGAGTGTTCCTGCGCCTGTTCACTCCACTTCTTCACTTGTTCATCTTCCCTCTGAGCCTCACGTATTTGTTGATGTAAGTTAGGTCTCATGTGCATTTCTGCAAGGATAGCTCCATCTTCTGTGGGCTTTAATTCTACCCTCATAGCACGTAGCGCTTGCATTGATTTCCTACTAAGTGCATCTGCTACGACATTTGCTTTGCCCGGGTGATAGTTAATCATATAGTCATAGTTGGCTAGCAATTGCATCCATTTTCGCTGTCGCAGGTTTAAGTCTTTCTGCGTGGGAAAATACTTCAGGCTTTGATGATCCGTATAAATGTAACACTTTTCCCCGTATAAGTAGTGCCTCCACGTCTTGAAGGCCAAAACAATCGCTGCTAGTTCTAAGTCATGCGTGGGATAATTCCTTTCGTGTGGCTTGAGCTGTCGAGAGACATACGCAATGACTTTGCCCTCCTGCATCAATACACAACCTAACCCGATGTGGGATGCATCGCTATAAATCAAAAAATCTTTTCCTGATTCGGGTTGTGTAAGAATGGGCGCTTCAGTAAGTTTTTGCTTCAGCCTTTCAAAACTCCATTGGCAAGAGTCGGTCCACTGGAATTTGGCATTCTTCTGAAGTAGCTTGGTCATAGGTGCGGCGATCATGGAAAACCCTTTGACGAATCTCCGATAATATCCTACTAACCCCAAGAAACTACGGACTTCCGTTACTGTCTTAGGTGGCTTCCATTCCAATACTGTTTCTATTTTCTTGGGATCGACCCTTATTCCTTCTGCTGATACAATATGTCCCAAGAAGGCTACTTCTTCCAACCAAAATTCGCATTTGCTGAATTTAGCGTATAACTGCTTTTCTCGCAGGGTTTGCAAAACAATCCTAAGGTGACGATCATGGTCCTCTCGATTCTTTGAATACACCAATATGTCGTCAATGAATACAACCACGAACTGATCCAAATACGGGTGGAAGATTCTGTTCATTGGATCCATAAATACTGTAGGTGTGTTCGTTAATCCGAAAGGCATAACGATGAATTCATAATGTCCATAGAGAGTTCTGAATGCTGTTTTTGGTATGTCTTCGTCTTTGATCCCCAATTGATGATAACCCGATCGTAGATCAATTTTTGAAAAGACTCCAACACCTTTGAGTTGATCAAACAGATCGTCTATGCGAGGTAGCGGATACTTGTTCTTGATGGTAAGCTTATTGAGTTGACGGTAATCTACACACAACCTTAAGGATCCGTCTTTCTTTTTCACAAACAATACTGGCACTCCCCATGGTGACACGCTTGGCCTAATGAATCCCTTATCTAAAAGTTCCTGTAGCTGTACCTTTAGTTCTTTTAGCTCCGCTGGCGCCATTCGATAAGGTGAGATGGATACTGGTGCAGCTCCTGGGTACACGTCTATGGTGAATTCCACCTCTCGTTTAGGTGGTAATCTGGGTAAATCGTCAGGAAATACGTTGGGAAAATCGCAAATAGTAGGTATATCTTGTAGCTTCGGTGCCTCTTATTTCGCTTCTAATGTGAATAACAGGTATGCCTCGCAGCCTTTTTGCACTAACCTCTTAACCGTCATAGCGGAAATGATGTTAGTTAGATAATCCTTCCTTTTTCCCACTAAGGTCACTTCGTCGCCGTTTGTAGTATGCAGAGTAACTCTCTTCCATTTACAGTCAACCAGTGCATCGTGTTTGGCCAACCAATCCATCCCAAGAATAACGTCGAATTCTTGAAATGATAGTTCAAATAAGTCTCCCAGAAAGATATGTCCGTGTATCTCCACGGGGCAATCTTTCACTACCTTCCTCGTAATCACCTCACTCCCTAATGGGCTAGTAACTAATATTCCCTCTTCCTCTAGTTCTACCTTTAGGTTCCCAAGTTTTTCATTTTTCGTGCACATATATGAATGGGAAGAACCTGGATCTATTAAAACATAAAGCGGAACTCTAAACATAGACAACTGACCTGCAATCACATCTAGCGCTTCTTCATCTTCTCACCCCCTCATGGCATACATTCTAGCAGGAGCCCTCGCTTCTGATCGATTCACCGTCTCAAACTGCACACGTGAAGGATTTCTGCTCCTACCTCTGCCTTGGCTTCGCCCTGCTGCCGCTTGCGATCCCTCAGTCTCCCTAGGTAGATTCTGCATTCGCTGGGGACACTCTCGCATAAGGCGGTCTAAAGATCCACATATGTAGCATGCAAATGTTAGACCCCAACATTCTCCCATGTGGCGGCGTCCGCATTGCTCACAGCATGGATTAGTATTTTCGCCTTCATTACCTCTCAGACCGGTAGAAAAGTTACCTCCACTTTGGCTGAATCCTCTTCCTTGCCCTCTTCTGGATCGTCCGGTACTAGCGACCGACGTAGCTTGGCTTGGGCCACCGCGAATCGATCCCTGACTGTAACCCCGGCGTTGACCGCCTCCCGTGGAAGCACTGCCTCGAAATCGCTTCCTTGATGATTGGTAATTTCCTGGATAGTTTTGGGTACCTCTCTTCTGTTTCATCTTGTAATATCCCAATGTATGCCCTAGAAGTTTTGAATATTATTGTTGTTTTAATTGGATTGAATGTATATGTTGATTTGAAAAAAAAAAAGATTGAAAAGAGAATGTTTATGTATTGTTTAAAAAGGAAAGTAAGGTGTAGAGAGAAAGTGTATATGTTAGGTATATGGTTATATATATAACATATACATTAGTCAAAAGGGATGGTCAATGGAAGAGGATATTTATTTGTGATATGTGAAATTACTTAAATGGGCATATCAGTGACAAAGGTTAAGTTAATTGGATGAGGGCATTTAGGTAATTGCTTTGTTAGAATTGCTTGGTGGAGATTTAAAGAAGAAGAGAAGTTTGACTTGTGTTTATTTTTCTTTTCTTCTCATTTGTGTGCCGGCTATCCAAGGAAAGAGAGAGCAAGAGAGGTGATCTTAATGCTAGAATCAAATTGAAGGAGGAATCAAAGGTTTTGGTTGGAGATTTGTGAAATTTCTTCATTTAAGGTAAGTACTCTCTTGTTTCCTTTTGTTATTTTGAAGTTGTGTATAAGATGAGTTATAATTTGTTGATATTATGATTTGGTGTGTTTGAGATGTGTTTACAAGTGTTGAAATTGATTGTAAGTTAAAAGAAATTGAATTGGTGTTGGTTTTGTTTTGAAGATGGTAAGTTAAGTGGATGTTGATGGTGAAAGATCAAGAGTGAAGTTGGTTTTAGGGTTTTGAAGTGGTAAATGATTATATGTATGGTTTATGTGAATATTGTGTTAAACATGCCAAATAAGTGTTAATGACTTTGATTACATCCATTTGAATGAGTTTATGTTGTGCATAATGTGTTTAATTTCAATCAAAAGAGTGTTGGCTATGGTTAGGGTTTTTGTTCATAAGAGACACGGCTAAACCAAGGAAGAGACACGGCCAAACTAAAGGATTTTTGAGAGACACGGCCAAGTCTATGGAAATTTGGCCGTGTTGGATGATTTTTGGAGAGGACACGGCCGTGTCCCTTGCCCATGTTTGATTATGTTGCTTTTGGTTGAGAGACACGGCCACAAGCTTGGCCGTGTCCCTTGAGTGTGTTGGCCACTGTGATTTTTCCTTGCTCTTCTTACATGATTGAGATTGAACTTACATTTGATAATGCATATGATACTATATGAACAAGGTTATGTATTATGTGCATGATGAATCTTGTGAATGGTAATGTGTTATGTAAATAATGTATTTTGAAATGTTATAACAATAATGCTATATGTATAATATGAATTGAGATATGAAATGATATGAAGCCATTGTGATTGGCTATGATGAATCATTTGAAAGACATAAGGCATGTTTGCCTAATTGATTATGAGAATGGAGAATGGAATTGATAATGAGATAATAAATGAATTGTATGTCTAATGTGTTATTCATTTTCAGAGTTTTGTTGTTGGTGGCATGCCTATTGGTAACATTCTCTTGAAGTTAGGTTGGATTTGATCCTTGAAGCCTAATTGAGATGTTACAACCCTTGAAGCTAGGTTGGGTTGGTTCTTGAAGCCAAGTTGGGTTGATACTTAGCATGCTTTGTTCCTCTTGAAGCTTGGTTGAACCTAATCCTTGAAGCCTAGTTGGGTTTATGATAATGATAAATGTGATAACAAAACCAAAGCATTAACTCTGAAAATTGAATGGCATATTAGAGTGTTTTGGGCCCATGCTTGTCTTTGTATATAATGTGATTCTTGAATGGTAAAATCAATGGAACTATGAAGATGTAATATGAATATTGTTATGACATTGAACATAGTATGATGTGGTAATGTGATGTGCTTCTATGTGTGTGGTTTATGAAATATAAAGGTGTGATGTTAGCTTTTCACTTATGATGTTAACTTTATAATTTAGATGTGTAACATTGCATTGCCTTAAAGTATAATGTTTGTATATTTTGTACTACTAAGCCGATAGCTTAGCGCGATAGTGTTTGATCGCACAGGTGACAGAGTTGAACCTGAGAGTTCTTCGAGACCGAGTGAGAGTAGACATTGAAGAGTTCATTTTGGGACTTAAAGATCAGAGAAGAGCTGCCAATCATGTATATATATATTCTATGTTTTGTAAACTTTGATTTATAATATATTTGTAATAACTTCTGCTGTGAATTGATAAACATTTTTATATATGGTGTCTTTTGGATTTCTTTAAAATGTTTGAGGTTGATTTCATTTATTTACAAAGAGATTTGTTGTGGCATTTACTATATTCAGTATACGTATATTACGATCGTTTAAGCATGCTTGGTACGTATACGGGATATAGGGGTGTTACAATTGTTTTGGTATCAGAGCCTAGGTTTGAGATTCTCAACCTAGGTCAAGTGTAAGAAAAAGAGTGTTTTGATTTTAAAACGTGGATTTTTGAATAACATACATGTTTGGCATTGGCAGTCTCTGATCTTTAATGAGAGGTATTCTGCTGTGTTTGCAGATATAGGTTGTGATGGATTCTCACTCACGTCAGTCAGTCGAGGGTAGTGCTGAGAGTATAGCTCCTGATGAGATTAGAGAGGGAGCTAGAGTGGATAGTGCTGAAGAGGTACTTGCTTCTGTGTCGGGGAGACCAGCTGGTGAGGAGGTTCCGCCAGGTTGGTTTAGGCAAGTGTTTGATTTGTTGAGGCAAGCACCAGTGCAACCACCGCCACCACCCCCACAGCCTTTGGTATCAGTGAGACAGTATGATAAGCTAAGGAAGTATGGAGCAGAAGATTTTCTAGGTACCATTGATCCAGCTGTAGCTGAGCAGTGGCTAGATAAAGTACAGAGAATATTTGTTCAGTTGCAAGCCACTCCAGAGGAAAAGTTTGATTATGCAAGATCATTGTTGCAAAAGGACGCATATGACTGGTGGAAGACAGTGCCCCATGCTATGGATGATCCACCAACATTGTCCTATGCTGATTTTTTAAGAGAGTTTGAATTGAAGTATACTCCTAGGGAGTACAAAGATGTGAAGAAAATGGAGTTTCTAAGCTTGAAACAAGACAACCGGACTGTGACGGAATATGAGCTAGAGTTTATCCGGTTGAGTCAGTATGCTGGGGGTATTATATCTGATGAGATAGATAGATGCAGGAGATTTGAGGAGGGATTGAGGCCCTCTATCATGTGTCTTGTGGCTGGATCTAGATATCATGATTTTTCCCAGCTTGTTGCAGTAGCTAGGAGTGTAGAGAGAGCTCAGGTTAGCAGTTGCTTCAGAGGAAGAGATCAGGGTTAGAAGGCCCCAGTTTGAGGCAGGGTCTTCGTCTGTGAAAAGAGGTAAAGGAAGTTTTGTTCCTCGGGTTAGTAGGAGTCAGAGGCCAGCTGGTAGGTCAGTACAGTTTCAGAGGCAGAGATCTAGACCTACAGTTTCAGTGGCGAGTGCTCCGACCCCAGTGATGCAGAGATCCACCTTACCCAGATGCATTCATTGTGGTAGGCCACATGATGGTACTTGTTGGAAGACGGGTGTAGCAGGGGTATGTTTCAGATGTGGATCTCCCGATCATTTTGTGAGAGATTGTCCTGAGAGACAGGAGCAGATGTCGGTGGATACTGCAGCTTCTTGACCTAGTGTGAGGGGAGGTCGAGGAGGCAGAGGTTTCAGTAGAGGAGGAAGATCTGGGTTCAGTTCTAGAGGAGGTTCTACATCCAGGGAGAGTAGACCAGAGGAGGCTAGATCTTCTCAGAGGATTTATGTGATGCAGAGGCAACCAGATGCTTCGGCAGTCATAGCTGGTACTTTTTCTTTATTTGGTATTTCAGTACTTGCTTTGATTGATCCCGGATCCACGCATTCATATATTAGTGCTTCTGTTTTGCCTGTGTTTGATGTGCATGCTGAATCCCTAGGATTTGATGTATTGGTGACAAATCCGTTAGGGCATAGTGTGATTGTTAGCAAAGTGCACCGAGATAGTGCAGTGATGGTGCAAGGTGAGGAGTTTCTTGGAGATTTGATTGAGATGCCTTTTAAGGAATATGATGTGATCCTAGGCATGGACTGGTTATCTAGACATAGAGCTGTGGTTGACTGCCAAAAGAAAGTTGTTACCTTGAGAACCAGCGATGGTAGAGAGGTGTTAGTATCTAGTGAGCAGGGACAGCTAGCATCCTTGTTTGTTTCAGCTGTTGCAGCTAGGAGATTGATTAGAAAAGGGTGTGATGCTTACCTTGCTTATGTTGTGGATACTAAAGTAAAAGGTTCTCAACTTGATGATATACCCACAGTTGCAGAGTTTCCAGATGTGTTTCCAGAGGAGTTGCCAGGGTTGCCTCCTGAGAGAGAGGTGGAGTTCGGTATTGAATTATTGCCTGGTACCACTCCTATCTCTATTACTCCTTACAGAATGGCACCTGCTGAACTGAGAGAGCTGAAGGTGCAGTTACAGGAGTTGCTGGATAAAGGGTTTGTTCGCCCTAGTGTTTCACCGTGGGGAGCTCCTGTCTTATTTGTGAAGAAGAAGGATGGTACTATGAGATTGTGTATCGATTATAGACAATTGAACAAGGTGACTATTAAAAATAAATATCCTTTGCCTAGAATTGATGATCTCTTTGATCAATTGAAAGGTGCAGCAGTGTTTTCCAAAATTGATTTGAGATCAGGGTACCATCAGTTGAGAGTCAGAGTTGAAGATGTTCCTAAGACCGCCTTTCGGACCAGGTATGGGCATTATGAGTTTCTAGTTATGCCTTTTGGTTTGACGAATGCACCTGCAGTTTTTATGGATTTGATGAATAGGGTGTTTAGGCCCTATTTGGATCAGTTTGTAGTGGTCTTTATAGATGATATTTGGTGTATTCGCGTAATGAGGAAGAGCATGACAAGCATCTGCGGATTGTGTTTCAAATTTTGAGAGAGAAGCAATTGTTTGCTAAACTGTCGAAATGTGAGTTTTGGCTTGACCAAGTTACTTTTCTCGGTCATATAGTTTCAGCAGAGGGTATTAGAGTTGATCTGAGTAAAGTTGAAGCTATTTTGAATTGGAGTCCACCAAAGTCTGTGACTGAAGTTAGAAGTTTTCTGGGTTTGGCAGGCTATTACCGACAGTTTGTGAAAGGATTTTCTTTGATAGCTACTCCACTTACCAGATTGCTTCGAAAGGGAGTTAGATTTGTGTGGACAGATCAGTGTCAGGCTAGTTTCGATCAGTTGAGAGAAATGTTGACTCAAGCGCCTGTTCTTACTTTACCTGTGGAAGATAAACCATATGTGATTTACAGTGATGCTTCACATAATGGTTTGGGTTGTGTTCTGATGCAAGAAGGTAAAGTTATAGCTTATGCTTCTCGACAGTTGAAACCACATGAGCTCAATTATCTGACCCATGATTTAGAGTTGGCAGCCATTGTGTTTGCATTGAAGATTTGGCGACACTATTTGTATGGGGAGAAGTGTTTTATCTATATAGACCATAAAAGTTTGAAATATTTGGGTGTCCAAAAAGAGCTTAATCTTCGATAGAGGAGATGGTTGGAGTTGATTAAGGACTACGACTGTTTGATTGATTATCATCCTGGTAAGGCAAATGTTGTTGCTGATGCCTTGAGTCGGAAGTCTTTAGCAGGTTTGACTGTTTATTCGCTTTCGTTGCTTGTTGAGTTGAGAGCGTTGCATGCCAGTTTTGTATCTTGTGATGATGGTGCATTGTTGGCACAATTGCAATTGAAACCAATATTGTTGGATCAGATTAAAGAGGCTCAATTGGCTGATGATAAGTTTCAGAAGATTATTTCAGATTGTCAGAATGGAAAGAGTCGAGATTTCATTGTGAGAAGTGATGGAAGTCTTTGGTTTAAGAACATATTGTGTGTACCTGATGATACTAATTTGAGAAGGATCATTTTAGAAGAAGCACATCAGTCAGTATTTGCTATGCATCCGGGCAGTACAAAGATGTATCATGATTTGAAGCAGCTTTACTGGTGGTCTGGTCTGAAGAGAGACATTACAGATTTTGTGTCTAAATGTCTCACATGTCAGAGGGTAAAAGCTTAGCATCAAGTTCCAACAGGGTTACTTCAACGTTTAGCAGTGCCTGAATGGAAATGGGATAGAGTAACCATGGATTTCGTATCTGGTCTGCCATTGACACAAAGAAAGCATGATGCTATTTGGGTGATTGTTGACAGGTTGACTAAGACAGCTCATTTTCTTCCGGTTCGGATGGATTACTCTTTGGAGAGGTTAGCTGAGCTGTATATCCATGAGATTGTGAAGCTGCATGGTGTTCCAACTTCTATAGTGTCTGATCGAGATCCCCGATTTACTTCAGGGTTTTGGAAGAGTTTACATGGTGCTTTGGGTTCTCGATTACATTTCAGCACTGCTTTCCATCTTCAGACAGATGGGCAGTCTGAGAGGGTGATACAGATTATTGAGGATATGTTGAGAAGCTGTGTCATTGATTTCTCGAGAAGTTGGGATGGATTCTTACCACTTGTTGAATTTGCTTACAATAACAGTCATTAATCCAGCATTGGTATGGCCCCATTAGAAGCATTGTATGGTAGACGGTGCAGGACACCTCTATGTTGGAATGAACTTGGTGAAAGTAAGTTAATTGGTCCTGATTTGGTTAAAGAAACTGAAGAGAAAGTGAAAATGATTCGAGATAGGTTGAAAATAGCTTCAGACCGACAGAAGTCTTATTCAGATTTGAAGAGGAGAGACATTGAGTATAATGTGGGAGATAAGGTATTTTGAAAGTGTCTCCTTGGAAGAAGATCTTGAGGTTCGGTCGGAAAGGGAAATTGAGTCCTCGTTTCATTGGACCGTATGAAGTTTTGGAAAGAGTTGGGCCAGTTGCTTATCGGCTTGCTTTGCCACCTGAGTTGGAGAGGATCCATAATGTATTCCATGTTTCTATGTTGAGGAGATACAGATCGGATCCATCTCATGTGTTGCCAATTGAATCTATCGAAGTGAATCCAGATTTAACATTTGAAGAGGAACCAGTTGCTATCTTGGCACGTGATGTAAAAGCGTTGAAAAATAAGAAAGTGCCTTTGGTGAAGGTTCTGTGGAAGAATCATGCAAGAGAAGAAGCAACTTGGGAAAGTGAGCAAGCAATGCGAGATCAATATCCTCAGTTGTTTCAGACTTGATATCAGGTAATTTCGAGGACGAAATTTCTTTTTAGAGGGGGAGAATTGTAATATCCCAATGTATGCCCTAGAAGTTTTGAATATTATTGTTGTTTTAATTGGATTGAATGTATATGTTGATTTGAAAAAAAAAAAGATTGAAAAGAGAATTTTTATGTATTGTTTAAAAAGGAAAGTAAGGTGTAGAGAGAAAGTGTATATGTTGGGTATATGGTTATATATATAACATATACATTAGTCAAAAGGGATGGTCAATGGAAGAGGATATTTATTTGTGATATGTGAAATTACTTAAATGGGCATATGAGTGACAAAGGTTAAGTTAATTGGATGAGGGCATTTAGGTAATTGCATTGTTAGAATTGCTTGGTGGAGATTTAAAGAAGAAGAGAAGTTTGACTTGTGTTTATTTTTCTTTTCTTCTCATTTGTGTGCCGGCTATCCAAGGAAAGAGAGAGCAAGAGAGGTGTTCTTAATGCTAGAATCAAATTGAAGGAGGAATCAAAGGTTTTGGTTGGAGATTTGTGAAATTTCTTCATTTAAGGTAAGTACTCTCTTGTTTCCTTTTGTTATTTTGAAGTTGTGTATAAGATGAGTTATAATTTGTTGATATTATGATTTGGTGTTTTTGAGATGTGTTTACAAGTGTTGAAATTGATTGTAAGTTAAAAGAAATTGAATTGGTGTTGGTTTTGTTTTGAAGATGGTGAGTTAAGTGGATGTTGATGGTGAAAGATCAAGAGTGAAGTTGGTTTTAGGGTTTTGAAGTGGTAAATGATTATATGTATGGTTTATGTGAATATTGTGTTAAACATGCCAAATAAGTGTTAATGACTTTGATTACATCCATTTGAATGAGTTTATGTTGTGCATAATGTGTTTAATTTCAATCAAAAGAGTGTTGGCTATGGTTAGGGTTTTTGTTCATAAGAGACACGGCTAAACCAAGGAAGAAACACGGCCAAACTAAAGGATTTTTGAGAGACACGGCCAAGTCTATGGAAATTTGGCCGTGTTGGATGATTTTTGGAGAGGACACGGCCGTGTCCCTTGCCCATGTTTGATTATGTTGCTTTTGGTTGAGAGACACGACCACAAGCTTGGCCGTGTCCCTTGAGTGTGTTGGCCACTGTGATTTTTCCTTACTCTTCTTACATGATTGAGATTGAACTTACATTTGATAATGCATATGATACTATATGAACAAGGTTATGTATTATGTGCATGATGAATCTTGTGAATGGTAATGTGTTATGTAAATAATGTATTTTGAAATGTTATAACAATAATGCTATATGTATAATATGAATTGAGATATGAAATGATATGAAGCCATTGTGATTGGCTATGATGAATCATTTGAAAGACATAAGGCATGTTTGCCTAATTGATTATGAGAATGGAGAATGGAATTGATAATGAGATAATAAATGAATTGTGTGTCTAATGTGTTATTCATTTTCAGAGTTTTGTTGTTGGTGGCATGCCTATTGGTAACATTCTCTTGAAGTTAGGTTGGATTTGATCCTTGAAGCCTAATTGAGATGTTACAACCCTTGAAGCTAGGTTGGGTTGGTTCTTGAAGCCAAGTTGGGTTGATACTTAGCATGCTTTGTTCCCCTTGAAGCTTGGTTGAACCTAATCCTTGAAACCTAGTTGGGTTTATGATAATGATAAATGTGATAACAAAACCAAAGCATTAACTCTGAAAATTGAATGGCATATTAGAGTGTTTTGGGCCCATGCTTGTCTTTGTATATAATGTGATTCTTGAATGGTAAAATCAATGGAACTATGAAGATGTAATATGAATATTGTTATGACATTGAACATAGTATGATGTGGTAATGTGATGTGCTTCTATGTGTGTGGTTTATGAAATATAAAGGTGTGATGTTAGCTTTTCACTTATGATGTTAACTTTATAATTTAGATGTGTAACATTGCATTGCCTTAAAGTATAATGTTTGTATATTTTGTACTACTAAGCCGATGGCTTAGCGCGATAGTGTTTGATCGCGCAGGTGACAGAGTTGAACCTGAGAGTTCTTCGAGACCGAGTGAGAGTAGACATTGAAGAGTTCATTTTGGGACTTAAAGATCAGAGAAGAGCTGCCAATCATGTATATATATATTCTATGTTTTGTAAACTTTGATTTATAATATATTTGTAATAACTTCCGCTGTGAATTGATAAACATTTTTATATATGGTGTCTTTTGGATTTCTTTAAAATGTTTGAGGTTGATTTCATTTATTTACAAAGAGATTTGTTGTGGCATTTACTATATTCAGTATACGTATATTACGATCGTTTAAGCATGCTTGGTACGTATACGGGATATGGGGGTGTTACACATCTTCTGTCTTCTATTATGCTCATCATACTGACATTGCTCTACTTCCAGAGCCCTAGTGACCAATTCGGAAAATTCCTTGATATTAGTAGTAATTAGCTGCATCCTAATCTCATTATTCAAACCATCCTGGAACTGCTTACACCTATCATGTTCATCTTCAATTGTCTTCTTGGCATACCTACTCAGCCTAATAAATTCCCTCTCGTATTCGGCAATGGTCAGTCGACCTTGCTTTAAATGTAGAAACTCCTTTTTCCTGGCATCTAGGTATGCCTCTGATATAAACTTCCTCTTGAACTCATTCACAAAGAAATCCCATGTCCTCTGTTCCAGTAGAACTCGTTGTTGAACTGTGTCCCACCATATATATGCTTCTTCCACTAATAGGGAAGTAGCACATATCACTCGCTCTTCTGGCATACACCGTAACTGATCTAAGGCTCGTACCGTCCCTTCTAGCCAATACTCGGCTGTAGAAGAATCATCGTCCCTTCGGGCTCTAAACTCCTTCGCCTCGTACTTTCTTATCTTTTCAATCGGGGGTTTCCTTTCCCCTCCTACAGCAGGTACTGGTATGGGTGGTAGCACTGGTGGTGGTTCCGGGGCGGCACCGGCTATCTGCCGTAATACGGCAGCCATTTGTTGCAACATTTCGTTGGGGATAGGAGCATCAGCTGGTGGTTGCTCCGATGTAGGTATCTCTGATACATGCGTGTCTACAGTTCGGGAGGCCTGAGACTCGACCTCCTCCTCTATATCACGCTGCGCTATTCGCGACATCTACAGAATAGAGCAAAACGTATACAATCCCATCATCAGTAACGACCCAGACCAACAAAATTATATTACCCTAGGTGGCATGTATATAAAGATAAAAACTCTTAAATAACACATATACAACACAACTTTTATTTATTTCCAAGCAAAAGTTTTTACATTAATAGGAAGCCCTTATGTACATTCCAAAATTTAGGACTCCTTACTACTATTTCATCATGTCATACTACCATACAATATTTACACGATACCCCGATGTCACATATGTACATAATCAAAAGAACCTCCAAACAGCAACACATCTCGATGCTCAATGAGTAGGTGCCCTAGGTGAGGTGGCACTGTCAGACAAATACTCTTCTATCTCAGGATCAAAATCTGGGTCACGCGATGCTTCACCAGGTAAGTGCTGGCCTAGCTCCTGGACCCTCTCCTGCAAAGCACGAATCTCTCTATGTGCTAGCCCGAGGCTCCTACAAGCACTATCAAATTCCACTCTCTGACTAAGCCTGTCCTCCTTTAACATCTGCACGTCTCTCATCAAGGAGGTAATCATCTCATGTTTTACTCTCAGGTCTTCACGATCTTGTATACTTCGATCTGCCAGAATTTCTATGGTTTTATCTTGCTCCTGCACTATCTGCTTTAGCCTCTCTACTTCCATCCTCAGCTCCCTCATTTCATCATTTCGATCACCCATAATTACTCCTGTTATAATTAGAGTAACATAACTAACAATACTACACACTTGTATAGTTACATAATTAGCACCCCTAACCTAACCCTATGTGTCATACATTTAAGGTTTAGTTCAACTAACTACCCAGAACCGGCTAAACCTTTGTTCTGATACCAAAAATTGTAACACCCCTTCCCGTCCTACATGTGTAAGCAGAGTAGAGGTGCCACACTATCCTAATGTTGCTACCAATTTTACTTAGTCAAATTTTAGTTCCGATTTTACAGAAATTTTGCCAGAGATTCGCCTAGAAATTTGGGTCCCAAGTGTCGACAAAACTGGTTTTTTTGATTTTTGAAAACATTTTTTTACACAAACCAGTGTGAGTACAATCAGTTTCAATACACTCCCAATGAATCCACCTTATACTCTCAACTACAAACCTGCAAGAAGAGTTCACACTTCTAATACAAAATAAAGTAGAGGTTTATTATTATTACATACTACTAACGTACAGTATAACATAGTAATTCTCAAACTTATATATATACATATACATGCCACAACTAGCTAACTCATAATGGAAACCAAAAGATCTACCCTGAGATATGCTGTGGGTCTGGTCGTCACTTTCCAAGAATTTGCTACTGCTCCAAACCTACGAGTCAAGGAAAACTTAACTCGCTGAGCGTTGTCGCTCAGTGGGTACTTTACCAATAAAAATAAAAGTAACATATGAAAGTATTTGAAATAAAAGGAAATGATTAAATCATAATTTAACCAACCTTAAACTAATAGAAATTATTGTACATTCAGTGTGATATGCTTCAAATAATGTAAAACCATAATTCAAACTTATTTTGCATTACATAGTTTAACGAAAAATGTGACTTTGGCTCAGGCTCTACTGGTATATAGGGAACCATAGTGATAAGGCAGTGACCCTCACCACTGTAACATAGGTGGCCCTCACCACCGATATTGTAACACCCCTTCCCGACCTACATGTGTAAGCCGAGTAGAGGCACCACACTATCCAAATGTTGCTACCAATTTTACTTAGTCAAATTTTTGTTCTGATTTTACAGAAATTTTGCCAGAGGTTCGCCTAGAAATTTGAATCCCAAGTGTCGACAAAACTTATTTTTCTGATTTTTGAAAACATTTTACACAGACCAATATGAATACCATCAAATTTACTGCACTCCCAATGAATCCACCTTATACCCTCAACTACAAACCTGCAAGAAGAGTTCACACTCCTAATACAAATTAAAGTAGAGGCTTCTTATTATTACATACTACTACCGTATGGTATAACATAGAAATTCTCAATCTTATATTTTCATATACATGCCACAACTAGCCAACTCATAATATAGGAAATGAAAGGCTACTCTGAGGTGCTGCGCTGTGTTGTGCTGCTCGATGCTAATCACCGAAATCTACTGCTCCGAACCTACGAGTAAAAAAAACTCAACTCGCTGAGCGTTGTCGCTCAGTGGGTACTTTACCAATAAAAATAAAAGTAGTATATGAAAGTATTCGAAATCAAAGGAAATAATTAAATCCACAATCAACCAACTTTATACCAATAGAAATCATGATACATTCAGTGTGATATGCTTTCAATAATGTAAAATCATAATTCAAACTCATTGGCATTATATAGTTTAACGAAAAATAATGTCTTTGATTCAGGCTCTACTGGTATATAGGGAACCATAGTGATAAGGCAGTGGGCCTCCCCACTATAACATAGGTGGCCCTCACCACCGATATCAGATCACAGGAATGGGCCTCCCCATCCTGGTTATAACCAATGGGCCTCCCCATTGGCTTTAGTGGCCTCACCACTAAATAAAATATCATATCACAATAATGAGCAGTACTGCATGCGTTAGTATAGTGCACCATACCCTTATCTACCACTCCCACTATCCAGTAGAGCAAAAAGATTTAAATGATTCAATTTAAGTCTCAACTTCATTTTAGAATGATTCAAGAAATCAATTTAATTCCCATCGCACTTTGCCATTTATGCCGCGCAACACATTCTTTAGTCAAATCATTTCCCTTTTTCACATATTTAATATCCACAATAAACATATTAAACATTTCAAAGCATTCCTCAAAAGATCACAAATTGACCAAATGAATAGTATTACGGCGAGAAAAATCGGCAACGCAAAATGGCATGACCAAATGAATAGTAAAATCTGGGTTTTCGTCAAAATTTCAGTCCACTTCAGTTATGGATTTGACCCAGTAAATGATCTTATTTTTCACTGAAATTTTACAGAAAACTTATTTCATATGTTGACTAATTGCATGTAAAATTTCGTTGAAAAATTCATTCATTAGCTACCTCAAACAATTGCCACAAAAAGATCCAGAAAGCTGTCATTTTGGGACCATTTCGGCCCAAACATATGAAAAACATAGGATAGTTTATTTTTCTTTTGCAAATCAATATGAAGGCTTCTTTAATAGTAAAGTGAAGATTCAAACACTTCCCTTTGATAACTTTTGCATGTTTAACTCAAATCAAACTAATTAAAGTCCAAAACAACTTACCAAATCAACTTGCCAAATTTTCTCAAAACATTTGGTTTCAATTAAATTTAAATAACCCAAAATTAATTATTCAAAGGTAAAGTACCAAACCTTATTTCTTTAACTCCTCTTAGCATTTCCTTGTTCTCCTTCTTTAATTCTTTATTTCTCCTTCAATCAATTCAAGATACAACATAAACCTTAGAAATTCAAAATAATAAGTTATCCTCCATTTCTTTTCTAACCGAAACCCTAATCCAACCTTATTAATCTTTATACATCTTGATTCTTCCATTTAATCAATTAATCTCATCACTTACTTAATATGTTTCCAATTCCACATAAAGACTCTAATTTCCAATCTCCCCATGAATATATAAATACCTAATTTTGATACTAAAATTAAAGTCTACATACTTGAAAACCTTAGAACTTACCTTAAAAATCAAATTTGGAGAAACTTGGAAGTCCTTTAGTGTTTCCCTTTGTTGGCCGAAATTTGTAAGTGGAAAAGAGAGAAATTGGTTCTTCATTTCACATATATTTATATACAAAGGAAATGATGATCACCTTATGTGTTGGTTGAACCCTTTAAGACCACTTGTCCACCTTTCTCTTTCTTCATTTATTACACATGCTAAATGGTTACTTTTGATTGGCCAACATTAGATTTTTATAGTTTTCTTTTCCTTTACTTCTTTCCACTTGTCCCTCTTCCCATAGGATATCATAAAGTTGTCCCGGGTTACCCATCCGGTCCCGACATGAAACCGGGCCCACTTTACGTTCCGGCGATTAATCGGTAATATCTTTTAAACCGTATAGTTTCACGAGTCAAACTACATATAGTTTTGATCCTCTCGACCTCTACTTTCTATTTATATGGTCTATTTTAAGTTTCCAAGTCATTTGGAAAAATTACCAATAAGCCCTCAACTTTTTACAAAATTCCCTTTATGTCCTTTCTTTGCTCGGTTTTTCTCCGGCTCCGTTTCTACTGGCGATCGTTTCATATTTAACCCCTCGCCATTCTCTGCCTACTCACGTCTTTATTTCCTACCCTAAATTCATGTATAACTTTAATTGATAATGACCAAAATGCCCCTAGTCAACATGTCTTCGTTTTTCTTTAACGGGACATTTTCTGGAAAAACCGTTACACGTCGTTGCGATCTGATTTTTCTCTACACTCCATTTTTGGAATCTGTTATATGCACTATTAAGAACATCCGGTGCAAATTTTTTTTGAAATTACATCTACGTCCCCAAAACTTTTGAAAATTACAATTAGGTCCCTTTGGTCATACAACCTTATCTAGGGCTGTTATCAAAAATTATCTTCTCCTTTCCCCTTCTCTCGCTATGCACGTGACTACACTGTATAAATGCAGTAGGCGGATGTGACATATATCAGATCACAGGAATGGCCCTCACCATCCTGGTTATAACAAATGGGCCTCCCCATTGGCTTCAGTGGCCTCACCACTGAATAAAATATCATATCACAATAATGAGCAGTATTGCATGCGTTAGTATAGTGCACCATACCCTTATCTACCACTCCCACTATCCAGTAGAGCATAAAGATTTAAATGATTCACTTTAAGTCTCAAACTCCATTTTAGAATGATTCGAGAAGTCATTTTAATTTCCATCGCACTTTGCCATTTATGCCGCGCACCACATTCTTTAGTCAAACCATTACCCTTTTTCACATATTTAATATCCACAATAACATATTAAACATTTCAAAGCATTCCTCAAAAGATCACAAATTGACCAAATGAATAGTGTCGTGGCAAGAAAAATCGGCAACGCAAAATGGCATGACCAAATGAATAGTAAAATCTGGGTTTTCGTCAAAATTTCAGTCCATTTCAGTCATGCATTTGACCAAGTAAATGATCTTATTTTTGGTTGAAATTTTACAGAAAACTTATTTCATATGTTGACTAATTCCACGTAAAATTTTGTTGAAAAATTCATTCATTTGCTACCTCAAACAATTGACACAAAAAGAGTCCAGAAATCTGCCACTTTGGAACCATTTCGGCCCAAACATATGAAATACATGGAATAGTTTATTTTTCTTTTTTCAAATCAATATGAAGTCTTCTTTAATGATAAAGTGAAGATTCAAACACTTCCCTTTGACAACTTTTGCATGTTTAACTTAAATCAACTAGTTAAAGTGTAACACCCCGATACCCCATATAAATACTGTACATATACCAGGTACACATACAATATGTATATAGAGTATAAGAATGTCACTTTTCATCACCATTATAACTCTTTACTTTAATTTTTAAAACCATAATACATTTAAATCATATGAAAGTATTTACAAAATGGTTATTCTTATCATGGTAATACATAAATATAAGTTACATTGTTTCTTCCAAAGATTCATTTATACAAATGAATACATTCTTATGAAAATACAGTATAATTACATGCATGCACCACCATCTAGTTGGTCTCGAACTACACTTGTCCTCGTTGTGACATAGTAGCTTATCTCCAGCTTCATCACCTATATACCTGCGCGATTAAGATAACCGCGCTAAGCTCGAAAGCTTAGTAGTACAAGTAACCATTAAAATATACAATATAAAGGAAACATACCTCATATGTTTAGTCTCATGTTTTAACATTTTCTTACTCTGTTTTCCCCTTTTTCAATGCATTCTTCATATAATCCTATTAACCTTATAGAGGATATACATATACACATATAACATAACCATCAAACATAATTCAATATGTAACACCCCCACATCCAATGCACACACACTACAACTACAACCATGTAGCATAAGTGCACCAAACATAGGGATGCTACGGTTTTCTTCAACATTCAAAACATTTAAATAGATACAATACTATTATCATTATATAATATAGAAAAGTAGATCATTTACTTTTAAAATAAAACACATTAGATATATATATACATACATATAGTTATTTCACAGCGGAAGTCATAAAATATTTACATATTTGAAAACACTTAATTCCATATTTACAAATATACAAATATGTACATTTAATCAATACTTTACAAAATATAAAAAGAGTTATACATGATTGGCAAATCTCCTTTGATCTTTAAGTCTCCAAAAATCAACTCTTCACTGTCTACTCTCACTCGGTCTCGAAGAGCTCTCGGGTTCGATTCTAACAGTTCTATCACCTGCGCGATTAAACACTATCGCGCTAAGCCAAGGGCTTAGTAAGATAATCATGCTAATGATATGACTTCGTGCAATGCAATGTCATTTCTCAAACCATAATATATATGTAACATCATATATGAAAAATTAACAATATACTTTCACATTACATATCACATTTTATTATCTTTTCATATACCTCATTAGTATTCATTTAATCATCAATACAAAGCAAAACAAACATCATTCATGACTCACATTAACCATAGACAAGCATGGGCCCAAGACACACTAATATGCCATTCAATTTTCAGAGTTAATGTTTTGGTTCTATCATCACATTTATCAATATCAATATCATAGACCCAACTAGGCTTCAAGGATTAAGTTCAACCAAGCTTCAAGGGGAGCAAAGCATGCTAAGCTTCTACCCAACTTGGCTTCAAGAACTAACCCAACCTAGCTTCAAGGGTGGTAACATCTCAATTAGGCTTCAAGGATTCAATCCAACCTAACTTCAAGAGATTGTTACTATCATTAGGCATGCCACCAATAACATACTCTGAAAATGGAATAACACATTAGCCACACAATTCATTTTCATATCAATTATCATTTCCATTCTCAATTCTCATCAACATTTAGGCAAACATGCCTTCATTCTCTCAATAATATCATCATAGCCAATAACAATGGCCTCACCTTTCATTTCACAATATAACACTTCATTAATCAAGTGTATACTTATCTCATCCATGATCACATTATATCTCATATAGCATCATTCATCATATCTTATTTGAATTATCATTTCATCTTTGATACAACATTTCAAGGTACATTACTCATAAAATACAATACCTTTCACAATGCATAACATAACCTTGTTTAAATCTCAACAATGCAATTAGGGCAAAGAACAACTTATATGATTCATAGCTTTAGGATCTTCCATATGCATTTGATTAGTTCATTCATTGATTCTAGTGTGTTTAAAGTGTTTTAGGGTTAGGTTTAAGAACCAACCCACCTTTGAAGAACCAAAACAATGCAAAAAGAACAAAGAAACAAAACCCTAACCAACTCATTTGATGGACACGGGCAGCACACATGAGGGACACGGCCAAGCTTGTGGCCGTGTCTCTCAATTCAACTTTGGCAGTAGCAAACACGGCTTAGGGACACGGCCGTGTCTCTTCAACCAAAACCCACAGCAGCTCACACGGCTTGGGAACACGGCTGTGTCACCCAAAAATTAATCCAACACGTCCAAAATCATATGACTTGGCCGTGTCTCCCAAAACCAAAACCCTACTTCTAACCAACTCTCTTCCAAATGCATTAAAACTCAATATACATTATACCACATGCTTCAAATGAACATCATCAATGTTCTAAACATATATTCATTACAATAATCATTTTAAAACACATTAATATCACAATTAAACAAACACCATCTCAAAACCCTAATTAATCACCATCCTTTTTCATCTTTCAAAAACAACATCCATTTAAACATACAATCTTTACAATCAACCCAACACTAATTCCATCTTTTAACTTACAATCAATTTTAACACTTAAAAACATAACACAACCTCATCTCATCATCACACCAACAAAACCTAATTCCTTTCTCACACCACTTCAAAAGAATTGAAGACATTAAAGAGAAGATCTTACCTTATATGAAGAAATTCCACCAATCTTTCACCAAATCTCTCAATTCCTTCATCAATTTGAGTATAGCATCAAGAACACTTCCCTTTCCCTTTGTCTTCTACAATGGCCGGCACCAACATGAGAAGAAAAGAAAATGCACAAGTCAACCTCTCTTTCCTTCTTAATCTCCACCATGCATTTCATCCAAACAATTACCAAAATGCCCTCAAACATATAACTAACCTTTTGTCTTATATAAGCCCATATATGTAATTACACACTCAACAATAAAATATCTTCTTCCACTAACCAACACTTTGACTCTCCCTTTGACCATTTTATATGTTATATATATCACAATATACACAACATATAAACTTGGCTCTAAACCCTAAATTCTTTCCCAAAACACTTATACTTTTCTTTCTCAATTTAAACCAACAATACAACAACAACAACAACAACAACAACAACAACAAGCAAAACTTCTAGGGCATAAATGAGGATATTACACAATAAATTGATAGAACCTTCATATTATGATACTTACCAATTTCACCTCATACATATCATATATATCATTTTATACTTTATAATCGCATATTGCATATAACTTCACAAACCATATCTCCTTTCAATAATTCATGTATGTTATATAATCATATCACTAACCACAATTCATCATTCACAACTCACATTTCCAACAAAGGCAACATAAATCCCATTACTCATTTATTTCAACTTGTATATACATCACATTAACAACAAAGACAGACTCGGGCCCAAAAGACACTAATATGTCATTCAAAGTTCAGAGTTAATGCTTTGGTTTTGTTATCACATTTATCAATATCATATACCCAACTAGGCTTCAAGGATTAAGTTCAACCAAGCTTCAAGGGGAGCAAAGCATGCTAAGCTTCTACCCAACTTGGCTTCAAGAACTAACCCAACCTAGCTTCAAGGGTGGTAACATCTCAATTAGGCTTCAAGGATTCAATCCAACCTAACTTCAAGAGATTGTTACACTTATTAGGCATGCCACCAACAACAAAACTCTGAAAATGAATAACACATTAGTCACACAATTCATTTATTATTTCATTATCAATTTCATTCTCATTCTCATCATCATTTACATCATCATAGCCAACCACAATGGCATCATTTAGGCAAAACATGCCTCATTTATCTCATTCTCAATATCATAGCCAACCACAATGGCTTTATACATCATCACCTCTCAATTTACATTTCATATTCCATCACAATATCACATTTCATAGTTCACCACAATATCACATTATCACATTTCATAGTTCATCACAATATCACATTATCACATTTCATAGTTCATCACAATATCACATTATCACATTTCATAGTTCATCTTTGATATTTATATACATAATCATTCATTACTCAAGTATGCACAATCAATTGCATTACCATATAAATTGGAATACACATCATACAAATCATATCCTCACATCTTTCACATTTCATAACATATATATATTGAATGCCTTCACATCTTATATGTATTAATGTATTATCATATCTCTTATCTTTTCATTGCGTATACAATATTAATATTTATTTTAACAATATACTTATATGCAATCCAATAGGGTTTTGTACTTACCTCTAAAGAACTCACTCCCATATAACTTCTCTTCCATAGATCTTTCAATACTTGGATTAGGGCAATTCCATCTCTTAAAACCTAATCCAAAAGTAATCATACACACTCACTTAGAAATACACATGAGGTAATACAAATAAGAATCAATTAGGGCAAACTCAACACATGACACGCTCATCAACACGGGCGTGTTCCTGATCGTGCCCTAACTCCACAACACAGAAACATTGACACGCTCATAACCACGGGCGTGTCACTGGGCGTGTAATACATTCTGTATCTCAAAAACATCAACACGTCCAATCAACAAGAGCGTGCTCATGGCCGTGTCAATTCTCCAAACTCACAGTAGCTATGACACGCTCAATAACACGGGCGTGTTACTGGTCGTGTCAATTCTACTGCCACACAGAACTTATGACACGCTCAATAACATGGGCGTGTCATTGCTCGTGCTACCAACTCCAGAAAACAGAACCAACGACACGCCTAACAAACTGGCCGTGTCTCTGGGCGTGTCCGACTAAAAACCCAGATTCCGGTCAACACACAACAACATCCAACAATACCCATCTTTTTATCATTACTCACTTCAAACAATCTTCATCAAACACACCCAAAAACCATAACAAACTTACCAAAACATCAACAACACTCAAAACACACACCAATCATCATTATAAACTTCATTCATATACCAATTTATCAAATCCCCAAATTTCATTAAACTCAACCCTTATTCAACAATTCATCATCATCTTCACAAATAATCATATTATCATCATCCAATTACCAAATCAACACATATATATACTTAAATCTTTCAATATCATCATCATCACACATCAACCATACCAAACCCAACTCAAACAATGAAAATCAATTTAAAGAAATAAATACTTACTTGAATCCTTTATCAAATCTTCATCTCTATCATCAAATCTCTTGAATTCCTTAAGAAATTTGGTAAGAAAATCACATCTTTCTCTCTTTCTCTCTCTCTCTCTCTCTCTCTCTCTCTCTCTCTCTCTCGGCCAAGAAGAACGAAGAAGACGAAGAAGGAGTAGAAGGAAGAAGAAGTTTCTACTTCTTTCCTTTGTCCTTATCCATATATATATATATATATATAATAATAATAATAACAATAACAATAACAATAACAATAGTAATAATAATAATAATACTTTAAATCTCCACCACATATTCTTTCTTTGATTTTCTTCTTCTCTTTTCTTTTTGTCTTTATTATTATTATTATTTAGTTATACAAATATATATACAACTCACTTATCCTTCACCATTATATATATCCCATGTATATGTGATGTATATGTATATGTCTTACATATATTATCCTTATATTTCACATATACACATATACATTAAATCCAAATACAACAACAATAACTCCAAAACTCTTAGGGTCTATTCCGGGATATTACATAAAGTTCATCAACATCAAAAATTTCATAAACCAAAATTTGTAAGAAAAATTAAATTTCTTTTATGGTAAAGTACCAAACCTTGTTCTTTTAAATCCACTTGGCTTTTCCTTCTTCTCCTTCCTTAATCTTTGTTTCCCCTTCAAAAAATTCAAGAACACAACCTTAAACATAACCTTTAGCAATTTAGAACAATAAGCTATCCTCCATTTCTTTTCAAACTAAACCCTAATCTAGTCTTATTAAACCTTAGAAACCTTGATTCTTCCATTTAATTTATCAATATAATCACTACTTAAAATTTTCCCCAAATCCACCATAAGAACCCTAATTTTCAATCTTCCAATAGATATATAAATACTTAAAATTGATACTAGAATTGAAATCTACATACTTGAAAACCTTAAAACTTACCTTGAAAATCAAACTTGACAAAAATTGGAACTCTTGGGTGTTCTTCCTATGGTGGCCGAAATTTTGAAGTGGAAGAGAGAGAGTTTTGTTCTTCTTGCTATGATGATATATATATAGTGGAAATAATGTCCACTTTTGGGTGAATGAATGTTTTAAGGCCAATTGTCCACCACTTTTTCTTTTCTTCTTTTTATAAACCCTAAATGGTTAATTTTCATTAGCCCAAATGTCTCTTCCTTTTATTTATTTAAAATCCAAGCCCTTAGACTTTATTTTAATTATATTTTGGCCCCTTCACCTCCTTGTGCCGAAATTTTATGGTCTAAGGTGTGAAAAGACTAAAATACCCTCCGGCGATTATTCGTTCGTAACCTTTAAACCGTACAGTTTCACGAGGCAAACTACATATGATTTTGATCCTCTCGACCTCTACTTTCTATTTTAAGGTCTATTTTAAGTTTCCAAGTCGTTTTGAAAAAATTACCAATAAGCCCTCGACTTTTTACAAAATTACCTTTAGGTCCTTTCTTTGCTCGGGTTTTGCCCGAGCTCCGTTTCTACTGACGATCATTTCATATTCAACCCCTCGACGTCCTCTACGCACTCATGTGTTTATTTTCTACTTGGTTTCATGTATAAATTTTAATTAATAATGACCAAAATGACCCTAGTCTACATGTCTTCATTTCTCTCTAACGGGGCGTTTTCTGGAAAAACTGTTACACGTCGTTGCGACCTGATTTTTCTCTATTCTCCATTTTTGGAGTCTTTTAAGTGCACTATTAAGAACATCCAGTATGACTTTTGGAAATTACATTTACCTTCCCAAAACTTTTGAAAATTACAGTCACCTCCCCAAAACTTTTTGAAATTACAATCACCTCCGTAACACTTTGCATTTTTCTTCAATTAGGTCCCAGTGGTCCTATAGCCTTATCTGGGGCTGTTGTCAGGAATTATCTTCTCCTTTCCCCTTCTCTCACTGTGTACGTGACTACTATGCATAAATGCAGTAGGCGGATGTGACAAATCACCCCTCTTGCATAGTTGACTGCACCACTGCTACTAGTGCCAGTGCCATCGCCACTGCCTCCCATACTGGTAGAGGATGTAGAAATACTTGTTCACCTGACTTGCTTCTCAACTTGTAAGGCTTTCTAATGGGCAACAACGATTGAGACATGATAAAAAAAATTTGATAGTATCTTGAATATGATCCTCCATTTCATGCATGTCATTTCTGGCTATCAACTGGCAGATCTTAGTGATATATTTTTCCACTGACCTTACTTATTACCTCAAATTCTACAACCATTGGTATATCAACCACTAAAAGTTATGAGGCAAGAACTCAGATTGCATATGCTGCCTCATTTTCTCCTATTTGACGATCTTAGCCTTACCTTGTCTTTTCTTGGTTAGGTTTGACCGTTGCCACCAGGCCACTATCCTGTCCCACAACCTGGTTGCGACTAAAGAAACATGTTTGTTGTTGGGCACTTGATGCGCTTCTGCTATATCAACTCCCTTTTAAATTCTAGGATCTCATCTACTATGGCCAACCAATCCAATAATTCTTTTTGCATAAGGCTGCTATGGAATTTTTGTATTTTTATTCTCATCCAAAATTCCAAGAGCTTGTCTTAAATAGGGGCCCCATATTGTCTACACAACACCTCCTGATAATAAAATTCATCCTTCAACATTAGAGCCTTCATTAGATTCATCTAAATTAGAGTTTCCTCGCTAGTTACGGTTAGTCCATTTTGATTTCCCATGAGCTGCATCATTTGCTCTGTTAATCAGACCATAATTTGTCCCATATGTTTGTCACACCCCTATTTTAGAGGTGCAACGGTTCTAGGGCTTGGGTTGGTATAATATACTGAAACCATATAGAATATCAGATCAGATCAAAAAATAAATTTTATTGTGCTCATTTTAATTTATTAAGTCTTAATTAATTTATCCACCTAATTTAACTCTTCTATTCATAATCCAATTTATTTATTTTTATTTCTTATAAAAATTTACTTCATATCTTTAATTTCTTCCTTTCCTCATGTCTAACCCATTACTTATTGGGCTAACATAACCTTTAGTTTATATGCGCTCTAGCATACATATACCATTTCCCATATACCATATAGCCACTTGTTCCTCAAATTTAATCCTGCTTACTTCTAATTTTATTTATTATTATTATTTTTATACATATGTTCCATTAAATTCTTTGTTTACATGTATAATACATAACCAATTTGAAATATACTATATAAATACAAACTAATTTCCCTTAATTTCATGCTTCTTTACTAATCAATCTATTTATATATTCATATACAATTCTAAGGCCCAATTAAAATATATAAATCTATCCTACTAAATTTTGGGGTATTACATTCTTCTTCCCTTATAGAAATTCATCCTTGAGTTTTTTGAACTTCAGTTACATTTTTTTTAAGTTTGTCGTGCTTCTGCTATGCCACTTTGGGATATCGACCTAACTATTATTATTTTGTTTATTTTCTATTTTTCTTTCCCTACTCTTATTCCTACATACACACAAACACACACATACACATATATATCGTATATAGCCCGTGTCTGGTTAAATATGCAGATGAATGTATTTATAGCGTGTGTGAGTGGAAATTTTTGCCACCACTCCCGGTGGAATGGTTCTTGTGACTTCGACACTGTTAGGCTCTGGGCCTTAGAGAACATGGGCCTAAGCACGGAGAAATGGAGTCACCATTCAGATAGGCCAGGAAAGAAATAGAAAGGGATAGATGACTCGATTTCTAAGGAATCCCCAACTCCATATTGAATTCGGAAAGTTGAGTACGCATAAAAAATATGAGAATGACCCAGCACCCCAATAACACATGGTTCATTAGAACTGGCCTCATTTTTAGGTCTAAATATTATTAAATTCTTAATTATTATCATACTATCCATATTACATGCAATTATAAAAATAAATATTCATTATATTAAGATCAAAGTAACAACATAAAATGAGCACCCATACGAGATGAAAATATACCCTTATAATGTACCAAAAATCCTTAAAATAAACAAAGCAAAATGAGACACCCACCAAGAAGGTGAAAACATGTCCCTTACATCGATATGAAATAAGATAAAAGAAACAAATTAGATAAATAAGACACCCACAAAGTAAAAACATACCTTTTACAATCTTAAAATTCAAACGATAACAAAAAATAAGAAATTATAAACACATAAATAACAATCATACACATAGTCAGTAAACAATCATAAAATTAGGGCTTTAACTATTGAAATTAAGATCAACCAAAAAATTATAATTCACAAGTAACTCTTAATATTAACCTCTTGTAATACCCCTGTACCCCATATACGTACACCACATATGCCCTCATATGTAATATATGTATGCCGAATACAAGAATGTCACAGTCTATTTGAAGCAAACCAATCTTTAAAACTTTAACATCAAATCATCATTATAAGTAGTAATAGATAAAACATTCCTTGTTAAAATACATTTACAAATATCTTCATTACACCCAAAGTTTATCCAAAATATTTGTTTAATAAGCAGCGAAAAATATAGTGGAATATACATATATATATACATTAAAACAATATTTACAAAAATATAGAGTTTATATATGCTTGGCAGTTCATCTCTGATCTTGAAGTCCAATAATCAACACTTCACAAGAAATCATAAGTCTAGACTCGACTCGGTCTAGCTGAACTCTCCGGTTCAACCAGATCTATCCTGTCACCTGCGCGATAAATCACAATCGCGCTAAGCCAACGGCTTAGTGGTACAACCATGATAACAATATGATTCAATGTAATGCCAATGTCAAACTTTCAATAATTAGAAGCAATATACAAGGATACCATATTTCATAACATTAAATCTCATTACATTGTTCAAGTGTTCCATTATTTTTAATTCACATTAAAGCAAAGACAAGCATGGTCCAAAAGAAACTAATATGCCATTCAAATTCTAGAGTTACTGTTTTGGTCCAATAATCACATTTATCAAGCCCATAGGTAATTCATTATCACAATGAGAAACATCTCATATGTAACATCTCAACTAGGCTTCAAAGACTAGGCCCAACCAAGCTTCAAGGGGAGCATAGCATCAACCCAACCTGGCTTTAAGGACCAAGCCCAACCCAGCTTCAAGGGATTGTTACCTTTTGGGCATGCCACCAACAACAAAACTCTGAAAATTGAATAATATATTAGGCACACAATTCTTTCATTATTTCATTATCAAATCCATTCTCATTTTCTCATTGATCATCTAGGCACAATGCCTCAAATATTTCATTTACATCATTATAGCCAACACCAATGGCTTCACATATCATCATTAGGGTATACATAACAAATTACATTAATCATATATTTTGAATCCTCAATATATATTTCACATAGTTTACATAATGCAAATCATATCACCATTCTTATACATTAAAAATATAATAGGTAACTTAAAACATTTTCCAACCAAATGTGTTAAGTCCCAAAGTCATGTAAATGTATGCAATCATGTAAGGTTTGTACTTACCTCAAGAGCAATAAACACCAATCTATCAACCTCCTCTTCCAAGATTCCTTCAACACTTGGATTAGGGTAACTCAAATCTTTTCAAAACCTAATCCAAAGGTGATTATACACTCACTTAGTGATACACATAAGGAAAATAAGGATAAGAACTAACTAGGGAAAACTCTACACATGACACACTCAACAACACGGGCGTGTCCCTAACCATGCCCTAAACCCATAACATAGAAGCTTTGACATGCTTAGTGACATAGGCGTGTCACTACACATGTCAATTCTCCAACAACACAGTAGCTATGACACGCTCAGTGACATGGGTGTGCCACTGGACGTGTCAATACTACTCCAACACAGAAGCTGTGACATGCTCAGTGATATGGGCATGTCACTTCTCGTGTCACCCACACTAAAAATAGAACCAACGACATGCCCAAGGATATGGCCGTGCTACTGGGCGTGTCAGGCCAAAAACTTGAAATCGAAACCAAAAATGCCACATCCAACAAACATCTTTCTTTTACCCTTTTCCACTCCAAACAAACTTAACCAAAACCATCAATAAACCATAATAAACTTACATAACATTAAAACAACTCAATTATATGCATCAACACACAATCACAACCATATTTACAATTCAACATCTACACAATCCACAACTCTTGTTTTCTTCACCAAACCTAACATTTTCTTCAATCCAACCCCAAAATCAAAGTCAATTAGACCAAACAATCTCAAACATACCAAAATCAATCATACACACATCTACAACAACCATTCACCAAACTCAAATACACAAACTCCAAAAGAACACAAAGAAACAAGTTGGAAACTTACCAAAAGTGAAGAAAATCCTTAGAACTCCAACTTGATCACTTGAAACACCCTTCAATATTGAGTTAGGAAGCAACAAAATCCCTTTTCCTTTGGTTGATAATGGTGGCCGGCCAAAGAGAAGAAAGAAGAAGAAGAAGAAGAAGAAGAAGATAATGAATAAGAAAGTCAAACCAACCTCATATATTAACCACTTAAATCTTCATTAAATCCCCACCAAGTATTAATATATTATTATAATATAAATATCATCTTCCACTTATATTTAATTCTATTTTAAATAATTAATTATCCCATTTGACCATCAATAAAGTTGACTTGTATATGTTGTATATATGAAGATAAACAACATATACACACTTTCCTCTCTTATCTTTCCACTTAATCAAATATACACTAATCAATTAATTCAATTCCAACAATTAGCATTTCTAAAATTTTAGGGTATAGTTTGGGATATTACAATTCTCCCCCTCCATAAATAAATTTCGTCCTCAAAATTACCTGATCTCAAGTCTGAAATAACTGGGGATACTGGTCTCGCATCACTTGCTCACTCTCCCAAGTTGCCTCTTCCTTAGCATGATTCTTCCAAAGAACCTTCACAAGTGGCACTTTCTTATTTCTCAACTCTTTCACTTCATGTGCCAAAATAGCCACTGGTTCTTCTTCAAAAGTCAGATCTGAACTCACCTCAAAAGATTCTATTGACAAAACGTGAGATGGGTCTGACCTGTACCTCCGTAGCATAGAAACATGAAAGACATTATGGATTCTACCCAACTCAGGAGGTAAAGCTAGTCTATAGGCCACTGGTCTAACTCTTTCCAGTACCTCATAAGGTCCAATAAAGCGAGGACTCAACTTTCCTTTGCGGCCAAATCTCAAAATTTTCTTCCAAGGAGACACTTTCAAAAATACTTTATCTCCAATATTGAACTCTATGTCTCTCCTCTTCAAATCTGAATAAGATTTTTGTCGGTCTGAAGCTACTTTCAATCGATCCCGTATTATCTTCACTTTCTCTTCCGTTTCTTTTATCAAATCAGGACCAACCAACTTACCTTCTCCAACTTCATCCTAACATAGAGGCATCTTGCAACTTCTACCATACAATGCCTTAAAAGGTGTCATTCCAATACTAGACTGATGACTGTTGTTATAAGTAAATTCCATCAATGGCAAGAATCTATCCCAACTTCTCGAGAAATCAATAACACAACTTCTTAACATATCCTCCAAAATCTGTATCACTCTCTCCGACTGCCCATCTGTCTGAGGATGGAAAGCAGTACTAAAATGTAACCGAGAACCCAAAGCATTTTGCAAAATCTTCCAAAATCTCAAAGTAAACCGGGAATCTCGATTCGTCACCAAAGAAATTGGGACTCCATGCAATCTTACTACCTCACTGATGTATAGCTCAGCCAATTTCTCAAGAGAATAGTTCATCTGAACTGGAAGAAAATGAGCTGTCTTCGTCAACCAATCAACAATCACCCAGATTGTATCATGCTTCTTCTGAGTCAACGGCAAACCAGTCACAAAATCCATTATTATTCGCTCCCATTTCCATTCAGGAACTGATAAAGGTTAAAGCAACCCCGAAGGAACTCGGTGCTCGGCCTTCACTCTCTGACAAGTGAGACATTTGGATACAAACTCCGTTATATCCCTCTTCATACCTGACCACCAATAATGTTGCTTCAAATCATGATACATCTTGGTACTCCCAGGGTGCATAGCAAAAGCCGACTGATGTGCTTCCTCTAAAATATTCTTCTTCAGTCTTGCATCATCAGGAACACACAATCTATCTTTATACCAAAGG
This sequence comes from Garcia nutans, assembly GCA_947685225.1. Taxonomy (NCBI): domain Eukaryota; kingdom Viridiplantae; phylum Streptophyta; class Magnoliopsida; order Malpighiales; family Euphorbiaceae; genus Garcia; species Garcia nutans. The sequence continues at coordinate 61,432,888 of CANTUV010000031.1, forward strand.
TTGCCATCACTTCTCACATGAAAATTTCTACTCTCTCCTTTTTGACAATCTAAAACAATCTTCTAAATTTTCTCATTTGCCAACTGAGCTTCTCTAATATGATCCAACAATACCAGTCTCAATTGCAACTGAACCAACAAAGCACCATCTTCACATGATTCAAATCTAGCATACAACGCTCTCAACTCAACAAGCAACGAGAGCGAGTAAGCAGTCAAACCTGCCAAAGACTTCCGACTCAAGGCATCAGCAACAACATTTGCCTTACCAGGATGATAATCAATCAAACAGTCATAGTCTTTAATCAACTCCAACCACCGTCTCTGCTGAAGATTCAGCTCTCTCTGAGCACCCAAATATTTCAAACTCTTGTGATCTATATAAATGAAACATTTCTCCCCATAAATGTCGCCAAATCTTCAAAGCAAAAACTATGGCTGCCAATTCCAAATCATGCGTCGGATAATTAAGCTCATGCAGCTTCAACTGTCGAGAAGCATAAGCTATGACTTTACCCTCTTGCTTCAAAACACAACCTAAATCACTATGTGAAGCATCACTGTAAATCACATATGGTTTATCTTCCACAGGCAAAGTAAGAACAGGAGCTTGAGTCAATATCTCTTTCAACTGCTCAAAGCTTGCTTGACACTGATCTGTCCACACGAATCTAACTCCCTTCCGAAGTAATCTGGTGACCTTTGATAATAGCTTGTCAAACCCAGAAAACTTCTAACCTTAGCCAATGTCTTCGATGGACTCCAATTCAAAATGGCTTCAACTTGACTCGGATCAACTCTTATACCATCTGCTGAAACCACATGACCGAGAAAAGTCACTTGATCAAGATAAAACTAACACTTAGATAGCTTAGCGTACAACTGCTTCTCTCTCAAGGTCTGCAATACAATCCTCAAATGCTTATTATGATCCTCCTCATTATGCAAATACACCAATATATCATCAATAAAGATCACCACAAACTGATCTAGATAGTGTCTAAACACCCTATTCATCAAATCCATAAAAGCTACTGGTGCATTCGTCAATCCAAAAGGCATCACCAAGAACTCATAATGCCCATACCTTGTATGGAAAGCTGTCTTAGATACATCTTCAGCTCTAACTCTCAACTGATGGTACCCTGATCTCCAATAAATCTTAGAAAACACTGCTGCTCCCTTCAATTGATCAAAGAGATCATCTATCCTAGGCAAATGATACTTATTCTTGATAGTCACCTTATTCAACTGCCTAAAATCAATGCACAGTCTTAAGGTACTATCTTTCTTCTTTACAAACAAAACAGGAGCTCCCCACGGAGACATACTAGGGTGAACAAACCCCTTATCCAACAACTCCTGCAACTGCACCTTCAACTCTCTCAACTCAGCAGGTGCCATTCGATAGAGAATAATAGAGATGGGAGTGGTACCAGGCAACAAATCGATGCCAAACTCAACCTCTCTTTCAGGGGGTGTAATATCTCAAAGTATGCCCTAGAAGTTTTGATATTATTATTGTAATTGTATTGAATGTATATGTTAAATTTTAAAGAAAAGAGAAATTTTAAGGGAAGTGTATATGTTGTGTATATGGAAATATATACAACATATATACAAGTCAATTGTGATGGTCAAAGGAAGAAGATATTTAGTTATTTTAATTAATTAAGTTAATTAGTGAAAAAGGGGAAATCAAAATGAATGGAAGAGATTAATTTGGATTATTTAATATTATAATTGCTTGGAGGAGGTTTAAAGAGAGGAGTATTTGACTTTGGTTTATTAATTTTCTTTTCCATTTCTTTCCTTTTTCCTTTTGTTGGCTGGCCATCTAAAGTAAGAGAGAGAGAGAGAGAGAGAGTGAGTTTTGTGATCCAAGCTCAAATTGAAGGAAGATTCAAGTGAAGAAGTTGAGATTTGTGAAGTATCATCAACTTTGGTAAGTTCTCTCTTGTTTTCTCTTGTTTATTTTGGAGTTATGTTTGAGTTTGAGGGGTTGTTGTTGATGATAGGAGTGTGTTTTGATTGTGTTGTGTTTAAGAGTGTTTGATTCATTTGATTTTTGGATTTTTGAGTTTGGATTGAAGAAAAGAGTAAGTTGATTGGAAGAGATAGTGTGTGATGGTGTTTAGGGTTTGTGGTGATGATTATGATTGTGATTGATATATGTTTTTAGTTGTTTTGGTGTTTTTGCAAGTTTTTATGGTTCTTGGGTATGTTGAGCTAAGTTTGTTTGAAGTGAATTTTGGTGAAAGGAAGTGATTTGTTGGATTAAGTGTTGTTGTGGCCGGAATCTGTATTTTTGGCCTGACACGCCCATGAGCACGACCAGTTTTTAGGCGTGTCAATGGTTCTGTATTTTTGGATGGGTGGCACGAGCAGTGACACGCCCATGTCACTGAGCGTGTCACAGCTTCTGTGTAGTAGTAGTATTGACACGTCCAGTGACACGCCTATGTCACTGAGCATGTCATAGCTACTGTGTTGGTGAGGAATTGACACGGCTATGAACACGCCCATGTTGTTGGACGTGTCAATGTTTCTGTGAGACAGAATGTATTACACGTTCAGTGACACGCCCGTGGTTCTGAGCGTGTCAAAGCTTCTGTGTTGTGAGTTTAGGGCACGGTCAGGGACACGCCCGTGTTGTTGAGCGTGTCATGTGTAGAGTTTTCCCTAGTTAGCCTTATCTATTGTATCTCATATGTATTATTCCTTTTGGATTAGGTTGTGAAGAGGTTGATTTGCCCTAACTTAAGTGGTGAAGAGGTGTTGGAAAAAGGAAGTGTATAGATTTGTATAAGTGGTGTTTAAGGTAAGTACTTAGGGTTTGGTGTGCAATTCTCGGGTTTTAGAAAATAAACTAAAACTTAACATGCAAATTAGGGTTTCAATAAGTAAATTAGGGTTTTGGAAGATGAATTATGCCGTGTTTGAGACAATGTAAAATTAAGATTTTAAGTCTCTAATCAAATTGAAGCCAATGTTACAGTTTAGTAAATAAATCTCATGGAATCAATAACGCATCAAAATGTACCTAATTCCTAAACTAATACAAAGACAATTGATAAAAGTTTGAATAAAATAATATGACACAGTGGGTTTAGTATTGAAAACAATCAACGAATTTAGCTGGATTAGCTAGTGAGAATTGTACCTCTTGTTTGTTGGCTCCACCAATCTTAATATCTGTTGAACCAGGATTTCTTATGCCACTGCCTAGATCAATTGCAATATTGGTTGAGCGAATGCAATATGAAGACAGTTGTTACTTTCAGCTACTGCCTCTCCTTGTTATATTGATTGCCTTTCTTTCTGTCACAATTTGTTCTCCGTCTCTTACTTTAATTTACTAATCACATTCTTCTATTTTTTTGTCCTCCCAATGTTACTCTCTGGCTGTTGTATTTATAGGCACGAGTTAGGGCAAAACCGCTCCATAATCCTTGCTAGATTCAAAGACTTACTCTGCTTCTCCCTACCCTATTAGAATTCTAAGTGCAATTAAAACTTAATCTGAATGCAATTATGGCCTTATAGTGAATTGGCCTTAATCAATTCATCGTGGGTGGGCCTCATGGTGAATTGGCTAGGCCAATTCATCATGATATTGTATTTAGTGCTGGCCCGGCTTGATTTTGGCTTTCAAGATTGGACCAGACCTGATTTAGATTTTTAAAATTGGGAAAGACTAGGTTTAAGTCTTTAAAATTGGATTGGATCAGGTTTAAACTTTTAAAATTGAACCGGATTAGGTTGACCTCTTTTAATTAGGACTACACTTCTTTAGGGCCAAAATTAAGGGTCTACAGTTTTGCTCCCTGCTTGAACGATCTTAAAGTTATTTCAGAAAGTGAAAAGAAATTTTGTATTTTGAAAAGAAAATTCGAGCTGCCTTGATGGGCTGGGTTCTAGAACCTAATTGGTTTGGGTCTGGAACCTGAAGCGAATTGGTTTGAGCTCTGGACTCAGACAGGTTTGGGTTCTGAACCCAGATTGGTTTGGGTTCTAAACTTAGATTAATTTGGGTTTTGAACTCAAAATGGTTTGGGTTCTGCACCCTAATTTGTTTGGATTCTGGACCCGAATTAGTTTGGGTTCTGGATCCGAATATATTTGGATTATGGACTCAGATTGGTTTGAGTTTTGGACTCGTGAATTGGTTTGAGTTTTGGACCTGTAAGTGATTTGGGTTTTGGACCTGGATTAGTGTGAGTTCTAGACTTGTAAATTGGTTTTGGTTATAGACCCATGAATTACATCGACTTAAGCTCTTCTGGTAATACTCTTATACCCTATATATGTACTGCACATATACCCAATATATGTAGAATACATATACAGAATATAAAAATGTCACAATACTGTTTTTTCAAAAATTTCCATAATTTCAAAATAACTATTTTAAACACTTAAAATATATCTTAATAAATACATAAAAGTATCCATCGGCGATTTAAAGAGTAAAAAGACATATTTTAAAAAGGAAATCTCTGGAAAAAATTTACCAGAGTTTTATCTGTATTTTGGATAATCTCAAATTTAAATTCACACAACCTGCAATAAAACACACTCCTGAGTAACTAATTAACACATCCATTTCTCCAAAATTAGCCTAATGGCTCAAATCCACCAATATTTTATAAAATGTACATTCGTCAACATATATATACCCCATTTTTCAAATTTCAACATTTAACATTTTCAATTTTCAACATATAACAAAAAAAAATCATTATAATTTACATATTATACATATTTATAAATATAATGTACAATCTTAAATACATTTCAAAATGATTTAAAGCGTATACATGAAATGTAGATGTCACTGGTCCGTGGTAGCTTTAAAATCTTCACAACAACCAATTATAGCCTAGACCTAGTATAGTCTATTAGTACTCTTCGAATCCTCTAGATTTGTCCTGTCACCTTGTAGACCCTTAATTTTTTCCCTAAGCTAGTCTGATCCCAATTAAAGAAGTCCTAGTCAAGATCGGTCCATTCTTAATAGCCTAAACCTAGTTTAAAGCTTTTAATTAGATTGGTCTAATTTTATAAGGCCTAAAATAAGCCGGTTCAACTTTTAAAATCTTAAAATGGTCCGATTCAAATTTCAAATGGGTTTGGTTCAATTTAATTGAATATGGGTTAATATAATGTCAAATTAGGTCCACCCCGTTTGATATGGACAACATCCATATCGAATTAGACTCATCTAATTCGATATGGATGGCTCTATGTCGAATTGGACTCATCCAATTCGATATGGACATCATCCATATCGAATTGGATGTGGTCCAATTCAATATGGTCAGTCCATATCGAATTAAATTATTTAATTCGATATGGATTTTGGTCCATGTTGAATTAAATGAGTTTTAATTCAATATGGCCTCGGTTTCACGTCTAACATAAAACACTTTAATTCAATATGATTCTTATTTTGGGTCTTAATCCGACCCGTGCTTGAATTGGAAATCAGAATTAAGTTTGGTCACATACTGGCTTTAACCTAATCTATTCATATAAATAAAAGGTTTAAAAATTAAACAAGGTGGATGTCAATAGCTACAATTATTAAAGTAACAATATTCAAGAGAGAGCAACAATAGACACATAACCAAAACACAATCAACACATAAAATTCAAAGCACACAACAATTGTCTTGGTAATTATTTCACTCAACCAAACTCTAGATTGGTGCAGGAAGTAACTTGGATCAATATTCTTTCAATTTGGTTGAGCCAACAAATGGAGGTTTAGTTTCCTTAATTCTTTAAAATTACAGCAAGCTTCTATTACTTATATTACTTCATATTTATTCCATCCAGTAGTTGTTCTTTCATTTAAAATGATATACTCGTTCATAGTAGCTATGTTTAGTATTATTCCATCTATTATTTTGTAATTGTTCCAGTATTTTAAAATTGTGAACCCATGCTAAATAACATAACTTTAGATAACCTATTTTTTATAAACCCTAATATATTAGGTTTAGTTTTAAACTATATATTTTAACCCTAAATTTATATGTTTTCATCCAAGAACTCTAGTTTGATTAACTAAAACCCTATTTGTATGTTTTTGAAAACCAAAACCCTAGTTTGATCATCCAAAACCCTAGCTTTCATCCCAAAAAACCCTAAAAAAATATAGTTTTCATTTAAAACCCTAAGTCTTCATTTAAAATCCTAATTTAACCCTAAAACTCTAATTTACTTATTCAAAACCCTAGAAATATTAATTCATAACAAAAAACCCTAAGCTTGTATATCTTATACTTTACTTAAGATTAAAACTTAGATTAATTATTTGGTTCATTGGTATGCACTTGTGATGGATGATTTACTTTTATTTATGATGAATGGTTGAATGCTTTTATTAGTTTATTTTGATTTAAGGTTGTAAGAGGTATGTTTCCACTTAGTAGATACCTCATTTGTTATGTTCAATATAATTTAATTTATTTTAAGTTTTGGTATCAATGTAAAGGACATGTTTCCACCAAATGGTGAGTGTCCTATTTTATTTAATTTTGGACATTGAACATTATTGTAAGGACATATTTCCATCTAGTATGGGTGCCCATTTTTAATTGTTTGAACCTTCTTTGATTTTAATACAATGAATGTTTATTTACCTTAATTTATATTGTAACACTCTTATACCCTATATACGTACAATACATATTTTCAACTTATATAAAATATGCATATACGGTACAAAAATATCACAGAATGGTTTAATAAAAAAAATTTTACATTTCTGATTTAAAATTTCAAATACTAAATATATAAAATTAAATAGTATATAAATATTCTTTACTTGTTATAGGAACCCAAAATAAACATTTTATATGAAAATCTATGAGAAAAATTCACCAGAGTTTTGTCTGTAATTTGGACATCCCAAAATTTATCAATTACACAACCTACAAAAAGAACACACTCCTAAATAATTTTAAATCACCATCTCAACCATACTCTTCAATTTCACCAAGTTTCTCAAACATATATATATATAATTTAGAACACATTTACACTCCCATTTCAAATAATTTAAAACAAACATTCTTTATAGTTTACAATACATAAAATCCAAAAAATATAATATACAATACATAATACCCAAAATATATAATAATATAAAATATATACATGCTACTGACAGTGTTTTTGATCTTGATATCAACTCTAAAAGCACAAACACAAGCCTAGACCTGCTTGGTCTAGAAGAACTCTCCGGCTCAACCGAATCTACCCTGTCACTTGCGCGATGTAAACAATCGTGCTAAGCTAAAAGCCTAGTAATACAAACTTTTATGATAAAAAAACTCAAATGCAATGCCAATGCACAATGCATATGGATATCACAACATTCTATTTTCTCATACTTTTCAAATATTTCACAATCCATAATTCTCATAAAAAAACACAAACATGGGCCCAAAGATAGCTAATATGCTATTCAAATTTCAGAGTTACTGTTTTGGTTTATAATGACACCATGTGTCTAGCCCTGTAGGCAATATATCAATGTAATAATTCAACTAGGTCTGAGCTTACGACCCGGTCATTTCACCCAGCCTAGCTTCAAAGACTTATTTTTGAGGCTTACGACCCGATCATTTCACCTCAAAATATTTTTACAGTGACACCAATGTCTAGCCCATAGGCAAATTATAGGCATGCCGCCAAACACAGAACTCTGAAAATTGAATAACATACTAGGCACACAATTTATTCATATTTCTCATTTATATCGATATCAATTCATTTCATTATGTTTCCACATATCTCATTATATTATACCACATTTTTGCATTTACAACACATTACCCAATTACCTTGGGTATTTCAACATAATTCACATATTAATCACATTTAATGTAATCTAGCCAATACCAATAGCTTTTTAACAATGCACTTAATGCATACACAACAAATGGCATTACCCAAACACTTTGGATCATTTCCACATAATACACATTGTGAGCGGGGATTTTCGCCCACACTCCCGATGGAATAGTTCTTGCGACTTCGACACTATTTAGGCTCGGGGCCTTAGAGAATACGAACCTAAGTCCGGAGAAAATGGAGTCGCCACCCGGACGGGTCGGGAAAAAAAGAAAGGGGTGGATGACTCGATTCTTAAGGAATCCCCAACCCCCTAATGGGTTTGGAAAATTGGGCACATGTTGGGAAGGTGAGAAATGGCCCAGCACCCCCACAACGCCCGGTTCATTGGAACCGGCCTCCTTTACAGGTCTTAATTTTATAAAATTCTTAAGTATAAAAAGATTATCCATATTACACACAATAATTAAAAGAAAGCATCATTATATTAAAATCAAAGCAATGTCCAAGCAAAACAAATAAATGGACACCCATCCGAAGATGGAAACATGTCCTTACATCACATGCCTAAATAGGACACCCACCGAAAGGTAGAAACATGCCCTTTACATAGGTTCTAAAATAGAAAAATAATTTAAATTACATGATATTTAACTAATGAGATACCCACCAAGTGGAAACATACCTCTTACAACATTTAGAAATCTAAATAAATCTATAAAAGTAAATAACCATTCATCTTAAATAAATCATTCATCAAAGATATTAAGTATCAATAAAAAGTAAACATCCATCCATGATAAATTAAATGAACCAAGCATTGAACTTAAATAAATTAAAGCATATAAAATAAATCAAAGCATAATCAAATATAGAATTGAATAAGGAAAATAAAAAATCTAAGTTATAGCTACTGTTTCCATTTAGGATCCTTTATTTCATGTGTTTAAGGTTTTGGATTTTCATGGGTTTAAGCTACTGTGACTTTTTAAAGAACTAAAATAGATTAAGGATTTTGTGTTTTAAAAGGTTGGTAAGACACTTTGAGTAACCAAATTAAGGTTTGAATGGTAAGACACTTTGATTAACCAAATTAAGGTTTGAATGGTGAAATCATGAAACTAGGGTTTTGGCCACTTTAAAATATTCTTGATTTGTGGTTTTAAATGATGATTTCAAGCTTACTGTGTAAAATTAAAATATTTGTGTTTATATGATTTTTAAGGTTTTAAAGGATTAGAATTTAGAAAAAATTAAGGTTTAAGGTTTTAAGGAGGTTAGGGTTCACTATTTTAGGTTTTAGAGTTGAATTAGGGTTTTAGGATTTTTGAATTTAGGATTTCGGGTAATGGGTTATTTTTAGGATTTGGAAAATCAATTGATAATTTTATGAAGATAAACAACACGATTTAAAATTTATAAAAGCAAAAAAAGATGTTTTTAAGTCTTTTGGATGGAAACAGAATACAATTTAGAGTTTTGAAAATTTGGAAAATAAATTTTGGTTTTGGGGTTTTGAAGAAACAAAACTAACAACTTTATGTCTTTTTGGAAAATAAAGCAACGAAATAAGATTTTTAACTTTTGAAAAGCTAAATTAAAGTCCTGGGATTTTGATTTTGAAAGCCACAATTAGATAGTTTATGCTACTGTAAAAAATATAACAAAACAAAAATTTAATACATACCTCCTTTTAATGGTTCCTCTAAAAATAATTCTTTTTGGATGAATTAAAACAAAGACAATTATTGCCTTTGATCGTTTGTTAATGCTTTTCTGTTCCCTCAAAAGAAAAATTAGTTTGAATAAAGTTTCCTTCACAGATTCGGTTTCAAACTCTTTTAATTTTCCTCCTAATTTCTGATTCCATTTTCCCTCTCACTGCCTCCTTATTTATAAAAGTTTTTATGGTTTTTTTCCTAGTTGCTCACGGCATACATTATAGAATAAGAAAAGAAAATCGAAACCTAATTGTATTAGGTTTCGAAAAATTTGCGTCCGAAAATTTCGCTGGCAAAAAAAAAATAGCTGCGGAAAAAATGCGCTGGCGAAAAAAAATTGGCTGCGGAAAAAATGAGCTGGAGAAAAAGCTGCCGCAGCTGGCTGCGGGCGAAATGCGCCTGCGGGCCATTTCGCCCGCAGGAAATGGCCTTCGGCCAATCCGACTTTTTTTTATTTTCATTTTTATTTTTTATCTCTTTATTTATTTATTTATTTTATATTTTTTTGTTTATTATTTTTGAAGCAAATATTACTTACTCAAAATAACAAAAATTATTTTTTGGACTAGAAAATATATTAGACAACACAAAAATTATTTTGGACTAAATAAAATATATTGGACCGAACTGAGTCAAAAATTAAGGGTCTACACACATATTTTACATTTTACATAATTTATCCATTATCAATGGCTTTTCACAATGCATTTAACACATATATGACCAATGTATCAAATAGCTTAACACATTTTCCAACCAAAGTGTGTTAAGCCCAAATGTCATGCAAACATAACCAATGCATTCAAAGTTCGTACTTACCTCAAATAGCAACCAAAACAAGCTTAAAACAACCTCCAATCCTATCCCTCCAACTTTCCCTTCACCACTTGGATGAAGAAATCAACCTCCCTCAATGCCTAAACCAAATGTGATAGCAAATAATCATTTAGTATCATATTTAATGGCATTTTCAATATTAAACCATAATTAAATATCACTCCTACAAATTCTAAAAATTTAGCCTTTCCTTACTTTAACATTAGAATTCCATTCTATTCCATTTAAATTAGTGTTTTAAGTTTATTTATATTATTAAAAACATATTTTAATACACTTAAGCCATTTACATTATAAAAACACACTCTTATACACAAAATCCTAAAATGACACAATCTTCCCCCATTGAAGGTTTTCCATTCCAACACAATCCATTAATCAATTCAAACTTATATTCATCACTTTTAATACTAAACAACATGCTTGAACAAATAAAATCAAATAATTCAACAACTTTGGAAAATCACTTTTTCAAAACACAACTAAATCCAATATTTGACTTTAAAATACTTGTTTATGCACCAAAACAACTCATTTAGAACCAATTTTCACAATTAAAAATCATGATTTCTCAAATCCTAAAAATCCATAATCCTATATTCTCTCTCTTCACCATTCTTTATCCAAACTCCATCATCTCTTCAATCCAACCTTAAAATCATTGTTAACTACCCAAAATAACATCATACACACCAATTCCAATAATTATAACATAATACTTGAAAATTCAAAATCACACTTACTCAAAATTTCTATGGAATTCAAAGAAAGGAGTTGGAAACTTACCAAATTTGGTGAAAATCACCAAAAATCCACTTTAAACTTGTTAAATCCTTCAATTTGTGGAGTATGGAAGAATCAAAATCCTTGGTCTAAGCTCTCATGGTGGTTTGGCCTTAATGAAGAAGAAGAAGAAATGAAGACAACTTTTTAATTTCTCTTCCTTTCAACTTTTATTTTAAACCATATATATATATATAGATTATAATATTATAATAATTAATTATTTATTTAATAAATTAAAAGTCCAAAAATTCTTCTTCCATTAAAAAATTATTCATTTTTGAATTGATTTAATAATTTTGAATTTCTAAGATTTAATTACCAAAATACCCTTTTACTTTGACTTTTGACTTTTCTTTTAAAATGTTGACTTTTTTGTTGACTTTTATATGTTGTAGATATGTTGTATATATATATATATCACATATATATTCCACTTTTCCATTTAAAATCCCTTCAATTTTCATTTAAAACCATTAATTTAATTTATCCATTTAAATTATAATTTATTTTATCAAATTTTCAAAAATTAGAACTTTTTAAAAATTTGGGATACTACAATTCTCTCCCCCTAAAATAAATTTCATCATCGAAATTACCTATTCTCAAGTCTGGAATAATTGAAAAAACTAACTCTGCGTCGCTTGCTCACTCTCCCATGTTGCCTCCTTAGTGGCATGATTCCTCCAAAGGACTTTCACAAGTGGCACCCTCTTATTCCTTAATTCTTTAACCTCTCGTGCCAAAATCTCCAATGGTTTTTCCTCGTAAATCAGATCTGGACTCATCTCAATAGACTACACTAATATGATATGAGATGGGTCAGACTTGTATCTCTGAAATATCGAGACGTGGAAGTCATTATGAATTCGATCCAACTCAGGCGGCAAAGCTAGTCTATAAGCCACTGGACCAACTCTCTCCAACACCTCATATGGTCCTATGAAATGAGGACTCAACTTTTCTTTTCGATCGACCCTCAGAATCTTCTTCCATAGAGATACCTTCAAAAATATTTTATCTCTCACACTGAACTCTATGTCTTTTCTCTTCAAATCCGAGTAGGATTTCTGTTGGTCTGAAGCTGCTTTCAAACAACCCCAAATCACCTTTACTTTCTCTTCTGTTTCCTTAATAAAATTGGGACCGACCAGTTTACCTTCTCCATCTCCTGCCATACAAGGCCTCATAAGGAGCCATCCCAATACTAGACTGATGATTGTTGTTATAAGCAAACTCAATTAGCGGTAAAAATCTGTCCCAATTCCTGATAAAATTAATGATACAGCTCCTCAACATATCCTCTAGAATCTGTATCACTCTTTCTGACTGCCTATCTGTCTGAGGATGGAAAGCAGTACTAAAATGCAATTGAGAACCCAAAGCATCATGCAAACTCTTCCAAAACCTCGAAGTAAACCACAGATCTAGATCTGACACCAAAGAAACTGAGACTCCATGCAACCTCACTATCTCACTGATATACAGCTCAGCCAACCTCTCAAGAGAATAATCCATTCGAACTAGAAGAAAATGAGCTATCTTCATCATTCGATCAACTATCACCCATATTGCATCATGCTTCTTCTGGGTCAAAGGCAGTCAAGTCACAAAATGTATTGTCACTCGATCCCATTTCCACTCTAGCATTGATAAAGGTTGGAGCAACCCTGAAGGAACCTAGTGCTCAGCTTTCACTCTTTGGCAAGTGAGACATCTGGATACAAACTCTGCTATGTCCCTCTTCATACCTGACCATCAATAATGTCACTTCAAGTCTTGATACATCTTGGTACTCCCAGGGTGCATAGCATAAAGTGACTGATGTGCTTCCTCTAATATCATCCTTTTCAATTCTACATCATCAGGAATACACAATGTATCTCAGTACCATAGACTGCCATCATCCCTCACATAAAAGTCTTGATTCTCCCCCTTCTGACAAACCAACACAATTTTCTAAATTCTCTCATCTGCCAACTGAGCCTCCCTAATATGATCCAATAAGACTGGCCTCAACTGCAACTGTGCCATCAAAGCACCATCATCACAAGACTCAAATCTAGCATGCAACGCTCTCAACTCAATAAGCAATGAGAGCGAATAAGAAGTTAAGCCTGCCAAAGACTTCTGACTCAATTCATTAGCAACAACATTTGCCTTACCAGGATGATAATCAATCAAATAGTTGTAGTCTTTAATCAACTCTAACCACCGTCTCTACCGAAGATTCAGCTCTCTCTAAACACCCAGGTATTTCAAACTCTTGTGATCCGTATAAATAAAACACTTTTCCCCATACAAGTAATGCCATCAAATCTTCAAGGCAAAAACTATGGCTGCTAATTCCAAATCATATGTCGGGTAATTCAACTCATGTGGCTTCAGCTGTCTAGAGGCATAAGTAATGACTCTATCCTCCTGCATCAAAACACAACCTAAATCACTATGTAAAGTATCACTGTATATCACATATGGTTTACCTTCCACAGGCAGGGTAAAGACAAGAGCCTGAGTCAACGTCTCCCTCAGCTGCTCAAAACTCACCTGACACCGATTCGTCCACACAAATCGAACTCCTTTTCGAAGCAATCTGGCAAGTGGTGTAGCTATCATAGAAAAACCCTTCATAAACTGACGATAATAGCCTGCCAATCCTAGAAAACTTCTAACCTCTGTCACAGTCTTCGGTGGACTCCAATTCAAGATAGCCTCAACCTTACTCAGATAAACTGTAATACCCTCTGTTGAAACCACATGATCAAGAAAAGCTACATGATCGAGCCAGAACTCACACTTAGACAGCTTAGCATATAACTGCTTCTCTCTCAGAGTCTGCAATACAATCCACAAATGCCTATCATGACCCTCCTCATTATGCGAATACACCAAAATGTCATCAATGAAGACCACCACAAACTGATCTAAATATGGTCTGAACACCCTATTCATTAAATCCATAAAAGCTGTTGGTGTATTCGTCAATCCAAAGGGCATCACCAAAAACTCATAATGCCTATACCTCATGCGAAAAACTGTCTTGGGTACATCCACATCTCGGACTCTCAACTGATGGTACCCTAATCTCAGATCAATCATAGAGAATACTACTGCTTCCTTCAACTGATCAAAGAGATCATCTATCCGAGGGAAAGGATACTTGTTCTTGATGGTCACCTTATTCAATTGCCTATAATCAATACACAATCTCAAGGTGCCATCCTTCTTCTTCACAAACAACACAGACACACTAGGGTGGACGAACCCTTTATCCAACAACTCTTGCAATTGCACCTTCAACTCTCTCAACTCAGTAGGTGCCATTCGATAAGGGGTAATAGAGATAGGAGTGGTACCAGGCAACAAATTGATACCAAACTCCACTTCTCTCTCAGGAGGTACCCCTGGCAACTCATCAGGAAAAAAATTTAGAAACTCGACAACTGTGGGTATACTATCAAGCTGGGACTCCACTACTCTAGTATCTACAACATGAGCAAGATAAGCCTCACATCCTTTCCGAATCATCCTCCCAGTTGAAACAACTGAATCAAACATGAATGAAAGATACCGCTGCTCACTATATACCATCACATCCCTACCATCACGTGTTCTCAAAGTAACATATTTCTTCTAATAGTCTACCAGAGCTCCATGCTTGGATAACCAATCCATGACTAAAATTAGATCATATTGTAACATCCGTGATTTTGGAGATATAAATTGTATATACTCAATATATATATCTAGAGTATATATAACATATACATATAGTATATTAATTGTATATGTTGGATTAATACATTACATACTTAATATTTAATACACATATAAGGTACATTTGATGTGTATATAAGATACACATTACTTGTAAATATGTGTAATATCCCAAAATTTTGAAAAGTTTTAATTTTTGGAAATTTGATAAAAATAAATTATAATTTAAATGGATAAATTAAATTAATGGTTTTAAATGAAAAATGAAGGGGTTTTAAATGAAAAAGTGGAACATATATGTGATATATATGAAAAATATACATAACATATAAAAGTCAACACTTTTTAAAAGAAAAGGGTATTTTGGTAATTAAATCTTATAAATTCAAAATTAATAAAATAATTCAAAAATAAATTATTTTTGAATGGAAGAGGGAAATTAGGACTTTTAATTTATTAAATAAATAATTATTAAATTATTTTAATGTATATATATATGGTTTAAAAAAAAAAGATGAAAATGAAAAGAAATATTAACAAGTCTTCATCTTCTTCTTCTTCTTCCTTTTGGTCAAATTTTCCATGCAAGCTAGACCAAAATTTTTATTCTTCCATACTCCACAAATTGAAGGATTTAACAAGTTTCAAGTGGATTTTTGGTGATTTCCACCAAAATTAGTTTCCATCTCTTTTCTTTGAATTCCATGGAAGATTGTATTATGTGAGTTTTAAAATTTTGAAGTAGTATTTATAATTGTTGGAATTAGTGTGTATGATGTTATTTTGGGTAGTTAACAATGATTCTAAGGTTAGACTGAAGAGATGATATTTTGGGTAGTTAACAATGATTCTAAGGTTAGATTGAAGAGATGATGAAGTTTGGATAAAGAATGGTGAAGAGACAGAATTTAGGGTTATGGATTTTTGGGGTTTTGAAAACATGAACTTTAATTGTGCAAATTGATTCCAAATGAGTTGTTTTGATTCATAAACAAGTATTTTAAAGTCAAATATTGGATTTGGTGGTGTTGGGTTGGAGTTTGAGAATGGAAGTTGAGATTTAGGGTTTTGGAAAAGTGATTTTCCAAAGTGGTTGAATTGTGTGATTTTATTTGTTTAAGCATGTTGTTTAGTGTTAAAAATGATGAATATTATCTTGGAATGAGTAATGGATTGTGTTGGAATGGAAAACCTTCAATGGGGGAAGGTTATGCCATTTTTTAGATTTTGTGTATAGAGTGTATTTTTATAATGTAAATGATTTAAATGTATTAAAATATGTTTTTAATGATATTAATAAACTTAAAACACTAATTTAAATGGCTTGATATGGTTTTTCAAAGTTAAAGTGAGGTGAAGCTTAATTTTGGAATTTGGTTTAGAGTGATGTTTAATTATGGTTTGATGTTGATAATACCTTAGAATGTGATATTAAATGATTATGTATGATCACATTTGGTATAGGCATTAAGGGAGGTTGATTTGCTTCATCCAAGTGGTGAAGGGCAAGTTGGAAGGATAGGATTGGAGGCTGTGTTAAGCTTGCTTTGGGTTGCTAGTGGAGGTATGTAAAAACTTTGAATATATTGTTTATATTTGTATGACATTTGGGCTTAACAGATTTTGGTTGGAAAATATGTTAAGTTACTTGGTTCATTGATTGAGTATGAATAATGTTCTATGACATTTGTAATGTCATATATGTGTTCAATGCATTGTGAAAAGCCATTGATAATGGATAAATTGTGTAGAATGTGAAATATGTATATTATGTGAAAATGCCCAAAATAATTGGGTAATGTGTTGTGAATGCAAAAATGAGATATGTGGAATAATGAAATGAATTGATATTGAAAAAAAAATGAGAAAAATGAAAAAAGTGAGACAAATAAGAAAGATGTGAAAAATGAGAAAAATGAGAAAAAAAAGTGAGAATAAGGCAATGTGCCTAGATTGAATATGTGACAATGAGAAATAGGTTAATAATGAGAAAAATGAATAAATGAAAAAAAAAGTGAGAAAAAGATGATATAATAAGACAATGTGCCTAGTTTGATCATGAGAAAATGAGAAAAGTTTTGATAAAGGAATTATGAAGGAAATTAATAATGAGAAAAATGAATAAATTGTGTCTAGTATGTTATTCAATTTTTATAGTTTTGGGTTTGGCGGCATGCCTATGATTGCCTACGGGCTAAACACTGGAATGGTGAAAAGACTGGGTCATAAGCCAGACCAATTGATAAATATGATGTTTTTGGGGTGAAAAGACTGGGTCGTAAGCCTTTAAAATTGTAGCAGTCTAGCCGGGTTGAGGACCAAGATACTGAGGCCTAAGGGTCTAGCCGGGTTAAGGTCCAAGAGATTAGGACTGTTACATTATCCATGGATATATTGCCTATGGGGCTAGACACATGGTGTCATTATGGACCAAAGCAGTAACTCTGAAATTTGAATAGCATGTTAGATCCTTTTTGGGCCCATGTTTGTCTTTGCTTTAATGTGAATTTATGAATTGTGATACAATTGAGCAATATAATGCTATGAGTTGTGATTATGAAATATTTGAAAAATATAAGAAAGTAGAATGATGTGACATTTATATGCATTGCACATTGGCATTGTATTGAGTTTTATTGTTATTATCAAAGTTTGTACCATTAGGCATCGGCTTAGCGCGATTATAATTCATCGCGCAAGTGTCATGGATGATTTGGTAGAGCCGGAGAGTTCTACTAGACCTGGTCGGGTCTAGGTTTGTATTTATTGAGCTTGAAGAGTTATTTTTGGGTACATAAAGATCAGAGCTAGTTGTCAGCATGTAGATATTTGATATTACAATGTATTTTGATA
The DNA here is from genome assembly GCA_947685225.1 of Garcia nutans. NCBI lineage: Eukaryota > Viridiplantae > Streptophyta > Magnoliopsida > Malpighiales > Euphorbiaceae > Garcia > Garcia nutans. Next base: position 61,450,664 of record CANTUV010000031.1, read on the forward strand.
TTATATATGTTATGATATGTTCTTGGAAGCATATAATGTAAATTGTAAAGAATGTTTTAAATAATTTGTTTATATGAGATTTCATATGTGTTGTTAATTTATATATCTATATATAAGTATTTTGAGAAAATATGGAGAAATTGAGAAGTATTGGAGAAATGGTGAATTGATTTTTAATGGGAGTGTTTACTTCATACAGGTTGTGTTTTGTTGAATTTTGGGAACGTTCAAATTACAAACAAAACTCTAGAGAATTTTTTCCAGAGATTTTCATATAAAATATTTATTTTGGATTCCTATAACAAGTAAAGAATATTTATATACTATTTATTTTATATATTAGTATTTGAAATCTTAAAACAGAAATGTGAAAATTTTTATTAAATTGGTTTGTGATATTTTTATACCATATATGTGTATTTTACATATGCTGAAAATATGTATTGTACGTATATAGGGTATAAGGGTGTTACATTTATTTTGGTATCAGAGTCTAAGTTTGAGGTTCTCGACCTAGGTGGGTTGTTAGAGAGAGAAAATTAGAATTTAAAAAAAATAATTTTCAACTGTGATGCATTCATTAGCACTGGCAATTTATCTGATCCCTAATGTGGCAATGTCCATTTGATATAATGGATATGAGTTCAGATGGCGTCTGGGTTGCATAGATTAGAGTGGCACAGTGGAAGCGTCATTCTAGAGATTATGGATTAAGAATTTTTAGAAATTTTATTTGAAATTTAAAATTCGTAGCTGATTCAATTGATGAATAAGTGAAATTAGAAAAAACAATCTAGGAAATGATTTAAGATATAAAAATAAAAAGTTTGAGAAATGAGCATGATCGTTATAGAAAATTTTATAGGTGTACTGCAAAGTGATATTGTCTGAATTTGTGGACAAATCTAGAAATATTGGATGAGTTTGAACATTTAATAGAAGGTTTTTCTATATGTTAGAATCCAATGTATAAAATTTTATAAATTTTAAAGATGGATCTCTAATTAAGAAAAATAGAAAAACACAGATTGTTGGAGTAATTCAGCAACTTAGAATCTGTAGAAATTGAGAAAAAATAAATTTAGAAACTATGGTAAACCAACCCAGAAAAATCTAAATATTTACAAACAATATCATATGTATTCCTATAACATATGGTTAAAATTTAATGAATTTTTATTAAGGTTTGATACCTGAAAAAAATGGATAACCGGGTGCTGCCAGAGAAATTATTAAAGAGACAGATTCTCTGATTTTGGAAGATTTAATTTTTAAATATATTAAATCAGCTTGGAAAAATCTAAAACTTTAAATATAATTCCATATATGTATCAAGTGCACATGGATAAAATTTTACAAGATTTTATAAAGAATTGGTAAGTAATATAAAAATTGAAAAAGAGATTGACATGAAACTGAGGAAGTCATGCAGTTTTGTGTAAGTAAGTAATAAATTAATTTTATGAGACAAATGAATGAAGAAAATTATAAAACTTTATATGCATATGGGTATAAGTATAGAAGGAATATAGAGTTTTTAATAATTTACAACAAAGAGTTCATAATTAAAATCAAAGAGTGAAATCATATATGATAGCAAATTATTTATTATGGAATAATAATGCATGATTTAGGGTTGAGTGTGTAAAATTAAAGTATCTAAATGTATGATATTAATTAGTGTAATGAAATAAATTAGTGTTGTTTAAATGTAAATGTTATGATTTTAAGATTGGAAATGTGACATGGATGAGATTTGGTGAGGTTCATGTTGTTGGTTGCAATATATGAAATTTGAATTTTTGAAATGGGTTTCCATAATTGTGAAAGTGATGTGTTTTGATATTATATTAATATAAAAATAAAGTTTATAAATTAACCTCTTGAAAATGAGATTAATAGAATGAAGTTTAAGTAAAGTAGTAAGTTGGAAATTTAGAGTTGTAAGAGAATTTTGATGAAGATTGTTTAGATGTTGATAGTTTAATGTTTAATAAGCATGAGAGTAATTTTGAATGAGTGATATTATTTATAAAAATATCATGTAACATGTAATGTGGTTGATAATATAGAAATTTGTTATGAAATAAAAGGGAAATGATTAAGTAAGTAAAAGTGAGTTACTTTAGGTAATTGAATTGCAAATGATGAAAAGGGATATGAAGGGTATGCTTAATGCATACAAAAAAAATATTATCGAGTGTTTACTACCTTATACAAATACGTGTCTGGTGATATTGAGAATGATATTGCATGTATTAATAGACCTAAGAGAGATTATGTCTTGACCTACATAGAGTTAGGTCATGTGATGAATTGAGATTGAGAATGGACTCGAACAGAGCTGGACGGTGAAATTGTTATTTTAACAACTGAACTTGATGATTGTATAGTGTTTTGGGCCTAAATTATATGTGTATAAATAAGAGATTGTAAGTAAAAGAAAAGTATAATGAAGAAAGTATGGAAATGGAAATATATATATATATATAAATGAAATTTTTTATAAGAGATAGATTAGAAATGGAGTAATAAATGGAAATTGTGTAAATTAGCATATGAACAAATGTGTATATGTAAGAGATGTTAATGATAATATTGTTGAAAGATGAGTTAGGCTAATGATGATCAAGTGAACAAGAGTAAATTGCTTTGAAACAGAGCTGAAATGTGTTAACTTTTTGTGTAGCAAAAGATTAGAAAATGAATATGTGATTTTTGCGATACGAACTTAACATTGTGATTGGAAATGTTTGAAGAAGAATGATAGAGGAGCAGTATTTATTTATAAGCCACAGGTGTGACCATTATTATGGCATGACCGTTGGATAGTTTTGTTGAGATTGATAGTTATGCTTCAAGAAATATGGTCAAGACCTATGGTTTGCATAGTTGTATCTTAAAATTTTATACTAGAAATTTGTTTATAATTATAGAAAGTGTGGAAACAGAAGAGAATTGTGAAAATATGATGAGCTTTAAATGATGTGTAAGAAAAGTGATTTGTGTAAATAGGGTAACTATAAGAAATGTGAGAAAATGGTAAATGAAAGGAATTATGAAATGTGAGTAAGAGTTATAATGACTGTGTTTGAAAGTGGTATAAAATGAATAAGTTGATGAAAATGATGTGTTAAGTAAACGAGACTAGGGGAAATGAATATTATCTGTAATGATGAATTCAAAGAGAATTAAAATTTGAGAATAAATTTGACCTAATAGAATTAGGTCATGAATTGAAAACAGATTGACGAATTTAAAATAGACTAAAGGTTGGTCAGAATAGAATAAGATTGTGATGGTCATATTGTGATAGTTAGATCAATTAATCCGAAATGTAATAAGTTTACAAGTATTTATTGAAGTTCAATGTGTGTAGTTGTATAAAGAATATGCAAGCTGTATGATAATGTGCTTAATACAACATTCTGGTATGTATATGCATGTGAAAGGAGCTAAGTTATATTAGTTTCAAATAATTATAAGATAAAAATGTTAGTTATAGTATAATGGGAATGAATCTTATTAAGGAAATAAGATTTTGCTGTTGTATAATGGTAATATCAAATTAATACGTGGTAATTGTATAAAGAGTAGGATCAAAGTGAAGATGTGTAAAATTATTGTGGTAAGATAAAAGTTATCAACATATGAATTTAAGGTGATGAGAGTATATTTTTAAGATAATGAAGTGATCAAATATCTTGAGTGCAATAGGTGTGTGGGTATATATATTAAAGAGATAAACTAATTTTTGTCTAATGACAATTCGATTAATGATATGATAATTTGTTGTGACTGTTTGAGTAAATAGAAAGTATAATGATGTGTTAGGAAATGGTAAAAAGAAAATTAAGAATGAACCTAATGGGGAGAATAGAAATTATGTAATTTGGTAAAATAATGATTTGGATGATTTATTACCATACTGGATAATTTCGAGGAGGAAATTATTTAAGGGGGAAAAAATTGTAACATCCGTGATTTTGGAGATATAAATTGTATATACTCAATATATATATATCTAGAGTATATATAACATATACATATGGTATCTTAATTATATATGTTGGATTAATATATTACATACTTAATATTTAATATACATATAAGGTACATTTGATGTGTATTGTTGCACTCGAATTTAGTACTACTACAAGCATCACTCGCAAGTATACGAGGTAGCTGTAACAAAGGTGATTGCCCCAAGGTCGTTTCCCCAAGAAGGTGTGGTTCGTAATAGCTTGATTGACAAGTTATTTAAATGCGGAAGTTTAATGTTTGAGTTGCGACTTTAAAACAATTAAAACTAAAAGTGTTGTGCGTAGGGTTGGTGTGTGATGGGTGTACAAGATCAAATCGATTCTTGGGAAGGTGCCTAGGGTTATAGGTCCATTCAATCAAAGCTCAATTCTCAATTATCCATTAACATAACCTTGTAATTAATTTGTTCCTTAAGGTTAATTAGTCAAATACCAATCCATTAGTTCTCACATTCATGAATTAGCAATAACTAATTATTTCACATTATCAAATTAATGAAACCCTAGAACTTATATTTCTAATTCATTCGTAGGGTGGTCGATTATATAGTTCCGATATCGGATTTCACCTCTCGGTCCGTCATCCAATATTCAAAGATCAATAGGTAGCTAATCTATCAACCTAGCATTTAATGCAATACAATCAACCAATCAACGAGGAACTTCTATGTAAATATCAAATCAAGACATTCAACCAAATATACTAAAAACCCTAGGCATGGGTATTTAGCTCAACATCATCAATTTATAACATTCATTCAACTCAATATAGAACAAATACAAATTGTTCATTGCAATATCAATCTCTTAATACAACAACAACAATAGAAATGAATTAAAAGAGAGAATAGAAAAACCCCTTGTGAAGATGCCAAGAGTAGGATTTCTAGTCTTCCTCCTAGCTCCACTTGATGTATGATGAATGACTCAAGCCCTCTTCAATGGTTGATTCCCCTTGCAACATGGAATGGAGCTTTCTCAAGTCACCAAACCTTTGGATGGAGCTTTCTCAAGTCACCAACTCTTCAATTGATTTTGCCTTTGGAAGATGGAATGGAGCTTTCTCAAGTCACCAATCCTTTCAATGAAGCTTCTTCAACCTTTAAGAGCTTGTTAACCCAATTTATCCCAAAGAACCTCAAAGATCTTATCAATGGAAGATGGAGAAGGTGGAGAGGATGGAAATGGAGATGAAGGTGAAGGGCTAAGGGACAGTGTCACTCTCTCCCTCTCCCAAACGTGTAGCAGAAAATTTGAATCCCAAAAGCCCAGAACTCCAGAACTCCCTCTAATTTCCCTCTTCTTCTCTTTTCAATTCATTCAAAAACACACACCCAAGCCTTCCAACTCACACCACTTCCCTTTGTTCCCCACTTTTTCTTTGTTTTATATTTCTTTTTGGCAAACACAAGACTTTGTTCCCCACTTTGTCCCCCACTTCGTGTGAAAGAATTCAAATTTTTTAGGTGTGACACGGCCAAGCAAAGAGTAGCTTGGCCGTGTCTCTCATTTTCCTTTGGGACACAACCAAGCTTGCTGGCCGTGTCCTTCACTGCCCTCTTTCTTCTTCTTTCTTTTCTTTCTTTTCTTTCTTTTATTTGATCTCAAGGGGTGACACGACCACAAGCTTGGCGGTGTCATGTGGGTGTGTCCACTTCTGTTTCTTTTCTTTCTTTCTTTGCTTGCTCCAAGTGTCTTTGGCATGAAATGGGACATGACCAAGCTTGCTGGCCATGTCATGTGACATAGCCAGTGGCTTGGCCGTGTCATTGAGTGTGTCTCTTCCTGCTTCTTCATTTTTGCTCTTTCTTTATGGTTTCTTTGTTTTTCTCCTTGGATGAGACACGACCAGTGGCTTGGCCGTGTCAAGCTCTGCCATCACCATTCTTTGAGGGACACGGCCAAGCTTGATTTGGCTTGGCCATGTCTTGCTTGGTTCATGCTTTTCCTGCATTGTTTTGAACTTCCATAGGTGTTTTTGCACTCAAACCTAAAACAAACACTTTAAAAAAACTTAAAAATAAAAATCATACTAAAAACAAGTACGAAAATGATCTAAAAAAATACCCCACACTTAATTCCTTGCTTGTCCCCAAGCAAGGCTAAAATCAAAACACACTAACAAGATAAATTTTTTTAAGTTCAAGAGTTATAAAGATGCATCAAGACTTCCCTATCCCTAAATCCGCAATCAATATCGAATCAAGCAAAATTGATACCAATGCAATTAAGTGGCTTTCCATGCATAACCAATGTTGTCACTCCCCCACCAACTCTTACAAGTGTTTGATCATGGTGGTGTTTACACTCCTAACAATCAATGAAAGATTATTACCATAGGCTTGCTTATCAATCAAATCTCCACCACAAAATAACAATCAAGCATCAATCAAAAGGTCTTTATTGGGTTGTAATGGGGCTAAGGTAAAGGCATGGCATTTAGGAAATGTGAGCTTAGTCATTAAGTTCAAGAGCACTTTAAGAATGAAGTACCCGATCATATACATAACCCATCAATCCCAAAACACCTTCCTCTCATCTACCCCTTGATGTTAAAGAGCTTTTCGAGGGAACTCACTTATTAAATCTTGCAATGATATATTCCAACCCTTTCAACAAGAACAACAATTATTCTTATGATTATATTTTTTTATTTTTCTCTTTTTCTCTTTTTTTATATTTATATATATATATATATTTTATTTTTCTATTTTTTTTCTTATATTATGCAACTAAAGAACATCATGGTTTGCAATCTTAAACCTACTAAATTTAACCCCACACTTAATTCAACACAACACTCGGTCATAAATGCTCTTAAAATGCTCTTGACCTATATGAGTGGGGATTTTCGCCCCCACTCTGGGTGGAATGATTCTTGCGACTTTGGCACTGTTTAGGCTCGGGGCCTTAGAGAACACAGACCTAAGTCTGAAGAAAATGGAGTCGCCACCGGGACTGGCCGGGAAAAAAGAAAGGGGTGGATGACTCGATTCCTAAGGAATCCCCAACCCCCTAATGGGTTCGAAAAGTTGGGTACATGTGGGGAAGGTGAGAAATGGCCCAGCACCCCCACAACGCCCGGTTCATTGGAACCGGCCTCCTTTACAGGTCTTAATATTATAAAATTCTTAAATATAATAACATTATCCATATTACACACAATAATTAAAAGAAAGCATCAATATATTAAAATCAAAGCAATGTCCAAAAAAAGCAAATAAATGGACACCCATCCAAGGATGGAAACATGTCCTTACATCACATGCCTAAATAGGACACCCACCAAAAAGGTAGAAACATGCCCTTTACATAGGTTCTAAAATAGAAAAGCAAATTAAATTACATGATGTTTAACTAATGAGGTACCCACCAAGTGGAAACATACCTCTTACAACTTTTGGAAATCTAAATTAATTGATAAAAGTAAATAATCATTCATCATAAATAAATCATTCATCAAAGCTATTAATCAAAATATAAAATAAACATCCATCCATGATAAATTAAATAAATCAAGTATTGAAATTGAATAAATTAAAGCATAAGAAATAAATCAAAGCATAATCAAGTATGGAATTGAATAAAGCAAATAAAAGTCCAATTATGGCTACTGTGACTTTTTATGGAATTAAAATAAATTAGGGTTTTATGTTTTAAAGGGTTGGTAAGACTCTTTGATTAATAAAATTAAGGTTTGAATCATGATATCATAAAACTAGGGTTTTAAACACTTTACAATACTTTAATTTGTGATTTATGGTTATTGGGTTCCTAAGCTACTGTGTAAAATTTAGGTTTTTATGTTTTTTAATGTTTTAAAAGGATTAGGGTTCATAAAAATTAGGGTTTAAGGTTTTAAAAGGGTTAGTGTTCATTATTTTGGGTTTAAAAGTTGAATTTTGGATTTTAGGATTTAGAAGTAGGGTCACGGGTGGTGAATAATTTTTAGGGTTTTAGAAATCAATTTGATAATTTCATGAAGTTTTATGAATTTAAACAAATAAATTAAAGTTTTTATAAGTAGAAAAGATGTTTTAGAAGAATTTTTGAATGAAATAGAACCTACTTTAAGATTTTAAAAGAAGCACAATTTACATCTTAGTTTTGTTGAAAAATATGTTCAATTAGAGTTTGAAGAAGAAAAAATAACAATTTTAAGCCTTTTGGATGATAAACCAACGAAATAAGGTTTTTTTTTTGCTTTAGAAAAACTAAATTAAAGTTCAAAGGTTTTTAATTTTGATTTCATAGATTTGCTACTGTGTAAAAAAACAATTAAAGAAAATTAATTAACACATACCTTCTTTTGATGATTTCTCCAAAATAATTCTTCTTGGATGAACTAGCTCCAAAGACAAGCTTTTTTTGCCTTTGAATCCTCTAAATCATGCTACTGCTGTTCCAGAAAAAAAGTTAAATTGAGTTTCTTCTTTTCCTTCCTTGATTTGGTTTCAAATTTTCCAAACTCCTCTTGGATTTTTGCCTCCCCATTTTAATTGCCTTTGGTCCTTTTTTATATTAGTTTTAGGTTATTTTTTTTTCTAATTATACATGTCAAGTGATATTAATAAAAAAAAGAAATTAAAACCTAATTGGATTAGGTTTCGAAAAATTTGCGTCGAAAAATTTTGCGCTGGCGAAAACTGCGGCAGCGGGCCAATTTTGGGCCAGTGGGCGTGTTGCCCGCAGGCCTGCGGGTGAAGTGCTGGGCCTACGGGCGTGCCGCCCGCAGGAAATTCCTGCTGGCAAAATGCCCACGGGCCCACACGACTGCTTTTCACTGCCGATTTTTTTTCCGACTCCGATTTTATTTTTATTTTTATTTTAAAATTTTTATTTGTTTATTTTCATTTTTATTAATAAAAATTAGATACTAAGGTAAAAATTACTTAATTAAAATTATTTTGGACTAATTAGACAACAAAAATCATTTTGGGCTAAATAAAACATATTAGATCGGATTGGGTCAAAAATTAAGGGTCTACAACCTAATGAAAGGGTAAGAGTTAAACAACAAGGTTCAAGCTAATGGTGTTGTGAAAAAGAAAGAAAGGGAAAATGAAATAGGCTCAAAATTGGCTAACTAAGGTTAAAAATAGGGTTGGTCTTTTTAAGCCAAAGTGGGTTCACCTAATTACCTTAATCATCTTGAAGCCTAATTGAAAATTTTTATGTAATCTTAAAATGCATGTCAAAGCAAGTTCTAGCAATTCATCAATCAAAGATGTTCACCCACAACAATAATGATAAGTTGATGGCTCAATTCCTCACTAGGTTAATGGTAATGCAAGGAAAAACCAACAAAACTGACAATAAGCACCAATTCTACTCAATTCTCAATTTCATGTTTCAAAAATTCAAAGGTCATCTATCAACAATTTTATAACAATTGAACTTTCTAAAATTCATTTATTCAAAGAAAACATTAAAAACATTAACTAAAACTTAAACAAAAACAAGTTAAAAGTAAAAAACACAAAAACACATAATGCAATTAAAAGTAAAAACACAAAACACAAAATAAAAAATAACTTAAAAGTAAAAACTCAAAACAAAAAAATGCAATTAAAAGTTAAAACAAAAACACAAAATGCACCCCACACTTAAAAATTCACATTGTCCTCAATGTGAGCATGCATATACTACAGAGATTTTAGATGATACCTGATTTCCATCGTTCCCATATACAATGTGTAGGGCTCCTTCCACCCATAATGCAATTGGAGCCCATATGTGAGAGAATGAACAACATGCAACTTTGAAATGTGCCCAATGTATTGAAAAGCCTAGGTAGCATCCATAGAAGAGCAATTTTCCAAATAGAACATGTGAGGGTTGTCTTAGCTTGATCCTCTAATGCTATAGGGACGTGGTAAGAATCTTTTTCAATTTGCAACATGGTTATATATGGTTTTTGCTCGTTCTCACCACCAAGGGTGGGAGAGATTATAATTTGTTGCATATTGTAATCCCCAACCAAAACATCTTTCATAATTATTGGGGTCTTTTTAAGTTCAACCAAGTTTAGTTGAATCACTTCTTCATCCTCTTTAGCAATTTGAAGCTCCCCCTCAACAATCTCATTATTTAATAGTAAATTGCTCTCCTCAATTTCTAAATTGGAAAAATTAGGTTCTACTTCTAAGGTCATTGCCACCTCAAGCTTATCTACACTATCTTCACCACAGGGCATGTCATAGAGTTTAGAAAGTTGCATACCTTATTTCTCTTCATTCAACCTATTTGGGAATGGGATTAGTGGCATATAAGGATTTGGAGGTTCATGCAATGTTGTCCAAGTTTATGCTTCCAAATCCTCCTCCTCCTTTGATTGAATTAACTCCTTTATGTATGGCTGTATTTCCTCACCATCTTCTTCTTGATTAGTTCCTGCATCAAAGGAATCACAAAAACTGTTATATATCACCTGTTCACTCCTCAAATTTGTGATTACCTTGACTTGCTCCAGTTGGCTAGGAAATTCCTCTTCTTGGTGTGCTTGGAGTTGATGTGCCAGTTGCCCAACTTGAATTTCCACCCTCTTCAATGATTCCTCCAAAGAATCAAACCTCTCATTGCTCCCTTCCTGATTTTGTGTGCTAATTTGAAGGTAAGCATTCAAATCATCTTCCACTGTGGATTTCTCAAATTGATCTTGATTTTGTGCGCTAATTTGAATGAAGGCATTCAAACTATCTTCCAAAGTGGGTTTCTTAAGTCGATCTTGATTTTGTGCGCTAGTTTGAATGAAGGCATTCAAACTATCCTCCAATGTGGGTTTCTTAAGGTGATCTTGATTTGAATATTGTTCTTGAGAGTAAGGATTTTTTTGGTATGGTTGAAAAAAATTTTGAGGTGGAATTTGCTGTTTGTTTTCCCAAGAAAAATTTGGGTGGCTTCCCCAGCTTGAATTATAAGGTCTGGGATATGGGTCATTTCCACCCATGTGCTGGAAACTTTCATAGGCATATTCTTCCTCTTGCCTCTCTTAGTATTGTCCATAACCAAATGAACACATGTTTGTGCTATGTCCTGCAATGCCACATGCTGAACATACTTCGCGAGTAGGCGTAGGTGTTTTTCCTCTTGCATTTAGCATCTTAAGTTGGTTCGTTAATTCTGCTAATTGCCATGCCATGTCAGAGTCAGGGTTATCATCATAAACCCCTACGTACCTTGAAAACTGCATATTTACAAAAGGCACTCAACAATTTAATGAAAACAAATAAAAAAATTCAAACAAAACAAACAAACAATTAAAAGAAAACAAACAAACAATTAAATTGTAAAGAAAAATCAAACTATCACTACTTAAACAGCCTTCCCCGGCAGCGGCGCCAAAAACTTGTTGCACTCGAATTAAGTACTACTACAAGCGTCACTCGCAAGTATACGAGGTAGCTGTCTCAAAGGTGATCGCCCCAAGGTCGTTTCCTCAAGAAGGTGTGGTTCGTAATAGCTTGATTGACAAGTTATTTAAATGCGGAAGTTTAATGTTTGAGTTGCGACTTTAAAACAATTAAAACTAAAAGTGTTGTGCACAGGGTTGGTGTGTGATGGGTGTACAAGATCAAATCGATTCTTGGGAAGGTGCCTAGGGTTATAGGTCCATTCAATCAAAGCTCAATTCTCAATTATCCATTAGCATAACCTTGTAATTAATTTGTTCCTTAAGGTTAATTAGTCAATTTCCAATCCATTAGTTCTCACATTCATGAATTAGCAATAACTAATTATTTCACATTATCAAATTAATGAAACCCTAGAACTTATATTTCTAATTCATTCATAGGGTGGTCGATTATATAGTTCCGATATCGGATTTCACCTCTCGGTCCATCATCCAATATTCAAAGATCAATAGGTAGCTAATCTATCAACCTAGCATTTAATGCAGTACAATCAACCAATCAACAAGGAACTTCTATATAAATATCAAATCAAGACATTCAACCAAATATACTACAAACCCTAGGCATGGGTATTTAGCTCAACATCATCAATTTATAACATTCATTCAACTCAATATAAAACAAATACAAATTGTTCATTGCAATATCAATCTCTTAATACAACAACAACAATAGAAATGAATTAAAAGAGAGAATAGAAAAACCCCTTGTGAAGATGCCAAGAGTAGGATTTCTAGTCTTCCTCCTAGCTCCACTTGATGTATGATGAAGAACTCAAGCCCTCTTCAATGGTTGATTCCCCTTGCAACATGGAATGGAGCTTTCTCAAGTCACCAAACCTTTGGATGGAGCTTTCTCAAGTCACCAACTCTTCAATTGATTTTGCCTTTGGAAGATGGAATGGAGCTTTCTCAAGTCACCAATCCTTTCAATGAAGCTTCTTCAACCTTTAAGAGCTTGTTAACCCAATTTATCCCAAAGAACCTCAAAGATCTTATCAATGGAAGATGGAGAAGGTGGAGAGGATGGAAATGGAGATGAAGGTGAAGGGCTAAGGGATAGTGTCACTCTCTCCCTCTCCCAAACGTGTAGCAGAAAATTTGAATCCCAAAAGCCCAGAACTTCAGAACTCCCTCTAATTTCCCTCTTCTTCTCTTTTCAATTCATTAAAAAACACACACCCATTCCTTCCAACTCACACCACTTCCCTTTTTTCCCCACTTTTTCTTTGTTTTATATTTCTTTTTGGTAAACACAAGGCTTTGTTCCCCACTTTGTCCCCCACTTCGTGTGAAAGAATTCAAATTTTTTAGGTGTGACATGGCCAAGCCAAGAGTAGCTTGGCCGTGTCTCTCATTTTCCCTTGGGACACGGCCAAGCTTGCGGGGCGTGTCCTTCACTGCCCTCTTTCTTCTTCTTTCTTGTCTTTCTTTTATTTGGTCTCAAGGGGTGACACGGCCACAAGCTTGGCCGTGTCATGTGGGTGTGTCCACTTCTGTTTCTTTTCTTTCCTTCTTTGCTTGCTCCAAGTGTCTTTGGCATGAAATGGGACACGGCCAAGCTTGCTGGCCGTGTTATGTGACACGGCCAGTGGCTTGGCCGTGTCATTGAGTGTGTCTCTTCCTGCTTCTTCATTTTTGCTCTTTCTTTGTGGTTTCTTTGTTTTGCTCCTTGGATGAGACATGACTAGTGGTTTGGCCATGTCTCTTGGCCGTGTCAAGCTCTACCATCACCATTCTTTGAGTGACATGGCCAAGCTTGATTTGGCTTGGCCATGTCTTGCTTGGTTCATGCTTTTCCTGCACTGTTTTGAACTTCCAAGGGTGTTTTTGCACTCAAACCTAAAACAAACACTTTAAACAAACTTAAAACAAAAATCAATCAAAACATTAACTAAAAACATATAAAAATCATACTAAAAACAAGTACAAAAATGATCTAAACATGTATATAAGATACACATTACTTGTGCATATGTGTAATATCCCAAATTTTTAAAAAGTTCTAATTTTTGAAAATTTGATAAAATAAATTATAATTTAAATGGATAAAATAAATTAATGGTTTTAAATGAAAAATGAAGGGGTTTTAAATGAAAAAGTGGAACATATATGTGATATATATGAAAAATATACATAACATATAAAAGTCAACACTTTTAAAAGAAAAGGGTATTTTGGTAATTAAATCTTATAAATTCAAAATTAATAAAATAATTCAAAAATAAATTATTTTTGAATGAAAGAGGGAAATTAGGACTTTTAATTTATTAAATAAATAATTAAATAAATAATTATTAAATTATTTTAATATATATATATATATATATGGTTTAAAAAAAGGATGAAAAGGAAAAGAAATATTAAAAAGTCTTCATCATCATCATCATCTTCTTCTTCTTCTTCCTTTTGGCCGAATTTTCCATGGGAGCTAGAAGAAGATTTTTATTCTTCCATAGTCCACAAATTGAAGGATTTAACAAGTTTCAAGTGGATTTTTGGTGATTTCCACCAAAATTAGTTTCCATCTCTTTTCTTTGAATTCCATGGAAGATTGTATTATGTGAGCTTTGGAATTTTGAAGTAGTATGTTATAATTGTTGGAATTGGTGTGTATGATGTTATTTTGGGTAGTTAACAATGATTCTAAGGTTAGATTGAAGAGATGATGGAGTTTGGATAAAGAATGGTGAAGAGAGAGAATTTAGGGTTATGGATTTTTGGGGTTTTGAAAATATGAACTTTAATTGTGCAAATTGATTCCAAATGAGTTGTTTTGATTCATAAACAAGTATTTTAATGTCAAATATTGGATTTGGTGGTGTTGGGTTGGAGTTTGAGAATGGAAGTGGAGATTTAGGGTTTTGGAAAAGTGATTTTCCAAAGTGGTTGAATTGTGTGATTTTATTTGTTTAAGCATGTTGTTTAGTGTTAAAAGTGATGAATATAAGCTTGGAATGAGTAATGGATTGTGTTGGAATGGAAAACCTTCAATGGGGGGAAGGTTATGCCATTTTTTAGATTTTATATATTAGAGTGTATTTTCATAATGTAAATGATTTAAATGTATTAAAATATGTTTTTAATGATATTAATAAACTTAAAACACTGATTTAAATGGCTTGATATGGTTTTTTAAAGTTAAAGGGAGGTGAAGCTTAATTTTAGGATTTGGTTTAGAGTGATGTTTAATAATGGTTTGATGTTGACAATACCTTAGAATGTGATATTAAATGATTATGTATGATCACATTTTGTATAGGCATTGAGGGAGGTTGATTTGCTTCATCCAAGTGGTGAAAGGCAAGTTGGAAGGATAGGATTGGAGGCTGTGTTAAGCTTGCTTTGGGTTGCTAGTGGAGGTATGTATAAACTTTGAATATATTGTTTATATTTGTGACCAAAACATCAAATCCTAAGGACTCAAAATACAAATCACTCACAGGCAAGATGGATACACTGATGTAAGAATGAGTCGACCCAAGGTCTAATAATGCAAGAACTGAAGTACCAAATAAAGTAAAAGTACCAGCAATAACAGCTAAAGTATCCGACTGCCTCTGCATCACATAAACTCGCTGTGATGGCCCTGCCTCATCTGGTCTACTGTCTTAGGCTGTAGAACCTCCTCTTTGACTAGTCCCAGATTGACTACCTCTACCAAAACCTCTGCCACCACGACCCCCTCTAACACTAAGTCGAGAAGTTGTAGTATCTGCCTGTCTATCCTCTGGTGGCTTTTGACAATCTTTGATAAAATGGTTTGACAACCCATATCTAAAACACACTCCTGAAGCACTTCTCCAGCAGTAGACAGCTCTGTGTGCTTTACCACAATAAACACAAGTAGGTGGAGCAGGCCTCTGAGCCACTAGGGTTAATGTACTAGCCAATGAAACTATAGATCTGTCTCTATCTTTGCTACTGTACTGACCTGCCAAACTGCCTCTGTCACCTAATGAAACTCTGAAAATATCCCCCTCGGCCTCTCTTCACTGATGAAGACCTTGCCTCACGCTAGGGTCTCCTAGCTCTGGTCACCTCAACCCTGGCAGCTGCTCCAAGACTCTGTGCTCTCTCTACACTCCTGGCAGCTACAACCAACTGAGAAAAATCTTGATACCAAGAGCCTGCTATGATACACATGATAGAGGGTCTCAGTCCCTCCTTAAATCTCCTGCACCTGTTAATCTCGACAGAAATGATCCCACCAGCATAATGACTCAACCGGATAAACTCGATCTCATACTCTGTCACTGTCCTGGTATCCTGCCTCAAACTCAGGAACTCCATTTTCTTTGCATCCTTATAATCCCTCGGAGTATACTTCTGCTCAAATTCCCGCAGGAAATCATCATAAGTCTGGACTGGTGGATCAACCAAAGCATGTGGAATCATCTTCCACCAATCATATGCATCCCTTTGCATAAGGGATCTGGCATAATCAAACTTCTCTTCTGGATTAGCCTGCAATTGAATGAACACTCTCTGAACCCTATCTAGCCACTGATCTGCTATAGTACCAATGAAGTCCTCAGTTCTGAAATTTCTCAGCTTATCATATTTCTTCACCGGCAACTGCGGCTGCTGCTGTGGCGGCGGCGGCTGCGGCTGCTGAACTGGAGCCTACCTCAACAACTCTACCATATGTCATACCCATCCAGGCAAAATCTCATCAGCTGCTGGTCTCATAGGCATAGAAATAGATGCCTCACAAGTAGACACAACTCTAGCTCCATCTCTACCCTCATCCAGAGCCACACTCTCTGCACTACCCTCAGTAGCCTGATGCGTCTGAGATGCCATAACTACCTATATCTGCAAACACAACAGAAAATTACTATATCAGAGATCAGAAACTACCAGTGCCAATACATGTATTATAATTAAAAACCATTTTCAAATCCCCCATTTTCTCTCTTTATCAACCTACCTAGGTCGAGAACCTCAAACCTAGGCTCTGATACCAAAATAAATGTAACACCCTTATACCCTATATACGTACAATACATATTTTCAGCTTATGTAAAATGCACATATACGGTACAAAAATATCACAGATCGATTTAATAAAAAAATTTCACATTTCTGATTTAAAATTTTAAATATTAAATATATAAAATTAAATAGTATATAAATATTTTTTACTTGTTATAGGAACCCAAAATAAATATTTTATATGAAAATCTCTGAAAAAAATTTGTCAGAGTTTTGTCTATAATTTGGACATTCCAAAATTTATCAATTACACAACCTGCAAAAAGAACACACTCCCAAATAATTTCAAATCACCATCTCGACCATAATCCTCAATTTCACCAAATTTCTCAAACATTTATATATATATATATATAATTTAGAACACATTTACACTCCCATTTCAAATAACTTAACCCAAACATTATTTATAGTTTACAATACATAAAATCCAAAAAACATAATATACTATGCATAATACCCAAAATATACAATAACATAAAATATATACATGCTGCTGACAGTGTTTCTGATCTTGATGTCAACTTCACAAGCACAAACACAAGTCTAGACCCGACCTGGTCTAGAAGAACTATCTAGCTCAGCCGAATCTACCCTGTCACTTGCGTGATGTAAATAATCGCGCTAAGCCAAAAGCCTAGTAATACAAACTTTGATAATAATAAAACTCAAATGCAATGCCAATGCACAATGCATATGGATATCACATCATTCCATTTTCTCATTCTTTTCAAATATTTCACAATCCACAATTCTCATAAAACAAACACAAACATGGGCCCAAAGATAACTAATATGCTATTCAAATTTCAAAGTTACTGTTTTGGTTTATAATGACACCATGTGTCTAGCCCCATAGGCAATATATCAATGTAATAATCCAACTAGGTCTGAGCTTATGACTCGGTCATTTCATCTAAAAAATATTTTTACAGTGACGCCCAATGTCTAGCCCGTAGGCAAATCATAAGCATGCCGCCAAACACAGAACTCTAAAAATTAAATAACATGCTAGGCACACAATTTATTCATATTTCTCATTTACATCTATATCAATTCATTTCATTATGTTACCACATATCTCATTACATAATACCACATTTTTGCATTTACAACACATTACCCAATTACCTTGGGTATTTCAACATAATTCACATATTAATCACATTTAATGTAATCTAGCCAATACCAATGGCTTTTTAATAATGCACTTACTGCATACAAAACAAATGGCATTGCCCAAACACTTTGGGTCATTTCCACATAATACAGATATTTCACATTTTACACAATTTAGCCATTATCAATGGCTTTTCACAATGCATTTAACACATATATGATATTACAAATGTCATAGCACATTATTCATACATAACCAATGTATCAAGTAGCTTAACACATTTTCTATAACATCCTCTGACAATTCTTATATAAAAACTATCAGAGAATGTTATACGATACACTGTTCACGCTCCAATCAATTCTTAGAAAACTCTCATCATAAATAAAAATTTTCATAATATAATAAAATCTGTATATCACAATACTTATAGATCCAACATTTAGACCAATTTCCAATATCTCTAATAATCCGAAGAGAAATTATAAATCAGATAAACTTTATAGGTTCATTAAATCAAATAAATAAACAATACATTTCTTTCATGATACTCATTCACTAGAATCTCAAACTTCATTCTCTAAATACATATATCCTCTTATGTTTACAATTTTATACAATCTCTCAAGTAGCAAAACTGAAGTATCTATATACATACACTTTATAACTTATGAATACAGTAAACACAAGATCTTCATCTGTTCTTATCTTGCTCCGATGTCCTGATACCTGCGTGTCAGAAAACAATTCTAACACGCTAAGCAAAGCTTAGTGGTGCTTGTATACACATATTTATCATTTAATATTAAAGAAATATACTTATGAAAATATAGTAATAACACCGAGTTTTAAGAAGTATTTCAATATATGAACTAATATTAGTAACAAATCAACATACCATGTTGATTACATAAAATAATAGCTATCCTTGTATAAAAGTTATCATATAATACAATACTTTCGGTATTGCCTCTTGTCTCATTGAGAAGCAATTTATTCAAGACTTGTTTTCTTATTTGATAACATTGTTCACAATACACTTATTTTGTTTTTCAATAAGTCTTTCTTTTTTAAGTACACATATAGGATCATTTCATTCAATCTATATTTTTCAGCACTTACATCTAGTACTATACTTTAGAGCACTTTGTATCTCCCATCATGTTATACACTTTCAATCATTTGATATACTTTGGAGCACTTTGAAATCTCATAACATTATATACACTTTTGATCCTTTGATTAATTCAATACATTGAGCATAACATTACCATTACGTGCATTAGGACTATCACTTGTAAGCATTAATATATATATTACCATTCACTTTTACACTATAACACAATACTTCAATTTCAAGTAATTGACTTATATTATTATTTTATATTTCTTTCATTAGTCACAACTATCATGTTCACATATCTTTTCATTACTTATGCCCATACATACTAAACTTAGATCATAGGTTTGGATAACATGTTAGTGTAGCAATCTCAAGAATTTATAATGGCAATTATGCCCACTATCACTGATAACACAATGTGTCCATTAATGGCACGAGGTGCCCACTATCACTGTGGCTATCCATCCTCAGGTTAGCCATTCAATCCAAAGCTAGATATAAATTTAGTATGATTTGGGAAATTCATTAATTTTGATGAACACTACATTGTTTATTTCCTTCCTCAGGTTAGCCATTCAATCCAAAGCTAGATATAAATTTAGTATGATTTGGGCAATTCATTAATTTTGATGAACACTACATTGTTTATTTCCTTTCATTGGTACTATACTCTTATCAACATTTGGTAGGATATATATATATGTGTCACTTGTCTAAAGTTTATCACTCATTTTCATATGTTTAACACATTAACACAAAAGTATGGACTATACACATATTAGTCTCATGTCATTGATTAACACTTGTTTATATAAACACTCACTTGTTTATATAAGCACTTATTTATATCATTTCACTTGTTTATATCATTTCACTTGTTTATACCATGACCTTGGTACATTACACTTAGCAACATTTAGTATGATATATATTTGTCACTTATTTAAAGTTTCTCACTCTTTTTCATGCATTTAACACATACACATGAATTTTCAATACAATTATTCACATATTAGTCTCATAATAGGCTCGTAGATCACAAATTACAAGCCAAAAATACTATTTAGGTCCCCACGGTCATAGCCTCACAACCCCACGACCGTGGGATAGCAAACGAGTTTGTCTACTTTGTTTTAAAACCCCCACGGTCGTGGCCTTCAAGGGCCACGGTCGTGGCATTAAGAACTATTCTGTTTTATCGAAATTTTTGAAGACACAGTCACACTTTCAGTCCCACAGTTGTGGCCCTCACTTGCCACGACCGTGGCACTCATTTGCCACGACTGTGGCACACATTTGCCACGACCGTGGCATTCATTTTGCCTCTGTTTTGGATTAAACTCATGTATTCTGTACTTTTAACTTCATTAAACACAAACATATTGAAGATCTAAGATAATAATTGATCAAACTCAATATTTTGACATAAAAAGAATTCATATTAAATACCTTCACTTAATTAAACTTTTAACCATTTCATATGGATAAAAACATGATCAAATCCTTCACTTCTCATCAATATATCTTTATACATAACTCAATCAATCAATTAAATCATTTAAACTTGTAAAAAGTCATATTTTTATTAAAGTATAAATCAAAAGCACATACCTTGTTGATAATCACCACTTTTCCAACTTAATCTTAAGTTTTGATTCAACTCATGGAAAGAAGGAAGAAGAAAAAAGTGAAGATGGTGATGATGGCGTGGAGAGAAGAAGGAAATCAGAAATTTCCACACACATACACCTATGCACATATATATATATTTATAATATTTTTAATCCAGTAAGGGAATGCTCATCATAACTATGGTGCACCCTCATTCTTAACCGTTGAGTTTAAATCGAGTTTTAATCTCATAAAACAGTAAAAATACTCTTTTCAGTAAAGGTTTAAGATACACAATTTACTCTCCTCTACATATAGCATTTATCCACAATACTTTTGTCACTATACACTATGCATTTTTTTCATTATTAGTTAAAACGTCCCTGTTGAAAATCATGACCATTACAATTCTCCCCCACTAAAGAAATTTCATCCTCGAAATTTACATACTTTGGCAATAAGCTATTTACTTTTTAAATAATCTCAAATTTCACATAAAATCAATGATTTTCTTAACTTACATAACATTTATTTATGTATGATATCAAGCAACGTAACATTTTCAGAATAATCATATTATAGAATTGTAGAAGATTCAGCTCTACACACGTACACTTTTCAAGTGCAATTTTGGATTTGCCTTTATTCCTCTTTAGATTTTTTTTTCTATAATGTGTATCATTACATTGCACTGTTACATATATATCTCGTTCTTTCTTTTATATACTGAACATTAAATCCAAGTTTCGGATAGCGGGTCACTGATGGCAAGTAAATGCCCATTGTATCAATATGGCCAAAGGCCCACTATGGCATGAATGCCCACTGTATATGATGTCACGGAGTGACCACTGAGAGAAAGGTTTGCTATGACGCAAAGCGTCCACTGATGGCATAGATGCCAATATCACTGGGACATATATATATAAAAGAATGTCCTCTATGGTACAAAGTGCCCACTTTCGATATGGAACATAAATGTTCTCTATGGCACAGAGTGCCCACTGTCAATATGGGACATAAGTTTCCTCTATGGTACAGAGTGCCCACTTTCAATATGGCATAAAATGCCCACTATCACACCCTTTAGCTAATCCGGAAACTATATTTAACATCAGTATCAATTTTTTTTTCAATGGTACAAAGTATTATCAATTATAATATA
Source organism: Garcia nutans (assembly GCA_947685225.1). Classification (NCBI taxonomy): domain Eukaryota; kingdom Viridiplantae; phylum Streptophyta; class Magnoliopsida; order Malpighiales; family Euphorbiaceae; genus Garcia; species Garcia nutans. The sequence continues at coordinate 61,472,138 of CANTUV010000031.1, forward strand.
CTTTGAAATATAACACTTTCTCTTTGAATGGAATATAACACTTTCTCTTTGCAATGTTTCTTTCTTACTGTAAGTATATAAGATATAAACAATCATTTCAAACACAACACATATACACATTATACTTGTTTTTGATTAGTTCGATTGATTTTATTTATTTATCAATCTTTATCTTTTCAAATCATTTTCATGTTTCCACTGTAATAATGAAATCTACAAAGATTTCCACTTTTCACTTGTTTCATTCTTTTCTTAACATATTAAGAATTTATCACTATTCTTTCACTTTAAGAGTACATGTACATTTATACTTTATTCTCTGTGTCTCATACACATATTCACACACACACATATATGTATATATTGCTAACTTGTTCTACCTTGCATCATTTCACTTGAAGGGTTTACTAACTTCACATCTCACTACATTCTTTTCGTTTTACATTATCAATTCCTTTCTTTCCATTTGCAATCAATTAGTATTAAGTAACTCTTTAACACTTCTATATATAATCTATAACTTGTCTTTAATCACTAAACAATGTTACTATCACATATTTCATAAATACACAATATGTAAATCTCACATTCTTACTTTCATTACTCAATCCATTTGTATATACCTCTTTAGTTTCTTTAACTTGCTCTCACATTATGTACAATCATTACTGATTTATCAATCTATCATGCTTTTCAATTTACTTCAAAAATTATCTTATTTCATCATGAAGATGTTAAATCCACTAATCACTTGTTATTGTCTTTTATCTTTTCTCTACCTTTACACTTCTTTCACATATCCAATTATATTTGTTCATACTTTCCTCACGTTTTCTTCACATTTCAGTTTCATCATTTAATGCATTGATTTCATTTCAATCTTATAAGCAATCTTTTATCACTTATAACTATTTTTAAGATGTAGTCATGAATTCACTACTAATTCCACCAATAAACTCTACTCTGTGAAAATATGCACATTACTAAAATTTTGTAGAATAGAAGTATGCATAGCCAGATACATGACCATGCGAATGGTCTTGCACGTCTCTACTGAAATTTATTTTCATTGTTTTAAGGGCACAAATATATGCATGTCCATATAAATGATCATGCACCTCAATATTGGAATTTCTTCTCAAAATATTCACACAAGCATATGCATGACTATACAATTAATCATGCGTATCACTACTAGAATTTTTTTTCATGATTTAATCAATAAGTTATGAAGAATGCAACTCATACACTTTAAGGAAACAAGATCCAACTCGTCCATGCACTATCAAATTCAAATCTCAATGTCCATAACCCTAAAAGTTTTCAAAACATTATCTTCTTTCACAACCATCTATTAACTCTTAAATGATTCAATGATAGATTTAATCATTGTTCCAGTTAAATACACATTTACATATTGCACGGAGAACTTTACTATCATAGAAGTAAAGTTTTCACAATTATTTATTACACCATATCTTTCACAAGTACTGGTGTTTTATCAATTCACAAATCCCTTTCATTAAATAGCACTCAATAGTATTCAAGCACTAACCTCTTTATCAATACTCTTACATTACTTTTCATTTTAATCTTTTGTTTTGATGATGTTTTAGACGACAATAGAAGACACTAGAAATCTTTACATAAGTTTTAGGACTTTTATCCAATATACTCATTTATATAATAGTTTTGATGCATTCACACACTTTCATTTAACTATCACTTCAATCCTTAACGTTGAAACATTATAAAAACAATTACTTTTGACACTTTAAAACTCCATTATCCATATTTCACATTCAAAGTATAGCTCGAATTCATTTCAAGCTATAAGGGTATTTTCATAATTTCTTATCTCTTCGAAATCTTTTTCCACTATACGGATATTATGCATACTCAAATTTAATATTACTCTTATTAAGGCTTATTTAACCTTATCACTATCAATTTCAAATGCTCTCATATCATAATCAATCCAATTTGACACTCAGATATTCACTTAATGTAGAACATCAATACTTAATGTTGTATAACATGACAATTCTCATTCTCGTAAGCAATTCCATGCTCGAAATTTATCTATCTGTCATAATTCATTCCTCAAATTCTAATAAATTATTACACTTTCATTGTGATACTTTGACATATCTCTTCCACTACTCATATCTTGTTTTCTTTTCACATCATTCTTTATCACAAATAGATCTAGTGCACTCCAAACAATACACTACGAATTCTCAATCAATTCTTATAAAACATTAAATTACCATAAATATATGTAATATCAATTGTATCACAACACATATCCCCTTATTCACTTCACATCACTTACACAATTACATTTCACTTCTCCCATAATTCCACATGCCAGAAATGCCTAAACCACGCTCTGATACCACTAAATGTAACATCCTTTGACAATTCTTATATAAAAACTATCAGAGAATGTTATATGATACACAGTTCGCGCTCCAATCAATTCTTAGAAAACTCTCATCATAAATAAAAATTTTCATAATATAATAAAATCTGTATATCACAATACTTATAGATCCAACATTTAGACCAATTTCCAATATCTCCAATAATCTGAAGAGAAATTATAAATCAGATAAACTTTATAAGTTCATTAAATCAAATAAATAAACAATACATTTCTTACATGATACTCATTCACTAGAATATCAAACTTCATTCTCTAAATACATATATCCTCTTATGCTTACAATTTTATACAATCTCTCAAGTAGCCAAACTGAAGTATCTATATACATACACTTTATAACTTATGAATACAATAAACACAAGATCTTCATCTATTCTTATCTTGCTCCGATGTCCTGATACCTGCGTGTCAGAAAATAATTCTAACACGCTAAGCAAAGCTTAGTGGTGCTTGTATACACATATTTATCACTTAATATTAAAGAAATATACTTATGAAAATATAGTAATAACACTGAGTTTTAAGAAGTATTTCAATATATGAACTAATATTAGTAACAAATCAACATACCATGTTGATTACATAAAATAATAGCTATCCTTGTATAAAAGTTATCATATAATACAATACTTTCGGTATTGCCTCTTGTCTCATTGAGAAGAAGTTTATTCAAGACTTGTTTTCTTATTTGATAACATTGTTCGCAATATACTTATTTTGTTTTTCAATAAGTCTTTCTTTTTCAAGTTCACATATAGGATCATTTCATTCAATCTATATTTTTCAGCACTTACATCTAGTACTATACTTTAGAGCACTTTGTATCTCACATCATGTTATACACTTTCAATCATTTGATATACTTTGGAGCACTTTGAAATCTCATAACATTATATACACTTTTGATCCTTTGATTAATTCAATACATTGAGCATAACATTACCATTACGTGCATTAGGACTATCACTTGTAAGCATTAATATATATATTACCATTCACTTTTACACTATAACACAATACTTCAATTTCAAGTAATTGACTTATATTATTATTTTACATTTCTTTCATTAATCACAACTATCATGTTCACATATCTTTTCATTACTTATGCCCATACATACTAAACTTAGATCATAGGTTTGGATAACATGTTAGTGTAGCAATCTCAAGAATTTATAATGGTAATTATGCCCACTATCACTGATAATACAATGTGTCCATTAATGGCACGAGGTGCCCACTGTCACTGTTGCTATCCATCCTCAAGTTAGCCATTCAATCCAAAGCTAGATATAAATTTAGTATGATTTGGGCAATTCATTAATTTTGATGAACACTACATTGTTTATTTCCTTTCATTGGTACTATACTCTTATCAACATTTGGTAGGATATATATATGTGTCACTTGTCTAAAGTTTATCACTCGTTTTCATACGTTTAACACATTAACACAAAAGTATGGACTATACACATATTAGTCTCATGTCATTGATTAAAACTTGTTTATATAAACACTCACTTGTTTATATAAGCACTTATTTATATCATTTCACTTGTTTATATCGTTTCACTTGTTGATACCATGACCTTGGTACATTACACTTAGCAACATTTAGTATGATATATATTTGTCACTTATTTAAAGTTTCTCACTCTTTTTCATGCATTTATCACATCACATGAATTTTCAATACAATTATTCACATATTAGTCTCATAATAGGCCCGTAGATCACAAATTACAAGCCAAAAACACTATTTAGGTCCCCACGGTCGTGGCCTCACAACCCCACGACCGTGGGATAGCAAACGACTCTGTCTACTTTGTTTTAAAACCCCCATGGTCGTGGCCTTCAAGGGCCATGGTCGTGGCATTAAGAACTATTCTGTTTTATCGAAATTTTTGAAGACATAGTCACACTTTCAATCCCACAGTCGTGGCCCTCACTTGCCACGACCGTGGCACTCATTTGCCACGACCGTGACACACATTTGCCACTACCGTGGCATTCATTTTGCCTCTGTTTTGGATTAAACTCATGTATTCTGTACTTTTAACTTCATTAAACACAAACATATTGAAGATCTAAGATAATAATTGATCAAACTCAATATTTTGACATAAAAAGAATTCATATTAAATACCTTCACTTAATTAAACTTTTAACCATTTCATATGGATAAAAACATGATCAAATCCTTCACTTCTCATCAATATATCTTTATACATAACTCAATCAATCAATTAAATCATTTAAACTTGTAAAAAGTCATATTTTTATAAAGTATAAATCAAAAGCACATACCTTGTTGATAATCACCACTTTTCCAACTTAATCTTAAGTTTTGATTCAACTCATGGAAAGAAGGAAGAAGAAAAAAGTGAAGATGGTGATGATGGAGTGGAGAGAAGAAGGAAATCAGAAATTTCCACAGACATACACCTATACACACACACTCATATATATATAATATTTTTAATCCAGTAAGGGAATGCTCATCATAACTATGGTGCACCATCATTCTTAACCGTTGAGTTTAAATTGAGTTTTAATCTCATAAAACAGTAAAAATACTCTTTTCATTAAAGGTTTAAGATACACAATTTACTCTCCTCTACATATAGCATTTATCCACAATACTTTTGTCACTATACACTATGCATTTTTTTCATTATTAGTTAAAACGTCCCTGTTGAAAATCATAACCATTACATTTTCCAACCAAAATGTGTTAAGCCCAAATATCATGCAAACATAACCAATGTATTCAAAGTTCATACTTACCTCAAATATCAACCAAAACAAGCTTAAAACAACCTCCAATCCTATCCTTCCAACTTGTTCTTCACCACTTGGATGAATCAAATCAACCTCCCTCAATGCCTAAACTAAATGTGATAGCAAATATATATTTAGTATCACATTTAATGGCATTTCCAATATTAAACCATAATTAAACATCACTCCTACAAATTCCAAAAATTTACCCTTTCCTTACTCTAACATTAGAATTCCATTCTATTCCATTTAAATTAGTGTTTTAAGTTTATTTATATTATTAAAAACATATTTTAATACATTTAAACCATTTACATTTCAAAAACACACTCTTATACACAAAACCCTAAAATGGCATAACCTTCCCCCATTGTAGGTTTCCCATTCCAACACAATCCATTAATCATTTCAAGCTTATATTCATCACTTTTAACACTAAACAACGTGCTTGAACAAATAAAATCAAACAATTCAACAATTTTGGAAAATCAATTTTCCAAAACTCTAAATCTCCACTTCCATTCTCAAACTCCAACCAAACACAACCAAATCCAATATTTGACTTTAAAATACTTGTATATGCACCAAAATAACTCATTTAGAACCAATTTGCACAATTAAAAACCATGATTTCTGAAACCCTAAAAATCCATAACCCTAAATTCTCTCTCTTTACCATTCTTTATCCAAACTCCATCATCTCTTCAATCTAACCTTAAAATCATTGTTAACTACCCAAAATAACATCATACACACCAATTCCAATAATTATAACATACTACTTAAAAATTCAAAATCACACAATCAAAATTTCCATGGAATTCAAAGAAAGGGGTTGGAAACTTACCAAATTTGGTGGAAATCACCAAAAATTCACTTTAAACTTGTTAAATCCTTCAATTTGTGGAGTATGGAAGAATCAAAATCCTTGGTCTAATCTCTCATGGTGGTTCGGCCTTGATGAAGAAGAAGAAAAAATGAAGATAACTTTTTAATTTCTCTTTCCTTTCATCTTTTATTTTAAATCATATATATATATATTATAATATTATAATAATTAATAATTTAATTATTTATTTAATAAATTAAAAGTCCAAAAATTCCTCTTCCATTCAAAAATTATTTATTTTTGAATTAATTTAATAATTTTGAATTTCTAAGATTTAATTACCAAAATACCCTTTTCTTTTAAAATGTTGACTTTTTGTTTTGACTTTTTTTAAGATTTAATTTTGAATTTCTTTTAAAATGTTGACTTTTTTTGTTAACTATTATATGTTGTATATATATATATCACATATATATTCCACTTTTTCCATTTTAAATCCCTTCATTTTTCATTTAAAACCATTAATTTAATTTATCCTTTTAAATTATAATTTATTTTATCAAATTTTCAAAAATTAGAAATTTTCAAAAATTTGGGTTATTACATGTATGGTGTATGGATGATATTTTAATAAGTTAAGAATTTAATAATATTTAGACTTGAAAAGGAGGTCGGTTTCAATGAACCGGGGACTATAGAGGTATTGGGTCATTCTCACCTTCCCCATGCATACCTAACTTTTCGAATCCAGCAGGGAGTTGGGGATTTCTTAGTAAACGAGTCATCCACCCATTTCTATTTTCTTGGCTTGTTCGAGTAGCGGCTCCATTTTATTTCAATTTAGGCTTGTGTTATCTAAGGCCTTGAGCCTAACAGTGCTGAAGTCGCAAGAACCATTCCATCGAGAGTGGGGGCAAAAAATTTTGACTCACAGTGGCGACTCCACTAGGGAAAATAATGGGGAGAAGGGATTTTCGCCCCCCACTCCCATTTGAAATTTGGATCAAACAATTTTAGGGCTTTAAAAGTTGAACCGGCTTATTTTAGGCCTTATGAAACTGAACCAATCTAATTAAAAGTTTTAAACTAGGTTTAAGCCATTAAGAATAAATCGATCTTGACTAGGCCTTAAGAGTCTACAGTTTTTCCCTGCTTGAACGATCTTGAATTCATTTAGAGAGTGAAAAACAATATGACTTTAAGCTGATCTTGGATGATGGAGGTTCTAGATCCGGAGGATTGATTTGGGTTCTAGACCCGAGATTGAATTTGGGTTCTAGACCCTAGACTGGATTTGGATTCTCGACTCTAGACCAAATTTTGGGTTCTTGACCCATAATTGAATTTGGGTTCTCAATCCAAAGCTGGATTTGGGTTCTCGATCCAAAACTGAATTTGAGTTCTCGACCAAAGACTGAATTTGGGTTCTCGACCCAATGCTAGATTTGGGTTCTCAACTGGAGACTGGATTTTGGATTCTCAACCCAAGATTGGATTTGGATTTTTGACCCGAGACTGGATTTTAACTCTTGTAGCTTGACCGTCCCTTTGTCGTTTGAGAATTCTAGCTTTCTTCTAGCCAATTGGTCTCATTCTTTAATGGATTTTGCTGACCTTCTATCATCTGCGACTTTTGGCTTTCTTCTAGCCGATTGTTCCATTCTACAATGAATTATACTGACCTTCTATCATCTGGGAATTTTGGCTTTCTTCTAGCCATCAACATCACATCTTCTTCTTTCATAATAAATCTTCAAATATCGAGTCTTAACCCTTCATAATGGATCTTCATCCTCTGGACATCAGGTTTTCATCCTTTGAAATGGATCTTAATCCTTGGACATTTGTCCTGCATTGGCTTCAACTCTTCTAGCTGGACTGATCTTTTGTCTTTTACATCTTCATTGTTTTAGGGTTCTTACTTTCTTCTTGTTATGTTCTTTTTATTCTTCTTTTTGTAAAAATCAACTTTTTTTTAGACAGTCCTCATATCCTCTCTTTTCCCCCTGCATGGTAAAATATTAAAATTCTGAAAATATTTTATACACGCATAAAATCAAAAATTGAAAAGAGAAGCTTTGTCCCCTGTGTAGACTCAAACCAATGATTTTATTCCCATGCAGTCTCATATTGATTTTTGTATTCTGTCTGGATGCTTTCACAAGCCTGAATCTCTTCTTTCTTTTGTATTGGCCTTTCCATGCCCCTGATTCCATATCTACTTCTCAATGTTTGGTTCACAGTGTTTTGCTATTCATTTTGATAAAGAATGGGCAATACAAGACAATAAAATGTATTATGATATGCTCATGTATGCATGATATGTATGAATAATACTTATAGTGGCTCCATTGACTCATAGATTGAGGCAATCAGCTGAAGTACTCCCACTGATTCATTCCAGATGCTTGTTCAGATCTTGCATCAGAACAACAAAAGACTTTACATTTATGGCTTTATTTCCAAAATGTTGAAAACATGAGTGGTGAGGGCCCAAGCAGCATAGTTAGAGATATGAGAGATATCCATTTCAACACATTTGGTTACCAACTTCTTCACGACATGACCTTGCAAGTGATCCCATTTTTGCCCAATATATCCTCTGAGGTTTGACAATACAACATACTTTGTAATTTTTAAAATTTTAAACAGTGAACCTTTTAATTAATATTGATAATTGATAGTGTATAGAGATAAAAGTGACCTAGATAAATGATATAAGTAGAAAATAATGAATAGTAGATCTTAAAATTTAATGAAGAAATTATTTTTATAATTTTACAGGACTAAAACTTGAATTAGAATAAAAGGTTAATAGTGAGGGTGCACCATAGTTATTGCGAACATACCCTCACCTAATTAAACTATATATATACATGTGTGTGTGTGTAGAAATTTCTTTTCTCTTCTTCCATCCCCACGCCATCTACCACCACCATCATCATCTTCTCTATTTTCTTCTTCCTTCCATCAAATTAATCAAGAATCAAGGTGTTGTCCCAAGATAGAAACCAAGAGGGGAGGGGGGGGGAGTGAATTGGTTTGGCTTAAGAAATGAGGATTAATTCAAAAAATTCAAAGATTAAAAAGAAGTATAGAAGATGTAGAAGAAGATTAAGTAGAAGATTGAACATAAAGATTTATAGTGGTTTAGATTTACCTTAATCCTACATCCACTTCCTTAACAACTTGTTAAGGTTCCACTAGCTTTGAGTTTTTACAACCTTAACTCTAACTTGGTGTTTTCTCTAGCTCACACCAAACTACTTACAAAGGTTTAAGATCACTTCCTCACAACCCTTACAAGAGTTTTCCTAGGCTCACTCTCACAACCTAAGTGTTTCCAAGCTCACACTCAAACTTAAGATGGTGTTTAATGCTCACACCCAACACTCAATTAATACAAAATGTGATTTTGATGCAAAAGAAAGAAAGATGTTCAAGAAGGCTATTACAATAAAAAAAAACTTCTTAAAAATGAAGTTACATAAGGTATTTCTAGCCTTCAAGTTAAGAATTAGCCATTTGAAGTTGGGACCAACATGTTTGATTCTTGTCTTCCACTAATTTCTCTGCCAAAGCAATTTCCTGGTCGAATTTCTAAGGGTCCAGTCAAAAGTAGTGTGGTCCAGTCAGAATTATGCATGGTCCATTCGAAGTAATTGAAGTTTTGCTTAATGCTCTTCCAATGGTTGGTCCACATGGCTTCCACTTATTGAGTGGAGATCCAATGGCTTCTGACTTCAGTAATTTTTAAATAGTCCAGTGGGTCTTGCATCAGGTATGGTCGGACTTGCCTTAGTCCATCTAATTTTTGGGCGTACCCTTGACCTAGAAATCTACTGGATATTTTGGAGACAATTGGCTTGTATGGTATGGTTGAAATATCATTGAGTCTGATTTGACTTATGTGGTTCTCTGAGAAAATGGGAGTACTTCTGACCGTAAATCCTTCTGTGTGATTTGCCTCTTTTTGGTCATCAATGGACCAATCAGTCTTCTATGTGGTCCGATTAGACTTTTCATATTTCCTTCAAAAGAAATAACTTCCTACAAAATGAAACTTGGTGCAAGTGTTAGGTAAATTCAATTTGATTGCCTAAGATAAAAAAGAGGAGGATTTAGTTAACAATCTCCCCCTTTTTTACTTTGGCAATTCAATTGAATTTAAAACTTTAAAAGTGTATAACAAATGTTTAATATGCTCCCCCTTAATGAATGCTTCATTTGAATTAATTATTTTACAATGTCTTTGTTTAATTTTCTATTTCAAATTTAATTAGTTGTTGCGCTCAAGTTAAGTACTACTACAAGCGTCACTCGCAAGTATACGAGGTAGTTGTAGCAAAAGTGATCACCCCAATGTCGTCTCACAAGGAAAGTGTACTTCGTAATAGCTTGATTGACAATTAATTTAAAAATGCAAGTTTGTGCATTGTTTGGAATGGGGTTTTAAAACAATTAAAACTAAAAGTAATGGAAGTGATGGTTGTACAAGATCAAATCGATTCTTGGGAAGGTGCCTAGGGTTATAGGTCCATTCAATCAAAGCTCAATTCTCTTGTCATCCATTAACTTAACCTTGTAATTAATTTATTTCTTAAGTTTAATTATTCAATTACCAATTCATTAGTTTTCACATTTATGAATCAACAACAACCAATTGTTTTACATTCGAAAATTAATAAACCCTAGAACTTATATTTCTAATTCATTCTTAGGGTAGTCGATTGCATAATTCTGATATCAAATTTTGCCTCTCGATCCTTAATTCAATATCTAAAGATCAATAGGTAGCTAATCTATCAACCTAGCATACAATCCAATGCAATCAACCAACAACAAGGTACATCAATGGAAATATCAAATCAAAGCATTCAATCAAATATACTACAAACCCTAGGCATTTATATTTAGCTCAACATCATCAATTTAAAACATTCATTCAACTCAATATAAATCAAATACAAATTGTTCATTGCAATATCAATTCTCTTAATACAACAAAAATAATATTGAAATGAATTAAAAGAGAGAATAGAAAAACCCCTTGTAGATGCCAAGAGTAGGATTACTAGTCTTCCTCCTAGCTTCACTTTGATGTATGATGAAGAACTAAAGCCCTCTTTAATGGTGATTCCCTTTTGCAATATGGAATGGAGCTTTCTCAAGTAACCAAACCTTCAATTGATTATGCCTTTGTAAGATGGAATGGAGCTTTCTCAAGTCACCAAACCTTTCAATAAAGCTTCTTCAACCCTCAAGAGCTTGTTAACCCACTTTATCCCAAAGAACCACATTGAAGCTTTTCAATGGAAGATGGAGAAGATGGAGAGGATAGAAATGGAGAATGAAGATGAAGGGACAAGGAGAGTGTCACTCTCTCCTACAAAAACTTGTGTTTCTCCACTCTTTTCTTTGTTTTTTTCTCTTTCTCCTTTCTTTTTCCAAAAACCCTAGCCGTCTCCCCCTCTCAAATCGACCTCCCCTCTTGTTTCGTGCAAAAGAATTTATATATATTAAGGGTGACAGGGCCAAGCTCCTGGCCGTGTCATGTGACATGGCCAGTCGCCTTCTGCCTTCTTTCTTTTCTTTCATTGTTCTTTGGATTTTGCTCTTTAGGTGAGACACGACCAATGGCTTGGCTGTGTCTCTTGCCAGTGTCAGTCACTGCTTCAATTTCTTTTAGGGACACTGCCAAGATAAGGGTGACATGGCCATGTCTACCAATTTTTCCTTAGACATGGCCAAGCTTCAAGCGACAAGGCAAAGGTTCGAGCGACATGGCCAAGATGGTGCTTGTGTTCAACACTGCTTCTATTTTCATATGATTTTATTTTCTTAGGATGAAACACGGCCAAGACAATGAGTGTAATGTTTAAAATTTTAAATACGAAACTTTTAAATTAATAGTGATAATTAATAGTGAATTGTGCTATGAGTGATATGGATAAGTAATGTAAATAGTGAATCTCAATTTTTACGGTCTTATGAGATTTAAAATTGAATTAGAATCAACGGTTAAGAAAGAGGTGCACCATTACTAAGATGAGATTGGCCACACTAGATTGAGCTGTTTATATATGTGTGTGTGTGTGTTTGTATGGATAGGTGTAAGAGTGTAGAAATTTCTTTTTTCTCTTCATCATTCATGTTCAGCACCACCTTCACCATCAAAAGTCCTTCTTGCTTCCTTCCTTCCAAGATTTTGATAAAAAACAAAGAGCAAACAATGTTTAGTTATAAGTTTTGAGAAGATTAAGATAGAAAGTTGAGATTATTAACAAGTAAGTAGAGAAAAGTAGAGTTAAAGAGGTATGTGTTTATGTATTTTCATTTACCAATATTTATTTTTCTTTGAGTTTCATGTTTAAATTAGTTTATTAGGTCATTTAGAAGAGATATTTCCTAAATATTGGATAAATGAATTATTGTATGATATAAGTAGAATTTGAAGTTGTGGATGTTGTTTTTCTTAATTTTGAATGATGATTGTGAAAGTTGATGAGTATATCATTTGTTAAATACTTGATTAATTAAAGTTTTAGTAAGGTATTAGATAAATTCTTTCCATGTCAAAACTTTGATGTTGATTCATTTTTATCTTCGATCTTCATTATATTTGTGTTTTATGAAGTTACAAGTGTAAAATACATGATTTTAAGATGCCATGGGAGTGGTTTTAAGGTGCCATGGGCATCGGATCGAAGTTCAGATTGTTAAACGAAGAATTACTCTGAAAACAGTCCCAAAATCAATGCCACGGTCGTGGCCACTGAGATGCCACGACCGTGGGATTGAAAGTGATTCTGTTTATTCAAAAAATTTCAATAAACAGAGGAGTTTTATATGCCACGACCGTGGCCTTGGAAGGCCACCGCCGTGGGGGTCTTCAACATCATTTTACAGCTTCATATTTTATCCCACGGGCGTGGGGTTGAGTTGCCATGATACCTAATTGATGTTTTTGACTTGTATTTTGTGATATACGGGCCTAGTATGAGGCTACTATGTTTATATTTATTACTTTTGTGTTGTGTAAGTGTTGAAAGTATGAAAAAGAGTGATACATGTTGAAATTGTGATAAATATATATAATACTAAATGTTGATGAAAGTATTGTTTCATTGAAATGATATATACAATTCAATGTTAACTACAGACTAATGAATTGCCCTAATCATACTGATTTTAGATCTAGCTTGGGATTGAATGGCTAGCGAAAAGGGAGGATATCCAAAGTGTTAGTGGGCACTTTGTGCAATCAATAGACACTCGGTGTCATCATATTCTGTGGGCATTCATGCCATAGTGGGCCGTTGGCCAAAATTCTATACAGCGGCATTCAATTGCCATCAGTGACCCGTTATCCAAATCTAGAATCTGAGTTCAGTGTGTTTGGGCATAATTAAAAATAGTTATCTAGAATGAAAATAATGTGTTATTCAATGTCAATAAATTAGACAATTCTGAACCTAATTGTATTTAGAATTTCAATTTATAATGAATTTAGTTTGCAAGTCGATGTTTCTAAATTACTTAATTGCTATATCTCTTTTATTGCTATATCTCTTTTATTTAAATTTTCTTGTATATTATAAATACATAAACACCACTAAGCTTTGCTTAGCGTGTTGGAATTATTTTCTAATGTGTAGATCAAACAAGAAGATTTGAGACCGCAGAGTGAGAGACTTACGTTCTTGGTCAACTGCATCATCAAGGTTCAATGAACAATATTGTAAATATTGTACTCGTTATGGTTCACATAGCAAAATTTTATAATTTTATATGACAGTTGTATTAGTTTGAGAGTAGTCTGAGAATTTGATAATAATGTAAGTCATTTAAGAGTTCTTTATAAATATATGGATATATGTAATATATGGATATATGTGTGGTCTATATAAAGCTTAAGAGTTGCATTAATGCTTAAAATGTATTATGACTTTATTTCTTTAGTATATTTTCTATATACATATATAGAACAATTGTGAATGTTAGGTGACATCTTCTATGTAGGTAAGTGTATGGTCTATGTAGGACATGTTACAATTATTGGTATCAGAGCAGTTTTAGACGATTCTAAGTTGTGAGTTAAAAGAAAAGAAAAGTACAACTGTCATTGCTATGTGAACTATATGATTGAACAAATGTTTGATGCAGTTGATATTTTTTTTTTATGTTTAAAGGTATTAGATTGCCTCTGAATCCCTTCAAGGTGCCAAGGATCAAGCTGCATCCTCACACAGTCAAGCTAGTGTGGTAAATCAGCAGCCATCGGAACCTTTTGCGGAACAAATTCCATTAGATCCTCAATTCGTGAGAAATATGGGGGAAATCCTTAGGCAAATTGTGAGAGTTACTCCTCCTACACAACCTCCACCGCCAGTACTCCAAAGATATCCTTTGGAGAGAATTAGAAAATTGGGAGCAGAAGATTTTAAAGCTCGTGACACTGATGAGTCTTCAGTAGCAGAGTATTGGATGGAGAGAATTGTGAGAGTTTTTGATATTCTGCATTGTACTGATGAGGAAAGATTAGAATGTGTAGTTTCCTTATTGCAAGAACAAGCTTTTGCCTAGTGGGATACAAAGCAGAAAGGTATACCTGCAGGTAGACTTACTTGGGCATTTTTCCAAGAAGAATTTAAAAAGGAATATATTAGTGAGATCTATTTGGAGGAGAAGCGTCGGGAATTTTTGTATCTTAAGCAAAGGCAATTATCTGTGTATGAATATGAGAGGCAGTTTGTTCGTCTCAATAAATATTTTCCAGAGTTGGTTGTATCTAAGGAAGAGAACTGTAAGCGGTTTGAACAAGGTTTGAATAGTCAGATTTGGGTGTATTTAATAGCAATGAGGATTAAGGAGTTTTCTACTCTTGTTAATGCGGCAGTCGCTATAGAAAATGAGATTAAACAAGCGCAGGGAAGAAAACAACAATTCAAGAAGGGATTTGCTAGTGAACAACAAGGTAGCCAGAAAAGACAGAAATATTCAAGCCCAAACTCAGGGGTTTAGCAGAGGAAGCGGAGCTAGTTTTCAGAAATCTAGAGGTGGGAGGTTTGGTGTGGCTTCAGGCTCTTCTTCAAGAATTGTTACTACACCTTGTCAATATTGTGGTAAGGGTCATGCAAGTAAAGATTGTTGGTTTCAAAAGGGGGCTTGTTTGAAATGTGGTTCTTTGGAGCATAAAATCAAAGATTGTCAAATAATAAAAGAATTAGAAGTTGTAGAAGGACAAAGTTCTGTACAGAGGTCTTAGTCAAACCGTAGGGCAGGTAGAGGTGGTCGACCCAGTGGTAGTCAGCAGAGAGGATCTGAAACAGTAGATAGACCTCAGACTCAAGGCAATGCTCCAGCTAGGGCTTATGCCATGAAAGCTGTGGAAGACCAGGATGCTCCTGATGTTGTAGTTGGTAAATTTTCTTTACTTGGTCTTGATGTGTATGCATTGTTAGATCCTGGTTCTACACATTCTTATATTTGTACAACTATAGCTTCAGGAAGGAAAATGTGTGTTGATAAACTTGATTATGAGATAGAAGTTACAAATCCCTTAGGCCATAGTGTGAAGGTAAATAGAGTAATTCGAAATTGTCCACTTAGAGTTCATGATGTGGAGCTTTCTGCTGATTTGATTGAACTACCATTCCATGACTTTGATGTAATCTTAGGAATGGATTGGTTGTTCCGACATCAAGTAGTTATGGACTGTTGTAGGAAAGCTGTAACTTTTAAGAGTCTGGGTTATGGTGAAATTGTAGTCCAAGGAGAAAAATAATTTTATCCTTCTAGTTTGATTTCTGCAGCTAAAGCTAGAAGGTTAATTAGGAAGAGATGTGAAGCTTATCTTGCTTATGTTAATGATACACGACATTCAAGCAAGGTTTTGGGAGACATACCTATAGTGAGTGAGTTTTCGAATGTTTTTCTAAAAGAATTACCTAGAGTACCACCAGAGAGAGAGGTAGAATTTGTTATTGATGTAGTTCTAGGTACAGCACCAATTTCTATTCCACCTTATAGAATGGCACCTTCGGAATTAAAAGAATTAAAGGTGCAACTCCAAGAATTGCTTGACAAAGGATTTTAAGATGCCATGGGAGTGGTTTTAAGGTGCCATGGGCGTGGGATCGAAGTTCGGATTGTTAAATGAAGAATTACTCTGAAAACAGTCCCAAAATCAATGCCACGGTCATGGCCACTGAGATGCCACGACTGTGGGATTGAAAGTGATTCTGTTTCTTCAAAAAATTTCGATAAAACAAAGGAGTTTTATATGCCACGACCGTGGCCTTGGAAGGCCACGATCGTGGGAGTCTTCAACATCTTTTTACAGCTTCATTTTGTATCCCACGGGCGTGGGGTTGAGTTGCCATGGCCGTGGATACCTAATTGATGTTTTTGACTTGTATTTTGTGATATACGGGCCTAGTATGAGGCTACTATGTTTATATTTATTACTTTTGTGTTGTGTAAGTGTTGAAAGTATGAAAAAGAGTGATACATGTTGAAATTGTGATAAATATATATAATACTAAATGTTGATGAAAGTATGTTTCATTGAAATGATATAGACAATTCAATGTTAACTACAGACTAATGAATTGCCCTAATCATACTGATTTTAGATCTAGCTTGGGATTGAATGTCTAGCCAAAAGGGAGGATATCCAAAGTGTTAGTGGCCAATCTGTGCCATCAATAGACACTCGGTGTCATCATATTCTGTGGGCATTCATGCCATAGTGGGCCATTGGCCAAAATTCTATACAGGGGCATTCAATTGCCATCAGTGACCCGTTATCCAAATCTAGAATCTGAGTTCAGTGTGTTTGGGCATAATTAAAAATAGTTATCTAGAATGAAAATAATGTGTTATTTAATGTCGACAAATTAGACAATTTTGAACCTAATTGTATTTAGAATTTCAATTTATAATGAATTTAGTTTGCAAGTCGATGTTTCTAAATTACTTAATTGCTATATCTCTTTTATTGCTATATCTCTTTTATTTAAATTTTCTTGTATATTATAAATACATAAACACCACTAAGCTTTGCTTAGAGTGTTGGAATTATTTTCTAACATGCAGATCAAACAAGAAGAGTTGAGACCGCAGAGTGAGAGACTTACATTCTTGGTAAACTGCATCATCAAGGTTCAATGAACAATATTGTAAATATTGTACTCGTTATGGTTCACATAGCAAAATTTTATAATTTTATATGACAGTTGTATTAGTTTGAGAGTAGTCTGAGAATTTGATAATAATGTAAGTCATTTAAGAGTTCTTTATAAATATATGGATATATGTAATATATGGATATATGTGTGGTCTATATAAAGCTTAAGAGTTGCATTAATGCTTAAAACGTATTATGACTTTATTTCTTTAGTATATTTTCTATATACATATATAGAACAATTGTGAATGTTAGGTGACATCTTTTATGTAGGTAAGTGTATAGTCTATGTAGGGGGTGTTACAATGAGACATGGCCAAGCTTCAAGCGACATGGCCAAGACGATCAGACATGGGCAAAGACATGGCCAAGACGAGCAGACATGGCCAAGCTTCAAGCGACATGGCCATGTCATGTGAGTGTGTCAAGTACTGCGTATTTTTTTTTCTTTCTTGGTTTCTTTGGTTTTGGTCTTTAAGTGAGACACGGCCAGTGGCTTTGCCGTGTCTCATGGGTGTGTCAAGCTCAGCCTTCATTTCCTTTGAGGTGACACGGCTAAGCTTGATTTGGCCTGGCCATGTCTTGCTTGATTCATGCTTTTCCTGCACTGTTTTGATCTTCCAAGGGAGTTTTTGCACTTTAACCTAAAACAAACACTTCAAA
Organism: Garcia nutans; assembly: GCA_947685225.1. Lineage (NCBI taxonomy): Eukaryota > Viridiplantae > Streptophyta > Magnoliopsida > Malpighiales > Euphorbiaceae > Garcia > Garcia nutans. The sequence continues at coordinate 61,490,051 of CANTUV010000031.1, forward strand.
CAAACTTTAAACAAAAATCAAATGAAACATTAACTAAAAACACATAAAAATCATACTAAAACAAGTACAAAAATGATCTAAACAACTACTCCACACTTAATTCCTTGCTTGTCCCCAAGCAAGGTTAAAATCAAAACACTAAACAAGATAAATTTTGTTAAGTTCAAGAGCTATAAGAATGCATCAAGACTTCCCTATCCCTAAGTCTGCAATCAATATCGAATCGAATAAAATCAATACCCATGCAATTAAGTGGTTTTCCATGCATAACCTATGTTGTCTCTCCCTCAACAACTCTTACAAGTGTTTGATCATGGTGGTGTTTACACTCATAACAATCAATGAAAGAATATTACCATAGGCTTGCTTATCAATCAAATCTCTACCACAAAATTACAATCAAGCATCAATTAAAAGGTCTTTCTTTTGGTTGTAATGGGGCTAAGGTAAAGGCATGACATTTAGGAAATGTGAGCTTAATCATTAAGTTCAAGAGCACTTCAAGAATGAAGTAACCATTCATATATATATACCCCAACAATTCCAAAACGCCTTCCACTCATGTACCCTTTGTCATTAAAGAGCTTTTTAAGGGAATTCACTTATTAAATCTTGCATTGATTATTCCCAAACATATTCCAACCCTTTCAACAAGAACATCAATTATTCTTATTCTTATTATTTTTTTATTTTTCTCTTCTTTTTTTTATTTTCTATTTTTTTAGGGTTTGCAACTAAATAACATAATAGTTTGCAATCTTAAACCTACTAAATTTAACCCCACACTTAATTCAACACAACATCCAGCCATAAACACTCTTAAAATTCTCTTGACCTAATGAAAGGGTAAGAGACAAAATAACATGATTCAAAGTTAGTAGTGTTGCGAAAAAGAAAGAAAAGGGAAAATGAAATAGGCTCAAAATTGGCTAACTAAGGTTGAAAATAGGGTTGGTCTTTCTAAGCCAAAGTGGGTTCACCTAATTGCCTTAATCATCTTGATGCCTAATTGAAATTTTTATGTAGTCTTAAAATGCATGTCAAAGCAAGTTCTAGCAATTCATCAATCAAAGATGTTCACTCACAACAATAATGATAAGTTGATGGCTCAATTCCTCACTAGTTTAAGGGCAATACAAGGGAAAAACCAACAAAATTGACAATAAGTACTAATTCTACTCAATTCTCAAATTCATGCTTCAAAAATTCAAAGGTCATCAATCAACAATTTATAACAATTGAACCTCCCAAAATTCATTTATTCAACGAAAAACATTACAATACTAAAACTTAAAACAAAAACAGGTTAAAAGTAAAAACACGAAATGCACCCCACACTTAAAGATTCACATTGTCCTCAATGTGAGCATGCATAAACTAAGAGAGAGTTTAGATGAAACCTGATTTCCATTGTTCCCATATACGATGTGTAGGGCTCCTTCCACCCATAATGCAATTGTCGCTCATGTCTGCAGGGTTGGATAGCATACAACTCCGAAGGATACCCGATGTATTGCTACGCCTAAGTAGCATTATTTGAAAACATGTGAAGGTCATCTTAGGGTAATCCTCCAGTGCAATAGGAACTTTGTAAAACCCTTTTTCATTGTGCAACATGGTTCTACCCGTTGTATGCTCTTCTTCACCACCAAGAGTAGAAGAGATGATTTTTGGGGACTCTTTAAGTTCAACCAAGTTTGGTTGGATCACTTCTTCATCCACTCTAACAATGTCAAGTCCAATCTCAACAATCTCAGCATCTAAAATTAGCTTACACTGCTTAATTTCTAAATTGGGAATTTCATGCTCTTCTTCTAAGGTCATAGTCATCCAAATCTTATTTTCACTATCTCCTTAGGAGTGCATATTATATATGTCAGAAAGTTGCTTACCTTGCTCCTCATCCTTCAAGCTACAAGGAAATGGAATTGGGGGCATATAAGGATTTGGAGGTTCATGCAATTTTTTTTGATGTTGATGCTTCCAAATTCTCCTCCTCCTTTGATTGAATTAACTCCTCTCTGTTTGGTTGTATCTCCTTACCATTTTCTTCTTGATTAGTACCTACATCAAAGGAATCATAAAATTTGTTATATATTACCTGTTCACTCCTCAAATTTGTGATTACCTTGACTTGCTCCAATTGGATAGGAAATTCCTCCTTTTGGTGTACTTGGAGTTGATGTGCCAGTTGCTCAACTTGAATTTCCACCCTCTTCAATGATTCCTCCAAAGAATCAAACCTCTCATTGCTCCCTTCCTGATTTTGTGTGCTTGAAGGTAAGCATTCAAATCGTCTTCCATTGTGGATTTCTTGCATTGATTCTGATTTTGTGCACTAATTTGAATGAAGGCATTCAAACTATCTTCCAAAGAGGGTTCCTTAAGTCGATCTTGATTTTGTGCGCTAGTTTGAATGAAGGCATTCAAACTATCCTCCAATGAGGGTTTCTTAAGGTAATCTTGATTTGAATATTTTTCTTGAGATTAAGAACTTCTTTGGTAAGGTTGAAAACAATTTTGAGGTGGAATGTGTTGCTGATTTTTCCAAGAAAAATTTGGTTGGTTTCCCCAGCTTAGGTTGTAATGATTGGAATATTGGTCATTTCTACCCATTTGGTGGAAACCATCAAAGCATCTTCTTCCTCTTGCCATTCTTGGTATCGTGCGAAACCGAATGAGCATGTATTTGCACTATGCCCTACATTGCCATATGCTGCACATATCTCTTCCTGTTGAGAAGGGGCATCAATTCCCTTTCATTTTTCAGCTATTGAAGCCTTCTTCTTGTGTTATTTAGGTGCCGCTATTTAGTTTAACAAAAAATTGATGAAGAAGAGAGTTTGATTCAAGTAAGTTTGAGTGTTTTTAGTATTTAAGTGTTTAGAGTTTGATAAAAGAATGTAAAAAACTAATATTGGAGGGTATTTATAGTGCTTAGGAAGAAAAATAGCCATCTATACCTGTTGGAGGCAAAATATGCACATTTTGATTGAGTTCCAATGGCTAGAAATTTTTAAATTCAGAGGTAAAGTCTAGTTGGACTTTGAGAGGTCCGGTGGTGAAATTTGAAAATTTTGAAAAGTATGGTCAAACTATGTAAATACCAAATGGAATTTAACTTTTAAGCATATTGGTCATAAAATTTTGAAAACTTCTAGTCGTACCATAGAAAGTACGGTCATACTTTTGCAGAAAAATGAAGTCAAGAATTTTCTAATAAGTGCGGTCAGACTAAAGGATGGCCAGATCGGGAAACTCTAAAAAACCAGATTTTTTCAAGGAAAATGATATTTTTAAAGTGAAGATACAAATATTTGATCAAAAAGAGATATTGATATTAAATTTTGGATCAAGTAAAGTAGATTTTTTCAATTAGTTTTGAGCTTAGGAAATTGTGCTCCCATCTAACATTCCTAAGTGTTATTTTATGAAGTTCAACCTTTCTTCATTTAGGGGTTTGGTGAATATGTCAGCAAGTTGGTTTTGTGTATCAATGAAATCTAGGACAACATTTTGGTTTTGGACATTGTCTCTTAAGAAATGATGCCTAATATCTATATGTTTTGACCTAGAATGTTGAATTGGATTTTTGGATAAATTTATGGCACTAGTGTTATCACACTTAATTGGAATGTGTTCAAAAGATTTTCCATAATCAAATAATTGTTGTTTAATCCAAAAAACTTGAGTATAACAAAAACTTGCAGCAACATATTTACCTTCTGCGGTAGATAGGGCAACCGATACTTATTTCTTACTAAACCAAGAAACTAGGCATTCACTAAGAAAATGGCATGCCCTGGTTGTGCTCTTTCTATCCAAAAGACTACTGGCATAATCGACATCCGAAAAGCCTAATATGTCGAATGATGTATTCTTAGGATACCAAAGTCCTAAATGCAATGTGCTATTTAAGTATTTCAAAATTCATTTAGTAGCATTCAAATGAGATTCCGTAGGACATGATTGAAATCTAGCACACAAACAAACACAATACATTATATCGGGTCTAGATGTGGTTAAGTAAAGTAAAGATCCAATAATACCTTGATATTTCTTCTCATCTACTACCTTACCACTTTCATCCTTGTCAAGCTTTAGAGATGCACACATGGGAGTTTTGATAGACTTGCAACCATCCATTCCAAATTTCTTGAGGAGTTCCCTTGTGTACTTGGATTGGTTAATGAAGATCCCATCTTTGCATTGTTTTATTTGTAGCCCAAGGAAGAATTTAAGTTCATCCATCATGCTTATTTCAAATTCCCTAGTCATACAAGAAGCAAATTCTTTCCACAAGGATTCATTAGTAGAACCAAATATAATGTCATCAACATAAATTTGCACAATAAATATATTATGCCTATTCTTTTTAACAAAAAGAGTTGTGTCAACTTTGCCTTTTGAAAAATCATTTTCAAGCAAATATGCACTAAGTCTATCGTACCAAGCTCTTGGAGCTTGTTTCAATCCATATAGTACTTTTGTAAGTTTAAAAACATGATTTTAAAATTCATAATCTTCAAAACCAGGAGGTTGTTCAACATAAACTTCTTCATTGATAAATCCATTTAGAAATGCACTTTTAAAATCCATTTAAAAAAGTTTAAAATTCATGTGACATCGAATGCAAGTAGTATCCTAATAGCTTTTAATCTATCAATGGGGGCAAATGTCTCATAATAGCCTATGCCTTCCTTTTGGTTATACTATTTGGCTGCCAATATAGCTTTTTTTCTAGTGATGAGACCATTTTCCTCAAGCTTATTCATATATACCCATTTACATCCAATAATTGGATAATCCTTAGGTCTAGGAACAAGTTCCCACACATTATTTCTCTCAAATTGGTTGAGTTCATCTTGCATAGCAATCACCTAACATTCATCATTAGGAGCCTTATCAATTGTCCTCTGCTCAATTTGAGAAACAAAAGCAAAATTAACGTCTAAGTGTTTAAGTTTAGATCTAATAGTTACTCCCTTTAATGTTTCACCAATGATGAGTTCTTTTAGATGATCTTTCCTGTATTCCCAATCCTTAGGTAGCTCTTGAGTCTTCTCATCTTGTTCATCATGATTATTCTTTGGGGCATCAATTTGTTCAAGAGAACCTATAAAATCATCAAGAACACTACCTTTCCTTTGATCAAGTTTAGAAGATTAATCAAAAACAACATGCATTAATTCTTTAACCACTAGAGTTCATTTATTGAATACTCTATATGCTTTGCTAAATGATGAATATCCTAAAAATATGCCTTCATCCGATTTGGATGAGAATTTTCCAAGATTGTCCTTGGTGTTTAATATAAAGCATTTTCATCCAAATACTCTAAGGAATGAAATTCTGGGTATTCTTTCATTCCATAGCTCATAAGAAGTTTTGTTTATCAAAGGTGTTTTATATACAAGATTTGAAATGTAACAAGCAGTATTAATGGCTTCTGCCTAAAAGTAAGATGGTAGTTCATACTCATTGAGCATTGTCCTAGCCATTTTAACTAAAGTTCTATTTTTTCTTTCAACCACACCATTTTGTTGTGGTGTTTTAGAAGCTAAAAAGTTACGTTAAATGTCAAGTTCATTTCAAAAGTTTTCAAAATTTACATTTTCAAATTCTTTGCCATGATTACTTCTAATAGATGTGATCACATAGCCTTTTTCATTTTAAACTCTTTTAGCAAATATTTTCAAATGGTTAAAGGCTTCATTCTTTTGAGCTAGGAAATTTACCCATTTAAACCTTGAGTAGTCATCCACAAGTACAAATGCATATAATTTTTCACCTAGGCTAGCAACTCTATTTGGTCCAAACAAATCTAAATGAATAAGTTCCAAAGGTCTAGATGTACTTACAATATTTTTTGATTTAAATGAGCTTTTATGTTGCTTGCCAAATTGACAAGGTTCACATGTTCTATCTTTGTTAAATTTGACTTTGGGAAGACCATCAACTAGCTCTTCTTTACTAATGCATTGCAAATGATCCATACTAGCATGTCCTAACCTTCTATGCTACAACCAAGCATCATTATAAATAGAAATCAGACATTCAAATGCATTGTTGGAATTTATGTCAATTCTATATATGTTACTAATTCTAGCTCCTTTGAATGCAATTTCACAATTTAAATTTGTAACTTTGCATCCTTTGGAATAAAAATTTACATTATATCCTTTATCATACGATTGACTTACACTAAGAAAATTGTATTTCAACCCATCAACAAGCCAAACATTTTCAATCAAATTTTTATCAAGCATGCCAATGGAACCAATGCCAATTATTTTACATTTAGCATTATTTCCAAAAGTAACATTACCTCCATGCTTATAAGTGAGAGTTGTAAAAAGCTTTGCATTCCCCATCATATGCCTTGAACATCCACTATCCATAAACTAGGAACTCTCTTTGAAAGTAGATTTTAGACATACCTACAAAAGCAATAATGTTTATCTTCTTTCATATACCCAAATGAAGTTGAAATAAGCCTTCTTAGTATAGAAAAATTACAAGTGAGCCTTCTTAGTACAACAAAATGTGCTCTTATGACCAAATTTCATACAATATGTGCATTGATACAATATTCTACACTTTTGCACTTTTCTATTTAAATTCAATGAGCTATGCACACAATTATTAGTATAAGTTGGTTTTTGTGCATTTTTGTGTTTGTGTTCATGCCTAATGTACATGAAGGCATGATTTGCTCTTGGAACCTTAGTTCTGGATTTTTGTGTACCCAATGCAATCTTTTTTGGATTTTTAGGCTTAGTTTGTGCGTTGGTATTCTTTACAACTTCAAAACTAGAGGTTTGAGTTGTAGATGCTTTTACAAATATGGATGTTCTAGATGTGGTATTGGATGATACATTGAATCCTAAACCATGTTTCAAGGAAGGTGACCTTTGATTATCAATTAATGTATCTAATGCTTCTTTTCCTTTATGAAATTTTGAAATTGATTCCTTAAGTTCCTTTAGTTCATGCTTCAAAATTTCATTTTCCTTGATCACATTTTCTAAGTTATGTGAATCTTTATTCATTGTATCAAGTGATTTCAACAATTGTTCATTTGAGGTCTTTAATTCTAAGGTAGAATTTTTTAAGCTAACAAAGTCTTTTACTAGCTTAGAGCATTTATCCTTATAAAATTTCATCTTAGAAAAATATTTTTCTATCATAAGATTCATATGTTCAATCATATCATTATCATTTAAAGCATTATCATTGTATTCAATTAAATTCAAAGGTTGAGTACCTACCTCATTGGAGTCTTTTTCATCCTCAATCGCCATGAGATATAGATTAGCAATTTCTTCCTCATCTTCTTCTTCTTCTTCTTCACTTGAGGAAGAGCCATCCCATGTAGCTTTGAGTGATTTCTTCTTTTCTTTATCCTGTTTCTTTTTATTCTTCAATTTGAAGCAATCCGACTTGATATGCCTGGATTTGCCACATTTATAGCATTTTACTTCATTCTTTTTATCTTTGAAGGAAGTTTTAGAAAGTGTACCTTTGTTAGTTTTCAATCTTCTCTTTCTCTTCCAATCATTCATCCTTTTAGAAAACTTTGCCATTTCTTCTTCATCATCACTATCTTAATTTCTTGAGCTCTCAACTTCTTTGATTGCTTTGAGAGATATTATTTTCCTCTTATCCTTCTCACTTTGTTCTTCATCTCTTTCTGTGTGCAATTTGAAGGTGAGTAGTTTTCTGACAAGTTCATCGGTTCTCAAGGAACTTAGATCATGAGCTTCTTATATTGAAGAAACCTTAGACTCAAAGTTCTTCTTACCTCCAAGTGCTTTCAAGATTTTTCTATTGACTTCATCTTGATCATATATTTTGCCATATTTCTTTAATTCATTAATGATGGCAAGCAATCAATTTGTCATGTCGATAGCTTTTTCACTGGGCTTCATCTTGAATAGCTCATACTCATATATATACATTTGTTTCTTAGTGAGCCTCACTTGGGAAGTACCCTCATGATAGTTCTCAAGAGTTTTTCAAATGCAATGAACACAACTGAGATGTTTTACTCTCCCATCTTCTTCTCTTGAAATAGAATTCAACAAGATGGAGGCTGCCCTATGGTTTTTGAATCTATCTTTTATATTGGCATTAGACCATTGTGATTTGGGAAGAGGAACTTGGACACCCCCATCTTCATGTGTACGAGGCTTCCACTCACTTTAAACATAATCCCAAAGCTCTATTCCCTCACTATCTATAAATAAAAATATTTTGTGTTTTCAATAGGAATAATTAGTTCCATCAAAGTATGATCTAAGAAGAGAGTTAAGATTTCCATGAGAGGATGAAGAAGAGGTTGCCATTTTGGATCAAATTTCAGAATTAAGTTTAAGAAATTGACAAGCTCTGATACCAATTATTGTCCCAATATAGCAACCAAGAGGGGGGGGGGTGAATTGGTTTGGCTTAAGAAATGATGGTTAATTTAAAAAAATTCAAAGATTAAAAAGAAGTATAGAAGATGCATAAGAAGATTAAGTAGAAGATGGAACATAAAGATTTATAGTGGTTCAAATTTACCTTAATCCTACATCCACTTCCTTAACAACTTGTTAAGGATCCACTAGCTTTGAGTTTTTACAAGCTTAACTCTAACTTGGTGTTTTCTCTAGCTCACACCAAACTACTTACAATGGTTTGAGATCACTTCCTCACAACCCTTATAAGAGTTTTCCCAGGCTCACTCTCACAACCTAAGTGTTTCTAAGATCACACTCAAACTTAAAATGGTGTTTAATGCTCACACCCAACACTCAATTAATACAAAAAGAGATTTTGATGCAAAAGAAAGAAAAATTTTCAAGAAGGCTATTACAATAAAAAAAACTTCTTAAAAATGAAGTTACATAAGGTATTTATAGCCTTCAAGTCAAGAATTAGCCGTTTGAAGTTGGGACCAACATGTTTGATTTTTATCTTTGACTAATTTCTCTGCTAAAATAATTTCCTAGTCGGAATTCTAAGGGTCCAGTCAGAATTATGCATAGTCCGGTCGGAGTAATTGAAATTATTATTAATGCTCTTCCAACGGTTGGTACACATGGCTTCCACTTATTGAGAGGAGATCCAATGACTTTTGACTTGAGTAATTTTCAAATAGTTCGATAGGTCTTGCATCAAGTTCAGTCGGACTTGCCTTAGTCCGTCCAATTTTTAGGCGTACCCTCGACAGGGAAGCCTACTGGATATTTTGGAGAAAATTGGCTTGTATGGTCCTGTCAGAATATCATTGAGTTAGGTTGGACTTATGTGGTACTCTGAGAAAATGGAAGTACTTTCGACCGTGAATCCTTTTGTGTGATTTGCCTCTTTTTTTCATCAATGGTCCGGTCGATCTTCTTTATGGCCTGATCAAACTTTTCATATTTCCTTCAAAAGAAATAACTTCCTGCAAAATGAAACTTGGTGCAAGTGTTAGGTCAATTGAATTTGATTACCTAAGATAAAAAAATAGGAGGGTTTGCTTAACACAAGGAAAATTAATCTTTTGTTATAAATTTTTAAGAGAATTAGCTAGAGCAGGTAAGATTATTAATAAGTGATTAAAGAGAAAAAGAGGGATTTTGAAGAGGTATGTGCTTATGTATTTTAATTTGCAAATATTTGAATTTCTATGAGTTTTAATGTTTGAATTGGTTGATTGAGTCATTTATAATGAATTATTTCTTGAAGTATTGATTAAATGGATTGATGAGTGAAAAATGGATTAAATGAACTTATATGTCATGAGTATGATTCTTAATTCAACCTTTATAAGAATTGGATAGTTTGACATTGTTTTTAGCCATGAGTGATGGTTGAAGATTTGATTAATTGAAGTTTGAGTAAAGTATTTGATATAAACTCTTTTTATGTCAAAAATTTGGTTTTGATATATTTTAACTTAGATCTTCAATATGTTTGTGTTTTATGAAGTTAAATGTGTAAACTACATAATTTGGGATGCCACATGCATGGCTTGGAGGTACCATGGGTGTGTATTGAAGTTAGGACTGCTGGAGGAAGAATTACTCTGAAGGCAGACCGAAAACCAATGCCACATGTGTGGTAATTGAGTGCCACGATAGTAGGATTGAAAGTGAGGCTGCTTGTTTAAAAATTTTAATGAAATAGTGTCGTTCAGAATGCCATTGCCGTGGCCCTTGAGTGCCATGAATGCGAGGGTCTACAAAGGTATTTGGCAGCATTGTTTTGTATTCCACGTGCGTGGGGTTGAGATGCGATGACCGTGGGGGTACTTGGATGATGTTTTTGGCTTGTATTTTGTGATATACGGGCCTGGGATGAGACTTGCATGTTTATGTTTCTTATCGTTGTATTGAAAATTCATGTTTGTGTGTTAAAAGTATGTAAAAGAGTAATAAACTTTGGATATGTGACAAATATGTGTAATACTAAATGTTGAACAAAGCATTGTTCCATTGAAATGATATACATAATTCAATGTTAACTAAAACTAATGAATTGCCCAAACCATACTGATTTTAGATCTAGCTTGGGATTGAATAGCTAGCCAGAGAGTGGATATGTAACACCCCCACATCCAATGCACACACACTACAACTACAACCATGTAGCATAAGTGCACCAAACATAGGGATGCTACGGTTTTCTTCAACATTCAAAACATTTAAATAGATACAATACTATTATCATTATATAATATAGAAAAGTAGATCATTTACTTTTAAAATAAAACACATTAGATATATATATACATACATATAGTTATTTCACAGCGGAAGTCATAAAATTTTTACATATTTGAAAACACTTAATTCCATATTTACAAATATACAGATATGTACATTTAATCAATACTTTACAAAATATAAAAAGAGTTATACATGATTGGCAAATCCCCTTTGATCTTTAAGTCTCCAAAATCAACTCTTCAATGTCTACCCTCACTCGGTCTCGAAGAGCTCTCGGGTTCGATTCTAACAGTTCTATCACCTGCGCGATTAAACACTATCGCGCTAAGCCAAGGGCTTAGTAAGATAATCATGCTAATGATATGACTTCGTTCAATGCAATATCATTTCTCAAACCATAATATATATGTAACATCATATATGCAAAATTAACAATATACTTTCACATTACATATCACATTTTATTATCTTTTCATATACCTCATTAGTATTCATTTAATCATCAATACAAAGCAAAACAAACATCATTCATGACTCACATTAACCATAGACAAGCATGGGCCCAAGACACACTAATATGCCATTCAATTTTCAGAGTTAATGTTTTGGTTCTATCATCACATTTATCAATATCAATATCATAGACCCAACTAGGCTTCAAGGATTAAGTTCAACCAAGCTTCAAGGGGAGCAAAGCATGCTAAGCTTCTACCCAACTTGGCTTCAAGAACTAACCCAACCTAGCTTCAAGGGTGGTAACATCTCAATTAGGCTTCAAGGATTCAATCCAACCTAACTTCAAGAGATTGTTACTATCATTAGGCATGCCACCAATAACATACTCTGAAAATGGAATAACACATTAGCCACACAATTCATTTACATATCAATTATCATTTCCATTCTCAATTCTCATCAACATTTAGGCAAACATGCCTTCATTCTCTTAATATTATCATCATAGCCAATAACAATGGCCTCACATTTCATTTCACAATATAACACTTCATTATTCAAGTGTATACTTATCTCATCCATGATCACATTATATCTCATATAGCATCATTCATCATAGCCAAACACAATGGCATTGTCTCATATCATATCTTATTTGAATTATCATTTCATCTTTGATACAACATTTCAAGGTACATTACTCATAAAATACAATACCTTTCACAATGCATAACATAACCTTGTTTAAATCTCAACAATGCAATTAGGGCAAAGAACAACTTATATGATTCATAGCTTTAGGATCTTCCATATGCATTTGATTAGTTCATTCATTGATTCAAGTGTGTTTAAAGTGTTTTAGGGTTAGGTTTAAGAACCAACCCACCTTTGAAGAACCAAAAAAATGCAAAAAGAACAAAGAAACAAAACCCTAACCAACTCATTTGATGGACACGGGCAGCACACATGAGGGACACGGCCAAGCTTGTGGCCGTGTCTCTCAATTCAACTTTGGCAGTAGCAAACACGGCTTAGGGACACGGCCGTGTCTCTTCAACCAAAACTCACAGTAGCTCACACGGCCTGGGAACACGGCTGTGTCACCCAAAAATTAATCCAACACGTCCAAAATCATATGACTTGGCCGTGTCTCACATGGCCTTTGGCCGTGTCTCCCAAAACCAAAACCCTAATTGTAACCAACTCTCTTCCAAATGCATTAAAACTCAATATACATCATACCACTATCAATCTTCACTTATTTTTCCATAATCACAACCAAACCAACACAACCTCCAATTTTTAACTTACAATCAACTCTAACACTTATAAACACACATCAACACACTAAATCATCATCTCAACAATTCTCAATACACCTTAACCACAATTTCCAAATTAATAAAAGAAAACAAGAAATTACTTACCTAAAGTGAAGAAATTCCACAAATCTTCAACTTGATTCTTCAATTCTCCCTTCAATCTTGATCTTACTATCAAGAACACTTCTCCTTCCCTTTTGCTAATGGAGAGCCGGCCACTACCATCAAGAGGAAGAGAAAATGATCAAGAATCACAAAGTCAATCTTCCTTTTAATCTCCACCACAAAATTTCCAAAAGTAAATTACCTCAAGGCCCTTAACCATATAACTAACCTTTTGTCTTATATGAGCCCATATATGAACTTTCACACTCAACAAGAAAATATCTTCTTCCACTAACCAACACTTTGACTCTCCCTTTGACCATTTTATATGTTATATATATCACAATATACACAACATATAAACTTGTCTCTAAACCCTAAATTCTTTCCCAAAACACTTATACTTTTCTTTCTCAATTTAAACCAACAATCCAATAACAACAACAACAACAACATGCAAAACTTCTAGGGCATAAATGAGGATATTACAATTCTCTCCCTCTAAAAAGAAATTTCGTCCTCGAAATTACCTGATATCAAGGCCGAAACAGCTGAGGATATTGCTTTCGCATGGTTTGCTCATTCTCCCAAGTTGCTTCTTCTTTTGCATGATTCTTCCAAAGAATTTTCACTAATGGCACTCTTTTGTTCCTCAATTCTTTCACTTCCCGTGCCAAGATAGCAACTGGTTCCTCTTCAAATGTCAAGTCTGGGCTCACTTCAATAGATTCAAATGGCAACACATGAGATGGATCCGACCTGTACCTTCTCAACATAGAAACATGAAACACATTATGAATACGATCCAACTCAGGTGGCAAAGCAAGCCGATAAGCCACTAGCCCAACTCTTTCCAATACTTCATACGGTCCAATGAAACGAGGACTTAATTTCCCTTTCCGACCGAACCTCAAAATTTTCTTCCAAGGAGATACCTTCAAAAATACCTTATCCCCAACATCAAACTGAATGTCTCTCCTCTTCAGATCTGCATAGGACTTCTGTCGGTCTGAAGCTGCTTTTAACCTGCTCCGAATCAACTTCACTTTCTCTTCAGTTTCTTGAATCAAATCAGGCCCAATCAACTTGCTATCACCAAGTTCACTCCAACAAAGAGGTGTTCTGCACTGTCTGCCATACAATGCCTCGAATGGGGCCATTCCGATGCTGGATTGGTGACTGTTGTTGTAAGCAAACTCCACAAGAGGTAAGAATCTATCCCAACTTCCAGAGAAATCGATGACACAGCTTCTCAACATATCCTCAACAATCTGTATCACCCTCTCAGACTGTCCATCCGTCTGTGGATGAAAAGCAGTACTGAAGTGTAGTCGAGAACCCAAAACTCTGTGCAAACTCTTCCAAAATCTTGAAGTAAACTTGGGATCTCGATCAGACACCAAAGAAGTTGGAACACCATGCAATTTCACAATCTCCTGGATGTACAGCTCAGCCAACCTCTCCAAAGAATAATCCATCCGAACTGGGAGGAAATGAGCTGTCTTAGTCAATCTATCCACAATCACCCATATGGCATCATGTTTCTTTTGTGTCAAAGGCAAACCAGACACAAAGTCCATGGTCACTCTATCCCACTTCCATTCTGGCACTGACAACGGTTGAAGCAACCCAGTTGGAACTTGATGCTCTGCTTTAACCTTCTGACAAGTGAGACATTTCGATACAAACTCAGCAATGTCTCTCTTCAACCCAATCCACCAATAATGCTGTCTCAAATCATGATACATCTTCGTATTACCCGGATGCATAGCAAATAAAGACTGATGAGCTTCCTCTAAAATGATCCTCTTCAAGTCAGCATTATCGGGTACACACAATCTATTCTTAAACCATAGGCTCCCATCATCCTTCACAACAAAATCTCTAGTCTTTCCACTCTCACAATCTAAAACAATCTTCTGAATCTTCTTATCAGCTAACTGAGCCTTTTTGATCTGATCCAACAAAACAGGCTTCAATTGTAACTGTGCCAATAATGCACCATCATCACAAGGTACAAAACTGGCACGCAATGCTCTCAACTCAACAAGCAACGAGAGCGAGTAAACTGTTAAACCAGCTAAAGACTTCCGACTCAAGGCATCAGCAACCACATTTGCTTTACCTGGATGATAATCTATCAAACAGTCGTAGTCTTTAATCAATTCTAACCATCTACTCTGCCGAAGGTTGAGCTCTTTCTGAACACCCAAATACTTCAAACTCTTGTGATCAGTGTAAATGAAACATTTCTCCCCAAACAGATAATGGCGCCAAATCTTTAATGCAAAAACAATGGCAGCCAACTCCAAATCATGGGTAGGATAGTTAAGCTCATGCGGTTTCAACTGTCGAGATGCATAAGCTATAACTTTCCCTTCCTGCATCAATACACACCCCAAACCTCTATGTGAAGCATCACTGTAGATCACATAGCGTTGGCCTTCTACAGGTAAAGTGAGAACAGGCGCTTGAGTTAACAAATCTCTCAACTGTTCAAAACTAGCCTGACACTGATCTGTCCACAAAAACCTCACTCCCTTACGAAGCAATCTGGTGAGTGGAGTAGCTATCAAAGAAAATCCTTTCACAAACCGCCGGTAATAGCCTGCCAAACCCAGAAAACTTCTAACCTCTGTCACAGACTTGGGTGGACTCCAATTCAAAATGGCTTCAACTTTACTCGGATCAACTCTAATGCCTTCTGCTGAAACAATATGTCCGAGAAAAGCTACCTGATCCAACCAGAACTCACACTTCGACAATTTGGCAAATAGTTGCTTCTCTCTCAAAATCTGCAACACAATCCGCAGATGCAAATCATGTTCCTCTTCATTCCTCGAATACACCAGAATATCATCGATGAAGACCACTACAAACTGATCCAAATAGGGCCTAAACACCCTATTCATCAAATCCATAAAAGCTGCAGGTGCATTCGTCAGACCAAAAGGCATAACTAAAAATTCATAATGCCCATACCTGGTCCGAAATGCAGTCTTCGGAACATCTTCAGCTCTGACTCTCAGCTGATGGTACCCAGATCTCAAATCAATTTTAGAAAACACAGCTGCATCCTTCAATTGATCAAAGAGATCATCGATTCTAGGCAAAGGATATTTATTCTTAATTGTCACCTTGTTCAATTGCCTATAGTCGATACATAACCTCATGGTACCATCTTTCTTCTTCACAAACAGCACTGGAGCTCCCCAAGGAGAAACACTGGGGCGAATAAATCCCTTATCCAACAGCTCCTGTAATTGCACTTTTAACTCTCTTAGTTCTGCTGGTGCCATTCTGTAAGGAGTAATCGAGATAGGAGTGGTACCAGGCAACAATTCAATACCAAACTCCACCTCTCTCTCAGGCGGCAATCCTGGCAACTCCTCAGGAAAAACATCAGGGAACTCTGCAACTGTGGCAATGCTATCAATAGGAGAACTTCTTACTCTAGTATCTATCACATGAGCAAGATAAGCTTCACATCCCTTTCTAATCAATCTCCTGGCTGCAACAGCTGAAACAAATGAGGAGGCTAACTGTTCCTGCTCATTAGATACTATCACCTCTCTACCATCACTAGTTCTCAAAGAAACAATCTTCTTTTTACAATCCACCACAGCTCCATGTCGAGATAGCCAATCCATGCCTAAAATCACATCATATTCCTTAAATGGCATCTCAATCAAATCCCCAAGGAACTCCTCACCCTGCACCCTCACTGCACTATCCCGATGCACTTTACTCACAATCACACTATGCCCTAACGGATTTGTCACCAAAACATCAAATCCTAGGGACTCAGCATGCACATCAAACACAGGCAATACAGATGCACTAATATAAGAATGGGTGGAACCCGGATCAATCAAAGCAAGTACTGCAGTATCAAATAAAGAAAAAGTACCAGCTATGACCGCCGATGCATCCGGCTGTCTCTGCATAACATACATCCTCTGGGAAGAACCAACCTCCTCCGGTCTAGTTTCCTTGGATGTAGCACCACCTCTAGAACTGAACCCTGCTCTACCACCTCGGCTGGCACCTCTGCCTCCTCTACCTCCCCTCACACTGGCTCGAGAAGCGGCAGAATCAACTGGCATAAACTCCTGTCTCTCCGGACAGTCTCTCACAAAGTGATCCGGTGACCCACACCTGAAACAAACCCCTGCAACACCAGCCTTCCAACAAGGACCACCATGTGGCCTCCCACAATGGATGCAGATAGGTAAGGTGGATCTCTGAACCATAGGGGTCGGAGCACTTGCCACTGAAGCTGCAGGTCTATATCTTTGCCTTTGGAACTGCACTGATCTACCTGCTGGTCTCTGGCTCCTACTACTCCGAGGAACAAAGCTTCCTCTACCCCTCTTTGCTAAAGAAGACCCTGCCTCAAACTGAGGCCTTCTCACTCTGACCTCTTCCTCTGATGCAGCTGCAATCACTTGAGCCCTTTCTACATCTCGAGCTGCTGCCACTAGCTGGGAGAAATCGTGATATCTAGACCCGGCCACTAAGCACATGATAGAGGGTCTCAATCCCTCCTGAAACCTCCGGCATCTATCTATCTCATCAGCAATAATGCCACCAGCATAATGACTCAATCTAATAAACTCAACCTCATATTCAGTTACAGTCTTGCTATCTTGCTTCAAGCTCAAGAACTCCATCTTCTTCATATCCTTATACTCCCTTGGAGTATACTTCAACTCAAATTCTCTCAAGAAATCAGTGTAAGACAGTGTTGGAGGATCATCCATAGAATGGGGCACCGTCTTCCACCAATCGTAGGCATCCTTCTGAAGCAAAGATCTTGCATAGTCAAACTTTTCCTCTGAGGTGGCTTGCAACTGAACAAATACTCTCTGAACTCTGTCAAGCCACTGTTCTGCCACAGCTGGATCAACTGTGCCTAAGAAATCCTCCGCTCCATATTTCCTCAGTTTATCATAATGCCTTACTGGTACTGAAGGCTGAGGGGGTGGTGGCTGTGGTTGCACAGGTGCTTGTCTCATAGCTTCCATCATATTCCTAAACCAGGCTGGCGGAACCTCATCACCTACTGGTCTACCCGACCCAGAAACAGGTGCCTCACCAGCACTATCAACCCTAGCTCCATCCTCAGGAGCAACACTCTCCTCACTACCCTCAACCGATTGTCTCAAATGAGGATCCATCAACACCTACACTGCAAACACAAAAAAAGACACACCTTATTAAAGATCAGAGGTTGCCAATCCCAAACATATGTGTTATTTAAAACCACTTTTTAAGTAAAAATATTCTTTTTATTACATTTTACCTAGGTTGAGAATCTCAAACCTAGGCTCTGATACCAAAACAATTGTAACACCCCCACATCCAATGCACACACACTACAACTACAACCATGTAGCATAAGTGCACCAAACATAGGGATGCTACGGTTTTCTTCAACATTCAAAACATTTAAATAGATACAATACTATTATCATTATATAATATAGAAAAGTAGATCATTTACTTTTAAAATAAAACACATTAGATATATATATACATACATATAGTTATTTCACAGCGGAAGTCATAAAATTTTTACATATTTGAAAACACTTAATTCCATATTTACAAATATACAGATATGTACATTTAATCAATACTTTACAAAATATAAAAAGAGTTATACATGATTGGCAAATCCCCTTTGATCTTTAAGTCTCCAAAATCAACTCTTCAATGTCTACCCTCACTCGGTCTCGAAGAGCTCTCGGGTTCGATTCTAACAGTTCTATCACCTGCGCGATTAAACACTATCGCGCTAAGCCAAGGGCTTAGTAAGATAATCATGCTAATGATATGACTTCGTGCAATGCAATATCATTTCTCAAACCATAATATATATGTAACATCATATATGCAAAATTAACAATATACTTTCACATTACATATCACATTTTATTATCTTTTCATATACCTCATTAGTATTCATTTAATCATCAATACAAAGCAAAACAAACATCATTCATGACTCACATTAACCATAGACAAGCATGGGCCCAAGACACACTAATATGCCATTCAATTTTCAGAGTTAATGTTTTGGTTCTATCATCACATTTATCAATATCAATATCATAGACCCAACTAGGCTTCAAGGATTAAGTTCAACCAAGCTTCAAGGGGAGCAAAGCATGCTAAGCTTCTACCCAACTTGGCTTCAAGAACTAACCCAACCTAGCTTCAAGGGTGGTAACATCTCAATTAGGCTTCAAGGATTCAATCCAACCTAACTTCAAGAGATTGTTACTATCATTAGGCATGCCACCAATAACATACTCTGAAAATGGAATAACACATTAGCCACACAATTCATTTACATATCAATTATCATTTCCATTCTCAATTCTCATCAACATTTAGGCAAACATGCCTTCATTCTCTTAATATTATCATCATAGCCAATAACAATGGCCTCACATTTCATTTCACAATATAACACTTCATTATTCAAGTGTATACTTATCTCATCCATGATCACATTATATCTCATATAGCATCATTCATCATAGCCAAACACAATGGCATTGTCTCATATCATATCTTATTTGAATTATCATTTCATCTTTGATACAACATTTCAAGGTACATTACTCATAAAATACAATACCTTTCACAATGCATAACATAACCTTGTTTAAATCTCAACAATGCAATTAGGGCAAAGAACAACTTATATGATTCATAGCTTTAGGATCTTCCATATGCATTTGATTAGTTCATTCATTGATTCAATTGTGTTTAAAGTGTTTTAGGGTTAGGTTTAAGAACCAACCCACCTTTGAAGAACCAAAACAATGCAAAAAGAACAAAGAAACAAAACCCTAACCAACTAATTTGATGGACACGGGCAGCACACATGAGGGTCACGGCCAAGCTTGTGGCCGTGTCTCTCAATTCAACTTTGGCAGTAGCAAACACGGCTTAGGGACACGGCCGTGTCTCTTCAACCAAAACTCACAGTAGCTCACACGGCCTGGGAACACGGCTGTGTCACCCAAAAATTAATCCAACACGTCCAAAATCATATGACTTGGCCGTGTCTCACATGGCCTTTGGCCGTGTCTCCCAAAACCAAAACCCTAATTCTAACCAACTCTCTTCCAAATGCATTAAAACTCAATATACATCATACCACTATCAATCTTCACTTATTTTTCCATAATCACAACCAAACCAACACAACCTCCAATTTTTAACTTACAATCAACTCTAACACTTATAAACACACATCAACACACTAAATCATCATCTCAACAATTCTCAATACACCTTAACCACAATTTCCAAATTAATAAAAGAAAACAAGAAATTACTTACCTAAAGTGAAGAAATTCCACAAATCTTCAACTTGATTCTTCAATTCTCCCTTCAATCTTGATCTTACTATCAAGAACACTTCTCCTTCCCTTTTGCTAATGGAGAGCCGGCCACTACCATCAAGAGGAAGAGAAAATGATCAAGAATCACAAAGTCAATCTTCCTTTTAATCTCCACCACAAAATTTCCAAAAGTAAATTACCTCAAGGCCCTTAACCATATAACTAACCTTTTGTCTTATATGAGCCCATATATGAACTTTCACACTCAACAAGAAAATATCTTCTTCCACTAACCAACACTTTGACTCTCCCTTTGACCATTTTATATGTTATATATATCACAATATACACAACATATAAACTTGTCTCTAAACCCTAAATTCTTTCCCAAAACACTTATACTTTTCTTTCTCAATTTAAACCAACAATCCAATAACAACAACAACAACAACATGCAAAACTTCTAGGGCATAAATGAGGATATTACAGGATATCTATAGTGATAGCACATCGTGCCATTAATTGACACATTATATCATCAATGGCAGTGGGCATATTTGCCATTACAAATTCTTGAGATTGGGCATTAAATTGCTAACAGTGACCCATTATCCAAATCTATGATCTGAGTTTAGTGTGCATAAGCAAATTTAAAGAAGTTATCTATATTGAAAATAATGCGTTATATGGTTGTAGTTAAATTAACCAATTCTAGATTTAATCATGTTTAGTGTTTCAAGCTTTAATGAATTTATTAATTTCTTTATTAATGTTTGAAAGTGATAATTTCTATTGTTTCTAAATTAATTTATGTATAGTTCTCTTTCCTTTGAATTTCTTAGTTATTATAAATACATAAGCACCACTAAGATTTGCTTAGCGTGTTAGAATTATTTTTTGACGTGCAAATCAATCCAGAAGAATTAAGTCTGCAGAGTGAGAGATATACATTTCAAATCAACTGCATCACAAAGGTTCAAAGAGTAATATTATAAATATTGTACTCTATATGGTTCACATAGCAATACTTTATAATTTTGTATGACAGTTGTATAAGTTTGAGGGTAGTAAGAGACTTATAATAATGTTTACAATGTAAGTTAATTATAGGTGTTTTTTTTTATCAATTAAACAGATATATGTATATAATACATGCATGATCACAGTATTTCTTTTGAAAGTTTAATAATTGCATTAATGTATTAAAGCATTTGGTTTTATTTATATATTATATTATAGTCAAGTATGAGTATTTAAGGGACATCACCTATATAGTTAAGTGTATATACTATGTAGGGGGTGTTACATACTTCCCTAAACTTGAAGGCTCGTATGACAAAAACACTCTTTTTTTAAAAAAAAAAAATTCAAATCACATTTCAGCTTTATCAAATCAGTGTCAATATACCTCGGGGCTCAATTTTTCAAATTAACATATCTATAGCATGACAACCCTAGTTACCATACTAAACTCAGGAATCATTTTGAGCAAGAATTGTTACACTTTAGATAGTACATACACATTACTTGTTCAAAGGTGTTATTGAGTTTAAATATTATTTATCTCATATGCATGTTTATTGAAACAATCTCCACTAATAGACTCTACTTACCAAGAGAGATTAATAGGTCTTTAATAGGCTTGAAATGGGGTCTACAAGGGACATGAGTTAAGTGAAGACCATTTTTAAATTGGAGCCGATGTCACACTATGGACAAACCTTCACACTATAAACTTCTTGTTGGAACCTTAGACAGTTGGGAGCATGAAAAGACAGAGCTTTGAACATTCTTCCATCTTTTTGGCATTAATCTGCATCTTGATTAGGATCCTCATTCCTTTTCTTTTCTTCTTTTTTCTTTTTTTCTTTTCTTCTTTTTTTGCTTTTTCTTTTCATTTCTTTTCATTTCTTTTCATTCTTTTAGCATTTTATCATTCTATTGCATTGAGCTATGTATGCTTACTTAGAGAGGGGTCCTGCATGATTACCTTTGTCTAAGTCCTAGTCAATCTTAGAACATACTTTGACAAACTTTCGAGGTGAAGTTGAACTCTGCTTATTTAAGGGAGAGATGATCTAGGCATTATTGGATAAGCCAACAACTAGTATCTGCCCAATTAATATCAATCCCTAGTTTGTCCCTTTAAGCCTTCATAAGATTTTAGCTTGCTTTTATTGTCTTGTAAACTCCGATGACCTACCCTGAGCTATTGTGATACTTATGGCAAGTCTAATGATCACTAAGGAACAAAAGAGAAAGAAGATCAAAGAGAAGGATATATAGTTAAGACTATAGAGATAGTTTAAGGACACCTGAAAGAGACCTAATATCACAGACTTATTGAGATAAAGTTAGGGCAACAAAGGATTCATCCTTACTGAAGCATACTTATGCCACTCCACTCATGCATTATTAGAAATACAAGTTGGTACAAACAAGGCAACTCTTTTAGAGCTAGGTGATGAAGTGAAATTATGATCAATATTTTATATAATTCTAACCATGATTTTAATTGTTTTGCAATTGAATTTGATGGATTTTATTTGTTTGAGTTAGAATTATATTATTTATGCTTAAAAAGGCAAGATTCAAGGTTTTTAATGATTAGTGGTACAAAATTGAAGAAAAGTAAGCAAAAATGAAGAAAATACAAGTGCCACACCCATGGCCCTTCAAGGCCACAACCCTAGGATTTAAATCGAGTCTACCACATCAAAAAAAAAATTAAGAAAAACAAAAGTTCCAGAAGCAAAATGGATGCCACAAATATGGCATTGAATATCCACACCCGTGGGATTCATTTCTTTACTGCCTAATCTGAGAAAAGGAAGAAAAGTCAGAGTTTGCAGCCTCTATTCAAAATCCATGATCGTGGCATTCAAACCCCATGCCCGTGGCCTACCCTGATGACCATTTATAGCTAGAAAGTTCCCAAAACTGTCCATTCCAACTCAGGCCATGACCATGGCACTCATATGACATGCCCGTGGAGCAGACTTTCATGACTTTGAGCAGAAATTTTGGAAAATGAAGAGCCAACCAAGATGTACTCTAACTTTTTCTAGTATCCTGCCACTAAAGAAGTATCCAAGTACTCTATATATACACACTTCATTCCAAGATCAAAATATAAAAGAATTAGATTAGTTTCATCAAATAAATAGATTTGGTTTAGAGTTTCTTAGTGAAGAAGAGTAAAAATCTGGTTCAAGGAGAAATTCAAGATCCAATTCAAGTTCTTCTTCAAAGAGAAAGAGTTTAATATTTCTTATTCTTTAAATTATGTTTTTAATTACCTTCTTTAATATTTGTAATGTTTTTATTTCAATAATGAAGAACTAATCTTATTTAGGGTTTGGTACCTTATATTGACTTTATCATGGAATTACAAATGCTTAATTGAATTAATTTATTTTATCCTTTAATTATTTTATTATCTTTAATCTTAATGTTTTAATTATCTGGCCAATAATTAATTGAATTGAGATGATTTGTGATGAAATGAGAGTAGAAGCACAATATTAGTCCAAGGAGGTAAAAATCTTAAGTAAGTTTTCACTTAGAGATAAGATTAACACTTAAGATGTTGATAAAAGATTTTCATAAAGCATAATGATTTGGTTTTATTACTTATGTTCACGAGAGTAGACATAAGGATTGAATTCAATAATAGTTTTGGTACTTGAGAGAGACTTGACTTAATTTAGGAGATTTCAACCATTAATCAAAGGAAAACTGAATCAAATCAATACTTTAGAAAAACCATGACAAATCAATAAAGGTGACAAAACCCTAAGTCTTGAATTATTAGAAATTTATTCTCATTCTAAGCTTAGTTATTTAATAAATCAAATTAATCTATCCAAATAATAATCAGTTTAATTGTTTGGTATTTAGAATTATCCTCCTCATGGGAAGGATAGTCTACTTATCATTATATTACATGTTAACGATCTATGCACTTGCAGATAGCTAGGTTGGGATCTAACAATTTTTTGGCACCATTTCCGGGGATGCAATCATTCTAATATTAATAATATTAAACTATTATTGCTTTAGATTTTTACTTTTATGTATTATCTCTTTAATTTTGGTTTATATGCGAAGAAATCCAAATTCAAAACTCAAGCCATATAACCTAGAAATTGAACAATTTTGCAGGAAGAAGAATAGGGAAAGAAAAGAAAAACAAAAGGTGGAAGGAACTTCAGCAGAAACTCATAAAATAGATAATCCTATGAATTTATTTGACATAGAATCAACCATGGGGGATTTACAGAATATGACCCGAAAGCAATATACTACGCCTTCAACTCAACCAAGGTCTAGCATAGTCAAACCACCAGTACAAGCCAACATTTTTTATTTGAAGCCAGCAATGATCAATTTGATTCAACAATCAGTTTTCCATGGTTTCCCACATGAGGATGCATATGCTCACATCTCTAGCTTTTAGAAATGTGTGACACTTTCAAAATCAATGGAGTGTTGGATGATGCAATCCGTTTGCGACTTTTTCCAGTCTCTCTCAATGATCAAGCAAAAGATTGGCTCACTTCTAAGGAACCTAATACATTTACAACATGGGATCAATTAGCCACTACTTTCTTAGAAAAATATTTCCCACCTGCCAAAATGACTAAATTGAGGAATGATATAACAAGCTTTATTCAACAAGATGGAGAAAGTTTATATGAAGCTTGGGAACGGTTCAAAAATTTGCAAAGAAAAAGTCCTCACCATGGAGTCCCTGAATAGAATTTGATTCAAACTTTTTATAATGGTCTTCATCAAAATATCAAAGGCATAATAGATGCAGCAGCCGGTGGCGCAATAATGAACAAACCCCCTTTGATGCAACTAATTTAATTGAAGAAATGGCAGTAAATAACTACCATTGGATTTTAGAATGTAGTGTTCATAAAAGAGTTGCAAGTTTACATGAAAATGATAATTTTTCTTTGCTTGCAGCTAAGGTAGACACAATAGCCAAGAAATTGGAGCATGTCAACCTTACTTCATCTCCAACTTGTGAAGGATGTGGAGGAAGCACGATACAACTGATTGCAGAGTTATGGAGCAAGTCCAGTTTTTGGGCAATCAAAATAGAGGTTTGACTTTTTCTCAAGCAAACACATATAAGCCAACATGGAGAAATTACCCAAACCTATCATGGAGAAATCAAAGTAATCAAAAAGCACCTTATCAACTTTCATACATGAAAAATCAAAATCAAGGTTTCCATCCTCTAGAAAAGCCATCATATGAATCTGCATTGGAGAAATTCATTGGAACAACATCGGAGATATTTGATAGAATTGAAAAACAACATGAAAAGCTCGAACAAAAGATTAAACTTCTATCAACTCAAAATAGGAATCTTGAGACACAAATAGGTCAAATTGCAAATTCTCTCCATAATCGGAATCAATGAACTCTTCCTAGCCAAACAAAAATCAATCTAAGGGAGCATTGCAAAGTTGTGACCTTAAGAAGTGGTTTGCAACTTGAAAATCCTCTACCAAACAAAACTCCAAAATTGGTAAAGGAGAAAGAAAAATAAGAAGAAGTCAAGGAGAAGGAAGCACCAAAAGAAATTTTCAAATCATATGAGCCTCCAATTCCTTTTCCTCTATGACTAAAGAAGAAAAATTAGATAAGCAATATGAAAAATTTTTAGAAGTATTTAAACAACTTCACATAAATATTCCTTTTGTAGAAGTGCTTTCTCAGATGACCACTTATGTGAAGTTCCTAAAGGAGTTGCTATCTAATAAAAGGAAGTTAGAAGAAAATTCAAAGATTGCACTTACAGAAGAATGCAGTGCAGTGATTCAAAATAAACTTCCTTCAAAACTAAAAGACCCAGGGAGTTTTTCTATTCCTTGTACTATTGGTGAAATGGATTTTAATAAAGCTTTATATGATCTAGGTGCTAGTGTCAGTCTAATGCCTAGTTCTATTTTGCAGGAAACTTGGTTTCACTCAACTTCAACCAACAAGGATGTCTCTTCAATTGGCATATCGTTCAATAAAGTATCCGGTGGGAATAGTGGAAGACGTCCTAGTAATAGTGGATAAGCTCTATATTCCAGTAGACTTCATGATTTTAGAAATGGACAAAGATGTAGAAATTCCACTTATTATGGGAAGACTATTTCTAGCTATAACTGGAGCTATTGATTGATGTTCGTGGAGGAAAACTCACTTTGCAAGTCTGAGAAGAAAAAGTGGAGTTTAATTTAACTAAATTAGCCAGGCATCCTACATTTCTTGATGATTATTTTCTAATTGATGTTATCGACGAGTGTGTGCAATAATTTTGTGAGAAAAATATTAAAAGTTATTTAAAATAAAGAAGTTGCTGCTTTTGCTTCAGCATTAAAGACAACTCCACTAATGTACTTTTAGAAGTTTGAAGTACTTGACAAAGGTAAAGCTTTACCTCCTCCTTCTATTGAAAAAGATCTGAAATTGGAATTAAAACTGCTTCCAAATCATCTCAGGTAGGCATTTCTTGGACCTAATGAGACCTTTCCCATTATTGTCAATGCTAATTTGTCAAAAATTTAGATGAGTCAAACCTTGAATTTGATTGGAAAATATAAAAAGGCAATAGGTTGGACTATATATGATATTAAGGGAATTAGGCCTTCAATATGTATGCATAGGATTTTATTGGAAGAAAATTCTAAGCCTGTGATAGACCAAAAAAGAAGGTTAAATCCAAATATGAAAGAGGCGCTAAAGGCAAAAGTGGAAAAATTATTAGATGTAGGAATAATTTATCCTATTTTTGATAGTTCTTGTGTAAGTTCTATACATGCAGTTCCAAAAAAAAAGGAGGGATGACGATTATAACAATTGAAAATAATGAATTAATTCCCTCAAGGACAGTCACTGGATGGCATGTTTGTATAGACTATAGGAAGCTGAATAAAGCTACCTACAAGGATCATTTTCCTTTATCATTCATCGATCAAATGCTTAAAAGACTTACAGGTAATGCTTTTTTTGTTTATTAGAAGGATATTCAGGATATTTTCAAATTCCTATAGCACTTAAGGATCAAGAGAAGACTATATTCACATGTCCATATGGAACTTTTGCTTATCTAAGAATGCCTTTTGGACTATGCAATGCACCAACCACTTTTCAACGATGCACCAACTAATATGAAAGGAGTTTGATATTGTTGTAGAATCAATTGTTGAAATTTTTATGGATGATTTTACAGTTTATGGTTCCACTTTTGATGATTGTTTACAACATTTGGAGCAAGTACTTAAAAGATGTGAAGAAATAAACCATGTCCTCAATTGAGAAAAATGCCACTTTATGGTAGAATATGGGATTATACTTGGACACAAGGTTTTTAAAGAAGGAATTGAAGTAGACAGAGCTAAAATAGAAATCATTGAAAAGCTACCACCACCAACTAATATGAAAGGAGTTTGAAGTTTCTTAGGACTTGCAAGGTTTTGCAAGAGTTTTATTAAAGATTTTTTAAAATTTACTAAATCCTTATGTGAATTATTAAATAAAGATGTTGTTTTTAATTTCTCTAATGAATGTCTAATTGCTTTTAACAGATTGAAAGCAGCTCTTACAACAACTCCTATTATCTCACCACCAGATTGGTCTTCACCCTTTGAGCTCATGTGTAATGCCAGTGATTATGCAATAGGGGCTATTTTAAGTCAAAGAAAGGATAATAAAAGTCATGTCATCTAATATGCAAGCCGAACCTGTAACACCCCTATACCCCGTATATGTACACAACATGCTAAAATGATCTTGATATACGTATACTGAATATAGAGTTGCCACCGTTTACTAAACAAACGACTCATCCCCTTTTTAAAAGCATGAACAAATTTAAAACATTTAAAAGAAAGTATAAATACAAAAGATAAAGTGTTTATTTAAAAGCAGCGGAAAATATAATAATTATTTACAAATACTTATACATCAAAACTCAAGTTTTACAAAACATAAAATATATACATGTTTGGCAGTATGTCCTTGATCTTTAAGCTCCACTATCAACGTCTCAAAATCTAGACTCTACTAGGTCTAGAGGAACTCTTCAGTTCTTCCCTGTCACCTGTGCGATGAATCACAATCGCGCTAAGCCAACGGCTTAGTGGTACAAACTATAATAATATTATACTTTAATAAAATGCAAATGTCATAATCTCAAACATATAAACAATTCTCAAGAATCTCATTATTCATTTATTTCATCATTCATAAATCATATTGAAAACAAAGACAGACTTGGGCCCAAAAGACACTAATATGTTATTCAAAGTTCAGAGTTACTGCTTTGGTCTATAATCACAATGATCAAGCCCGTAGGCAATATCTATATATATCTCTATCCATGGATAGGGTAACAGACCCAGTCTCTTGGACCTCAACCCGCTAAACTCGAGGAGATCCTCAACCCGGCTAGACTGTTACATGTAACAGACCCAGTCTCTTGGACCTCAACCCGGATAAACCCGAGGAAATCCTCAACCCGGCTAGACTATTACTATAATTAACATTTCACATTTATCAACTGGAATCGGCTTACGACCCGGTCTTTTCACCTATCCAGTACTTTATAGGCATGCCACCAAACACAGAACTCTGAAGGTTGAATTACACATTAGACACATAATCTTTTCATTTATATCTTTATACATTTCTTTCTCATCATTATAGCCAACAATCATGGCTTCATATCTCATAATCAAAATAGGCAACCATGCCTCAATCATCTCATTAGCATCATCATAGCCAACAACCATGGCTTCATTTCTCATCAAGATAATATAAAATATCAATTGCATTAACATCATCATCATAGCCAATCACATTGGTTTTATATCTCATTATATCTCAAATCACATTATATCAATTCATCATTCAAGTATACACAACCAATTGCATTAACATACCTTTCATAATTCATCAAATGTTTTAACCCTGTAATCAATTGCTTAGCATATGTATAATCAAATATGTTAAGTATCAAATCATATGAGTGTATGCAACAATGTAGTTTGTACTTACCTTAGGAACAACTCACACCAATCTACAACCTTTCTCTTTCAAGAATTCTTCACCACCTAGGTTAGGACAATTCAACCTCTTCAATACCTAAACCAAATATGATAATACATACTCACTTAGAGATACACAAGAGATAATAAGACTAAGAACCAACTAGGGCAAACCCTAGACATGACACGCTCACCAACACGGGCGTGTCCCTGACCATGCCATAAATTCACAATACAGAAGCTTTGACAAGCTCAGAACCACGGGCGTGTCACTGGGCGTGTAATACATTCTGCCTCCTAGAAACATTGACACGTCCAACAACATGAGCGTGCTCATGGCCGTGTCAATTCCCCAATAACACAGTGGCTATGACACGTTCAATAACACGGGCGTGTTAGTGGCCGTGTCAATCCTACTGCCACATAAGACCATTGACACGCCTAAAGACCTGGACATGCTCGTGGGCGTGTCAGGCCAAAAACCCAGATTCCGGCCAAAACAACAGAACACCCAACAAATCACTTCTTCCACCAACATCCACTTCAAACAAACTTAACTACACACATCCAAAAACCATCTCAAACTTACAAAAACACCAAAACAAGACAAAATATACATTAACCACAAATCATCAATATCATCACAAACCCTAAACACCACCACAACACTATCTTCACCAACAAACTTACTCTTTCCTTTAATCCAACCTCAAAAATCCAAAATCAATTAACCCAAATACCCTTAACACAACACAATCAAACCAAACACATATCCATCACAACTTCAACTCACAAACCCAAAGAAATCAAAGAATCAAGTAGAAGGACTTACCAAGGATGAAGAAACTCTTAAATCTCCAACTTGATCTCTTAAAAACTTCCTTCAATCTTGAACTTGGAAGACCAAATCTCTCTCTTGCTCTCTTGTTTCTTTGATGGCCGGACAACAGAAAGAAAGGAGAAGAAATGAAAGAAAGCCACGAAGGAAGAAGAAAAGAAAGAAAACCAAAGAAAGCAAAGTCAACTCTTTTCCTTAAAACCCTCTCAACCAAGCATTTAATATAAAATAATCAAAATATCATCTTCCACTTCCACTAACTCTAATCCCACATATAATTAATTAATTCCTTAAACACAATTAATAATAATTACTCTCTTCCTTTGACTTTCTCATTGACTTGTGTATATGTTGTATATATTTTATAGACACAACATATATACTCTCTTCACTTCTTTTCTCTTTTCTTTACAAATTAACATATACACATAATCCAAATAAAACAACCATTAAATCAAAACTTCTAGGGCACACTTTGGGATGTTACAATTCTCCCCCTCTAAAAAGAAATTTCGTCCTCGAAATTACCTGATATCAAGTTTGAATTAGCCGAGGATATTGATATTGCATCGCTTGATCATTCTCCCAAGTTGACTCTTCTCTACCATGATTCTTCCAAAGAACCTTCACAATTGGCACTTTCTTATGTCTCAACTCTTTCATTCCATATTCCAAAATAGCAACTGGTTCTTCTTCAAATGTCAGATCCGAACTCACCTCAATAGATTCAACTGGTAAAACATGAGATGGGTCTGATCTGTATCTCCGCAACATAGAAACATGGAAGACATTGTGAATTCTATCCAACTCAGGCGGTAAAGCAAGACGATAAGCAACTGGTCCAACTCTTTCTAAAACTTCATATGATCCAATGAAACGAGGACTCGGCTTTCCTTTTCGACCAAATCTCAATATCTTTTTCCAAGGAGACGCTTTCAAAAATACTTTATCTCCCACATTATACTCAATGTCTCTCCTCTTCAAATCTGAATAAGACTTCTGTCAGTCTGAAGCTGCTTTCAATCTATTCTGAATCATCTTCACTTTCTCTTCAGTCTCTTTAACCAAATCAGGACCAATTAACTTACCTTCTCCAGTTTCATTCCAACATAGAGGTGTCCTACACCGTCTACCATACAATGCCTCAAATGGTGTCATTCCAATACTGGATTGATGACTGTTGTTGTAAGCAAATTCCACAAGTGGTAAAAATCTGTCCCAACTTCCAGAAAAATCAATGAAACATCTTCTCAACATATCCTCGATAATCTGTATCACTCTCTCTAACTGCCCATCTGTCTGCGGATGAAAAGCAGTGCTAAAATGCAATCGAGAACCCAAAGCACCATGTAAACTTTTCTAGAACCTCGAAGTAAACCGGGGATCTCGATCCGACACTCAAGAAATTGGGACTCCATGCAACTTCACTATCTCACTAATATACAGCTCAGCTAACTTCTCAAGAGAATAATCCATTCTAATTGGAAGGAAATGAGCTGTCTTTGTCAACCGATCAACAATCACCCAACTAGCATCATGCTTCTTTTGGGTCAATGGCAAACCAGACACAAAATCCATAGTTATTCTCTCCCATTTCCATTCGGGCACTGTTAAAGGCTGAAGCAACCCTGTTGGAACTTGATGTTCAGCTTTCACCCTCTGACAAGTGAGACATTTGGACACAAACTCCGCTATGTTTCTCTTCATACCTGACCACCAGTAATGTTGCTTCAAATCATGATACATCTTCACACTGCCCGGATGCATAGCAAAAACTGACTGGTGTGCTTCTTCTAAAATAATCTTTCTCAAATTAGCATCATTAGGTATATACAATATGTTCTTAAACCAAAGACTCCAATCACTTCCCACAATAAAATCTTGACTCTTTCCATTCTGGCAATCTGAAACAATCTTCTGAATTTTCTCATCAGTCCATTGAGCCTCTTTAATCTGATCCAACAACACTAGTCTCAATTGTAACTGAGCCAACAATGCACCATCATCACATGCTTCAAAACTAGCATGTAAAGCTCTCAACTCAACAAGCAATGAGAGCGAGTAAACAGCCAAACCTGCCAAAGACTTCCGACTCAAGGCATCAGCAACAACATTTGCCTTACCAGGATGATAATCAATCAAACAGTAGTAGTCTTTGATCAACTCCAACCATCGTCTCTGCCGAAGGTTAAGCTCTCTCTGAACCCCCAAATATTTTAAACTCTTATGGTCCGTATAGATGAAACACTTCTCCCCATACAAGTAGTGTCGCCAAATCTTCAAAGCAAACACTATGGCTGCTAATTCCAAATCATGGGTCGGATAATTGAGCTCGTGCGGCTTCAATTGCCGAGAATCATAAGTTATGACTTTACCCTCTTGCATCAAAACACATCCTAAACCATTATGTGAAGCATCACTATAAATCACATATGGTTTATCTTCCACGGGTAAAGTAAGAACAGGTGCTTGAGTCAACATTTCTTTCAACTGTTCAAAACTAGCTTGACACTGATCCGTCCACACAAATCTAACTCCCTTCCGAAGCAATCTGGTGAGTGGAGTAGCTATCAAAGAAAAACCTTTCACAAACCATCGGTAATAGCCTGCCAAACCCAGAAAACTTCTAACTTCAGTCACAGACTTTGGTGGACTCCAATTCAAAATAGCTTCAACTTTAGTTGGATCGACTCTTATACCATCTGCTGAAACTATATGACCCAGAAAAGTAACTTGGTCAAGCCAGAATTCACACTTTGACAGTTTAGCATATAATTGCTTCTCTCTCAAAATCTGCAACACAATTCGCAAATGCTTTTCATGCTCTTCTTCATTATGCGAATACACCAAGATATCATCGATGAAAACTACCACAAATTGATCCAGATAGGGCCTAAACACCCTATTCATCAAATCCATGAAAGCTGCAGGTGCATTCATCAACCCAAAAGGCATTACTAAAAACTCATAATGCCCATACCTGGTGCGGAAAGCTGTCTTAGAAACATCTTCAGCTTTAACCCTCAACTAATGGTACCCCGATCTCAAATCAATCTTAGAAAACACTGCTACTCCCTTTAATTGATCAAAGAGATCATCAATTCTAGGCAAAGGATATTTATTCTTGATAGTCACCTTGTTCAATTGCCTATAATCGATACACAATCTCATAGTACCATCCTTCTTCTTCACAAACAAAACAGGAGCTCCCCACGATGAAACACTAGGGCGAACAAACCCTTTACCTAACAACTCCTGCAACTGCACCTTTAACTCTCTTAACTCAGCATGTGCCATTCTATAAGGAGTAATTGAGATAGGAGTGGTATCAGGCAACAAATCGATACCAAACTCCACCTCTCTCTCAGGAGGCAACCCTGGCAATTCCTCTGGAAACACATCTGGAAAATCTGCAACCGTGGGTATACTATCAAGTTGAGAACCTACTACTCTAGTATCCAAAACATGAGCAAGATAAGCATCACACCCTTTTCTTGTAATATCCTCATTTATGCCCTAGAAGTTTTGAGTATGTTGTTGTTATTGTGGTTGTTGATATATATATTGGGAAGTGAATGTTTGTGCATATATGTGTTAAATTGTAAGAGAAAAGAAATGGGAAGAGAATGTATATGTATATGTGTTTTGGAGAAGAAATTTAGGGTTTAGAGACAAATGTATATGTTGTTTATATGATGATATAATTAACATATACATTGGTCAAATGAAGAGTCAAGGTGATGGTTAAGTGGAAGAAGATATTTTTGGTTGTTAATGAAATTACTATAAAGGGCTTATATGAGACAAAGAGTTAGTTATATGGTTAAGGGTGTTTTGGTAATTTTCCTTGTAAGATGCATGGTG
Organism: Garcia nutans; assembly: GCA_947685225.1. Lineage (NCBI taxonomy): Eukaryota > Viridiplantae > Streptophyta > Magnoliopsida > Malpighiales > Euphorbiaceae > Garcia > Garcia nutans. The sequence continues at coordinate 61,523,753 of CANTUV010000031.1, forward strand.
GAGATTAAAAGAAGAAAAGGTGTTTGACTTGTGCATTTTCTTCTTTCTTTCTTGAAGTGGCCGGATTCTCCATAGACAAAGAGAGAAAGAGAGGTGATCTTGAGGTTTGAAGCATTTTGAAGAAGGAAGCAAGGGTTTTGGTTAAAGATTTGTGGATTTCTTCATTTGAGGTAAGATCTTTTCTTTAATTTCTTCAATTCTTTTGAAGTGGTGTGAGAAAGGAATTAGGGTTTGTTGGTTTGATGATGAGAAGTTGAGTTGGTGAAGGTGTTGGAAGTGATTGTGTTGAGTAAGAGTTGTGTTTAGTGAAATTGTTTCTGTTTTACAATTAGTAAAGGCTGTGATTTGTATGATTTTTAATTAATTATAGAAAAATGTTCTTGAAGTGAATTTTTGATATGTTGTGCCTCTATGAGTGTAGAATGACTGAAAAATATGTTGATTCGATTTTGGAATGGTTATGAGTTTAGAAAGATTATTTTTATTAGACCTGTTCCAGCAGGTACCTTAACTGAGACAGCTATACTTCGGGATTTTTAATAAAATGTAGAAAAATCATATCCAGTCGAATTTTGGATATGTTGTTTCTTAGTGAGTCTAGTATTTGAGAAAAATAATTTGGAACCACGTTGATTGAATTTGATTTATGGAATTCACAAAGTTCAGAACTGCTGCCAGGATGCAGGGCAATTGGGGCAGTCTGGTTAGGTGAACTATTTGACCAAGATTTTGTGTTCAGTTTGATCTGAAATTTTAAAGGAATGATTTTTAGATACAAAACTAAATTCTGTAAAAATTTTAGAATTTTTAGTCAAGTAGATTATTTTATACAATTTTTCAAAATAAGGATAAAATGGAGTTTAAAACCAGAATGTACTATTCATATGAATCATATCAATTGTTCTTTGCCCTAATTGCATTGTTGAGATTGAACAATGTTATGTTATGCATTGTGAATGGTTATGTGTTTCATGAATAATATACATTGAAATTGAAATGATAATTCAAATAAGACATGATATGAGGCAATGCCATTGTGATTGGCTATGATGATGATATTGAAAGAAAGAAGGCATGTTTGCCTAAATGTGATGAGAATTTGAGAATGGAAATGGTAACTATATAATAAATGAATTGTTTGTTTAATATGTTATTCAGTTTCAGAGTTCTGGATTTGGGTGGCATGCCTAAGAAATGATAAAAGGTAACAGTCTTGCCGGGTTGAGGATCTCCTCATATGTGTTGAGTTGATGATCCAAGAGACTGGGTCTGTTACACTATGAGATATATGATTTGTAACAGTCTTGCCGGGTTGAGGATCTCCTCATATGTGTTGAGTTGATGATCCAAGAGACTGGGTCTGTTACACTATCCATGGATAGAGATACATGTATATACATTGCCTACGGGCGTGATTATTGTGACTATGAACCAAAGCAGTAACTCTGAACTCTGAATATCATATTAAATACTTGTTGGGCCCATAGGTGTCAGGGTTATATGAATGTCCTAAATAATGTTATGAGTTAATGAAATGAGATGTTGGTTATTGAGTATGATTGATTAATGTTGAATGTGGAAAGATGTTGAAATGTGGTATGCTCATATGACTATGATTTGTGAAATGCATAATTATGTGGTTAACTTTATATTTATGATATTGATCTTATCAATAACATATGTGGCATTGCATTACATTAAAGCATACCATTAGCATGTTTTATCTTACTAAGCCGTTGGCTTAGCGCGAATGTGATTCTTCGCGTAGGTGACAAGGAAGAACCAGAGAGTTCCTCTAGGCCGAGTCGAGCCTAGATTTTGAAGAGTGAATAGTGGGCTTTAAGATCGAAGACTGACTGCCAAACATGTATAAATTTTATGTGTTGTAAAACTTGAGTTTTGATGTATATGAATTTGTAAATATTGTTACTTTCCGTTGCATAGTGAACAAAGATTTTATCTGCTGTATTTCATAATAAACCTTTACTTTATTTTGTACTAGAAGTGTAAATCCTTTTTGCAGGTTGTAGTTGAGGTTATAAGGGGGATTTATTGGAAGTGTACTGAGAATGATTTTGTTTGCATTGGTTTGTGTAAAAATATTTTCAAAAATTAGAAAAAAACCAGTTTTGTCGACACTTGGGATTGAATTTTTAGGCAAAACTATGGCAAAATTTCTATAAAAATCGGAACAAAAATTTGACTAAGTAAAAGTGGTAGCAACATTAGGATAGGGTGGCGCCTCTACTCAGCTTACACACGTAGGTCGGGAAGGGGTGTTACATTTCTAATCAACTTCCTAGCTGTAACAGCTGAAACAAACAAGCATGCAAGCTGTCTCTGCTCACTAGATACCAACACAATTCTACCATCATTAGTTCTCAAAGTAACACATTTCTTTTGACAATCTACCACAGCTCCATGCCCAGACAGCCAGTCCATGTCCAAAATCAAATCATACTCTTTAAAAGGCATTTCAATCAAATCCCCACGAAACTCCTCACCTTGCACCACAACTGCACTATCTCGGTGCACCTTGCTAACAATCACACTATGCCCTAAAGGATTTGTCACCAAGACATCAAATCCTAAGGACTCAGAATGCAATTCAGACACAGGCAATATGGATGCACTAATATATGAATGAGTAGATCCTGGATCAATCAAAGCAAGTATTGAAATGCCAAATAAAGAGAATGTACCCGCTATCACTGCTGAAGCATCAGGCTGCCTCTGCATCACATACACCCTCTGAGAAGATCCGGCCTCCTCTGGCCTACTACCTCCAGATGACGATCCTCCTCTCTGATTGAACCCGGATCGACCACGCCTACTGAAACCTCTACTTCCTCGACCACCTCTGCTGACACTGGGTCGAGAGACTGCAGACTCAGCCTGTCTATGCTCCTGCATCTCAGGACACTCCCTAATAAAATGATCGGGCGATCCACACCTGAAACACATAGCTGATCTACCACTCATCCAGCAAACACCCACATGGTTTCTGCCACAAATCTCACATGTAGGTGGAGTAGACCTCTGAATCCTAGGAGTCGGAGCACTGGCTACAGAAGCTGTAGGTCTCGGTCTCTGTCTCGGATACTGCACTGACCTACCCGGCTGTCTCTGACTCCTACTGATCCTCGGAACAAAACTTCCTCTACCCCTCTTCACAGATGAAGACCCTGCCTCAAACTGGGGTCTCCTTACCCTATTCTCCTCCTCAGTAGCAGCTGCGGCTATACTCTGGGCTCTCTCCACACTCCTAGCTGCTGCAACAAGCTGATAGAAATCCTGGTATCTAGAACCAGCCACAATGCACATAATAGAGGGCCTCAATCCCTCCTCAAACCTTCTGCACCTGTCTATTTCATCAGAGATAATTCCCCCAGCATAACGACTCAACCGGATATACTCAATCTCATATTCTGTCACCGTCCGGTTGTCTTGCCTCAAATTCAAAAATTCCATCTTCTTAATATCTTTATACTCCCTCAGAGTATATTTCTATTCGAACTCCCTCAAGAAATCACCATATGATAGTGTAGGTGGATCATCCATAGCATGAGGGACAGTCTTCCACCAGTCATAAGCATCTTTCTGCAGGAGGGATTTGGCATAGTCAAACTTCTCATCCAAAGTGGCTTGCAACTGAATGAATATCCTCTGTACCTTATCCAACCACTGCTCAGCCACTGCAGGATCGGTAGTGCCTAAGAAATCTTCAGCCCCATATTTTCTCAACTTGTCATAATGTCTTACCGGCACCTGAGGCTGTGGTGGTGGTGGTGGCTGCACTGGAGCTTGTCTAAATAATTCCACCATATACCTTAACCAACCCGGCGGAGCCTCGTCTGCAGCTGATCTCTCTGGCACAGAAACAGGTGCCTCACTAACCCTCTCAACCCTAGCTCCATCTCTAATCTCTTCAGGAGCTACACTTTCCGCACTACCCTCAACAGACTGTCGTGAATGAGATGCCATCTCTACATATATCTGCAAACACAGCAGAATATACCCCATTAAAGATCAAAGACTGCCATACCAAAACATGTATTTTACTCAAAAACCAACTTATAAAATCAAAATTTTCTTTTTCTTACAATTCACCTAGGTTGAGAATCTCAAACCTAGGCTCTGATACCAAAATAATTGTAACACCCCTATACCCCGTATATGTACACAGCATGCTAAAATGATCTTGATATACGTATACTGAATATAGAGTTGCCACCGTTTACTAAACAAACGACTCATCCCCTTTTTAAAAGCATGAACAAATTTAAAACATTTAAAAGAAAGTATAAAAACAAAAGATAAAGTGTTTATTTAAAAGCAGCGGAAAATATAATAATTATTTACAAATACTTATACATCAAAACTCAAGTTTTACAAAACATAAAATATATACATGTTTGGCAGTATGTCCTTGATCTTTAAGCTCCACTATCAACGTCTCAAAATCTGGACTCTACTAGGTTTAGAGGAAATCTTCGGTTCTTCCCTGTCACCTGCGCGATGAATCACAATCGCGCTAAGCCAACGGCTTAGTGGTACAAACTATAATAATATTATACTTTAATAAAATGCAAATGTCATAATCTCAAACATATAAACAATTCTCAAGAATCTCATTATTCATTTATTTCATCATTCATAAATCATATTGAAAACAAAGACAGACTTGGGCCCAAAAGACACTAATATGTTATTCAAAGTTCAGAGTTACTGCTTTGGTCTATAATCACAATGATCAAGCCCGTAGGCAATATATATATATATATATATATCTCTATCCATGGATAGGGTAACAGACCCAGTCTCTTGGACCTCAACCCGCTAAACTCGAGGAGATCCTCAACCCGGCTAGACTGTTACCTGTAACAGACCCAGTCTCTTGGACCTCAACCCGGATAAACCCGAGGAAATCCTCAACCCGGCTAGAGTGTTACTATAATTAACATTTCACATTTATCAACTGGAATCGGCTTACGACCCGGTCTTTTCACCTATCCAGTACTTTATAGGCATGCCGCCAAACCCAGAACTCTGAAGGTTGAATGACACATTAGACACATAATCTTTTCATTTATATCTTTATACATTTCTTTCTCATCATTATAGCCAACAATCATGGCTTCATATCTCATAATAAAAATAAGCAACCATGCCTCAATCATCTCATTAGCATCATCATAGCCAACAACCATGGCTTCATTTCTCATCAAGATAATATAAAATATCAATTGCATTAACATCATCATCATAGCCAATCACATTGGTTTTATATCTCATTATATCTCAAATCACATTATATCAATTCATCATTCAAGTATACACAACCAATTGCATTAACATACCTTTCATAATTCATCAAATGTTTTAACCTTGTAATCAATTGCTTAGCATATGTATAATCAAATATGTTAAGTATCAAATCATATGAGTGTATGCAACAATGTAGTTTGTACTTACCTTAGGAACAACTCACACTAATCTATAACCTTTCTCTTTCAAGAATTCTTCACCACCTAGGTTAGGACAATTCAACCTCTTCAATACCTAAACCAAATATGATAATACATACTCACTTAGAGATACACAAGAGATAAAAAGACTAAGAACCAACTAGGGCAAACCCTAGACATGACACGCTCACCAACATGGGCGTGTCCCTAACCGTGCCCTAAATTCACAACGCAGAAGCTTTGACTAGCTCAGAACCACGGGCGTGTCACTGGGCGTGTAATACATTCTGCCTCCCAGAAACATTGACACGTCCAACAACATGAGTGTGCTCATGCCCTGTCAATTCCCCAATAACACAGTGGCTATGACACGTTCAATAACACGGGCGTGTTAGTGGCCGTGTCAATCCTACTGCCACACAAGACCATTGACACGCCTAAAGACCTGGACGTGCTCGTGGGTGTGTCAGGCCAAAAACCCAGATTCCGGCCAAAACAACAGAACACCCAACAAATCACTTCTTCCACCAACATCGACTTCAAACAAACTTAACTACACACATCCAAAAACCATCTCAAACTTGTAAAAACACCAAAACAAGACAAAATATACATTAACCACAAATCATCAATATCATCACAAACCCTAAACACCACCACAACACTATCTTTACCAACAAACTTACTCTTTCCTTTAATCCAACCTCAAAAATCCAAAATCAATTAACCCAAATACCCTAAACACAACACAATCAAACCAAACACATATCCATCACAACTTCAACTCACAAACCCAAAAAAACAAAGAATCAAGTAGAAGGACTTACCAAGGATGAAGAAACTCTTAAATCTCCAACTTGATCTCTTAAAAACTTCCTTCAATCTTGAACTTGGAAGACCAAATCTCTCTCTTGCTCTCTTGTTTCTTTGATGGCCGGACAACAAAAGGAAAGGAAAAGAGAAGGACAAGAAATGAAAGAAAGCCACGAAGGAAAAAGAAAAGAAAGAAAACCAAAGAAAGCAAAGTCAACTCTTTTCCTTAAAACCCTCTCAACCAAGCATTTAATATAAAATAATCAAAATATCATCTTCCACTTCCACTAACTCTAATCCCACTTATAATTAATTAATTCCTTAAACACAATTAATAATAATTACTCTCTTCCTTTGACTTTCTCATTGACTTGTGTATATGTTGTATATATTTTCATATACACAACATATATACTCTCTTCACTTCTTTTCTCTTTTCTTTACAAATTAACATATACACATAATCCAAATAAAACAACCATTAAATCAAAACTTCTAGGGCACACTTTGGGATGTTACAGAACCCTTGACGACACTCAAATCAATTATGCTATAATAGAAAAGGAAATGCTTGCAATAGTTTTTGTTTTGGATAAATTTAGATCTTACCTTTTAGGCTATAAAGTTATTATTTATACTGACCATGAAACAATCAAATATCTTATGAGCAAAAAGGAAGCTAAACCAAGAATGATTATTTGGATTTTACTTTTCCAAGAATTTGATCTTGAAATAAAAGATAAAAAAGGAGATGAAAATTTAGTGGCAGATCACCTATCAAGATTGGAGAACTAAATGAATAAAGAAGCACAACCCATTAATCAGTCATTCCATGATGAACAACTTTTTTTTTTGTTAAAAATTCAATTCCCCGGCATGCTGATTTTGTAGTTACTTGGTAAGTAATGTTCTTCCATCAGAACTGTCGCACGCTCAAAGGAAGAAATTCCTTTTTGACGTTAAATATTATTTATGGGAAGAAGCTCTCCTATTTAAGCATTATGGGGATGGAATGATTCATAAATGCATACTAGAAGAAGAGTTTAAAAGCATTTTAGAATTCTGTCATTCAAAAGAATGTGGTGGTCACTCCAGTACTTCTAAAACAATTGCTAAAATTTGGCAATATGGATTTTTCTTGCCAACAATGTATAAAGACACAAGAACTTTTGCTTAGTCATGTGATCATTGCCAATGAACAGGGAATATTTCAAAAAGATAAGACACGCCACTCAATTCAATCCTTGAAGTCAAACTTTTTGACATTTGGGGAATTGATTTTATAGGACCCTTTCCACCTTCATTCAATAATAAATATATCCTGGTGGTAGTTCATTATATGTCCAAATGGGTTAAACCAATCGTAAGTCCAACAAATGATGCTAAAGTTGTGATTAAGTTCATTAGAAAGAATATTTTCACAAGGTTCGGAGTTCCTAGAGCTATGATCAGTGATGATGGTACTCATTTTTTTAATAAGAGCTTTGGCACTCTTCTTAAGAAATATGGAGTACACGACAAGGTGGCAATGCCTTATCACCCTCAGACTAGTGGACAAGTGGAAATATCAAATAGGAACTTAAATGGATTTTGGAGAAAATAGTTAGCACTTCAAGAAAAGATTAGTCTTGTAAATTGGATGATGCACTTTGGGCTTACAGAACAACTTTCAAAACCCCAATTGGTATGTCTCCTTATCTCCTTGTCTTCGAAAAAGCATGCCACTTACTAGTTGAGTTAGAACATAAAACATATTGGGCTATCAAACAATTGAACATGAATTTAAAGGTAGCAGGACAAAAGAAACTTCTGAAATTAAGTATGTTGGATGAAATTCAATTTCACGCTTATGAAAATGCCAAGATTTACAAGGAAAAAACAAAAGCATGGCATGACAAGTCAATCCATCCAAAGCAATTCCATGAAGGACAACAAGTTTTGTTGTACAATTCGAGATTAAAACTCTTTCTTGGGAAACTTAAGTCTCATTGGTCGGGACCTTTTAAAGTTGTGAAGATCTATCCTTACGGTGCAATAGATATACAAAATCAAAGAGGGGAAATCTTCAAAGTAAATGTTTAACCAGAGCATGTCGAGCTATCGACTATAAACTTAGCGCTTGTTGGGAGGCAACCCAATTTCTTATCCATTTTATTCTTTTTAATTGATTTTCTTTTTAAATCTTTGATTGATGTTGTTAAAATTTTATTGTATAGGCCATTTAAAGTGTTGTCCCAAGATGGCAACCAAGAGGGGGGGTGAATTGGTTTCCTCAAGAAGTAATGACAATTTAAAAAACTCAACAAACAAGAAATGCGGAATAGAGAGTTGGTTGAGTAATGGAAGAAAGAAGGAACACACAAGATTTATAGTGGTTCGGATTTACTTCAATCCTACATCCACTTCCTTAACAACTTGTTAAGGTTCCACTAATCTTTGAAGTTTTAGCAAGCTCACTTCCAACTTTGGTGTTTTCACAAGTTCACACCTAACTTCACAAGTGTTTTTCTTAGGCTCACACTTACAACCCAAACAAGAGTTTTACAAGGCTTACTCTCACAACCCAAACAAGAGTTTTACAAGGCTTACTCTCACAACCCAAGTGTTTCCCAAGCTCACACTCAAACTTATACAATGGTGTTTTCAATGCTAACACCTAACATTCATTACAATTCAAATGCAAGTTTAAGTAGAAGAAAATTTGTTGCTTGGCTATGAAAATCCTTTCTCAATTTGTCTCTGTCTTATTTTCTCATAGAAACATTGTATTTATAGCCAATGTGGTCTTACTAGCCGTTATTGATGTTGAGAATAAAGTCTTGGCAGATTAGACCTTATTTACTTAAACTGTCCGAAGCACTTCGCGGTCGCCCTTCACACAAGGATGGTCGCGCTCATGCTTCACGCGGTCGTCCTTTTACTCAGGGACGGTTGCTGCTTTTGAAAAATCTTCAACGATCGAATTTTAGTGCTCTACAGCTGGAATCTTGCCCATGATGTGTTTGTCGGACCAGTTCTTGCCCATACTGTGTTTGTCGGGACGGTCGCGCCAAGCAAAGGTGCGGTCACCCTTTTTGAATATTGAAGTGGGTTTACAACGGTCATGTCACGTGTCATTCTCTGACAGGGCAAAAGAGATGTCCGCCATAATTTGAATCTCGCAGTCGCCCTTGGTGGCATTTCGCGATCGAACTCATATTCTCGCGTTGAACTTCTGGACGCACTTGAGGACGCGAACACTACTGTCTCTTTGAGCAATTTCTTCTTGAATGGTAGGGCGGTCGCGACTTTGAATGGGCGGTCGCTAAAGTGGTAAGCGAGGTCGAGTCATTCACCATTCTTGTCACCGCGAACCTTACTGTGATTGCAATGATTTAAGTTCCTTGAGTAGTGGTCGTTCACATAGTTGGACGGTCGCTATTCTACAGGAGCGATCGCGATTCAGGTCGAACTTCTGGACGCGAAGCCTACTGTGACAAGGTTTCATCCTGTAATTGCATGGAGCGGTCGTCTTTAGGTGAGGTGCGACCGCTAGAAATGTTCTGTTCACCTTTAATTGAAGCAACCTAATCCTGCAACAAGATTCTTCAAACACAAGTTAAATAGATCATCCATTTGAGTTATCAAGGATCAAAATTAAGATCATTTGTCTAACAATCTCCCCCATTTTGACTTTGACAATTCAAATGGAATGATGAGAAAAAAGATAAGTTTTAAAATTGCTCCCCCTTAACATATGCATAAGATATAGTTAAGAGCAATGTATTTACTAGATTATTTCATTAAGTTATGCCATTTTCTCCATACCATTTGCTCTTTCTCCCCCATTGTACTATTCTCTCTTTTTCTCCCATTGTGCATACTATATTCCATTTTGTTATTTTCTCCCCCATTGTCATAGGCAAAATGTTAAAAACAACAATCAAAACAAATAAGGAATGAGAGAAAAAAATATTTGCAACAAAAATTTAAGCTTTATTAAGGATAGAAAAAGTACAAAGGCAGAAAATAAAACATATGAAAATGCAAACAACAAAAAATCTAAGCTATTCTGAGTCATCATCTACATGTAACTCTTCTTCAACTAAAGGAGCTTTTCCTTTATCTTGAGGAGCAATAGAGGCAGAGCTAGTGCTAATGGACTCTCCTTCTTCAGCAATGCTTTGGGTGTGATCACTTATATCCCAATCTTCAAGGTTGCATTGAGGCAAGTCCAATTTGCCTTGCATATCATATAGATCATGGTGCATATGAGATATAAGGTCTATTCTCTTGTTAAAGTGCTGGAATCTCTTGGAGACACTTTTCTTGAACTTAGAGAGTTTCCTTGAGAGTGTTTTGATAGCTTGGAGGATGAGTTGTGTGGAGGATGAAGCAGTTTCTGGAGCAGCTTTTGATGAAGTTGCTTTTGAAGGTAATTCTACTACAACTTCTACAGAATCTCCCTCTTCCTCAATTGTATACCTTGGCCTTTTCTTTTGTTTATCCATGACTCCTTTCTTGCCAAAGCAGTATACATATGATCCTTCAATTTTCCTTACACATCAAGCATGCTCTAAGTAATCTATTGTGATAGCACTAGAGGTAAGATGGAAAGGGTTTCTCAAGGTAGCTAGATTCAGATCATTTAGAAGGTTTAGGTGCCTAGCTATTTGAGTGATTTGTGAGGATAGGAAGAAGGTACCAGTTCTTGTAACAACATGATGATAGAGGGTATCAATCAAGAACTTGGTTGTGTTCATTTTGATGTTGTCGGTGAAAGCATACAGAAATATAAGGTCTCTCTTGGTTACTTTCTCATTTCCATCTGCTCTTTGATGGATGGTGTAGGTGATGATCCTGTGGAGCATCCAATGGTTGAGAGTTTTAATATGTCTGGCTTTTGATTCTTTTTCAAAAGAGGTTTCAATGGAAATTTCTTGCCAGAAATCAGAAAGGGTTTGGTTTGAGAAGATTTGGTCATTGTAAGAGGTTATACCTTCAGAAGGGAAGTTCCAAATGCTGCCAAAATCTTCTAGGGTTAAGGAGTGGTAGTTGTCAAATAGCTTAAACCTAACCCCATACCACCCTATTGCAGAGTTTGCACTCTTCTCTATTTGAAGTGACATCAGAAATTCCTTACTAAGACTAGAATATCCTACCTCTTCTGGAAAGACAAATTTTCTCCATCCAAGGACATCCAACAATCTCTCAATTTCGTCCTTGATGCCCAAAGCAGAAAGCATCCCACCAAAAGGAGATTTGGTGCCTTCAACTTTCTTTTTCTTTAGCATGGCATACCTAATGTCTTCCTCAGAGGTTTGGTGGTGAGGTTTGTGAATTTTCTCACCTCTTCTAGACTGTGGAGGAGATGGAGGATCAACAATGGGTTCTCTAATGGTGATTCCTGGAACTCTTTTGGCTTGACCTTTTTATTTTGGAGGTGGTTTTTCTTTTAGGAGCCATTAAAAACAGAAGGAGTAGGAGTAAACTGAAAAACAGAGAGTGATTGAGAAACAGAAGTTTTTAGGGTTTCAGAAGGAAGTTTGTGTGTTTTAATAAGCAAAATATCAGATAAACTGTTGTAGCATACTCTTAAATAGATGGAATTAAGAAAATAGTCGTTTATGACTGTTGAAAGTTAAGAGTTGCGACCTGTCACACAGCCAACGGTTATAAATTTTTGAGCAGAGTGTACAGGGTGCGGTCGCATATTCAACAAGGTGCGATCGCGACATGTGGTCTAGCAACCATTAGTAAGATAGGTACGCTCGCGAGGGAAGAAACTGTCTGTAACGGTCGAAACTATTCAAATTGGTGCGGCCGCGCACAAATTTTTCTCGACCGCGCACAGAGATTTTTATTGAATGAAACTGGCAGACGAGATAGCGATCGCTAAAGGACAATGGAGCGACCGCTACATACTTAAAAAATGAAAAATTCAAGGAAAGATGGAAGATATTCCAAGTGTGTTAAGAAAAATTAAATTTATGCACATAGAAACTTTATTGTAAGGCAAAAGTTTTAATTAACTCAAAGTGATTCCATCAATCATTCCTAAATTGAGTTTAATGAAGTTAAGTCTATCTTCATTCAAGGGTTTTGTAAAGACATCAGCAAGTTGATTTTCTGTATCTATGAATTCTAGGATTATATTCTGATTTTGTACATTTTCCCTCAAGAAATGATGTCTAATATCTATATGCTTGGATCTAGAATGTTGGATAGGATTTTTAGACAAATTGATAGCACTAGTGTTGTCACATTTAATGGAGATATTGTTAAATACTTTACCATAGTCAAGCAATTGTTGTTTCATCCATAATACTTGTGTGCAACAAAAATATGCTGCAACATATTCAGCTTCCGTTGTGGATAAAGCAACCGATGCTTGTTTCTTACTATGCCAAGAAACTAGACAATTACCAAGAAAGTGACATGCTCCTGTTGTGCTTTTCCTATCTAAGATGCTACCAGCATAATTTGCATCTGAAAATCCTATAATATGAAATGATGTGTTTTTAGGATACCAAAGTCCTAAATGCATTGTACCACTCAAATATTTCAAGATTCTCTTAGGGGCATTCAAGTGTGATTCTTTAGGACAAGTTTGAAATCTAGCACAAAGACATACACTATACATTATATCAGGCCTAGAAGTGGTTAAGTAAAGTAGTGATCCGATGATACCTCGATATTTCTTCTCATCTACTGCTTTACCATTTTCATCTTTACCTAATTTCAATGATGTGCTCATAGGAGTTTTGCTAGTTTTGCAGCCATCCATTCCAAATTTCTTGATGAGTTCTTTTGTATATTTGGATTGGTTGATGAAGATCCCATCTTCACATTGCTTGACTTGCAGTCTAAGGAAAAACTTGAGTTCACCCATCATGCTCATTTCAAATTCCCTAGTCATACAAGAAGCAAATTCTTTGCACAATACTTCATTAGTAGCTCCAAATATTATGTCATCCATATAAATTTGTACAATCAAAATGTTGTGCTTATCCTTTTTAACAAAAAGAGTTGTGTCTACTTTTCCTTTTGAAAAACCATTTTCAAGTAAATATGCACTAAGTTTATCATACCAAGCTCTAGGTGCTTGTTTCAATCCATATAAGGCTTTGGTGAGTTTGAAAACATGATCAGGAAATTTGTAGTTTTCAAAACCAGGAGGTTGTTCTACATAAACTTCTTCATTTATAAGTCCGTTTAGAAATGCACTTTTGACATCCATTTGATAAAGCTTAAAGTTCATATGACATGCAAAAGCAAGTAATATTCTAATAGCTTCTAATCTGGCTACGGGGGCAAAGGTTTCATCATAGTCAATACCTTCTTCTTGATTATAACCTTTGGCTATCAATCTTGCTTTATTTCTAATGATGTGACCATTTTCATCAAGCTTATTCCTATAAACCCATTTGCATCCTATTATAGAATGATCTATAGGTCTAGGAGTAAGTTGCCAAACATTATTTCTTTTAAATTGATTAAGTTCATCTTGCATTGCAGTTATCCAATTTTCATCATTTAAAGCTTCCTCAACAGTTTTTGGTTCAATTTGAGAAACAAAAGCAAAATTAACATCAACATGATTAATTTTAGATCTAGTAGTTACTCCTTAGATGTTTCTCCAATGATGAGTTCCTTTGGATGATCTTTCTTGTATTGCCAATCCTTAGGTAGATCTTGAGTCTTTTCTTCAAGTTGATTGATCTTTGGAGCATCAATAGATTCAAGAGGTTCAAGAGTACCTGCAGGGTCATTGAAAGTAATACCTTTCTTTTGATCAAGTTTAGATGATTCATCAAATACAACATGCATTGATTCTTCTATAACTAGAGTTTTCATGTTAAATACCCTATATGCTTTGCTATATGATGAATATCCTAAGAATATGCCTTCATCTGATTTGGATGAGAATTTTCCAAGATTATCCTTGGTATTCAATATGAAGCATTTGCATCCGAATACTCTAAAATATCCAATTCTGGGTATTCTTCCATTCCATAGCTCATAAGAGGTTTTATTAGTTAAATGCCTTTTGTAAACACGATTTGCAATGTAACAAGCTGTATTAACGGCTTCCGCCCAAAAATAAGATGGTAAATCATATTCATGGAGCATTGTCCTAGCCATTTCAATTAAAGTTCTATTTTTCCTTTCGACTACACCATTTTGCTGTGGAGTTCTAGGAGCAGAAAAATTATGTGAAATGCCAAGTTCATTGCAAAAGTCTTCAAAGTTTTCATTTTCAAATTCTTTGCCATGATCACTTCGAATAGACGTGATCACATATCTTTTTTCATTTTGAACTCTTTTTGCAAAAGTTTTGAAGTAATTAAAAGCTTCATTCTTTTGAGCTAAGAAATTAACCCATGTGAATCTAGAGTAGTCATCAACAAGAACAAATGCATATGATTTGCCTCCTAAGCTTGTAACTCTATTTGGTCCAAACAAATCTAAATGAATGAACTCTAAAGGTCTAGAGGTGCTTATAACATTCTTTGTTTTAAATGAGCCTTTATGTTGCTTACCATGTTGACAAGGTTCACAAATTCTGTCTTTATCATATTTTATCTTAGGTAAGCCATCAACTAAGTTTTCATTGCATATATATTTCAATTGATCCATACCAGCATGTCCTAGTCTTCTATGCCATAACCATGCATCATTATTAGTGGACATTAAACATGTATGATTTGAATGTATGCTGACATTATAAGTGTTGTTTGTTCTAGTGCCCTTAAATATGATAACATCATTTGAATTTGTGATCTTGCATTCTTTGGAATCAAACTTGACAAAGTATGCTTTATCACAAAGTTGACTAACACTTAGCAAGTTATGTTTCAAGCCATCAACAAGCCATACATCTTCAATTAAATCCTTACCAATAGAACCAATGGAGCCAACACCAAGAATTTTACCTTTAGCATTGTTTCCAAAAGTTACATTACCTCCATGTTTGTAGGTGATACTGGTAAAGAGCTTTGCATTTCCAGTCATATGCCTTGAGCATCCACTATCCACAAGCCATGTGCTTTCATTGATAGTAGATTTTAGGCAGACCTGCAAGATAATTGTGATCATCTTCTTTTAGGTACCCACATGAAGTTGGGTCCTTGATGGTTAGTAGAAAAGGAGTCTTCTAACTTGAGATGAGCCTTTCTTATATAACAATAGAAGTTTTTGTGTCCAAATTTCATGCAATATGTGCATTGCCATGGCATTTTACGCTTCTGTATTTTTCTTTTTGCATTATACATACAACTACAAGTATGTGATTTCTTTTGTGCAAGTTTAGTGAACAACAATGCATAGTTATTTTTGGCTTTATCTCCTAGTGAACCATAAGAAGTTCTTTTAGACTTGGTGCAAGCATCTTTGATATGAACATCAGAAATTTCAGTTGTAGATGCTTTCACAAATGTTGGTTTGCTAGGTGCAATGTTGGTTGAGCCATTGAATCCTAATCCATATTTCAAGGAAGGTGATCTTTGATTATTAATTAATATGTTCAATGCTTCCTTTCCTTTATGAAATCTGGAAATTGATTCTTTTAGTTCTTTTAGTTCATGCTTCAATGTCTCATTCTCTTTAATCACCTTTTCTAAGTCATGTGAGCTTTTATTTAACTCTCCTATTGTATTCATTAAGTGTTCATTTGAGGTTTTCAATTCTAAGGTAGAGTTCTTTAAGCTTATAAAATCCTTTTCTAACTTAGAGTTTTTCTCTTTATAAAGCATCATTTTAGAGAAATATTTTTCTATTTTAAAATTCATGTGCTCAATCAAATCACTATCATCTATATCATTTATATCATCATGTGCTACTAGATCAAAGGATTGAGTACTTACCTCATTGGAGTCATCTTCAATAGCCATGAGACAAAGATTTGCAATTCCTCCTTCTTCTTCTTCTTCACTTGAGGAAGAGTCATCCCATGTGGCTTTGAGAGACTTTTTCTTTTCTTTATCCCATTTCTTTTTGTTTTTTAATTTGAAGCAATCCGATTTGATATGACCAGTTTTTCCACATTCATAGCACTTTACCTCATTTTTCTTTTCTTTATCTTTGAAGGAGAATTTTGGAGGTGTGCCTTTGTTTGCTTGTAATCTTTTCTTCCTTTTCCATTCATTGATTCTTTTTGAGAACATTGCCATTTCATCTTCATCATCAGTACCTTCATTGCTTGAGCTCTCAGCTTCTTTGATTGCTTTGAGTGCAATTGGTTTTCTCTTTTCTTTCTCACCTTGATCTTCTTCTTTCTCACTATGTAGCTCAAATGTGAGTAACTTTCCAACTAGCTCGTCGGTTCTTAATGTGCTGAGATCATGAGCTTCTTCTATGGATGATACTTTGGATTCAAAGTTCTTTCTAGCTCTTAGGGCTCTCAAGATTTTACTGTTTACATCACCTTGATCATATACCTTGCCATACTTCTTTAGTTCATTGACAATAGCAAGCAAGCGATTTGTCATGTCGGTGACATTTTCATTTGGTTTCATCTTGAATAGCTCATACTCATGGACATGCATTTGTTTTTTGGTGAATCTCACTTGAGTTGTACCTTCATGATAGTTTTCAAGTGTTTTCCAAATGCAATGTGCACAAGTTAAATGTTGAACTCTTCCACCTTCTTCTCTTGAAATGGAGTTCATCAAGATGGAAGCAGCTCTATTGTTCTTGAATCGATCTCTGATATTGCTAGTTGACCATTGAGCTTTGGGAAGTGGAACTTGAATACCGTCAACTTCATGAGTGGGAGATTTCCACTCACTTTCCACGAAATCCCATAGTTCAATCCCTTCACTTTCTAGAAACAAATACATTTTGTGTTTCCAGTATGAGTAATCTGTTCCATCAAAGTAGGGTCTAAGAATAGAGTTAAGATTTCCATGAGAGCTTGATGAAGAAGAAGTTGCCATAGTGGATCAGATTTCAAAATTAAGTTTAAGAAATCTCAGGGCTCTGATACCAATTGTTGTCCCAAGATGGCAACCAAGAGGGGGGGTGAATTGGTTTCCTCAAGAAGTAATGACAATTTAAAAAACTCAACAAACAAGAAATGCAGAATAGAGAGTTGGTTGAGTAATGGAAGAAAGAAGGAACACACAAGATTTATAGTGGTTCGGATTTACTTCAATCCTACATCCACTTCCTTAACAACTTGTTAAGGTTCCACTAATCTTTGAAGTTTTAGCAAGCTCACTTCCAACTTTGGTGTTTTCACAAGTTCACACCTAACTTCACAAGTGTTTTTCTTAGGCTCACACTTACAACCCAAACAAGAGTTTTACAAGGCTTACTCTCACAACCCAAACAAGAGTTTTACAAGGCTTACTCTCACAACCCAAGTGTTTCCCAAGGTCACACTCAAACTTATACAATGGTGTTTTCAATGCTAACACCTAACATTCATTACAATTCAAATGCAAGTTTAAGTAAAAGAAAATTTGTTGCTTGGCTATGAAAATCCTTTCTCAATTTGTCTCTGTCTTATTTTCTCATAGAAACATTGTATTTATAGCCAATGTGGTCTTACTAGCCGTTATTGATGTTGAGAATAAAGTCTTGGCAGATTAGACCTTCTTTACTTAAACTGTCCGAAGCACTTCGCGGTCGCCCTTCACACAAGGATGGTCGCGCTCATACTTCACGCGGTCGTCCTTTTACTCAGGGACGGTCGCTGCTTTTGAAAAATCTTCAACGGTCGAATTTTAGTGCTCTGCAGCTGGAATCTTGCCCATGATGTGTTTGTTGGACCAGTTCTTGCCCATGCTGTGTTTGTCGGGACGGTCGCGCCAAGCAAAGGTGCGGTCGCCCTTTTTGAATATTGAAGTGGGTTTACAACGGTCATGTCATGTGTCATTCTCTGACAGGGCAAAAGAGATGTCCGCCATAATTTGAATCTCGCAGTCGCCCTTGGTGGCATTTCGCGGTCGAACTCATATTCTCGCGTCGAACTTCTGGACACACTTGAGGACGCGAACACTACTGTCTCTTTGAGCAATTTCTTCTTGAATGGTAGGGCGGTCGCGACTTTGAATGGGCGGTCGCTAAAGTGGTAAGCGAGGTCCAGTCATTCACCGTTCTTGTCACCGCGAACCTTACTGTGATTGCAATGATTTAAGTTCCTTGAGTAGCGGTCGTTCACATAGTTGGACGGTCGCTATTCTACAGGAGCGATCGCGATTCAGGTCGAACTTCTGGACGCGAAGCCTACTGTGACAAGGTTTCATCCTGTAATTGCATGGAGCGGTCGTCTTTAGGTGAGGTGCAACCGCTAGAAATGTTTTGTTCACCATTAATTGAAGCAACCTAATCCTGCAACAAGATTCTTCAAACACAAGTTAAATAGATCATCCATTTGAGTTGTCAAGGATCAAAATTAAGATCATTTGTCTAACATAAAGTACCAAATCACAAGAAAATTTAAGGAATAAAAGTTGCCACGACCATGGTATATCATCCCTAGGGTCGTGGGAATCAATCTGAAGCTGTAAAAATGGAAACCATGGAAAAATTATGAAGTTCTAGTAAAGAATTGAAACCCACAACCATGGCTTTCCAAAGGGACACGACCGTGGGACTATTGATGAATCTATCCAATAAGGAAGCATGGCAAAATAAAAAGAGACAATCAAAACTAAACCCATGATTGTGGCACTCCAAGGCCCACGACCGTGGGATTTAAGATGGTTCTACCAACAATTTGAGCACGAGGAATAGAAGCAACTTGAAACCCATGACTGTGGCCTTCCAAGGGCCACGACCGTGGCTTTCCATGCAAACCTGCCTTTGACTAGTCAACATGAGCCCCAAGACTGTGGCACTTAAGGCCACGGTCGTGGCACAATGACCTATATATTCATCTCATTTTCTCTCTCCTCACTTTTGCAAAACCTAGCCGCCCAAATTTGAAAACCACTGTCTAAACATCTTATCCCACTACCAAAACTCCAAATTCCACCTATTTTTCTTCAAATCTTCTTCAATTTCATCAAATTAAACACAAAAATTCCTAAAAGTAAAACCCTTGTGTAGACCCTTAATTTTGGTCCTAAGCTAGTCCGATCCCAATTAAAGAAGGTGAAGCTAAATTTGGTCCGATTTTAAAAGGTTAAACCTAGTTTATAGCTTTGAAATAGGTTAGTCCAATTTTAAAAGGCCTAAATTAAGTTGGTTCAATTTTTAAAACCCTAACCTTGTCCATCTAAGCCTAAAAAGCTATGCCACTTTGGACCCATGGCGAATTAAATCCCCAATTTTCCATGACTATTGGTCCATGGCCAATTGAGGCTTCCAATTGGCAAATTAGGGAGTCCTAATTAGCCATGGACTAAAGACCATAGTGAATTAGGCAATCCTTATTTTCCATGAGTCTTTTTAATTTAGTTTCAATTGGTTTCAGGATAGATTAAAAGAATCCTAATTAAGATAGGACTTGGTTTGACCATCAGATTAGCGCATTAGGGTTTAGCTTTAAACTTTCTATTATAAATACAGAAGGGAGCCACAATTATTAGGGAGGATGATGAAAAAGAAAAGCAACAATAAGCAATAGATGTAGAATTGAAAAACACAATCACACAACAACTAAGATGGTAGTAGACACTGTCTTCATATTGCTTTACTTGACCAAGATTATAAGTGTAACACCCTTATACTCTATATACGTACAATACATATTTCAAGCATATGTAAAATATGCATATACGGTACAAAAATGTTGCAGACTGATTTAATAAAAACTTTTCACATTTCCAATTTAAAATTTCAAATTCTAAATATATAAAAATTAAATAGAATATAAATATTCTTTACTTGTTATAAGAACCTAAAATAAATAATATATATATAAATCTCTGAAAAAAATTCGCCAGAGTTTTGTCTGTATTTTGGATATCCCAAAATTTATCAAAACACAACCTGCAAAAAGAAAACACTCCCAAATAATTTGCAATCACCATCTCAACCATACTTCTCAATTTCACCAAGTTTCTCAAACATTTATATATACAGATATATATAATTTAAAACACACTTACTCTCCCATTTTAAATACATTGACCCAAACATTCTTTATAATATACAATACGTAAAATCCAAAACATAATATATTATGCATAAAACTCAAAAATGTACAATAACATAAAAATATATACATGCTGCTGGCAGTGTTTCTGATCTCGATAGCAACTCAACAAGCTTAACTACAAGTCTAGACCCGACCTGGTCTAGAAGAACTCTCTGGCTCAGTTGGGTCTACTCTGTCACCTGCGCGATGGAATCAATCGCACTAAGCCAAAGCCTAGTGATACAAACTTTGATAATAACAATATAACTCAACGCAATACCAAATGCACAATGCATATAGATGTCACATCAATCCACTTTCTTATATTTTTTTCAAATATTTCATAAGCACAACTCATAACATTATATTACTCAATTGTATCATAATTCATAATTCACATTAAAATAAAGACAAGCATGGGCCCAAAAAGGATCTAATATGCTATTCAAATTTCAGAGGTACTACTTTGGTCCATAATGACACCATGTGTCTAGCCCTGTAGGCAATATATATATCCATGGATAATGTAATAGCCCCAGTCTCTTGGACCTTAACCCGGATAGACTCTTAGGCCCCAGTATCTTGGTCCTCAACCCGGCTAGACTGCTACAATTTTTGAGGCTTACGACCCAGTCTTTTCACCCCAGAAACATCATATTTATCACCTGGCCTGGCTTACGACCCAGTCTTTTCACCATTCCAGCGTATAGCCCGTAGGCAATCATAGGCATGCCACCAAACCCAGAACTCTAAAATTTGAATAACATACTAGGCACACAATTTATTCATATTTCTCATTATTAATCTCTTTCTCATTTTTATATATTCAATCTAGGCACATTGCCTTATTTTCACATTTTTTTTCTCACTTTTCTCATTTTTCACATCTTTCTCATTTTTCTCACTTTTCTCATTTTTATCAATATCAATTCATTTCATTATTACACATATCTCATTTTTGCATTCACAACACATTACCCAATTACTTTGGGTATTTTCACATAATATGCATATTTCATATGTTACACAAATTAGCCATTATCAATGGCTTTTCACAATGCATTTAACACATATATGACATTACAAATGTCATAGCACATTATTCATACACAATCAATGAACCAAGTAGCTTAACACATTTTCCAACCAAAATGTGTTAAGTTCAAATGTTATGCAAATATAAACATTATATTCAAAGTTTGTACATACCTCCACTAGCAACCCAAAGCAAGCTAAAAACAACTTTCAATCCAATCTTTCTAACTTGGCCTTCACCACTTGGATGAAGCAAATCAACCTCCCTCAATGCCTAAACCAAATGTGATAGCAAATAATCATTTAGTATCACATTTAATGCATTTCCAACATTAAACCACAATTACACATCACTCCTATAAATTTTTAAAAATTTAGCATTTCCTTACTTCAACATTAGAATTCCATTGTCCTATAATTAAATTAGTGTTTTAAGTTTATTTATATTATTAAAAACATATTTTAATACATTTAAATCATTTACATTATAAAAATACACTCTTATACACAAAATCTCAAAAATGGCATAACCTTCCCCCATTGAAGGTTTTCCATTCCAACACAATCCATTACTCATTCCAAGTTTATATTCATCACTTTTAACACTGAACAATATGCTTAAACAAATAAAATCACACAATTCAACCACTTTGGAAAATCACTTTTCCAAAACCCTAAATCTCCACTTCTATTCTCAAACTCCAACCCAACACCACCAAATCCAATATTTGACTTTAAAATACTTGTTTATGAATCAAAACAACTCATTTGGAATCAATTTGCACAATTAAAGTTTATGTTTTCAAAACCCCAAAAATCCATAACCCTAAATTCTCTCTCTTCACCATTCTTTAACCAAACTCCATCATCTCTTCAATATAACCTTAGAATCATTGATAACTACCCAAAATAACATCATACACACCAATTCCAACAATTATAACATACTACATAAAAATCTCAAAACTCACATAATCTCATCTTCCATGGAATTCAAAGAAAAGAGATGGAAACTTACTAATTTTGGTGGAAATCACCAAAAATCCACTTAAAACTTATTAATTCCTTCAATTTATGGAGTATGGAAGAGGCAAAATCCTTGGTCTTCAAGCTTCCATGGAAGCCACGTCCTTGAAGAAGAAGAAGAAGAAGATGAAGTCTTTTAATATTCTTTTCCTTTCATCTTTTTTTTAACTACATATATATATATATTAAAATAATTTAATATTTAATTATTTTTAATAAATTAAAAGTCCTAATTTTTCTCTTCCATTCAAAATTAATTTGTTTTTAAATTATTTTATTAATTTTGAATTTATAAGATTTAATTACCAAAATACCCTTTTCTTTTAAAAAGTGTTGACTTTTATATATGTTATGTATATTTTGCATATATATCACATATATATTCCACTTTTTCATTTAAAATCCCTTCATTTTTCATTTAAAACCATTAATTTAATTTATCCTTTTAAATTATAATTTATTTTATCCAACTTTTCTAAAAATTAGAAATTTTTAAAAATTTTAAGATGTTACAATAAGAGATCCAGGCAGGTAGTAGCACAAACATCAAGCATGTTTCAACGTATTAACATTCATGGAGTCAACAATGAGGGTACAATTTTATTAACCAATTTAATTTAATTTAGTTCATTAATTAAATTCTAATATTTTGTTCACTATATTAATAAATTTTAAATGGATTGATTAATCATCTTTAATACATCAGTCATTGTATTATCAAACTATGGATAGGATTTTGTAGGATCTTTCATAGTAAACAATAGACTCATATTGGAAATCAATTAAAAGATCTATAAACCTAAATTTGAATCCGAAACTAATTCAGTATCTTAAACCCTAAGTTCTTATGTAAACCCTAATTGTGATCCTAAAACCCTAAAATCATGTTTTAAGTCTAAAAACCCTAGTTTTATTATCAAAACCCTAATTTTCACTTATGAACCCTAATTATGTTTTCTAAAACCTTAAAATCCTAATTTAAGCATTCTAAACTTTAAGAAACTCTACTTTATATATTAAAATCCTAGTTTTGTATATCTATTGTTCAATGTAATATTAAAATATAGATTTGATTATTTAATTCATTATATACTTATGATGGATGGTTTATTATATTTGGTTTATAATTTTAATATCCCAAAAAGTAAGTTCTTTAGCTTTTTCTTTGGATTTTCATAGAAATTTTGAATATGTGAGTTTTGAATTTTTGAAGTAGTATGTTATAATTTTTGGAATTGGTGTGTATGAAGTTATTTTGGGTAGTTATTAATGATTTTAAGGTTGGATTGAAGAAATGGTTGAATTTGGATAAAGAATGGTGAAGAGAAAGAATTTAGGGTTATAGACTTTTAGGGTTTGAGAAATCATGGCTTTTAATTGCGCGAATTGGTTTTAAATGAGTTGTTTTGGTGCTTAAACAAGTATTTTTAAGTCAAATATTGGATTTGGTTGTGTTTGGTTGGAGTTTGAGAATGGAAGTGTGATTTAGGGTTTTGGAAAATGATTTTCCCAAAGTTATTGAATTGTATAATTTTATTTGTTTATCTTGTTGTTTGGCGATACAAGTGATGAATATAAGCTTAAAATGATTAATGGATTGTGTTGGAATGGAAAACCTTCAATGGGGGAAGGTTATTTCATTTTAGGATTTTGTGTATAAAAGTGTGTTTTTGTAATATAAATGGTTTAAATGTATTAAAATATGTTTCTAATAATATAAATAAACTTAATATATTAAAATGAATGGCCTAGTATGAGAATCCAAAGTTAAAGTGAGGTTAGCCTTAAATTTTGGATTTTTGCTTGGATGGGGTTCATTTTTGGTTTAATATTGGAAATGCCATTAAATGTGATGCTAAATGATTATTTGCTATCACATTTGGTTTAGGTAATGAGGGAGGTTGACTTGCTTCATCCAAGTGGTGAAGGGCAAGTTGGAAGGATAGGTTTGGAGGTTGTTTTAAGCTTGATTTGGTTGCTATTTGAGGTAAGTACAAACTTTGAATACATTGGTTATGTTTGCATGACATTTGGGTTTAACACATTTTGGTTGGAAAATGTATTATGCTACTTGATACATTGGTTATGTATGAATAATGTGCTATGACATTTGTAATGTCATATATGTGTTAAATGCATTGTGAAAAGCCATTGATAATGACTAAATTGTGTAAAATGTGAAATATTTGTATTATGTGAAAATGACCCAAAGTGTTTGGGTAATGCCATTTGTTGTGTATGCATTAAGTGCATTGTTAAAAAGCCATTGGTATGAGCTAGATTACATTAAAGGTGATTAATAAGTGAATTATGTGGAAATACCAAAGTAATTGGGTGATGTGTTTTAAATGCAAAAATGTGGTATAATGTAATGAGATATGTGGAAACATAATGAAATGAATTGATATCGATATAAATGAGAAATATGAATAAATTGTGTGCTTAGTATGTTATTTAATTTTTAGAGTTCTGTGTTTGGCGGCATGCCTATGATTTGCCTACGGGCTAGACGCTGGGCGTCACTGTGAAAATATTTTTGAGGTGAAATGATCGGGTCGTAAGCCTCAAAAATAAGTTCTTGAAGCAGCACTGGGTGAAATGACCGGGTCATAAGCTCAACCTAGTTGGACTATTACATTGATATTTTGCCTATAGGGCTAGACACATGGTGTCATTATAGACCAAAACAGTAACTCTGGAATTTGAATAACTTATTAGTTATCTTTGGGCCCATGTTTGTGGTTGTTTTTATGTAAATTGTGGATTGTGAAATATTTAAAAAGTATGAGAAAATGGAATGATGTGATATCCATATGCATTGTGCATTGGCATTTGTAGACCCTTAATTTTTTATCCAGTCTAATCCGATATTTTTAAACAGTCTAAAATAATTTTTGTGGTGTTTTAATTAAATAATATTTATTTTAATAATTATTTACAATAATTATTTTTAATAAAAATAAAAAAAAGTAATATTAAAAAAAGATAATAAATAAATAAATAAAAATCAGTGATGGAAGAATCGGCAACGAAAATTTTTTATCGCTGGCGACGAATTGACTTGGGGCAATTTGCCGCAGGAAAAACCTGCGATGAATTGGCCACAAGCCAATTTGCCGCAGATTTTTCTGCGACAAAATGGCCATAGGCCAATTCGCCACAAGATTTTCTTGCGGTGAATTGGCTGGCCTGCGCCCAGCGCCCACAATAATTTTTTTGCCAGCGCGCTTTCGCATGCCCAATCGACGCACGATTTTTCAAAACCCTATTCTACTTGGTTTTTAATTTGTTTTCTAAAATGTTTTTTATTTCCTTAGCTAATTAGTATTAGGTTTTTATTTTTTCTTATAAATACCACATTAAAGACACAGATTGATGGGGCTCAAAATTTTTGGATCTGAAATTTTTGGATCGGACTTTGGACTTTTGGATTTTTTTGGCCAAAAATAAGAGAACCTTGAAGGAGCAAGAGGCAGTGAGCAAGCAACAATAATCCATCAAAGGCAGCCTACACTGTCTTTATTATTGTTCAACCAGAGTTCAAAGATTATGGTGGAACCAACAACGGAGGTTTGAATGTCTATTTCTTTGCTTATCTTTACAGTAGCTTCATCATTCAAATTGGATTAATTGTTTAAATGTGCAATAGATGATCAATTGTTCTACTTACATCCAAACTTTATTTGAAACCCTAAAAATATGTTTTCAAAACCCTAATGCCTTAATACCCATAACACATATTTTTAAAATATAAAACCCTAAATTACACTTTTCTAAAACCACAATAGTCTGTTTTTTTAAAGACCTAACCAAATCTATTTTTCTAAAATCACAGTAGCTTATTTTTTTAAATACTTAATCTAAAAACCAAATTTCATAATTTTCAATCTTATTTATTTAAACCCTAAATTTTAATATTATTTTTATACAACTTCCAAAACCCTAAATACAAAACATCCATTCTTTAGATTCAAACCCTAATTTATTTCAAATCTAATCTTTAAATTCAAACATCCAGTAGCCATATTATTTCTTTAAAAGGTTTCTCAACTAATTAAACTAGTATATGTAAAACCCTAATTGTTAAACATAAAACCCAAGAAACCCTAATTGATGCATGCACCCTAAAGTTATATACTTACTGTTTTATACAAATTAGATGAATATTTATTATACATTTTGATTGATGTTTGATGTCTTAGATGAATGATTTATTTATGATGAATGTTTGTTTACTTTTATTAATTTGTTTTGATTTCAAAACGTTGTAAGAGGCATGTTTTCATATTTTGGGTACCTCATGTCATGAGCATCAAGTAATTTATTTTATTCTAAAGTTTTTGGACCAATGTAAAGGACACGTTTTCACCTTTCGGTGGGTGTCCTATTTAATTTTAGACATGGACGATGTAAGGACATGTTTCCATCCTCAGATGGGTGTCCATTTATTTGTTTTGTTTAGACATTGCTTTGTTTTTAATATAATGATGCTTTATTTTAATGGACGCATGTAATATGGATAATTTTGTTATATTTAAGAATTTTATAATATTAAGACCTGCAAAGGAGGCCGATTCCAATGAACCGGGTGTTGTGGGGGTGCTGGACCATTTCTCACCTTCCCCACACGTACCCAACTTTCTAAACCCATTAGGGGGTTGGGGATTCCTTAGAAATCGAGTCATCCAACCCTTTCTTTTTCTGGCCTGTCCGGGTGGCGACTCCATTTTCTCTAGGCTTAGGCCCGTGTTCTTTATGGCCCCGAGCCTAAACAGTGCCGAAGTTGCAAGAACCATTCCACTGAGAGTGGGGGCATAAATCCCTGCTCATAGTGGCAACTCCACTAGGGATAAGAGAAGTTCATTTCATTGGTCTTTTTATTATTCTATTCTTTCTTATCATGGTATTACTCATTGCATGATTTAGTTTGCATCGTGTGCGTGAGTTAGGACGCCCGTGTTTACCGTGTTGTGTTTTGTAAGGGTACCTGCGAGCGGGGATTTTTGCCCCTACTCTCGGTGGAATGGTTCTTGCGACTTCGGCATTGTTTAGGCTCAGGGCCTTAGAGAACACGAACCTAAGTCCAGAGAAAATGGAGTCACCACCCGGACGGGCTGGGAAAAAGAAAGAGGTGGATGACTCGATTCCTAAGGAATCCCCAACCCCCTAATGAGTTCGAAAAGTTGGGTACATGTGGGGAATGTGAGAAATGACCCAGCACCCCCACAACGCCAGATTCATTGGAATCGGCCTCCTTTATAGGTCTTAATATTAGAAAATTCTTAAATATAACAATATTATCCATATTACATGCAACAATTAAAATAAAGCATCATTATATTAAAATCAAAGCAATGTCCAAGCAAAACAAATAAATGGACACCCATCCGAGGATGGAAATATGTCCTTACATCATCCATGTTTAAACTAATAGGACACCCACCAAAAGGTAGAAACATGTCCTTTACATTGGTCTAAAATATAAAAGAATTTAAATTACATGATACTTAATTAATGAGGTACCCACAAAGTGGAAACATACCTCTTACAACATTTGGAAATCCAAAATAAATCGATAAAAGTAAATAACCATTCATCATAAATAAGTCATTCATCAAAGATATTAAACATCAATCAAAATAACGAACATTCATCCATAATAAATAAAATCAAACATTGAAATTAAATAAATCAACCATCAAAACATATAATAAACTAAATAATCAAATCAAAGCATATAATAAACTACATAATCAAATCTAAAAATAAAGCAAGTAAAGATACAAATTGAGGTTTACTGTTTCTATTTAAAGTTCTTTAATTAATATTTAGGGTTTTGGAATCTTAAGATATTATTATTGTTATTTGTTTAGGCTACTGTAAGTTTTAAGAGAATTGAAATGGATTAAGGTTTTATAATTTAAGAAATTAGTAAGGTTCTTTGATTGATCAAATTAGGGTTTGAGGGGTAAAATTATGAAATTAGGGTTTTGACATTTTAAGATATTAGGTTTTTAATTCATGTTAACTAGATTGTTATTTTAGTTTTATTAGATTATGGCTTTAGGGTTTAAATTAACTAGTTTGGGGGTTTTAAATTCAATGAATTAGGGTTTAGGAAAATTTAGGGTTTGCTATTTTTGTTTTGAGAGAATTAGAGTTTTTGGTGTTTTGAAAAATATGTTTGGTTTTAGGATTTGATAAAACAATTTAGGGTCTTATAAAGTTTTTGGAAATAGGTAAAACGATTTAAGTTTTTTGGAAATAGAAAAGCATTTTTAGGGTTTTTGGAAATAGAAGGAACAATTTAGGGTTTTAAGGTTTAGAAGAAATAAATTAGGGTTCTTAAGTTTTTGAAGAAACAAAATTAGGGTTCTTAAGTTTTAGAAGAGACAGAATTAGGGTTCTTAAGTTTTAGAAGAAACAGAAAAGTAATTTTTAGGGTTTTTGGAAATATAAGGAATGATCTAAGGTTTTTGGAAACAAAAGAAACGAATTAGGGTTTTAAGGTTTAGAAGAAATAAATTAGGGTTCTAAGGTTTAGAAGAAATAAATTAGGGTTCTAAGGTTTAGAGGAAATAGAAAAGTAATTTTCAATTTCAGTAAAGAAATAAAGAAAGAAACTAGAGATTCAAACCTCCGTTCGTAGGTTCCACCAAAAATTGCTTTTTGGATGAACAAGGACAAAAGCAAGGTTGCTGCCTTTGATGAATTCTTGATTGCTTGCTTATTGCTAAGGTTTTCTGTAATCCAAATTTCCATCACCAAGTTCTAGTCCAAAAATTCTCCTCCAAATTCTAGTCCCCTTTTTTTTTTTGTCTTTTAAAGTGTTATTTATAAGAAAATTTATAAGATTAATTCTAATTATTTAAGGAAACTAAGATTAATTAGGAAAAAAAACCGAAACCAAATAGAATTTGGTTTTGAAAAAAATTGCATTGGAAAAATTTCACAGGCGAAAACTGTGACGGGCTGCGAGGAAATTGCCAGCTTCGAGCGAGAATTGGTGCGGCCAGCCAATTTTGCCGCAGGAACCTGCGGACGAAATTGGCCTTGGCCAATTACTTTTGTCACCGATTTTTATTTTTATTTATTTTTATTTATTTATCATTTTTATTTTTTAAAAAATAAATACTAAAATAAATATTATTTAATTAAAATACACAAATTATTTTGGACTTTATAAAATATATTGGACTGGACTGGGTCAAAAATTAAGGGTCTACAGTTTGCCCCCTGCTTGAACGATCTGAGACTTTAGTAAAAGAGAGTGAAAAGTAATAAGACTTAATTTTTCCGTCATGGTTGAGGTTTTGGGTTCTAGACCCAGTTCGAGTTATGGACTCAAGGATAATTTTAGGTTCTGGACCTAAGAGTAATTTTGGGTAGTGGACCCTAGCTAAGTTCTGGACTTAAAAGGGATTTTAGGTTTTTGGACCTAAGGATAGTTTGGGTTCTGGACCCAAGCTAAGTTCTGAACTTAAAATAGATTTTATGTTCTGGACCTAAAGATAATTTGGGTTCTGGACTCGAGCTAAGTTCTGGACTTAGAAGAGATTTTAGATTATGGACCTAAGGATAATTTGGGTTCTGGACCTGAGCTAAGTTCTTGACTCAAAAGAGATTTTAGGTTCTGGACCTAAAGATAATTTGGGTTCTGGACCCGAGCTAAGTTCTAGACTTAAAAGAGATTTTAGGTTCTGGACCTAAGGATAATTTGGATTC
The DNA here is from genome assembly GCA_947685225.1 of Garcia nutans. Lineage (NCBI taxonomy): Eukaryota > Viridiplantae > Streptophyta > Magnoliopsida > Malpighiales > Euphorbiaceae > Garcia > Garcia nutans. Next base: position 61,553,888 of record CANTUV010000031.1, read on the forward strand.
TGGACCCGAGCTAAGTTCTGGACTTAAAAGAGATTTTAGGTTATGGACCTAAAGATAATTTGGGTTCTGGACCCGAGCTAAGGATAATTTGGATTCTGGACCTGAATCAATAGAGATTTAATCATCTGCAAAAAATAATTATAATCAGTAACATATAAATTTTGTTTACAAAAAATTTAGCTAATTTTGCAAAAAATTTAGCTAATTTTTTATGCACATATCTTCTTCTTGCCCCATGCGTATAAAAATATTTTTAAAAGTACAAAAATATTTATATACATACAAGTATTTAAATATTTAAATTGAATGATTGAGTTTTCTATTTATTTACTGTATAGTCACTGTTTATGTACTATTTACTATTTATAAATAGTAACTGACTATTTATAAATAGTATCCTGCTATTATCAATAGTAATCTACTATTTGCAAATAGAATCCTACTATTATAAATAGTAACCTACTATTTATCAATAGTAATTTACTATTTATCAATAGTAAAATTTACTTTTTGAATTTACTTTTTTCCTTTGCCGTTCTTCTATATAAACGAACGAATTTCTTCATTTCATTCACAGCAAATTTTCATTCCTTTCGTTAATAGCTATAATTCTCTCAAATTTAGCATACAATTTTTTTTAAAAAAAATTTCCTTTTTTCAAGATCAGGAACTCATTCTAATGTTGAGTTATTGGATAGATCTACTAGCTGGGATACTGCTTTATCGTAGTTCAAATCAAAAGAGCCAGGTAATTATTTTTTCCTTTTTTCCTTTTCTTTTTTCTTCATTTTTTTCTAATATTTTTCCTTTCTGATTCATTTTGTTTTTTATTTTACTTTCTTTTGTTCTTATTTTTATTTTTTTCTTTTTTTATGTTCATCTTTATTTTCTATTTATATTTTTGTTTTTTTAGAAAATTTAGGAAAAATATATTAATTTAAGAATTTAAGTAGATAGACTAATGATATACTTACCTGGTATTAACTTACTTGGCTCCGTGTTAGCGTGATCGTTGCGTTACTCGGGCCGGATGATGTATCTACAAAGCCCGACAATGGTATGATGTAGCGCCTTCTCGGGTAAGGCAGATTATTTGAGATTGCAGCTTTGAGAGCTTCATCTTACAATTACCATCCGAGGAGTATTTGATAGACCAGAGCGCAGTCCAGGCACTTGCAAAATGATGGTTGGACACAACTCATACCTTTCACTTGCCTATTGGAGTGATGAAAATTGGTCTGGTCGACTTTGCTACTATAACCGGCATTCGGTATGATGGTGTTCTGGTTCCTCTTACCAACGATATTTTGACGTTTGAAGAAATTCAACAATTAATTGTTATGGAACCATCATATAAAGGGCCTTTTAAGATAAAAATTGAGCCAATTCGTAGTTATGAAGGACGGGTTTACAGAGACACGGCCCAACAATATGCTTGAGGATTTTTGTTATATTTGCTTGGGTCGACCATCTTAGGCAGCACTGAATCCGCCATCCATTTGTCAGTGTTGAGAGCCCTTTCTTATTTTAGGATGGTACCACTTTATGGCTGGGGTGAAGCTGGTCTCGTCTATCTTTACCATGGTCTTGATAAAATTTGCCAAAATAAGAAGTCTTTTGTCGGCTTTATGGCAGTTATTGAGGTACTCTTCTTCCACCAATGTCAATTCCATTCTTATCTTGTATGAATTTGATTTTTATTATTGTTGTAGGCATGGGCATATGAAACACAACCTTGTGAGGGTGCCTGGTATTTCTCGAGAGAGAGCCGGCTATCAGAGATTAAATTTCTGGTTGTCTGAGCATGTAGAAGTTCTCGGCTCTCCCCATGTGCATACCCAACATTTCGTGTTGAGCCGCTTAACCTGGGACCAGGTAAAATAGCATTACTATGCTTTAAAATTATATGAAAGTTTACTTACCTTATGTCATTTTGCAGGTGAATTTGGCCTGGTGAAACCCAAAAGAGCGGACAAACTGGACTCCCTCCATGAATGCTGCACTATCTTTCCAACATACTCGCCGAGTCATCGCTGGCCCAGTGTCTAGTGGCTGGTTTCTTGGAGAGAGAGTATATGAGTGGTTTCTTAGTCCCGAGCAGCGGAGGGTCTCGATTCGTTGCTCGAAATATACTTTAAATATTACATCAATGTCAGAGGATGCATGGTGGTTGGCCCGGCACGATTATGGTGTTGAAACATTTCTGTATCTGCAGGGTGCATCTTATGCCCATTTCATTTAAATAAGGCTCTTGAACTTTGATGTATCCCCGTTGGTGTACGGGAAATTCATGAAGAAAATGAGGGTAGAAATGAAGAGGAACATCGTGGAGAGGTAGGAGAATTCATTCCACATCTCGGGGCTAGCACTTCTCAGGTAAAACTTTTACCATTTTTCCTTTGCAATCATTTTTTTCTTATCTTATTTTGATTCTTTAATGATTGTTGTAGGCTGTTGGCTCATTTGATCATGAGGCTGGACCTTCTTTTGCTGCTCCTTCATTTGCTCATTCTAGTCCGCCAGATATGCCATCTCATCTGTAGAGCATTGATATGAATTAACTGGTAAGTTTTCTTATTTCATGGTAATTTATGCTATATGTATGCATGATTATGTATGCTCTTACTTTTTTCCTTTCTGACTCACAGTGGATGCTTGAAGAACAAAATAAGAAACTTCAAGAAGAGTTGGCCGCTAGTCGTCAGCATGCTTCTCATTTTGAAAATTTATATCATCAATCAGAACAAAAATTTCGAGACTTTCAATTTCAGGGGATGAGGGATCCTGGTGCTTCTTCATCTAGAGGCCCCCAAACTGATGACCATGAGATCCTTTCATCCACTTCTGATGAGGAACCTGACAGATCAGAACTTCAAGGTAATAGGGATTCTGGTGCTCCTACTTCGGGCAGACTCGAGATGAGTAATTTGCCTCCTCCTCCAACAGGCGATGATTTTTTCAGGGCTTTATTTGATGACCTACCACCACCTTCTTAGTGATGTATAAATATTGTATCAATTGCATAAACATTGTACAATAAAAATAATAATGACAATATATAATTTCTATCTTCATTGTAACTCTTTTTTTTGTCATTATTATTTTTTTATCATCATTACTGCACCATAATTATTATACTTTTCTATTCATATTTTAACATTTACATAGCACCACTACAAAGCCAAATGCAATACGGCAAATAACTTTCGTCGCCAATTCCTTTCCTCATGCAACACGGTCTCACTCTTTTCCTATCATCTTTTCCTTATCAATTTTGGAAAAGCTTGTTTCCTCTATATAACTCACCTTTCACGCCATAATTTCATATAGAAACCAAGAAATTTTCCACTTCAACGTAAAAAGTCCATTTAACAATTTTGATTTTTCTTCATTCATCAACAATGACCGAACTTCTTTTAAAGAAGATAAAAATTCTATTTAAGAATATGGATGCCATTCACTGGAAGCAAATTTCTTGGCCAAAACTTGATATTTTAAAGTGTTTTCAAAATGTTAAATTGGACCATTCCTTTTTACATGCCATGGCTTCTTTTTGGAATGTGGATTCTAGGACATTTAAATTAATGGCTTTGAAATATGTCCCTTGATTGAAGAATTTGAGGCCATCCTCGGATATCCAAATAATCAACAAATGGCATTACCCACATTGATTTCCAAGACTCAACAGAAGATGCATATGTTACTTGAAATTTCAAAGCCCAAAGTTCTTCAGTTGATGAGGGGTGAGAAAATTCTTCTTGCTCCCTTGATTGATTTTTGTCTCTCTCATTTGGCTCCTACTAAGGCACGGGGATGCATGTTTTGTCTTTGCTTGCTTAGCCAATTCTTGCTTGTTTCTTCTGACGGCGATATTGATCCGTGAGTATTGGATATCATGGACCAAATGGAAGGAAGCTTGTCTCCAATACCTGTGATCTTAGCCGAGACTTTAGTTGGATTAGACCAACTTAAATCAGGGTTGTCAAAGAGACTGACCGGGAGTCCGTTGCTGCTTCAGGTAATTACCTAAACTGCCCTTTCAGGTTTTCAATTTAGGTTTTCTTTTTCTTCTTCTCTTTTTTATTTTATTGCTCTAATTTTTGCCTAGTCCGCCCATGCAGATTTTCAGAACTAGCGAGTTGTCCTAATTTTTGCGTTAGCTGCCCTTGCGGGTTTTCAACTTAGCGGACTCTTCTCTCTTTTTTTTAATTTAATTTTTCCTCGCAAATTTGGTTTTAGGAGTGTCTCTGCTTGCTTGATACTCCATCCATGGATTATGCCATATATTTGCCACAACATCATTCCGCTAGGAAGCTACTCCATCCTGCTTCTTCATATGTTGATTGGGTTGACTGGATCTGTAACACCCTTATACCCTATATACGTACAATACATTTTTCAGCATATGTAAAATACACATATACGGTATAAGAATATCACAGACCGATTTAATAAAAATTTTCACATTTCTATTTTAAGATTTCAAATACTAATATATAAAATAAATAGTATATAAATATTCTTTGCTTGTAATAGGAATCCAAAATAAATATTTTATATGAAAATCTCTGGGAAAATTTCACTAGAGTTTTGTTTGTAATTTGAACGTTCTCAAAATTCAGCAAAACACAACCTGCATAAAACAAACGCTCCCAATAAAAATCAATTCACCATTTCACCAATACTTCTCAATTTCTCCATATTTTCTCAAAATACTTATATATAGGTATATATATTAACATCACAAATAAGATCTCATCTTAAACAAATTATTCAAATCATTCTTTACAATTTACAATATATACTTCAAAAACATATCATCTCATACATAATATCAAAATATACTATAATATCAAATCTGTACATGCTGGCATTTGGCTCTGATCTTGATGTACCCAAAAACAACTCTTCAAGCTCAATAGATACAAACCTAGACCCGACCAGGTCTAGTAGAACTCTCCAGCTCTACCAAATCATCCTTCACCTGCGCGACGAATAACAATCGCTCTAAGCCGAAGCCTAGTGGTACAAACTTTGATAATAACAATAAAACTCAATGCAATGTCAATGTACAATGCATATAGATGTCACATCATTCTACTTTCTTATATTTTTCAAATATTTTATAATCACAGCTCATAGCATTAAATTGCTCAATTGTATCACAATTCATAATTCACATTAAAGCAAAGACAAGCATGGGGCCAAAAGGATCTAATATGCTATTCAAATTTCAGAGTTACTGCTTTGGTCCATAATGACACCATGTGTCTAGCCTCGTAGGCAATATATCCATGGATAATGTAACAGCCCCAGTCTCTTGGACCTTAACCCGGCTAGACCCTTAGGCCCCAGTATTTTGGTCCTCAACCCGGCTAGACTGCTACAGTTTTTGAGGCTTATGACCTAGTCTTTTCACCCCAAAAATATCATATTTATCAGCTGGCCTGGCTTACGACCCAGTCTTTTCACCATTCCAGCATTTTAGCCCATAGGCAATTATAGGCATGCCGCCAAACCCAGAACTCTAAAAATTGAATAACATATTAGGCATACAATTTATTCATGTTTTTCATTATCAAATTCTTTCATAATTCCTTTACCAAAACTTTTCTTATTTTCTCATTATCTAACTAGGCACATTGCCTTATTATATCATCTTTTTCTCACTTTTTTTTTTCATTTATTCATTTTTCTCATTATTAATCTCTTTCTCATTGTCACATATTCAATCTAGTCACATTGCCTTATTTTCACATTTTTTTCTCATTTTTCTCATTTTTCACATCTTTCTCATTTTTCTCACTTTTCTCATTTTTCTCATTTTTATCAATATCAATTCATTTCATTATTCCACATATCTCATTCTTATATTCACAACACATTACCCAATTACTTTGGGTATTTTCACATAATATACATATTTCACATGTTACACAAATTAGCCATTATCAATGGCTTTTCACAATGCATTTAACACATATATGACATTACAAATGTCATAGCATATTATTCATACACAATCAATGAACCAAGTAGCTTAACACATTTTTCAACCAAAATGTGTTAATTCCAAATGTTATGCAAATATAGACATTATATTCAAAGTTTGTACATACGTTCACTAGCAACCCAAAGCAAGTTTAACACAACCTCCAATCCTATCCTTCTAACTTGCCCTTCACCACTTGGATGAAGCAAATCAACCTCCCTCAATGCCTATACCAAATGTGATCATACATAATCATTTAATATCACATTCTAAGGTATTCTCAACATCAAACCATAATTAAACATCACTCTAAACCAAATCCCAAAATTAAGCTTCACCTAACTTTAACTTTGAAAAACCATATCAAGCCATTTAAATTAGTGTTTTAAGTTTATTAATATCATTAGAAACATGGTTTAGCATGTTTTAACCAATTACATTAATTAACCACATGCTTATGTCCAAAACCCTAAAATGGCATAAACTTCACCATTGAAGGATCTCCATTCCAACTCAATCCAATTATCATTTCAATCTTATTTCTACCACTTATATCATTAAATAACATGATTTAATCATTAAAATCAAACAATTAATCATTCTTTGAAAATTCACTTTTCCAAAACCCTAAATCAATACTACCATTCTCAAGCTCTAACCAAACACAACCAAATCTAATATTTGACTTTAAAATACTTTTTTTATGAATCAAAAAAACACATTTGGAACCAATTTGCACAATTAAAGCTCATGTTTCCCCAAATCCAAAAGTTCCATAATCCTAAATTCTCTCTCTTCACCATTCTTTAACCAAACTCCATCATCTCTTCAATCTAACCTTAGAATCATTGTTAAGTACCCAAAATAACATCATATACACCAATTCCAACAATTATAATATACTACATCAAAATCCAAATTCTCACATAATACAAATTTCCAAGGAATTCAAAGAAAAGAGTTGGAAACTTACTAGTTTTGGTGGAATCACCAAAAATCCACTTGAAACTTGTTAAATCCTTTAATTTATGGAGTATGGAAGAATCAAATTCATGCACTAAACTCCCATGGAAAATGTCCTAAAGGAAGAAGAAGAAGAAGAAGAAGAAGAAGAAGACTTTTTTTAATATTTCTTTTCCTTTTCATCTTTTTTAACCATATATATATATTAAAATAATTTAATAATTAATTATTTAATTATTTATTTAATAAATTAAAAGTCCTAAATTCCCTCTTCCATTCAAAAATAATTTATTTTTGAATTATTTTATTAATTTTGAGTTTCTAAGATTTAATTACTAAAATATCCTTTTACTTTGACTTTTCATTTAAAAAGTATTGACTTTTATATGTTGTATATATTTTACATATATATCACATATATGTTCCACTTTTTCATTTAAAACTCCTTCATTCTTCATTTAAAACCATTAATTTAATTTATCCATTTAAATTATAATTTATTTTATCAAATGTCCAAAAATTAGAACTTTTCAAAAATTTGGGATATTACACATATGCACAAGTAATGGGTATCTTATATACACATCAAATGTACCTTATATATATGTATTAAATATTAAGTATGTAATGTATTAATCCAACATATACAATTAATATACCATATGCATATGTTATATATACTCTAGATACATATATTGAGTATATATAATTTTATATCTCCAAAATCACGGATGTTACATGATCCACTCACGCGATGAAGTCAACATCCATTGGTTGGTACCTTGGTGGAAGATTTCTCGTGTCACCATGCGGACATACTTGACATATGTTCTGTAACACCCCTTCCTGAACTATGAATAAGCCGAGGAGGAATGCTACATCGGAATACAAGCTCTTGTTATGTCAACTTACTTAATGTTCCTTATAAACATTTTCAAAAAATTTTGACGGAGTCTCCATTAAAATTCTAGGTCCCAAGTGTCGACAAAACTGATTTTTCTTATTTTTGAAAAACTATTTTGTTTCACAATTCAACTCAAGCACACTCCCAATAATCCACCCTTATAACCTCAACTACAATCCTGCAAGAAGAATTCACATTTCTATATTCACAACCCAACTCAATTTAAAACCATACAGTTATTATACATTACTAGATTTACATGCTACATCAAGTTATCTCTTTGTATTGTTCAAATAAGTACATGCCAGTTTCTAATACCAAAATACAAAATGAAGAGAACCACCTAAGTTTGTTGATGATCGACAGATAGCAGGACTTCTCTGCTCGCTACTGGCTCCTTGCTAATAACCTACGAGTTTAGAAGAAACTAAACTCGCTAAGCATTGCTTAGTGGGTACTTTAACTAATTACGGAAAATAAATAATAAAAGCATAATGCACTTTTAAAGCAATGAGTCGTATTGAAAAATAATATCACAGTAAAAACAATCCATACATGTCATATATTCAGTTATTATCATTTTATCAGTTCGCTCCACAAGGTAATTTGGTAGACTAACGTATGGTAAGGAACTAACTGAAACAACTGTTTATATATTATGTGGCTGTGGCCCTAAAAAAATTGCGGACCAAGCCCTGTGGAATCTGTGGCCGAAGCCCTCGGACCGGAGTCCTATATAACTCGGGCGATTGCCCTATATAACTCGGACCGAAGTCCTATATAGCTCGGGTCGTCACCCTATATAACTAGGACCGAAGTCCTATATTAAAGCAGCACTGCATATAGTATGATATATCATACCCTTACCCTACTCAGTACTATCCCAGATACCCAGTGGAGCCAAAAATTTTCATGCCATTTCTTAATCGAATATGCATTATACAATTATCGACTTATGTTTCTTATATTATTTCAACGTGAAATATCATATTTTGTCATTTTAATAACATATTATGCTCATTTATATGCATAAGGAATCAATTGGATTACTTTTGAAAAATGACCAAATGAATATTAGCAAAATGACCATATGAATAGTAAATTCTGGTTTTGGACTCAACTTGATCCTTATTTTGAGCAAATTGTATAAAATAATCTACTTGACTAAAAACCCTACAATTTTTACAGAATTTAGTTTTACATATTAAAATCATTCCTTTAAAATTTCAGATCAAAATGGACACAAAATATTTGTCAAGTAGTTCACCCAACCAGACTGCTCCAGTTGCCCTGCATCCTGGAAGGAGTTCTGAATTTTATGAATTCCGTAAACTAAATTCAATCAATGTGGTTCCAAATTATTTTTCTCAAATACTAGACTCACTAAAAAACAACATATCCAAAATTCAATTGGAGATTATTTTTCTAAAAGGTATTAAAAATCTGGAAACATGGCTGTCTCAGTCAAGGTACCTCCTAGAGCAGGTCTAACATAAATAATTTTTCCATAATCATAACCATTTTGAATTCAACGCAAAATATTTTTTAGTCATTCTAGACGCATTGAGGCACAACATATCAAACATTCACTTCAAGAACAGTTTTCTATATTTAATTAAAAATCATACAAGTCACAGCATTTCACTAATTCTAAAACAGAAAAATTTCAAGAAAATGAACAAACAATTAGTTAAAGTACCAAACCTTGCTATTTCTTAGTCCTTTATCTATATCACTTCCTTTCCTTCCTTGTCTCCTTGATTTCCTATGAAATTTAACATCACATATACAAAGGTAAGAACCCTAGGTATAGACATAGTCTTATCTTAAGATGTTTCTAATGGTTGCTAGCTTATTTTCACCATTAAACACCATTATTTCTTTCATCAAATCCTTCAAATAATTATTTCTTGAATTTTCTCCAAATCTAGCTACATGAACCCTAATTTCAATCTCTTAAATTAACCATTAATCCATGAAATTAAAACTAGAGATAGGTTTCTCTTACCTTATAATCTTGTTTGTCACCAAAATCTTCAACCAAAAGCCTTAAACTTTGGAAAAATCACCTCCTTCTTCCTTCTCTTATGGTTTGGACGAGTTCACCATGTAAGAGAGGGCTTTTATATTCTTTCCTTAGCTTATTTTGATCCAAATGGCAGCCAAGAGAGGTTAAGATGTGTTGGTGTAAGTGTTGATTTCCCATTGGTACACTTAAGTGGGAAAATGGCTAATTTTCATTGGTCCAAATGTCTCTTTCTTTTATTTATTTTTTGGCAAGCCATTAGGCTTCCTTTTATTCATATTTTGTCCCCCTCAACTTTCTTATGCTATAATTTTATAGTCTAGGGCAGCAATTAATTGATTGTAACTTTTAAATCGTGCGTTTTCGGGAAAAATTGAAACCCACGGTCATGACCCGATTAACTTCGAGAATATTCTTCAGGGGTCGGATATGGGCACTATTAAGAACTTCCAACACTTAATTTTTAAGTTTACATAGTTGCCCCTAACTTTTGAGAAATTTCCACTTAGGTCCTCGGCCTTTCGAAAAATTACCTTTAGGTCCCGTCGACTTCACGGGCCTCCTTTGCACACCGATTTTATTTTTGACTATCTCGAGCTTCTATTTGACCACTTATTTATGTCCTTCTTGCCTAATACTCGACTACCTAAACTTTGGGATGTGACAGTTCTACCTCCCTTAATTTAAGTTTCGCCCCGAAACTTACTTATTCATGCATGATTCTTATGTGTAATTTCACATCATCAATATAACTAATAATCATCACATATACACACATATGTACTCAAGAAACTGATTTTAAACTTACATACCTTCATTTCCTTCTTCTGCTTTATTTTCTTCTGCCCTCATGTAATATATCCTGGCTAGCGCTCTCGATTCAGGGCGATCTACTGTCTTCGATCTTGTTCCTATTTGATTACTACCATTTTCTCTGCCTCTTCCTCTTTCTCGACCTTTACCGCTGCTACTTGCTACTTGTGTTCTTTTAGGAACTTTTGAAATCTCTGTCACATTTCTAGGACAATCGTTCTTAAGGTGATCAGTGGCACCACAAAGTATACAAGCTCCAGTAACTAACCAACATTCTCCCCTATGCTTTCGTCCACAATGCTCACACGAGGGGTATGGTGTATATTCAGTCCTTCCAGAACCTTTACTTGATCCTCTGCTTATTCCTCCCGTGCTGGCTACTGAGGTAGTTTGAAAATTAGGTCCTTTAGATGGTCTTAAATTCTGCTTTACACTCATAAAGGATCCTTCACCCTTAGCTCTCTTGCTAGCAGACTGATGATTACCTGGGGCACTCTGTGCTTGCTCTCTTTTCTGTTGAATTCTCTGTTGACGATTCCTTATATTTACTTGCACCTTTTCAACATCCAATGCTTTAGCCACCAACTTTGAAAACTCTGTATTATCCAATGCCACTAGCTGTATCTTAATTTAATCATTAAGTCCTTCTAAAAATTTCTCGCATCGCTCAGCTTCAGTTTCTATTAACTTCTTTCCATACTTACTAAGGCGCGTAAACTCCTTCTCATATTCTGATACTGTCATTCTGCCTTATTTCAAATGAATGAACTCATTGTGCCTTGCATTCAAATATGCATTAGTGATATACCTCTTTTTAAACTCACTCTTGAAGAATTCCCAAGTTCGTTGTTCTAGTGGAACCCGCTACTACATGGTATCCCACCATATGTACGCCTCCTCTGTTAGGAGCCAGGTAGTACAAACCACTCTTTCCTCTGGAATGCATTGGAGCTGGTCAAGAACTCTAATGATACTATCTAACCAATATTCTGCTTCCTCAGATCCCTCTTCACGACCAGCCTTAAATTCCTTTGCACCATACTTTATTAACTTCTCGATCGGGGGTTTCCTATCTCCCTCAATAGCAGGGCCCCTTCCGGCCATTTGCGGAAAAGCTATTGCAATCTCCTAAGATAAGTCTCCGGACCGGGTATTTCAGCTGCTACTGACCCTGGTCTATGAGCTTCCCCGGCATCTGCAGACCCAGATGCTTGCGATTCTACGTTTCATTCCATAGCTTGCCATGAATCTAGAGACATCCTACATTGATATAAATAGCTATCTGCTTAATTCATCAACATATAACTCGATTATCAATTCCTATCTGGCATGTACATCTACCTATTCATAATATAACTTTCTCCTTACTTTATCTTACATGGCACACATAGTTACTTACTCACTACCTATCTTCCAAAATCGACTAAACCAATGCTCTGATATCACAAATTGTAACACCCCTTCCCGACCTATGAATAAGCCGAGGAGGAATGCTACATCGGAATACAAGCTCTGGTTATGTCAGTTTACTTAATGTTCCTTATAAATATTTTCCAAAAATTTTGACGGAGTCTCCCTTAAAATTCTAGGTCCCAAGTGTCGACAAAATTGATTTTTCTTATTTTTGAAAAACTATTTTGTTTCACAATTCAACTCAAGCACACTTACAATAATCCACCCTTATAACCTCAACTACAATCCTGCAAGAAGAATTCACATTTCTATATTCACAACCCAACTCAATTTAAAACCATACAGTTATTATACATTACTAGAATTACATGCTACATCAAGTTATCTCTTTGTATTGTTCAAATAAGTACATGCCAGTTTCTAATACCAAAATAAAAAATGAAGAGCACCACCTAAGTTTGTTGATGATCGACAGATCGCAGGACTTCTCTGCTCGCTACTGGCTCCTTGCTAATAACCTACGAGTTTAGAAGAAACTAAACTTGCTAAGCATTGCTTAGTAGGTACTTTAACTAATTACGAAAAATAAATAATAAAAGCATAATGCACTTTTAAAAGCAATGAGTCATATTGAAAAATAATATCACAGTAAAAACAATCCATACATGTCATATATTCAGTTATTATCATTTTATCAGTTAGCTCCACAAGGTAATTTGGTAGACTAATGTATGGTAAGGAACTAACTGAAATAACAATTTATATATTCTGTGGCTGTGGCCCTAAAAAAATTGCGGACCAAGCCCTGTGGAATCTGTGGCCGAAGCCCTCGGACCGGAGTCCTATATAACTCGGGCGATTGCCCTATATAACTCAGACCGAAGTCCTATATAGCTCGGGTCGTCACCCTATATAACTCAGACCGAAGTCCTATATTAAAGCAGCACTGCATATAGTACGATATATCATACCCTTACCCTACTCAGTACTATCCCAGATACCCAGTGGAGCCAAAAATTTTCATGCCATTTCTTAATCGAATATGCATTATACAATTATCGACTTATGTTTCATATATTATTTCAACGTGAAATATCATATTTTGTCATTTTAATAACATATTATGCTCATTTATATGCATAAGGAATCAATTGGATTACTTTTGAAAAATGACCAAATGAATATTAGCAAAATGACCATATGAATAGTAAATTCTAGTTTTGGACTCAACTTGATCCTTATTTTGAAAACATTGTATAAACTAATATACTTGACTAAAAACTCTAAAATTTTACAGAATTTAGTTTTACATTTTAAAATCATTCCTTTAAAATTTCAGATCAAACTGGACACAAAATCTTGGTCAAGTAGTTCACCGAACCAGACTGCTCCAGTTGCCCTGCATCCTGGCAGCAGTTCTAAATTTTGTGAATTCCGTAAACTAAATTCAAACAATGTGGTTCCAAATTATTTTTCTCAAATACTATACTCACTAAAAAACAACATATCCAAAATTCAATTGAAGATTATGTTTCTAAATTTTATTAAAAATCCGGAAACATGGCTGTCTCAGTCAAGGTACCTCCTAGAGCAGGTCTAGCAGAAATAATTTTTCCATAATCATAACCATTCCGAATTCAACTCAAACTATTTTTCAGTCATTCTAGACGCATTGAGGCACAACATATCAAATATTCACTTCAAGAACAGTTTTCTATATTTAATTAAAAATCATACAAGTCACAGCATTTCACTAATTCTAAAACAGAAAAATTTCAAGAAAATGAACAAACAATTAGTTAAAGTACCAAACCTTGCTATTTCTTAGTCCTTTATCTATATCACTTCCTTTACTTCCTTGTCTCCTTGATTTCCTATGAAATTTAACATCACATATACAAAGGTAAGAACCCTAGGTATAGACATAGTCTTATCTTATGATGTTTCTAATGGTTGCTAGCTTATTTTCACCATTAAACACCATTATTTCTTTCATCAAATCCTTCAAATAATTATTTCTTGAATTTTCTCCAAATCTAGCTACATGAACCCTAATTTCAATCTCTTAAATTAACCATTAATCCATGAAATTAAAACTAGAGATAGGTTTCTCTTACCTTATAATCTTGTTTGTCACCAAAATCTTCAACCAAAAGCCTTAAACTTTGGAAAAATCACCTCCTTCTTCCTTCTCTTATGGTTTGGACGAGTTCACCATGTAAGATAGGGCTTTTATATTCTTTCCTTAGCTTATTTTGATCCAAATGGCAGCCAAGAGAGGTTAAGATGTGGTGGTGTAAGTGTTGATTTTCCATTGGTACACTTAAGTGGGAAAATGGCTAATTTTCATTGGTCCAAATGTCTCTTTCTTTTATTTATTTATTTGGCAAGCCATTAGGCTTCCTTTTATTCATATTTTGACCCCCTCAACTTTCTTGTGATATAATTTTATAGTCTAGGGTGTGAAAATATCAAAATACCCTCCAGCGATTAATCGATTGTAACTTTTAAATCGTGCGTTTTCGGGAAAAATTGAAACCCACGGTCATGACCCGATTAATCTCGAGAATATTCTTTTGGGGTCGGATATGGGCACTATTAAGAACTTTTGACACTTAATTTTTAAGTTTACATAGTTTCCCCTAACTTTTGAGAAATTTCCACTTAGGTCCTCGGCCTTTCGAAAAATTACCTTTAGGTCCCGTCAACTTCACGGGCCTCCTTTGCAAACCGATTTTGTTTTTGACTATCTCGAGCCTCTATTTGACCACTTATTTATGTCCTTCTTGCCTAATACTCGACTACCTAAACTTTGGGATGTGACATATTTCTCTTGCTACCCTTCGTCGAGGTACTTGCTATGATCCTCGCCGACTTAGCCATCAGTACGGAGCTGAGCCTCGCGATTCTGAATTCACTCCCGATTTATACATGCCTTGCTTGACTGAAGCCTACTTGGATTAGCTGAGGCAAAGCTGGCCTGTATGTTACACTTATCATCTGCCATAGATTTTACATTTGTCAATTTAGAAAGTGTATTGTTAGGATGAAAAAATAATTAAAATAATGAAAGATGATTCTTTTCCTTTTATAATTTGTCATCACCTATTGCTATTGTGTTTATTTATTTCACCCATATCTGGCAAATACTTATAACAGTGCACATAGAACAGTTTTAACATTAATTTTGTTTTATTAAATTGGAAAACAACCAAACATAAAGCCAGCATACACAAGATCACTCCTGTTGCCAACTAGCCCTTTCGGGATTTCTAATTGATGATTTTCTCTCGTTTAGCCCTAATTGTTGCCTAGCCTACCCTTTCTGATTTTTGAAACTAGCGGACTGCTCTAACCTTTTCCTAGGCCGCCCTTTTTGGGTTTTCAACCTAGTGAGCTTTTTTATTTTTTCATTCTTCTTCTCTTTTTATATGTAAAACCTCTTCAACCTGTCAATGTTTACTGGATCACTAAACTCGTTCCCGTCCATGTCTGATAGCTTCACTGTGCCCTTGTTCATGACTTGTTTTATGACATATGGCCCTTCCTAGTTAGGCCTAAACTTCCCTCATAGATTATATACATTAGGCTTACATTGTTTCAACACCAAATCCTCGACTCTGAGTTTTCTGATTTTAACCCTTCTATTGTAGGCCCGAGCTATCTTCTTTTGATACAGTTGATGATGATATAATGCCTTTAACCTTCTCTCTTCTAGTAAAGCTAACTATGTGTATCTGCTCGCTACCCATTCTGTTTCAGGCAGTTCGGCTTCCAAGACTACTCTCATTGACTTGATCTCAATTTCAATTGGCAACACTACTTCCATCCCATTAACCAAAGAGAACGGTGTCATTCCAGTAGGTGTTCGTACACTTGTTCTATCCCCATAAAGCAAAGGGAAGCATCTCTGACCAATCCCTGTAAGTCTTGGTCATCTTGGAAAAAATTTGCTTAATTGTCTTATTTGTTGCTTCCACTGCACCATTAGCCTTTGGTCTATAAGGAGAGGATCGGTGATGATGGATTTGGTACTTTGAGAATAAATCCTTAACTGCTCTTTGAAACTGTACCCCATTGTCTGATATCACACTGTGCGGGACCCCGTATCTGCAGATAAGGTTCTTTTCAATGAATCTAGCCATTTGGCTCGCGCCCAGTTTGTTGAAGGATTCAGCTTCGACCCATTTTGAAAAATAATCTACTGCTACTACAATGAAAAGGTGACCGTTTGAGGCTGTCGGATGTATCTCTCCTATAATGTTGATACCCTAGGTGGCAAAGGGCCAGGGTGAAGACATAGAATGCAATTCTTCAGGAGGCATGTGATTTAAGTTACCATACATCTGACATTGTTGGCACTTCTTTATAAACTCAATACAATCTCTCTCCATGGTCAACCAGTAGTAACCTTGTTGAATAATCTTCTTAACTAGGGCCAAACCACTCATATGCGGACCGCAATTTCCCGCATGTATTTCTGACATGATATGCTCCACTTCAAGCTTCCTCAAGCATCTCAAATGCACCCCCATCAAGCCATCTTCGATATAACTCCCTATGGAATGTGATGTATTGCAAAGACCACCACCTTATGGCTCTTCTTTCTTTCTTTGTTGCCCCCGACAGTTATTCCCTTTCCTCTAAAAATTGCCTTATAGTATCATACCACGCATCATGGTCTGTATCAGTTTCCATGATTGTTTCATATTTGTAGCAAGGAGTTGACGAACTGGTCAAAATTAGAGGCTTGAGGAATAAGCTGACAGGATTTTCCCATACCGAAACCAATGTGGCTAGGGCATCAACCATATGATTTTCTTCTCTTGATAGGTGTATAAACCTACACTCCTTGAAGTTCTTCTTCATCATGGTCAAGTAATGGTGGTATGGTTTTAATTTTTCTTCTTTCAACTCCCACTCTCCATTTACTTGGGATACTACTAGCAATGAGTCGCCAAAAACTTATACCTTATCCACCTTCATAATCATTAGGGTTTCCAAACCAAAAATACAAGCTTCATACTCTACCATATTATTGGTTGCCTTGAATTTCAACTTTTTGGCTAAAGGGATAAGTTCCCCTTCAGGCAATTCTAGTATGACTCCCAAACCTGCTCCTTTTCTGTTTACTGCTCCATCAAAATACATTTTTCACCCTTGTACTTCAATTGCCTTTAAATGTTCATCCAAAAATTCTAAGATTACCTCTTCACTATCTGGTAATGGTTGTTGGGCTAGGAATTCTGCCACTGCTCTACCTTTGATTGTTTTCCTGGTTACATATTCAATCTCAAATTCTTCTAATATTATCAACCATCGACCATATTTCCTAATCAAAGATGGTGTCTCCCTTAAGTATTTCATTGGGTCCAACCTGGAAATTGCTTGCACACTATACAATTGAAAGTAATGCCGCAACTTCTTAGAAGACCAAACCATGGCTATACAGGTTTTTTCAATGATACTATACTTAATTTCATAAGGTAGGAGCTTTCTACTTAAATAGTAAACTGCATGCTCAATCCTTGACTCATCTGCTTGGGCTAGCATGGCTCCTATTCACTCTTGTTCTACTGCTAAGTATAGTAATAGAGGTTTACTGGGTTTAGGTAGTTTTAAGATAGGTGGATTCAGCAAATACTCCTTTATTCATTCAAAAGCCCTTTGACACTCTTCATTCCATATGACCGGATGATTCTTTTTAAGCAATTTGAAGATAGGCTCATAGATTGTTGTGAGCTTTGCTATAAATCTGCTAATGTATTGTAATTTACTAATGAATCCCCGAACTTCTCTCTCCGTCTTTGGGGCTGGCATATCCCTGATTGCTTTAACTTTGTCAAGATCAATCTGAATGCCATTTAGACCAATCACATGTCCCAATAATTTGCCTAAGGTAACCCCGAACACACACTTCTTCAGGTTTAATCTTAGCTTATATTTCAATGCTCTATCGAAGAATAATTTTAAGTTTTGGAAGTGTTGTTCCCTTGTGTCTGATTTCACCATCATATCATTAACATATACTTCAATTTCTTTGTGCATCATGTCATGAAATAGTGTGGTGGCCATCCTTTGATAGGTTGCTCCAGCATTCTTTAAACCGAACGGCATTGCCCTATAACAAAATATAACGCACGTAGTAATGAAAGCAGTTTTCGCTTTATCCTTTTGGGCCATTAACACTTGGTTGTATCCGCAAAATCCATCTACAAATGAGTGTAGCACGCTAGAGGCTGCACTATCAATGAGAACATCTATATGAGGTAAAGGAAAATCATCTTTAGGGGAAGCCTTGTTTAAATCTCTATAGTCCACACAGACCCTTATTCTTCCATCTTTCTTTGGCACGGGTACTATGTTGGCTAGCCAATCTGGATATTCTATCACTTCAAGGAACTTCACTTGTATTTGTTTAGTGACCTCTTCTTTAACCAATTTAGCCCACTCAGGTCTTAATCACCTAAGCTTTTGTTTGACAGGTTTCACGTGAGTGTAAGTAGGAATAAGAAGTTCGGCTATGTCTCTATCTATTCCAGGCATATCCTCATAAGACCAAGCAAATACTTCTTCATATTTTTTGAATATTTTTTCAAATCTCTCTCTCTCATTAGGAGTAAGGTCGGATGCTATGCTAATGTTTTTAGGATTTTTGATTGTTCCCAAATTTAATGATTGTGTGTTAACAGAATTAATATTAAAGATGCTCATGTAATTGCTATTTGAATGTATGCAACCATCTGGAGAAACATCACACAAGTAAGCAAAATCAGACTTTATTGCATTCATTTTGGAAAAGAAAACATCATCATCCTCATACAAAGCAGACAAATTAAAATCAAAATCATAATCATTGTTCTCAAAATCATAAGGAAGGATGTCTTCAAACTTTCTTCAACTAGGGCAGCAATCTCCTCTGAAGTCTTCTCGGCTTTCAAGACAATTTCCTTCTTCTATTCCGGATTAGATTCTTTGTTGGCTGACAGGGTGAGCTCTTTCTTCACTTACTCCGCTAGCTCGGCAAGATCTGTAAAAATTTCAAAACCTGGGATCAAATTTCCCATGAACATGATTGGCTCAGGCTTTTCTTGGAGTGGTCCCATGTCTGGAGCTTTGACAAAGATCCCTTCAAGTGGTGGGAAGCTCATCTTCTCACTCTTCTTTGGCTAGACATTGTTGTCTTTATCATACCCCAACCCCTTCATGGAGGTTTGAGTTTTAAAATTTGGCAGTTTTGTCAAATCGGCCTTACCCTTTCCAAGACCAGCTCCGGGAAGATAGTTCATGCTCTTCATCATATTCAAGACTTTGGAGTCCATTACTTTATCATCAAAAATTACATCTACTTAGAAACCATTGAGAGGCCTCTCAATCATTAGAGTGTTAACAATCTCCTTATCTTCAGCCTCAATGACCACTGTCTCATCTCCATTAGGGAAATTGATCTTTTGATGAAGGGTGGAAGGAACCCCACTAAGAGGATGAAACCATGGTCATCCCAAGAGTAAGGCGAAGGTAACAGGTATGTCCAAAATAACAAATTCAACAATAGATTCAATTGGACTGACCTTGACAACAACTTTGAAAGTTCCTTCGGCGTGTCTCTTAGTATTGTCATAAGCCTGAATGGTTACCTCGGTCGAGCTTAGATCCCTTATTGACATGGCTAGCTTTGGCAATATTTTAAGTGGACAAACATTTATGGCGGACCCATCATCGACCATTACACATGGAATCCTTTTCCCTTTGATTTCTATTTTGATAAAGAGAGGGCAGATGTGATCTCTCCCCTCCTCCGGTAAATCCGCATTTGAGAAAGAAACCGCTCCCATATTAACTTCACTCTTCTCTTGAATATCTTCACATCTCATTACTCCTCCAATTTTTATGAAGTTGATCAGCTCATCCGATGTTGTGGAGGTAAAAATTGGCATGCTAGCTAAGGCCTTTGCCATAGTTTCTTGATGCTTTGTAGAAGTAGCCAATAGGTCCCAAATGCTAACACTTGCTTGGGTTCTTTTAAATTGCTTGAGCACAGTATCATCTTCCTCTTCTTTTTTCCCTACTTCAACTTCCTTTCCCTTATTAATTTCTACCTCCTTAGGCAGTGGCCTTGCATAAGGCTTACCGAATCTAGTGTTCATTACTTCATCTTCTTCGGGCTTGGACCAAGTCCATTCCTCCTTCTTGGATACCAGATCATCATCACTATCGCTTGAATCCCAAAACCCATTGACAGCACAAATTGCTACTTCTCTACCCACCATAGCTTTTTTAATTTTGCCAAATACCTCTTCTTCTTTAATTACGTCTCCACCCACATCTTGGAAAGAAGACATGACAAAATCTTCATGCAAATCCCCTCCAATCATGAAGGTTGCCGGTGGTGGTACTCTATTGAACCTTGGTAATGGGTTGTCTTTGGAGTTTGGCTTATTGGGCTCGAGCAGCTTTCCACTATCAATTAAATTTTGGATCTCATGTCTCAACCTCACACATCTATCCATGTCATGCCCTTGCATTTGATGAAACTGACAAAATGCTTTAGTGTCGAAATTAGGTGGGAGAGGGTTAAGCAAAGGGCGAGGATTTAAGGGTTGTAACAATCCCTTTCTTTGAAGCTTATTGAGAACCCAAGACATCGGTTTCCCCAATTTTGAAAACTGCCTCCTTGTTCCTTAGCTAGTAGCATTAACACTAACTGCCTTTTGCATGCTTTGGCTACCAGATTGATAGTTTCCTTTCTCATTCCTTCTCGTTGAAAAATGGTTCTTCTCTCTTTCCCATTCTTCAATTTGCAGACTAGCTTGGAGAAGATCTTTAAAATCACGGATGAGTGTATGAGACATCCTTTCACGAAGACTAGGTAACACCCCTCTCATAATCATCCTTATTTGATCAGATTCATTGGGCCTCTTCTTGAGCAAAGCGGCCTTGTTTCTCCATCTTTTCACATAATCCACAAAATTTTCATTTGGCCGTTGCCTAATGGAATCAACTTCCATTAAGGTAACTTCCATTTCAACATTGTATCTATATTGTTGGATGAAGGCCTTATATAGCAGATCCCAACTCTTTTGTGTTCCTTCTTCCAAGGTATTGAACCAATTATGGACAACAGGGTCCAATGAGAGCATGAAATATCTCAAAGTTTGAGCCTTAGTAGCATGGGCAGACTGCATAGCAGTGATATACTGCTTCACATGGAGATGAGGATTTCTGGTTCCATCAAACTTCGCAAAAGATGGCATTTTGAACTTGTACGGAACTTCTTCATCTAGCTCAAATAATTTGTCAACTTTGGACATTTCTTCGGTCTTTAGTTTCTTCTCAAATTTCTTTTCTAAGTCCGCAATCATCTTTTCAACATTAGAAGCTTCGATTTTCTCCATAGCTGACCTTTCAACAATCTTTGGTTCTTTCTTCTTGTCTTGAGGATCTTGGTAGTATTGAGCCCAATCATCATCAATGATCACCTTATCATCATCAAAAACCACTTCACCAACTTTAGTCTTCCCTTTGTCCTTTGGCTTCTTAGTGCTAGCAGATGCTTCGGCATGATTTCCTAAAATTACAGCCAATTGGTTCTTCATGGTCTCAGCTAGAGCCTCTTTTATTTCTTCCATCTTGGCATTGAGGGCTTCATCCACCATTCTTTGAATTTGTTCGGGCTCTATTGTTTTTAGTGAGCAAGTGATTGAGTCGTTGCTAGATTCTTCGCTTTCGGCATAGGTCGGATCGTCGTAAGCTTTTGAACTATCGTAATCCAGGGCTGTGAGCCAGAAATGATCAATAATACGAGATACAAATGTATGTATGCATGTATGCACAAACAATAAACAAACAAGGATAAACAGGACGTTCCTTCCAACCTTATAACATCCACACACTAATGGCGAGTCTCTTTTCTTAGGTATATGGTTAACAAAATACCAACATGGGGTACCTTGTTTTCGAATATTTTCCTCGGACGTTTCAACCAATAGTTATATTTTCAAAAATGAAAATTAATTTATGATAATTCCCATTAATTAGGTTTTAATCTATTCAACCAACTATAGTAGCTTTTATGCTATATTGGATTAAAACTAAATTAAGATGTTTATTATAGATAGATTTCTCACTTGAAAAAGTAACTAATGGTTCATGCCAAAAACAATCCCATGGTTAATTTATTCTTAGTATAAACTAGGCTCACAATTGATTTTTGGTATTTCCTAATTAACCTAAATAATTTGCAAGCTCTTTGTAAGAAAAGGATGGATGAAAATAATTTTGTTTCTAAGCCCATTGTAAAAAGATTTTAGAAAAAATGGATTTTGGGCTTAGTATTTGGGTCATGAGAAAAGAATGGAAAAGTTTTATATCCAAAGGCCATTTTGAAAAGTTTTGAAAATAGTTTTGGTCTTTTAGATTTTAAAGAAAAATTTATTTTGAGCTCACAATGTATTTAGGTCATATTTGAAAAAGAACAAACCAAATAAGCCATGATTTAAGCCGAGATAAATTAACCATAGTCAAACAATATGCATTTGGGGTAAAAACCTAAGGAAAGTAACTAGGCCAATTACATGAGCTTTAGTCTTTGGGTTAAAAGGCTTAGGTTCCCATAACAAGTATATACCAAATGGTATGAGGCTATGAGTGGTTATGCCATGCTCGATCTCCATACCTTGATTGAAAGTATGGTATCCCTTACATAACATAACACGGGTAACATAGGCATCCTAACTCACGCATACGATGCAATCTAATATGATGCAATGGATAATATCATTATAAGAAAGAATAGAATAATATAAAGACCAATGGAATAAACTTTTCTTATCCCCAGTGGAGTTGCCACTGTGAGCGGGGATTTTTGCCCCCACTTCCGGTGGAATGGTTCTTGCGACTTCGGCACTGTTTAGGCTTGGGGCCTAAGAGAACATGGACCTAAGTCCGGAGAAAATGGAGTCGCCGCCCAGACGGGCTGGGAAAAAGAAAGGGGTGGATGACTCGATTCCTAAGGAATCCCCAACCCCCTAATGGGTTCAAAAAGTTGGGTACGTGTGGGGAAGGTGAGAAATGGCCCAGCACCACCACAACGCCCGGTTCATTGGAACCGGCCTCCTTTACAGGTCTTAATATTATAAAATTCTTAAATATAACAATATTATCCATATTACATGCAACAATTAAAATAAAGCATCATTATATTAAAATCAAAGCAATGTCCAAGCAAAACAAATAAATGGACATCCATTCGAGGTTAGAAATATGTCCTTACATCATCCATGTCTAAACTAATAGGACACCCACCAAAAGGTAGAAACATGTCCTTTACATTGGTTTAAAATATAAAAGCAATTTAAATTACACGATACTTAATTAATGAGGTACCCACAAAGTGGAAACATACCTCTTACAACATTTGGAAATCCAAAATAAATCGATAAAAGTAAATAATCATTCATCATAAATAAGTCATTCATCAAAGATATTAAACATCAATCAAAATAATGAACATTCATCCATGATAAATAAAATAAAGCATTGAAATTAAATAAATCAACCATCAAGGCTTATAATAAACTACATAATCAAATCTAAAAATAAAGCAAGTAAAGATACAAATTGAGGTTTACTATTTCTATTTAAAGTTCTTTAATTAATATTTAGGGTTTTGGAATCTTAAGATATTATTATTGTTATTTGTTTAGGCTACTGTAAGTTTTAAGAGAATTGAAATGGATTAGGGTTTTAAAATTTAAGAAATTAGTAAGGTTATTTGCTTGATCAAATTAGGGTTTGAGGGGTAAAATTATGAAATTAGGGTTTTGACATTTTAAGATATTAGGTTTTTAATTCATGTTAACTGGATTGTTATTTTAGTTTTATTAGATTATGGCTTTAGGGTTTAAATTAACTAGTTTGGGGTTTTAAATTCAATGAATTAGGGTTTAGAAAAATTTAGGGTTTAATATTTTTGTTTTGAGAGAATTAGGGTTTTTGGTGTTTCAGAAAATATGTTTGGTTTTAGGATTTGAGAAAATAATTTAGGGTTTTATAAAGTTTTTGGAAATAGGCAAAACAATTTAAGGTTTTTGGAAACAGAAAAGCATTTTTTAGGGTTTTTGGAAATAGAAGGAACAATTTAGGGTTTTAAGGTTTAGACGAAATAAATTAGGGTTCTTAAGTTTTAGAAGAAACAAATTATGGTTCTTAAGTTTTAGAAGAAACAGAATTAGGGTTCTTAAGTTTTAGAAGAAACAGAAAAGTAATTTTTAGGGTTTTTGGAAATAGAAGGAACGATCTAAGGTTTTTGGAAACAAAAGAAATGAATTAGGGTTTTAAGGTTTAGAAGAAATAAAATAGGGTTCTAAGGTTTAGAAGAAATAAATTAGGGTTCTAAGGTTTAGAAGAAACAGAAAAGTTTTTCAATTTTAGTAAAGAAATAAAGAAAGAACCTAGAGATTCAAACCTCCGTTCGTTGGTTCCACCAAAAATTGCTTTCTGGATGAACAAGGACAAAGGCAAGGTTGCTGCCTTTGATGAATTCTTGATTGCTTGCTTATTGCTAAGGTTTTCTGTAATCCAAATTTCGATCACCAAGTTCGAGTCCAAAAATTCTCCTCCAAAATTCCAGTCCCCTTTTTTTTTGTCTTTTAAAGTGTTATTTGTAAGAAAATTTATAAGATTAATATTGATTGTTTAAGGAAACTAAGAATAATTAGGAAAAGAAAACCGAAAAAAATAGAATTTGGTTTTGGAAAAAATTGCTTTGAAAAAATTTTGCTGGCGAAAACTGCGAAGAGCTGCGAGGAAATTGCAAGCTGCGAGCGAGAATTGGCGTGGCCAGCCAATTTCGCCGCAGGAATTTCTTGCGGCGAAATGAACCTGTGGGCGAAATTAGCCTTGGCCAATTACTTTCGGCGACGAATTTTTCATTGCCGATTTTTTTTATTTTTTTTTATTTATTATTTATTTATCATTTTTATTTTTTTAAAAATAAATACTAAAATAAATATTATTTAATTAAAATAACACAAAAATTATTTTGGACTATATAAAATATATTGTACCGGACTGGGTCAAAAATTAAGGGTCTACAGTACCATACTTTCATTCAAGTATGGAGATCGAGAATGGCATAAGCACTTATAGCCTTGTACCTTTTGGTATATACTTGCTATAGGAACCTAAGCCTTTTCAACCCAAAGACTAAAGCTCATGTAATTGGCCTAGTTACTTTCCATAGGTTTTTTTTACCCCAAATGCTTGTTGTTTGACTATGGTTAATTTATCTTG
Organism: Garcia nutans; assembly: GCA_947685225.1. Classification (NCBI taxonomy): domain Eukaryota; kingdom Viridiplantae; phylum Streptophyta; class Magnoliopsida; order Malpighiales; family Euphorbiaceae; genus Garcia; species Garcia nutans. The sequence continues at coordinate 61,579,292 of CANTUV010000031.1, forward strand.
GCTTAAATCATGGCTTATTTGGTTTGTTCTTTTTCTAATGTGTCCCAAGTACATCTGTAAGCTCAAAATAAATTTTTCTTTAAAGTCCAAAAGACCAAAGCTATTTTCAAAAATTTTCAAGATAGTCTTTGCACATAAAACGTTTTTAAAAACAAATCAAAAATTTATTTCTCATGACTTAAATACAAAGTTAAAAATCTATTTTTTCTTAAATTTTTTTTACAATGGGTTTTCAAACAAAATTATTTTTGCATTTCATCCAACTTTTAAAAGAGCTTACAAATAATTTAGGTCAATTATGAAAATACCAAAAATCAATTGTGAGCCTTGTTTATACTAAGAGTTATTAATCATGGGCTTGTTTTTGGCATGAATCACTAGTTACTTTTTCAAGTGAGAAATCAATTTATAATAAACCTCTTAATTTAGTTTTAATCCAATATTGAATAAAAGATACTTTATTTGGTTGAAAGGATTAAGACCTAATTAATGTGAATTATCATGGACTGATTTTCATTTTTGAAAATATAACTATTGGTTGAAACGTCAGAGGGAATTATTTGAAAACAAGATACCCCATGTTGGTAATTTGTTAACCATATATCTAGGAAAAGAGACTCGCCATTCGTGTGTGGAAGTTATAAGGTGGGAAGAAACATCCTATTTATCCTTGTTTGTTTGTGCATACATGCATACATGCATCACATCACATATCATCAATCTCTTTTTCACCAAAAGCAATGGAGCCCGAACAAATTCAAAGAATGGTGGACGATGCCCTCAATGCTAAAATGGAAGAACTAAAGGAGACTCTGGCTAAGACCATGGAGAACCAATTGGCTGCAATTTTAGGAAATAATGCCAAAGCATTCGATAGCACCAGGCAAAGGAAAGGCTAAGGTTGGTGAAGTGGCTTTTGATGATGATAAGGTGATCATTAATGATGGTGACGATTGGGATCAATACTTTCAAGATCCTCAAGATAAAAAGAAGGAGCCAAAGGTTATTGAAAAGACAATTGTGGAAAAGATAGAGATGTCTGATGTTGAGAAGATGATTGTTGATTTAGAAAAGAAATTTGAAAAGAAACTGAAAATCAAAGAATCGCTTGAGATCGACAAACTATTTGAACAAGATGAGGAGATCCCTTATAAGTTCAAGATGCCTTCTTTGCTAGGTACAATGGTACTGGAAACCCTCACTTGCATGTTAAATAGTACATCACTGCCATGCAGTCTGCCAGAGCTACTAAGGTTCAAACTATAAGATATTTCATGCTCTAATTGGACCTTGTTGTCCAAAATTGGTTCAATACCTTAGAGGAAAGTACTAAAAAAGATTGGGATATATTGTACAAGGCTTTCATTCAGCAATATGGGTACAATATCGAGTTGGAAATTACCTTAATAGAAATTGAGTCCATTAGACAAAGGCCAAATGAGAATTTCATGGGCTCTGTGAAAAGGTGGAGGAATAAGGCTGCATTGCTCAGGAAGAGGCCCAATGAATCTGATAAAATAAGGATGATTGTGAAATTGGTGTTACCTAGTCTTCGTGAAAAGATGTCTCATACACTCATCCAGGACTTCAAATATCTTCTCCAAGATGGTTTGCAAATTTAAGAGTGGGAAAGAGAGAAGAACCACTTTCAAAAAGAAGGAACGAGAAAGGAAACTACCAGTATGGTAACCAAAGCATACAAAAGGCAGTTGGTGTTAATGCTACTGGCCAAGGAGGAAGAAGATAGTTTTTAGAATTGGGAAAGCCACTGTCTTGGGTCCTCAATAAGCTACAAAAGAAGGGATTATTATAACCCTTAAATCCTCATCCTTTGCCTAACCCTCTCCCACCTAATTTTGACACTAAGGCATTTTGTCAATTTCATCAAATGCAAGGGCACGACATGGATATTGTGTGAGGTTGAGGCATGAATATTATGCAAGGTACTTACTGGTATAACGTGCATGCCAGCTTTGATTCAGTCAGACAACGCATGTCCAAATCAGGAGTAAAATCAAAACTTGTGGCTCAACTTCATACTGACGGTCAAGCAGCGAGGATCATAGTAAGTACCTCAATGAAGAGTAGCAAGAGGAACATATATCAAGTACGTCCAAATGGTGATACGAGAAATCTTCCACCAAGGTACAAATCAATGGATATTGACTTCAGCACGTGAGTGGATCCAGTCAACCAGTCAGTATACGGAGAAGCAGGATGGAGTAATTTTCTAGCAGAATGATGCCATGATAAATATTTGGCAAAATCCATAGATGGAGTGTCGAGCAAGCAGAGACACTCCTGAAGCCAAATCTATAGGCACAAGAAAAAATAAAAAGAGGTCCATTAGGTCAAACACCCTCAAGGAGGACATAAAAAAAACTAGGACAACTCACTAGTTTTAAAAACCCACAAGGGCGGACTAGGCAAAAATTAAAGCAATAAGAATAAATAAAAAAAAAGAAACCTAAATTGAAAACTCAAAAGGGAAATTTAGGTAATTACCTAAAGAAGTAACAGACTCCCGGTCAATCTCTTTGACAATCCCAATTTATGTTGGTCTAGTCCAACTAAAGTATCAGCTAAGATGACAGGTATCGGCGACAAGCCTCCTTCCATTTGGTCCATGATATCCAATACTCGTGGTTCAATATCGCCATCAAAAGAAACAAGAAAGAATTAGCCAAGCAAGAATAGATAAAGCATACATCCCCATGCCTTAGTAGGAGCCAAGTGAGAAAGGCAAAAGTCAATTAAGGGACCAAGCAAAATTTTCTCACTTCTCATCAACTGTAGAACTTCGGCTTTGAAAGTTGAAATAACATTTGCATCTTTTGTTGAGTCTTGGAAATCAATATAGGTAACTCTATTGGTTGATTGCTTGGATATCCAAGGATGGCATCAAATTCTTCAATCATGGGACATATCTCAAAGCCATTAATCTCAAATGTCCTAGAATTCACATTCCAAAAAGATGCCATGGCATGTAAGAAAGAATGGTCAAGTTTAATATTTTAAAAACACTTTAAAGTATCAATTTTTGACCAAGATATTATTTCCAATGAATGGCATTCATATTTTTAAATAGACCTTTTATTTTCTTCAAATTAAGTTCAGTCATTATTGACAATTGAAGGGAATTTAGAATAGTGAAAAGGAATTTTGATGCTGAAATTAAAAATTCGTGAAAAATTTCCTAGCTTCTGTATGAGGTCATGGAATGCAAAGAGATTTACATAGGATGATTGGCTATTCCAAAATTGACAAGGAATAGCTTGAGACCAAGACGCACAAGGATAGAAAATTAGCGACGAAATGGTTTTGAGTTACCGCGTTGCCTTTGGTTTTGTAAATTAGTGCTACTGTGGAAATTTTGAATGTGAAGAGAAAAGACCAATAATTGTAGCATAGAAATAATAATGATGATAAAAACCAAAAAAAAAGAAGAAAAAATTTTAATTCAAAAGTTACAGTAAAAGTGAAAATTATATATAATCATTATTATTTTTATCATTATTTTCATTATACAATATTTCCTCAATTAATATAAAATAATAATGATAGATCACTGAGAAGGAGGTGGTGGATCATGATCAAACAAAGCCCTAAAAAAGTCATCGCCTGTTAGAGGAGGAGGCATGTCATCTATCTTGAGTTCGCTCAAAGCAGAAGCACCTGAATCTCTATTACCTTGGAATTCAGATCTATAACGGTCCTCATCCGATGTAGACGACATAATCTCATGGTCATCAGCTTTGGGTCCCCTAGATGACGAAGCACCAGGATCTCTCATCCCCTGAAATTGAAAGTCTTGAAAGTTTTTCTCTGACTGATGATACAATTTTTTAAAATGGGCAACCTATTGATGACTAACAGCTAACTGTTCTTGAAGTTTCTTGTTTTATTCTTCAAGCATCCGCTATGAGCCAGAAAGAAAAGGGTAAGAGCATACATAATCATGCATACATGTAGCATAAATCATCATAGAACAGGATAACCTACCAAATAATTCATATCAATACCCTCTGGATGAGATGGCATCTTCGATTGATTAGAATGACCAAATGGAGGAGCGGCAAAGGAAGGTCTAGCCTCATGACCAAATGAGCCAGCAGCCTCCAACAAGCATTAAAACAGTCAAAACAAATTTAGAAAGAAGTAATTGCAATGGTAAAATGGTAAAAGTTTACCTGAGAGGTGCTAGCCCCGAGATGCAGGATAGACCCTCCGCCCTCTCCGTGATACTCCTCTTCATCGCTATCCTCCTTTTCCTTGGGATTCTCCCGGATGCCAATAGGAGATACATCAAAGTTTAAGAGTCCTATTCGAATAAACTGGGTATATGATGCACCTAGTGGATAGAGAAAGGTTTCAACATCATAACCGTGTCGAGCTAACCACCACACATTCTTCGACATTGATGCGATATTTAAATTATACTCTGGGAAACTCATCGGGATCCTTCGATGCTCGGGACTAAGGAACCACTCATACACTCTCTCCCTGAGAAACCAACCACTAGACACAGGGCCGGTAATGACTCGACGGGTATGCTGAAAAGGCAATGTGGCATTCATGGAAGAAGTTTAGTTCGTCCGCTCTTCTGTGTTCCACCAAGCCAAATTGACCTAAAAAATGACATAAGGTAAGTGAACTATTATATAAATTTTAAAGTATACTAATACTATCTTACCTGGCCCCAGGTTTAGCAACTCAAGAGATAGCGTTGGGTGTGAACATGGTGAGAGACGGGAACTGCTGCATGATCTGACAACCAAAAATTCAATCTCAGATACCCGACTTTCTCTCAAGAAATGCCAGGCACCCTTACAAGACTATGCTCATATTCCCATACCAATAACAACAATGAAAATCAAATTCATGCAAGCATAAGAATGGAATTGACATTGGTAGAAGAAGAGTACCTTGACAACCACCATGAAACCAATGAAAGACTTCTTATTTCTGCAAATCTTGTCTAGTTCATGATAGAGACAGGCAAGGCTAGCCTCACCCCAACCATAAAGCAGTACCATACTCATGTCAGTAAGGGCCCTCAAAATCAACAGATGGATGGTAGATTCGGTGCTGCATAAAATAGTCAACCCAAGCAAATATAGTAAAAATACTCGAGCATATTGTTTGGTTATTTCCCTATGAATCTGTCCTTCGTAGTTCATCCAATAACTCTGAATTGGCTCAATTTTATCTTGAAAGGCCCTTTTAATGATGGTTCTATACCGATTAAATATTGGACTTCTTCGAATGTCAGAATATCATTGGTAAGAGGGATCGGAAGGCCATAGTACCGGATACCAGTTATGGCTGTATAATCGACTAGGCCAATGGTCATCTCTCATATAGGTAGGTGAAAAGTATGGGTCGTGTCCATCCACCGCTCTGACAATGCCTGAACTACACTCCTCTCTAACGGACACTCCTCAGATGGTAATTGGGAGATAAAGCTTTCAAAACTTCAACCTCGAACAATCCGTTACCCAAGAGGGTGCTACATCATATCATTGTCAGGCTTTATAGGCACACCCTTCGCCTCAGATAACGCAATGATCGCGCTAACACGGAGCCAGATAAGTTAACACAAGGTAAATATATCAGCATCCCAATACCACTGATTTATAGATTAAGTTTATTCGTTAAGTTCTATTTTAGTCTATCCATTTACTTGTTTATTAAATTCTTAAACATAGTCCTTTAATTAATTTACTTTTCCTAAAATCTTAAAAAAAACAAAAAAAAAACAAAAAAACACAAAAAAAAACAAAAACATATATTTAATAAAATAATAAATACATATTTTTGCTTTTAAAATATTAAATTGCATTGTTAACTTAGTTTTTTGACTTGAACTGCGATGAAGCCGCATCCCAGCTAGTAGACTTACAGTTCCATTTTCATGCCATCGAAAAAATTCTAATAACTCGGCATTGGATCGAGGTCCTGATCTCGAGACATGCATTTTCTCCTCAACTATATGTTAAACTCTTTGATTTAACTATCAAAAAATGTGAGTGTGGATGAATATGGTAGAAATGAGCTGAGGTTTATATAGGAAAATTGCAAAGGGAAAAACAAAAAGAAAAAGAAAAAAACAGTAGTCTCGTGGAAAAGAAAAAAGAAAAGAAAAAGAAAAAAAGTAATAAATAGTAAATAAATAGTTAGTGAATAGTGCGTAAATAGTTACTATACAGTGAATAAATAGTAAATTTAATTATTTAGATATTTGCATGTATACAAATATTTTTACACTTTTAAAATATTTTTACACGTAGGGGGCAAGAAGATATAGGCATGGTAAAAAATAGCTAAATTTCATGTAAATTTCTTTAGTATCTTACTGACTAATTTCATTTTTTGTAAATAACCAAATTACTTTTAAGTCCAAAACTTACCTTGGGTCCAGAACCCAAATTACTCTACCTTAGGTCCAGAACCAGAAATCCAAAGCTTACCTCGGGTCTAAAACCCAAAACTTACCTCGGGTCTAGAACCCAAATTATTTTTTAAGTCCAGAACTTACCTCGAGTCCAGAATCCAAATTACTTTTAAAACCCAAAACTTACCTCGGGTTCAGAACCCAAATTACTTTCAAAACTTAAAACTTACCTTGGGTCCAGAACCCAAATTACTTTTAAAACCCAAAACTTACATCGGGTCCATAACCTAAATTATTTTTTAAAACCTAAAACTTACCTCGGGTCCAGAACCCAAGTACTTTCAAATCCCAAAACTTACCTCGAGTCTAAAACCCAAACTACTTTTAAAACTCAAAACTTACCTCGAGTTTAGAACCCAAATTACTTTTAAGTCCAAAGTTTATCTCGGGTCCAAAACCCAAAACTTACCACCTAAATTATTTTTATGTTCAGAACTTACCTCGGGTCCAGAACCCAAATTAAGTCCATAACTTACCTTGGGTCCAAAACGAAAATTATTTTTTAAATCCAAAACTTACCTTGGGTCCCGAACACAGATCCTAAATTCACTTTGGGTCCAGAATAAAAATCCTAAATTCACCTCGGGTCCAAAACCCAAATCCTAAACTTACCTTGGGCACAAACCCAAATCCTAAATTCTCCTCGAGTCCAGAACCCAAATCCTAAACTTACCTCGGGTCTAGAGCCAAAATTATTTTTGAATCCAGAGCTCAAACCAACTTTGGGTACGGAGTCCAGTATGGCTCTAAATTCAGTAAAAAATCACATTGCTTTTTGCTCTCTGTTATTGTAGTGTCAGATCGCTCAAGCAAGGGGCAAACCGTAGACCCTTAATTTTTGACCTAGTCCAATCCAATATTTTTAAACAGTCTAAAATAATTTTTATGGTGTTTTAATTAAATAAATTTTATTTTAATAATTATTTACAATATTTATTTTTAATAAAAATAAAAAAAGTAATATTAAAAAAAATAAATAAATAAATAAATAAAAATCGACGACGGAAGAATCAGCGATGAAAATTTTTTGTCACTGGCGACGAATTGGCTTGGGCCAATTCACCATAGGAAAAACCTACGTCAAATTGGCCATAAGCCAATTCGCCACAGATTTTTCTGCGGTGAAATGGCCACAGACCAATTCGCCGCAGGATTTTCAATCTTATTTATCTAAACCCTAAATTTTAATATTATTTTCATACAACTTTTGAAACCCGAAATCCAAAACATCCATTCTTTAGATTTAAACCCTAATTTATTTCAAATCTAATTTTTAAATTCAAACATCCAGTAGCCATATTATTTCTTTAAAATGTTTCTCAACTAATTAAACTAGTATATGCAGAACCCTAATTGTTAAACATAAAACTCAAGAAACTCTAATTGATGCATGAGCCCTAAAGTTATATACTTACTGTTTTATACAAATTAGATGATTGTTTATTATACATTTTGATTGATGTTTGATGTCTTAGATGAATGATTTATTTATGATGAATGTTTGTTTACTTTTATCAATTTGTTTTGATTTCAAAACGTTGTAAGAGGTATGTTTCCATATTTTGGGTACCTCATGTCATGAGCATCACGTAATATATTTTATTCTAAAGTTTTTGGACCAATGTAAATGACACGTTTCTACCTTTCGGTGAGTGTCCTATTTAGTTTTAGACATGGACAATGTAAGGACATGTTTCCATCCTCGGATGGGTCTCCATTTATTTGTTTTGTTTGGACATTGCTTTGATTTTAATATAATGATTCTTTACTTTAATAGACACATGTAATATGGATAATATTGTTATATTTAAGAATTTTATAATAGTAAGACCAACAAAGGAGGCCGATTCTAATGAATAAGGCATTGTGGGGGTGCTGGGTCATTTTTCACCTTCCCCACACGTACCCAACTTTTCTAACCCATTAGGGGATTGGGGATTCCTTAGGAATCGAGTCATCCACCCCTTTCATATTCCCGGCTCGTCCGGGTGGTGACTCTATTTTCTCTGGACTTAGGCTCGTGTTCTCTAAGGCCCTGAGCCTAAGCAGTGCCGATGTCGCAAGAACCATTCCACCGGAAGTGGAGGCAAAAATCCCTCACAACATTGCATTTGAGTTTTGTTGTTATCAAGTTTATATTACTAGGCCTTTGGCTTAGCGTGATTTCTTTAGTATCTTACTGAATAATTTCATTTTTTGTAAATAACCAAATTACTTTTAAGTCCAGAACTTACCTTGGGTCCAGAACCCAAATTACTCTACCTTGGGTCCAAAACCCAAAATCCAAAGCTTACCTCGGGTCTAAAACCCAAATTACTTTTAAAACCCAAAACTTACCTTGGGTTTAGAACCCAAATTATTTTTTCAGTCCAGAACTTACCTCGAGTCCAGAATCCGAATTACTTTTAAAACCCAAAACTTACCTCGGGTTCAGAACCCAAATTTCTTTCAAAACTTAAAACTTACCTTGGGTCCAGAGCGCAAATTACTTTTAAAACCCAAAACTTACATCGGGTCCATAACCTAAATTATTTTTTAAAACCTAAAACTTACCTCGGGTCCAAAACCCAAAGTACTTTCAAATCCCAAAACTTACCTCGAGTCCAGAACCCAAACTACTTTTAAAACTCAAAACTTACCTCGGGTTTAGAACCCAAATTACTTTTAAGTCCAAAGTTTATCTCGGGTCCAAAACCCAAATTACTTTTAAAACCCAAAACTTACCACCTAAATTATTTTTAAGTTCAGAACTTACCTCGGGTCCAGAACCCAAATTAAGTCCAGAACTTACCTTGGGTCCAAAACTAAAATTATTTTTTAAATCCAGAACTTACCTTGGGTCCCGAACCCAAATTCTAAATTCACTTTGGGTTCAGAATCAAAATCCTAAATTCACCTCGGGTCCAAAACCCAAATCCTAAACTTACCTTGGGTACAAACACAAATCCTAAATTCTCCTCGATTCTAGAACCCAAATCCTAAACTTACCTCGGGTCTAAAACCCAAATTATTTTTTAGTCCAGAGCTCAAACCAACCTTGGGTACGGAGTCCAGTATGGCTCTAAATTCAGTAAAAAATCACATTGCTTTTTGCTCTCTGTTGTTGTAGTCTCAAATCGCTCAAGCAAGGGGCAAACCGTAGACCCTTAATTTTTGACCTAGTCCAATCCAATATTTTTAAATAGCCCAAAATAATTTTTGTGGTGTTTGAATTAAATAAATTTTATTTTAATAATTATTTACAATATTTATTTTTAATAAAAAAAAGTAATATTAAAAAAAGATAAAATAAATAAATAAATAAAAATCGACGACGGAAGAATCGGTGATGAAAATTTTTTGTCACTGGCGACGAATTGGCTTGGGCCAATTCACCATAGGAAAAACCTACGTCAAATTGGCCATAAGCCAATTCGCCACAGATTTTTCTGCGGTGAAATGGCCACAGACCAATTCGCCGCATGATTTTTAATCTTATTTATCTAAACCCTAAATTTTAATATTATTTTCATACAACTTTTGAAACCCGAAATCCAAAACATCCATTCTTTAGATTTAAACCCTAATTTATTTCAAATCTAATTTTTAAATTCAAACATCCAGTAGCCATATTATTTCTTTAAAATGTTTCTCAACTAATTAAACTAGTATATGCAAAACCCTAATTGTTAAACATAAAACTCAAGAAACCCTAATTGATGCATGAGCCCTAAAGTTATATACTAACTGTTCTATACAAATTAGATGATTGTTTATTATACATTTTGATTGATGTTTGATGTCTTAGATGAATGATTTATTTATGATGAATGTTTGTTTACTTTTATCAATTTGTTTTGATTTCAAAACGTTGTAAGAGGTATGTTTCCATATTTTGGGTACCTCATGTCATGAGCATCACGTAATATATTTTATTCTAAAGTTTTTGGACCAATGTAAATGATACGTTTCTACCTTTCGGTGAGTGTCCTATTTAGTTTTAGACATGGACAATGTAAGGAAATGTTTCCATCCTCGGATGGGTGTCCATTTATTTGTTTTCTTTGGACATTGCTTTGATTTTAATATAATGATTCTTTATTTTAATAGACACATGTAATATGGATAATATTGTTATGTTTAAGAATTTTATAATAGTAAGACCTACAAAGGAGGCCGATTCTAATGAATAAGGCATTGTGGGGGTGCTGGGTCGTTTTTCACCTTCCCCACACGTACCCAACTTTTCTAACCCATTAGGGGATTGGGGATTCCTTAGGAATCGAGTCATCCACCCCTTTCATATTCCCGGCTCGTTCGGGTGGCGACTATATTTTCTCTGGACTTAGGCTCGTGTTCTCTAAGGCTCTGAGCCTAAGTAGTGCCGATGTCGCAAGAACCATTCCACCAGAAGTGGAGGCAAAAATCCCCACTCACAACATTGCATTTGAGTTTTGTTGTTATCAAGTTTGTATTACTAGGCCTTTGGCTTAGCGCGATTTCTTTAGTATCTTACTGAATAATTTCATTTTTTTGTAAATAACCAAATTACTTTTAAGTCCAGAACTTACCTTGGGTCCAGAACCCAAATTACTCTACCTTGGGTCCAAAACCCAAAATCCAAAGCTTACCTCGGGTCTAAAACCCAAATTACTTTTAAAACCCAAAACTTACCTCGGGTTTAGAACCCAAATTATTTTTTAAGTCCAGAACTTACCTCGAGTCAAGAATCCAAATTACTTTTAAAACCTAAAACTTACCTCGGGTTCAGAACCCAAATTTCTTTCAAAACATAAAACTTACCTTGGGTCCAGAGCGCAAATTACTTTTAAAACCCAAAACTTACATTGGGTCCATAACCTAAATTATTTTTTAAAACCTAAAACTTACCTCGGGTCCAAAACCCAAAGTACTTTCAAATCCCAAAACTTACCTCGAGTCCAGAACCCAAACTACTTTTAAAACTCAAAACTTACCTCGGGTTTAGAACCCAAATTACTTTTAAGTCCAAAGTTTATCTCGGGTCCAAAACCCAAATTACTTTTAAAACCCAAAACTTACCACCTAAATTATTTTTAAGTTCAGAACTTACCTCGGGTCCAGAACCCAAATTAAGTCTAGAACTTACCTTGGGTCCAAAACTAAAATTATTTTTTAAATCCAGAACTTACCTTGGGTCCCGAACCCAAATTCTAAATTCACTTTGGGTTCAGAATCAAAATCCTAAATTCACCTCGGGTCCAAAACCCAAATCCTAAACTTACCTTGGGTACAAACACAAATCCTAAATTCTCCTCGATTCTAGAACCCAAATCCTAAACTTACCTCGGGTCTAAAGCCCAAATTATTTTTTAGTCCAGAGCTCAAACCAACCTTGGGTACGGAGTCCAGTATGGCTCTAAATTCAGTAAAAAATCACATTGCTTTTTGCTCTCTGTTGTTGCAGTCTCAAATCGCTAAAGCAAGGGGCAAACCGTAGACCCTTAATTTTTTACCTAGTCCAATCCAATATTTTTAAATAGCCCAAAATAATTTTTGTGGTGTTTCAATTAAATAAATTTTATTTTAATAATTATTTACAATATTTATTTTTAATAAAAAAAGTAATATTAAAAAAAGATAAAATAAATAAATAAATAAAAATCGACGACGGAAGAATCGGTGATGAAAATTTTTTGTCACTAGCGACGAATTGGCTTGGGCCAATTCACCATAGGAAAAACCTACGTCAAATTGGCCATAAGCCAATTCGCCACAGATTTTTCTGCGGTGAAATGGCCACAGACCAATTCGCCGCATGATTTTCAATCTTATTTATCTAAACCCTAAATTTTAATATTATTTTCATACAACTTTTGAAACCCGAAATCCAAAACATCCATTCTTTAGATTTAAACCCTAATTTATTTCAAATCTAATTTTTAAATTCAAACATCCAGTAGCCATATTATTTCTTTAAAATGTTTCTCAACTAATTAAACTAGTATATGCAAAACCCTAATTGTTAAACATAAAACTCAAGAAACCCTAATTGATGCATGAGCCCTAAAGTTATATACTAATTGTTCTATACAAACTAGATGATTGTTTATTATACATTTTGATTGATGTTTGATGTCTTAGATGAATGATTTATTTATGATGAATGTTTGTTTACTTTTATCAATTTGTTTTGATTTCAAAACGTTGTAAGAGGTATGTTTCCATATTTTGGGTACCTCATGTCATGAGCATCACGTAATATATTTTATTCTAAAGTTTTTGGACCAATGTAAATGATACGTTTCTACCTTTCGGTGAGTGTCCTATTTAGTTTTAGACATGGACAATGTAAGGAAATGTTTCCATCCTCGGATGGGTGTCCATTTATTTGTTTTCTTTGGACATTGCTTTGATTTTAATATAATGATTCTTTATTTTAATAGACACATGTAATATGGATAATATTGTTATGTTTAAGAATTTTATAATAGTAAGACCTACAAAGGAGGCCGATTCTAATGAATAAGGCATTGTGGGGGTGCTGGGTCGTTTTTCACCTTCCCCACACGTACCCAACTTTTCTAACCAATTAGGGGATTGGGGATTCCTTAGGAATCGAGTCATCCACCCCTTTCATATTCCCGGCTCGTCCGGGTGGCGACTATATTTTCTCTGGACTTAGGCTCGTGTTCTCTAAGGCTCTGAGCCTAAGTAGTGCCGATGTCGCAAGAACCATTCCACCGGAAGTGGAGGCAAAAATCCCCACTCACAACATTGCATTTGAGTTTTGTTGTTATCAAGTTTGTATTACTAGGCCTTTGGCTTAGCGCGATTTCTTTAGTATCTTACTGAATAATTTCATTTTTTGTAAATAACCAAATTACTTTTAAGTCCAGAACTTACCTTGGGTCCAGAACCCAAATTACTCTACCTTGGGTCCAAAACCCAAAATCCAAAGCTTACCTCGGGTCTAAAACCCAAATTACTTTTAAAACCCAAAACTTACCTCGGGTTTAGAACCCAAATTATTTTTTAAATCCAGAACTTACCTCGAGTCAAGAATCCAAATTACTTTTAAAACCCAAAACTTACCTCGGGTTCAGAACCAAAATTTCTTTCAAAACTTAAAACTTACCTTAGGTCCAGAGCGCAAATTACTTTTAAAACCCAAAACTTACATTGGGTCCATAACCTAAATTATTTTTTAAAACCTAAAACTTACCTCGGGTCCAAAACCCAAAGTACTTTCAAATCCCAAAACTTACCTCGAGTCCAGAACCCAAACTACTTTTAAAACTCAAAACTTACCTCGGGTTTAGAACCCAAATTACTTTTAAGTCCAAAGTTTATCTCGGGTCCAAAACCCAAATTACTTTTAAAACCCAAAACTTACCACCTAAATTATTTTTAAGTTCAGAACTTACCTCGGGTCCAGAACCCAAATTAAGTCTAGAACTTACCTTGGGTCCAAAACTAAAATTATTTTTTAAATCCAGAACTTACCTTGGGTCCCGAACCCAAATTCTAAATTCACTTTGGGTTCAGAATCAAAATCCTAAATTCACCTCGGGTCCAAAACCCAAATCCTAAACTTACCTTGGGTATAAACACAAATCCTAAATTCTCCTCGATTCTAGAACCCAAATCCTAAACTTACCTCGGGTCTAAAGCCCAAATTATTTTTTAGTCCAGAGCTCAAACCAACCTTGGGTACGGAGTCCAGTATGGCTCTAAATTCAGTAAAAAATCACATTGCTTTTTGCTCTCTGTTGTTGTAGTCTCAAATCGCTAAAGCAAGGGGCAAACCGTAGACCCTTAATTTTTTACCTAGTCCAATCCAATATTTTTAAATAGCCCAAAATAATTTTTGTGGTGTTTCAATTAAATAAATTTTATTTTAATAATTATTTACAATATTTATTTTTAATAAAAAAAAGTAATATTAAAAAAAGATAAAATAAATAAATAAATAAAAATCGACGACGGAAGAATCGGTGATGAAAATTTTTTGTCACTGGCGACGAATTGGCTTGGGCCAATTCACCATAGGAAAAACCTACGTCAAATTGGCCATAAGCCAATTCGCCACAGATTTTTCTGCGGTGAAATGGCCACAGACCAATTCGCCGCATGATTTTCAATCTTATTTATCTAAACCCTAAATTTTAATATTATTTTCATACAACTTTTGAAACCCGAAATCCAAAACATCCATTCTTTAGATTTAAACCCTAATTTATTTCAAATCTAATTTTTAAATTCAAACATCCAGTAGCCATATTATTTCTTTAAAATGTTTCTCAACTAATTAAACTAGTATATGCAAAACCCTAATTGTTAAACATAAAACTCAAGAAACCCTAATTGATGCGTGAGCCCTAAAGTTATATACTTACTATTTTATACAAATTAGATGATTGTTTATTATACATTTTGATTGATGTTTGATGTCTTAGATGAATGATTTATTTATGATGAATGTTTGTTTACTTTTATCAATTTGTTTTGATTTCAAAACGTTGTAAGAGGTATGTTTCCATATTTTGGGTACCTCATGTCATGAGCATCACGTAATATATTTTATTCTAAAGTTTTTGGACCAATGTAAATGACACGTTTCCACCTTTCGGTGAGTGTCCTATTTAGTTTTAGACATGGACAATGTAAGGAAATGTTTCCATCCTCGGATGGGTGTCCATTTATTTGTTTTGTTTGGACATTGCTTTGATTTTAATATAATGATTCTTTATTTTAATAGACACATGTAATATGGATAATATTGTTATTTTTAAGAATTTTATAATAGTAAGACCTACAAAGGAGGCCGATTCTAATTAATAAGGCATTGTGGGGGTGCTGGGTCGTTTTTCACCTTCCCCACACGTACCCAACTTTTCTAACCCATTAGGGGATTGGGGATTCCTTAGGAATCGAGTCATCCACCCCTTTCATATTCCCGGCTCGTCCGGGTGGCGACTATATTTTCTCTGGACTTAGGCTCGTGTTCTCTAAGGCTCTGAGCCTAAGTAGTGCCGATGTCGCAAGAACCATTCCACCGGAAGTGGAGGCAAAAATCCCCACTCACAACATTGCATTTGAGTTTTGTTGTTATCAAGTTTGTATTACTAGGCCTTTGGCTTAGCGCGATTTCTTTAGTATCTTACTGAATAATTTCATTTTTTGTAAATAACCAAATTACTTTTAAGTCCAGAACTTACCTTGGGTCCAGAACCCAAATTACTCTACCTTGGGTCCAAAACCCAAAATCCAAAGCTTACCTCGGGTCTAAAACCCAAATTACTTTTAAAACCCAAAACTTACCTCGGGTTTAGAACCCAAATTATTTTTTAAGTCCAGAACTTACCTCGAGTCAAGAATCCAAATTACTTTTAAAACCCAAAACTTACCTCGGGTTCAGAACCCAAATTTCTTTCAAAACTTAAAACTTACCTTGGGTCCAGAGCGCAAATTACTTTTAAAACCCAAAACTTACATTGGGTCCATAACCTAAATTATTTTTTAAAACCTAAAACTTACCTCGGGTCCAAAACCCAAAGTACTTTCAAATCCCAAAACTTACCTCGAGTCCAGAACCCAAACTACTTTTAAAACTCAAAACTTACCTCGGGTTTAGAACCCAAATTACTTTTAAGTCCAAAGTTTATCTCGGGTCCAAAACCCAAATTACTTTTAAAACCCAAAACTTACCACCTAAATTATTTTTAAGTTCAGAACTTACCTCGGGTCCAGAACCCAAATTAAGTCTAGAACTTACCTTGGGTCCAAAACTAAAATTATTTTTTAAATCCTGAACTTACCTTGGGTCCCGAACCCAAATTCTAAATTCACTTTGGGTTCAGAATCAAAATCCTAAATTCACCTCGGGTCCAAAACCCAAATCCTAAACTTACCTTGGGTACAAACACAAATCCTAAATTCTCCTCGATTCTAGAACCCAAATCCTAAACTTACCTCGGGTCTAAAGCCCAAATTATTTTTTAGTCCAGAGCTCAAACCAACCTTGGGTACGGAGTCCAGTATGGCTCTAAATTCATAAAAAATCACATTGCTTTTTGCTCTCTGTTGTTGCAGTCTCAAATCGCTAAAGCAAGGGGCAAACCGTAGACCCTTAATTTTTTACCTAGTCCAATCCAATATTTTTAAATAGCCCAAAATAATTTTTGTGGTGTTTCAATTAAATAAATTTTATTTTAATAATTATTTACAATATTTATTTTTAATAAAAAAAAGTAATATTAAAAAAAGATAAAATAAATAAATAAATAAAAATCGACGACGGAAGAATCGGTGATGAAAATTTTTTGTCACTGGCGACGAATTGGCTTGGGCCAATTCACCATAGGAAAAACCTACGTCAAATTGGCCATAAGCCAATTCGCCACAGATTTTTCTGCGGTGAAATGGCCACAGACCAATTCGCCGCATGATTTTCAATCTTATTTATCTAAACCCTAAATTTTAATATTATTTTCATACAACTTTTGAAACCCGAAATCCAAAACATCCATTCTTTAGATTTAAACCCTAATTTATTTCAAATCTAATTTTTAAATTCAAACATCCAGTAGCCATATTATTTCTTTAAAATGTTTCTCAACTAATTAAACTAGTATATGCAAAACCCTAATTGTTAAACATAAAACTCAAGAAACCCTAATTGATGCGTGAGCCCTAAAGTTATATACTTACTATTTTATACAAATTAGATGATTGTTTATTATACATTTTGATTGATGTTTGATGTCTTAGATGAATGATTTATTTATGATGAATGTTTGTTTACTTTTATCAATTTGTTTTGATTTCAAAACGTTGTAAGAGGTATGTTTCCATATTTTGGGTACCTCATGTCATGAGCATCACGTAATATATTTTATTCTAAAGTTTTTGGACCAATGTAAATGACACGTTTCCACCTTTCGGTGAGTGTCCTATTTAGTTTTAGACATGGACAATGTAAGGAAATGTTTCCATCCTCGGATGGGTGTCCATTTATTTGTTTTGTTTGGACATTGCTTTGATTTTAATATAATGATTCTTTATTTTAATAGACACATGTAATATGGATAATATTGTTATTTTTAAGAATTTTATAATAGTAAGACCTACAAAGGAGGCCGATTCTAATTAATAAGGCATTGTGGGGGTGCTGGGTCATTTTTCACCTTCCCCACACGTACCCAACTTTTCTAACCCATTAGGGGATTGGGGATTCCTTAGGAATCGAGTCATCCACCCCTTTCATATTCCCGGATCATCTGGGTGGCGACTCTATTTTCTCTGGACTTAGGCCCGTGTTCTCTAAGGCCCTGAGCCTAAGCAGTACCGATGTTGCAAGAACCATTCCACCGGAAGTGGAGGCAAAAATCCCCACTCACAACATTGCATTTGAGTTTTGTTGTTATCAAGTTTGTATTACTAGGCCTTTGGCTTAGCGTGATTATTTACATCGCGTAGGTAATAGGATAGATTCGGCTGAGCTGGAGACTTCTTCTAGACTAGGTAGGGTCTAGACTTGTGGTTGTGCTTATAGAGTTGATATCACGATTAGAAACACTATTAACAGCATGTATATATTTTATGTTATTGTATATTTTGGGTATTATGCATATTATATCATATTTTTTGATTTTATGTATTGTAAACTATAAAGAATGTTTAGGTTAAGTTATTTGAAATTGGGGTTTAAATGTGTTCTAAAATATATATATATATATATATTTGAGAAACTTGGTGAAATTGAGAAGTAAAGGTGAAATGGTGATTTAAAATTATTTGCAAGTGTTCTTTTTGCAGGTTGTGTAATTGATAAATTTTGGGATGTCTAAATTACAGACAAAACTCTGGCAAATTTTTCTCAGAGATTTTCATATAAAATGTTTATTTTGGGTTACTATAACAAGTAAAGAATATTTATATACTATTTAATTTTATATATTTAGTATTTGAAATTTTAAATCAGAAATGTGAAAATTTTTATTAAACCGGTCTGTGATATTTTTATACCATATATGCATATTTTACATATGCTAAAAATATGTATTGTATATATATTTAGGGTATGAGGGTGTTACATTTATTTTTGTATCAGAGCCTAGGTTTGAGGTTCTCTACCTATTTGGGTTGATAGTGAGAGAAAATGTGGGATTTAAAAATAGTTTTCTATTGTAATACATGCATTGGTATTGGTAGTTTATGATCTCTAATATAGTAATTTCTGCTATGTTTGCAGATATAGGTAGTTATGGCATCTCGGACACATCAGTCTACAGAGGGTAGTGTAGAGAGTTTGGCTCCTGATGAGGGTAGAGATGGAGCTAGAGTTGTGTCTGCTTGTGAGGTATCTATTTCTGTGCCTATGAGACCAGCAGCTGATGAGATTCTGCCTAGCTAGGTATGGTATATGGTAGAGTTGTTGAGGTAGGCTCCAGTTCAGCAACCACAGCCGCAGCCGCAGTTATCGATGAGGAAGTATGATAAGCTGAGAAAGTTTAGAGCTGTGGACCTCATTGGTACTACAGACCCTGCTGTAGCAGAGCAGTGGCTAGACAGGGTTCAGAAAAGTTTTCATTCAGTTGCAGGCTAGTCCGGAAGAGAAGTTTGATTATGCCAGATCTCTTGTGCAGAGTGATGCATATGATTGGTGAAAGATGGTTCCACATACTCTGGATGATCCACCAGTCCTGATTTAGATGGATTTCCTGAGTTTGAGATAGGATACCAGGACAGTGACAGAGTATGAGATTGAGTTTATCCGATTGAGTCATTATGCTGGTGGGATCATTTTTGACAAGATTGAGAGGTGCAGGAGATTTGAGGAGGGAGTGAGACCCTCTATCATGTGTATCATAGCAGGTTCTCGGTATTAAGATTTTTCTCAATTGGTTGCAGCTACCAGGAGTGTAGAGAGAGCACGGAGTCTTGCAGTAGCTGCCAGGGTTGAGGAGATCAGAGCTAAGAGACCCCAAAGTGAGACAGGGTCTTCATTAGTGAAGAGAGGCTGAGGGGGAAATTTTCAGAGGTTCAATAGGAGCTAGGGGAAGTTTGGTAGGTCAGTACAGCAGCAGAGACAGAGACAGAGATCTGCAATTTTAGTACCTAGTGCTCTGACCCCAGTGGCTCAGAGGCTTGCTCCACCTACTTGTGTTCATTGTGGTAAAGCACATAGAGGTGTCTACTAGTGGAGAGGTGCTTTGGGAGTGTGTTTTAGACGTGGATCGCCAGACCATTTTATCAGAGATTGTCCAGAGCCATCAGAGGATAGACAGGCAGATACGATAGCTTCTCGACCTAGTGCCAGAGGGGGTCGTGGTGGCAGAGGCCTTGGTAAAGGTGATCGATTTGGGATTAGTAAGAGAGGAGGTTCTACAGCCAAAGGTAGTAAACCAGATGAGGCAGGACCATCACAGTAGGTTTATGCGATACAAAGGCAGCCAGATGCTTCAGCTGTTATTGCTAGTACTTTTATTTTATTTGGTACTTCAGTTCTTGCATTATTAGACCCCTGGGTTGGCTCATTCTTACATCAGTGCATCCATCTTGCCTGTTAGTGATTTGTATTCTGAGTCCTTAGGATTTGATGTTTTGGTCACAAATTCCTTAGGGCATAGTGTTGTGGTGAGTAGGTGCACCGAGATAGCCTAGTTGTTGTTCAGGATGAGGAATTTCTCGACGACTTGATTGAGATGCCTTTCAGGGAGTATGATCTGATTTTAGTCATGGATTGGTTATCTAGGCATGGATCTTTGGGCCCATGTTTGTGTTTGTTTTTATGTGAATTATGGATTGTGAAATATTTGAAAAAGTATGAGAAAATGGAATGATGTGATTTCCATATGCATTGTGCATTGGCATTGCATTTGAACTTTATTATTATCAAAGTTTGTATTACTAAGCTTTTGGCTCAGCGCGATTGTTTACATCGCGCAGTTGACAGGGTAGATTCGGCTAAGCCGAAGAGTTCTTCTAGACTAGGTTGGGTATAGACTTATGGTTGTGCTTGTAGAGTTGATAACAAGATCAAAAACACTATCAACAACATGTATATATTTTATGTTATTTTATATTTTGGGTATTATGCATATTATATCATGTTTTTGGATTTTATGTATTGTAAGCTATAAAGAATGTTTGGGTTAAGTTATTTGAAATGGGGGTTTAAATGTGTTCTAAATTATATATATATATATATATATAAATGTTTGAGAAATTTGGTGAAATTGAGGAGTATGGGTGAAATGGTGATTTCAAATTATTTGAAATTGTTCTTTTTGCAGGTTGTGTAATTGATAAATTTGGGGATGTCCAAATTACAGATAAAACTCTGGCGAATTTTTTCCAGAGATTTTCATATAAAATGTTTATTTTGAGTTACTATAACAAGTAAAGAATATTTATATACTATTTAATTTTATGTATTTAGTATTTGAAATTTTAAATCAAAAATGTGAAAATTTTTATTAAACCGGTGTGTGATATTTTTGTACCATATATGCATATTTTATATATGCTGAAAATATGTATTGTACGTATATAGGGTATAAGGGTGTTACAATAATGGATGATTTGCTTTTAATTATTGTAAATGTTTGAATTGTTCAATTTTTTTTTGTTAATTTTTTTAATTTGATTATTTTTATTCTAAGGATGTAAAAGACATGTTTCCACACTATGTGGGTGTCTTATTTGTTTATATTGTAATTTACTTAAAGACTTTAGGACAATTGTGAGGGACTTGTTTCCACTTTTTGCTGGGTGTCCTATTTTATTTATTTTCTTTGTGAACATTTAAGGATTATAAGGGTATGTTTCCATATAAGGATGGGTACCCATGTTATTTTGTGATATACTATTTTATCTTATTTTAATGAATGAATCCATTTTATTTTAAATTGCATGTAGTATAGATGATATCATAATTCTTAAGAATTTAATAATATGTAGACCTAAAAATGAGGCCGGTTCCAATGAACGGGCGTTATGGGAGGTGTTGGGCTATTTCTCACCTTCCCTATGCATACCCAACTTTTCGAAGCCAATAGGGGGTTGGAGATTCCTTAGGAATAGAGGCATCCACCCCTTTCTTTTTTTTTTGGCCCGTCCGGGTGGTATCTCCATTTTCTCTTAGTTTAGACCCGTGTTCTCTAAGGCCCTGAGCTTAACAGTACCGAAGTTGCAAGAATCATTCGACATGTGAGTGGAGGTGAAAATTTCCACTCACAGTGGTGACTTTACCGAGGATAAGAGAAGTTGATTCCATTGGTCTTTATTTTATTTTATTATTTCTTACTATGATAGTCCATTGTATCATTTAGATTGCATTGTGTGCGTGAGTTAGGATGCCCATGTAACCCGTGTTATATAATGTAAGGGATACCATACTTTCACTCAAGGTATGGAGATCGACCATGGCATAACTACTCATAGCCTCGCACCTTTTGGTATATACTTGTTATGGGAGCCTAAGCCTTTCAACCCAACGACTAAAGCTCATGTAATTGGCCTAGTTATTTTCCTTAGGTTTTTACCCAAATGCTTGGTTTTTTACTGTGATTGATAAATCTTGGTTTGAACCGTGGCCTATTTGGTTTGTTCTTTTTCTAATATGACCTATTGTAAGTTCAAAACAATTTTGTTCCTTTAAGCCCAAAAGACCAAAACTATTTTCAAAATTTTCAAGATGGTCTTTGGATATAAAACTTTTCTAAAATGGGTTAAAGATCC
Organism: Garcia nutans; assembly: GCA_947685225.1. Lineage (NCBI taxonomy): Eukaryota > Viridiplantae > Streptophyta > Magnoliopsida > Malpighiales > Euphorbiaceae > Garcia > Garcia nutans. The sequence goes on from CANTUV010000031.1 coordinate 61,601,451, forward strand.
TTTTCAACCCCATGGCCCAAAATACAAAGCCTAAGATTCATTTTTAAACAAACCATTTTACAATGGGCTTTGAAACAAAATTATTCTTTTTTTTTCCTTTTTTGATGAGTTGATCTCATCTCTTTATGTTTTTTTTTTAGTATATACTACTCCATATGATAGTAAGAAACCTAATTTTTTGGCCCCGCCGACCAGCTTTCGGTTATTTCCTGGAGTGCCAAACCAATAGACCAATAATCCATGTTTGTAGTGGGCCAAGTGGAAGCAATCAACAGGCTATTCATTAGTTTTATTTGATGGAATTCCAAGGGCCCACACCTTCTTGATGCTACTTTCAAAGAAGAGATGCAACTTTTCTTATCCTTCTTCTTAAATGAGCTTACGACTATTTAGGTCAATTATGGAATATCAAAAATCAATTATGGGCCTAATTTTATATCAAGAATTATTAATCATGGGCTTGTTTGTGGCATGAATCATTAGTTCTTTTTCCAAATAGGAAATCTATTTATCATTAACCCTTTAATTTAGTTTTAATCCATAATATAGCATTAAAGCTATTTTTAGTTGATCCAATGGATTAAGTCTTAATTAATGAGAATTATCATAAACTAACTTCCATGTTTGAAAATACAACTATTGGTTAAATCGTTCGAATGAATTTTTCAAAAATAAGATATCCCATGTTGATATTTTGTTGACCATATACCTAAAAAAAGGGACTTACCATACGTGTGTGGAAGATATAAGTTTGGAAGGAACATGCTAATTATCTTTGTTTTGTCTATTACTTGTTCATCCATGCATACATACATACATACATACATACATGGCATTATATGGCATTGATCCTTTCTGGCTCACAGACCTGGAGTACAGCAGTTTAAGAGCCTATGATAATCTGACTTATGCCAGTGATGTAGAATTCAGCAACGACTCAATAAGCTTCTCACCAAAAGCAATGGAACCTGAACAGATTCAGCAGATGATAGATGATGCCCTCAACTCCAAAATGAAAGAAATAAAGGGGCCAAAGCTGAGACCATGAAGAACTAGCTAGATGCACTATTGGGGAACATTGTTGAAGCATCTGCTAGTATTAAGTGTTTTATTAGTTTTTGTCATAGAATTTTGTCTTATTTATTATGATAATTATTGTTTTCTTTAGGTATTTTGGTAGTCTTAATCTGTTTATTTAGTGTTTTCATCAATTTTGGTAGTTTTAGTTTATTTCAGTGTTTATGTCGTTTTTGTTCTAGTTTTTAGTGTGGTGTTTATGTGTTGTTGGTTAATGTTTATTTGATTCTTGTTTAAAGTTTGTTTAAGTGTTTATTTTAGGTTAATATGCAAATTGTTTCCTTGGAAGAAAGAGTAGCATGAAGCAAAGGGCAAAACCAAGGAACCAAGAGAGAGGAAGGAAAATTCAGGCAGTGACTGACACACTCAGAGGACATGGTCAAGCCACTGGCATTGTCACATGACACGGCCAGGAGACTTGGCCGTGTCCCATACTAAGCCAAGGACCAAAAAGAAAGAAGAGTAAAAACAAAGAGTCAGTAGGTGACACACTCAGGGGACACGGCCAAGCCATTGGCCGTGTCCCTCCAAACACACCAAACACAGCCAAGCTCACCCAAGCTTGGCCGTGTCACACTTAACTCCAAAGAAGAAGAGATGAAAATCACACAGAAGCAGACACATTCAGTAGACACAGACAAGCCACTGGCCGTGTCATGCTTGGCCGTGTCACTCCATGGACTAAAGGAGCGGAGTTTTAAGTGAGGTTTCGTATAAATAATACGATTAGGGTTTTATTTCAAGAGATATTTTTGATCAGCCATCAAAGAGAATAACTTAGGGTTTCCAATTATTTTCTTTGGGATTATTGATAACACTTTGATTCAAACAGTCTAGATTAAATTTGTTTATGCCATTGCAACATTCTTCTAGCAGAGATCTGATCAAGAGATTCTTCAGAAGCTAAAGGGAGTTTGTAATTTGGTTTTGAAACTTTGTCTCTTAAGTTTCATTGGATTTGTATTCATGAATTCTATTATTTCTAAACTGATTTCTTTGAGTTTTAATGAGATCAATATGTTTGATTGCATTATGAACTAATTTGATCTAGTCTAGGATTTGTATGGATCTACTATGATTGTATGAATTGGTTATTGCTCTTAACTGAATTTATTTCTTTAGCCTTGATTGAATGGAATTATTGTTAATATATAATTGATTGGCCACCAATTATGTGTTTGAGGTATTAGATGAAGGATTGAGAGATGAAGTCTAATGTTGGAACAATTCAATTAGGAACTTAGGTGAATTAGAAATATAACCTAAGAAAAGGATTATTTCAATTGTAACAAGATTATTTGAAAGAGGTTTGAATGCGAGAGCTTATTTCCTCGACTCGATTAATTAAGTTACTTGAGATCTAATCTTTGAAATTAAATTGGTTGAGAGGAATAACCGTTCATACATATAAGTTAGTAGAGAAGTGCAAACCCTAGACCTTTCTATTAAGTGAATCAATTTATCAGCTCAGTTTACTTTTATTGTTTTAAACTCCAATCGATCTGTTTTCATTAGTTGTTAGCAATTTAAATTTATTCTAATTTGTTATTTCCAACCTAATAATCAATTAGCTTATCTAGCTTCCTTGAGAGATGACCTTGGGGCAATCACCTTTGCTACAACTACCTTGTATACTTGCGAGTGACGCTTATAGTAGAACTTAATTTGAACACAACATTAAGAAGCCGAAGGATGTTGCGCTCAAATTAAGTCCTACTATAAGCGTCACTCGCAAGTATACAAGGTAGCTGTAGCAAAGGTGATCACCCCAAGGTCATCTCTCAAGGAAGCTAGATAAGCTAATTGATTATTAGGTTATAAATAACAAGTAATTAATAAATTTAAATTGCTAACAACTAATGAAGACAGATCGATTGGAGTTTAAAACAATAAAAGTAAACTAAGCTGATATATTGATTCACTTAATAGAAATGTCTAGGGTTTGCACTTCTCTACTACTTATATGTATGAACGGTTATTCCTCTCAACCAATTTAATTTCGAAGATTAAATCTCAAGCAACTTAACTAATCAAATCAAGGAAATAAGCTCTCGCATTCAAACCTCTCTCAAATAATCTTGTTACAATTGAAATAATCTTTTTCTTAGGTTATATCTCTAATTCACCTAAGTCCCAAATTGAATTGTTCTAGCATTAGACTTCATCTCTCAATCCTTCATCTAATACCTTAAACACATAATTGGTGGCCAATCAATTATATATTAACAATAATTCCATTCAATCAAGGCTAAAGAAATAAATTCAGTTAAGAGTAATAACCAATTCATACAATCATAGTAGATCCATACAAACCCTAGACTAGATCAAATTAGTTCATAATAATGCTTTCAAACATACTCATCTCATTAAAATTCAAAGAAATCAATTTAGACATGATAATATTCTTGAATACAATTCCAATGAAATTAAAGAGATAAAGTTTGAGAACAAAACCAAATTACAAACTTCTTAGCTCTTGAAGAATCTCTTGTTCAGAACTTGCTCGAAGAATGTATCAATGGCAAGAACAAACCTAATCTAGGCTAGTTTAATCAAAGTGTAATCAAAATATCAAAGAAAACAAATATGAAACCCTAACTTATTTTCTTTGATGGCTGAACAAAACTCAAACTCTCAACAACTCCTTTGAAAACCCTAATTCTAATATTTATACGAAACCTCCGCTCCAAAAATCCGCATCTTCTTTAATCCATGAGTGGCACTGCCAAGCTCAAGTGAACTTGGCCGTGTTTGAGGTTCTTGGAGGGACACGGCCACAAGCTTGGCCGTGTCCCCTGAGTGTGTTCACTTCTGTGTGATTTTCTTCTTTCCTTCTTTGGAGTGGTGAGTGACACGGCCAGTTTGGAGGTGTAACACCCCTATACCCCGTATACGTACACAGCATGCTATTACGATCGTAATATACGTATACTGAATATAGAAATGCCACTATTCATTAAACAAATGACTCATCCCTTTTCAAAACATGAACAAATTTAAATCATTTAAAAGAAATTATAAACACAATAAATAAAGTGTTTATTTAAAACGCAGCGGAAAATATAACAAATATTTACAAATATTTTTACATCAAAACTCATGTTTTACAAAACATAAAATATATACATGTTCGGCAGTATGTCTTTGATCTTTAAGCTCCACTATCAACGCCTCAAAATCTAGACTCTACTCGGTCTAGAGGAACTCTCTGGTTCTTCTCTGTCACCTGCGCGATGAACCACAATCGCGCTAAGTCAACGGCTTAGTGGTACAAACTATAATAATATTATACTTTAATGAAATGCAAATGTCATAATCTCAAACATATAAACAATTCTCAAGAATCTCATTATTCATTTATTTCATCATTCATACATTACATTAAAAACAAAGACAAACTTGGGCCCACAAGACACTAATATGTTATTCAAAGTTCAGAGTTACTGCTTTGGTCCATAATCATAATCATCAAGCCCGTAGGCAATATATATATATCCTATCCATGGATAGGGTAACAGACCCAGTCTCTTGGACCTCAACTCGGCTAAACTCGAGGAGATTCCTCAACCCGGCAAGACTGTTACCTGTAACAGACCCAGTCTCTTGGACCTCAACCCGGATAAACCAAGGAGATCCTCAACCCGGCAAGACTGTTACTATAATTCACATTTCACATTTATCAACTGGAATCGGCTTACGACCCGGTCTTTTCACCTATCCAGTACTTTATAGGCATGCCGCCAAACCCAGAACTCTAAAGGTTGAATAACACATTAGACACATAATCTTTTCATTTATATCTTTATACATTTCTTTCTCAATTCATTTCTCATTTCATTCTCATCATTATAGCCAACAACCATGGCTTCATATCTCATAATCAAAATAGGCAACCATGCCTCAATCATCTCATTAGCATCATTATAGCCAACAACCATGGCTTCATATCTCATCAAGATAATATACAATATCAATTGCATTAACATACCTTTCATATTTCATTAAATGTTTTAACCCTGTAATCAATTGCTTAGCATATGTATAATCAAATATGTTAAGTATCAAATCATGTGAGTGTATGCAACAATGTAGTTTGTACTTACCTTAGGAACAACTCACACCAATCTACAACCTTTCTCTTTCAAGAATTCTTCACCACCAAGGTTAGGACAATTCAACCTCTTCAATACCTAAACCAAAGGTTATAATACATACTCACTTAGAGATACATATGAGATAATAAGACTAAGAACCAACTAGGGCAAACCCTAAACATGACACGCTCAACAACACGGGCATGTCCCTAACCGTGCCCTAAACTCACAACACAGAAGCTTTGACACGCTCAGAACCACGGGCGTGTCACTGAACGTGTAATACATTCTGTCTCACAGAAACATTGACACGTCCAACAACATGGGCGTGTTCATGGCCGTGTCAATTCCTCACCAACACAGTAGCTATGACACGCTCAGTGACATGGGCGTGTCACTGGACGTCTCAATAATACAACTACACAGAAGCTGTGACACGCTCAGTGACATGGGCGTGTCACTGCTCATGTCACCCATCCAAGAACACAGAACCATCAACACACCCAAAGACTTGGCCATGCTCATGGGCGTGTCAGGCCAAAAATCCAGATTCCGGCAACATCAACAACACAACCAACAAATCACTTCCTTTCACCAAAATCCACTTCAAACAAACTTAGCTCAACATACCCAAGAACCATAACAAACTTGCAAAAGCACCAAAACAACTAAAAACATACATCCAACACAAATCAAAATCATCACCACAACCCAAAAACACACCCACAACACTTTCTCTTCCAACAAACTTACTTTTTCCTTTATTCCACCCCAAAATCCAAAATCACTTGAACCAAACACTCTTAAACACATCTTAATCAAACATAATCACATACCATCAATAATCAACCAACAAACTCAAACACATCTTAAAAGAACATCAAGGAATCAAGAGGAAACTTACCAAGGATGAAGAAACTCTTAAATTTTCAACTTGATCACTTGAAAACTTCCTTAGATCTTGAGTTAGAAGATCAAATCTCTCCCTTGTTATCTTGTTTCTTTGATAGCTGGCCAAAAGGAAAGAAAAGGAAAGAAAGGAAGATAGACCACGAAGAAAGAAAGAAAGAAAGAAAGAAGGAAAAGATAGAAAGCAAAGTCAAATCATCTCCTCAAAACCCTCTCCTCCAAGCATTTAATATTAAAATAATCCAAATTAATCTCATCCATTCATAATTTCCTTATTAATTAATTCCATAAATCATAACATAAATATCTCCTTCCACTAACTTTCTTTGACTTAGACTTGGGTATATGTTGTATATGTTTTCATATACACAACATATACACTTTCTCTATAATTCTTTTCTCTTTCCAAAGAAACATATACATTAAATCCAATTAATACAACAATTATATCAAAACTTCTAGGGCACACTTTGGGATATTACAGGAGGAAGCTTGGCCGTGTTTGACAAATTTGGAGGGACACGGCCACAAGCTTGGCCGTGTCCCTTGAGTGTGTCACTTTCTGGACTTTGGTCTTCTTCCTTAGCTTGGTATGGGACATGGCCACAAGCTTGGCCGTGTCCTCTGCATGTGTCAGCTACTGTCCATTGTTTTCTTCCTCTTAGTTCCTTGGTCTTTCCTTCCTCTCTTGATCCTTGGTTTGCCCTTAATATGGTTCCTTGCATATTAACCTAACACAAACACTTGAAACACACTTTAAACAAGAATCAAATAAACATTAACCAACAACAAATAAACATCAAACTAAAAACTAGAACAAAAATAACATAAACACTTAAATAAATTAAAACTACCAAAATTAATAAAAACACTAAATAAACAGATTAAAACTGCCAAAATACCTAAAGAAAATGATAATCATCACAATAAATAAGATACAAATCTATGACAAAAACTAATAAAACAACTACCCCACACTTAAAACTTTGCTTGTCCTTAAGCAAATTCACATGGCATAAATTAAAAACTCAAACAACCTTAACCATAAATTCCAGTATATAAGATGAAATCCTTTAAAACTCAGCCATAAATAATTGTAATTTCCTTCAATCAAGATCTTCTTAACTCATTCATTAATCCAGACATACAAATCTTATCTCTCATCTAAGTGTTTCACTTGATTTCATAGGTTAATTCACTCAAACCACTCATGACTGCATACTACCATAAACTTGCTTAATTATCCAATCTCTCTCACTGATTTTCTCAAGAAATAATCCGAAGGTCTTTTATTTGGATGTAATGGGGGCTAAGGTGAAGGTGTGAGAAAAGACATTTAAGCTGGAGCATCAAGAAATGGAGTATCTAAATTAGACAATACTCTTGCTAAGAAACTCATAACTCCCTCAAATGGCATATTCACCAACCCTTGATACTTTCACATACTTGCATACTTAAAAGAAAAATACATGAGTCAACATTCCTCTTTTGATGACTAATGCTAGAAAACATATGAATTCTGTATATATATATATATATATCTTCTCTTTTATTTTATTTTCTTTTATTATTATTATTATTATTATTATTATTTTTCTTTCATTTTTATCAAAATTCATTTTTTTTAAATATATATATATACAAAATATAAAATTGCATGGAACATCTAGCTTAAAATGTAGAGAAAAAGAATAATCGACTCTTAGTCAAATACAATGTGCAAAGTATGCATTTCAACCCCAAATAGCAATACTATTTTTTTTAATTGCTTACCCCACACTTTTGAATTAAACCACCCTATTGTCATATCATAAGAAGGAGATTCCTTAATGCAGGTATGATGATAATAAGAAAAAGTTGAGTTGTGAATTGCGTTGATTAATCAAGAAAAGGTCAAAGGCTCAACTTGGCTCACTAAGGAATTCATAATTAAGGGAGGTCTTTTTAAGCTAAAGGGTTAACCTAATTTGCCTTCATCCTTTTAAAACTTGAGATGAAATCATAATGTGAGTTCAATTAGTATGCAAAAGCAAACTCTAGAGATGCAAAATCATGAAGGTGCACACTTAAGAAAAGAAAATCAATTGACACTAATATTCAATCTATGAGGTTCAAAACTCACAAAGGTGGGTTCTCAAAGATTTATATGTCATGAATTGCAGAATGTGAAAATTGATCCTGAATGAATTCAAATGCTAATCTCTATGCTGATACTAAAGTCTCAACTATAATGCTAGAATCACAAAAAAGTCAATAAGTTTTCAACAATTATGCCATGCACAACGCACAATAAAACAAACAAAGACAAATAAAACAAAAATTAAAGAAAAGTTAAAAGATTACCCCACACTTTAGAATTTACATTGTCCTCAATGGAAAACAAGAATAATAAAGAAAAACGTTAAGATTCAACCTGTATTCCATCGGTCCCTGGTGAGGCAAAACCCTAACTTTTCATCACAAACACAAATGTTCAAAAACAAAATACAATATATAAAATAAAATATCCAAAATATAAAATGTTAACATCAAAAACAAAAACAAAAAAATAATAAAAATATGCAATAACTAAACACAAGAAAGTAAGGAAAATCTCTCCAAAGATTAGAGCCAATGCGATCTACGGTGAAGGAGGATGTGAAGATGATGCAGCCGAGGGATGAAGACTCAAAATCTTAGCAAGGTTGCTATTAATTTGATCCAACTGTTGCAAGTCCGCAGCATGGTTACGATCTACCTTGCCCTCCAGTGCCTCAATCTTATTAAGTATCTCTTGATTATCCGAGACTGGAGCATCTTCATCTAAATCAAGAGAATCCGAATCAGACTCCTCCTGGACTCGTGTTCTCTTTTGTCTACCCCCCGGTACTTCTGGCTCAGCTGAACCCATCATATAAGCCCCTCTCCTGTGCACCACCATATGCATCTTCTCTAGTGTAGCCAAATCCAAAGAATCATTACCCGTAATTCTAGTCATACGACAGGTACTCGGGTCAAAATCATCAAGGAGGGCTATGGCCAATGTGGTAACCAATCCTCCAATACAGATAGCCCCCTTCTTTTTGTTTACCACACTATCAAAAACATCGGCTAACCAATAGCCGGAACTAATAGGCACTGCATTAACCACACAATCTAAGAAAAATAGTTCACTCAGTTCAACTACACCCGGGCTTTCCTTCCTAGCAAAGAATCCGCAAGACATAAAACGATGAAAATACCTCAAAGCAGGATTGCTCAATTTAGTTTCTTTGGTCGATTTAGCCACAAAAGTTCCCGAGCCCAAAGTTCCCCAAGCAAATTGTTGCTTAAAATCCTTAGGTACCGACCTTGCACCATGTTGATGGAAACCAAATATACCATTTAATTGTTCAATACTAATCACATATGATTTTCCAAGCAACTTAAAACTCAACCTAGAGCAAATTTTCTGCGCATCTCTTTCAACATTAAGAAATGTTAAGAACTCCAAAGTAAGCTCTTGAAATTGCAAAGGTCGCAAGGAGACTATGTTCTCCCACCCAAGGATTTGAACATAATGATAAAAATTATCCCTAATATTAAGAGCATTAAGGGATTCATCATTGACATACCTCATCGGGAAGAAACCCCGAGCCAAAAGATTCGCTCTCTTCAAAGATGAAAACGATGAAGATGAAGATGCACCTTCAGTTGTAGGTCTCTTCTTCTTGTGGTGGGAAACCATCTTCGTTCTTGGCATCTTGAAAGATCTGAAAAAATTTGAAGTTTAAACCTATTAAATTGATCTCTTGTTAGAGAAGAAGAAGATTTAATTGATTAATTTTAGTTTTGGTGAAGAAAATTGAGATTTGATGGAGGTTTTGAAGCTTTGAAATACAAACAATGGAGTTTTGGGAGAGAGAAGTCGAGAGAGAGAGAGAGAGAAAGCAAAACAAATCTAGGGATTGGAATGAGTAAACAGTGCAAAAATCATATTTTTAAAGTGTAAAAGTGAAGGGACACGGCCAAGCTTGGGTGAGCTTGGCCGTGTCTAGTGTGTTTTGAGGGACACGGCCATTGACTTGGCCGTGTCCCAAGGGTGTGTTTGATACTGTGAGGAAAAGTTTGCAAAAACAAAGACAAAGACTTTTTGTTGAAGCTTGGCCGTGTCCCATGTTGGCCGTGTCACCTACTGTGTAGATAGGTTGCAAAAAACAAAAAGAAGGAAATTTTGGTGAAGCTTGGCCGTGTCCCATGTGACATGGCCAAGGACATGGCCAAGCTCCTTGGCCATGTCACCTACTGCCCTTTTTAACCTTTTTTTTTATTTTATATCACCAAATCTTAAAGAAATTGCAAACCTCTTCTTCGATCCACCCTGAAACACATTAGAAAAATAAAAACCGATCAAAGCACCCATTCCATTTATTTAAACCAAACATAAAATCAAAATTGCTAAATTTAAAATTACAACTATGAAAAAGAAATGCAAACCGATGGGTTGCCTCCCATTTAGTGCTTCTTTAATGTAATATAGCTGGACATCACTGCAAGACCTAGGGATCGTGGATCAAAGTGCTGTCATTGATCCTCACTTCTTGAAACCCTTCATTGTACACTACAAAAATATTCGGCATTTGCGACTGATATCTGCGACGAACTTGTTTCCGTCGCAAATTTGCTACGGATCTGCGACGGATTTGCGACGGAACGACAAGTTAGAGGAATTTCGAGAAATTGGTCGCAAATCGGTTGCAAATCCGTAGTAAATTTGCGATGAAAATCATTCCGTCGCAAAAGTTGGCGCGGATACTTGGCGAGAGAGAGACCCGCATATATTTTTTCGCAAAAATTTTTTCCGTCGCAGATTGGTTGTAGAAAATACTAAAAAAAGCAATTTGCAATGGAAATCTGCTACCGTCTATTGCCGTTGGAAATTTCACTACAAAAATATTCGGCATTTGCGACGGATATCTGCGACGGACTTGTTTCCGTCGCAAATTTGTTACGGATCTGCGACGGATTTACGACGGAAGGACAAGTTAAAGGAATTTATTATTATTATTATTATTAGTGTATATGTGTAATTAAATTTTAAGTTTTTAATAAATTGAGAATAAAATTTTAAAAAATAAAAATATACAAAAAAAAGATAAATAAAAAAATTGAAAGCACTGGTCCTTGCTTATTTTATTATATATTTGTTTAAAATATTTACATATTGATATTTTATATTATTTTTTTTATCATATTCATGAACTCCTAAAATCAATCTAACCTAAATCAAAAAGCACAGCAGCCGCTACCAGCCTCTCAGGCTCTCACAATCTCCATCGCCGACTCATCCTCTCACCTCATCTTCATCTACCCAGCCTCTCAACAGTCACCACCATCATCTTCAGGCCAGGATCTTACCGTCGCCAACCCAACAAGCTTCATCTACCCAGCCTCTTGCCACGTTTACATGGTGCTTTTTACTACGTGTAAGGACCAGGACTCAGCTCCACTCTGTTTTTTTATGCATCGCCACTGTAGGAAAATTTAGGAGCTTTACAAGGAAAAATAAGAAGAAAAAAACAAGAAAATGGCTGATCACTTTTTTCCCAATGTAATGCCAGATTTTGTATCAGAAATTAAAGTAATTCCAATTCAACAATCAGATCAAGAAGGGAGTAGTGGAGATTCTCTTATGAAGCTTCTTTCTATGCCTTTCTCTTCTCTTTCTCAGAGATTTCAACGTGCTGCTTTGGATCTCAAAGAAACTGTAACATCTATTTTTATCTCTTTCTTGTTGATATTTACATAATTTTCTTTTCTGGGTTTACATAATTTTCTTTTCTGGGTATCTTTTATTTTATGAAATTTTTGTGTGTATTCACCAGGTGTTTGTTGTTTTGTTTCAGATAATATTCGAGACATGGGGCGTAAGCGGGCAGAGCGTGCAAGACTTCACTCTGTATAGTGGGAGTCTTGGCATTGCTTTCTTTCTTTTCAAAGCCTATCAAGTTACCAACAATAAAAATGATCTTTTCCTCTGTTTACAGATTGTTAAGGCTTGTGACTCTGTTTCTCTTGCTTCTAGGTGCTCTTTTTTTTCCTCTGTAATTTCATCTATCTTTGTGTTTCTTTTTTTTTAATTTAAGCTATCTTTTTTTATAATAAATAGGGATGTTACTTTTATATGTGGACGAGCTGGTGTTTGTGCTCTTGGGGCTGTCGCAGCAAAGCATGATAATGATGAAAAGTTGCAAACTTACTATCTCCACCAATTTGGAATGCATCAAATATTTTACTAGGATTATCATAAATCCAAGTTCTAACTTCAGGATAAACTAAGTTTCAAATGATACAATAAATAATCTTTTTCTAACAAGCAACTCTAATAAGAAAAGGTCCCACAGTGTTTTTTTTTAAAACATTCTCTCTTTCTTCTCTCAACTATTCACTTTGGAATCCTCACCACTTCTTCTTCTTTGTCTTCTTGTTTTTCTCTCTACTAGTAATAATAGTATTGTTTTGTCAGGTATGGCATTCTTGACCTTGCATTGCTTCTTTTCCAGTTTTATTCTTCTTTTCTTTTTTTCTTGCAAGAATTCATGTTCAATTGTTTGCTTCTTTTCTGAGAATATTTCCCTTTTTTATACCTTTTTCATTCATCTTTTCTTGTTCTTCTGGGCACTTTCCTTCGGATCTTAACCTCTTATTGATGAATTTAGTTGTGTTTTCGATAGTTTTCGATGGAATTTATATGACCCAGAACTTTTTTAGTACAGGATTTGACATAAAGAACAACCACTGACTAGTAGCATCATTTTATGATCATTTACTCTCATCTAATGATTATAATAATTGGGTTCTTCTATGAAATTATAATTAATACATAAAAAGTGTTAATTAAATGAAAGAAGGATAGAAATCTCTAGTTGAGAATGTTAAATATATGCTTTTCTTGGTGGACTTTTAGTTCATGGTTTTACATCCTTGTCTTAGTTTCTAGAATTTTACTTGATTGGAGGGACTATATATAGTTTTCTATCTTGATAATATAGTTCAACAAATCTTTCTTATAAGTATTTCAAATATAGTTAATGATTTTTATCCTTTGTTAGCGTTTAGACTGTTACTGGGGGAGTTTTTGTTCTTTATGTTTGTGATGTTTGTGTGTGGTTTAGCTTTTCTTTAAATTTCCTATTGCATAAAAGAATATTTTGAAATCAAGAGAGTTTTTTGGACCTAAATCTTTTGCATCTGTTTATGGTTTCCATCTCCTCTGATAACTTAAGTTCAATGTATGGCACGAAATGTTCTTATGGTCAAAAGCATCCTCATGCACCTGTTTTCTTTTCTTAGCCCACCATTTGACTGGGTACTTTTGTTTGTTCGTCATTCATTTGTATTGATAATTATAAATTGATACATTTTATGTTATGATTTGCTTAGAATGGAAGTCTAAGATTTTTTTTTTCAATTTCGAAGGGCTAACAAGGTGTGTTTTGGAGATTCAGCACACAACACTTCTTTTTCCACTGAGCATAGTGAATTGAGTACAGTTGAAGAGTTGTATACAAATTTTGCTTCATTAAATTTGTTAAGAGCTTGTGATGCTCGGTGAACATTCCTGAGAAGAAGCCTAATGATGACTACTGCTGCCGTCATTGGACTTAGTTCAGGAAAGAGGCTCTTGAGTTCCACCTTTTATTATTCTGACCTGAAAGAAAAGCTCTCTAATGTGAATGATCATGGGTTAACTCACTATCAAATTGCGTCAATAAAGAATGCAATAGTTGCAAAAAGATCATCAAATTATGGCCCTAGTTATCCATCATCCCAGCGAAATACACAGTCTATTAAGGCCCTTAAAGAACATGTGGATACTGCCTCTGCTCCCTCAACTAGAGCAACATGGATCAAGACATTTGGTGACATAGAAGTGGAAAGTTCTGATCTCGATTATTCAGTAGAGGCACTTCTTTTGCTGCTGAAGTCGATGCTTGAGAAACAGTGGAATCTTTCATTTGAGAGGACAGGTCCAAGTGATTCACCAAATGTAAAAACTCAAAAGAAGATACCTGTTACTTGCTCTGGGGTGTCTGCTCGACAACGGAGAATAAGTACTAGGAGAAAGAATCTGAGCCAAAGTAAATCTGTAGTACAAGTTAGGCAGGCCTTTAAGCAGCTAAAATTTGCTGTTAGTCCTGAGCTACTGCAGAATCATTTGAAGGGTTATGTTAAGGGTGTAGTAAGTGAAGATCTGCTCACACATGCCGAAGTTGTCCACTTGTCAAGGATAATAAAAGCTGGTCTTTCATTGGAGGATCATAAATCTAGGTGAGACATAATCTTATCAGATGGAACATTTTTTCGACTAAGTAATTTGTAATTTGTGCCCATGACATTTATTTATCTCCATATTTTGTCTGTTTACATTGCAAATTGCAGGTTGAAGGACAGATTAGGATGTGATCCCTCTGATGAACAACTTGCAACTTCCCTAAGGATTTCTCCAACTGAGTTGCAGTCTAAGTTGATAGCTTGTTCTTTGGCAAGAGAAAAGCTGGCAATGAGCAATGTTCGTCTAGTTATGTCTATTACTCAAAGATATGATAACATGGGTGCTGAAATGGCTAACCTTGTTCAGGTGACATTCTCTTTCCTCATTTTTAGTTTGGAATGTTGTTATCCTTGAAAGCAAATAATGTACCATAAGCATGGACGAGAATTGGCCAAGGAAGGAGGACCCCCTTTAATGTATGAATGGTATGGAGAGAGGTATTGGGGCGCTGCTCATGGGTTGGCTGGTATTATGCATGTTTTGATGGATGTAGAGCTGAAAGATGATGAGGTTGAGTATGTCAAGGGTACTCTTAAATACATGATCAAGAATCAATTTCCTAGTGGAAACTACCCTGCTAGCGAAGAAGATCACAAGAGGGATGCTCTTGTTCATTGGTTCCATGGAGCTCCTGGAATTGCCCTCACGCTTGCTAAGGCAGCTAAGGTAAAATCTTCTTGCTATCAAATTAATTAAACTGGAGATTCCCTTTTGAGGGTTTTCTTAATTGGTTGTGTTGTTAACTTGTGTAACAAAAATATGTGAGTAATTCATGGTACTTCTTATGTTTGCTAATATTTTCTAAAATATTTTCGTTACAGCCAGTCAATCCGGTTGTTTTTTCCATTATTAATAACATAGAGGTATTAATAATTTATGTTTGAGATTGGAGGTATTAATAATTCATGTTTGAGATAGTTATCTTTATATTATGAATTACATATACAGAAGCTAACTCTAGCGTAATTTGCTTTGTCTGGAATTTTGTTTTGCAGCCTGGAGGCAATCCTGGAACCAGTAATCATAGGGTATTGAAATTCTTTCTTGGCTTTTCTTTTGTTTTTTTGCAGTTCCTACTCTTGATACTTGACACTCAAATAGGGGTACTTTCCTTGGACACTTCAATTTAGACCAAATCTTGGATAAGTGTCCATTTTAGACACATATAACAAAACTTGGTTCGTGTGTGAACCATAGTGAATGTGATACAAGCATGTTTAAATCTTGTATTTGTTTACCGAGTTAAATAATCCCATTGAATAATCTATGCACGAGTTGAATGAAAAAGCCTACACACCACGGTTAGTATTACTTTGTTAACGTGTATCATATTATTCTTTTCATTTACTCTTTTTAATATTATTTGCAGGTTAATAATGATGATGCAAGTCATGATTCAATGGAAAATGATAATTGAAGATTTATATTGTTATTTTCAAGATAGATTATTTATAGTAGTGTTCTTAACACTTGTATAGTTAAATTGTAAAATATTTTATTCTATTAAAGATTAATAAAAGAATTATTTTTATCAATGTAATTAGTGTTTTTTTAGATTGTGTTTAAATGTTCCAAATGTATTTATAAAGTTCTCATAAAATTAATTGATAACACAAATAGTTCCAATAAAAATCAATATTAAATTACTACGGATTTGCTACGAATCTGCGACGGATATTTGAAATCTATGATGGAATCTATGACAGATACTGCGACAACAATCTGCGACAGAATCTGTGACGGCAATCTGCGAGGGAATTTGCAACGAATTTGCAACGAAAATCTGTGACGGAATCTGCGACGGCTGCCCTTTACCCGCGAAAATTTAAGCCCGAGATTTGCAACCGCCGAGTGGTTGCAAATCCGTCGCAATCTGCAACGGCCTATCGCAAAATTGAAAATTGCGATGCCTTTTTTATTAATGGATCGTATCCGCCGCAGATCGGTCATAGATCGGTCACAAGACTTGATTTGCGACGGATCTGCGACGGATACTGTCCGTTGCAGATAGCGTGTTTTTTTGTAGTGGTATGGTTTAACTCTCTGTCCATTTACTTTAAAAGTCTCATTTGTTCGAGAGTTAAGCAATTGAATGGCACCAGAAGGATATACCTGAGTTATCTCGAAAGGACCACTCCATCTAAACTTGAGTTTACCTGGAAATAGACGGAGACGAGAATTAAAAAGTAAAACTTTCATACCTGGAGTCAATGTCTTTCGCACTATAATTCTGTCATGAAGTGCTTTAGTGCGATCCTTGTAAATCCTCGAGCTCTCATATGCCTTTGAGTCTCCCTCACTGGTTTAGCTCCCTCTTCTAAGGTGATTCTATGCATGCACATTGAAAGGCTAATACCTTTTATGTCACTCAATCCCCATCCTGTTGCTTTTTTCAATCATTTAAGCTCATTCACCAATCTCATCTCTTCCCCTTCACTAAGTTCACTAGATATTATCACAGGTAAGGTATTGTGATCTCCTAAAAACACATATTTCAGATTTTTAGGTAACTCTTTCAACTCTAACTCAAGTGAAGGGTTCTTCTCTTCTTTTTGAATGGAGGGAAGTTCACATACTGGGTCCTCCTTAAGTTCCTCTATTTCAGCACTCTCTAATATCTCAAGGCAACTGGCTATTTCTGAATAAAAAATTTCTAAACCACCATCTAAGGTCAGTGCCAGCTCCAATTTATCTGAGGAACCTGTCTGCAAGAAAACATCTGAAACAACTGTGTCAACACAATCAATTAAAGAACAATCCTCATATAAAGCAGTTGTAGGAATGGGAGAAGTGTTAAAAATAGAAAATTCAACCATTTGTCCCAAGACAGTCATTGATAATTTACCATTTTTAACATTTATTAAGGTGTTGGTAGTAGCCATAATAGGCCTACCCAGCAAAATAGTGTGTGCTGATGGTGTAGGGTTACTTCCTTCCATGTCAAGAACTATAAAATCCACAGGTACTATCAACCCTCCAACCTTAACTAACACATCTTCTATAACCCCTTTCAGGAATCTAAGAGATCTATTAGCTAATTGCAACACCATTTTGGTTGGTTTAAGTTCCCTTAGTTCTAATTCTTGATACACAGAATAAGGCATCAAATTTACACTGGCTCCTAGATCACACATGCCATCAGTCCCCTTTCCATTCCCCATAGTAAGTTGAATTATAAAGCCACCAGGATCCTTTAGCTTGGGAGGTAGTTTATGCTGCAGAACTGCACTAGCTACCTCTAAAACTATCACCTTTTCATTTGGCTCATACCTCTTTTTCTTGGTGATCAGTTCTTTGAAGAATTTGGCATAAGCTGGCATGTTCTTTATTGCTTCAAGTAAGGGTAAGTTAATACTTACCTTAGACAGCATGTTGAAGATGTTAGAAAATTGCTTATCTTGTTTATCATTCTTCAACTTGCTGGGGAATGGTATAGGTGGCCGGTATGGATTGCTTGCCTTGTGTAAATCTACTGTAGGGGACTTCTCCATTGATCTTTCTCCAGCACCTTTGTTCTCTGATTCTCTTTCCTTTTTATTCTCTTGGTCACCTGCATTCACAGAATTATTTTCAACATTATTGTTACTTACCTTGCCACTTCTAAGAACAGTCACTGATTATGCCTGCTCAGGTTGACTTGGGAATTTCCCCTTTTGTTGAATCTGCATACGTTGTGCAAGTTGTCCCACTTGGGTCTCCACTTTCTTAAAAGATGCTTCTAATGAATCCAGCCTCTTGTTGGTCATCTCTTGATTTTTAGCACTTACTTGGATAAAAGCCTGTAGACTTTCCTCCAAACTCTCTATCTTAAGCTGCCCTTGACTTGAGGATTGCCCTACAGTTGATTCTGTCTCTGGAGCAAATGGAAAGGCTGTTGAGAATTATTTGTTGCCCAGGAAAAATTAGGATGATTCTGCCAACCAGGATTGTAAGTATTTGAGTAAGGATCATTCCGGGCCCTTGGTTGATATCCCCCCATAGCATTGACTTGCTCAGCTTCAATACCATAAGACTCATATGCGAAGGGGCAAATATTTACTCCATGCCTGAAAGTCCCACAAATTCCACACACTTCTTGAGTGGACGAAGAAGTATTGTTCTTCATGTTCAGCATCTGCACCTGCCTTGTCAATTCAGCTATTTGATTGACCATCTCACTATTGGCTTCCAATTGATTCACCCCTTTACTTCTTCCCCTTGCACTTTTCTGTTGAGAATTAGCTCCCAACATCTCAAAAATTTCATAATTTTCATCAGCTCTCTTTTCTCCCATAGCTCCCCCAGCTGCGTTATCAACAGTGTTCTGAAATTGTTGGGTTAGACCATCATAGAAAAACTGATTCAGAAGTTGAAGTGGGTAGTGATGGTGTGGACGCTGGATCAATAACATCTTAAATCTATCCCAAGCCTCATGAAATAGCTCTCCTTCAAATTGAGAGATTGTAGCAATCTTCCCTCTAAATTCAGCTATCTTCTGATGTGAGTAAAACTTGCCCATAAATTTATTATAAACTTGCTCCCAAGTTGTCAAAGAATTTTCAGGCAACATCATAAGCCAGCTCTTTGCCCTATCCTTCAATGTATACGGGAAACATCTCATCCTCAAATGGTCCTCTATTAGTCCTCCCAATGGAAAAGTGTTGAGGGTAGAATAGAAATCCCGAATAAAGTTCAAAGGGTCTTCATTTGGAACTCCATAGACCGATGGCAGCATGTTGTAATGGATGTTCTTCAACTCATAATTTCTTACTGCATCCGTCAATCTTATACAAGATGTGGAAGTTCCAATGGCAAGTCTAGCAAAGTCCCTCATAATTCTTTGCCTTTCTTCTCCCATGTTGGTAGATTGTGCAGATTCCGACTCAAAATCAGAAGTGTCCTCCTCTGTATCAAATCCGGTGTACAGTTCAAACTCTTCCCTGCTCCTTTTCACTCTCTGAGTTTCTGGAATGACTGGGTATAGCTCTCCTCCAAGTGATCTCCTGCCTGGCATAAACAAAATTTCTGGAAAAAAAGAAATATTAAAAGCAAAAGACAAATAAAATCAAAAGTAAACAATGAAAAATAATCTATAATATTTATGCCTAATAAACAACTACTCCAATTAGCTTCCCCGGCAGCAGCGCCAAAAACTTGTTGCGCTCAAATTAAGTCCTACTATAAGCGTCACTCGCAAGTATACGAGGTAGCTGTAGCAAAGGTGATCGCCCCAAGGTCTTCTCTCAAGGAAGCTAGATAAGCTAATTGATTATCAGGTTATAAATAACAAGTAATTAATAAATTTAAATTGCTAACAACTAATGAAGACAGATCGATTGGAGTTTAAAACAATAAAAGTAATCTAAGCTGATATATTGATTCACTTAATAGAAAGGTCTAGGGTTTGCACTTCTCTACTACTTATATGTATGAACGATTATTCCTCTCAACCAATTTAATTTCAAAGATTAAATCTCAAGCAACTTAACTAATCGAATCAAGGAAATAAGCTCTCGCATTCAAACCTCTCTTAAATAATCTTGTTACAATTGAAATAATCTTTTTCTTAGGTTATATCTCTAATTCACCTAAGTTCCAAATTGAATTGTTCCAGCATTAGACTTCATCTCTCAATCCTTCATCTAATACCTTAAACACATAATTGGTGGCCGATCAATTATATATTAACAATAATTCCATTAAATCAAGGCTAAAGAAATAAATTCAGTTAAAAGTA
Source organism: Garcia nutans (assembly GCA_947685225.1). NCBI lineage: Eukaryota > Viridiplantae > Streptophyta > Magnoliopsida > Malpighiales > Euphorbiaceae > Garcia > Garcia nutans. The sequence continues at coordinate 61,621,540 of CANTUV010000031.1, forward strand.
ATAACCAATTCATACAATCATAGTAGATCCATACAAACCCTAGACTAGATCAAATTAGTTCATAATAATGCTTTCAAACATACTCATCTCATTAAAATTCAAAGAAATCAATTTAGACATGATAATATTCTTGAATACAATTCCAATGAAATTAAAGAGATAAAGTTCGAGAACAAAACCAAATTACAAACTTCTTAGCTCTTGAAGAATCTCTTGTTCAGAAATTGGTCGAAGAATGTATCTATGGCAAGAACAAATCTAATCTAGGCTAGTTTAATCAAAGTGTAATCAAAATATCAAAGAAAACAAATATGAAACCCTAACTTATTTTCTTTGACGGCTGAACAAAACTCAAACTCTCAACAACTCCTTTGAAAACCCTAATTCTAATATTTATACAAAACCTCCGCTCCAAAAATCCGCATCTTCTTTAATCTATGAGTGACACGGCCAAGCTCAAGTGAACTTGGCCGTGTTTGAGGTTCTTGGTTCACTTCTGTATGATTTTCTTCTTTCCTTCTTTGGAGTGGTGAGTGACACGGCCAGTTTGGAGGAAGCTTGGCCGTGTTTGATAAATTTGGAGGGACACGACCACAAGCTTGGCCGTGTCCCTTGAGTGTGTCGCCTTTTGGACTTTGATCTTCTTCCTTAGCTTGGTATGGGACACGGCCACAAGCTTGGCCATGTCCTCTGCATGTGTCAGCTACTGTCCATTATTTTCTTCCTCTTAGTTCTTTGGTCTTTCCTTCCTCTCTTGATCCTTGGTTTTGCCCTTAATATGGTTCCTTGCATATTAACCTAACACAAACACTTGAAACACACTTTAAACAAGAATCAAATAAACATTAACCAACAACAAATAAACATCAAACTAAAAACTAGAACAAAAATAACATAAACACTTAAATAAATTAAAAACTACCAAAATTAATATAAACACTAAATAAACAGATTAAAACTGCCAAAATACCTAAAGAAAATGATAATCATCACAATAAATAAGATACAAATCTATGACAAAAACTAATAAAACAAAGGACAAAGGAAAGGCTAAAGTTAGTGAAGTGGCCTTTGATGATGACAAAGTGATGATTGATGATGATGATTGGGTTCAACATTTCCAAGATTCACAAGATAAAAAGAAAGAAGCAAAGACTATGGAGAAGGAAACTATGGAAAAGATTGAAATATTGGGTATGGAGAAAATGATTGCTAATTTAGAAAAGAAGTTTGAAAAGAAGTTGAAGGTTGATGAGATGTCATAAGTAGACAAGATTTTTGAATAAGATGAGGAAGTCTCTTATAAGTTCAAGATGCCTTCCTTTGCTAAGTTCGATGGAACTGAGAATTCTCATTTACATGTCAATTAATACATCACAACCATACAGTTTGCTCGAGCTACTAAGGCTCAAACTCTAAGGTACTTTATGCTCGCATGAGATCCTATTATGTAGAATTGGTTCAACACCTTAGAGGATAATACTCAAAAGAATTGGGATTCATTGTATAAGGCCTTCATCCAGCAGTATGGTTATATTGCTGAGTTGGAAGTTACTTTGATGGAGGTAGATTCAATCAAGTAGAAACAAAATAAGAACTTTGTGACTATATGAAGAGGTGGAGAAATAAAGTTGCATTGCTCAAGAAAAGGCCAAATGAGTTAAACTAGATTAGGATGATTGTGAGAGGTGTGCTACCTAATCTTTGTGAAAGGATGACCCACACCATTATTAGAGATTTTAAAGACCTGCTTCAAGCTGGCTTGCAGATAGAAGAATGGGAACGAGAGAAGAGCTATTTTTCTAGAAGAAATAATGAGAGGGAGAATTATCAGTCTGGCAACCAGAGTACACAGAAAGTAGTAGATGTCAATGCAACAACTGGTCAAGCAAATATAAGACAATTTTCAAAGTTGAAATAACCTCTCTCTTGGGTTTTTACTAAGTTACATAAAAGGGGTTATTATAGCCATTGGCTCCTCGATCGCTACATGATCCCCTGCCATTAAAATTTAATGCCAAGGCCTTCTATCAGTTCCATTAAATGCAAAGGTATGAGACAGATAAATGTGCTCCATTAAGGCATGAGATATAAGATTTGATTAATAGTGGTAGGTTATCTAAGCCCGATAATCCCAACACCAAGAGCAACCCTTTGCCTAAATTTGAAAAAACGCCACTGCCAGTGACCTTTATGATAGGGGGAGGATTGAAGGAAAGTTTTATCTTATCATTTTTTCTAGACACAAATGGAGGAATTGCTAAAGAGGAGGTACTCCTAAGCAAGCTTGAACTAACTACAAATGACAAGGCCATGACTATCATTAATGAGGAAAAAGTCCTTGCCCCTAATATGCCCAAATAAATGAAGCATCTTCGACTCCAACTCATTAAAACTTCCCTTGGCTTATTTGGTTTTTTTTTTATTTTGCTTTCTTTAGTATTTTATTGGAACAATTATGTTTTTTCAAATTAAAATTATTTGAATAAATTACTTTTACTGCATTTATAATTTGTTGGTTTTTTGACATTTCTGGTGCTCAACCAATGATGAATTTAAATTGATATTCATAAAATAATATATCTATGCATCATGATTTGAATGACTTCACTAGGTGAGGGAGTTGTTTTATTATATTGAGCTGTGTTTGCTTACTTAGAGAGGGCCTCTACATAATTACCTTTGTCTAGGTCCTAGTCAATCTTAGAACATACTTTGGCAAACTTTTGAGGAAAAATTGAACCCTGCTTATTTAAGGGAGAGATGATCTAGGTATTGTTTGGTAAGCCAACAACTAGTATCCTCCCTATTAACATCAATCCCTAATTTGTCCATTTGAGCCTTCATAAGATTTTAGCTTGCTTTTATTGGTTTGTAAACCTCAACAACCTACCCTGAGCTATTGTGATACTTATAGCAAATTTGATAAAGGGGAAAGAAGACTAAAGAAAAAGATGTACAACCAAGACTATAGGGATAATTGAAGGTCACCTGAACTAGACCTAATATCATAGAATGACATCAGGGCAACAAAGGATTCATGCTTGCTGAAGTAAAATCATCTTGCCTCATTCATAGCCAGAAGCATAAAATGGTACAAATAAGACAACTCTCTTAGAGCTAGGGCAAAAATAAAAAAAAAGTACAGTAACTAGGGTTGTCATGTTATAGATATGTTAATTTGGAAAGTCGAGTCTTGAGGTACAATGACACTGATTTGACAAAGCCAAAATATGATTTTAAGATTAAAAAAAATATTTTTTTTTTCATACAAAGCCTTCAAATTTAGGGAAGTATGTTGCATTGTCAAGCCTCAAAGGACATAGTAGGCAAAAATGGCTAAAGAAATGATCATTTGTAAGGTAATGAATAAGCTACCAATTAATATATTGAATCATGGGTTGAAACCAGTATCTCTTATGTCTTTAACTACTATGCTTGGGCCCCTAATACTCATGTTTTCAACATTTTGGAAATAAAGCCATATATGTGAAGGCTTCTGCTGTTCTAATGCAAGACCTGAATAAGTGCTTTGGCTTATCACCTTGGTTGTAAGTCAATGGAACCATTGTAAGTATTATTTATGCATACATGAGCATATCATAATGCATTTTATTGTCTTGTATTGCCCATTCATTATCAAAATGAACAGCAAAACACTGTGAAGCAACACATTGAGAATCGGATATGGAATCAGGGGGGCATGAAAGGGCCATTACGAAAGAAAGAAGAGATGTTGGCTTGTGAAAGCATTCAAAAAAAGTACAAACATCAATATGAGCCTGCATGGGAATACAATCATTGGTTTGAGTCTACACAGGGGGCAAAGCTTCTCTTTTCAATTTTTGATTTTATTGGTATACAAAACAATTTTAGACTTTCAATATTTTTTCACACAGGGGGCAAAGAGAGGATGTGAGGACTAGCTAAAAGAACCCTAATAGAATGAAGATGCAAAAGATAAAAGATTAGTCCAGCTACAAGAGCTAAAGTCAATAAAGACCCGATGTCCAAAGAATGAAGATCCATTTTTAAAGGGTGAAGACCCATAATCCATTGAAGAATGGAACAATTAGATAGAAGAAAGCCAAAACTCTCAGATGATAGAAGGTCAAAAGAATCCATTGAAGAATGAAATAAGTGACTAGAAGAATGCTTGCACTCTCAAATGACAAAAGGTCAGTTCAGCTATAAGAGTTGAAATTGATCCATTGAAGAATGGAACCAAGCGACTGGAAAAAAGCCAAATTTCTCAAACGACAAAAAAGGATGATCAAGCTAAAAGAGATTAAGTCAGGGGTCGAATACCCAAATCAAATCCTTTCTTGGGTCGAGAACCCAAATCCAACTTCTGATCGAGAACCCAAATCTAGTCTTAGGTCAAAGACCCAAATCAAGTCTAAGGTCGAGAAACCAAATCAAGTCTAGGGTCAAAAACCCAAATTCAGTCTTGGGAGAAGAACCCAAAATCCAGCCAAGGGTTGAGAACCCAAATCTAGTCTAGGGTCAAGAACCCAAATTCAATCTCAGGTCAAAAATCTAAATCCAATCAAGGGTGGAGCACCCAAATTCGATTTCGAGTCGAGAACCCAATCCAATCATTTAGTCGAGAACCCAAATTTAGTCTTGGGTTGAGAACCTAATTCCACTCTTGGTCTATAACCCCATCATTGTCCAAAATTGGCTTAAAGTCATATTGCTTTTCACTCTCTTCTAATAAAATCTTAGATTGTTCAAGCAGGGAGCAAAACTGTAGACCCTTAATTTTGGCCCTAAGCTAGTCCGATCCTAATTAAAGAAGGCCAAGCTAAATTTTGTATGATTTTAAAAGCTTAAAACTATTTTATAGCTTTGAAATAGGTTGGTCCAGTTTTAAAAGGCCTAAATTAAGTTGGTTCAATTTTAAAAACCTAACCTAGTCTATCTAAGCCCAAAAAGCCATGCCACTTTGGACCCATGGTAAATTAGATCCCTAATTTGCCATGACTATTGGTCCATGGTGAATTAAGGCTTCCAATTAGCCATGGACCAATGTCCATGGTGAATTAGGGAGTCCTAATTCGCCATGGACTAATGACCATGGTGAATTAGGAAATCCTAATTCGCCATGAGTCTTTTAAATCAGTTTTAATTAGTTTTGGGACAGATTAAAAGATTCCAAATTAAGATTAGACTTTATTTAACCATCAGATTAGAGTATTAGGGTTTAGTTTTAAACTTTTTTTTAATTATAAATACAGAAGGGAGCCACATTTATTAGGGAGGATGATGAAAAAGAAAAGCAATAATAAGAAATGCGTAGATTTAAAAAACATACTGATATAACAACTGAGAAGGCAGTAGACATTGTCTTCATATTACTTTACTCGACCAAGATTATAAGGGATCCAGGCAGGCAATATCAAAAACATCAAGCTTGTTTCAAAATATAATATTGGTCGAGCCAACAATGAAGGTATGATTTTATTAACCGGTTTAATTTAATTTAGTTCATTAATTAAATTCCAATATTTCATTCACTATATTAATAAATTTTAAATGGATTGATTGATCATCTTTGATACCTCAGTCACTGTATTATCAAACTATGGATATGATTTTGTAGAATCTTTCATAGTAAGTAATAGACACATATTAGAAATTAATTTAAAGATTTATAAAACCTAGATTTGAATCTGAAACCCCAATTCAGTATTTTAAACCCTAAATTCATATGTAAACCCTAATTGTGATCCTAAAACCCTAAAATCATGTTTTAAGTCTAAAAATCCTATTTTTATTTCCAAAACCCTAATTTTCACTTATAAACCCCATGTAACACCCCTATACCCCATATACGCACACTACATACTACTACATTTGTACTATATGTATACCAGATACATGAGTGCCACAATTTATGTAAGACAACCCAAATTTTTCTCTTCTACAGTAATATGAGGAAAATTTAAAACATTTCATCTATATATATATTATGGAACATAACAAGTAAAACATTTATTTATTTATCAAGCAGCGGAAAATGTAGCGATGTTTACATATATATATATATATCAAAATAAATATTTACAAAACATAAAGTTTATACATGTTTAGCAGTTCGTCTCTGATCTTTAAGCCCACAATCAACACTTCAGAGTCTAGACTCGACTCGATCTAGCTAAACTCTCCGGTTCTACCCTGTCACCTGCGCGATGAACCACAATCGTGCTAAGCCATAGGCTTAGTGGTACAAACCACAATAATAATATGCTTTAATGAAATTACAATGTCATACTTTCAACAATAGAGATCATATTCAAAATGCTATAATTCATAACATTACATTTCATTATCTTATTCAATTGTTTTACCATTTATGATTCACATTGAAACAAAGACAAGCATGGGCCCAAAAAGGATCTAATATGTTATTCAAAGTTCAGAGTTACTGCTTTGGTCCATAATCACATTCATCAAGCCCGTAGGCGATACATATATATCTATCCATGGATAGTGTAACAGACCCAGTCTCTTGGACCTCAACCCGGCTAGACCCTAGGGCCCCAGTATCTTGGTCCTCAACCCAGCTAGATTGTTACTATTTTTTAGGCTTACGACCCGGTCTTTTCACCTCAAAAATATCATATTCCACATTTTTCAGCTGGACTCGGCTTACGACCCAGTCTTTTCACCTGTCCAGCAATTCATAGGCATGCCGCCAAAACCAGAACTCTGAAAATTGAATAACATACTAGGCACACAATTAATTCAATTATCTCATTAACAATCTCTTTCACAATTCATTTCTCATAATCAAAATAGGCAACCATGCCCCAATTATTTCATTTGCATCATTATAGCCAACAACAATGGCTTCACATCTCATCATTAAAGTATACATAGCCAATTGCATTGAACATACATTTTAAATGATCATCATATCTTTCACATTATGCAAATCATAACATTAATCAAATGTATTAACAATGTAATAACTTACTTAACACATTTACAACCAAATGTGTTAAGTCTCAAAGTCATGTAAATGTATGCAATAATGTAGGGTTTGTACTTACCTCAAGAGCAACTCATACCAATCTAAACACTTCCTCTTCCAAGAATCCTCCAACGCTTAGATTAGGGCAACTCAACTCTCTTCAAAATCTAAACCAAAGGTGATCATACACATGAGATAATAAGGCTAAGAACAAGCTAGAACAAAATCTACACATGACACGCTCAACAACACGGGCGTGTCCCTGACTGTGCCCTAAACTCACAACACAGAAGCTTTGACATGCTCAGTGACATGGCGTGTCACTGGCCGTGTCAATCCACCAACATCACAGCAGCTATGACACGCTCAGTGACATGGGCGTGTCAATCCTCCCTCAACACAGTAGCTATGACACGCTCAGTGACATAGGCGTGTCACTGGACGTGTCAATGCTACAACAACACAGAAGCTGTGACACGCTCAGTGACATGAGCGTGTCACTGCTCGTATCACCCATCCAAGAACACAGAACCATTGACAAAATAATATGGGCGTGTCAGGCCAAAAATCCTGATTCCAGCAACAACAACAACACATCCAACAAACCTCTTACTTCCACCATTTTCCACTTCAAACAAACTTAACTAAACACACCCATAAACCATAATAACTTGCAAAAACACCAAAACAATTCAAAACATACATCAAACACCAATTCACAACCATCACACACACAACTCAAACACAACACTTATGTAACATCCCGAATTCCAGATTGGTAAGAAACAGACATAGAGGATATGATTTAGGCTTAGAACAAAGGAACTTAGAACATGACCTATAACTTGAGCTCGAATTTTATCCAAGTTAATGACAGAATTAGAGAGTCTCAAAGAAGACTTAATTGTTTATTTGTGTCTTAGATAGACGTATAACTTTAAATTACCCAATTTGGAGTTGTACAGAATAAGATATGATGGATTTAGTAGACAATGTGCAAGCTGCCTCAGGGCAGCATAGTAGGCTTGACTTCAAAGGACCGTCAAAAATCAGATATAGCTCGGATCAACCTGAAATTTTGACACAATGTAACCCTAGATGTCTAGTCTCAGTAGGAATAAGAATTACTTCATTTGGAGTTGTGAGTAAAAAGATATTAATAAAGAAAGACAGCAAGATCAGGAAGGGATATCAAAAGGACCTAAGTGGAAATTTCTCAAAAGTTAGGGGCAACTATGTAAACTTAAAAATTTAGTGTCGGAAGTTCTTAATAGTGCCCATATCCGACCCCGGAAGAATATTCTTGAGATTAATCGGGTCATAACCGTGGGTTTCAATTTTTCCTGAAAACGCACGGTTTGTAAGTTACGGGCGATTTTCCGATAAGGACATTTTGGACATTTCCACTGGAGGGGCGATTTTGTAATTAAATATAACTTTGGGGGCAAAATATTAAAAGAACAAAAAAAAAACACTTTCAAGTGGCCAAATCCTAGCCATTAAATCTAAATGTGTTGGACAAATCATGGCCATTGAAAATAAACCAAATCCTAGCCATTAAATCCAAATGTGTTGGACAAATCATGGCCATTGAAAATAAACCAAATCCTTGCCATTAAATCTAAATGTGTTGGACAAATCATGGCCATTGAAAATAAACCAAATCCTAGCCATTAAATCCAAATGTGTTGGACAAATCATGGCCATTGAAAATAAACCAAATCCTAGCCATTAAATCCAAATGTGTTGGACAAATCATGGCCATTGAAAATAAATAAATTAATTAAATGTAAATTAAATTATAAATAACTAATTTTGGTCTTCCAAACACAAGTAAGGATCAAAAAGACACCACCATCACCACTTTTCTTCTTCTTTAAGTCGTGCTCCCCCTCCCTTCCATTTTCAAGGAGACAAGTTTCAAGTCCAAGCCATTTCTCAAGTGAAATTCAATAGGAAATAAGGTAAGATACCATCCTAAGTCTTATTCTTTCATTAGAATTAGGTATTAGGCTATGTTTAGGAAGATTTGATATTATGTTCATGTTGGGAAAGAATTAGTAAGTTGATGATTATGGTGAAAAATGATAAACTACTTAAAGGAAATGATGAAAATGGTGATTATTAGTAAGAATAAGTAAAGGATTGTTAGAAAATCATAAGGCATCATCATGTTCATATCTAGGGTTTGTTCTTACATATGTGACATATTAAATTCATAGGAAATCAAGGAGATTAGAGAGGAAAGGAAGTGAAATAGATAAGAAGAGCAAGGAAAAGCAAGGTTTGGTACTTTAACCATTGAACTCCTTTTTGAAAATTTTTCTGTTTTACAATTAGTAAACTGCTGTGACTTGTACGATTTTTAATTAAATATAGAAAACTTATATTGAGTTGAATTTTGGATATGTTGTTGTTTAATAAGTCTAGTATTTGAGAAAAATAATTTGGAACCACATTGATTGAATTTAATTTACGGAATTTATAAAATACAAAACTGCTGCCAGGATGCAGGGCAACTGGAGCAGTCTGGTTGGGTGAACTATTTGACCAAGAATTTGTTTCCATTTTGATCTGAAATTTTAAAGGAATGATTTTAACATGTAAAAATAAATTCTGTAAAAATTTTAGAATTTTTACTCAAGTGGATTATTTTATACGATTTTTCAAAATAAGGATCGAGTTGAGTCCAAAACCAGAATTTACTATTCATATGGTCATTTTGCTAATATTCATTTGGTCATTTTTCAAAAGTAATCCAATTGATTCCTTATGAATATAAATGAGTATAGTATGTTATTAAAATGATAAAATATGATATTTCAAGTTGAAATAATATAAGAACCATAAGTCGATAATTGTATAATGCATATTCGATTAAGAAATGGTATGAGAATTTTGGCTCCACTTGGTATCTGGGACAGTACTGAGTACGGTAAGGGTATGATATATCATACTATATGCAGTGCTGCTTTAATATAGGACTTCGGTCCGAGCTATATAGGGTGACGACCCGAGCTATATAGGACTTCGGTCTGAGTTATATAGGGTGACGACCCGAGCTATATAGGACTTCGGTCCGAGTTATATAGGGCAATCGCCCGAGTTATATAGGACTCCGGTCCGAGGGCTTCGGCCACAGATTCCACAGGGCTTGGTCCGCAATTTTTTTAGGGCCACAGCCACAGAATATATATACAGTTGTTTCAGTTAGTTCCTTACCATACGTTAGTCTACCAAATTACCTTGTGGAGCGAAATGATAAAATGATAATTACTGAATAAATGACATGTATGGATTGTTGTTATTGTGATATTATTTTTCAATACGACTCATTGATTTTAAAAATGCATTATGCTTTTATTATTTATTTTTCGTAATTAGTTAAAGTACCCACTAAGCAATGCTTAGCGAGTTTAGTTTCTTCTAAACTCGTAGGTTATTAGTAAGGAGCCAGTAGCGAGCAGAAGAGTGCTGCGATTTGCGGGTCATCAAGAAGTTTAGGTGGTGCTCTTCATTTTGTATTTTGATATTAGAAACTGGCATGTACTTATTTGAACAATACAAAGAGATAACTTGATGTAGCATGTAAATCTAGTAATGTATAATAACTGTATGATTTTGATTTGAGTTGGGTTGTGAATATAGAAGTGTGAATTCTTCTTGCAGGATTGTAGTTGAGGTTATAAGGGTGGATTATTGGGAGTGTGCTAGTATTGAATTGTGAAACAAAATGTTTTTCATAAATAAGAAAAAATCAGTTTTGTCGACACTTGGGACCTCCATTTTTAGGGGAGGTTATGGCAAATTTTTTTAAAATCTGTACTTAAAATTGGCTAAGTAAAATATAAAGACACAACCATCATGAGATAACAGTCCATCTTGGTCTATTAACGTAGGCTAAGATGGGGTGTTACATTTGTGGTATCAGAGCATAGGTTTAGTCGATTTTGGGAGATAGGTAGTAAGTAAATAACTATGTGTGCCATGTAAGATAAAGTAACGAGAAAGTTATCTTATGAATAGGTAAAAGTACATGCCAGATAGGAATTGATAATCGAGTTATATGTTGATGATGTGTAATTATACGTAAGAATCATGCATGAATAAGTAAGTTTCGGGGCGAAAATTAAATTAAGGGGGATAGAATTGTAACATCCCGAATTCCAGATTGGTAAGAAACAGACATAGAGGATATGATTTAGGCTTAGAACAAAGGAACTTAGAACATGACCTATAACTTGAGCTCGAATTTTATCCAAGTTAATGACAGAATTAGAGAGTCTCAAAGAAGACTTAATTGTTTATTTGTGTCTTAGATAGACGTATAACTTTAAATTACCCAATTTGGAGTTGTACAGAATAAGATATGATGGATTTAGTAGACAATGTGCAAGCTGCCTCAGGACAGCATAGTAGGCTTGACTTCAAAGGACCATCAAAAATCAGATATAGCTCGGATCAACCTGAAATTTTGACACAATGTAGCCCTAGATGTCTAGTCTCAGTAGGAATAAGAATTACTTCATTTGGAGTTGTGAGTAAAAAGATATTAATAAATAAAGACAGCAAGATCAGGAAGGGATATCAAAAGGACCTAAGTGGAAATTTCTCAAAAGTTAGGGGCAACTATGTAAACTTAAAAATTTAGTGTCGGAAGTTCTTAATAGTGCCCATATCCGACCCCGGAAGAATATTCTTGAGATTAATCGGGTCATAACCGTGGGTTTCAATTTTTCCTGAAAACGCACGGTTTGTAAGTTACGGGCGATTTTCCGATAAGGACATTTTGGACATTTCCACTGGAGGGGCGATTTTGTAATTAAATATAACTTTGGGGCAAAATATTAAAAGAACAAAAAAAAAACACTTTCAAGTGGCCAAATCCTAGCCATTAAATCTAAATGTGTTGGACAAATCATGGCCATTGAAAATAAACCAAATCCTAGCCATTAAATCCAAATGTGTTGGACAAATCATGGCCATTGAAAATAAACCAAATCCTAGCCATTAAATCTAAATGTGTTGGACAAATCATGGCCATTGAAAATAAACCAAATCCTAGCCATTAAATCCAAATGTGTTGGACAAATCATGGCCATTGAAAATAAACCAAATCCTAGCCATTAAATCCAAATGTGTTGGACAAATCATGGCCATTGAAAATAAATAAATTAATTAAATGTAAATTAAATTATAAATAACTAATTTTGGTCTTCCAAACACAAGTAAGGATCAAAAAGACACCACCATCACCACTTTTCTTCTTCTTTAAGTCGTGCTCCCCCTCCCTTCCATTTTCAAGGAGACAAGTTTCAAGTCCAAGCCATTTCTCAAGTGAAATTCAATAGGAAATAAGGTAAGATACCATCCTAAGTCTTATTCTTTCATTAGAATTAGGTATTAGGCTATGTTTAGGAAGATTTGATATTATGTTCATGTTGGGAAAGAATTAGTAAGTTGATGATTATGGTGAAAAATGATAAACTACTTAAAGGAAATGATGAAAATGGTGATTATTAGTAAGAATAAGTAAAGGATTGTTAGAAAATCATAAGGCATCATCATGTTCATATCTAGGGTTTGTTCTTACATATGTGACATATTAAATTCATAGGAAATCAAGGAGATTAGAGAGGAAAGGAAGTGAAATAGATAAGAAGAGCAAGGAAAAGCAAGGTTTGGTACTTTAACCATTGAACTCCTTTTTGAAAATTTTTCTGTTTTACAATTAGTAAACTGCTGTGACTTGTACGATTTTTAATTAAATATAGAAAACTTATATTGAGTTGAATTTTGGATATGTTGTTGTTTAATAAGTCTAGTATTTGAGAAAAATAATTTGGAACCACATTGATTGAATTTAATTTACGGAATTTATAAAATACAAAACTGCTGCCAGGATGCAGGGCAACTGGAGCAGTCTGGTTGGGTGAACTATTTGACCAAGAATTTGTTTCCATTTTGATCTGAAATTTTAAAGGAATGATTTTAACATGTAAAAATAAATTCTGTAAAAATTTTAGAATTTTTACTCAAGTGGATTATTTTATACGATTTTTCAAAATAAGGATCGAGTTGAGTCCAAAACCAGAATTTACTATTTATATGGTCATTTTGCTAATATTCATTTGGTCATTTTTCAAAAGTAATCCAATTGATTCCTTATGAATATAAATGAGTATAGTATGTTATTAAAATGATAAAATATGATATTTCAAGTTGAAATAATATAAGAACCATAAGTCGATAATTGTATAATGCATATTCGATTAAGAAATGGTATGAGAATTTTGGCTCCACTTGGTATCTGGGACAGTACTGAGTACGGTAAGGGTATGATATATCATACTATATGCAGTGCTGCTTTAATATAGGACTTCGGTCCGAGCTATATAGGGTGACGACCCGAGCTATATAGGACTTCGGTCCGAGTTATATAGGGTGACGACCCGAGCTATATAGGACTTCGGTCCGAGTTATATAGGGCAATCGCCCGAGTTATATAGGACTCCGGTCCGAGGGCTTCGGCCACAGATTCCACAAGGCTTGGTCCGCAATTTTTTTAGGGCCACAGCCACAGAATATATATACAGTTGTTTCAGTTAGTTCCTTACCATACGTTAGTCTACCAAATTACCTTGTGGAGCGAAATGATAAAATGATAATTACTGAATAAATGACATGTATGGATTGTTGTTACTGTGATATTATTTTTCAATACGACTCATTGATTTTAAAAATGCATTATGCTTTTATTATTTATTTTTCGTAATTAGTTAAAGTACCCACTAAGCAATGCTTAGCGAGTTTAGTTTCTTCTAAACTCGTAGGTTATTAGTAAGGAGCCAGTAGCGAGCAGAAGAGTGCTGTGATTTGCGGGTCATCAAGAAGTTTAGGTGGTGCTCTTCATTTTGTATTTTGATATTAGAAACTGGCATGTACTTATTTGAACAATACAAAGAGATAACTTGATGTAGCATGTAAATCTAGTAATGTATAATAACTGTATGATTTTGATTTGAGTTGGGTTGTGAATATAGAAGTGTGAATTCTTCTTGCAGGATTGTAGTTGAGGTTATAAGGGTGGATTATTAGGAGTGTGCTAGTATTGAATTGTGAAACAAAATGTTTTTCATAAATAAGAAAAAATCAGTTTTGTCGACACTTGGGACCTCCATTTTTAGGGGAGGTTATGGCAAATTTTTTTAAAATCTGTACTTAAAATTGGCTAAGTAAAATATAAAGACACAACCATCATGAGATAACAGTCCATCTTGGTCTATTAACGTAGGCTAAGATGGGGTGTTACAACTTACTCTTCCACCAAACCTAACACTTCCTCTTCAATCCAACCCCAAAAAAACAAAATCAAATAAACCAAATACTCTCAAACCCTAGTTTTGTATATCTATTGTTCAATGTAATATTAAAATCTAGATTTGATTATTTAATTCATTATATACTTATGGTGGATGATTTATTTTATTTGGTTTATAATGGATTATTTGCTTTTAATTATTGCGAATGTTCGAATTGTTCAATTTATTTGGTTAATTATTTTAATTTGATTATTTTTATTTCAAGAATGTAAAAGACATGTTTCAACACTATGTGGGTGTCTTATTTGTTTAGATTGTAATTTCCTTAAAAACTTTGGGACAATTATAAGGGACAAGTTTCCACCTTTTGGTGGGTGTCCTGTTTTATTTATTTTCTTTATGAACATTTTAGGGTTGTAAGGGTATGTTTCCATCTAAGGATGGGTACCCATATTATTTTGTGATGTATTATTTTATCTCATTTTAATGAATGAATCCATTTTACTTTAAATTGCATGTAGTATGGATGATATCATATGCTTAAGAATTTAATAATATTTATGTAACACCCTTATACCCTATATACGTACAATACATATTTTCAGCATATGTAAAATACACATATATGGTATAAAAATGTCACAGACCGATTTAATAAAAATTTTCACATTTCTATTTTAAGATTTCAAATGCTAATATATAAAATAAATAGTATATAAATATTCTTTGCTTGTTATAGGAATCCAAAATAAATATTTTATATGAAAATCTCTAGGAAAATTTTTACCAGAGTTTTGTTTGTAATTTGAACGTTTCCAAAATTCAACAAAACACAACCTGCATAAAAAAACACTCCAAATAAAATTAATTCACCAATTCACTAATACTTCTCAATTTCTCCATATTTTCTCAAAATACTTATATATAGGTATATATATATCAACATTAAATATAAAATCCCATCTTAAATAAAATTATTCAAATCATTCTTTATAATTTACAATATATGCTTCAAAAACATATCATAACATACATCATATCAAAAATGTACATGCTAGCAACTGGCTCTGATATTGATGTACCCAAAACAACTCTTCAAGATCAATAAATACAAACCTAGACCCGACCAGGTCTAGTAAAACTCTCTGGCTCTACCAAAACGTCCATGACACATGCACGACGAATTACAATCCAGCTAAGCCGAAGCCTAGTGGTACAAACTTTGATAACAATATAGTCCAAATGAAATGTCAATGCACAACACACACATATATATATAACAACTCATAACATTATATCTCATTATATTTCTCAATTTTATCAAAATTCATAATTCACATTAAAATAAAGACAAGCATGGGCCCAAAAAGGATCTAATATGCTATTCAAATTTCAGAGTTACTGCTTTGGTCCATAATGACACCATGTGTCTAGCCCCGTAGGCAATATATCCATGGATAATGTAATAGCCCCAGTCTCTTGGACCTCAGCCCGGCTAGACCCTTAGGCCTCAGTATCTTGGTCCACAACCCGGCTAGACTGCTACAATTTTTTTGAGGCTTACGACCCAGTCTTTTTACCCAAAAAACATCATATTTATCAGCTGACCTGGCTTACGACCCAGTCTTTTCACTATTCCAACATTTAGCCCTTAGGCAATCATAGGCATGCCGCCAAACCCAGAACTCTGAAAATTGAATAACATGCTAGGCACACAATTTATTCATATTTCTCATTATCAAATTCTTTCATAATTCCTCTATCAAAACTTTTCTCATTTTCTCATGATCAAACTGGGCACATTGCCTTATTATATCATCTTTCTCTCACCTTTTTTTCATTTATTAATTTTTCTAATTATCAATTTCTTTCTCATTGTCACATATTCAATCTAGGCACATTGCCTTATTTTCATATTTTTTTTTCTCATTTTTCTCATTTTTCACATCTTTCTCATTTTTCTCACTTTTCTCATTTTTATCAATATTAATTCATTTCATTATTCCACATATCTCATTTTTGCATTCACAACACATTACCCAATTACTTTGGATATTTTCACATAATATATATACTTCACATTCTACACAATTTAGCCATTATCAATGGCTTTTCACAATGCATTTAACACATATATGACATTACAAATGTCATAGCACATTATTCATACACAATCAATGAACCAAGTAACTTAACACATTTTCCAACCAAAATGTGTTAAGCCCAAATGTCATGCAAATATAAACAATATATTCAAAGTTTGTACATACCTCTACTAGCAACCCAAATGTAACATCCTAAAATTTTTAAAAAATTTTAATTTTTAAAAAATTGGTTAAATAAATTATAATTTAAAAGGATAAATTAAATTAATGGTTTTGAAAGAAAAATGAAGGGATTTTAAATGAAAAAGTGGAATATATATATGATATATATGCAAAATATACATAACATATAAAAGTCAACACTTTTTAAAAGAAAAGGATATTTTGGTAATTAAATCTTATAAATTTAAAATCAATAAAATAATTCAAAAATAAATTAATTTTGAAGGGAAGAGGAAAATTAGGACTTTTAATTTATTAAAAAATAATTAAATATTAAATTATTTTAATATATATATATATATATGTGGTTAAAAAAAGATGAAAGGAAAAGAATATTAAAAGTCTTCATCTTCTTCTTCTTCAAGGACGTGGCTTCCATGGGAGCTTGAAGACCAATGATTTTGCTTCTTCCATACTCCATAAATTGAAAGAATTAACAAGTTTCAAGTGGATTTTTGGTGATTTCCACCAAAATTAGTAAGTTTTCATCTCTTTTCTTTGAATTCCTTGGAAATTTAGATTATGTGAGAATTTGGATTTTTATGTAGTATGTTATAATTGTTGGAATTGGTGTGTATGATGTTATTTTGGGTAGTTAACAATGATTCTAAGGTTAGATTGAAGAGATGATGGAGTTTGGTTAAAGAATGGTGAAGAGAGAGAATTTAGGGTTATGGATTTTTGGGGTTTTGAAAACATGAATTTTAATTGTGCAAATTGTTTCCAAATGAGTTGTTTTGATTCATAAACAAATATTTTAAAGTCAAATATTGGATTTGGTGGTGTTGGGTTGGAGTTTGAGAATGGAAGTGGAGATTTAGGGTTTTGGAAAAATGATTTTCCAAAGTGGTTGAATTGTGTGATTTTATTTGTTTAAGCATGTTATTTAGTGTTAAAAGTGATGAAAATAAGCTTGGAATGAGTAATGGATTGTGTTGGAATGGAAAACCTTCAATGGGGGAAGGTTATGTTATTTTTGAGATTTTGTGTATAAGAGTGTATTTTTATAATGTAAATGATTTAAATGTATTAAAATATGTTTTTAATAATATAAATAAACTTAAAACACTAATTTAATTGTAGTAGAATGGAATTCTAATATTGAAGTAAGGAAAGGCTAAATTTTTAGAAATTTGTAGGAGTGATGTGTAATTATGGTTTAATGCTGGAAATGCCATTAAATGTGATACTAAATGATTATTTGCTATCACATTTGGTTTAGGCATTGAGGGAGGTTGATTTGCTTCATCCAAGTGGTGAAGGGCAAGTTAGAAAGATTGGATTGAAGGTTGTTTTTAGCTTGCTTTGGGTTGCTAGTGGAGGTATGTACAAACTTTGAATTTAATGTTTATATTTGCATAACATTTGGACTTAACACATTTTGGTTGGAAAATGTGTTAAGCTACTAAGTTTATTGATTGTGTATGAATAATGTGCTATGACATTTGTAATGTCATATATGTGTTAAATGCATTGTGAAAAGCCATTGATAATGGCTAATTTGTGTAACATGTGAAATATGCATATTATGTGAAAAATACCCAAAGTAATTGGGTAATGTATTGTGAATGAAAAAATGAGATATGTGTAATAATGAAATGAATTGATATTGATAAAAATGAGAAAAGTGAGAAAAATGAGAAAGATGTGAAAAATGAGAAAAGTGAGAAAAAAAAGTGAAAATAAGGCAATGTGCCTAGATTGAATATGTGAAAATGAGAAAGAGATTAATAATGAGAAATATGAATAAATTGTGTGCCTAGTATGTTATTCAATTTTCAGAGTTCTGGGTTTGGCGGCATGCCTATGATTGCCTACGGGCTATATGCTGGAATGGTAAAAAGATTGGGTCGTAAGCCAGGCCAGCTGATAAATATTATGTTTTTAGGGTGAAAAGACTGGGTCGTAAGTCTCAAAAACTGTAGCAGTCTAGCCGAGTTAAGGACCAAGATACTGGAGCCTAAGGGTCTAGCTGGGTTGAGGTCCAAGAGACTGGGGCTGTTACATTATCCATGGATATATATATTGCCTACGGGGATAGACACATGGTGTCATTATGGACCAAAGCAGTAACTTTGAAATTTGAATAGCATATTAGATCCTTTTTGGGCCCATGCTTGTCTTTGTTTTAATGTGAATTATGAATTATGATACAATTAAGCAATATAATGTTATGAGTTGTGCTTATGAAATATTTGAAAAATATAAGAAAGCGGATTAATGTGACTACTATATGCTTTGTGCATTTGGTATTACATTGAGTTACATTGTTATTATCAAAGTTTGTGCCACTAGGCTTTGGCTTAGCGTGATTGTTTCCATCGCGCAGGTGACAGGGTAGACCCAGTTGAGCTAGAGAGTTCCTCTAGACCAGGTCGGGTCTAGACTTGTAGTTAAGCTTGTTGAGTTGCTATATAGATTAGAAACACTACCAGCAGCATGATATATTTTTATGTTATTGTACATTTTGAGTTTTATGCATAATATATTATGTTTTGAATTTTACGTATTGTATATTATAAAGAATGTTTGGGTCAATGTATTTGAAATGGGAGAGTAAGTGTGTTTTAAATTATATATATCTATATGTATAAATGTTTGAGAAACTTGGTGAAATTGAGAAGCATGGTTGAGATGGTGATTGGAAATTATTTGAGAGTGTTTTCTTTTTTTGCAGGTTGTGTTTTGATAAATTTTGGGATGTCCAAAATACAGACAAAACTCTGGCAAATTTTTCCATAGATTTATATATATATTATTTCTTTTGGGTTCTTATAACAAGTAAAGAATATTTATATTCTATTTAATTTTTATATATTTAGAATTTGAAATTTTAAATTGGAAATGTAAAATTTTTTATTAAACCGGTCTGTGACATTTTTGTACCGCATATGCGTATTTTACATATGCTGGAAATATGTAATGTATGTCTATAGGGTATAAGGGTGTTACACCAAAGCAAGCTTAACACAACCTCCAATCCTATCCTTCCAACTTGCCCTTCACCACTTGGATGAAGCAAATCAACCTCCCTCAATGCCTATACCAAATGTGATCGTACATAATCATTTAATATCACATTCTAAGGTATTCTCAACATCAAACCATAATTAAACATCACTCTAAACCAAATCCCAAAATTAAGCTTCACCTCACTTTAACTTTGAAAAACCATATCAAGCCATTTAAAGTAGTGTTTTAAGTTTATTAATATCATTAGAAATATATTTTAGCATGTTTAAACCAATTACATTAATTCACCACATGCTTATGTCCAAAACCCTAAAATGACATAACCTTCGCCATTGAAGGATCTCCATTCCAACTTAATCCAATTATCATTTCAATATTATTTCCACCACTTATATCCTTAAATAACATTATTTAAGAATTAAAATCAAACAACTAATCATTCTTTGAAAAATCACTTTTCCAAAACTCTAAATCAATACTACCCTCTTCAAACTCTAACCAAACACAACCAAATCCAATATTTGAATTTTAAATACTTGTTTATGCGTCAAAACAACTCATTTGGAATCAATTTACAAAATTAAAATTAAATCATGTTCCATAACCCTAAATTCTCTCTCTTCACCAATCTTACCCAAACTCAACCATTTCTTTAATCCAACCTTAAAATCATTATTTACTCATCAAAAGAACATCTTCCATACCCATTCCAACAATTATAACATGCTCTTTCAAAAACTCAATCCATACATATTCATAAGCTTTAAAGAACTTCATAATTCTGGAAATAAAGCTTACTTACTTGTTGGAAAATCACCAAAACTACTCTTATTCACTTGAAAGCTTCAAGAATTTGATGATGGAAGAAGCTAAAAATCTCCCTCTTTGGCCATGAAAGTCGTCCTTGAAGGAAAGAAAAAGAAGAAGACTTTATTTTTTTTCTCTTTCCTTTCACCCTTTAATTTAAAACCATATATATATATTAAAATAATTTAATAATTAATAATTTAATTATTTATTTAATAAATTAAAAGTCCTAAATTCCCTCTTCCATTAAAAAATAATTTATTTTTGAATTATTTTATTAATTTTAAATTTCTAAGATTTAATTACCAAAATACCCTTTTACTTTGACTTTTCTTTTAAAAAGTGTTGACTTTTATATGTTATGTATATTTTACATATATATCACATATAAGCTCCACTTTTTCATTTAAAACCCCTTCATTTTTCATTTAAAACCATTAATTTAATTTATCCATTTAAATTATAATTTATTTTATCAAATTTCCAAAAATTAAAACTTTTCAAAAATTTGGGATATTACACATATGCACAAGTAATGTGTATCTTATATACACATCAAATGTACCTTATATGTGTATTAAATATTAAGTATGTAATATATTAATCCAACATATACAATTAATATACCATATGTATATGTTATATATACTCTAGATATATATATATATATATTGAGTATACAATTTATATCTCCAAATACTTATTTAATTTCTCAAAATCATGGATGTTACAATTTAGATATGAAAAGGAGGCCGATTCCAATGAAATAGATATTATGGGGCTGCTGGGCATTTCTCACCTTCCCTAAGCGTACCTAACTTTTCGAATCCAATAGAGGGTTAGGAATTTCTTAGGAATCGAGTCATCCACCCTTTACTTTTTTCCAGCCCGTTCGGGTGGTGACTTCATTTTCTCCGGGTTTAGGCCCGTGGTCTATAAGGCCCTGATCCTAATGGTGTTGAAGTTGGAAGAACCATTCCACATGGGAGTGGGGGCGAAAATCTCCTCTCATACCTTGACAAGAAATCAAAGGGTGATGGATCCAAAAGGAGGTGACAAGAGGTACCATCATCTTCATCAACACCTTCTCCACCTTCTTCTCCAACACCTCAACGACCAAATATGTATTCAGAAATTCATTTCGATGATGAGGAACAATGAAAAAGGTACCTTGATTTGAGGTCAAGTAAAATTGTTCCTTCTAGATTTATTGATGGAAAAATCATTATAAAATTAAGATGGAATGATTTGTTACTCAAGATGTTTACTGATTTGCAATGAATCCTATTTGCTAGCATGTGTTACCCTACTTGTGCAAAATTGACCCTTGAATTTTTAAAAAAGTTTTCGATTTATTCCACTAGATAGAAATGTTGTCCATAATGGGAGAGTAGAGTTTAGGTTGGCCAATCAAAATTATAATTGGCTAATACTTGAATTTGGGCATGCTCTTGGACTAATCGAATTGCAAGGAACTCATAGGAGAATTGAAGGTTTTGATGAAAATGAAACATGGACTAGATTAGGGGGCATAAGAAGATTTAATAGTAAAATATCAAAAGCCTCTAATTTTCCAAACCCGTTCTACTGGTACATCCATGTTGTTTTGGCAAATATAATTTTTAGGAAATGGGAGAGCCAAGGCACCATTAATTCTAAAGAATTGCATTTCTTTTATTGTGCAATACCCCGATTTTGGTGTACATTGGAATAGTAGTTGTGAGAAGATATGTTGGTAAAATATGTAAAGAAAATATTATAAGAGATAGATGTATATGAAGGATGATATGTATATATGGTATTTGAAAAATATGGGAAATATAAATACAATATATAAGAGATATACATATAGCAACATATACATCACATATACATGATGTATATATTAGTGTAGGAAAAGTAATTTGTAATAATAATAATAATAATAATAATAATAATAATAATAATAATAATAATAATAATTACAAGAGAAAAAGAAGAAAAGGAAGTCAAAGGGAATGACAAGTGTGTGGTGGAGAATTTTTAAGGGATTTAATTATATTAATATATATATATATAAGATAAGAGTGAAAAAGGAAGAAAAGATCTTCTTTCTTTCTTTCTTTCTTTCTTTTTCTTCTTCTTCTTGAATGAGAGAGAGAGAGAGAGAGAGAGAGATGTGATTTTGTTGGCATACACATCAAATTCTTAAGGGCTTTAAGAGAATTGAAGGTGGATATTGAAGATTTGGCAAAGAATTCAAGTAAGTGTTCATTTCTTTGTATTGATTCCTATTGATTGAGTTTATATTTGATATGGTTAGTGTGTGAAGATGATGATAATGAAAGATTGAAGTATATATATATGTTGAATTGGTATTTAGATGGTGATAATATGGTTATTTGTGAGGATGATGATGGATTGTTGAAATTGTTTGGTAAGGGTTAAATATAAATGAGTTGGGTAAATTGAGTAATTGATATATGGATGATGTATATAATGATTATTATTATGATATGTTGAAGTTATATAAGTGTTAAATTAATAGGTGATTTATGTGTATTTAAACCAAGATGTTGATTAAGGGTGTTGTAGTATGGATTTTGGAGTGTTTGTGTTTTCATGGATGAGAGTTCGGAATGTATAATTTTTGCCTAACACGGCTAGTGACACGGCCATGTCGTTGGGCGTGTCAATGGGATTGAGTTCGACGTTTGTGACACGACCATTAACAAGGCCATGTAATTGAGCATGTCATAGCTACTGTGAGATAAAGTAATTGACACGGCCATGAATACGCTCGTGTTGTTGGGCGTGTCAATGTTTCTGTGAGGCAGAATGAGTGACACGTCCAAGGACACTCCCGTGTTACTGAGCGTGTCAAAGTTTCTGTATTGTTGGTTTAGGGCACGATCAGGGACACGCCCGTGTTGGTGAGCGTGTCATGTGTAGAGTTTTCCCTAGTTAGTTATTATTCTTATTTTCTTATGTGTATTACTAAGTGAGTGTGTATAATCACCTTTGGATTAGGTTTTGAAGATTTGAGTTGCCCTAATCCAAGTGTTGAAGGATTCATGGAAGAGGAATTCAGAATTGGTGTGAGTTGCTCTTAGAGGATAGTACAAATCCTATATGATATATATATTTGCATGACTATGGGACTTAACACATTTGATTGGAAAATGTGTTAAGTTATCTATTATATTGTTTATGTGTGAAAAATGTGCTATGATTTGTATTATGTGTACTATATGGAATGTATGTTGAAGATTCTAAAAATATGAATAATGTAATTTGCTATGTATATCTCAATGATAAAATATGAAACTAATGTTAATGGATATAAAGGTGAAATATGAAATATGAAAGATATAATAAGCATACAAAATGTATGTACAATGCAAATGGTTATGTATAACCTAATGATGAGATGTGAAGCCAGTGTTGTTGGCTATAATGATGCAAATGAAATAATTGGGAATGGTTGCCTAGTTTGATTATGAGAAATGAAATGAGAAATGAGTTGTGAAAGAGATTGATAATGAGATAAATGAATTAATTGTGTGCCTAGTATGTTATTCAATTTTCAGAGTTCTGGGTTTGGCGGCATGCCTATGAATCGCTGGGCAGGTGAAAAGACCTGGTCGTAAGCCGAGCCCAGCTAAAAAATGTGAAATACGATGTTTTTAAGGTGAAAAGACCAGGTCGTAAGCCTTAAAAACTATAACAGTCTAGCCGGGTTGAGGACCAAGAGACTGGGGCCCAAGGGTCTAGCCGGGTTGAGGTCCAAGAGACTGGGTCTGTTACACTATCCATGGATAGATATATATCACCTACGGGCTTGATGAATGTGATTATGGACCAAAGCAGTGACTCTGAACTTTGAATAGCATATTAGTTTCTTTTTGGGCCCATGTATGTCTTTGCTTTAATGTGATGATTACAATACATAAGCAATTTACTGAAAATGAATGTGGCTTGATAAACTGCTGAATAATGAGATTATGAAAATACAATATGATGTGTAATATGTATAAGGATATAGAAATTGTGAGTATTATTTCATGAATGTTTGGATAAGTCATTGTATTGTGGGTTGTTGTAATGATATATGTGTTTATGTATATAAATTATGAGATTAGTGGAAAAATGTAAAGAATGCTTTGAAAAGGGGAAAACATGAGAAGAAAATTATTATACATGATGTTAATGTAGGAAGTATGATTTTTCTGTAATGAATGTTATATTATTTATTTGTACCACTAAGCTTTCGAGCTTAGCGCGGTTGTGTAAATCACGCAGGTGAGTAGGTGGTTGATCTAGAAGTCAAATCGTTATGCCACGAGAAGGGTAAGAGTATTACGAGACCAACTAGAAGGTGCTGCATACATGTACAGTTTAATTATGTTGTATTTTGATAAAAATGTATTTGTATGTATAAATGAATTTTGGTAAAGACAAGATAATTATATATATGGAATATCGTCAAAAGTATAATGATTTTGTAAATGTTCTTTAAATAAAATGTATTATTGTTTGGAATTAAAGTAAAGTTTTTTTTTTTATTTATTTGAAATGAAAAGTGACATTCTTATACTTTATATATGTATTGCATGTATACAAGGTATATGTATAGTACTTATATAGAGTATGAGGGTGTTACATATTGTGCCATGGAAGAAAAAGTTATTAATATTGGTTACTGGTTTGCTAAACGGTG
Source organism: Garcia nutans (assembly GCA_947685225.1). NCBI lineage: Eukaryota > Viridiplantae > Streptophyta > Magnoliopsida > Malpighiales > Euphorbiaceae > Garcia > Garcia nutans. The sequence goes on from CANTUV010000031.1 coordinate 61,646,647, forward strand.
TGAGAAAGTAGTTAAATAGAGTGGTAAGATTGTCATCGGGATGATGATTACAAAAATTGTTGAATATCTTAATATAGGTCTTGATCACCTTGCACCTATTCCGGGTAAAACTACAATTGATATGGGTACCATTTTGGCTATGAGACTAGCAACAAAGAGAGAGAACCAATATGTAGTTATAGGACCACCATATGTCGATATTCACATTGATGAGGAGGAATTATTTAGAGAGGGAGGTGATTTTGAAGAACTAGCAGACCACCTACAACCTCATCCACCTCCATCTTCTGAAGCTGGTCCATATGCTCCACCATTGAACACATTTGATTTTATTGCTAACAAGCTTGATTCTTTTGAAAATGAGATGAAACACAGGAATGTAGCTTGGGAGCAGCAATTCGACAACATGAAGCAACAATTTGTAGGAGTTGAGCATGAGGTGCAGACTATTTCCACTCAAATGACCGGACTCAATGAGCAGTTCAACACCTTATTTGCTCAGTTCAGGCTCTACTACCCACCACCATAGTAGCCCTCTCCACTTGGTATTTCAAGTTTAGGGGAGTGTTTTCTCAATTTGTTGGTTTTATGAAATTTGTGGTACTTTAAATTTGTGGCACTTTAAATTTATATTATTTTATTATGCTTGTTTTTGAATACTTATGGTTTTATTTTATATTATGTTTGATTTAATTTATGGATTATTTATGGTTTGAAGTTTGGATAATTATTATATATTGAGTGTGGTTTAATATAATTATGTATATATATATTTTAAAATTTATAAATATATTGTAATAAAAATAAATTAGAGTTACTTTAGATTTCTTATATGTTATTTTATCTGTTAAATTTTTTCAATTAAAATTTTGAAATTTTAAGATCAAGATTTGGTAGACTAATAATACCTTATGGGGTTTTAACCAAATGAGCTCTTCAAATTAATTAAAAGTGATTAGTTATTGAATTTTAGAATAAGTGTATATTTTTTCACATTATTATTTGTCTAGGCCTTGAACATGTTTAAAAGAGTTTTTGAGGTGAAATTGAACCCTGCTAAGTAAAATGGAAAAATGATTTAGGCATTGTTTGTGGAACTAAATCCTTATACCCACCAATTTTAACATTGCCCCTAGTTGTCCCTTTTGAGCCTAAAAGAAATCTTAGCTTGAGTTTTTTTTATTTATTTAATGACCCAATTAACTACACTTTTCAAGGTTAATTATCTTTTGAAAATTTTCTCAAAAATCGAATTGTTCATTTCTGAGGATAAAATATAGAAAGTTTACAATAGTAGACTCCTAAGTTTAAAGTTTGGGGGAATACATAAGTAAATATATAAATATATGCTTATTTGAGTTAAAAAAGAAGAAGAAATAAAATAATAATAATAATCCCCTAGAGGAGAGAAAGGAGTTAAGAAAAGAGCAAATATCCAAGAATCCTCTACACAAGCTACATGTAAGAGAAATTTTTGAAAGATACTTAACCAATTTCATTTAAAACTTATGTTAGCCCTCACCTTTATAGACCCCATTACAAGCCTATCAAAGTCCTTTTGATTTTTTTTTATTTTGTATGGTCTATTAGTGGAGAAAGCCCAATTAAACATGCATATGTGACTAGTTTAAGTTTGCATCAAAAGAATATTTGCTTATCTAAAGTTTGATGATTGATTGCAATTAATTAAATTATTGATTAAAGGAGGTAAGAATGAAGTAGGTAAAGTTATGAAGCTAAATTATGACCTAAATTTTGAATTTTTAATCGTTAAAATTTTTGTATATAAAGTCAACATATAAAGAAATATATAGTACTAAACTTCAATTGCTTAAGGACAAGCAATGATTCAAGTTTGGGGGAGTTTGATAGAGTGAAATTATGATCAATATTTCATATAATTCTAACCATGATTTTAATTGTTTTGCAATTAAATTTGATGGATTTTGTTTGTTTGAGTTAGAATCATATTATTTATGCTTGGAAAGGGAAGATTCAATGTTTTTAAAGATTAGTGGTGCAAAATTGAAGAAAAGTAAGCAAAAATGAAGAAAATACAAGTGCCACGCTCATGGCCTTTCAAGGTCATGACCGTGGGATTTAAATCGAGTCTGTTACATCAAAAAATGAAGAAAAAAAAAGTTCCAGAAGGAAAATGGATGCCACGACCGTGGCATTGAATAGCCATGCCTGTGGGATTCATTTCTTTACTGGCTTAACCAAGAAATGGAAGGAAAGTCAGAGTTTACAGCCTCCATTCAAAAGCCATGATTGTGGCATTAAAACCCCACCTCGTGGCCTACCATGCTGACCATTTACAGCTGAAATGTTCCCCAAAACCATCCATTCCATCTCAGGCCATGATCGTGGCACTCATATGCCACACTCGTGGAGCAGACTTTCAGGACTTTGAGCAAAAATTTTGGAAAATGAAGATCCAACCAAGATGTACGCTAACTTTTTCCAGTATCAATCCACTAAAGATGTTTCCAAGCGCTCTATATAAACACACTTCATTCCAAGATCAAGATATACAAGATTTAGATTAGATTTATCAAATAAATAGATCTAGTTTAGAGTTTCTTAGAGAAGAAGAGTAAAAATCTGGTTCAAGGAGAAATTCAAGATCCAATTCAAGTTCTTATTCAAAGAGAAAGAGTTTGATATTTATTTTTCTTTAAATTATGTTTTTAATTACATTCTTTAATATTTGCAATGTTTTTATTTCAATAATAAAGAACTAATCTTATTTATGATTTGGTCCCTTATATTGAGTTTATCATGGAATTATAAATGTTTATTTGATTTAATTTAGTTTATCCTTTAATTATTTTTTTTATCTTTAATCTTAATGCTTTAATTTTCTCACCAATAATTAATTGAATTGAGATGTTATGTGATGGAGTGAGAGTAGAGGCATAATATTAGTCTAAGGAGGTAAAAATCTTAAGTTTTTACTTTGAGATAAGGTTAACACTTAAGAGGTTGATAAAAGATTTTCATAAAGCGTAATGATTTGGTTTAATTAATTATGATCACGAGAGTAGGCATAAGAATTAAATTCAACAATAGTTCTGGCACTTGAGAGAGACTCAACTTAATTTAGGAGATTCCAACCATTAATCAAAGGAAAATTGAATTAAATCAATACTTTAGAAAAATCATAATAAATCAATAAAGGTGATTAAACCCTAATAAGTCTTGAATTATTAGAAATTTATTCTAATTCAAAGCTTAGTTATTTAATAAATCAAATTTGTCTATCCAAATAATAATTAGTTTAATTGTTTGGTATTTAGAATTATCCTCATCGTGGGAATAATACTCTACTTATCATTATATTACTTGTTAACGATATGTGCACTAGTAGATAGCTATGCTGGGACCTAACACTAGGACCAAAAAAAAGAAAAGAAAAAGAAGTCAAAGTGAAAAAAAAGGAAAAAGAAAAAGAAGAAAAAAGCAAAAAAAAAAAAGAAAGGAAAAAAAGGAAAATGAAAGAAAACAAAAAAAGAAAAAAAGAGAAGAGGAAAAATAAAAGAAGAAGAAAGATGATAAAAGATGTTTCTAGGCATCACTTTTATTATTCTTTTGGCAAAAGCAAAGGTCATCATAATCAAATCTAGATTTCTACCAAGATGATAAGCTCTATCTTTTCATGAAGAAAGATTTCAAATTCTATTTTTCATGAAGCAAGATAACAAAATGACTAGAAAATAAAAGTGATGCCTAGAGTTTAAGAATACCTCCAACAGTATATGGTTCGAGCAAAAAGTTTGTAATGTGAAGGTTTGTCCATAATGTTACATCAACTCTAATCTAAAAATGGCATTTTCTTAACCCATATCCCTTATAGACCTCATTTCAAGCCTATTAAAGACATGTTGATCTCTCTAGGTAGGTAAAGTATATTAGTGGAGATTGTTGGAATAAGCATGCATATGAGATTGACAATATTTAAACTCAATGAGACCTTTGGCCAAGTAATGTGTATGTGCCTATCTGAAGTACAACAATTCTTGCTTAAATGGAAATGATTTCCAAGTTTAGTATGGTAACTAGGGTTATCATGTTATAGATATATTGATTTGAGAAAGTAGAGTCCTGAGATAAATTGACACAGATTTGAAAAGGCTAACATTTAAAATAAAAAAAGGTATTTTTTTCTTATTACATAAACCTTCATGCTGATGGAAGTATGTTGCATTGTTGAATCTCAAAGGACATATTTGGCAAAATAGGGTTAATGAAAAGATCATTCGCAAGGTCATGAAGAATTTACCAATTAATGTGTTAGATCACTAGCTAAAATAAGCACCTCCTATGTTTTTGAATACCTTGCTTGGGCCTCCACTACTCATGCTTTATACATATGGAAGATAAAGCCATAGGTGTGAAGTCTTCTATTATTCTAAACAAGCACCTAGAAGGAACCAATGGGACCACTTTGGCTTATCACCTCAGTCTATGAGTCAATAGAATCAATTAAGTATCACTCATGCATATCATGTATACACGTGTACATGAGCACATCACACAACATTTTTGTTTTCCTGTTTTATTTATCCTTTGTTAAAGTAAACAATAGATACTCTGTAAAGCAACCATGAAGCAAGGGGGCATGGAAGGCCCATTGGTTGAGAAAGATATAATCACTTTGTAGAAATGGAGATGCATGCTTGTATAAGGAACCAGACAATACACAAACATCAATTAAAGCCTGCATGGGAAAAATCATTGGATCAAGCCTACACAGGAGGCAAAACCTCTCCTTTTTAATTTTTGAGTTTATATGTGTACCAAAACATTTTCAAATTCACTTTTAATATTTTTGCACGTAGGGGGGGGGGGGGGGTAAAGAGAGGATACTAGGGATAGCTAGCTAAAAAATAGTTAAATTTTTACGAGGGCTAGCTAGCTAAAAAATAGTTAAATTTTTTGCAAAAGGAAGAACAAAAAAGAATGGAGAAAATGAATGAAGATACAAATGACAGAAGATCAGTCCAACAAGAAGAGTTAAAGTCAATCCATTAAAGAATGGAACAAGTGACTAGAAGAAAGTTTGCACCCTCAAATGACAGAAGATCTATCAGTTAGAAGAGCTAAAGTTAGTACAAGATGAAGGTCCATCCTCAAGTAGAATCCATTGAAGAATTGAGCAGTTGGCTAGAAGAAAGGCAGAACTCTTAGCTGACAAAAGGTCAGTCAGCTAGAGGATCTGACATTCAATCTTGGGTTCAGAATCCAAATCTAGTTTAGAGTCGAGAACCCAAATCTAGTCTCAAGTCAAGAACCCAAATCTAGTCTCGCGACCAGAACCCAAATCCAAGTCTCGGGTTGAGAATCCAAATCTAGTCTTTGGTTGAGAATCCAAATTCAGTCTCAAGTCGAGAACTCAAATTCAGTCTCAGCCAAATTTAGTCTTGGGTTGAGAACCCAAAACTAGTCTAGGGTTGAGAACCCAAATCTAGCCTTAGGTTGAGAATCCAAATCCAGTCTTTTGTCGAGAACCCAAATCATGTCTAGGATCGAGAACTGTTGCGCTCTAATAAACACTACTAAAGCTACACTCGCATGTATACGAGGCTACTGTAGTATTTTGGTGAACACCTCAAGGTCGTCTCACAAGGAAGCTAGATGAGCTAATTATTTATCAAGTCGTAATAAACAAATTACCAATTAATAGTCTTTGATTTATAAAATTAAATTGCTAAACAACTAATGAAAACAGAAAGGAATTGAATTTATAACAATGATAGGAAACTGAACAAATATATTGATTCACTTAATAGAAAAGCCTAGGGTTTGCACTTCTCTACTAATTTATATGTATGAACGGCTATTCCTCTCAACTGATTTAATTTCAAAGATCAGGTTTCAAGCAACTTAATTAATCAAATAAAGGAAATAAGCTCTTGCATTCAAACCTCTTTCAATTAATCTTATTACAATCAAAATGATCTTTTCCTTAGGTTTATATTTCTAATTCACCTAAAGTCCCAAATTGAATTATTCCAGTATTAGACTTCATTTCTCAATCCTTCATCTAAATTCCTAAAACACATAATTGGTGGCCAATCAATTATATATTAACATTATTCCATTCAATTAAGGATAAAAGAATTAAATCAGTTAAGAGCAATTACCATTCCATACAATCATAATAGATCCATACAAACCTAGACAAGATCAAAATTAGTTCATAGTGATGCTATCAATCAAATTCATCTCATTAAAATTCAAAGAAATTAATTTAGACATTAGAGAATTCATAAATACAATTTCAATGAAACTTAAGAGATAGAGTTCAAGAACAAAACCAAATTACAAACTTCCTTTGGCTTCTGAAGAATCTCTTGCTCAGATTTTTGCTAAAAGAATAATGCAATGGCTAAAACTAATTTGATCTAGAGTGTTTGAATGAAAGTGAAATCAATATTCAAGAGAAAAGTGAAGAACGACTGAAAGATATGTGTTGGACGGCTAGAAGTGTGTGTGTTGAAGGGCTGAAGAAGTTGATTAGGACAGCTGAAAGTGTTTATGTTAAACGGCTTAAGAAGTTGATCCCCTTTTCTCTTGCCCTAATCTTCTAATTTATACAAATCCCTCGCTAAAAATCTGTGCTTTCTTTCTTTCTATGGTCCCATGGAGTGACACGGCCAAGCTTGTGGCCGTGTCATGTGACACGGCCAGTGGCTTGGTCGTGTCACCTGGGTGTGTCAGCTTCTGTTTCTTTCCTTGCTCTTCTTTGTTCTTTGGAGATGAGAGTGACATGGCCAAGCTCCTGCCATGTCATGTGACACGGCCAGTGGCTTGGCCGTGTCCCTTGAGTATGTCAGCTTCTGTTTCTTTCCTTTGGTTCTTCCTTATTCTTTAGCTTAGGATGGGACACGGCCAAACTCCGGGCCGTGTCACCTACTGTTTCTTTTCTTTTTTGCTTGGTCCCTTTGGTTTTGCCCTTTAGGTGAGACATAGCCAGTGGTTTGGCCGTGTGTCTTGCCCCTGTCATGTTCTGCCAAGATTTCCTTTGAGGTGACACGGCCAAGCTTGATTTGGCTTGGCCATGTCTTGCTTGATTCATGCTCTTCTTTCTTTTTTTTTGATCTTCCAAGGGAGTTTTTGCACTATAACCTAAAACAAACTTTAAACAAGAATCAAATGAAACATTAACTAAAAACATATAAACATCATACTAAAAACTAGTACAAAAATGATCTAAACACTGGGATAAATTAAAAAGTACCAAATTGATGAAATCACTAAGTAAACAGATTAAAACTACCAAAATGCATGAAGAAAACAATAATTATCATAATAAATAAATAATAATTTTATGACAAAAACTAATAAAACAACTACCCCACACTTAAAACTTTGCTTGTCCTCAAGCAAATTTACATAGCATAAATTAAAAACTCAATTAACCTTAACTATAATTCAAGTATATAAGATGGAATCCTTTAATACTCAGCAATAAATAAATGCAATTTACTTCAATCAAGTTTTCTTAACTCATTCATTAATTTAGACATAACAAATCTCATCTCTCATCTAAGTGTTTCTCTCAATTTCAAAGGTTAATTCACTCAAACCAATCATGACTGCATACTGCCATAAACTTGTTTAATTATCCAATCTCTCTCACTAATTTTTCTCAAGAAATAATCCGAAGGTCTTTTCGTTTGGATGTAATGGGGCTAAGATGAAGGTGTGAGAAAAGACATTTAAGTTGGAAAATTAAGAAATGGAGCATTTAAATTAGACAATAATCTTGCGTAGAAACTCGTAACTCCCTCAAATGGCATATTCATCAACCCTTGATAGTCTCAAATATTTGCATACTTACAGAAAAATAAATGAGTCGAAATTCCTCTTTGATGACTAATGCTAGAAAATATATGAATTTTGTATATATATATCTTTTCCTTTTTATTTTTATTTATTATATTATATATATATATACAAAATATAAAATTGGATTGAACATCTAGCTCAATTGTAGAAAAAAAGAATAATCGACTCTTAGTCAAATACAATATGCAAAGTATGCATTTCAGTCCCAAATCTTACTAAAACAATACTATTTTATTTTATTTTATTTTTGTTTTTTTTATTTTATTTTTGTTCACCCCACACTTATCAATTAAACCACTCCTATTGTCATATCATAAGAAACTCTATTCCTTAATGAAGGTATAATAATAATAGGAAAATGTTGAGTTGTGACTGTGTTGATCAATCAAGAAAAGGTCAAAGGCTCAACTTGGCTTTCTAAGGAATTCATAATTAAAGGAGGTCTTTTTAAGCTAAAGGGGGTAATCCTAATTTGCCTTCATCATTTTAAAAACTTGAGATGAAATCATAATGTGAGTTCAATTAGTATGCAAAAGCAAGCTCTAGAGATGTAAAATCTTGAAGGTGCACACTTAAGAAAGAAAATCGATTAAAAATAATATTCAAACTATGAGGCTCAAAACTCACAAAGGGTGGGTTCTCAGAGATTCATATGTCATGAATTGCAGAACGTGAAAATTGATCCTGAATGAATTCAAATGCTAATCTCTATGCTGATATTAAAGGCTCAAATGTAATGCTAGAATTATAGAAAAGTCAATAAGTTTCCAACAATTATGCCATGAAAATAAATTTCCAACAATTATGCCATGAAAAACGCACAATATAACTCACAAAGAAAACAAAACAAAAATTAAAGAAAAGCTTAAAAATTACTTCACACTTATGAATTACATTGTCGTCAATGTAAACAAAAGAAAAGATAGAAAGAACCTTGTTCGTGGCACGCACAGTGAAGCTTTCGTACAAATAATCAACATGAAGGAAAACAACTAAAGCAAATACCGCGACTTCAGCATAAACATGCGATCAAGGAAAGTTGGAACTGGATGGCACTCCTTTTCTCAATTAAATTTAATGCTTCTGGCCTGTTCTCTACAAGAATAAAAACACTTCCAATCTCCAAACCATCAAGCCTTAAAGAAAAATAGAAGGGAAAATAAATAAATAAATTGAATATACTAAACTAAAATGCTAAAAACAATAACAATGGGTTGCCTCCCATCGAGCGCTTCTTTAACGTCGTCTTAGCTGGACGTTACTGCAAGAATTAAGGATCGTAGATCAAAGTACTATCAACAATCCTTACTTCTTGGAACCCCTCGTTATATGGTTTAAATCTCTATCCATTTACTTTAAAAGTTTCATTCATTCGAGAGTGAAGTAATTCTATAGCATCGGAAGGATATACCTGAGTTATCTCGAATGGACCGCTCCATTGAGACTTGAGTTTTCCTGGAAACAATCGGAGATGAGAATTGAAAAGCAAGACCTTCATACCTGGGCTCAATGTTTTTCGTACTAAAATTCGGTCATGAAGTGCTTTAGTACGGTCCTTATAAATCCTCAAACTCTCATATGCCTCGTTCCTTAGTTCATCTAACTCCGAAATTTGCAAAAAACGTTCTCTCTTTGCCTTGTCCAAATCTAAATTCAGAGTCTTAATTGCCCAATAAGCCTTGTGCTCTAACTCCACTAGTAAATGACAAGCCTTACCGAAAACCAATCGGTATGGACTCATACCCAAGGGAGTCTTGAAAGCAGTTCGATATACCTACAATGCGTCATTCAATCTACTTGCCCAATCCTTCCTTGATGAGTTGACTATTTTTTCCAGAATTCCTTTGATTTGCTTGTTAGATGTATCAACTTGTCCTGAAGTCTGTGGATGGTATGGGGTCGCCACTTTGTGTTTCACACCTGACTTGTGCATTAACTTTTTGAAAAGTTTATTGCAGAAATGACTTCCCCCATCACTGACTATCACTCTTGGCATGCCAAATATGCTAAGAATGTATTCCTTTGCAAATTTAACAACCACATTAGCATCATTAGTTCAGGTGGGGATTGCCTCCACCCATTTTGAAACATAATCAACAATAACCAACATGTATTCATAACCAAAAGATTTGGGAAAAGGACCCATGAAGTCTATTCCCCAAACATCAAACAGTTCAACCACAATATAAGATTGAAGGGGCATTTCTTTCCTCCTTCCAATGTTACCTACTCTTTGACAATGATCACAATGCTTACAATATTCTTGAGCATCTTTGAATAGAGTAGGCCAGTAAAATCCACTTTGAAGCACTTTTTATGCAGTCTTTCTCCATCCAAAATGACCACCACAGTGAAGGTCATGACAAAATTGAAGAACACTAAGTTGTTCTTCCTCAGGTACACACCTGCGAACTATCTCATCTTTGCATATTCGGAATAGGTATGGTTCATCCCAAAAATAGAATTTACTCATGTGCAAAAACCTTTTCTTTTCCTGAAATGACATGTCAGAACGCAAAATACCACAAGCAAGATAGTTAGCAATATCTACAAACCAAGGTGAATTCATTACTGCAAACAACTGCTCATCAGGAAATGCTTCTAGATTTCTATGAATGCTATCAGATGCAAGATTTTCACCAAAGAAAGGTAACCTAGATAAATGATAAGCTACAACATTTTCACTTCCCTTAGTATCTTTGATTTGAAAATCAAATTCTTGCAATAATAACACCCATCTAATTAAACGAGGTTTAGCATGTTGTTTGGTCAAAAGATATTTTAAAGCTGTGTGATCTGAATGCAGAATAATTTTAGACCCAATCAAATAAGCTCTAAACTTATCTAAGGCAAAAACAAGAGCTAGCATTTCTTTTTCAGTTGTTGTGTAATTAACTTGTGTGCTACTTAGGGTCAAGCTAGCATAATAAATCACTCTCAAAAATTTCTCAACCCTTTGCCCAAGGACAGCTCCTACTGCATGGTTGGATACATCACACATAATTTCAAAAGGTAAGGACCAAACAGGAGCTACAATTACCGGTGCACTGGTCAATTTTTCCTTAAGGGAATTTAAAGCTTGCATGCATTGTGCAGTAAATACAAATGGAACATCTTTTCCAAGCAAATGACACAATGGTTGGCTTATTTTAGAAAAATCTATAATAAACCTCCGGTAAAAACCTGCATGCCCTAGAAAGCTTCTTATTCCCTTAACAGAGGTAGGTGGAGGTAACTTAGCAATCAACTCTACCTTAGCTTTATCCACCTCAACCTCTTTACTTGACACAATATGGCCTAACATAATGCCATGAGTGACCTTGAAATGACTTTTTTCCCAACTCAAAGTGAGATTACATTCATTGCATCTTTCAAGCACAAGAACAAGTTTACTGAGGCAATTATCAAAAGAGTTACCAAAAATAGAAAAATCATCCTTAAATACCTCAATAAAGTCATCTATCATGTCCGTGAAAATAGACATCATGCATCTCTGAAAAGTTGATGGCGCATTGCATAAGCCAAAGGGCATACGCCGAAATGCAAAAGTCCTGAAAGGGCAAGTAAAAGTGGGCTTGGATTGATCCTCTGGTGCTATCGCCACCTGATAATAACCTGAAAGTCCATCCAAAAAGAAATAGTGTGAGTGTCTAGAAAGTTTATCCAGTATTTGATCAATAAAAGGAAGAGGGAAATGATCTTTCTTTGTAGCATTATTTAACTTCCTATAGTCGATACACATTCTCCACCCAGTGGTAGTCCTAGTCGGAAACAATTCATTCTTTTCATTTTTTACCACAGTGATTCCTGATTTCTTAGTCACTACATGTACTGGGCTAACCCACTCACTATTGGCTATCGAGTATATCACTCCTTCATCAAGAAATTTAAGCACTTCCTTTTTAACCACTTCACTCATGTTTGGTTTAAGGCGCCTTTGGGTCTCTCTCACAGGTTTAGCTCCCTCTTCTAAAATAATTCTATGCATGCACATTGAAGGGCTAATACCTCTGATATCACTCAACCCCCATCCTATAGCTCTTTTCAATCTTTTTAATTCACTCACCAACCTCATCTCTTCCCTTTCACTAAGTTTGCTAGAGATTAGCACAGGTAAGGTGTTGTGATCTCCTAAAAACACATATTTTAGGTTTTTAAGCAACTCTTTTAGCTCTAACTCAAGTGAAGGATTTTTCTCTTGTTTTTGGATGGAGGGGAGCTCAAATGATGGTTCCTCTTTAAATTCCTTTATTTCAGCACTTTCTAATATATCAATGCAACTAGCTACTTCTGAGTCAAAAATATCCAAGCCATGATCTAAGGTCAGTGCCAGCTCCAATTTATCCGTAGAATCTGTTTGTAAGAACACATCTGAAACAACTGCATCAATACAATCAATTAAAGAGCAATTCTCATATAATGCAGTTGTAGGAATAGGAGAAGTGTTAAAAATAGAAAATTCAACCTTTTGTCCCAAGACAGTCATTAACAATTTTTCATTTTTAACATCAATCAAGGTGTTGGTCATAGCCATAAAAGGCCTACCCAGTAAAATAGTGTGTGCGGATGGTGTAGGGTTATCTCCTTCCATGTCAAGGACTATAAAGTCCACGGGCACTATCAACCCACCAACCTTAACTAACACATCTTCTATAATTCCTTTCGGGAATCTAAGAGATCGGTCAGCTAATTGTAAGACCATTTTAGTAGGTTTAAGTTCCCCAAGTTCTAACTCAAGATACACAGAGTAAGGCATTAAATTAACACTGCCTCCTAAATCACACATGCCATCAGTCCCTTTTCCATTAGCCATAGTAATTTTAATTATGAAATTGCCAGGATTCTTTAGCTTCGGAGGTAGTTTATGTTGCAAAACAGGACTAGCTACCTCTGATACTATCACCTTTTCATTTGGCTCATGCCTCTTTTTCTTAGTGTTCAATTCTTTGAAGAATTTGGCATAAGCTGGCATATTCTTTATTGCTTCAAGTAAAGGTAAGTTAATACTTACCTTAGACAGCATGTTGAAGATATCTAAAAATTGCTTATCTTGTTTATCATTCTTCAATCTGCTGGAGAATGGTATAGGTGGCCGGTAAGGATTACTTGCCTTGTGTAATTCTGCTTAAGGAGATTGCTCCATTAATTTTTCTCCATCACCCTTGTCCTCTGGTTCTCCTTCCTTTTTATTTTCTTGATCACCTGCATTCACATAATTATTTTCAACACCATATTTATTACCTTGCCACTTCTAAGAACAGTCACTGCTTGTGCTTGCTCAGGTTGACTCGAAAATTTTCCTTTCTGTTGAATCTGCATCTGTTGTGCAAGTTATCCCACTTGGGTCTCCACTTTCTTGAAAGACGCTTCCAATGAATCCAACCTTTTATTATTCATCTCTTGATTCTTGGTACTGACTTGGATAAAAGTATATAAACTATCCTCCAAACTCTCTCTCTTAGGCTGCCCTTGATTTGAAGATTGCCCTAGCGGTTGATTTTGTCTTTGGAGCAAATGGAAGGGTTGTTGAGAATTATTTGTTGCCCACGAAAAGTTTGGATGATTTTGCCAACCAGGATTATAAGTGTTTGAGTAAGGATCATTCCGGGCTCTTGGTTGATATCCCTCCATAGCATTAACTTGCTCAGCCTCATTTCCATAAGACTCGTACGCAGAGGGGCATATATTTGCTCCATGCCCAAAAGTTCCACAAATTCCACACACTTCTTGAGTGGATGAAAAAGCATTGTTCTTCATGTTCAGCATCTGCACTTGTCTTGTCAATTCAGTTATCTAATTGACCATCTCACTGTTGGCTTCCACTTGATTTACCCCCTTTACTTCTTCCTCTTACACTTTTTTGTTGGAAATTAGCTCCCAACATTTCAAAGATTTCATAAGTCTCTTCTGCTGTCTTTTCTCCCATAGCTCCCCCAGTTGCATTATCAACAGTATTCTGAAATTGCTGGGTTAGACCATCGTAGAAAAACTGATTCAGCAGTTGAAGTGGGTATTGATGGTGTGGACACTAGATTAACAACATCTTAAACCTGTCCCAAGCCTCATGGAATGGCTCTCCATCCAATTGAGCAAATGTGGCTATTTTTCCTCTTAACTCAGCTGTCTTTTGATGTGAGTAAAATTTGCCCATAAACTTGTTATATACTTGCTCCCAAGTTGTCAAAGAATTTTCAGGCAACATCATAAGCCAGCTTTTTGCCCTATCCTTTAATGTGTACGGAAAACACCTCATCCTCAACTGGTCTTCTGTTAGTCCTCCCAATGGAAATGTGCTGAGGGTGGAGTAGAAATCCCGGATAAAATTTAGAGGATCCTCATTCAGAACTCCATAAAAAGATGGCAGCATGTTGTAATGGATATTCTTCAACTCGTAATTTCTTGCTGCCTCTGTCAATCTTATAGATGAGGTGGCATTCTCAATGACAGGTCTAGCAAAATCCTTCATAGTTCTTTGCCTTTCATCTCCCTTATTGGTAGATTGCGCAGTATCCGACTCAAAATCAGAAATTTCCTCCTCTATATCAAACCCGGTATACAATTCAAACTCTTCTCTGCTCCTTTTCACTCTTTGAATTTCTAAAACAAATTGGCAAAGCTCTCCTCCGAGTGATCTCCTGCCTTGCATAAACAAAATTTCTGGAAGAAGGAATTATTTAAAGCAGAAGAAAAATAAAATAAAATATAAACAATGAAAAATAATTTAATATATATATATGACTAATAAACAATTATGCCAATTAGCTTCCCCGGCAGCGGCACCAAAAACTTGTTGCGCTCTAAAAAACACTACTAAAGCTACACTCGCAAGTATACGAGACTGCTGTAGTATTTTGGTGAACACTCAAGGTCGTCTCACAAGGAAGCTAGATGAGCTAAATATTTATCAAGTCGTAATAAACAAATTACTAATTAGTAGTCTTTGATTTATAAAATTAAATTGCTAAACAACTAATGAAAATAGAAAGGAATTGAATTTATAAGAATGAAAGGAAACTGAGCAAATATATTGATTCACATAATAGAAAAGCCTAGGGTTTGCACTTCTCTACTAATTTATATCTATGAACGGCTATTCCTCTCAACTGATTTAATTTCAAAGATCAGATTTCAAGCAACTTAATTAATCAAATCAAGGAAATAAGCTCTTACATTCCAACCTCTTTAAATTAATCTTATTACAATCAAAATGATCTTTTCCTTAGGTTTATATTTCTAATTCACCTAAGTCCCTAATTGAATTATTCCCGTATTAGACTTCATTTCTCAATCCTTCATCTAAATACCTAAAACACATAATTGGTGGCCAATCAATTATATATTAGCATTATTCCATTAAGGATAAAAGAAATAAATCAGTTAAGAGTAATTGCCATTTCATACAATCATAGTAGATCCATACAAACCCTAGACTAGATCAAAATTAGTTCATAGTGATGCTATCAAACAAATTCATCTCATTAAAATTCGAAGAAATTAATTTAGACATTAGAGAATTCATAAATACAATTTCAATGAAACTTAAGAGATAGAGTTCAAGAACAAAACCAAATTACAAACTTCCTTTGGCTTTTGAAGAATCTCTTGCTCAGATTTTTGCTAAAAGAATAATGCAATGGCTAAAACTAATTTGATCTAGAGTGTTTGAATGAAAGTGAAATCAATCTTCAAGAGAAAAGTGAAGAATGGCTGAAAGATATGTGTTGGACGGCTGGAAGTGTGTGTGTTGAATGGCTGAAGAAGTTGATTAGGACTGCTGGAAGTGTGTATGTTGAACGGCTGAAGAAGTTGATCCCCTTTTCTCTTGCCCTAATCTTCTTATTTATACAAATACCTCGCTAAAAATCTGCACTTTCTTTCTTTCTATGGTCCCATGGAGTGACACGGCAAAGCTTGTGGCCGTGTCATGTGACACGGCCAGTGGCTTGGCCATGTCACCTGGGTGTGTCAGCTTCTGTTTCTTTCCTTGCTCTTCTTTGTTCTTTAGAGATGAGAGTGACACGGCCAAGCTTGGCTTTCTCATGTGACACGACTAGTGGCTTGGCCGTGTCCCCTGAGTGTGTCAGCTTCTGTTTCTTTCCTTTGGTTCTTCCTTATTCTTTAGCCTAGGATGGGACACGACCAAGCTCCTTATTGTGTCCGTGTCACCTACCAGTGTCACTTACTGTTTCTTTTCTTTCTTTGTTTGGTCTCTTTGGTTTTGCCCTGTAGGTGAGACACGGCCAGTGGCTTGGCCGTGTCTCCTGCCCATGTCATGTTCTGCCAAGATTTCCTTTGAGGTGACACGGCCAAGCTTGATTTGGCTTGGCCATGTCTTGCTTGATTCATGCTCTTCTTTCTTTGTTTTGATCTTCTAAGGGAGTTTTTGCACTATAACCTAAAACAAACACTTAAAACAAACTTTAAACAAGAATCAAATGAAACATTAACTAAAAACACATAAGCATCATACTAAAAACTAGTACAAAAATGATCTAAACACTGGGATAAATTAAAAAGTACCAAATTGATGAAATCACTAAGTAAACAGATTAAAACTACCAAAATGCATGAAGAAAACAATAATTATCATAATAAATAAATAACAATTTAATGACAAAAACTAATAAAATAAGAACCCAAATCCAATCATTGGGTCCAAAACCCAAACAAGTTCAAGTTCATCAAAACCAATATATTAGAGTCACTTGGTGATTTTCATTGCGATGTTAGAGTTGCCTAATACCCCGTTGAGATATCAGAATCGTTCAATAGTCGGATGTCGATACTCAACGATTCCTTACTATAGGATATCCATCCTTTGGTTTTTGTTTGCTTGTCTTTGTGTTTTGTTTTGTAGGTGCTTCGTGTAAAATTTAGAAGCTAGCTTTTCACTCTCTTCTACTAAAGTCTCAGATCATTCAAGCAGGGGGGCAAAAATATAGACCCTTAATTTTTTCCTGGTATGAACTTTGTTCTAATTAAAAAGTTTAATCAAGTTTGGTTTCAATCTTAAAGGCCTAAGTTAAATATAATTCAATTTTTAAAAGCCCAAGTGTAGACCTTTAATTTTGTCCTAGTTTAAATTTATTTTAAAAACCAGATAATGTTTGGTTTCAATTACAAAATCTAGGTTAGTTCAAGTCTAATTTTGGATTAGGGTCGATTCATTTAAAAATTGGGCCAATACTGTAGGAATTAGTTCAACCCTTGCCAATTCGATGTGCCTCACATCAATTTGATATGAGAGACCTCATATTGAATTGGTGGTTGCCAATTTGATATGAGGGCTCATGTCGAATTGATGGCCATCAATTCGACATCAGCTATGTCCCATGTCAAATTGGTGGCCACCAATTTGACATGGACTAAGCCCAGGCTCGGTAATTTCCTAATCATATTAAAATAGACCTGTGGAGTATCCGTTCAGCATAAGGATTACTGCTTGAGCCACCAATTCAACATGGGACTAAGCCCGGGCTCAGCAATTTCAATATCATACTAAAATAGACTTGTGAAGTATCCAAGCGACATAAGGATTACTGCATGAGTTAGACCTAATTGAGCATTATAAATACAAAGCCATAACCATTAAAAAAGAAAAAAAGGATTATTGAGAAAACCTAGCAGCAAAAACAATTATAAAAAAAGAGATAGCAACAAAAAAATCAAAAGACACAAGAACCAATAAGGAGGCAGTAGCCTTCGTGTCTCTAGTTTGCTTCATCCCACCAAGGTTAAAGTTGATTCAACAAATTAATATTGGTGGAATCTACAAACGTAGGTATGATACTATTATTTCATTTAAATTTCAATTAACTATCTTTATATTGATTTCATTAAAGTATGTCCAGTAAAAATTTAAATTTACAATATCAATTTACAAAATAATTCATGCAGTAGCTTATAATTTATGTTGATTAGTTAAACTGTTATCATCTTTGTTCATTGATCTATTAGACATCCAGTAGCCAAACCATTAGCAATATTAATTTCAAGATAAAGATAACCTTGGTCACAGTTTAGACAAACCCTATTTTTATCATCCAAAACCCTAAATATTAATTTCAAAAGACAAAACCCTAGTCTCCAAAACCATAAAACCATAAGCGCGACCCTCATCGTCATGCCCTATATTTCATTCATGGGTTAATATTAAGATTTATTTGTAAATTGCAATTTTTATAATTAACTTTAACTTCATCAGTTTAGCCCTAATTTATAATTTTTTATGCAATGATTGGTTATTTGTTTGATTACTTGCCTTAAAATGGATGAGTATTAAGTATTTATTGATTGTATTTTTAATAGACTTGTAAAAGGCATGTTTCCACTTGTGGGTGCCTTATTTGTTTAATTTATTTATTTTTTATAGTTTAATTTATTTAAAGACTGTGGGATAATTGTAAGGGATATGTTTCCACAATTGCTGGGTGTCTTATTTGTATTTGCTTGTACTTTGGACATTGGACATGTAACACCCTTGTACCCCATATACGTACACCACATACACCCACATATGTAATATATGTATACCGGATACAAGAATGTCACAATCCATTTTAAACAAACCAATCTTTAAACTTTAACATCGAATCATCATTTCAACAATCTGAGTAAACTTAAAACATTTAACTTATATTATAAAAAGTAATTGATAAAACATTCCTTGTTAAAATACATATATATATATATAAATATCTTCATTACCCAAAAGTTTATATAAAAACATTTGTTTAATATGCAGCGGAATATACATATATTTACATCAAAATCAATATTTACAAAAATATATAATTTATACATGCTGGCAGTTCATTTCAGATCTTGCTGTCCAAAATCAACACTGCTCTCACAATCTCAAGCCTAGACTCGACTCGGTCCAGCTGAACTCTCTGACACAACTAGATCAACCTTGTCACCTGCGCGATAAATCACAATCGCACTAAGCCAGAAGCTTAGTGTTACAAACCTGATAACAATATTATTCAATTGCAATGCTAATGCACAACTCAAATGAATACCACAACTTATAACATTATATTACTCAATTATTTTATAATTCATATTTCACATTAAAGCAAAGACAAGCATGGGCCCAAAGAGATCTAATATGCCATTTAAATTCCAGAGTTACTGCTTTGGTCCAATAATCACATTTATCTAGCCCGAAGGTGAATCATAATCACAATGACGATTACCTCATATGTAACATCCCAACTAGGCTTCAAGGACTAGGCCCAACCCAGCTTCAAGGGTCTGCTACATCATGTAAAACCCAACTAGGCTTCAAGGACCATGCCCAACCTAGCTTTAAGGGATTGTTACCTTTTAGGCATGCCATCAACAGCAAAACTCTGAAAATTGAATAGCATACTAGGCACGCAATTCTTTCATAATTTGATTATCAAATCTTTTTTTTTTAATTTTCTCATGATCATTATAAGCACAATGCCTCAAATATCCGATTTATATCAATATAGCCATCACCAATGGCTTCACACACTATCATTAGTGTATACATAACAAATTACATTATCCATACATTTTGAATCATCATTATATATTTCACATAGTTCACATTATGCAAATCATAGCATTATTCTCATACACCAACAATATAATAGGTAACTTAACACATTTAAGGTTTGTACTTACCTCTAAGAGCAACAAACACCAATTCCAATCTCCTCTCCCAAGATATCCTTCAACACTTGGATTGGGGTAACTCAAATCTCTTCAAAACCTAACCAAATGTGATTATACATACTCACTGTAACATCCCGAATTCCAGATTGGTAAGAAACAGACATAGAGGATATGATTTAGGCTTAGAACAAAGGAGTTTAGAACATGACCTATAACTTGAGCTCGAATTTCATCCAAGTTAATGACAGAATTAGAGAGTCACAAACAAGACTTAATTGTTTATTTGTGTCTTAGCTAGATGTATAACTTGAAATTACTCAATTTGGAGTTGTACATAATAAGATATGATGGATTTAGTAGACAATGTGCAAGCTGCCTCAGGACAGCATAGTAGGCTTGATTCAAAGGACCGTCAAAAATCAGATATAGCTTGTATTGACCTGAAATATTGGTACAATATATCCCCAGATTTCTAGTTTCATTGGGAATAAGAATTACTTAATTTGGAGTTGTGAGTAAAAAGATATTAATAAAGAAAGACAGCAAGGTCAGGAAGGGATATCAAAAGGACCTAAGTGGAAATTTCTCAAAAGTTAGGGGCAACTATGTAAACTTAAAAATTAAGTGTCGGAAGTTCTTAATAGTGCCCATATCTGACCCCGGAAGAATATTCTTGAGATTAATTGGGTCATAACCATGGGTTTCAATTTTTCCCGAAAACGCACGGTTTAAAAGTTACAATCGATTAATCGTTGGAGGGTATTTTGATATTTTCACACCCTAGACTATAAAATTACAGCACAAGAAAGTTGAGGGGGGTCAAAATATGAATAAAAGGAAGCCTAAGGGCTTGCCAAATAAATAAGATAAAAGAAGGAGGCAAGTGGGCCAATCATAAGTAGCCATTTAGCATTTATTAAAAGAAGAAAAGAAAAAGAGATGGACAAATGGCCCTAAGGCATTCATCCACCCCAAAAGTGGATCATAATTAGCTATATAGCATTTATAAAAAGAAGAAAAGAAAAAGAGATGGACAAATGGCCCTAAGGCATTCATCCACCCCAAAAGTGGATCATAATTAGCCATATAGCATTTATTAAAAGAAGAAGGCAAGTGGACCAATTAAAAGTGGCCATTTTTGCTATAAGGTGTACCAATTGGAAGTCAACATCTATTCACCACTTATGGCTGCCATTTGGATCAAAATAAGCTAAGGAAAGAAAGTACAAAAGCCCCTCTTGCATGGTGAATTTGTCCAAAACCATAAGAGAAGGAAGAAGGAGGTATTTTTCCTAAGTTTAAGGCTTTTGATTTAAAAAGTTTGATGACAAACAAGATTACAAGGAAATCAAGGAGACAAGGAAGGAAAGGAAGTGATATAGAATAAGGACTAAGGAAAAGCAAGGTTTGGTACTTTAACATAAAAGAAATTTTATTTTCTTACAAACTTTTGTTCATATGGTATATATATACGTGTATATGGTATATATGTGAATACATATGATACGTATGTAAGTATATGTGGTATTTGTGTAAGTATATATTGTAAATACATGGAGAATATGTGGTATATATATATGAAGTTAATGGGTATATATGAAATGTTATATATGCTCTACTCGGTAAATGAGTAAAACCGGTCTGGAATGGGGGTTATATCGTGTGAGGTCAAGATCATGGCGACTAGTCGTGTGAGACCAAGACCACGAGGTTATATCGTGTGAGGTCAAGATCATGGCAATTAGTCGTGTGAGACCAAGACCACGCAGTTATATCGTGTGAGACCAAGACCATGGCAATTAGTCGTGTGAGGTCAAGACCATGGCAATTAGTCGTGTGAGGTCAAGACCACGCAGTTATATCGTGTGAGACCAAGACCATGGCAATTAGTCGTGTGAGGTCAAGACCACGCAGTTATATCATGTGAGACCAAGACCATGGCAATTAGTCGTGTGAGGTCAAGACCACGCGTAATTCTATACAAGGCCTCATTTCGAGATCGGTGTATTCATAATTACCTTATGGAGCAAACTGATAAAATGATAATAACTGATTATATGACATGTATGGATTATTTTTACTGTGATATTATTTTTCAATACGATTCATTGCTTTTAAAAGTGCATTCTGCTTTTATTATTCATTTTCCGTAATTAGTTAAAGTACCCACTAAGCAATGCTTAGCGAGTTTAGTTTCTTCTAAACTCATAGATTATTAGCAAGGAGCCAGTAGCAAGCAGAGGAGTCCTGCAATCTGCCGGTCATCAACAAGCTTAGGAGGTGCTCTTCATTTTGTAGTTTGGTATTAGAAACTGGCATGTACTTATTTGAACAATACAAAGAGATAACTTTATGTAGCATGTAAATCTAGTAATGTATAATAACTGTATGGTTTTGAATTGAGTTGGGTTGTGAATATAGAAGTGTGAATTCTTCTTGCAGGATTTGTAGTTGAGGTTATAAGGGTGGATTATTGGGAGTGTGCTTGTATTGAATTGTGAAATAAAATGTTTTTCAAAAATAAGAAAAATTAGTTTTGTCAATACTTGGGACCTCCATTTTTAGGGGAGGTTATGGCAAAATTTTTTAAAAATCTGTACTTAAAATTGGCTAAGTAAAATATTAAGACACAATCACCATGAGATAACAGTCCATCTTGGTCTATAAACGTAGGCTAAGATGGGGTGTTATATTTGTGGTATCAGAGCCAGGTTTAGTCGATTCTGGGAGATAGGTAGTAAGTAAATAATTATGTGTGCCATGTAAGATAAAATAAGGAGAAAGTTATATGATGAATAGGTAGATGTACATGCCAGATAGGAATTGATAATCGAGTTATATGATGATGAACTAAGCAGATAGCTAATAATGTCAATGTAGGATGTCCCTAGATTCGTGGCAATTCGTGGCAATATGTGATGATTATTAGTTATATTGATGATGTGTAATTATACGTAAGAATCATGCATGAATAAGTAAGTTTTGGGGTGAAACTTAAATTAAGGGGGATAGAATTGTAACATCCCGAATTCCAGATTGGTAAAAAACAGACATAGAGGATATGATTTAGGCTTAGAACAAAGGAGTTTAGAACATGACCTATAACTTGAGCTCGAATTTCATCCAAGTTAATGACAGAATTAGAGAGTCACAAAAAAGAATTAATTGTTTATTTATGTCTTAGCTAGATGTATAACTTGAAATTACTCAATTTGGAGTTGTACAAAATAAGATATGATGGATTTAGTAGACAATGTGCAAGCTGCCTCAGGACAGCATAGTAGGCTTGATTCAAAGGACTGTCAAAAATCAGATATAGCTTGTATTGACCTGAAATGTTGGTACAATATATCCCCGGATGTCTAGTTTCAGTGGGAATAATAATTACTTAATTTGGAGTTGTGAGTAAAAAGATATTAATAAAGAAAGACAGCAAGGTCAGGAAGGGATATCAAAAGGACCTAAGTGGAAATTTCTCAAAAGTTAGGGGCAACTATGTAAACTTAAAAATTAAGTGTCGGAAGTTCTTAATAGTGCCCATATCTGACCCCGGAAGAATATTCTCTAGATTAATCGGGTCATAACCATGAGTTTCAATTTTTCCCAAAAACGCACGGTTTAAAATTTACAATCGATTAATCGTTAGAGGGTATTTTGATATTTTCACACCCTAGACTATAAAATTACAGCACAAGAAAGTTGAAGGGGTCAAAATATGAATAAAAGGAAGCCTAAGGGCTTGCCAAATAAATAAGATAAAAGAAGGAGGCAAGTGGGCCAATCATAAGTAGCCATTTAGCATTTATTAAAAGAAGAAAAGAAAAAGAGATGGACAAATGGCCCTAAGGCATTCATCCACCCCAAAAGTGGATCATAATTAGCCATATAACATTTATTAAAAGAAGAAAAGAAAAAGAGATGGACAAATGGCCCTAAGGCATTCATCCACCCCAAAAGTGGATCATAATTAGCATTTATTAAAAGAAGAAGGCAAGTGGACCAATTAAAAGTGGCCATTTTTTCTATAAGGTGTACAAATTGGAAGTCAACATCTATTCACCACTTATGGCTGCCATTTGGATCAAAATAAGCTAAGGAAAGAAAGTATAAAAGCCCCTCTTGCATGGTGAATTCGTCCAAAACCATAAGAGAAGGAAGAAGGAGGTATTTTTCCTAAGTTTAAGGCTTTTGATTTAAAAAGTTTGGTGACAAACAAGATTATAAGGAAATCAAGGAGACAAGGAAGGAAAGGAAGTGATATAGAATAAGGACTAAGGAAAAGTGAGGTTTGGTACTTTAACATAAAAGAAATTTTATTTTCTTACAAACTTTTGTTCATATGGTATATATATATATATGTATATGGTATATATGTGAATACATATGATACGTATGTAAGTATATGTGGTATTTGTGTAAGTATATATTGTAAATACATGGAGAATATGTGGTATATATATATGAAGTGAATGGGTATATATGAAATGTTATATATGCTCTACTCGATAAATGAGTAAAACCGGTTTGGAATGGGGGTTATATCGTGTGAGGTCAAGATCATGGCGACTAGTCGTGTGAGACCAAGACCACGAGGTTATATCGTGTGAGGTCAAGATCATGGCAATTAGTCGTGTGAGACCAAGACCATGCAGTTATATCATGTGAGACCAAGACCATGGCAATTAGTCGTGTGAGGTCAAGAGCACGCAGTTATATCGTGTGAGACCAAGACCATGGCAATTAGTCGTGTGAGGTCAAGACCACGCAGTTATATCGTGTGAGACCAAGACCATGGCAATTAGTCGTGTGAGGTCAAGACCACGTAGTTATATCGTGTGAGACCAAGACCATGGCAATTAGTCGTGTGAGGTCAAGACCACGCATAATTCTATACGAGGCCTCATTTTGAGATCGGTGTATTCATAATTACCTTGTGGAGCAAACTGATAAAATGATAATAACTGAATATATGACATGTATGGATTGTTTTTACTGTGATATTATTTTTCAATACGATTCATTGCTTTTAAAAGTGCATTCTGCTTTTATTATTCATTTTCCGTAATTAGTTAAAGTACCCACTTAGCAATGCTTAGCAAGTTTAGTTTCTTCTAAACTCGTAGATTATTAGCAAGGAGCCAGTAGCAAGCAGAGGAGTCCTGCGATCTGCCGGTCATCAACAAGCTTAGGAGGTGCTCTTCATTTTGTATTTTGGTATTAGAAACTGGCATGTACTTATTTGAACAATACAAAGAGATAACTTTATGTAGCATGTAAATCTAGTAATGTATAATAACTGTATGGTTTTGAATTGAGTTGGGTTGTGAATATAGAAGTGTGAATTCGTCTTGCAGGATTTGTAGTTGAGGTTATAAGGGTGGATTATTGGGAGTGTGCTTGTATTGAATTGTGAAATAAAATGTTTTTCAAAAATAAGAAAAATCAGTTTTGTCGATACTTGGGACCTCCATTTTTAGGGCAGTTTATGGCAAAATTCTTTAAAAATCTGTACTTAAAATTTGCTAAGTAAAATATTAAGACACAATCACCATGAGATAACAGTCCATCTTGGTCTATAAACGTAGGCTATGATGGGGTGTTACACTCACTTAGTGATACACATAAGAAAATAAGGAAGAAAACTATCTAGGGAAAACTCTACACATGACATGCTCAACAATACGGGTGTGTCCCTGACCGTGCCCTAAACCCACAACACAAAAGCTTTGACAAGCTCAGTGACATGGGCGTGTCACTGCACATGTCAATACTCCTCCAATACAGAAGCTATGACATGGGCGTGTGACTGGATGTGCCAATCCTCCAACATCACAGTAGCTATGACACACTTAGTGACATAGGCTTGTCACAGATCGTTTCACCCACATTGAAAACAGAACCATCGACACTCCCAAAGACATGGTTGTGCTACTGGGCGTGTCAGGCCAAAAACCTGATATCAACACCAAAATGCCACATCCAACAAACATCTTTCAATAACCTTATCAACACCACACAAACTCAACCAAATCCATCAATATACCATAATAAACTTGATTAATATCAAAACAACTCAATTGTAAATAACAAAACACAATCATAACCATATTTCAAAATTCAAACTTACACAATCCACAACTCTTGTTTTCTTCGCCAAACTTAACCCTTTCTCTTCAATCCAACCCCAAAAATCAAAGTTAATTAGACAAAACAACCTCAAACACACCAAAATCAACCATACACACAACTACACCAACCATCCACCAAACTCATAAACACAAACTCAAAAGAAATCAAAGAAACAAGTTGGAAACTTAAAAAATATGAAGAAAATCCTTAAAACTCCAACTTGATCACTTGAAATCCTTCAATTGCTTGAGTTAGCAAGAAACAAAACCTCTCTTTCCTTTTTGACAATGGTGATGGCCGGCCCTCTTAGAGAAGAAAGAAGAAGATGATGAAAAGTCAATAACTACTAAACTCACAAACCTCTTAAACCACAAAAAACCCTCTTTTAATCTCCACCAAGAAATTAAATTACTATTATAATATAATAAACAAAAATCATCTTCCAGTATCAATATTTAATATAGAATTAATTCAAATATCTTTTGATCTTATTATTAAAATGTTGACTTGTATACGTTGTATATATCTTCATATATATACAACATATACACACTTCCCTTTCTCCTTTCTTTCCACTAAATCATATATACACTTTAAATCATTTAATTCAATTTCAACAATTAACATTTCCAAAATATTAGGGTATCATTTGGGATATTACAATTTCGCCCCCTCTACAAATAAATTTCATCCTCGAAATTACCTGTTCTCAAGTCTGGAACAACTGAGGATACTGATCTCGCATCATCTGCTCACTCTCCCAAGTTGCCTCTTCCCTAGCATGATTCTTCCAAAGAACCTTCACAAGTGGCACTTTGTTATTTCTCAACTCCTTCACTTCATGTGCCAAAATAGCCACTGGTTGTTCTTCAAAAGTCAGATCTAGACTCACCTCAATAGATTCCACTGACAAAATATGAGATGGGTCTCACCTGTACCTCCGTAGCATAGAGACATGGGAGACATTGTGAATTCAATCCAATTCAAGCAGCAAAGCGAGTCTATAGGCTACTGGTCCAACTCTCTCCAGTACCTCATAAGGTCCAATGAAATGAGGACTCAACTTCCCTTTGGGGGCAAAATCTCAAAATTTTCTTCCAAGGAGACACTTTCAAAAATACTTTATCTCCTACATTGAACTCTATGTCTCTTCTCTTCAAATCTGAATATGATTTCTGTCAGTCTGAGGCTGCTTTCAAACAATTCTGAATTAAACTTCACTTTCTCTTCTATTTCTTTAATCAAATCGGGAGCAACCAACTTACTTTCTCTAACCTCATCCTAATATAGAGGCGTCCTACATCTTCTACCATACAATGCCTCATAAGGTACCATTCTAATACTGGACTAATGACTGTTGTTATAGGTAAACTCAATCACTGGTAAGAATCTGTCCCAACTCCCAGAGAAATCAATGATACAACTTGTCAACATATCCTCTAAAATCTGTATCACTCTCTCTGACTGCCCATCTATTTAAGGATGAAAAGCAGTGCTAAAATGCAATCGAGAAACCAAAGCATCATGCAAACTTTTCCAAAATCTTAAAGTAAACCGAGGATCTCGATTCGACACCAAAGAAATTGGGACTCCATGCAATCTCACTATCTCACTAATATACAGCTCAGCCAACTTCTCAAGAGAAAAATCCATCCGAACTGGAAGAAAATGAGCTGTTGTTGCGCTCGAATTAAGTACTACTACAAAGCGTCACTCGCAAGCATACGAGGTAGCTGTAGCAAAGGTGATCGCCCCAAGGTCGTTTCCCCAAGAAGGTGTGGTTCGTAATAGCTTGATTAAAGCAAGTAAATTAAAAGCAAGAGTTTGTTGTTTAGAATGCAAAATAACAATTTAAACCTAAGATTAACATACGTAGGGTTTAATGTGTGTGATAAGTGCACAAGATCAATTCAGTTCTCGGGAAAGTGCCTAGGATTATAGGTCCATTCAATCAAAGCTCAATTCTCAATTATCCATTAACATAGCCTTGTAATTAATTTGTTTCTTTAAGGTTAATTAGTCAATTACCAATTCATTAGTTCTCACATTCATGAATTAGCAATAACCAAATATTTACATTACCAAATTAATGAAACCCTAGAACTTATATTTCTAATTCATTCATAGGGTAGTCAATTGCATAATTCCGATATCGGATTTCACCTCTCGGTCCTTCATTCGATATCTAGAGATCAATAGGTAGCTAATCTATCAACCTAGCATACATTCCAATGTAATCAACCAATCAACAAGGAACATCAATGGAAATATCAATTCAAGACATTCAATCAAATATACTACAAATCCTAGGCATAGGTATTTAGCTCAACATCATCAATTTAAAACATTCATTCAACTCAACATAAAACAAATACAAATTGTTCATTGCAATATCAATCTCTTAATACAACAAAAACAATATTGAATTGAATTAAAAGAGAGAATAGAAAAACCCCTTGTGAAGATGCCAAGAGTAGGATTGCTAATCTTCCTCCTAGCTCCACTTGATGTATGATGAAGAACTCAAGTCTCTTCAATGGTTGATTCCCCTTGCAATGTGGATGGAGCTTTCTCAAGTCACCAATCCTTCAATTGATTGTGCCTTTGGAAGATGGAATGGAGCTTTCTCAAGTCATCACTCCTTTCAGTGAAGCTTCTTCAACCTTTGAGAGCTTATAACCCACTTGATCCCAAAGAACCAAATTGACGCTTGTCAATGGAGGATGGAGAAGATGAAGATGGAGGATGAAGATGAGGGACAAGGAGAGTGTCACTCTCTCCTCATCCCAAGTTATGAGAGCCCTCTCTTCTCTTTTCTTTTCTTTTTCTCCAAACCCTAGCCGCTCTCCTCGTGATTTCTGTTCGTGCGAAAGAATTTATACACTTTCAGGTGGGACACGAAAAAGTTACAGGAGACTTGGCCGTGTCTGGTGTTTGGTCCATGAGGGACACGGCCAAGTTGAGGGAACTTGGCCTTGTTGGTGGTCTTTGGAGGGACACGGCCAGTGACTTGGCCGTGTCCCTTGCTTGTGTTCGCTTCTGTCTCAGAGTTTCTTCTTTTCTTCTTTGGTTGAGTGACACGGTCGTGTTTGGAGTGACTTGGTTGTGTTGGATAATTTTGGAGGGACACGGCCAGTGACTTGGCTGTGTCCCTTGCCTGTGTCTTCTACTGATTGATTTTCTTCCCCTTTTGCTTTGGATTGAATGAGACACGGCCAAGTTGAAGCAACTTGGCCGTGTTTGAGCTCTTTTGAAGGGACACGGCCAGTGACTTGGCCGTGTCCCTTGAGTGTGTCAGCTACTGTTCTTCGTTCTTTGCTCTTCTTGCACTATTTTGATCCTCCAAGGGTCTTTTTGCTCTCAAACCTAAAAACAAACACAATAAACAAACTTAAAACAAAAATCAATCAAAACATTAACTAAATCACACATAAAATCATACTAAAAACTAGTACAAAAATGACCTAAACAGCTGTCTTCATCAACCAATCAACTATCACCCAAATTGCATCCTACTTCTTCTGATTCAAAGGTAAACCAGTCACAAAATCCATCGTTACTCACTCCCATTTCCACTCTAGCACTGATAACGATTGGAGCAACCTTGAAGGAATTTGGTGCTCAGCCTTCACTCTCTGACAAGTGAGACATTTGGATACAAACTCCACTATGTCCCTTTTCATACCTGATCACCAATAATATTGCTTTAAATCATGATACATTTTAGTATTCCCAGGGTGCATAGCAAAAGCCAACTGATGTGCTTCCTCCAAAATAATCTTTTTCAATCTTACATCATTAGGAATACACAATCTATCTTTGTACCATAAACTGCTATCACCTCTCACATGAAAATCTCGGCTCTCCCACTTTTGGCAATCCAAAATAATCTTCTGAATTCTTTCATCCACCAACTAAGCCTCTCTAATAAGATCCAACAACACTGGTCTCAATTGCAACTGAGCCAACAAAGCAGCATCATCACATGATTTAAAACTAACATGCAACGCTCTCAACTCAACAAGCAAAGAGAGTGAATAAGTAGTTAAACCTACCAAAAACTTTCGACTCAAGGCATCAGCAACAACATTTGCCTTACCAGGATGATAATTAATCAAACAGTCATGGTCTTTAATCAACTCCAACCACCGTCTCTGCTGAAGATTCAACTATCTCTGAGCACCCAAGTATTTCAAACTCTTGTGATCCGTATAAATGAAACACTTCTCCCCATACAAATAATTTCGCCAAATCTTCAAAGCAAAAACTATGGTTGCCAATTCCAAATCATGCGTCTGGTAATTAAACTCATGTGGCTTCAACTGCCGAGAAGCATAAGCTATGACTCTACCCTCCTGCATCAAAACACAGCCTAAACCACTATGTGAAGCATCACTGTAAATCACCTATGGTTTACCTTCCACTGGCAAAGTAAGAATAGGAGCTTGAGTCAACTGCTCAAAGCTTGCTTGACACTGATCTGTCCATATGAATCTAACTCCCTTTCAAAGTAATCTGATGAGTGGAGTAGCTATCAAAGAAAAACCCTTCACAAACCGTCGATAATAGCCTGCCAAACCCAGAAAACTTCTAACCTCAGTGACTGTCTTTGGTGGACTCCAATTCAAAATAGCTTCAACTTTACTCGGATCAACTCTTATACCCTCTGCTGAAACCACATGACCGAGAAAAGTCACTTGATCAAGCCAAAACTCACATTTAGACAGCTTAGCATACAACTGCTTCTCTCTCAAAGTCTGCAATACAATTCATAAAGCTTGTCATGATCCTCCTCATTGCACGAATACACCAAAATATCATTAATAAAGACCACCACAAAATGATCTAGATAGGGTCTAAACACCCTATTCATCACTTCCATAAAAGCTGCTGGTGCATTCGTCAATCCAAAAGGGATTACTAAGAACTCATAATTCTCATACCTTGTGCAAAAAGCTATCTTAGATACATCTTCAGATCTAAATCTCAACTGATGGTACCCTGATCTCAATTCAATTTTAGAGAATATTGTTGCTCCCTTCAACTAATCAAAGAGATCATCTATCCTAGGCAAAGGATACTTGTTCTTGATGGTCACTTTATTCAACTGCCGATAATCAATGCACAATCTTAAGGTACCATCCTTCTTCTTTACAAACAAAATAGGCGCTCCCCATGGAGATACACTTGGGAGAACAAACCCTTTATCCAACAACTCCCGCAACTGCACCTTTAACTCTCTCAGCTCAATAGGTGCCATTTGATAGGGAGTAATAGAGATGGGAGTGGTATCAGGCAACAAATCGATACCAAACTCAACCTCTCTCTCAGGGGGTATCCCTGGCAACTCCTCAGGAAAAACATCTGAAAATTCAGCAACTGTGGGTGTACTATCAAACTGAGAACCCACTACTCTGGTAACTACCACATAAGCAAGATAAGCCTCACATCCCTTCCGATTCAACTTCCTAGCTGCAACAATTAAAACAAACATGGATGAAAGATGTCTCTGCTCACTAGATAACATAACAATTCTACCATCATAGGTTCTCAAGGTAACATACTTCTTTTGATAGTCTACCACTGCCCCATGCTTAGATAACCAATCCATGCCTAAAATTAAATCATACTCTTTGAAAGGCATCTCAATCAAATCACCAAGGAACTCCTCATCATGTACCACAACCAAACTATTACGATGCACCTTGCTAACTACAACACTATGCCCTAAAGGATTTGCCACCAGAACATCAAATCTTAGGGACTCTGAATGCAATTCAGTCACAGGCAAGATAGATGCACTTATGTATGAATGAGTAGATCCAGGATCTATTAGAGCAAGAATTGAAATACAAAATAAAGAAAATATACCCGCAATGATGGTTGAAGCATCCGGCTGCCTCTGCATCACATATACTAGCTGTGATAGCCCAGCCTCATCTGGCCTACTGCCTCAGAATGTAGAACCCCCTCTCTGACTAATCCTAGGTCAACCACCTCTACTAAAACCTCTGCCTCCTTGACCTCCTCTAACACTGGGTCGAGAAGCTGTAGAATTAGCCTGTCTATCTTCTGATATCTCAGGGCAATCTCTGAGGAAATGATTCGATGACCCACATCTATAACAAACTCCTAGTCCACCTGTCTTCCAACAAGAACCCCATTTGCAATACCACAATGGACACATGTATAAGAAATTAGCCTCTGAACCACTGGAGTCGGAGCACTAGCTATAGAAACTATAGGTCTTGATCTCTACCTCTGATGCTGTACTAACCTACTAGGCTGCCTCTGGCTCCTATCGAACCTTGAAAAATAGCCTCCTCTGCCTCTCTTCACAGATAAGGACCCTGCCTCACTCAGGGGTTTCCTAGCTCTAGTCTCCTCCTGAGTAGTAGCTGCTGCAATACCCTGTGCTCTCTCAACACTCCTGGCAGCTGCAACTAATTGAGAAAAATCTTGCTACTGGGAGCCTGCAACAATACACATGATAGAGGGTCTCAATCCCTCCTCAAATCTCCAACACCGGTCAATCTCACCAGAAATAATCCCACCGACATAATGACTCAACCGAATGAACTCTATCTCATACTCTGTCACTGTGCGGTTATCTTGTCTCAGACTTAGAAACTTCATCTTCTTTGCATCTTTATACTCCTTTGGAGTATACTTCTACTCAAACTCCCACAGAAAATCATCATAAGTCATGGTTGGTGGATCATCCATCTCATGTGGAACCATCTTCCACCAATCATATGCATCTCTCTACAGAAGTGATATGGCATAATCAAACTTTTCTTCAGGAGTAGCTTGTAGATGGATAAATACTATCTGAACTCTATCTAACCACTGCTCATCTACTGCAGGATCTGTAGTACCAATAAAATCTTCAGCTCTAAACTTTCAAAATTTATCATATTGCCTCATCGGTACTTACAGTTGCGGTTGTGGTGGCGGCTACTGCACTGGATCCTGCCTCAACAATTCTACCATATGCCATAACCAGACCGGCAGAATCTCATCAATTGCTAGTCTCTCTGCCACAGGAGCAGGTGTCTCTCCAGCTATCTTAACTCTAGATCCATCTCTACCCTCAATAGGAGCCACACTCTCAGCATTGCCTTCAATAGAATGACGTGTCTGAGATTTCATAGCTACCTATATTTGCAAACACAGCAGAAGATTACCTCATCAAAGATCAGAAACTGCCATTGCCAATGCATGTATATTATTTAAAAACCATTTAAAAATCTCCATTTTCTTTTTCTTACAGTTCACCTAGGTTGAGAACTTCAAACCTAGGCTCTGATACCAAAACAAGTGTAACACCCTTGTACCCCATATACGTACACCACATACACCCACATATGTAATATACGTATACCGGATACAAGAATGTCACAATCCATTTTAAACAAACCAATCTTTAAACTTTAACATCGAATCATCATTTCAACAATATGAGTAAACTTAAAACATTTAACTTATATTATAAAAAGTAATTGATAAAACATTCCTTGTTAAAATACATATATATATATATAAATATCTTCATTACCTAAAAGTTTATCTAGAACATTTGTTTAATATGCAGCAAAATATACATATATTTACATCAAAATAAATATTTAAAAAAATATACAATTTATACATGCTGGCAGTTCGTTTCTGATCTTGTTGTCCAAAATCAATAATGCTCTCACAATCTCAAGCCTAGACTCGACTCGGTCTAGCTGAACTCTCTGGCTCAACCGGATTAACCCTGTCACCTGCGCGATAAATCACAATCGCACTAAGCCAGAAGCTTAGTGGTACAAACCTGATAACAATATTATTCAATTGCAATGCTAATGCACAACACAAATGAATACCATAACTTATAACATTATATTACATTATATTACTCAATTGTTTTATAATTCATTTTTCACATTAAAGTAAAGACAAGCATGGGCCCAAAGAGATCTAATATGCCATTCAAATTTTAGAGTTACTGCTTTGGTCTAATAATCACATTTATCTAGCCCGAAGGTGAATCATAATCACAATGAGGATTGCCTCATATGTAACATCCCAACTATGCTTTAAGGACTAGGCCCAACCCAGCTTCAAAGGGCCCAACTAGGCTTCAAGGACCAAGCCCAACCCAGCTTCAAGGGATTGTTACCTTTTAGGCATGCCACCAACAACAAAACTCTGAAAATTGAATAACATACTAGGCACACAATTCTTTCATAATTTCATTATCAAATCTTTTTTTTTCATTTTCTCATGATCATTATAAGCATAATGCCTCAAATATCCCATTTATATCAATATAGCCATCACCAATGGCTTTACACACTATCATTAGTGTATACATAACAAATTGCATTATCCATACATTTTGAATCATCATTATATATTTCACATAGTTCACATTATGCAAATCATAGCACTATTCTCATACACCAACAATATAGTAGGTAACTTAAAACATTTTCCAACCAAATGTGTTAAGTTCTAAAGTCATGTAAATGTATGCAATCATTTAAGGTTTGTACTTACATCCAAGAGCAACAAACACAAATTCCAATCTCCTCTTCCAAGATAACCTTCAACACTTGGATTGGGGTAACTCAAATCTCTTCAAAACCTAATCCAAATGTGATTATACATACTCACTTAGTGATACATATAAGAAAATAAGGAAGAAAACTATGTAGGGCAAACTCTACACATGACACGCTTAACAACACGAGCATGTCCCTGACCGTGCCCTAAACCCACAACACAAAAGCTTTGACATGCTCAGTGACATGGGCGTGTCACTGCACATGTCAATCCTCTTCCAACATAGAAGATATGACACGCTCAGTGACATTGGCGTGTCACTCGACATGCCAATCCTCCAACATCACAATAGCTGTGACACGCTCACTGACATGGGTGTGTCACTGATCGTGTCACCCACATCAAAAATAGAACCATCGACACGCCCAAAGACA
The DNA here is from genome assembly GCA_947685225.1 of Garcia nutans. Taxonomy (NCBI): domain Eukaryota; kingdom Viridiplantae; phylum Streptophyta; class Magnoliopsida; order Malpighiales; family Euphorbiaceae; genus Garcia; species Garcia nutans. Next base: position 61,681,263 of record CANTUV010000031.1, read on the forward strand.
TGGTCGTGCTACTGGGCGTGTCAGGCCAAAAACCTGATATCAACACCAAAATGCCACATCCAACAAACTTCAATCAATAACCTCATCAACACCACACAAACTCAACCAAATCCATCAGTATACCATAAAATCTTGCATAACATCAAAACAACTCAATTGTAAACAACAAAACACAATCACAATCATATTTCACAACTCAAAGTTACACTATCCACAACTCTTGTTTTCTTCACCAAACTTAACCCTTTCTCTTTAATCCTACCCCAAAAATCAAAGTTAACTAGACAAAACAACCTCAAACACACCAAAATCAACCATACACACAACTACACCAACCATCCACCAAACTCATAAACACAAACTCAAAAGAAATCAAAGAAAAAAGTTGGAAACTTACCAAATATGAAGAAAATCCTTCAAACTCCAACTTGATCACTTGAAATCCTTCAATTGCTTGAGTTAGCAAGAAAAAAACCTCTCTTTCCTTTTTGATATTGGTGATGGCCAGCCCTCTTGGAGAAGAAAGAAGAAGATGATGAAAAGTCAATAACCACTAAACTCACAAACCTCTTAAACCACACAAAAACCCTCTTTTAATCTCCACCAAGAAATTAAATTATTATTATAATATAATAAACAAAAATCATCTTCCACTATCAATATTTAATATATAATTAATTCAAATTTCTTTTGATCTTATTATTAAAATGTTGACTTGTATACGTTGTATTATCTTCATATATATACAACATATACACAATTCCCTTTCTCCTTTCTTTCCACTTAATCATATATACACTTTAAATCATTTAATTCAATTTCAACAATTAACATTTCCAAAATTTTAGGGTATCATTTGAGATATTACAAGACATTATTGTAAGAGTATGTTTCCATTTTATACAGATGCCCATTTTGATGGTTTGGACTTTCTCGATTTTAATAAATATTTCTTTATTTTCATTGCTTGTATTATGGATGATATTTAATAGGCTAAGAATTTAATAATATTAAAACCTAAAAAGGAAGCCAGTTCCAATGAACTGGGCGCTATGGGGCTGCTGGGCCATTTCTCACCTTCTCCATGTGTAACCAACTTTCCAAACCCAATAGAGGGCTAGGGATTCCATTGGAATTGAGTCATCCACCCCTTTCTTTTTTCCAGCCCGTCTAGGTGGCGACTCCATTGTCTTCGAGTTGAGGCCCACATTCTTTAAGGCCCTAAGCCTAACAGTACCGAAGTCGCAATAACCATTCCACATGGGAGTGGGGGCAAAAATTTCCGCTCACACTAAGTCAAGTCTGGACCCAATTAAAAAGCAAAAACCAATTCTAGTTTTATTCAAAAGCTAAAATCGACCCAAAATGAAAGATGATTAACCATTTTTCATGGCCAATTCATTATGAGCATGGCTCATAACGAATTTGACTTGAATAAATTCGATATGAGCCACCTCAAATCGAATTTAACATGAATAGTGAGACCCTAAATTTTTGACCCAGTTCGGTCCAATATATTTTATTTAATCCAAAATAATTTTTGTTATATTAATTAAATAATATTTATTTTAGTATTTATTTTTCATAATTTTTAAATTATTTTAATAATAAACAAATAAAAAAAAATCGGCGACGAATTTTTTCGTCGCCGAAAAACAGTGTTGGATGAAATGGCCCGCAACCCGCCAGCGCGCGAGAGGGCCAATTTTCGTTCGTAATCCCTCGTAGCAGCTTTTTCGCCTGTGAAATTTTTCCAACGCAATTTTTTTCGAAATCAAATTCTATTTGGTTTCAGTTTTTTTTCCCTAATTAAGTACATCTTCCTTAAACAATTAAAATTAATCATCTAAATTTCCTATAAATAAGACTAAAAGACACAAAAAAAGGGGAGGGGGGATCGGACTGGATTTCAAGGAGAAAAACTGAAGACTAGAACATTGAATTTGGGACTTCGGATTTGAGAGTAACAAGGAAAGCCATTAACAATTTATCAAAGGCAGCAACTTTGCCTTTGTCCTTGTTCATCCGAGAAGCAATTTTTGGTGGAACCAACGAACGGAGGTTTGAATCTCTAATCTCTTTTTGTTTTATTTTCTTATAGTAGCTTTGTTTCTTTGATTCTTAAGATTATACACACAAAATCTTGATTTATAAACATTGATCCTCATTTCAATAACATAAACACTTTTCTGTTTCTAAATACCTTCAAAACCCTAATTCGTTTCTTTTGTTTTAAAAAAAAAGTCTTAAGTCGTTCATTCTGCTTCTTCTAAACTTAAGAACCCTAATTTTGTTTCTTCTAAAATTTAAAACCCTAAATTGATCCTTTTATTTCCAAAAACCATAAAAAATACTTTCTATTTCCAAAAACCTTAAATCATCTTGCCTATTTCCAAAGGCTTTATAAACTTTAAACTATTTTACTCAATTCCAAAACCAAGACAGTAACCCTAAACTAGATAACCTAAACCCTAAGTTTTCTTAAACCCTAATTCCTTTAAAACCTTAAACCCTAGTTTTCCTAAACCCTAATTCCCTCAAAATCCTTAAATCCTAAAACCCTAATTCTAAACCCTAAATTCCAAAACCCTAAAAATCAAAATAACAATCTGTTACCAAACCTATTTATTTTAAATCACGGTAGCATTTTTTTCATAAAACATCCAACCCTAAATCTTTAAAGCGTCTAGTAGCATTATTCATTTAAAAAATAATATTAGTTACTCAAAATTCCAAAACCCTATTTTCTAAATTCTAAACCCTAAAATCTTAATTTTTAACACCAAAATCTACAATCCTAGAAGCCAATTTCTAAAACTTTTTAGGGCGCTGCCCCCCTTGACCCCCGCCAGCTAACCGGCTAGCGGGACCACCGTATGGGCTCGTCGAAGGGGTCAATATTCATTTGTGTATTATGAGTCCGCGTATTTAACTTTTCTTTTTCCAAAGCCCTAATTTAGTAATTAAAATTCTAAAATCCTATTTTAAGATGCGAACCCTAAATTATATATTTAATTCTTTATTTAATTTTAGATTTGATTATGTAGTTTATACAATGCTTGATTTATTTAATTTCAATACTTGATTTATTTAATTTATCATGGATGGATGTTTATTTTATATTTTGATTAATATCTTTGATGAATGATTTATTTATGATGAATGGTTATTTACTTCTATCGATTTATTTAGATTTCCAAATGTTGTAAGAGGTATGTTTCCACTTTGTGGGTACCTCATTAGTTAAATATCATGTAATTTAAATTGCTTTTATATTTTAGACCAATGTAAAGGGCATGTTTCTACCTTTTGGTGGGTGTCCTATTAGTTTAGATGTGGATGATGCAAAGGACATGTTTCCATCCTCGAATGGGTGTCCATTTATTTGTTTTGTTTGGACATTGCTTTGATTTTAATATAATGATGCTTTATTTCAATTGTGTGTAATATGGATAATATTATTATATTTAAGAATTTTATAATATTAAGACCTGTAAAGGAGGTCGGTTCCAATGAACCGGGCGTTGTGGGGGTGCTAGGCCATTTCTCACCTTCCCCACACATACCCAACTTTTCAAACCCATTAGGGGGTTGGGGATTCCTTAGGAATCGAGTCCTCCACCACTTTCTTTTTCCTGGCCCATCCAAATGGCGACACTATTTTCTCCGGATTTAGGTCCGTGTTCTCTAAGGCCCTGAGCCTAAACAGTGCCGAAGTCATAAGAACCATTCCACCAGGAGTGGGGGCAAAAATACCCGCTCACAAATAGATCTAATATAAGGCTTGGTCATATTGAATTGGTACATCCAATTCGACATGGCTCTTAATTTTGACTTAATTCAGTATCTTAAATGGTTTTTAAGGCAGAGTCCTAGTAGGTTTAGGAGGATTGAACATCATTAAGCACTAATTTTGCCTATAAATAAAAAGAAATAAAGGGGGGATGGGAGCAGCTAGAGTTATTAAAGCAACAATAACCAAAAAAAGAAAAGACATAGAATATCATCAATCCAGCAAACAATACAAAGGCAGTAGCTACTGTCTTTACATTGCTCAACCAAGATTTAACACTGATGCAAGTAGATGGCATGGATCACATAAATATTGGTGGAGTCAAGAAACAGAGGTTTAATTTCTTTAACTCTTTAAATTCAATAAGCTTTTTTTTATTAATGCCATCAATTTATATTTACTGTATTTTCATTTAAGCACGTCTAGTAGCAATTTATCTCATGCAATATTTGTTTGAATTAAACATCTAGTAGCCTTAAGTTCATAAATATAAATCATAGTAATCAAACCCTAAGTATCAAACCCTAGTAGCATAATTTAAAAAAAAAAGGACCAAACACCTAAGTTTTCATATCCGAACCCTAATGTGCATAATTTATATTTTAAAAACCTTAAAATCCTAAATCATGTTTTAATCCTAAAAAGCCTTATTTGATCATCAAAACCTTAAGTGTCATCTTAAAACCCTTAAATCATATTTTCCAAAACTCTAAAACCCTAATTTAGTATCCTAATCTTTAAGAAACCCTAATTCATATATTAACACCTTAGTTTTGTATATCTATTCCTCAATATAATATTAAAGCCTAGATTTGATTATTTAATTTGTCAATGTATGCTTGTGATGGATGATTTACTTTTATTCAAGATGAATGGTTGAATATTTTAATTGGTTTATTTTTATTTCAAGAATGTGAAAGGCATGTTTTCACCTTGTGGGTGCCTTATTTGTTAAGAATCAATGTAATTTTATTTATTTAAGTTTTGGGATTAATGTCAAGGACATGTTTCCATCAAATAGTGGGTATCCTATTTTGTCTAGTTTTAGACATTAGACATTATTGTAAGGGCATGCTTTCATCTTGTATGGGTGTCCATTTTATTCGTTGCTTGTATTCTCTTTGATTTAAATATAATGAATGTTTAATTATTTTGAATAACATGTAGTATGGATGATGTTTTAATAAGTTAAGAATTTAATAACATTTAGACCTAAAAAGGAGGCCAGTTCCAATGAATCGAGCATTATAGGGGTGCTGAGTCATTCTCACCTTCCCCATATGTACCTGATAGAGTGAAATTATAATTATTATTTTATGCAATTTTAACTCTAATTTTTAACTAATCTCCAATTGAATTTGATGAGTTTGATTATTTGAGTTAGATTACACTTTTTGAGCATGGAAAACAAGATTAAAGATTTTTGATGATTAGTGAGGAAAAAAATCAAGAAAAGCAAGCAAAAATGAAGGAAGAACACATGCCACGACCGTGGCCTTCCAAAGGCCATGACCCTAGGAAAGAATTTGAGTCTGCCACTTTACAAAATTGATGTTCCAGAAGAAAAATAAAAGCCACAACAGTGGCATCCCAAATGCCATGACCGTAGGTTCCATTTCCCCACTGCCTGAGCCAAGAAAAAGAAGAAAATAAGTTTGTCAGCCTCACTTCAAAAGCCACAACCATGGCAATCGAAAGGCCACGACTATGGCCCACCAGACCGACCTTGGTAGCTGAAAAGTTTGATGAAATAGTCAGAGTTCACACATGCCACCGTGGCACTCCAAAAGCCACGACCGTGGCCCTTATTTTATGATTTGTGAGCTGAAAATGTTGAAGATGAACTCACCAACCAAGTCTTGTTTAAACCTTTTTCAGTTTTTCTCCTCTAAAGAAGTCTCCAAGCACTCTATATAAACACATTTCCTCCAAGGATTCAAGGGAGAATGAATTGATAGGAGATATAATAGACTAGATTAGATTCATCCAAATAAATTTAGTTAGAAGTGTGAAATTCTGCTTCAAGGATGAGTTCAAGATCCAAGTCAAGATCTTCTTCAAAGAAATAGAGTTTCATATTTCTTGTTCCTTTTAAATTATGTCTTCAATTACCATTTTGAATATTTCTAATGTTTTTATTTCAATAATGAAGAACTAATCCTTTTTAGGGTTGGTCCCTTTAATTGAATTTATCATGGAGTTATAAATGTCTATTTGGTTAATTTAGTTATCCTTTGATTATTTTGTTGTCTTTAACCTTAATGCTTTGATTATCTGGCCAATGATTAATTGATTTGAGATGTTATGTGATGGAGCGAGAGTGGATGCATGACATTAGTCCAAGGAGATAAAAATCTTAAGTAAGTTTCACACTTAGAGATAAGGTAAAACCCTTAAGAGGTTGATTCAAGATTCTCATAAAACTTAATGAATTGATTTAATTACTTTTGATCATGAGAGTAGATGTAAGGATTAAAATTGATATTAGTTCTAGTACTTGAGAGAGACTTTAGCTTAATTTAGGATAATCTAACCATCAATCAAAGGAAAACTAACTTAAAATCAATACCTTAGAAAAACCATGATAAATCAATAAAGGTGACCAACCCTAAGTCTTAAATTATGAGAAATTTATTCTTGATTTATTATCAATTTAGCTAGTTAAATCATAAAATTGAATTTGATTATCCAAATATTAATCAGTTTAATTGTCTGGTACTTAGAATTAACCTCCTCATGGGAACGATACTCTACTCATCACATATTACTTGTTAATGATCTGTGCACTTGCAGATATCTAGGCTAAGTCCGCGATAAGTTTTTGGCGCCGCTGCCTAGGAGGCAATAATTCTGGTGTTGATAATATTAAACTGTTATTACTTAGGATTTTTACTTTTCTACATTATTTCTTTAAATTTTAATGGTACATGCGTAACAATCCACACACTCAACTTGAACCTTATAATCCTGAAATTGAAAAATTTTATAGACAACAAAACAAGGAAAGAAGAGAAAGACAAAGAGGAGAAGGAACTTCAACTGAAATCCATTTAGAAGAAGTAGCATTTTCTTTAGAAGAAGAAGAAGAAATCATGGGAGATCCACAGAACATGACCCTGAAACAATATGCTATGTCGTCTACTCACCCAAGATCTAGCATAGTCAACCCGCCTGTGCAAGCCAACACATTTGATCTAAAACCAGCACTTATTAATTTAATTAAGCAATCTATTTTTCATGGCTTACCACAGGAGGATGCTTATGCTCATATTTCAAATTTTTTAGAAATGTGTGATACATTTAAAATTAATGGTGTATCTGATGATGCTATTCGGTTGCGACTTTTTCCAGTTTCGCTAAGAGATCAAACAAAAGATTGGGCCATTTGTAAGGCACCAGGTACATTCTCCACTTGGGATCAATTAGCCACTGCGTTTTTGGCAAAATATTTTCCACTTGCAAAGACGGCTAAATTAAGGAATGATATCACAAGTTTCATTCAACAAGATGGGGAGAGCCTATATGAAGCTTGGGAGCGGTTCAAGAATTTGAAAAGAAAATGTCCTCACCATGGAGTCCCGGAATGGCTTTTAATTCAAACCTTTTATAATGGACTTCATCCAAATATTAAGGGAATGATTGAAGCAGCAGTAGGAGGTACACTAATGAACAAAGCTCCTTCTGAAGCAACTGATTTAATTGAAGAAATGGCTTCAAATAATTATGATTGGACATCAAAATGAGGTATGCAAAAAAGAGTTGTAGGTTTACATGAGATTGACAATTTTTCTTTACGTGCAGCTAAAGTGGATACAATTGCCAAGAAATTGGAGCATGTCAATTAGTCATCATCATCTCAAATTTGTGAAGGATGTGGAGGTAGCCACGATGTAGCTGATTGCAAGATTATGGAGCACGTCCAATTTTTGGGGAATCAAAATAGAGGTCCAACTTTCCCACAAGGAAACACTTACAACCCCACATGGAGAAATCACCCTAATTTGGCATGGGGAAATCAAGGCAATCAAAAAGCACCATATCAGCCACCATATATGAAAAATCAAAATCAAGGCTTCCATCCTCCTAAAAAGCCATCATATGAAGTAGCATTAGAAAAATTCATTGGAGCCATATCATAAAGATTTGATAGAATGGAAAAGCAACATGAAAGGCTTGAGCAAAAGATTGAACTTCTATTAACTTAGAACAGGAACCTTGAAACACAGACAGGTCAAATTGTAAGTTCTCTCCATAATCGGAATCAAGGAGCTCTTCCATGTCAGACAGAAATCAATCCAAGAGAGCATTGCAAGGCTGTGACCTTAAGGAGTGGTTTGCAAATAGAAGATCCCTCACCAACCCAAATCCCAAAATTGTTGAAGGAAAAAGAAGAAGTCAAGGAGAAGGAAATACCAAAAGAAATTGTCAAACCATATGTTCCTCAAATTCCTTTTCCTCAAAGACTTAAGAAGCAAAAATTAGATAAGCAGTATGAAAATTTTTTAGAAGTATTTAAACAACTTCACATTAGTATTCCTTTTGCAGAAGCTCTTGCACAGATGCCAACTTATGTGAAGTTTCTTAAAGAACTGCTATTTAATAAAAGGAAGCTGGAGGATAATGCAAAAACTGCATTAACAGAAGAGTGCAGTGAGGTGATCCAAAACAAGCTTCCATCAAAGTTAAAAGATCCAGGGAGTTTTTCTATACCTTGCACCATTGGTGAAGTTGATTTTTGTAAAGCATTATGTGATTTAGGAGCTAGTGTTAGTCTAATGCCTAGTTCTATTTGCAGGAAACTTGGCTTCACACAATTACAACCAATAAAAATGGCTCTTCAATTAGCTGATTGATCCATAAAGTATCCTATTCGCATAGTTGAAGATGTTCTTGTGAAAATAGATAAACTTTACATTCCAGTAGATTTTGTAATTCTGGAAATGGATGAAGACATTGAAATTCCACTCATTTTAGGAAGGCCATTTTTAGCTACAGCTGGAGCCATGATAGATGTTCGAGGGGGAAAACTTACTCTCCAAGTAGGAGAGGAGAAAGTGGAATTTAACATGACAAAAGCAGCAAAACACCCAGCATCTCTTGATGATTGTTTTCTAATTGATGTTATAGATGAATGTGTGCAGGAAATATGTGACCAAATGCATGATGATTCTTTGGAAATATGTCTTGCACAAAGTTCTACATTTGAAGAGGGAAACAAAGAGATAGCCACTTATGCTTCATCATTTCAATAAAATCCACTCATGTATTTTCAAAGACTCGAACCTCTTGAAAAAGGTAAAACTTTACCACTGCTATCCATTGATAGGGCACCAGAATTAGAATTGAAACCTCTTCCAAATCATCTCAGGTATGTATATCTTGAAGCAAATAATTCTTTGCCTATTATTGTTAGTGCTAAATTGTCTGAAGATCAATTAAGTCAAACCTTGAATTTAATTAGACAATATAAAAAACTAATAGGTTGGACTATATCTAATATTAAGGGAATTAGCCCTTCAATTTGTAAGCATAGAATATTGTTGGAAGAAAATTCTAAAACTGTGATAGATCAACAAAGAAGATTAAATCCAAATATGAAAGAGGTAGTAAAGGCAGAAGTGACTAAGCTTTTAGGTGTAGGAATTATTTACCCCATTGGGTAAGTCCTATGCATGTAGATCCAAAAAAAGGAGGGATGACAGTTATAACAAATGAAAATAATGAATTGATTCCTTCAAGGACAGTCACTGGATGGCGAGTTTGCATATATTATAGGAAGTTGAATAAAGCCTCCCGAAAGGATTATTTTCCATTACCATTCATTTATCAAATGTTGGAAAGACTTGCAGGAAATGCTTATTTTTATTTATTGGATGGTTATTTAGGATATTTTCAAATTCCTATAGCACCAGAAGATCAAGAGAAAACCACATTCACATGTCCTTATGGCACTTTCGCCTATCGAAGAATGCCTTTTGGATTGTGTAATGCACCGGCAACCTTTCAACGATGCATGATGGCCATATTTTTTGATATTATAGAATCAATTGTTGAAATTTTTATGGATGATTTTACAGTTTATGGTTCAACTTTTGATTATTGTTTACAACATTTGGAACAGGTACTGAAAAGGTGTGAAGAAACTAACATTTTCCTCAACTGGGAAAAATGTCACTTTATGGTAGAAGAAGGAATTATACTTGGAAACAAGGTTTCAAAAGAATGAATTGAAGTAGATAGAGCAAATATTGAAAAACTACCACCGCCAACCAATGTGAAAGGAGTTCAAAGTTTCTTAGGACATGCATGGTTTTACAGACATTTTATAAAAGATTTTTCAAAAATTACTAAACCTTTGTGTGAATTATTAAATAAGGATGTTGTTTTGAACTTTTCTAATGAATGTTCAATTGCCTTTAACAGGTTAAAAGCAGCACTTAAAACAACTCCTATTATATCACCACCAGATTGGTCTTTACCATTTGAACTTAGGTGTGATGCTAGTGATTACGTAATTGGGACAGTTTTGAGTCAAAGAAAGGATAAGAAAAATCATGTCATCTACTACGCAAACGACACTCAAATCAATTATGCTACTATAGAAAATGAAATGCTTGCCATAGTTTTTGCATTGGATAAATTTTGATCTACCTTTTAGGTTACAAAGTTATTATTCACACTTACCATGCAGCTATCAGGTATCTTATGAGCAAAAAGGAAGCTAAACCAAGATTGATTAGATGGATTTTGATCTTTCAAGAATTCGATCTTGAAATTAGAGATAAAAAAGGAGCTGAGAATCTTGTAGCAGATCACCTATCCAGAATAGAGAAGTAAGCAAATCAGGATATTTTACCTATTAATGAATCATTCCCTAATAAACAACTTTTTTTGTTAAAAATTACACCCCTTGGTATGCTAATTTTATGAATTATTTGGCAGGTGGTGTCCTTCCATCAAAATTGACTTATGCTTAATGGAAGAAATTTCTTTCTGATGTTAAAAATTACATATGGGAGGAACCATTATTGTTTAAACATTGTGGGGATGGAATGATTCGTAGGTGTGTTCCAGAAGAGGAAATGAAAATTATTTTACAATTCTGCCATTCGAAAGAATGTGGGGGTCATTCTGGTACATCTAAGACAATTGCTAAAATTTGGCAATCTGGATTCTTCTGGCCAAGTATGTATAAGGATACCAAAAATTTTGTTTAGTCATGTGAAAGATGCCAAAGGGTAGGTAATATTTCCAAAAGACAAGATATGCCACTTAACTCCATTTTAGAAGTTGAATTGTTTGATGTTTGGGGAATTGATTTTATGGGACCATTTCCACCACCATTTAATAATCAATACATTTTAGTGGCTGTAGAATATGTTTCAAAGTGGGTAGAAGCAATAGCTAGTCCAACAAATGATTCCAAGGTTGTTACTAGATTTGTAAAGAAAACATTTTCACTAGATTTGGAGCCCTTAGGGCCATAATTAGTGATGGGGGAACTCATTTTTGTAATAAGACTTTTGATGCTATTCTTAGGAAATATGGAGTACAACATAAGGTGACAACTCCTTATCACCCTCAAACTAGTGGACAAGTGGAAATTTCTAATAGGAAACTTAAGTGGATCTTAGAGAAAACTGTTAGTAATTTAAGGAAAGATTGGCCAATCAAGTTGGATGATGCTCTTTGGGCTTATAGAACAGCATTTAAGACTCTGATCGGTATGTCACCATATAGACTTGTCTTTGGGAAAGCATGCCATTTACCAGTTGAGTTAGAACATAGGGCATATTGGGCTATTAAGAAATTGAACATGGATTGGAATAAGGCGGGATAAAAGTGCCTTTTGCAATTGAGTGAATTAGATGACATTAGGTTTCAAGCTTATGAGAATGCTAAAATTTATAAAGAAAGAACCAAGTCATGGCATGATAGATTTATAAAATTTAAGCAATTGCATGAAGGATAACAGGTTTTGTTGTACAACTCAAGATTAAAACCTTACTTCATCAGTGATCTCATAGATGCTGGAACCGTATATCACTTCAACTCATAAGTATCTACACAAGTAAATGTCGAGCTATCGATAATAAACCTAGCACTTTTTGGGAGGCAACCCAATTCTTTTCCCTTTTTATCTTTTCACTTAATTTTCTTTTCAAAATTTTTAATAGATTTTTTTTAATTTTGTTTTAAATGTAATTTAAGGTGCATATCCACAAGAAATTGAAGGAATTTAGATGCCACGATCATGGCAATTCATCCCCAGGTCCGTGGGATTCAATTTGAAACTGTAAAATTGGAAATGGAGGAAGAATTTTGATAAAATAGCAAGGAAACTAAAGCCACGACCGTAGCCTCCCAAAGGCCACAACCATGGGATCAAGAATAAGACTGCCAAAATGACCCTCTCAAAGAAAACAAGGAGGCAGAAGCAAAACCAAAGCCACGACCGTGGCCTTCCAAGGGCCAAGACCGCGGCAAGCCATGCAAACCGCCATTGACCAAGTCAACATAAGGCCACGACCATGGCCTCCCAAGGGCCACGACCGTGGCAAGCTATGCAAACCGCCATTGACCAAGTCAACACAAGGCCACAACCATGGCACTTACATGCCACAACCGTGGCCTCCCAGAACTATATAAGAATCTTATTTTTTTTTCTCCTTTCATTTTTTGAAGCCCTGGCTGCCCAAGTTTGAAAGCCACGACCAAAACCTCTCAACCCATGACCCCAACTCCAATTTTCATCAAATAAAACATAAAAATGGTGAGAAGCAAGACTTTAGCCATAAAATCAATAGGAAAATCAAAAGGTGGAGGATCAAGGGGAGATGGGTCTAAAAGAAGATGCCAAGAAACATCTTCCTCATCATCATCAACACTGTCTCCACCAACATCTCCAACACCTCAAGGACCGAGCAGGTATCAGGAAATTCTTTTGTGAGATAAAGAACAAAGGCAAAGGTACCAAACTTTAAGCTCTAGAAAATTTATTCCTTCTCGGTTTATTGATGGAAATGTTGTGAGAAAATTAAGATGGAATAATGAATTGATGAAAATATTTACCGATATGCAATGGATCATGTTTGCTAGTATGTGTTTTCCCACCTATGCTGAATTAACCCTGAAATTCTTGAGTAGTTTTCAATTTTTTTCACCCAATATTCAAGTTGGATACAATGGGAGAGTGGAATTTAGATTGGGAAATCAGAATTATAATTTGCTTATGCTTGAATTTGGGGATGCGGTTGGATTATCAAACTTGCAGGGGATACCTGGTAGAATTGAAGGGTTTGATGAAAATTCCACATGGACTAGATTAGGAGGCATGAGACAATTTAATAGCAAAATATCTAAGGCATCTAATTTTACAAACCCATTCTATAGGTATATTCATGTTGTCTTAGGAAACACCATTTTTGGGAGAGGGGAGAGTCAAGGAATGGTAAATTCAAAAGAATTGCACTTCTTTTATTGTGCCATGGAGGAAAAAGTGTTTAATGTCGGTTATTGGTTTGCCAAAAGGTGTGAGGAAGTGGTTAGCCAAAGGAGTGGAAAAATTGTAATTGGGAGGATGATCACAAAAATTGCACAATATCTAAATATTGGATTTGATCACCTTGTCCCTATACCTGGTAAAATTAAAATTGATATGGTCATTGTTTTAGCCATGCGGATAGCAAGAAAAAGAGGAAATTAATATGAGATTCTAGGGCCACCAAATGCAGACATAAACATTGACATAGATGAGTTATTTGGAGAAAGGGGAGAGTTTGATGAACTTGAAGATCAAGCACCACCTCCACCTTTTGAGGCTGGTCCATCCGCACCACCACCCTATGAAGCCGGACCATCTGCTCCCCAGCAAACACAATTGAATATATTGCTAATAGACTTGACTCTTCTGAAAATAAGATAAATTGCAGGAATGAAGTCTGGGAGTAACTTTTTGACAATATGGAGCAGCGTTTCGGAGGAGTTGAGCACGAGGTGCGTACCATTTCCACTCAGATGACTGGCCTTAGTGAACAGTTCAACACTTTCTTTGCTCAATTTGGACTGACTACCTGCCTCCACAGTAACCACCTCCGCCTGGTGATAACCCTGATGCAGGCACCCACTGAGGACAGTGTAATTCAAGTTTGGGGGAGTTTTTCCTTAAATATTGTTTACTCTTATGCACAATTTTGGTACTTTTATATTTTGTTGGTATTTTGGTTAGTTATTGAATTTTATATTTTTGTTTGAATTTTATATTTTTGTTTTTATGGTACTTTTATATTTTGTTTCAATTTTAACTCTAATTTTGGTTACTTATGATTTAATTTTTGTTTAGTATTTTTTATTTCTTTCTATGTTCTTTTAATATGTTAAAATTTGATTTAGTTTAGTTTTAATTCTAAAAGTTAAAATTCGGTGGAATAATAATACCTTATGAATTTTTTACCAAATGAGCCCTTCAACGCAATTAAAAGTGGTTAGTTATTGAATTTTAGATTGAGTTTATATTCTTTCATATTATTTTATCTATGCCTAGAACATGTTTAAAAGAGCTTTTGAGGCGAAACAGAATCAAGCTAGATAAAAGGGAAAAATGATTTAGGCATTATTTGCAAAGTCAAATCCTTATATCCACCATATTTGAACATTACCTCTAATTGTCCCTTTCGAGCCTAAAAGAAATATTTTAGCTTGAGAATTTCTTAATAAGCAATAAAAACCATCCATTTCAAGGTTAGCTATCTTTTAAAAAATTACTATGAGGATACAAGTTTACAATAAGAAGCTCTTAAAGTTTAAAGTTTGGGGGAGTTTTATATACGATTATAAATATAAAAAATATAAAAAATATATATAATAAATAAATTAGACACCTTAAAAGAAAGAAAGGAGCAAAGCATTCAAAAATCCTCTACAAAAGCTACCTTTAGACTCCTTAACCTATCTTTATTTAAACCTTATTTTAACCCATACCTTTATAGACCTCATTACAATCCTATTAAGACCTTTTGATTTCCCTTAATTTAGTGTGGTCTATTAGTGGAGAAGGCTCTATTAACCATGCATATGAGACTAGGATATATATATATATAATCTTTGCTCATCTAAAATTTAATGATTGATTGCAATCAAGTAAGTTCTTGAGTAAAGGAGGTAAGAAAGAAGTAGCTAAAGTTATGAAGCTAATTGCAACTTAAAGTTTTAAAACTTGGATTGTTTAAGATTTCGCATATAAACTAAACATATAGAGAAATATATAACTCTAATTGCTTAAGGACAAGTAATAATTTAAGTTTGGGGGAGTTTGATAGAGTGAAATTATAATCATTATTTTATGCAATTTTAACTCTGATTTTTAACTAATCTCCAATTGAATTTGATGAGTTTGATTATTTGAGTTAGAATTACACTTTTTGATCATGGAAAACAAGATTAAAGGTTTTTGATGATTACTAAGGAAAAAAATAAAGAAAAGCAAGCAAAAATGAAGGAAGAACACATGCCACGACCGTGGCCTTCCAAAGGCCACGACCCTGGGAAAGAATTCCAGTCTGCCACTTTATGAAATTGAAGTTCCAGAAGAAAAATAAAAGCCACCACCGTGGCATGCCAAATGCCACTACCGTGGGTTCCATTTCCCTATTGCCTTAGCCAAGAAAAAGAAGAAAATAAGTTTGGCAGCCTCACTTCAAAAGCCACGACCGTGGCAATCCAAAGGCCACGATCGTGGCCCACCAGACTGACCTTGGCAGCTGAAAAGTTTGATGAAATAGTCAGTGTTCACACATGTCACGATGGTGGCACTCCAAAAGCCACGACCGTGGCCCTTATTTTATGATTTGTGAGCTGAGAACGTTGAAGATGAACTCACCAACCAAGTCTTGTTTAAACCTTTTTCAGTTTTTCTCCACTAAAGAAGTCTCCAAGCACTCTATATAAACACATTTCCTCCAAGGATTCAAGGGAGCATGAATTGATAGGAGATGTAATAGATTAGATTAGATTCATCCAAATAAATTTAGTTAGAAGTGTGAAATTCTGCTTCAAGGAGGAGTTCAGGATCCAAGTCAAGATCTTCTTCAAAGAAATAGTGTTTGATATTTCTTATTCCTTTTAAATTATGTATTTAATTACAATTTTGAATATTTGTAATGTTTTTATTTCAATAATGAAGAACTAATCCTTTTTAGGGTTGGTCCCTTTAATTGAATTTATCATGGAGTTATAAATTTCTATTTGGTTAATTTAGTTATCCTTTGATTATTTTGTTGTCTTTAATCTTAATGCTTTGATTATCTGGCCAATGATTAATTGATTTGAGATGTTGTGTGATGGAGCGAGAGTGGAAGCATGACATTATTCCAAGGAGATAACAATCTTAATTAAGTTTCTCACTTAGAGATAAGGTGAAACCCTTAAGAAGTTGATTCAAGATCATCATAAAACTTAATGAATTGATTTAATTACTTATGATCATAAGTGTAACACCCCTATATCCCGTATACGCATACTACATACCACTACTGTCGTAATACACGTATACTGAATATAAGAATGCCACATTTTCTAAATAAACCAATCATCCCTTTTTACAATAATATGAGCAAACTTAAACATTTAAGTTATATTATAAATACAATAGATAAAAACGTTCATTCAATACGCAGCGGAAAATATAGTGGTATTTACATATATACATATACATCAAGATACATAAACATCCAAATCAATTTTTTTTCAAAAACATAACATTTATACATGTTTGGTAGTTCATCTCTGATCTTTATGCCCACAATCAACACCTCAAAGTCTAGACTCGACTCGGTCTAGATGAACTCTCTGGCTCTACCCTGTCACCTACGCGATTAATCACACTCGCGCTAAGCCAACGGCTTAGTGGTACAAACTACAATAACAATATGCTTCAATGCAATGCCAATGTCACACATTTCAACAAATAAGACAATATTCACAAATGATATCTTTATATTGTTCATAACACTACATTTCATTATTTTATTCAATTATTTCATCACTTATGATCTACATTGAAACAAAGACAAGCATGGGCCCAAAAGACACTAATATCCCATTCCACTTTTAGAGTTAATGTTTTGGTTCAATTATCACATTTATCATTATCATTATCCCAACTAGGCTTCAAGGATTAGGTTCAACCAAGCTTCAAGAGGAACAAAGCATGCTAAGTATCAACCCAACTTGGCTTCAAGAACCAAACCCAACCTGGCTTCAAGGGTTGTAACATCTCAACTAGGCTTCAAGGACTAGATCCAACCTAGCTTCAAGAGATTATTACCATTAGGCATGCCACCAACAACAAAACTCTGAAAATGGAATAACACATTAGACACACAATTCATTCATTATTTCATTATCAATTTCATTCTCATTTTCTTATCATCATTTAGGCATCCATGCCTCAATAATCTCATTCGCATCATTATAGCCAACAACAATGGCATCACATCTCATCAATAGAGTATACATAAACCAATTGCATTGGACATATATTTTAAATTCATCATCATCTAGGCAAACATGCCCCACTTATTTCATTTGAATCATTATAGCCAACCACAATGGCATCACATCTCATCATATCTCAATTCACATTAAAGAAATTCATCATTAAAGTATTCATCATAACGAATTGCATTGCACATACCTTTTTGAATGATCATCATATCTTTCACATTATACACATCATAACATTAATCCAATTATATTAACAATATAGAAAATTACTTAACACATTTATAACCAAATGTGTTAAGTCTCAAAATCATGTAAATGAATGCAACCATGTAAGTTTGTACTTACCTCAAGAGCAACTCACACCAATCTATACACTTCCTCTTCCAAGAATTCTCAACACTTAGGTTAAGGCAACTCAACCTCTTCACAACCTAATTCAAAAGGAATAATACACACTTATATGAAGATACACATGAATTCTAATACAATTATTCACCTATTAGTCTCATACTAGACCCATGGATCACAAATTACAAACCACAACCACTATCTAGGGCCCATGGTCGTGGCCTCACAACCCCACGGTCGTGGCCTCAAAACCCCCACGTGCGTGGGTTAGAAAACGAACCTGTCCAATTTGCTTAACACCCCCACGGTCGTGGCATCCAAGGGCCACGGGCGTGGCATCCAAAATGCTTATGTTTCATACCAAACTCAAGTATTCTATGCTTTCAACTCAATTAAACACAACACACAATGAAAATCTAAGATAATAATTGCTCAAACTCACAACATACATCAATTACCAATTCACAATTCTAACTCTTCCAACACCAAACCTAATCACTTCAATTTAACCCTCAAAATCAAAATCAATTAAACCCAACACTCTCAAACACACCACAATCAAACATATTCATGCTCTTGATAATCCAACACCAAACTCAAACACAACTTAAAAATAAAACAAGAGAATCAAGAGAAAACTTACCAAAGTTAATGAAATTTCTTAAATGATCACTTGAAATCTTCTTCAATTTTGAGCTTGGAAAACAAAACTCTCTTTCTCTCTTGCTTCTTTGATGGCCGGCCAACCCAAAGAGAAATGAAAATAAGAACAAAAATGAATGGCAAAAACCAAGTCAACTCTTCTCTTTAAACCTCCACCAAGCAAAAATAATATTAAAATATTATAAAATCCTCTTCCACTAACTTAATTTCCCATTTCCCACTAATTAATTAATTCATTAAATAATCATCTTTTGACTTCCACATTTTGACTTGTATATGTTGTATATATATCTATATATACAACATATACACTCTCTCTTTACTTCTTTTCTCTTTCCATTAAACATATACATTAAATCCAAATACAACAATAATACCAAAACTTTTAGGGTATACTTTGGGATATTACAATTCTCCCCCTCTAAAAAGAAATTTTGTCCTCGAAATTACCTGATATCAAGTCTGAAATGACTAAGGATATTGATCTCGCATTACTTGCTCACTCTCCCAAGTTGCTTCTTCCTTTGCATGATTTTTCCAAAGAACCTTCACAAGTGGCACTTTCTTATTTCTCAACTCTTTCACTTCATGTGCCAAAATAGCAACTGTTTCTTCTTCTAATGTCAGATCCGAACTCACCTCAATAGATTCAACTGGTAAAACATGAGATGGGTCTGACCTGTACCTCCATAGCATAGAAACATGGAAGACATTATGGATTCTATCCAACTTAGGCGGCAAAGCAAGTCGATAAGCAACGGGTCTAACTCTTTCCAATATCTCATAAGGTCCAATAAAACGAGGACTTAACTTTCCTTTACGACCAAATCTCAAAATCTTTTTCCAAGGAGACACTTTCAAAAATACTCTATCTCCAACATCAAACTCTATATCTCTCCTCTTCAAATTTGAATAAGATTTCTGCCGATCTAAAGCTGTTTTCGACCGATCCCGAATCATCTTCACTTTCTCTTCCGTTTCTTTAATCAAATAAGGACCAACCAATTTGCCTTCTGCAACTTCATTCCAACATAGTGGCATCCTACATTTTCTACCATACAATGCCTCAAATGGTGCATTTCCAATACTGGATTGATGACTGTTGTTATAAGCAAACTCCACAAGTGCCAAAAATCTGTCCCAACTTCCAGAAAAATCAATGACACAACTTCTCAACATATCCTCTATTATCTGTATCACTCTCTCTGACTGCCCATCTGTCTGCGGATGAAAAGCAGTGCTAAAGTGCAATCGAGAACCCAAAGTACATGTAAACTTCTCCAAAACCTTGAAGTAAACCGAGGATCTCGATCAGACACTAAAGAAATTGGGACTCCATGCAATTTCACTATCTCACTGATATACAGCTCAGCCAACTTCTCAAGAGAATAGTCCATTCTAACTGGAAGAAAATGAGCTGTCTTTGTCAACCAATCAACAATCACCCAGATAGCATCATGCTTCTTCTGAGTCAATGGCAAACCAGACACAAAATCCATTGTCACACGTTCCCATTTCCATTCAGGTACTGCTAAAGGTTGAAGTAACCAAGTTGGAACTTGATGCTCAGCTTTCACCCTCTGACAAGTGAGACATTTAGATACAAACTCCGCTATGTCTCTTTTCATACCTAACCACCAATAATGTTACTTCAAATCTTGATACATCTTGGTACTCCCAGGGTGCATAGCAAAAACCGACTGGTGTGCCTCTTCTAAAATAATCTTTCTTAAACTAGCATCATCAGGAACACACAACCTATCTTTAAACCAAAGGCTACCATCACTTTTCACAAGAAAATCTCGGTTATCCCCGTTTTGACAATCTAACACAACTTTCTGAATTTTCTCATCAGTCAATTAAGCCTCCTTAATCTGATCCAACAACACCGGTCTCAAATGCAATTGAGCTAACAACGCACCATCATCACAAAACTCAAAACTTGCATGCAACGCTCTCAACTCAACAAGCAATGGGAGCGAATAAACAGTCAAACTTGCTAAAGACTTCCGACTCAAGGCATCAGCAATAACATTTGCCTTACCAGGATGGAAATCAACTCATAATAATTCCCATTAATTAGGTTTTAATACATTCAACCATCTAAAGTAGCTTTTATGCTATATTGGCTTAAAACTAAATTAAGAGGTTTGTTGTAGATAGATTTCTCACTTGAAAAAGTAACTAATGATTCATGTCAAAAATAAGCCAATGGTTAATTTCTCATTTGGATTTTCTAAAGAAAAATTTATTTTGAGCTTACAATATACTTAGGTCATATTAGAAAAAGAACAAACCAAATAAGCCATGATTTAAGCCAAGATAAATTAACCATAGTCAAGCAACATGCATTTGGAATAAAACCTAAGGAAAGTAACTAGGCCAATTACATGAGCTTTAGTCTTTGGGTAAAAAGACTTAGGTTCCCATAGCAAGTATATAACAAATGGTACGAGGCTATGAGTGGTTATGCCATGCTCGATCTCCATACCTTGAGTGAAAGTATGGTATCCCTTACATAACACAACACGGGTAACACGAGTGTCCTAACATACGCACACGATGCAATCTAAGATGATTCAATGGATAATATCATTATAAGAAAGAATAGAATAATATAAAGACCAACGGAATCAACTTCTCTTATCCCCAGTGCAGTCGCCACTGTGAGCGGGGATTTTTTCCCCCACTCTCGGTGGAATGGTTCTTGCGAATTCGGCACTGTTTAGGCTCGGGGCCTTAGAGAACACAGACCTAAGTTCGGAGAAAATGGAGTTGCCACCCGGATAGCCTGGGAAAAAGAAAGGGGTGGATGACTCGATTCCTAAGGAATTCCTAACCCCCTAATGGGTTTGAAAAGTTGGGTATGTGTGGGAAAGGTGAGAAATGGCCCAACACCCCACAACGCCCGGTTCATTGGAACCCGCCTCCTTTACAGGTCTTAATATTATAAAATTCTTAAATATAACAACATTATCCATATTACACATAATATTTAAAAGAAAGCACCATTATATTAAAATCAAAGCAATGTCCCAAGCAAAATAAATAAATGGACACCCATCTGAAGATAAATTAAATAAGTCAAGCATTGAACTTAAATAAATTAGAGCATATAAAATAAATCAAAGCATAATCAAATATAGAATTGAATAAGGCAAATAAAAATCTAAATTATGGCTACTGTGAGTTTTTAAAGGAATTAAAATAGATTAAGGTTTTATGTTTTAAAAGGTTGATAAAGCACTTTGATTGACTAAATTAATATTTGAATGGTGAAATCATGAATTTAGAGTTTGGGCTCTTCAAAATACTTTTAATTTGTAGTTTACGGTTACTCATCAAATTTTAGTTTCAAGCTTACTATGTAAAATTAAACATTTGTGTTTATATGGTTTTTTAAAGTTTTAAAGTATTAGGGTTTAGAACAAATTAAGGTTTAAGGTTTTAAGGAGGTTAGGGTTCATTGTTTTTGGTTTTGGAGTTGGATTAGAGTTTTAAGATTTTTGAATTTAGGGTTTCGGGTATTAATTTTAATTTTAGGATTTGGAAAGACAATTGATAATTTTATGGAGTTTTATGAAAATAAACCAACGATTTAACGTTTATAAAGCAAAAAAAAAAGATATTTTTAAGTCTTTTGGAAGGAAACAGAACACAATTTTGGGTTTTGATAATTTGGGATGCAAATCTTGATTTTGGGGTTTTGAAGAAATAAAACTAATAGCTTTAAACTTTTGGAAAATAAAGCCACGATTTAAGATTTTCAAACCTTAGAAAAAGTGAATTGAGGTTATAAAGTTTTTGAATTAAAAGAAACCAAGGGATAATTTAGCTATTAAGACAAAATAAAAGAAATTAAGAATTCAAACTTTGGTTCTTGAGTTACACCCAAAAAATTGCTTCTTGGATCAACAAAAACAAAGGCAATTGATGCCTTTAATGAATTGCTTGAATTGTTTTGCGTCTCTCTAAAAAAATCAGCTTGGTTCCACTGCTTTCCTTCATAGATTCGGTTTCAAAATCTCCAATTTCGTCCCAATTTCTGCTTCCTTTTTTTGTGTTGTTTAGTCCATTATTTATAGAAGAACTCTATGTATAATCCTAATTACTCACGGCATACAATATTCATTAAGAAAAGGAAACCGAAACCTAATTGCATTAGGTTTCGGAAATTTTGAGTCGGAAAAATTTCGCTGGCGAAAAAAACTACTGTGGAAAAATTGCGCTGGCGAAAAAAAAATTGCCACAGGAAAAATTGTTCTAGCGAAAAAGCTGCCGCAGCTGGGGCGAACAAGCCTGCGGGTCATTTCGCACGCTGACCACCCTTTTTTTTGAATTATTATATTTTATATTTTTTTGTTTATTATTATTGTCTATCCTTTTTTATTAATAAAAATTAGACACTAAAGCAAATATTATTTAATTAAGATAACAAAAATTATTTTGGACTAATTAACATGTATTGGACAACACAAAAATTATTTTGGATTAATTAAAATATATTGGACCAGACCGGGTCAAAAATTAAGGGTCTACAGTAGTGTGAAGGGTTTATCCATAGTGTCACAATGGCTCCAACTCAAAATGGCCTTCGCTTAAACCCTATCCCTATCCCTTATAGACCATGTTTTGAGCACATTAAAGATCTGTTAATCTCTCTTGGTAGATAGAATCTATTAGTGGAGATAGTTTGAATAAGCATGCATATGAGATAGACAATATTTAAACTCAATGAGACCTTTGGCCAAATAATGTGTATGTGCCTATCTGAAGTACAATAGTTCTTGCTTAAATGGAAATGATTCCCAAGTTTAGTATGGTAACTAGGGTTGTCATGTTATAGATGTGATAATTTGGAAAATCAAGTCCTGAGCTATAATGACACTGATTTGAGAAGCCAAAATATGATTTTAAGATTTAAAAAAAGTATTTTTTTTTCATATAAAGCCTTTAAGTTGAGGAAAGTATGTCGCATCATCGAACCTCAAAGGACATATTGGACAAAGTAAATGATTATTGGCAAGGTTATTAAGAAGCCACCAACTGGCGTGTTGAATTCTAATTTGAAATGGATGTATCTTTGCTGCTTGAGGCCTTCACCACTCATGTTTTCAACATTTTAAAGATAAAAGCCATAAATATGAAGCATTCTGTCATTCCGATCCAAGATCTGAACGAGCATCTAGAAGAAACCAATGAGAACACTTTAGCTGAGAACCTTGGTCTGCAAGTCAATGGAACCACTATAAGTATTATTCATACATATCATGCATACAGGAGCATATCATAATGCATTTTATTGTATTGTATTGTCTATTCTTTGTCAAAGTGAACAATAAATACTCTATGAAGCAAAGATGAAGCGGATATGGAGTCAGGGGGCATGGGATGCCCATTGCTTGAGAAAGATCCAGTCATTTTGCAAAGGAAAGAAGAAAAGCACACTTGTGCAAAAAACTAGACAACACAAACATCTATATGAGCTTGCATGGGAAAAATATTAGTTTGAGACTACACAGGGGGCAAAGTTTCTCCTTTTAATTTTTGAGTTTATGCGTGTATATAATATTTGCAGACTCACTTCAATATTTTTCCACGTAGGGGAAAAGGAGAGGATATAAATAGCTGAATTTTTTGCAAAAGGAAGAACAAAAAGATTAGAACAAGAAGAAAATTAGAAGACAAAAGATCAGTCCAGCTAGAAGAACTAAAGCCAATACAGGACAAAAGTCCAAAAGGATGAAGATCCAATTTAAAAGGTGAAGAAGTCCAAAGGATGAAGATCCAATTTAAAGGATGAAGACCCAAAGTCTAAAGGATGAAGATCCAATTTAAAGGGTGAAGACCTGAAGTCCAGAGGTTGAAGATCCAATTTAAAGGGTGAAGACTCGATCTCCAAGGATGAAGATCCAATTTCAAGAGTGAAGATCCAATCTCCAAGGATGAAGATCCAATTTCAAGGGTGAAGACCCGATCTCCAAGGATGAATATTTATTTTCAAGGGTGAAGACCCGCTACCAAGGATGAAGATCAATTTTCAAGGGTGAAGACCCAATATCAAGGATAAAGCTTCATTTTTAAAGGGTAAAAGACCTGATTTTCAATGGATAAAGATTCATTTTTGAAGAGTAAAGACCCAATTTTCAATGGATAAAGATCCATTTTAAAGGGTAAAGACTCGATATCCAATGGATAAAGATCCATTTTTGGTGGGCAAGGACCAACAATCCATTAAAGAATGGAACAGCCGGTTAAGCCTAAATTCTCAACTAATAAAAGGTTAGTCAAATTCTGTCTCTAGTCCATGTATCCAAATCCAGTTTTGGGTCAAGAATCTAAATCTAGTTTTGGGCTGAGCTATAACATCCCAACAGCTCTAGGCTTACGACTCGATCTTCTCAACTAATAAGGGACTGCTACAGTACTGCTTCCCCTCACAGTTCCACATTAGGATTTGTTTATTTGGCCCAAGTCAAGGGTCGTCTCCCTCGATACGATCCCAAGACCTCCTTAAGAGAGTCTTTTTCACTCAACGAGTACCATTTCTTCTAGTAAATAAATGTAACACCCTTATACCCTATACATATATAATACACACACCCAGTATATGTAGAATATGCATATACGGTACAAAAATGTCATGACCCGGTTTAATAAAAATTTTCACATTTCCAATTTAAAATTTCAAATAATAAATATATAAAATTAAAAAGTATATAAATATTCTTTACATGTTATAGGAACTAAAAATAAACATTTTATATGAAAATCTCTGAAAAAAATTCGCCAAAGTTTTATATGTAATTTGAACATCCCAAAATTTATCAATTACACAACCTACAAAAAGAACACTTCCAAAAAACAATAAACCACATCTTGACCTTAACTTCTCAATTTTTCCACATTTTCTCAAAACATTTATACATATTCATATATATATCCAAAACACACATATAAAAACCCATCCTACACAATTTATCCAAAAGTCTTTATAACTTGCAATACATATACTTTAAAATCATAAACATAATATACATGATTTCATAATGTACAACAACATAAAATGTATACATGATGGCAAAAGGCTTGTTCATGATGTATCCAAAATTTGCTCAATGAGCAATCTCAAATCTAAACCCGGCCCAGTCTAGAAGAACTCTCTGGCTCGACCGGATCTTCCCTGTCACCTGCACGATAAATTACAATCACGCTAAACTAAAAGCCTAGCAGTACAACTTTGATAAAAGTAAAACTTTAACACAAAGCCAATGCATAATGCATTTTCATGCTATGCCATAATGTAGTAATCCATTCAATTTAATAACATAATTTTTCATTTTTTTATAATTCACACAAACGCACGTGCGAGCATGGGCCCAATAAACTAATACATTATTCAAATTCCAGAATTACCATTTTGGCCTAAACTGGCACCAAGTGTCTAGCCCCGAAGGCAAATCATATCATGGTGATGCCAAGCGTCTACCCCAAAGGCAAATAGTGAGGATAACCTCATATGTAACATCCCAACTATGATTCAAGGGCTACGCCCAACCTAGCTTCAAGGGACTGTTACATCCTAGGCATGCCACCAAACACAGAACTCTGAAAATTGAATAACATACTAGATACACAATTATTTCATATGTCCCATTCTCAATTCCTTTCTCATATTCCATTTTTCTCATTCATATCAATGTTATTTCATTTCATCACATCACAGGGTATTTCATAATAAAATCACATTTCATACAATTTAGCCATTTATAATGGCTTTTCAAAATGATTATAATGCATACACTTCAACTCACATGCCATAACACAATGCATATGGATTTTCAAATGATCAAGTAGTTTAACACATTTTCCATTTAAAATGTGTTAAGCCAAAATTAAATGTAAGTACTTTAAAACTATCAAAACATGTACTTACCTCACTAAGCACTTAAATGCAAGCTTAAAATCTCCCACCAACCTTCACTTCCAAATTGCTCTTCAACACTAGGATTGAGAAATTCATTTCTCCTTAATGCCTAAACATAATGTGATTAAATACAATCATTTAATATCACATTTTAAGGCATTTCCAACATTAAACCCTAATTAAACATCACTCCTACAAATTTCAAAAATTTAGCCTTTCCTTACTTTAACATTAGAATTCCATTCTATTCCATCTAAATTAGTGTTCTAAGTTTATTTATATTATTAAAAAAATATTTTAACATGTTTCATTCATACACATTACTTAAATACTCACTCTTATTCAAAACCCTAAACTGGCATAACCTTCACCAATGAAGGTTTTTCATTCTAACCTATTCTAATTATTAATCTAAGCTTATTTCCTTCACTAATACCATGAATTAACATGATTTAAACATTAAAATTCAACAATTCACCATTCTTTAAAAATTGTCTTTCCAAAACCCTAAACTCAACACTACCTCATCCAAACTCTAACCAAACTTAACCAAATCTACCATTTGACTTTAAAATCCTTGTTTATGCATCAAAACAACATATTTGGATTCAATTTGCATAATTAAAACACATGATTCCAAGAATCCAAATTTTTCATAATCCTAAATTCTCTCTCTTCACTTAACTCATCCCAAACTTAATCCTTTCTTCCATTTAACTTGAAAATCATTAATAATTAATCAAAATAGCTTCATTCATACCCAATTAAACAATTAAATCATGCTAATAGAAAATCTCAAAATCCACATATTCATAGTTTCATAGAAAATCAAAAATTAAGAAAAGAAGCTTACTAACCTATTGGAAATCCACCAAAACTTCAATTAATTCTTGAAAATTCTTGTTAAAATGAGTGTTTGGATGAAAATAAATCACTCCCATGGCCACGCAATTTTGTTTTTTTTTGAAGAAGAAGAAGACTAATTTTAATTTTCTCTTTCTTTCCACTTAAAAAAAATATGACCATATATAAATATTATTTTACTTTAATAAATAATTAATTGTTTAATTATTTTAAAACCCCAAATTACCTCTTCCAACCAAAATTAATTTATTTTTAATTTATTTGAATAATTTTAAGTTTATAAGTTATAATTATCATTTTGCCCTTAGACTTTTGACTTTTCTTTTAAAAGAGTTGACTAATGTATATGTTAAGTATATGTTATGTATATTTCACATATACATTCTACTTTTTCACTTAGAATCCTTTCTTTTTCCATTTAAATTATTTATTTAAAATATTTAAATTTAAATTTATTTTATTTTATTTAATTACAAAAATATTAGGGATGTTACAATTCTCTCCCCCTAAAGAAAAATTTCGTCCGTGAAATTACCTGCTATCAACTCTGGAGCAACTGGGAAAACTGACTCCGCATTATCTACTCACTCTCCTATGTCGCCTCCTTAGTGGCATGATTCCTCCAAAGGACTTTCACAAGTGGCACCTTCTTGTTCCTTAACTCTTTTACCTCTCGCGCCAATATCGCCATTTGTTCTTCCTCGCAAGTCAAATCTAGGCTCACCTCAATAGACTCCACTGATAGGATATGAGATGGGTCTGACCTTTACCTTCAAAGCATAGAGATAAGGAAGACATTATGTATTAGATCTAACTCAGGCAGCACAGCCAATCTGCAAGCCACTGGACCAACTATCTCCAGAATCTCATATGGTCCTATGAAATGAGGACTCAACTTTCCTTTGCGACCGAATCTCAAAATCTTCTTCCATGGAGACACCTTTAGAAACACTTTTTTTCCCACACTGAACTCTATATCTTTCCTCTTCAAATCTGTATAGGATTTCTATCAGTCAGAAGCTGCTTTCAGCCGACCCCGAATCAATTTCACTTTCTCTTATGTTTCTTTAATCAAATAAGGACCGACCAATTACCTTCTCCAATCTCATCCCATCACAAAGGTATCCTGCATCTCCTGCCATACAAGGAGTCAAAAGGTTCCATCCCAATACTGGACTGATGACTATCGTTATACACAAACTCAATTAGTGGTAAGAATCTATCCCAGCTCCCAGTGAAATCAATGATACAACTCCTCAGCATATCCTCTAAAATCTGTATCACTATCTCTGACTGCCCATCTGTCTAATGATGAAAAGCAGTACTAAAATGTAACCGAGAACCCAATGCATCCTGCATACCCCTCCAAAACCTCAATGTAAACTGAGGATCTCAGTCTGACACTAAAGAAACTGAGACACCATGTAACCTCACTATCTAATTGATATACAACTCAACCAATTTCTCAAGTGAGTAATCCATTCGAACTGGAAGAAAATGAGCTATCTTTGTCATCCGATCAACTATCACCCAGATTGCATCATACTTCTTCTAGGTCAAAGGCAGTCCAGTCATAAAATCCATCATCACTTGCTCCCATTTCCACTTCGGTACTGATAATGCCTAGAGCAACCCTGAAGGAACTTGGTGCTCAGCCTTCATTTTCTAGCAAGTGAGACATTTGGATGCAAACTCTGCTATGTCCCTCTTCATACCTAACCACCAATAATATTGTTTCAAATCTTGATACATTTCGGTACTACCGGGGTGCATAGCATAAACTGACTGATGTGCTTCCTCTAATATCATCCTCTTCAATCCTACATCATTAGGGATGCACAACCTATCTCTATACCATAGACTGCCATCACCTCTCACATGATAGTCTCGACTCTCCCCATTTTGGCAATCTGATGCAATCTTCTAGATCTTCTCATCTGCCAATTGGGCTTCCCTAACCTGATCCAATAACACTGGCCTCAATTGCAACTGAGCCATCAATGCACCATCATCACAAGACTCAAATCTGGCATGCAACACTCTCAAATTAACAAGCAACGAGAGTGAATAAGCAATCAAACTTGCCAAAGACTTTTGACTCAAGGCATCAGCAATAACATTTGCCTTACCAAGATGATAATCAATCAAACTGTCATAGTCTTTAATCAACTCCAACAATTATCTCTGCCAAAGATTCAGCTCTCTCTGAACACCCATATAATTCAAACTCTTATGATCAGTATAAATGAAGCATTTCTCCCCATATAAGTAATGTCACCAAATCTTCAAGGCAAAAACTATAGCTGCTAATTCCAAATCATACGTCGGGTAATTCAACTCATGCAGCTTCAACTATCAAGAGGCATAAGCAATGACTCTATCCTCCTACATCAGAACACAACCTAAACCACTATGTGACGCATCACTGTAAATCACATAAGGTTTACCTTCCACAGGCAAGGTAAGAACAGGAGCCTGAGTCAACATCTCCCTCAGTTGCTAAAAACTCACCTGACACCAATCTATCCACATAAATCTAACTTCTTTTTGAAGTAATCTTGTGAGTATTGTAGCTATCATAGAAAAACCATTCACGAACCGACAATAATAGCCTGCCAAACCCAAAAAACTTCTAACCTCTGTCACAGTCTTCGGTGGACCCCAATTCAAGATAGCCTCAACTTTACTGGGATCAACTCTAATACCCTTTGCTGACACCACATGACCGACAAAAGCCACCTGATCAAGCCAGAACTCACACTTAGATAGCTTGGCATACAACTGCTTCTCTCTCAGAGTCTGCAATATAATCTGCAAATGCTTGTCATGATCCTCCTCATTACGTGAATACACCAAAATATCATCAATGAAAACCACCACAAACTGATCTAGATAAGGTCTGAATACCATGTTCATCAAATTCATAAATGCTGCTGGTGCATTCGTCAATCCAAAAAGCATCACCAAGAACTCATAATGCCCATGCCTCGTGCAAAAAGCTGTCTTAGGTACATCTTCACATCTGACTCTTAACTAATGGTACCCTGATCTCAAGTCAATCTTAGAGAATACTGCTGCTCTTTTCAACTGATCAAAGAGATCATCTATCCGAGGTAATGGTTACTTGTTCTTGATGGTAACCATATTCAACTGTCGGTAATCAATACACAATCTTAAGCTACCATCCCTCTTATTCACAAATGAAACGGATGCTCCCCACGGGGACACACTAGGGCAAACGAACCATTTATCCAACAACTCCTGCAACTTCACCTTTAACTTTCTCAACTCAGCAGGTTCCATACGATAAGGAGTAATAGAGATAGGAGTGGTACCATGCAACAAATCGATACCAAACTCAACCTCTCTCTCAGGAGGTATCCTTGGCAACTCCTCAGGAAAAATATCTGGAAACTCGGTAACTGTGGATATACTATCAAGATGGGAACCCACTACTCTGGTATCTACTACATGAGCAAGATATGCCTCACATCCCTTCCTAATCATCCTCCCCACTGAAACAGCTGAAACAAACATGGATGGAATATGTCTCTGTTCACTAGATACCATCACATTTCTACCATCAAGTGTTCTTAGGGTAACACATTTTCGCTGACAGTCTACCATAGCCCCATGCCTAGATAACCAATGCCTAAAATCAAATCATACTCCCTAAAAGGCATCTCAATCAGGTCACTGAGGAATTTCTCATCCTGAACCACAATCAAACTATCTCGGTGCACCCTGCTAACCACAACACTATGCCCTAAAGGATTTGTCACCAAAACATCAAATCCTAGGGACTCTGAATGTAAATCACTCATAGGCAAGATGGATGCACTAATGTATGAATGAGTCAACCCATGGTCTATCAAAGCAAGAACTGAAGTACCAAATAACAAAAATATACCAACAGTAAAGGCTGAAGCATCTGGTTGCCTCTGCATCACATATACCTGCTGCGATGGCCTTGCCTCATCTAGTCTACTACCTATTGTAGAACCTCCTCTCTGACCAGACCATGTCTGACCCCTCTGCTAAAACCCGCCGTATCTATTTGTCTATCATCTGGTGGCTCTAAGCAATCTCTGAAGAAATGATCTGATGACCCAAATCTATAACACACTGCTGGTGCACCTATCCTCCAGCAAGAACCTCCATGTATCCTGCCATAATGAACACAGGTAGGTGGAGCAGGACTCTGAGTCACTGGGGTCGAGGCACTAGTCACTAATGCTACAGGTCTTTGTCTCTGCCTCTACTACTGTGATGACCTGCCAGGCTACCTCTGGCTCCTACTGAACCTCTGAGGATATCCCCCCTCGACCTCTCTTCACCGATGAAGACTATGCCTCACCTTTAGGGTCTCCTAACTCTACTCTCCTCCACTTTGGCAGCTGCTGCAAGCCCTGTGCCCTCTCTACACTTCTGGTAGCTACAACCAACTGGGAAAAATCCTAATACTGGGAGCCTTCCATTAAGCACATAATAGATGGTCTCAACCTCTCCTCAAACCTCTGGCATCGGTCAATCTCATCAGAAATGATAGCACCAGCATACTGACTTAGCCGGGTAAACTCTATCTCATATTCCGACACTGTCTTAGTATCCTGCCTCAAACTCAAGAACTCTATCTTCATTGCATCCTTATACTCCCTCGGAGTATATTTCTGCATGAACTCCCATAGGAAATCATCATAGGTCAGGACTGGTGGATCATCCAGAGCATGTTGAACCATCTTCCACCAATTATGCGCATTCCTCTATAGAAGAGATATGTTATAATCAAACCTCTCTTTCAGACTAGCCTGCAACTGAATGAACACTCTCTAGACCCTGTCTAGCCACTGCTCTGCTACAGTAGGATCTGTAGTACCAATAAAGTCCTCAACTTCACACTTCCTCAGCTTATCAAATTTCCTCGTTAGCAACTACAGTTGCGGCTGCGGTGGTGGCGATTGCTGTACTGGAGCCTACCTCAACAGCTCCACCATATGTCGTACCTAGCCCGGCGGAATCTCATCAACTGCTGGTCTCTCTGGCACAGGAGCAGGTGCCCCTTCAGCAATCTCAGCTCTAGCTCCATCTCTACCCTCACCAGGAGCCACACTCACAGTACTACCCTCAGCAGATTGATGCATCTAAGATGCCATAACTACCTATATCTGCAAACACAGTAGAAATTGACACATCAGAGATCAGAAATTGCCCGTTCTAATGCATGTATCATATTTAAAAACCATTTTTAAAAATCTCCAATTTCTTTTTCTTACAACCCACCTAGGTCGAGAACCTCAAGCCTAGGCTCTGATGCTAAAATAAATGTAACACCCTTATATCCTATACACGTATAATACACACACCCAGTATATGTAGAATATGCATATACGGTACAAAAATGTCACAACCTGGTTTAATAAAAATTTTCACATTTCTGATTTATAATTTCAAATATAGAATATATAAAATTAAATAGTATATAAATATTCTTTACTTGTTATATGAACTCAAAATAAACATTTTATATGAAAATCTCTGAAAATAATTCGCCAGAGTTTTGTATGTAATTTGAACATCCCAAAATTTATCGATTACACAACATGCAAAAGGAACACTTCCAATAAACAATAAACCACATCTTCACCTTAGCTTCTCAATTTTTCCACATTTTCTCAAAACATTTATACATATTCATATATATATATATATATATATATATCCAAAACACACATATAAAAACCCATCCTACACAATTTATCCAAAAGTCTTTATAACTTACAATACATATACTTTAAAATCATAAACATAAGATACATGATTTCATAATGTACAAAAACATAAAATGTATGCATGATGGCAAAAGGCTTGTTCTTGATGTATCCAAAGTTGCTCAATGAGCAATCTCAAATCTAGAGCCTTCCCAGTCTAGAAGAACTCTCCGGCTCAACCGGATCTCTCCTGTCACCTACGCAACAAATTACATTCGCGCTAAACTAAAAGCCTAGTAGTACAACTTTGATAAAAGTAAAACTTTAACACAATGCCAATACATAATGCATTTGCATGCTATGCCACAATGCAGTATTCCATTTAATTTAATAACATAATATTTCATTTGTTTATGATTCACACAAACACACATACGAGCATGGCCCCAATAAACTAATACATTATTCAAATTTCAGAGTTACCATTTTGGTCTAAATTGACACCAAGTGTCTAGCTCCGAAGGCAAATCATATCATTGTGATGCCAAGCGTCTAGCCCAAAAGAAAAATAGTGAGGATAACCTCATATGTAACATCCCAACTAGGCTTCAAGGGCTACGCCCAACCCAGCTTCAAGGGACTGTTACATACTAGGCATGCCGCCAAACACAGAACTCTGAAAATTGAATAACATACTAGACACACAATTATTTCATATGTCCCATTCTCAATTCCTTTCTCATATTCAATTTTTCTCATTCATATCAATGTTATTTCATTTTATCACATCACAGGGTATATCATAATAAAATAACATTTCATACAATTTAGCCATTTACAATGGCTTTTCACAATATTTATAATGCATACACATCAACTCACATGCCATAACACAATGTATATGGATTTTTAAATGATCAAGTAGCTTAACACATTTTCCATTTAAAATGTGTTAAGCCAAAATTAAATGCAGGTACTTTAAAACTATTGAAGCATGTACTTACCTCACTAAGCACTTAAATGCAAGCTTAAAATCTCCCACCAACCTTCACTTCCAAATTACTCTTCAACACTAGGATTGAGAAATTCACTTCTCCTTAATGCCTATACATAATGTGATTAAATACAATCATTTAATATCACATTTTAAGGCATTTCCAACATTAAACCCTAATTAAACATCACTCCTACAAATTTCAAAAATTTAGCCTTCCCTTACTTTAACATTAGAATTCCATTCTATTCCATTTAAATTAGTGTTTTAAGTTTATTTATATTATTAAAAACATATTTTAACATGTTTCATTCATACACATTACTTAAATACTCACTCTTATTCAAAACCCTAAAATGGCATAACCTTCACCAATGAAGGTTTTTCATTCTAACCTATTCCAATTATTAATCTAAGCTTATTTCCTTCACTAATACCATGAATTAACATGATTTAAAAATTAAAATTCAACAATTCACCATTCTTTAAAAATTCTCTTTCCAAAACCCTAAACTCAACACTACCTCATCCAAACTCTAACCAAACTTAACCAAATCTACCATTTGACTTAAAAAATCCTTGTTTATGCATTAAAACAACACATTTGGAATCAATTTGCACAGTTAAAACATATGATTCCAAGAATTCAAATTTTTCATAATCCTAAATTCTATCTCTTCACCCAACTCATCCTAAACTTAACCTTTTCTTCCATTTAACTTGAAAATCATTAATAATTAATCAAAATAGCTTCATTCATACCCAATTAAACAATTAAATCTTGCTAAGGGAAAATCTCAAAATACACATATTCATTGTTTCATTGAAAATCAAAAATTAAGAAAAGAAGCTTACTAACCTATTGGAAATCCACCAAAAACTTCAATTAATTCTTGTCAAAATGAGTATTTGGATGAAGAAAAATCACTCCCATGGCCGTGGAATTTTATTTTATTTTTTTGAAGAAGAAGACTAATTTTAATTTTCTCTTTCTTTCCACTTAAAAAAAATATGACCATATATAAATATTATTTTATTTTAATAAATAAATAAATATTTATTTATTTATTTTAAAACCCTAAATTACCTCTTCTAACCAAAAATAATTTATTTTTAATTTATTTAAATAATTTTAAGTTTATAAAGTATAATTACCATTTTACCCTTAGACTTTTGACTTTTCTTTTAAAAGAGTTGACTAATGTATATGTTATGTATATGTTAGGTATATTTCACATATACATTCTACTTTTTCACTTTGAATCCTTTCTTTTTCCATTCACATTATTTATTTAACTTATTTAAATTTAAATTTATTTTATTTTATTTTATTCAAAAAATATTAGGGATGTTACATGAGCACCCAAAATCCAGTTTCGGGTCGAGCACCTAAAATTCAGTTTCGGGTTGAGCACCTAAAATCCAGTTATGGGGCGAGCACCTAAAATCCAGTATTGGATCGAGCACCAAAATTCAGTTTAGGATCGAGCATCTAAATCCAGTTTTGGATCGAGAATCCAAAATCTAGTTTAGGATCGAGCATCCAAATATAGTTTCGGATCGAGAACCTAAAATTCAATCTCAGGTCGAGAACCCAAGTCTAGTCTCCGGTCGAGAATCCAAAATTCAGTCTTGGGTTGAGAACCCAAAATCTAGTTTAGGGTCGAAAACCAAAAAATTCATACTCGGGTCCAAGTACCCAAATCAAATCATTTTCAGGTCCAGAACTCACCTGGGTCCAAAACCCAAATCATTTTCGAGTCCAAAACTCATTCTGGGTCTAGAATCCAAATCTTTTTCGAGTCCAGAAGACATTTTGGGTCCAGAATCCAAATATTTTTGGAGTTCAAAACTCATTTCAGGTCCAAAACCCAAACCAACTTCAACCTCGTGTCGAGAACCTGTACTTATCCATATCAGCTCAAAATCATATTGATTTTCACACTCTTCTACTGAAGTCTCAGATCGTTCAAGCAGGAGGCAAACTGTAGACTCTTATTTTTTGACCAAGTCTAGTCCAAAACCTATTAAAAGGCGATTAAGTGAAATATGAATATTTAAAATAGTCCAAAATAATTTTTATAATATTTATTATTTATTTTAGTAATAATAATTATTTATTTTAACAATATAATAAAAAGAAATTATAAATATTTATTTATAATATAATATTTATTTTTAATAAAGAATAAAATAATAAAAAATAAAAAAATTGGATGAATTGGCGAACGACACGGGGCAGCGGCTACATGGCAAGTAATTTGCCGTAGGCTGAGAGGCCTTGGTCTGCGGCGAGTTGTGAGCCCAGCTCGCCCAGTTCGGCCTTGCCCAACACTCACAAGTTGCCTCTCAATAGCTCGTAGTGTGCCTCACAGCATCCTACAGATCGCAGCAGCCCGCAGCTCGCAACACAACAGCCTGTGAGCAGGGATTTTTGCCTCCACTCTCGGTGGAATGGTTCTTGCGACTTTGGCACTATTTAGGCTCGGGAACTTAGAGAACACAGACCTAAGTCCGAAGAAAATGGAGTCGCCACCCGGATGGGCAGGGAAAAAGAAAGGGGTGGATGACTCGATTCCTAAGGAATCCCCAACCCCCTAATGGGTTCAGAAATTTGGGTACGTGTGGGGAAGGTAAGAAATGGCCCAGCACCCCCACAACACCCGGTTCATTAGAACCGGCCTCCTTTACAGGTCTTAATATTATAAAATTCTTAAATATAATAACATTATCCATATTACACACAATAATTAAAAGAAAGCATCATTATATTGAAAATCAAAACAATGTCCAAACAAAAAAATTAAATGGACACCCATCCAAGGATGGAAACATGTCCTTACATCCCATGCCTAAATAGGACACCCACCGAAAAGTAGAAACATGTCCTTTACAATGGTTCTAAAATAGAAAAACAATTTAAATTACATGATATTTAACTAATGAGGTACCCACCAAGTGGAAACATACCTCTTACAACATTTGGAAATCTAAATAAATTGATAAAAGTAAATATCCATTCATCATAAATAAATCATTCATCAAAGGTATTAAACATCAATAAAAAGTAAACATCCATCCATGATAAATTAAATTAACCAAGCATTGAACTTAAATAAATTAAAGCATATAAAATAAATCAAAGCATAATCAAATATAGAATTGAATAAGGCAAATAAAAATCTAAATTATGGCGACTGTGAGTTTTTAAAGGAATTAAAATAGATTAAGGTTTTATGTTTTAAAAGGTTGATAAAGCTCTTTGATTTACTAAATTAATATTTGAATGGTGAAATAATGAAACTAGGGTTTGGACACTTTAAAATATTTAGATTTGTGATTTACAGTTAATGAATTGTTATTTTAAGCCTACTGTGTAAAATTAAACACTTGTGCTTGTATGGTTTTTAAGGTTTTTAAAGGATTTAGGGTTTTAAAAAAATAAGGTTTAAGGTTTTAAAAGGGTTAGGGTTCACTGTTTTAGGTTTGGAAATTGCACTAGGTTTAGTGTTTTAGAATTAGGGTTTCGGTGAATGCTTAAGTTTTTTAGAATTTGGAAAAAAAGAGCAATTGATAATTTTATGAAAGTAAACAAATGATTTAAGGTTTATAAAGGCAAAAAAGTTGTTTTTAAGTCTTTTGGAAAGAAACAGAACACAATTTTAGGTTTTGATAATTTGGAATGCAAATCTTGGTTTTGGGGTTTTGAAGAAATAAAACTAATATCTTTAAACTTTTTAGAAAATAAAGCAACGATTTAAGATTTTCATGCTTTAGGAAAGGTGAATTGAGGTCATTAGGTTTTTAAATTAAAAGGAACAATTGTATGATCTAGCTACTGTGACAAAATAAAAGAAATTAATAATTCAAACCTTATTTTGTAAGTTTCACCAAAAATTGCTTCTTGGATGAACAAGGTCAAAGACAAGCTTTTTGCCTTTAAATTGCTTGAATTACTTTTCTGCTCTCTCAAAAAATCAGCTTGGTTCCACTGCTTTCCTTCACAGATTCGGATTCAAACTCTCCCAAGTTTCTGTCCAATTTTCTCCCTTATTTCCTGATTGTTTTTCTCCCCCCGATTTCTTCCTTATTTATAGAAGAATTCTATGTATAATCCTAGTTACTCACGGCATACAATATTGAATAAGAAAAGGAAACCGAAACTTAATTGTATTAGGTTTCAGAAAATCTGCGTCGGAAAATTTCGTTGGCGAAAAAAAACTACTGCGGAAAAATTGTGCTGGCGAAAAAAAATTGCTGCAGGAAAAATTATGCTGGCAAAAAAGCTGTCGCAGCCAGCGGGCCATTTCGCCGCAGCCGACCCCCTTCCCTTTTTTTCATTTTTATTGTTTATTATTTTTATTTTTTATTTTTTATTAATAAAAATTAGATAGTAAAGCAAAAATTATTTAATTAAAATAACAAAAATTATTTTGGACTAATTAAAATATATTGGACAACACAAAAAATTATTTTGCACTAGCTAAAATATATTGGATCGGACTGGGTAAAAAATTAAGAGTCTACAGTTTGCCCCTTGCTTGAATGATCTGAGACGTTAGTGAAAGAGAGTGAAAAGCAATAAGACTTAATTTTTGAGATGGTTGATGTTTTGGGTTTTGGACCTGAGAGATTTGGATACTCGATTCCAAATTAGACTTGGATACTCGATTCTAAATTGGATTTGGATACTCGATCCTAAATTGGATTTGGATACTCTATCCTAACTGAATTCGGATACTCGATCCTAAACTGGATTTGGATACTTGATCCTAACTGGATTTGGATACTCGATCCTAAATTGGATTGTGATACTCGATCCTAAACTGGATTGGGATACTCAATCCTAAATTGGGTTCGGATACTCGATCCTAAACTTGTTTTGGATACTCGATCCTAACAGAATTTGGATACTCGATCCTAAACTAGATTTGGATACTCGATCCTAAACTGGATTTGGATACTCGATCCTAAATTGGATTGGGATACTCGATCCTAACTGGATTTGGATACTCGATCCTAAACTGGATTCGGATACTCGATCCTAACTGAATTTGGTTTGGGTACTTGGTCCCGAGCTTGAATTGGATTTGGGTACTTTTACCCGAGACTGAGTTTCACTAACCTTTTATCAATTGAGAAGTCTGACTGCTTCGGCTATTCTATGTATTGTGGTTTTTTCACCATCAAAATGGATCTTCATCATTGGACCTTCCTTCTTTGAGATCGGGTCTTCACCCTTGAAATTGGATCTTTATCCTTTAAATTGGGTCTTCTCCCTGACTTCAGCTCTTTTAGCTGGAATGATCTTTTGTCTTTTGCATCTTCATTCTTTTGAGAGTTCTAATGTTCCATTCTTTTGTTCTTCCTTTTTGCAAAAATTTAGCTATTTTTAATTGGACCTTGTATCCTCTCCTTACCCCCTGCATGGTGAAATACAAGTAAGTTTGAAAATATTCAGTATAAAAAATTGCAAAGGAGAAACTTTGCCCCCTGTGTAGGCTCAAGCCAAAGATTTTTCCATGCAAGCTTTGATTGACATTTGTATTTTGTCTTGTTCTTCGCATAAGCACGTATTTCTTCTCTTTGCAAAATTACTGGAGCTTTCTCAAGCAATGGGCTTTCCATGCCCCCCTAATTTGACATCTTCTTTTGATTCTTTACTTCGCAGGGTGTTTGCTGTTCACTTTGACAAGGAATAGACAACACAAGACAAGAAAGTGTGATGTGATATGATCATGTATGCATGATATTCATGATAATACTCACAGTGGTTTCATTGACTCACAGACCTAGCTGATCAGCAGAAGTATTCTCATTGAATCCTTTTCAATGCTCGTTCAAGTCTTGCATTGGAATGATAGAAAGCTTTGCATTTGTGGCTTTTATCTTCAAGATGTTGAAAGTATGAATAATGAAGACCCTAAGCAGCAGAGTCTAGGATTCATCTATTTCAAACTATGTCTCAGCATGTCAGTTGAAAGCTTCTTCATGACCTTGCCAATAATCATTTCCTTTGCCCAATGTGTCCTTTGGAGGTTTGACAGTTCAACATACTCCCCTTAGCTTGAAGGCTTCGTATGACAAAATATATATATATATATATTTTGAATTTTAATTTTGAAATCAAATGTTGGCTTTGCCAAATTAATGTCAATGCACCTTAGGACTTGATTTTTCCAAATTAACATATCTATAACATGACAACCCTAGTTACCGTACTAAACTGGGGAATCATTTCTATTTAAGCAAGAATTGTTGCACTTCAGATAGACACATACACATTAATCGACCAAAGGTCTCATTTGAGTTTAAATATTGTCTATCTCATATGCATGCTTATTCAAACTATCTCCACTAATAGATCTACCTATCAAGAGAGACCAATAGGTCTTTGATAGGCTTGAAATGGGGTCTATAAGAGACATGGGTTTAAGTGAAGGCCATTTTGAGTGGGAGCCGATGTGACACAATGGACAAACCTTCACACTATAAATTTCTTGTTTGAATTTTAGGCAGCTTGGAGGCAATCTTGATAAACTCCAAATTCCTTCTATCTTCTTGGCATTAATATGGATCTTGATTATGACAGTCTTTGCCCTTGCAAAAAGTTTAAGACCCAAATTCATTTCTTTTCTTCTTTTTCCTTTTCTTTCATCTTTATTTTTCTTACTCTTCCCTCTTCTTTCTCTTTCCTTACTCTTCCCTTTCTTTGAGTGTTTTATCATTTTGTCCTTCTTCCTTGTAGGACTGTCAAGTACAGAACTTTCAAGAACTGAATGGTTTTTCTCCTTTTCCTTTGATTTTTATTGAATCTTTGATTGGATTGGACCAATTCAAGTCAAAATTTCCTTATAAACCAAATGGAAACCTTTTGCTGCTTTAGGTAAAAGAGAAATCAATTGGCTTTTTGAATAGCCTTTTTAGGTTTTATCTTTTTTCTTTTCTTTCTCTTTTTCTCTTTTTTTCTTCTTCTTCTTTTTTTCTTTTTCCTTCTTTTTCTTCTTTTCTTCTTTTGTTTTGTTTTGTTTTAATTTTTTTGTTTGGTTCTAGCTCTAAAAGAGTTGTCTTGTTTGTACTAACTTGGGCTTCCAATAATGGATGAGTGGAGTAACATAAATCTTCTTTAACAGGGATAAATCATTTGTTACTGCGATGTTGATGTTGTCTTGATATATTGGAGATATTAAGGGAACTTCAACTGCCCTTATGGTCTTGAAAACTTTAAATACCATTTTGGTCTTGAAAACATCAACTACCCTTATGGTTTTGAGAACTTCAACTATCTTCATGGACTTGAGAACTTCAACTTCTTCATGGTCTTGAGAACTTTAACTATCCTCAAGATCTTGACTAATCATTGCTTTCTTTGATCTTCTTGCCTCTTTATCTTAGTGATCATAAGACTTGTCAAGAGTATCACAATAGCTCAAGGTAGATTATTGGGGTTATATGCCAATAAAAAGAAAGCTAAAATTTTATGAAGGCTCAAAGGGACAACTAGGGATTGATATTTAATAAGGTGGATACTAGTTGTTGGCTAACCAAACAATGCCTAGATCATTTCTCTCTTAAATAAGTAAAGTTCAATTTTGCCTCGAAAGCTTGTCAAAGCATGTTCTAAGACTGACTAGGACCTAGACAAAGGTAATTATGCAGGAGCCCTCTCTAAGTAAGCATACACAACTCAATGCTATAGAGCAATTCGCTCACCTAGTAAAGCCATTCCAGTCGTGATGCATAAATATATTAATTCATGAATTATCAAGCTAGATTCCTCATTGGTTGAGCACCAAAATGAACAAAGACCAACAAAAATTTTGATGAAAGTAATTTATTAAAGCAACTTTAAATTTGAAAAACACAAAAGTTCCAATTAAATATTAAAGAAAGCAAAATTGAAAAGCAACATTCAAGCTGAGGAAAGTTTGTTGAGTTTAAGCTTCTTTTCCCTTCACATCTTCAATATTTCCATCTTGAAAGGATGATAAAACAAAATCTTCTTCCAATCCTTTTCCCACCATAAAGGTTGCTGGTGGTGGTACTCTTCCAAATTTAGGCAAAGGGTTGTTCTTAGTATTAGGCTTATCTGGCTCTGGTAGCTTGCCACTATCAATCAAATCTTGGATCTCATGCCTTAAACGAGCACATTTATCTGTTTCATGCCCTCGCATTTGATGAATTTGACAGAAGGCCTCAGCATTGAAGTTTGATGGCAGTGGATTATGTAGTGGTCGAGGAGCTAACAGTAGCAACATCCCTTTCTTTTGCAGCTTGCTAAAAACCCAAGATAGAGGTTTCCCCTATTCTGAGAATTGTCTTTTATTTCCTTGACCCGTCGCATTAACATCAACTTCTTTTTGCGTGCTTTGATTTCTAGACTGGTAATTCCCTTTCTCATTCCTTTTTATTGAAAAGCGATTCTTCTCCCTTTCCCACTCTTTAATTTGCAGACCAGCTTGGAGAAGATCTTTGAAATCCCTTATAATGGTGTAAGACATCCTTTCATGGAGATTGGGCAGGACACCTCTCATGATCATCCTTATTTGATCAGATTCATCGGACCTCTTCTTGAGCAAAGCAGCCTTATTTCTCCACCTTTTCACATAGTCCACAAAATTCTCATTTGGCCTTTGTCTAATGGACTCAACTTCCATTAAAGTAACTTCCAACTCGACATTATACCCATATTGCTGGATGAAGGCCTTGTATAGCAAATCCCAACTCTTTTGTGTTCCTTCATCTAAGGTATTGAACCAATTTTGGACAACAGGGTCTAATGAGAGCATAAAGTACCTTAGAGTTTGAGCCTTGGTAGCTTGTGCAGACTGCATAGCAGTGATATACTGCTTCACATAGAGATGAGGATTTCTGGTTCCATCATACTTCGCAAAAGATGGCATCTTGAACTTGTACGAGACTTCTTCATCTAGCTCAAATAATTTGTCGACTTCGGACATTTCTTCAGTTTTCAGCTTCTTCTCAAATTTCTTTTCTAAATTAGCAATCATCTTCTCAACATCAGATGTCTCAGTCTTTTCAATAGTTGCCTTCTCAACAACCTTCGGCTCCTTTTCTTCTCTTGAGCTTCTTGGTAGTATTGAGCCCAATCATCATCATCATTGATGACCACCTTTTCATCATCAAAAACTACATCACCAACTTTAGCCTTCCCCTTGACTTTTGGCTTCTTAGTGCTAGCAGATGCCTCGGCATGATTTTCTAAGATTGCAGTCAATTGGTTCTTCATGGTCTCAGCTAGGACCTCTTTTATTTCTTCTAACTTGGCGTTGAGGGCCTCATCCACCATCCTTTAAATTTGTTTGGGCTCCATTGTTTTTGGTGAGCAAGTGATTGAGTCGTTGCTAGATACTTCATCTCCAGCATAGGTCAGATTGTTGTAAGCTTTTGAACTATCATAATGCAGGGCTGTGAGCCAGAAAGGATCAATGACATGAGATGCAAATGTATGCATAAACAATTAACAAACAAGGACAAATAGGACGTTCCTTCCAACCTTATAAC
Source organism: Garcia nutans (assembly GCA_947685225.1). Taxonomy (NCBI): domain Eukaryota; kingdom Viridiplantae; phylum Streptophyta; class Magnoliopsida; order Malpighiales; family Euphorbiaceae; genus Garcia; species Garcia nutans. The sequence goes on from CANTUV010000031.1 coordinate 61,724,588, forward strand.
ATCCACACATGAATGGCAAGTATCTTTCCTTAGGTATATGGTTGACAAAATACCAACATGGGGTACCTTGCTTTTGAATATTTCCCTCGGATGTTTCAACCAATAGTTATATTTTTGAAAATGGAAATCCATTCATGGTAATTCCCATTAATTAGGTTTTAGTCCATTCAACCAACTAAAGTAGCTTTTATGCTATATTGGATTAAAATGAAATTAAGAGGTTTATTATAAATAGATTTCTCACTTGAAAAAGGTAACTAATGGTTCATGCCAAAAACAAGCCCATGATTAATTACTCTTAGTATAAACTAGGCTCACAATTGGTTTTTAGAATTTCATAATTGACCTAAATATTTTTGCAAGCTCTTTGAGAATAATTCTATTTCTAAGCCCATTGTAAAAAGATTTTAGAAAATATGGATTTTGGGCTTAGTATTTGGGCCATGAGCAAAAGAGTTTTTAGAAAAGTCTTATGTCCAAAGACCATCTTGAAAAGTTTTGAAAATAGCTTTGGTCTTTTGGATTTAGAGAAAAGTTTATTTTGAGCTTAGAATGTACTTAGGTCATATTAGAAAAAGAGACAACCAAATAAGCCATGATTTAAGCCAAGACAAATTAATCATAGTCAAACAACTTGCATTTGGGGTAAAACCTAAGGAAAATAACTAGGCCAATTACATGAGCTTTAGTCTTTAGGTAAAAAGGCTTATGTTCCCATAGCAAGTATATACCAAAGGGTACGAGGCTATGAGTGGTTATGCCATGCTCGATCTCCATACCTTGAGTGAAAGTATGGTATCCCTTATATAACATAACACGGGTAACACGGGCGTCCTAACTCACACACACAATGCAATCTAATATGATGCAATAGATAATATCATTATAAGAAAGAATAGAATAATATAAAGACCAACAGAATCAACTTCTCTTATCCCTAGTGGAGTCACCACTGTGAGCGGGGATTTTTGCCCCCACTCTCGGTGGAATGGTTCTTGCGACTTCGCCACTGTTTAGGCTCGATGCCTTAGAGAACACGGACCTAAGTTCGAAGAAAATGGAGTCACCACCCGGACGGGTCACGAAAAAAGAAAGGGGAGGATGACTCGATTCCTAAGGAATCCCCAACCCCCTAATGGGTTCGAAAAGTTGGGTACGTGTGGGGAAGGTGAGAAATGGCCCTGCACCCCTCACAACACCCGATTCATTAGAACCAGCCTCCTTTACAGGTCTTAATAGTATAAAATTCTTAAATATAAAAATATTATCCATATTACACACAATAATTAAAAGAAAGCATCATTATATTAAAAATCAAAACAATGTCCAAACAAAACAATAAAATGGACACCCGTCCAAGGATGAAAACATGTCCTTACATCCCATGCCTAAATAGGACACCCACCGAAAGGTAGAAACATGTCCTTTACATTTGTTCTAAAATAGAAAAGCAATTTAAATTACATGATATTTAACTAATGAGGTACCCACCAAGTAGAAACATACCTCTTACAACATTTGGAAAGCTAAATTGATAAAAGTTAAATAATCATTCATAATTCATCAAAGGTATTAAACATCAATAGAAAGTAAACATCCATCCATGATAAATTAAATGCAACAAGTATTGAACTTAAATAAATTAAAGCATATAAAATAAATCAAAGCATAATCAAAAATAGAATTGAATAAGGCAAATAAAAGTCTAAATCATAGCTACTGTTTCCATTTTGGGTTATTTATTTCATGTGTTTAGGATTTTGGAATTTGTGGAATTAGGCCACTGTGATTTTAGGGGAATTAAAATGGATTAAAGATTTTTTATGTTTTAAAAGGTTGGTAAAAATCTTTGATTAATAAAACTAGGGTTTGTGATGTAAAATCATGAAATTAGGATTTGGACACTTTAAATACTTTTGATTTATGGTTTCAAGCCTACTGTGTGAAATTAAAATATTTGTGTATTTATAGTTTTTAAAGTTTTAAAGGATTTGGGTTTTAGAAAAATTAGGGTTTAGGTTTTAAAGGGGTTAGGGTTCACTATTTTGAGTTTTGGAACTAAATTAGGGTTTTAAGACTTTTGAATTATGGTATCGGGTAGTGAATTTATTTTAGGATTTGGAAAGACAATTGAGAATTTTCATGAAGTTTTATGAATTTAAACAAAACGATTTAAAGTTTATAAAAGCAAAAAAATGATGTTTTTAGGGTTTGTTGAAAGAATCAGAATCAAATTTTGGTTTTGAAGAAAAACATGTTCAATTAGGGCTTTAAAATTTTAAAGAAGTAAAAATAACAATTTTAAGCCTTTTTGGAAAATAAAGCAACGAATTAGTGTTTTTAACTTTAGAAAAACTAAATTAAAGTTCTAGGGTTTTTGATTTTGAAAGACACTATTTCATAATCTTAGCTACTGTGAAAAAATATAACAATTAATACATAACAATTATACATAACAATTATTTTTCACAGTAGCTAAGATTATGAAATTGTGTCTTTCAAAATCAAAAACCCTAGAACTTTAATTTAGTTTTTCTAAAGATAAAAACACTAATTCGTTGCTTTATTTTCTAAGAAGGCTTAAAATTGTTATTTTTACTTCTTCAAAATTTTAAAACCCTAATTGAACATGTTTTTCTTCAAAACCAAAATTTGATTCTGTTTCTTTCAACAAACCCTAAAAACATCTTTTTTTGCTTTTATAAACTTTAAATCATTTTGTTTAAATTCATAAAACTTCATAAAAATTGTCAATTGTCTTTCCAAATCCTAAAATAAATTCATTACCCGAAACCTTAATTCAAAAGTCTTAAAACCCTAATTTAGCTCCAAAACTCAAAATAGTGAACCCTAACCCCTTTAAAACCTAAACCCTAATTTTTCTAAAACCTAAATCCTTTAAAACTTTAAAAACCATAAATACACAAATATTTTAATTTCGCACAGTAGGCTTGAAACCATAAATCAAAAGTATTTTAAAGTGTCCAAATCCTAATTCATGATTTTACATCACAAACCCTAGTTTGATTAATCAAAGAGTTTTACCAACCTTTTAAAACATAAAATCTTTAATCCATTTTAATTCCCCTAAAATCACAGTATTCTAATTCCACAAATTCCAAATTCCTAAACACATGAAATAAATAACCCAAAATGGAAACAGTAGCTATGATTTAGATTTTTATTTACCTTATTCAATTCCATATTTGATTATGCTTTGATTTATTTTATACACTTTAATTTATTTAAATTCAATACTTGTTGCATTTAATTTATCATGGATGTATGTTTACTTTCTATTGATGTTTAATACCTTTGATGAATTATGAATGGTTATTTAACTTTTATCAATTTAGGTTTCCAAATGTTGTAAGAGGTATGTTTCCACTTGGTGGGTACCTCATTAGTTAAATATCATGTAATTTAAATTGCTTTTCTATTTTAGAATCAATGTAAAGGACATGTTTCTACCTTTCGGTGGGTGTCCTATTTAGGCATGGGATGTAAAGACATGTTTCCATTCTTGGATGGGTGTCCATTTAATTGTTTTGTTTGGACATTGTTTTCATTTTCAATATAATGATGTTTTCTTTTAATTATTGTGTGTAATATGGATAATATTGTTATATTTAAGAATTTTATAATATTAAGACCTATAAAGGAGGCCGGTTCTAATGAATCGGGCATTGTGGGGGTGCTGGGCCATTTCTCACCTTCCCCACATGTACCCAACTTTCCGAACCCATTAGGGGGTTGGGGATTCCTTAGGAATTGAGTCATCCACCCCTTTCTTTTTTCCCGGCCCATCCGGGTGGCGACTCCTTTTTCTCCAGACTTAGGTCCATGTTCTCTAAGGCCTCAAACCTAAACAGTGCCGGAGTCGTAAGAACCATTCCACCGGGAGTGGGGACAAAAATCCTCGCTCACACAGCCCATGCCAGGTTCTCGCCCAACGCTTGGGTGCCAGCAATCCTGGCAGGCCCATGTGCCAATGCGCCTGCCAATTTAGCCAAAACCATATTTAATTTTGACTATTATTTCCTCAATCAAAAAGTAGTAGTTTTTTTTGAATTGCCTATAAATAATAAGATTAAAACAGAGAGGAGGAACTTTTAACGGGAGTAGCTATCAACAACTTTTAGGCAATAAAGAAAAGAGAGACGAGAGCAATTTATAAAACCCTAATCTTGGAACTCTAGGGACTTGGAGCAAGAGGAAGCAAAGAGGACTTTTGTTTTTTGTAGGAATGGAGACTTTGGACTTTTGAATTTTTCTGAGACTTGAGGCCATTAGACTTTTTAGAGAATAGAACTTCAGGGATTTCTTGTATAAGTAACAAGAGATGATTGAATTCACAAAATCAAGGTAACAAGGTAGTGTTGTCTTGATCTTGATTGGCCAAAAATAAAAGATTGAAGCAGGCAGAAGCTTGATCAACTCTCTCAATTTTGGTGTAGCAGACCGTCGTATGGGCTCGTCAATGGTGTCAATATTTATTTGTGTATTGTAAGCCTTTGTGATTAATCTAGATTGTGCAAATAATAAAGTATTTATTATTTCTTATGATTGCATGTAGTATGGATAATATCATCATATTTAAGAATTTTATGATATTAAGACCTAAAAAGGAGACCGGTTCCAATGAACCAGGCGTTATGGAGGTGTTAGGCCATTTCTCACCTTCCCCATACATACCCCATACATACTCAACTTTTCAAACCCAATAGGGGGATGGGGATTCTTTAGGAATCGATTCATCCACTCCTTTTTATTTTTTCAACTCGTCCGGGTAGCAACTCCATTTTCTCCGAGTTTAGGCCCGTGTTCTCTAAGGCCCTAAGCCTAACAGTGTCGAAGTTGCAAGAACCATTCCACATGGGAGTGGGGGCAAAAATTCCCTCTCACAAATGGTATCATTTTTGGATCTGGATTTGTTAGAAGAGGGAAGAGACCACATCAGCCCTCTCTTCATCAAGGTAGAGGTCAAAGGGAAAAGGACTCCATGTGTAATGGTTGACAATGGGTCAGCCATAAATGTATGCCCACTTAAGATTTTGCCAAAGCTTGCTTTGTCAACAAGGGATTTGAGCCCAACCAAAGTGACCATTAGGGCTTATGACAATACTAAGAGGCATGCCGAAGGGACTTTTAAAGCTATTGTGAAGGCTGGTCCAATTGAATCCGTGGTCGAGTTTGTGGTTTTTGATATCCCTGTCACTTTTGCACTACTATTGGGACAACCCTGGTTTAATCCTCTTTGTGGAGTTCCTTCTACGCTCCATCAAAAGATCAAGTTCCCTAACAGGGATGAGACAGTGGTCATCTAATGAAGTGTGAATGCTTTAATGATTGAGAGGCCTCTCAATGGTTTTCAAGTGGCTACAATTTCTAATAATGAAGTAGTAGACTCCAAGGTCCTGAATATGATGAAGAATATGAACTACCTGCCTGGTGTTGGTCTTGGAAAAGGTAAGACAGGTATAACAAAACTTTCAGAGTTTATGATTCAGACTTCCAAGAAAGAGTTGGGGTATGAAGAAGCTAACATAAATACTCATCCAAAGAAGAACAAGAAGAAGAGTTTTCCACCGCTTGAAGAGGATTTTGTCAAAGATCCAAACATGGGACCACTCCAAGGAAAGCCCGAGCCAATCATGTTCATGGGAAAATTGATCCTGAATTTTGAGATTTTTGTTGATATTGCTGAACTAGTGGAACAAGTGAAGAAAGAGCTCACCCTGCCAGCTGACAAGGAGCCTAATCCAGAAGGAAAGAAGGAAGCTATCCTGAAAGTCCAGAAGACTCCAAAGGAAATTGCTGCCTTAGCTGAAGAGAAGTTTGAAGATGTCTTACTTTATGATTTTGAGAACAATGATTTTGATTTTGATTTTAATTTATTTGCTTTGTGTGAGGATGATGATGTTTTCTTTTCCAAGATGAATGCAATAAAGTCTGATTTTGCTTACTTGTGTGATGTTTTTCTTGATGGTTGCATACATTCTAATAGTGGTTACATGAGCATCTTTAATATTAACTCTGTTGATACACAATCATTAAATTTGGGAACAACCAATAATTCTAAAAGTATTAGTATAGCGTCTGACCTTACTCCTAATGAGAGAGAGAGATTAGAAAAATTATTTAAAAAATATGAAGAGGTTTTTGCTTGGTCTTATGAGGACATGCCTAGAATAGATCGAGACATTGCCGAGTACCTGATTCCTACTTACACTTACATGAAACCTGTCAAATAAAAGCTTAGATAGTTAAGACCAAAATGATAAAATTGATTAAAGAAGAAGTAACTAAATAGATACAAGTAAAGTTCCTTAAAGTGATAGATTATCCAATTTGGCTAGCCAACATAGTGCATGTGTGGACTATAGAGACTTGAACAAGGCTTCCCCTAAAGATGATTTTCCCTTACTCCATATAGATGTCCTTATTGATAGTGCAGCCTCTAGCATGCTACACTCATTTGTAGATGGATTTTTCAGGTACAACCAAGTATTAATGGCCCAAGAAGATAAAGCCAAAACTACCTTCATTACTATGCGGGGTATATTTTGTTATAGGGTGATGCTGTTTAGGTTAAATAATGCCGAAGTAACCTACCAAAGGATGGCCACCACTTTGTTTCATGATATGATGCACAAAGAAGTCGAAGTTTATATTGATGATATGATGGTGAAGTCGGATACAAGGGAGCAACACTACCAAAACATAGAGTTATTCTTTGAGAGAGCAGTAAAGTATAAGCTAAGGCTAAACCTGAAGATGTGTGTTTTTGGGGTTACTTCAAGCAAGTTGTTGGGACACTTGATTGGTCCAAATGGCATTGAGATTGACCCTGACAAGGTAAGGCAATCATGGATATGCCAGCCCTAAGATGGAGAGAAGTTTGAGGGTTCATTGGCAGGTTACAGTATGTTAGTAGGTTCATCGCAAAGCTCACCACAATCTGTGAACCTATTTTTAAGTTACTTAAAAAGAACTAGCCAATCAAGTGGAATGAAGAGTGTCAAAAAGCCTTTGAGCATATAAAAGAGTATCTACTGAATCCGCCTATTTTGAAACCACCTAAACTTGGTAAACCTTTATTACTATACTTAGCAGTAGAGAAAGAGTCAATATGAGCTATGCTAGCCCAAGCAGATGAATCAGGGGTTGAGCACGCAGTCTACTATTTGAGTAGAAAGCTCCTACCTTATGAAATTAAGTATAGTATCATTGAAAAGACCTGTATAGCTATGTTTTGGTCTTCTAAGAAGTTGCGACATTACTTTTAGTCTTATAGTGTGCAAGCAATTTCCAAATTAGATCCAGTAAAGTATTTGAGGGAGATGCCTTCTTTGATTAGAAAGTATGGCTGATGGTTAATAATTTTGAAAGAATTTGAGATTGGGTATCTAACCAGGAAAACAATCAAAGGTGGAGCGATAGCAAAATTTCTAGCTCAACAACCATTGCTAGATAGTGAAGAAGTAGTCTTGGAATTTCCTGAGGAGTATTTAGAGGCTATAGAAGTACAAGGATGGAAGATGTATTTTGATGGAGCAGTGAATAGAAAAGGATAAGATTTGGGAGTCATACTAGAATCACTCAAAGGGGAGCTTATCCCTTTAGCTAAGAAGTTGAAGTTCAGGGGAACCAATAATATGGTGGAGTATGAAGTATGTATTTTTGGTTTGGAAACCTTGATGATTATGAAGGTGGATAAGGTGCAAGTCTTTGGTGATTCTTTGTTAGTGGTGTCCCAAGTAAATGGAGAGTGGGAGTTAAAAGAAGAGAAGTTAAAACCATACCACCAATATTTGACCATGATAAGGAGTACATATTTATACACCTACCAAGAGAAGAAAACCAGATGGCCGATGCCCTAGCCATATTGGCTTCGGTATGGGAAAATCCTATAAACTTGTTTCTTAAGCCTTTGGTTTTGACCAGTTCATCAACTCCTTGCTACAAATATTAAATAATCATGGAAACTAATACAAACCATGATGTGTGGTATGACACCATAAGACGATTTTTAGAGAATAAGAAATACACATTGGGGGCAACAAGGGAAGGGAGAAGAGGCATAAGGCGATGGTCCATATAATAAATCACCTTTCATGAAGAGTTGTATCAAAGATGGCCTGATGGGGAGATGCTTGATGAAGCCTGAAGTTGAGCACATCATGTCAAAAATACATATGGGAAGTTGTGGTCCACACATGAATGGTTTAGCCTTGGTTAATAAGATAATTTGACAAGGTTACAAAAAGAGATTGTATTGAGTTTGTGAAGAAGTGCCAGCAATGTCAGATGTATGGTAGTTTGAATCACATGCCTCCTGAAGAATTGCATTCTATGTCTTTCACCTTGGCCTTTTGCAACTTGGGGGATTGACATTATAGGAGAGATACATCCGACAGCTTTAAATAACCATTGTTTTATTGTAGCAGCAGTGGATTATTTTTCAAAATGGGTTGAAGTTGAATCTTTCAACAAGCTGGGGGCAAAGAAAATGGCTAGGTTTATTGAAAAGAATCTCATCTGCATATATGGGGTCCCACACATTGTGATATTAGACAATGGGGTACAGTTTCAAGGAGTAGTTAGGGACTTACTCTCAAAGAACCAAATCCATCATCATCAATCCTTCCCTTATAAACTGAAGGCTAATGGTGCAGTAGAAGCAACAAACAAGACAATTAAGTAGATTCTGTCCAAGATGACCAAGACATATAAGGATTGGTCGGAGATGCTTCCTTTTGCTTTGTGGGGATATAGAACAAGTGTGCGAATCCTGACTGGAATGATACCATTTTCCTTGGTTTATGGGATGGAAGCAGTGCTGCTAATTGAGATAGAGATCAAGTCATTAAGAGTGTTCCTGGAAGCTAAATTGCTTGAGGTAGAATGGGTAGTGAGCATATATACATAGTTAGCTTTATTAGAAGAGAGAAGGTCAAAAGCACTGTATCATCATCAGTTGTATCAAAGAAGGATAGCTCGAGCCTACAATAGAAGGGTTAAGATTAGGAAGTTCAAAGTTGGCAACTTAGTGTTGAAGCAGTATAAGCCTAATGTCCCTAATTCTAGAGGAAAATTCAGACCTAGTTGGGAAGGACAGTATGTCCTAAAGTAAGTCATGAATAAGGGTACAGTCAAGATATCAGACATGGATGGGAATGAGTTTAGTGAGCCAGTGAACATTGACAGTTGAAGAGGTTTATGTATAAAAAAAAAAAGAGAGTGCTCGCTAGGTTGAAAACCCTAAAAGGGCAGCCTAGGTAAAAGTTAGAGCATTTTGCTAGTTTTAAAAACATGAAAGGGCGGGCTAGGCAACAATTAGGACTAAACGAGAGAGAATTGTTAATTAGAAAACCTGAAAGGGCTAGTTGGCGACTTTATGTTTGGTTGTTCCCCAATTTAATAAAATGGAGTTAATATTAAAATTATTCTATGTGGACTGTTTCAAGTATTTAACTAAATATGATAAAGTAAATAACACAATAGCGAAAAGTGATGACAAAATATGAAAGGAAAAGAAACATCTTTTATTATTTTCATCATTGTTCAACCTAATATTAGTTCTTCTAAGGAATTGACAAATGTAAAATCTATGGCAGATGATAAGTGTAGCATGCAGGCCAACTTTGCTTCAATCGATCTAGGAAAGCTTCAGTCAGACGACGCATGTCCAAATCTGGAGTAAACTTAGAACCTCGAGGCTCGGCTCCATACTGATGGTCAAGACGGTGAGGATCATAGCAAGTCCCCTGACGAAGAGCAACAAGAGGAACATACATCATATATGTCCAAATGGTGACATGAGTGATCTTCCAGCAAGGTACCAACCAATGGATGTTGATCACAACTCGTGAGCGGATCAAGTCAATCCAGTCGGCATATGAAGAAGCAGGATAGAGGAGTTTCCTGGAAGAATGATGTTGCAGCAAATATCAGGAAAAATCTATCGATGGAGTGTTGAGCAAGCAGAGGCGCTCCTAAAGCCAAATCTATAAGCACAAGAAAAGAAATTAAAAAAATGGTCTGCTAAGTTGAAAACCCACAAGGGCGGCTTATGAAAAAATTAGGATAGCTCACTAGTTCTGAAAACCCGCAAGGGCGGACTAGGAAAGAATTAAAGCAATAAAAATAGAGGCCTAAATTTAAAACTCGAGAGGGTGATTTAGGTAATTATCTGAAGTAGCAGCGGACTCCCAGCCAATCTCCTCGAAGATTCTAATTTGAATTGGTCAAATCCAACTAGGGTCTTAGCCGAAATCATGGATATCGGCGACAAGCCTCCTTTCATTTGGTCCATGATATCCAGTACACGTGGATTGATGTCGCCATTAGAAGAAACAAGCAAAAGTTTTGGAAGTCAGTATGGGCAATGGCATTGGTTGATTGCTTGAATATCCAAGGATGGCCTCAAATTCTTCGATCATAGGACATATCTCAAAGTCATTTATCTTGAACGCCCTATTTTTAATTTCCCAAAAGGAAACCACGGCATGTAGAAAAGGATAGTCCAATTTAACATTTTGAAAGCATTTCAAAGTGTTAATTTGAGACCAAGGTATTTTTTCCCAATGAATGGCTTTCATGGTTTTAAATAAACTTTTGATTTTCTTCAAATTAAGCTCTGTCATTTTTGAAGTTAAAAAAAAAAAGAAAAAAACTCAAAATTGTTGAAAGGGATTTTGTTGCCGTAATAAAACTCGAAGAGAATTTTTTGGCTTCTGTTGAAATTATGGCAAAGTGGAAAATTGAAAGAAGTTTTATATAAGAGGTTGGCTTATATACCAAAGTTGACAAGGAGTGGGCAATGGTTTGAGACCAAGATGTGCAAGGAAAGGAATTTATGTATGATTGACGCACTTATCTAGGTTTTGTAAATCTAAAATCGTGTTGATTCCCAAATTGTAAAAAAAAAATGGTTTGCGTGTAGAATAATAATAATAATAATAATAATAGTACAAAAAAAATGAAAAGTCAAAAGTTGTAGTAAAGTAAAAAAATTATTATTATAATAATTATTATTATTATTTTGATACAATATTTTCTCACTTAATACAATGGTGGATCACTATGAAGAAGGAGGAGAACCTTGATCAAACAAAGCCCTGAAAAAATCATCGCCTGATGAGGGAGGAGACATATCACCCTGAAATCCGCTCGAAGGAAAAATGTCTAAGTCCCTATGTACACCCTTGATTTTATCTGTAGTTAGTCCAATGTTTATTCCAAATCATGAATTGGACTGACATATTTTGATAGGGCATAAAATAAGCTATTTAAACTTTTAAAACCATAATTGGGTCTATTTTAAAAGGTTTGGTTGATTTTTATTTGATACAGGTACCCTAACCTCTAAATGGGTCTGATTTGAAGGTTTGGTTGATTTTAAGTGGCATGGTCGAGTTAGGACACACCCCATATCGAATTGGAGCCTCCAATTCAATATGGAGGCTTCTCATATTGAATTGGGGCTCCCAATTCGATATGGTGAAGCCCCATATTGTATTGTAGCTACTCCAATTCGATATGGGGCTATCCTCATATCGAATTAGTGCCCCATTTTGATATGGGGCAGCCCCATATCAAAATGGGACTCTCCTTTTTTTATATGGGGTGATTTGTTGGCAGTCCATATCAAATTTGGTTTACCAATTTGATATGGACAAACCAAATTCGACATGTACTTGGACTCTGTCGAATTAGGATTACTTGAATTCAACATGGAGTTGGTTTTCGTCGAATAAAAGGTTTCGTAATTTGAAATGGGCTCAGTTGTGTCGAATAGACCAACTAATTTGATATGTATCCATTTAACCTAATATAACCTTATAAATATAGGTTTTAGGAGATGTAGAAGGGACTTTTTGATTTTTAAGAGCTGCAGACTTTTGAACTTTTGGCTGACTGTGGAAATTGGAGCAATGAAGTATCAACAACCCTAAACCAGCAACACAAAAAGGCAGAGAGCAATGAAAATAACTTTAATCCTATTGTGAGAGGGGATTTTTTTCCCCAGTCCCGGTGGAATGGTTCTTGCGACTTCAGCACTGTTTAGGTTCGGGGCCTTAGAGAACATGGACCTAAGTCCGGAGAAAATAGAGTCGGCACCCGGACGGGCCGGGGAAAAGAAAGGGGTGGATGGCTCGATTCCTAAGGAACCCCCAACCACCTAATGGGTTTGGAAAGTTGGGTACGTGTGGGGAAGGTGAGAAATGGCCCAGCACCCCCACAACGCTTGGTTCATTGGAACCGGCCTCCTTTACAGGTCTTAATATTATAAAATTCTTAAATATAACAACATTATCCATATTACACATAATAATTGAAATAAAGCATCGATATATTAAAAATCAAAACAATATCCAAACAAAGCTAATAAATGTACACCCATCCAAGGATGGAAACATGTCCTTACATCCCATGCCTAAATAGGACACCCACCGAAAGGTAGAAACATGCCCTATACATTGGTTCTAAGATAAAAAAAAGCAATTTAAATTACTTGATATTTAACTAATGAGGTACCCACCAAGTGGAAATATACCTCTTACAACATTTGAAAATCTAAATAAATTGATAAAAGTAAATAACCATTCATCATAAATAAATCATTCATCAAAGATATCAATCAAAATATAAAATAAACATCCATCCATGATAAATTAAATAAACCAAGCATTGAACTTAAATAAATTAAACATATAAAATAAATCAAAGCATAGTCAAATATAAAATTGAATAAAGCAAAATAAAGATTCAAATTAGGGCTACTGTTTCTATTTAAGATTCTTTATTTAATGTGTTTAGGGTTTTGGAAATTCATGGGTTTAAGCTACTGTGACTTTTAAAAGAATTGAAATGGAGCAAAATTTTATAATTTAAGAGGTTGATAAAGTTCTTTGATTAACCAAATTAGTGTTTGAGAAGTGAAATCGTGAGATTAGGGTTTGGACACTTTAAAACATTTAGATTTATGATTTACAGTCATTGGATTGTGTTTTCTAAGCTTACTGTGTAGAATTAGATTTATATGATTTTAAAGTTTTAAAGAATTAGGGCTTAGAACACTTTAGGGTTTAGTTTCTAAGGGAGTTAGGGTTCACTGTTTTGGGTTTTGGAATTGAATTAGGGTTTAGTGTTTTAGAATTAAGGTTTAGTGATTTAGAATTAGGTTTTTAGAATTTGTAAATCAATTGATAATTTTATGAATTTTTATGAAAATAAATAAAATGATTTAAGGTTTATATAAACAGAAAAGATGTTTTTAGGGTTTGTGGAAAGAAACATACTCAAATTTAGGATTTTGAAAATTTGGAAATCAAATTTGGGTTTTGAGATTTTGAAGAAACCAAAAATAATAATTTTAAGCTTTTTGGAAAGCAAAGCAACGAATTAAGGTTTTTAAACTTTATAAAAGGGGAATTAAGGTTCTAGGGTTTTTGAATTAAAAGAAACAGTTAGATGATTTAAGCTACTGTGAAGAAATTAGACAATTGATGCATACCTCCGTTTGTTGTTTCCACCAAAAATTTCTTCTCGGTTAAACAAAAGCAAAGACAAGCTTTGCTGCCTTTGAATTGCTTGAATTTTTTGTCTGCTCTCTAAAAAAAATCATATTGATTCAAAGCTTTTCCTCCTCAGTTTCGGTCTCAAACTTTCCTCCAAAATTCAATTTTCCGATCCCCTTTTCGTGTTGTTTTTTATCTTATTTATAGAATAATTTTATGGTTAAGTTTAGTCATTCACGGAATATAACATTGATTAAGAAAAGGAAACCGAAACCTAATTGCATTAGGTTTCGAAAAAATTTGCGTCGGAAAAATTTCGCTGGCGAAAAAAACTGCTGCAGAAAAATGCGCTGGCAAAAGAAAATTGCCATAGTTGGTTGCGGGCTGCGGGCTAGAACTGGCCTGCAGGCCATTTCGCTCGTAGAATTTCACCCGTATGAAACTCCTGCAGGCGAAATGGCCCACGACCATTCGTCCCTCGCTGATTTTTGGCAACGATTTTTCCGTTGCCGATTTTTATTTTTATTTTTTTGTTTATTATTTTTATTTTTTATTACTAAAAATTAGATATTAAAACAAATATTATTTAATTAAGATAACAAAAATTATTTTGGACTAATTAAAATATATTGGACAACACAAAAATCATTTTGGACTAATTAAAATATATTGGATCGGACTAGGTAAAAAATTAAGGGTCGACAGTTTACCCCCTACTTGAATGATCTGAGACTTAATTTTTGAGATGGTTGAGGTTTTGGGTTTTGGACCCCGTTCGAGTTCTGGACTCAAGGATAATTTTAGGTTATGGACCTAAGCGTAATTTTGGGTTCTGGACCTAAAGATAATTTGGGTTTTGGATCCAGGCTAAGTTCTGGACTTAGAAGAGATTCTAGGTTTTGGACATAAGGAAAATTTGGGTTCTGGACCCGAGTTAAGTTCTAGACTTAAAAGAGATTCTAGGTTCTGGACCTAAGGGTAATTTAGGTTCTGGACCCGAGCTAAATTCTAGATTTAAAAGAGATTCTAGGTTCTGTACCTAAGGGTAATTTGGGTTCTGGACTCGAGCTAAGTTCTGGACTTAGAAGACATTTTGGGTTTTGGACCTAAGGAAAATTTGGGTTCTGGACCCGAGCTACGTTCTGGATTTAGAAAAGATTCGAGATTCTGGACCTAAGGAAAATTTGTGTTCTGGACCCGAGCTAAGTTCTGGACTTAGAATCAATTCTAGGTTCTAGACCTAAGGATAATTTGGGTTCTAGACCCGAGCTAAGTTCTGGACTTAAAAGAGATTCTAGGTTCTGGACCTAAGGAAAATTTGGGTTCTGGACCCGAGCTAAGTTCTGGACTTAAAAGAGATTCTAGGTTCTGGATCTAAGGGTAATTTGGGTTCTGGACCCAAGTTAAGTTCTGGACTTAAAAGAGATTCTAGGTTCTGGACCAAAGGAAAATTTGGGTTCTAGACCCGAGCTATGTTCTGGACTTAAAAGAGATTCTATATTCTGGACCTAAAGAAAATTTAGCTTCTGGACCCGAGCTAAGTTCTTGACTTAGAAGAGATTCTAGGTTCTGGACATAAGGAAAATTTGGGTTCTGGACCCGGGCTAAGTTATGGACTTGGAATGGATTCTAGGTTCTGGAACTAAGGATAATTTGGGTTCTAAACCCGAGCTAAGTTTTGGACTAAGGAAAGATTCTGTAACACCCCTATACCCCGTATACGTACACAGCATGCTAATACGATCGTAATATACGTATACTGAATATAGAAATGCCACATTTTTACAAATCACTCATGTTATCACTCTTATATAATGTAAACAATTAAAAACTTTTGAAAGAGTTTATAAAACCAAATAAATAGAAAGTTCATTTAAAACACAGCGGAAAAATAGAACAAATGTTTACAAATACTTATACATCAAAATCAGAATATACAAATATAAAATATATACATGACTGGCAGCTCTTCTCTGATCTTTAAGTCCAAAAGTCAACTCTTCAATGTCTAGACTCACTCGGTCTCGAAGAACTCTCGGGTTCAACTCTGTTACCTGCGCGATGAACCACAATCGCACTGAGCTAACAGCTCAGTAGTGTAAATTGTACAACCATGATGCTTTAATGCGATGCACATGTCACCATAATACATTTCATAAACCATACATAATCATATCACATTTTATAATTATATATTAGATCTTATTATTCAATTGTTTCTTCATTCATAAATCACATATTACAACTAAGACAGACACGGGCCCAAAACACACTAATATGTTATTCAAAGTTCAGAGTTACTGCTTTGGTCCATATTGACACCTTGTGTCTAGCCCCGTAGGCAATATATATATCCATGGATAATCAACTAGATTTGAGTTTACGACCCAGTCATTTCACTCAATCTAGTTCCAATAATATGTTTTTGAGGTTTACGACCCGGTCATTTCACCCCAAAAACATCACATTTCACATTTATCAACTGGATTCGGCTTACGACCCGGTCATTTCACCTATCCAGTTATTCATAGGCATGCCACCAAACTCAGAACTCTGGAAATTGAATAGACATATTAGATACACAATGATTTCGTTTATCTCTTTATCAATTTCTTTCTCAATTCATTTCTCATTTCATGATCCATAATCAACTAGGCAACCATGCCTTAATTATCTCATTTTCATTATCATAGCCAACAATCATGGCTTCATATCTTTCGCATTATATTTCATCATCACATTAATCAATTCATTATTCACATGGATATAATTAATGGCATCAACACATATTTTACATGCTCATCACAACATTCACATATAATCAATTATGTCTCAATTCTCAATATCATATGAGTGTATGCAATAATGTATTTTGAACTATTTCAAAATGACCCACACAACTCTAAACACTTACTTTTCAAGAATCTATCACCACTTGAGTTAGGGTAAATCACCTTCTTCACAACCTATTCCAAAAGAATGAGGAAACTCTCATGAGATCATAAGGTTAAGAATCAATTAGGGAAAACTCTAGACTTGACACGCTCACACACACGGGCGTGTCCCTAACCGTGCCCTAACTCCACAACACAGAAACATTTACACGCTCAGAACCACAGGCGTGTCACTGGGCGTGTAATACATTCTGTCTCTCAGAAATAATGACACGTCCAACATCATGAGCGTGCTCATGGCGGTGTAAATTCTCAAAACTCACAGTAGCTATGACACGCTCAACAACACGAGCGTGTTAATGGACGTGCTCCTGGGCGTGTCAGGCCAAAAACCCAAATTCCTGCCAAGACAACACCACTACCAACAAAACACTTCTATCCATCAACATCCACTTCAAACAAACTTCACAAAACATACCCAAAAACCATCTCAAACTTACAACAACACCACAACAAGCTAAAACACACACATCAAACACAAATCACAACATCATCAAAACTCTAAACACAACCTCAACTCAATCTATCCCAACCAACTTACTCTTTTCTTCAATCCAACCCCAAAATCCAAAACCACATAAACCAAATACTCTTAAACACAACATAATCAACCCAAACACATTCTCAAACACAACTTCAACTCACAAACCCACATAACTTCAAAAACAACACAAGAAATCAAGAGAGAACTTACCAAGGATGAAGAACTCTTAGATTCCAACTAAATCTCTTGTAAACTTCTTTAATCTTGATCTTGTAAGGTCAAATCTCTCCCTCTCTCTTGTTCTCTTGCTGCTGCCGTCCAAGACAAAGAAAAGAGAAGAAAATGGAATGAAAGCCACGAAGGAAGGAGAAGGAAAGAAGAAAAGGAAAAGAAGTACAAAAGCAAAGTCAACTTCTCTTTCCTCAAAACAATCTCCTCCACATAATAAACAATATAATATTCAAAATATCTCCATCCACTCCTCTTATTCCACTAACTCAATTTCAAATTAATTTCCTTTATACCCTTCACCCTTAGAATGGTATATACTGTGTATATCACAATATAAATAACATATGCACTCTACTCTTACAACATATCTCTTTCCAATTAAACACAAATACACTTAATCCAAATAAAACAACAATTATATACCAAACTTCTAGGGTATATTTTGGGATATTACAATTCTCCCCCTCTAAAAAGAATTTCGTCCTCGAAATTACCTGATATTAAATCTGAAACAAATGAGGATATTGATCTCGCATTGCTTGCTCACTTTCCCAAGTTGCTTCTTCTTTTGCATGATTCTTCCATAAAACCTTCACAAGTGGCACTTCCTTATTTCTTAACTCTTTCACTTCATGTGCCAAGATAGCAACTGGTTCCTCTTCAAATGTCAGATCCGGATTCACCTCAATAGATTCAACTGACAACACATGAGATGGATCTGATCGGTATCTCCTTAACATAGAAACATGGAAAACATTATGGATTCTATCCAAATCAGGTGGCAAAGCAAGCCGATAAGCAACTGGCCCAATTCTTTCTAAAATTTCATACGGTCCAATAAAACGCGGACTCAGCTTTCCTTTTCGACCAAATCTTAGAATCTTTTTCCAAGGAGACACTTTCAAAAATACTTTATCTCCCACATTATACTCTATGTCTCTCCTCTTCAAATCTGAATAAGACTTCTGTCGATCTGAAGCTGTTTTCAATCTATTCCGAATCAACTTCACTTTATCTTCTGTTTCTTTAACCAAATCAGGACCAATTAACTTACCTTCTCCAACTTCATTCCAACATAGAGGTGTCCTACACCGTCTACCATACAATGCTTCAAATGGTGCCATTCCAATGCTGGACTGATGACTGTTATTGTAAGCATATTCCACAAGTGGCAAAAATCTGTCCCAACTACCAGAGAAATCAATGACACAGCTTCTCAACATATCCTCTATAATCTGTATCACTCTCTCTGACTGTCCATCTGACTGTGGATGGAAAGCAGTACTAAAGTGTAATCGAGAACTCAAAGCACCATGTAAACTCTTCCAAAATCTTGAAGTAAATTGGGGATCTCGATTAGACACTAAAGAAATTGGGACTCCATGCAACTTCACAATCTCATGGATATACAGCTCAGCCAACCTCTCGAGAGAAAAATCCATCCGAACTGGAAGAAAATGAGCTGTCTTTGTCAACCTATCAACAATTACCCAAATAGCATCATGTTTCCTCTGAGTCAATGGCAATCCAGACACAAAATCCATTGTAACTCTTTCCCATTTCCATTCAGGCACTGATAACGGTTGAAGTAACCCTGTTGGAACTTGATGCTCAGCTTTAACCCTCTGACATGTGAGACATTTGGATACAAATTCCGCTATGTCTCTCTTCATACCTGACCACCAGTAATGCTGTCTCAAATCATGATACATCTTAGTACTGCCCGGATGCAAAGCAAAAACTGACTGGTGTGCTTCTTCCAAAATAATCCTTCTCAAATTAGCATCATCAGGTACACACAATCTGTTCTTAAACCAAAGACTCCCATCACTTTTTAACAGGAAATCTCGATTCTCTTTATTTTGGCAATCTGAAATAATTTTCTGAACTTTCTCATCAACCAACTGGGCTTCTTTAATCTGATCTAACAATACCGGCCTCAACTGTAATTGTGCCAACAATGCACCATCATCACAAGATACAAAGTTAGCATGCAATGCTCTCAACTCAACAAGCAACGAGAGCGAATAAACAATTAGGCCTGCTAAAGACTTCCGACTCAAGGCATCAACAACCAGATTTGCCTTACCAGGATGATAATCAATCAAACAGTCGTAGTCTTTAATCAACTCCAACCAACGTCTCTGCCGAAGATTAAGCTCTCTCTGAACTCCCAAATATTTCAAACTTTTATGATCGGTATAAATAAAACACTTCTCCCCATACAAATAGTGTCGCCAAATCTTCAATGCAAACACAATGGCTGCTAACTCCAAATCATGGGTCGAATAATTAAGCTCATGCGGCTTCAACTGCCGAGAAGCATAAGCTATCACTTTACCTTCTTGCATCAAGACACAACCCAAACAACTATGTGAAGCATCACTGAAAATCACATATGGTTTATCTTCTACTGGTAAAGTAAGAACAGGCGCTTGAGTCAACATCTCTTTCAACTGTTTAAAACTAGCCTGACACTGATCTATCCACACAAATCTAACTCCCTTGCGAAGTAATCTGGTAAGTGGAGTAGCTATCAAAGAAAATCCTTTCACAAAGCGCCGATAATAGCTTGCCAAACTCAGAAAACTTCTAACTTCTGTCACAGACTTTGGTGGACTCCAATTCATAACAGCTTCAACTTTACTCGGATCAACTCTAATGCCATCTGCTGAAACTATATGACCGAGAAAAGTCACATGATCAAGCCAGAACTCACACTTCGACAGCTTAGCATACAATTGCTTCTCTCTCAAGATCTGCAACACAATCCGCAGATGCTTGTCATGCTCCTCCTCATTGTGCGAATACACCAAAATATCATCGATGAAAACCACTACAAACTGATCCAAATAGGGTCTAAACACCCTATTCATCAAATCCATGAAAGCTGCAGGTGCATTCGTCAACCCAAAAGGCATAACTAGAAACTCATAATGTCCATACCTTGTACGAAAGGCTGTCTTAGGAACATCTTCATCTCTGACTCTCAACTGATGGTACCCTGATCTCAAATCAATCTTGGAAAACATTGCTGCTCCCTTCAATTGATCAAAGAGATCATCAATTCTAGGCAAAGGATATTTATTCTTGATAGTCACCTTGTTCAATTGCCTATAATCGATGCATAATCTCATAGTACCATCCTTCTTTTTCACAAACAACACAGGAGATCCCCACGGTGAAACACTAGGGCGAACAAACCCTTTATCCAAAAACTTCTGCAACTGCACTTTCAACTCTCTCAATTCAACAGGTGCCATTCTATAAGGAGTAATAGAGATAGGAGTGGTACCAGGCAACAATTCAATACCAAACTCCACCTCTCTCTCAGGAGGCAACCCTGGCAACTCCTCTGGAAACACATCTGGAAAATCTACAACTGTGGGTATACCGTCAAGTCGAGAACCCACTACTCTAGTATCCACAACATGAGCAAGATAAGCATCACACCCTTTTCTAATCAACCTCTTAGCTGAAACAGCTGAAATAAACAAGGATGCAAGCTGTCTCTGCTCACCATATACCATCACAATTCTACCATCATCGGTTCTCAAAGTAACACATTTCTGTTGACAGTCTACTACCGCTCCATGTCTAGACAACCAGTCCATGCCCAGTATCAAATCATACTCTTTAAATGGCATTTCAATCAGATCAACCAAAAACTCCTCACCCTGAACCACTACTGCACTATCTCGGTGCACCTTGCTAACAATCACACTATGCCCTAAAGGATTTGTCACCAACACATCAAATCCTAGGGATTCAGCATGCACTTCAGACACAGGCAAAATGGATGCACTTATATGTGAATGAGTAGATCCTGGATCAATCAAAGCAAGTACTGAAATACCAAATAAAGAAAAAGTACCAGCTATAACTGCTGAAGCATCTGGCTGCCTCTGCATCACATACATCCTCTGAGAAGATCCAGCCTCCTCTGGTCTATTCTCCCTGGATGTAGAACCTCCTCTAGGACTGAACCCAGATCTACCTCCTCTGCTGAAACTTCTGCCTCCTCTACCTCCCCTCACAACAGGTCGAGAAACTGCCGAATCTACTGACCTTTGCTCCTGCAACTCAGGACACTCTCTAACAAAATGATCCGGCGATCCACATCTATAGCATCCAGCTGATCCTCTGATCCTCCAACAAACACCCAATGGGTCTTACCACAATACTCACATACCGGAGGAGTAGATCTTCGAATTACTGGGGTCGGAGCACTCGCCACTGAAGCTGTAGGTCTCGATCTCTGCCTCTGAAACTGAACTGACCTACCAGCTGGCCTCTGACTCCTACTAATCCTAGGAACAAAGCTTCCCCTACCTCTCTTCACAGATGAAGACCCTGCCTCAAACTGGGGTCTCCTAACCCTGGTCTCTTCCTTTGTAGCAACTGCTGCAATACCCTGAGCTCTCTCCACACTCCTAGCTGCTGCAACAAGCTGGGAAAAATCATGATATCGAGAACCAACCACATGACACATGAGAGAGGCCCTCAATCCCTCCTCAAATCTCCTGCATCTATCAATCTCATCAGATATGATACCCCCAACATAATGGCTCAACCGGATGAACTCAACTTCATACTCGGTTACTGTCCTGTAGTCTTGCTTCAAACTCAAAAACTCCATCTTCTTCACATCTTTATACTCCCTCGGAGTATACTTCAATTCAAACTCCCTGAGAAAATCAGCATAGGACAATGTAGGTGGATCATCCATAGCATGGGGCACTGTCTTCCACCAGTCATATGCATCTTTCTGTAACAATGATCTAGCATAGTCAAAATTTTCTTCTGGAGTGGCCTGTAACTGAACAAATATCCTCTGTATCTTATCTAGCCACTGCTCAGCTACAGCTGGATCAATAGTACCCAGAAAATCCACTGCTCCAAATTTCCTTAATTTGTCATACTGTCTCATTGATACCAAAGGCTGGGGTGGTGGTGGTGGCTGTTGTACTGGGGCTTGCCTCATCAATTCCATCATATGCCTAAACCAAACTGGCGGAACCTCCTCACCAGCTGGTCTCCCTGGCACAGAAATAGGTATCTCTCCAGCACTAACCACTCTAGCTCCCTCTCTAACCTCATCTGGAGCTACACTCTCCACACTACCCTCAACTGACTGACGTAAATGAGAATCCATCACAACCTATATCTGCAAATACAGCAGAATGCACCTTATTAAAGATCAGAGACTGCCAATATCAAGTATATATATCTTATTCAAAAACCAACTTTTAAAAGAAAAATACCCTTTTCCCTTACAATACACCTAGGTTGAGAATCTCAAACCTAAGCTCTGATACCAAAACAATTGTAACACCCCTATACCCCTATACGTACACAGCATGCTAATACGATCGTAATATACGTATACTGAATATAGAAATGCCACATTTTTACAAATCACTCATGTTATCACTCTTATATAATGTAAACAATTAAAAACTTTTGAAAGAGTTTATAAAACCAAATAAATAGAAAGTTCATTTAAAACGCAGCGGAAAAATAGAACAAATGTTTACAAATACTTATACATCAAAATCAGAATATACAAATATAAAATATATACATGACTGGTAGCTCTTCTCTGATCTTTAAGTCCAAAAGTCAACTCTTCAATGTCTAGACTCACTCGGTCTCGAAGAACTCTCGGGTTCAACTCTGTTACCTGCGCGATGAACCACAATCGCGCTGAGCTAACAGCTTAGTAGTGTAAATTGTACAACCATGATGCTTTAATGCGATGCACATGTCACCATAATACATTTCATAAACCATACATAATCATATCACATTTTATAATTATATATTAGATCTTATTATTCAATTGTTTCTTCATTCATAAATCACATATTACAACTAAGACAGACACGGGCCCAAAACACACTAATATGTTATTCAAAGTTCAGAGTTACTGCTTTGGTCCATATTGACACCTTGTGTCTAGCCCCGTAGGCAATATATATATCCATGGATAATCAACTAGATTGAGTGAAAATGACCCAGTCCTTTCACTCAATCTAGTTCCAATAATATGTTTTTGAGGTTTACGACCCGGTCATTTCACCCCAAAAACATCACATTTCACATTTATCAACTGGATTCGGCTTACGACCCGGTCATTTCACCTATCCAGTTATTCATAGGCATGCCACCAAACTCAGAACTCTGGAAATTGAATAGACATATTAGATACATAATGATTTCGTTTATCTCTTTATCAATTTCTTTCTCAATTCATTTCTCATTTCATGATCCATAATCAACTAGGCAACCATGCCTTAATTATCTCATTTTCATTATCATAGCCAACAATCATGGCTTCATATCTTTCGCATTATATTTCATCATCACATTAATCAATTCATTATTCACATGGATATAATTAATGGCATCAACACATATTTTACATGCTCATCACAACATTCACATATAATCAATTATGTCTCAATTCTCAATATCATATGAGTGTATGCAATAATGTATTTTGAACTATTTCAAAATGACCCACACAACTCTAAACACTTACTTTTCAAGAATCTATCACCACTTGAGTTAGGGCAAATTACCTTCTTCACAACCTATTCCAAAAGAATGAGGAAACTCTCATGAGATCATAAGGTTAAGAATCAATTAGGGCAAACTCTAGACTTGACACGCTCACACACACGGGCGTGTCCCTGACCGTGCCCTAACTCCACAACACAGAAACATTTACACGCTCAGAACCACGGGCGTGTCACTGGGCGTGTAATACATTCTGTCTCTCAGAAATAACGACACGTCCAACATCATGAGCGTGCTCATGGCGGTGTAAATTCTCAAAACTCACAGTAGCTATGACACGCTCAACAACACTGGCGTGTTAATGGCCGTGTCACACCTACTGCCACTCAGAACAATTGACACGCCTAAGGAACTGGGCGTGTCAGGCCAAAAACCCAGATTCCGGCCAAGACAACACCACTACCAACAAAACACTTCTATCCATCAACATCCACTTCAAACAAACTTCACAAAACATACCCAAAAACCATCTCATACTTACAACAACACCACAACAAGCTAAAACACACACATCAAACACAAATCACAACATCATCAAAACTCTAAACACAACCTCAACTCAATCTATCCCAACCAACTTACTCTTTTCTTCAATCCAACCCCAAAATCCAAAACCACATAAACCAAATACTCTTAAACACAACATAATCAACCCAAACACATTCTCAAACACAACTTCAACTCACAAACCCACATAACTTCAAAAACAACACAAGAAATCAAGAGAGAACTTACCAAGGATGAAGAACTCTTAGATTCCAACTAAATCTCTTGTAAACTTCTTTAATCTTGATCTTGTAAGGTCAAATCTCTCCCTCTCTCTTGTTCTCTTGCTGCTGCCGTCCAAGACAAAGAAAAGAGAAGAAAATGGAATGAAAGCCACGAAGGAAGGAGAAGGAAAGAAGAAAAGGAAAAGAAGTACAAAAGCAAAGTCAACTTCTCTTTCCTCAAAACAATCTCCTCCACACAATAAACAATATAATATTCAAAATATCTCCATCCACTCCTCTTATTCCACTAACTCAATTTCAAAATAATTTCCTTTATACCCTTCACCCTTAGAATGGTATATACTGTGTATATCACAATATAAACAACATATGCACTCTACTCTTACAACATATCTCTTTCCAATTAAACACAAATACACTTAATCCAAATAAAACAACAATTATATACCAAACTTCTAGGGTATATTTTGGGATATTACAGATTCTAGGTTTTGGACCTAAGGAAAATTTGGGTTTTGGACCCGAGCTAAGTTCTGGATTTAGAAAAGATTCTAGGTTCTGGACCTAAGAAAAATTTGGGTTCTGGACCCGAGCTAAGTTCTGGACTTAGAATGGATTCTAGGTTCTGGACCTAATGATAATTTGGGTTCTAGACCGGAGCTAAGTTCTAGACTTAAAAGAGATTCTAGGTTCTGGACCTAAGGGTAATTTGGGTTCTGGACCCGAGCTAAGTTCTGGACTTAAAAGAGATTCTAGGTTCTGGACCTAAGGGTAATTTGGGTTCTGAACCTGAGTTAAGTTCTGGACTTAAAAGAGATTCTAGGTTCTGGACCTAAGGGTAATTTAGGTTCTGGACCCGAGCTAAGTTCTAGACTTAAAAGAGATTCTAGGTTCTGCACCTAAGGGTAATTTGGGTTCTGGACCCGAGCTAAGTTCTGGACTTAGAAGACATTTTGGGTTTTGGACCTAAGGAAAATTTGGGTTCTGGACCTGAGCTAATAATTTTTTATTTCAAAAAATTTGGCTAATTTTTATGCACATGTCTTCTCCTTGCTCCCTACATGTAAAAATATTTATATACACGCAAGCAGTTGAATAATAAAAGTGAATAATTGAATTTACAGTTCATTTACTGTGTAGGCACTGTTCATGCACTATTTACTATTCTTAAATAGTAAATTACTATTCGGAAATAGTAGTAAATAGTATTTACTTTTTGAAATAGTAATTTACTATTCATAAATAATAATTTACTATTCATGACTAGTAAAGTTTACTATTCTTGAATAGTAAAACTTACTTTTGAATTTTTGTTTTTTTCCTTGCCGTTTCTCTATATAAACCCACGATTTCTTTCATTCAATTTAGAGAAGATTTCTCAATTCTATAATTCTCTCAAATTCTTTTAATTTTAGCACATAGTTTTTAAAAAAATGCATGCTTCAAGGTCAGGGACTCATTTTAATGCCGAGTTATTGGAGTTTATTCGGCATATTGAAGATGGAAATATAGATATACTAGCCAGGATGCCGCTTCACCGAAGTTCAAACCAAAAAGTGAGGTAATTATTTTTCTTTTCTTTTTTTTTTCTTGATTTTTCATCTTTCTGTTTAATTTTTTTTTGCTTATTTGTTTATTTATTTATTTATTTTATTTATGTTTTTATATTATGCTCTTTTTTTTGTTGTGTTTGCATTTATTTCTTATTTATATTTTTATATTATTATAATTTTTAGAAAATTTAGGGAAAATAAATTAATTTAGGATAGCATGTACTTAACTTGCATTAACTTACCTGGCTCCGTGTTAACATGATCGTTGCGTTGTTCGGGCTGGAGGGTGTATTTACAAAGCCCGACAATGGTATGATATAGTGCCTTCTCGGGTAAGGCAGATTATCCGAGATTGCGGCTTTGAACAGTTCATCTTACAATTGCCATCCGAGGAATACCAAATAGACCGGAGCATAGTCCAGGTGCTTGCAGAACGATGGTTGGACACAACCCAAACTTTTCACTTGCCCGTTGGAGAGATGACAATTGGTCCGGTCGATTTTACTACTATAACCGGCCTTCGATATGATGGTGTTCCGATTCCTTTGACCAATGATATTTTAACATTTGAAGAAATTCAGGAATTACTTGGTATGGAACCATCATATAAAGGGCCTTTTAAGATAAAGATTGAATCGATTCGCAACTATTGGATGAACTACGAAGGACGGGTTCATAGGGACACAACCCAACAGTATGCTCGAGGATTTTTGTTATACTTGTTTGGGTCGACCATCTTAGGCAGCACTGATTCTTCCATCCATTTGTCAGTGTTAAGGGCCCTTTCTTATTTTAGGATAGTACCATCTTCTGGCTGGGATAAAGCTGGTCTCGCATGTCTTTACCACGATCTTGATAAACTTTGCCAAAATAAGAAGTCTTTTGTTGGCTTGATGGCCATTGTCGAGGTATTTTTCTTCCACCAATGTCATTTCCAGTCCTTTCTTGTATGAATTTGATCTTTACTATTATTGTAGGTATGGGTATATGAACACAACCTCGTGAGGGTACCCGGTATTTTTTGAGAAAGAATCGGGTATTCGAGATTAAATTTCTAGTTGCCAGATCGTGTGGACGTTCCCTGTAATATCCCAAAGTGTGCCCTAGAAGTTTTGGTATTATTGTTGTAATTGGATTGAGTGTATATGTTAAATTGGAAAGAGAAAAGAATTAAAGAGAGAGTGTATATGTTGTATATATGGAAATATATACAACATATACAAGTCAAATTGTTATATGGTCAAAGGAAGATATTTATTGATTTTATTTAATTAAGTAATTAAAAGGAAATTAAAATAAGTGGAAGAGAGAAAATTTATTATTTTATTATTAAAATACTTTGTGGAGATTTAAGTGAAGAATAAATATTTGACTTTGTCTCTTTTTGTTCTTCATTTTCCTTTCTTCTCCTTGGTTGGCCGGGTATCCCAAAGACAAAAGAGAGCAAGAGAGGTTTTGATTTCTAAGATCAAATTGAAGGAAGATTCAAGTGATTAAGTTGGAATTTTGTGAAGTTTCATAAACTTTGGTGAGTTTCCTCTTGATTTCCCTTGTTTTATTTGAAGTTATGTTTGAGTTTGATTGTTGATGTGTGATAGTGTGATTATGTTTGATTGTGGTATATTTAAGAGTTTTGGAATTGAATTAAAGATAAGAAGTTAGGTTGGTGTTGGTGTTAGAAGTGTTAGAGTTGCGTTTGTGTTAGGGTTTTGAATTGGTGATTGTTGTAGATGTTGAGTTTGAGTAATTATTCTTGTAGATCTTTATGATAATTGTGTTTGATGAAGTTTAATGCATAGAATATGTGAATTTGGTCCAAAACAGAAGCATCTTGGATGCCACAACCGTGGCCATTGGAAGCCATGGCCGTGGGGGTTTTGAGCAAGGGAGGTAGAACCTTTTTCTAACCCATGCCCGTGGGGGTTGGGAGGCCGCGACCGTGGGGTCCTAGAGAGAGATGTTGGCTTGTAATTTATGATCTATGTGTCTAGTGTGATGCTAATAGGTGTATAATTGTATTGGAATTCATGTGAATTTGTAATTAAGTGTGTAATATTCCTTTTGGATTAGGTTGGGAAGAGGTTGAATTGCCCTAACCTAAGTGTTGAGGATTCTTGGAGGAGGAAGTGTATATATTGGTGTGAGTTGGTTTTGAGGTAAGTACAAACTACATGGTTGCATACTCTTACATGAGTTTGATACTTAACATATTTGGTTGTAAATATGTTAAGTAATCTATTGCATTGTTAATTTGATTGATTAATGTTATGTTTTGCATAATGTGAACTTTGTGGGATATATGTTGATGATTCTAAAGATATGATGATGTAATGAAATATGAAATATAAGATATGATGATGTAATGAAATATGAAATATGAAATATGAAAGATATGATGAAATATGAAATGTATGTGCAATGCAATTGGTTATGATGAATACTCTAATGATGAGTTGTTTTAAATGTGAATTGAGATAATTGAGGCATGTTTGCCTATATGATGATGTTCAATGTAATTGATTATGTATACTCTATTGATGAGATGTGAAGCCATTTGTGAACCTCGGTTTCCACCCGAAAAGGATTCGGATGAACGTTCACTTGTTGTTAGGAGTCGCCACTCAGTTTTTTCTGTTCAAAGGGAAAAACTAAGAAAACCCTTGTTTGACTCCAATAATGCATCCAATGTAAAGGTTTCTAATCTACGAAGCCAAGGAGGATTCGGGGACTATGTCATTTATTTGATTAACTTGCCAAAAGGAAACAAAACTAAAAGGGACAAAGAAGAGAAGACAAATAGATTGTTAGTAAATTGCGGACTTGCTATTTGGGGTGAATCCCAAATATGCCTACATACTCTCATTTTTAATGAGGGATAAAAGCCCATGTAGTTCGGAAAAGCCTATTTAAAGGTAATTATGCATTTATGCATATGTGTGTGTATGCTTCGTGCATTGTCGGGCTTTTTGCCAAAATTGTGAGATTTTAAGCACTTAGTGCTAATTTTGATGAAATTTGGGTACTTGGTACCAAAAGAATGCAATTTAGGCTCCGTGCCAAAAGGTTAATTTTAGTTGAGATCGGCTTCATGCCAAAAATTGATTGATTACTTAATTAGGCCTTAGAACTAAAAGGATTAGGTCTTTGACCAAAAAGAAATTAAGAAGAAGATGGAATGCTTATGACATGCTTGAATTGACAAAGGATGAATTAGGATATTACCTTGCTTAGGATTTTTCCACTTCGAAGTTCCAGATCTCGTTTTCTTGGACCTTGGATTATGACTCTTGATTAAGGATTAATTCCTGCAACACAATGTTAGATTTATGCAGAGAAAAGTCCAAGAGAAGTTCTTAAGTGTATGGAAAATGAAGAATTCATCCACCTGAAAAACCCGAAAAAACCGAACCAAAAGCCGAACCCTTTTCCTGAAAATTTAGCGGCCTTTTATAGCCAAAATCAGACCAGGTCGGACCGCCGGTCCCGGCTGTTGAGCCCCCAAAATAGCACAAAAACTCGCATGATTTTCGTTCAAACTGATTTTCCTGGAGTTACGGACCTCCAAAAATTATTCCGAGATCATGTCCATGATCCTCGCGTCATTCCAGACATTTCAAGTACCATGAAGACATACTTTCGGTGAACTTTACCATGGACCTCTGGTCCTGCTCGGTCGTCAGCAGTCTAAGAAAATCGGCTTTTCGAGCCTCAAAATTTGAGTATTCACAATTGCCCCCCACTGGGGTCCATAAAAATGATTTATGGAGCTCAGTGGTCGTCAGAAACGAGGATTTTGAGCGAGGTGCAAAAAGACCCGCATTTTCGCCTTTTCCTTATAAATAGGCTCATTTCCATTCCATTTTCATTTGCTTTCATTCTTTCTTCTTCTTTCCTTTCCTTCAAACTTCCTTTTGACGATGGATTTCACTGGCCTAGAAGACTTCGAAATCCCACTCCCTCCCTGCAATCTTTTACTTGAGGAGGAGAAGCACAGTTCCTGGACCGGCTGCTATGAGGTAAGTACCTTCCCCTTTACTCATCTAGTATGCATGCTTAGGAATTTTATTTATTTCCAGTGAGGAACTTAGAAACAAATTTTAGGAATTTTTTCTTTACATGTACTAGTAATGAATTAGGAGTAATACCAGGCTTCACTAAGTTCTGCTATCAGTAATTATTTCTAGTAAAGAACTTAGAAATAATGCTCTAGGAAGTTACACCCGGCTGGGGATAGAACTTAAATTTTCTGAAGTTGCCCCCCAAATTGTCCACAATAATGAATTAGAGAATCCCTCTCTCTAATTTTTAGGACTCTGCGATTAGGATATCTATCGCCGAGAGACCCATGAGCACTATTCCGGCTTACATCTTTGATGCCGGGCATCTGATGGGGGATCTTATCAGACCTGCTTTCCTCCACCATTTGAGGGCTATAGATGTGGGCAGAGATATCCACAGGGAGTTGATCTGCGTGCTGGCCGAGCGATGGTGGCCCACTACTGATACCTTCCATTTTGCTTGGGGGAGATGACGATGACGCCTACCGACTTTTCCGTCATTTCTGGGATTCCCTTCGGCATTGAGATGGTGGAGTACTATGATGACTGGCGGCATGACATTTCTTCAGCCGACATGGTCACTTTGATCGGGGTTGACTATCCTCAACATCAGGCGCCTCGCTGCATTCAGCGAAGGTGGCTTGTAGAGCAGGCGCCATCCATCTATACTGGCTACGAGGTAGGCGATCTTACTGTTGATCAGGTTACCAGGTTTACCCTGATTCTCCTGTTTGCTAGCTCCTTCTTAGCAAACAGGAAAGATGCAGTGAGTCTCAATGTGCTGAAGAGCCTACTCGACCTGTCACGACTTCAGACATATGATTGGGCTAGCATGATGCTGTGTAGATTGTATGACGACATGTCTGACCTCTGCTATACCCGCATTGCTCCATGTGGCCTGTACTACTTCTGGGAGGTAATGTAAAGAACATTTTTTTTATCTTACATATGTTGACATACACCAACTCTAATATCTTCTTCATCTTTTCCAGACTTGGGCTTACGAGTACTTTCCTGGTATCGCCCCTTTTCTTCGTGAGCCACCTGCCCTTGCAGATCCTCTTTCTCCCATTGCCTGGAGATGGTATAAAGAGAGGGTAGAAGCACCAAAGAGGAAGCTTCCTATCAAAGAGCTGAGATCATTCTTCGACAGCTGCTCCATGAACTCGGTAAATACTTTATCCTCATCCTTATTTATTGTATTTGAGAAAATGATTCACTAACATAATAAATTTTTACAGGTTATATTTACAGCGATGTCTAGCCGGCTGATAGAGTGGATTGCTCACGATCACAGCTTTCAGCGATCACAGTTCCTGACTCACCGTCGATTCATACTTCCCCATCCAGAGTATTGACGGTATCATCTCGCTGAGAGAGTGACTTTCTAGATTCCCGGTTTCCGTGTAGCTTCCCTGGACCCCCCCAATGATATGCTATCTCTGACGCTTCTGCCTGTTTCTGTGTCCCAGTATGAGGGTGATCCCTTCGAGTCGGCCTATGCCCCGGATGATGATGATTATGATTTCTACTGTCTTCAGCGACTGATGCCACGCATTGGGACACGGTTTGACCCTGCACCACCTTATCGGTCCTCTCATTCTTCGGCCCCCACTTGTAGCACTCCGGGAGATCATCCCTCTTCCAGTTGGCGAGCTGACAGACCTTCTTCCTCTAGGGCTGAGGCTTCCGCTTTCAGGGCTGGACCATCACACACTGGAGCAAGCAGCAGTTCATCACATTTGAGGCCTCCCCCATCTATCCTTGCGGCTACCGATCAATTGGACCCTGCTTTGGCCGACTGGAGGCTGCCTTATGCTGTTCGTTATCATGCACCCGACGGTTGGGTGACCCAGCCAATTAGTGTGGAGGGTGTACAATATCGGAGCCTTGCTCACATCACTCAGGTATATTCCTCTAGAACTTTTCATGAAAAGGATTCATAAAGTTCTCTTGAAATTGACTGTGATTCTGTCTTTTTTACAGGTACCTACAAGCCTAGTTGCTGACATGGCGGCACTGATCACTGCTTTCTCGGATGAGCTGACGGGTGCTTGGACTGATAGTGCTTATGAGAGGCAGAACAGGCCACAAAGACGGAGAGCCCGGCGCTGATTTCTCATATTTGTCTGGGATTATATTTGTCATATTTGAATTATTCTTGCTCTGTACCTTGTACTCACCATGTTTTTCACCTGTTATTTGAACTTAGATACAAACCTGCATTTATTTGTTAGTATTGACAGCAAATATGTATGAATGATGCTTGTTTTTTTAGAAATCTATTTTCAAAATAAATCCCTGAAACAACCCCCAAAAAAAATAGCACCTAACAGGGCCTAAACAGGGCCAAAACACAAAAATTTCACAAAACATCAAAACACATGAGTCAAAACTGGGTCGGTGGCGGTTGGACCACTGGGTCGGCGGTCGAGCCGCCAGCGACGGCGGTTGAGCAACCGTGAATGGCGGTCGGACCGCCGTCTGGGCCAGGGTTGTATAAAAAACGAAGTTTAAGTGCATTTTCAGGCCAGATAATAGGTTTTTCACTGTAGGATTCTATTTTTCTCTCAACAATGAACCCGTTTTTTAACCATGTGATGCATAACTTGACCAAGAGCCTCCATAATGTTGAAAGGATCAACATGGGAAGATATGGATTGAAAGTTGTTGCCACCCTTAGAGGTGTAGCTGTGGATTGGGATTTCTTGCATGCTTGTATCAAATTTTGGGATCCCCAAGCCCACGTTTTCAGATTTGGTGCCCGGATGGAGGAGATGTGTCCTCTTTTTGAGGAATTCTACTCAATTATTGGATGTGACCCAAATGCCCCTCTTGTAAGGCATGAGGTTCAAGTTGGCTATGTGGGATCTTTTCAGAGGCTTTTCAACTTTACAAGGCCTCAAGCTCAAGCTATGATCATGGATGGGAGTAAGGCGATGCTGCTTCCTTTGATTGATGAATTCCTGACCGCTAATTTTGAAGATGAGGTTCAACTGAAACATAGGATGTGAGCTTTTGTTTTCTGCCTGTTAGCCGGGTTTCTTTTCAACCGTGATCCTGGCTTTGGAGATTTGAAGCTTTTCCCTATGGTTAGGCAAATGAAAGAACTTAACTGCATTGGTGGTATGATTATGGCTGAGACCATTCAGAGTCTTGACAGAACTGCACTCGGATTTGAAAATTAGACTGTTACCCCAATCATTCTCCAGGTAATTTTGTTATACCTTTTGTTTCTTCTCATTTCATCATCTCTCTTTTTTGTTTGTAAATAGAAAGGATCTATTTTCTCAGGTTTGGCTGAGAGACCATCTCCGAGTGGTTGCCGCTCCCCATGCCTTGACTTATAACCCTTCCCAGTACCGTACCAGAAGAATCCAGATTTCTTTTCCCTCTATGGCTAAATGGATCATGTGGTTGTATGAGCTTAGACCAGAAGAATTGTTGTGGTTCATCCCTTGGTATAGAATTCCTCGCTTCATGGAGGCCAATGCAATGCATAACCATGTCTACCTTCTTAGCTTCACTCATAGTACATGGTATAGTGCTTCTCGTGTCCTCAGATAGATGGGGATTGATCAGCAGGTTCCTCTTCCTGTTGAGCTTTCCATTGCTTCCCCTATTACTCCCAGAGTTACTCAAGCTGTTCTACAAACCTGGGTTAGGAACCATCAGATGATCAGGCCTTTTGCAGAGCCTTCCCTTGTTCAGCCTACTCCAGAGTACAGAGCTTGGTTTATAGCTGAAGTTTGGCCGATTGAAAAGCCAAGGAGGTATGCGTTATTGCAGGAGTTGGAGGGTGAGGATGTGGTTCCTCCTAACGAGGGGAAGATAGATGTTGCAGAGAGTTAATGTGTATATTGAAGGGAAAGAGAAAAGAAGTGAAGAGAGTGTATATGTTGTATCTATGGGAATGTATACAAGTTAAATTAATAAAGGCCAAAAGAAGAGCAATGAATTAATTTAATATCTGATTTTGGTGTACATTGGAATTGTAGTAGTGAGAAGAGATGTGGGAAAATATAAATGCAATATATAAGAAATATACATATACCCACATATACATCACATATACATGGGATATAATATGGTGTAGGAAAAGTGAGTTATATATATATTTGTATAATTAATTAATAATAATAATATAAGAAAAAGGAAGAAAAGAAAGTCAAGGAATGGACAAGTGTGTGATGGAGATTTAAATTATTATTATTATTATATATATATATATATATATGATAAGTATGAGAAAAGAAGAGGAAAATTCTTTCTTTCTTCTTCTTCTTCTTCTTCCTGAACGAGAGAGAGAGAGAGAGAGAGAAGCTAGAGAGAGAAAGGTGATTTTGCTTCTATTTACACCAAAGATTAAAGGATATCAAGAGATTTGCAAGTAGATATTGAAGATTTGGACAAAGAATCCAAGTAAGTGCCCTTTCTTTGTATTGATATTTGATGTGGTTGGTGTGTGATGATGATGTTAATGAAGGATTGAAGTTTATATATGTGTGAAATTGGTATTTAGATGATAATAACATGGTTATTTGTGAGGATGATGATGATTTGTTGAGATTGTTGAGTAAGGGTTTAGTATAAATGAATTGGAGATTTGAGTAATTGATATATGATTGATGTATGTTTGTATTTAAGGAAGAGTTTGACTATGTTTGTATTCATATGGATTGGTTTAAAATGCAAAATACATGAGTTGGGATCCTAGAGAGAGAGATGTGATTTGTGAGTTGTGATCTAAAGTTTTAGAATGAGATTCATAAGTGAATATTTGTATGGAAATTCATGTATTTTATCATTTTATTTGAATTAGGTGGTGAAGGAAGTGAAGAATTCTTGGAAGGTAAAGTGTATAGATTGGTGTGGTTCATAAGGTAAGTACAAAATACCTTATTGTATATGTATATATTCATATGATGTTGAACATTAAAACACACTTATTTATAAATGTGTTAAGGAATCAAATGAATTGTTGATGTATATTAGTAAGGTGAATATTGTGGTAAGTATGTAATATATGTGTTTAGGACATTGATTGCATCTATTTGATCGCTGAACACATTGATTGCATCTTGCATTGTTGGATCCTCCAAAGGTTTTGTTGTATCTACACTTCAAATATATCTAAAACAAAGATGATCTAAACAAATGTATATTGAGGATTCTAAATCTAAGAATAATGTAAGTTATATATGTGTATATCAATGATGATCATTCTTAATGGATGTTTAATGTGCTTGATTGTGTATATTTAAATAATGAGTTATTGTAATGTGACTTGAGACATAATGAGATGTGAAGCCATTGTGATTGGCTATGATGATTCAAATGAGATGTGAAGCCATTTTGATTGGCTATGATGATTCAATTGAGATAAATGGGGCATGTTTGCCTACATGAATGATGAGAATTGCAAATGAAATTGATAATGATATAATAAATGAATTGTGTGTCTAATATGTTATTCATTTTCAGAGTTTTGTTGTAGGTGGCATGCCTATTAGTAACAATCTCTTGAAGTTAGGTTGGACTTGATCCTTGAAGCCAAGTTGGGTTGAAGTTTGACATGTTTTACTCCCCTTGAAGCTTGGTTGGGTCAATTCTTGAAACCTAATTGAGATGTTACAACCCTTGAAGCTAGGTTGGATTGGTTCTTGAAGCCAAGTTGGGTTGATACTTAGCATGCTTTGTTCCCCTTGAAGCTTGGTTGAACCTAAATCCTTGAAGCCTAGATGGGATAATGATAATGATAAATGTGATAATTAAACCAAAACATTAACTCTGAAAGTGGAATGGCATATTAGTTTCTTTTGGGCCCATGCTTGTGCTTGTTGGTATGTGATTCTTGAATAATGAAATAAATGAATAATGAGATATAATGTTATGTGATACATAAGTAAATTATTGATAGTGAATGTGGATTAAAAGAACTATGTTGAATGATGAGAAATGAAAGTACAACATTAAAATATAATATGGATGTGAATGTAGACATTGAGAATATTTTTATAAATATTCTAATAATTCATGGAGTTGTGATTGGTATCAATAATATATGTGTATGTATATAATTAAGACATTAGTAGATATATATATATATATATATATGAAAGGTATATTCAAAATGGGAAAACATGATAAGAAAATAATGACATATGAAGTTAACAAGTAAATATGATTTTCTGTAATATTTGTTTACATGAATTATTTGTATTTACTAAGCTCTCGGGCTTAACACGGTTGTGTGATTGCGCAGGTGATTATGCGGTTGATCTGAAGTCCAGCTGTTATGCCACGAGAAGGGTAAGAATGTTTAGAGACCAACTAGAAGGTGATGCATACATGTGTGATTTAATTATGTTGTATTTTTTATAAGAATATATTCATATGTATAAATGAAGTTTTGGTAAATAAGAATGAGATTCTTATATTTATATAAGACCATTGAAAGTATAATGATTTTGTAAATGTTCTTTAAATTAATATAATATTGTTTGAACTCGGATAAAAGTTTTTAAGTTGAAACTAAGAGTGACATTCTTGTACTTTATATACGTATTGTATGTATACCTGGTATATGTATAGTACTTATATAGAGTATGGGGTGTTACAATTATTTTGGTATCAGAGCTTAGGTTCGAGATTCTCGGCCTAAGTAGAATTAAAAAGAGAAAGTTTTGAAAAACTTAAAGAGAATTAAAAAGAAAAGTTTTGAAATTAAATTTGTAATACATGCATATGCATTCACACCTAGGTTGGTCTCGGATGTGGCATTATGTGAATTGTAATGTAATTGAATTTGATGAGATGAATAATAGCATGTGGATGAAGTTCTATAAAAAAAGAAATTAAAGATAGAAATGATATGGAAAACTTAATATAAGCTTAATTGATAAAATAAATAGATATGTTATTAATTGAAGAGAGTATGGTGAAATATTAAGTGAGTTGATTGGTATAAAGGTTTGGGTGTATAAAGTTTAAGTTTTGTTAAAAAGGAACAGAGATGATGTTGGTTAAGTAAAAAGATATAATGGTGTTGTTTGCATTGTTGTTTTAATGCAAACATTGTGAATTTAATGTGATATGTTTAAGTGTTGATAAAGCTCATGTAAATGGTGGTCTTCAGATTTTTGAAATGAGTTTTAATAATTGTGAAAATGATATGTTTTGATGTTATAATATGGTACACATAAAAGTTTTAAAGTTGATATTAAGAAAATAAGATTTGTTAAGTAAACTTTGATAAGGTTGATTA
This sequence comes from Garcia nutans, assembly GCA_947685225.1. Lineage (NCBI taxonomy): Eukaryota > Viridiplantae > Streptophyta > Magnoliopsida > Malpighiales > Euphorbiaceae > Garcia > Garcia nutans. The sequence continues at coordinate 61,761,974 of CANTUV010000031.1, forward strand.
TTTGAAAATGTGATAATGTAATGTAATATGCTAGTGATCAAGGATTGAGTTGATCACTTGAACATGTAATGTACGCATAGTCTTGCATGTTTGTAACCTATATAATTACTTGTCTATTAATGTTGAGAATGATTACGATTGCATTGACAAACTTGTGCAAAGCTAGGTCATGTGATAAGATTGATAGTGAGAATTGGATTGAGCAACGTTGGTTCAAGAAACTGAGATTTGTGATAACTAGACTTGGAAAGTGTATAAAGGTTATTGGGCTCAATGTGTATATGATTGGATGTAATGTACATATGTATAAATATGTGAGTGATATATATATATGTTAAATTGTGTGAAAGATATGTAAAAGAGGAATTGAATATAATTGTATGATTATGTGTATACATATGTAGAAAAAGGTGGAATGAGCTTTTCGGTATGAATGTAATTGTAAAATATAAGAAATATGGAAAGCAAGTCACATTGTGAATGTGACCTATGAATGTGAATGTGATATAACTACTTGTCTAGTGGTGTGGAGAATGATATGGCATATATTAGTGGACCTATGAGAGGTTTGGTTTTAACCTATGTGGAGTTAGATTATGGGATGAAGTGGAGAATGAGAAAGGACTTGAGTAACACTAGATGATGAAATTGTTATGATAATAACTGATTTAGACTATCATATAATGTTTCCTGGATCAAGGATTATACTTGTAGAAATATTATATGCATATGTGTATAATAAACAGGGAAGTATAATGTATGAAAAGTTTTACAAAAGATAGATTGGAAGTGGAGTAATAAATGAAATTTGTATACGAATGAATTTTGTGTATAAAAGTGTTATAAATAATATTGTTGATGTGAGTTAGGTTAACGATAATCATATGATCAAGAGCAAATAATTTTGGAGATGGAATTGAAACGTGCTAACTCTTGGTGTAGTAAAAGTTTGGAGAATGGATATGTAATCTTTGTGATACAACTTAGCAGTGTAATTGAAAAGTTTGGAAACAGAATATTCAAGGAATAGTATTGATTTATAAGTTATAGGTGTGACCATTAATCTCCTATGGCCATATGCTTTGTTTAATGGATCTGGTCGGTTAGCTTTGTTATCCACAGTTTTGGGATTGAGATAACATGACTGTAGTACAATTTTTATGAGATTGATAATTATGTTTTTAGAAATATGGCTAAAAGTTATGATTGGTGAATTTATATTTATAATTTCTATGTTAAAAATTTAATTATAATTATGAAAAGTAAAGTAAGAGAAGAGAACTGTGTAAATGTTTTGAATTATGGATAATGTGATAGAAAGGTAATTATTGTAAATATAGTAAAGGTATGAAATGTAAAGAAATATTAAAAAGGGAGAAATTATAAAATATGACTGAAAGTTATATTGAATATGTTTATGGTATAAAGTTAATAAGTGAATGGACTTAAGGTTTAAGTGAGTGAACTATGGATAGAAAGTATGGTATGAGATGATCATGATAATTGGTGGAAATTATACTAGGATAGTAGAAGATAAACTATGTGTATATTGAAAGTTAATTTGAAGTAATTTGTTACTAATGATCATAGTTTAAAAAAAAAAACTGAATATGGATCTGAAGAGATTAGAACTTGAATATAAGCTTGACCTAATGGAATTAGGTTATATATATATATTGTGAAATCTAATGATCAGTTTAAATAAATTAATTGTTGGTTTGAATCAAATAAGATTGAAATGTTAATATATTGTGACAGATAGATCGATTGATCTAGATTTCACTAAAATTTCAAATCAATATGGAGATTTGGTATGTACAATCGTATAGGGAGTATAAAATTTAAATGATAATGTATATAATGTAATATTTTGACAAATGAATGGACATTGATGAATTGAATTATATCAATTGTAAATGGTGATAAAAGGGAAAAAGGTTGATTATCTGTTAAGTAAGTTTAAAGAGGTGATATCAATATTAATGTTAAGTGAAAAACATGATAAAGAAGGACTTAAGTGTAAGCAAAATGAAAAGATTGTTATCAATCAAGGTTTGATAAGTGGCTATTTTCAAAAGTGATTGTAATGACAAGATAAGCAATAGTACAATATAATTCAATAATTTCCAAGGTTAAAGTTAAAAGATTATCTATAAAGAGATGAAGTGATAAATATCTTGAAGTAATAGATGAATGGTATATATAGATATATAATGATTAACTTAAAGGGGGAGAGTAAAAGTTATGTGATTTGATAAAATTATAATATAAGATACGATTATCTTCATATGGAAATTCAGATGGTGATTTGATCTAAATGGGATGTTATTGTGTTGGATAATTTCGAGGACAAAATTATTTAAGGGGGAGAGAATTGTAATATCCCAAACTATACCTTAAAAGTTTTGAAATTTTTGTTGTAATTGGATTTAATGTGTATATTGAAGGGAAATAGAAAAGAAGTGAAGAGAGTGTATATGTTGTATCTATGGGAATGTATACAAGTTAAATTAATAAAGGCCAAAAGAAGAGCAATGAATTAATTTAATATCTGATTTTGGTGTACATTGGAATTGTAGTAGTGAGAAGAGATGTGGGAAAATATAAATGCAATATATAAGAAATATACATATACCCACATATACATCACATATACATGGGAAATAATATGGTGTAGGAAAAGTGAGTTATATATATATATTTGTATAATTAATTAATAATAATAATATAAGAAAAAGGAAGAAAAGAAAGTCAAGGAATGGACAAGTGTGTGATGGAGATTTAAATTATTATTATTATTATTATTATTATTTATATATATATATGATAAGTATGAGAAAAGAAGAGGAAAATTCTTTCTTTCTTCTTCTTCTTCTTCTTCGTGAACGAGAGAGAGAGAGAGAGAAGCTAGAGAGAGAAAGGTGATTTTGCTTCTATTTACACCAAAGATTAAAGGATATCAAGAGATTTGCAAGTAGATATTGAAGATTTGGACAAATAATCCAAGTAAGTGCCCTTTCTTTGTATTGATATTTGATGTGGTTGGTGTGTGATGATGATGTTAATGAAGGATTGAAGTTTATATATGTGTGAAATTGGTATTTAGATGATAATAACATGGTTATTTGTGAGGATGATGATGATTTGTTGAGATTGTTGAGTAAGGGTTTAGTATAAATGAATTGGAGATTTGAGTAATTGATATATGATTGATGTATGTTTGTGTTTAAGGAAGAGTTTGACTATGTTTGTATTCATATGGATTGGTTTAAAATGCAAAATACATGAGTTGGGATCCTAGAGAGAGAGATGTGATTTGTGAGTTGTGATCTAAAGTTTTAGAATGAGATTCATAAGTGAATATTTGTATGGAAATTCATGTATTTTATCATTTTATTTGAATTAGGTGGTGAAGGAAGTGAAGAATTCTTGGAAGGTAAAGTGTATAGATTGGTGTGGTTCATAAGGTAAGTACAAAATACCTTATTGTATATGTATATATTCATATGATGTTGAACATTAAAACACACTTATTTATAAATGTGTTAAGGAATCAAATGAATTGTTGATGTATATTAGTAAGGTGAATATTGTGGTAAGTATGTAATATATGTGTTTAGGACATTGATTGCATCTATTTGAATCATGCTATATTGTATACAATGTGAGTTAATGCAATCAAGGAGGCTTGGCCGTGTTTGGTTTTTAATTTGTGAGAGACACGGCCAAAATTTAAGGAGAGACACGGCCAAGTTATGAGGGACACGGCCAAGTTAGAGGAAACTTGGCCGTGTTGGGTCATTTTTGGAGAGACACGGCCACTGGCTCAGCCGTGTCCCTTGCCCGTGTCTGCTACTGCCTAATCTTATTATTTTGTTGGTTTTGGTTTCTTTGGATTTAAGGGAGACACGGCCACAAGCTTGGCCGTGTCCCTTGAGTGTTTTGGCTGCTGTTATTTATTTTTGACTATTCTTGCATTGTTGGATCCTCCAAAGGTTTTGTTGTATCTACACTTCAAATATATCTAAAACAAAGATGATCTAAACAAATGTATATTGAGGATTCTAAATCTAAGAATAAGGTAAGTTATATATGTGTATATCAATGATGATCATTCTTAATGGATGTTTAATGTGCTTGATTGTGTATATTTAAATAATGAGTTATTGTAATGTGACTTGAGACATAATGAGATGTGAAGCCATTGTGATTGGCTATGATGATTCAAATGAGATGTGAAGCCATTGTGATTGGCTATGATGATTCAAATGAGATGTGAAGCCATTGTGATTGGCTATGATGATTCAATTGAGATAAATGGGGCATGTTTGCCTACATGAATGATGAGAATTGCAAATGAAATTGATAATGATATAATAAATGAATTGTGTGTCTAATATGTTATTCATTTTCAGAGTTTTGTTGTTGGTGGCATGCCTATTAGTAACAATCTCTTGAAGTTAGGTTGGACTTGATCCTTGAAGCCAAGTTGGGTTGAAGTTTGACATGTTTTACTCCCCTTGAAGCTTGGTTGGGTCAATCCTTGAAGCCTAATTGAGATGTTACAACCCTTGAAGCTAGGTTGGATTGGTTCTTGAAGCCAAGTTGGGTTGATACTTAGCATGCTTTGTTCCCCTTGAAGCTTGGTTGAACCTAAATCCTTGAAGCCTAGTTGGGATAATGATAATGATAAATGTGATAATTAAACCAAAACATTAACTCTGAAAGTGGAATGGCATATTAGTTTCTTTTGGGCCCATGCTTGTGCTTGTTGGTATGTGATTCTTGAATAATGAAATAAATGAATAATGAGATATAATGTTATGTGATACATAAGTAAATTATTGATAGTGAATGTGGATTAAAAGAACTATGTTGAATGATGAGAAATGAAAGTACAACATTAAAATATAAAATGGATGTGAATGTAGACATTGAGAATATTTTTATAAATATTCTAATAATTCATGGAGTTGTGATTGGTATCAATAATATATGTGTATGTATATAATTAAGACATTAGTAGATATATATATATATATATATATGAAAGGTATATTCAAAATGGGAAAACATGATAAGAAAATAATGACATATGAAGTTAACAAGTAAATATGATTTTCTGTAATATTTGTTTACATGAATTATTTGTATTTACTAAGCTCTCGGGCTTAGCGCGGTTGTGTGATCGCGCAGGTGATTATGCGGTTGATCTGAAGTCCAGCTGTTATGCCACGAGAAGGGTAAGAATGTTTAGAGACCAACTAGAAGGTGATGCATACATGTGTGATTTAATTATGTTGTATTTTTTATAAGAATATATTCATATGTATAAATGAAGTTTTGGTAAATAAGAATGAGATTCTTATATTTATATAAGACCATTGAAAGTATAATGATTTTGTAAATGTTCTTTAAATTAATGTAATATTGTTTGAACTCGGATAAAAGTTTTTAAGTTGAAACTAAGAGTGACATTCTTGTACTTTATATACGTATTGTATGTATACCTGGTATATGTATAGTACTTATATAGAGTATGGGGTGTTACAATGTTGGTTCGGACAAACTGTGCTGCCTTTTTGGCGTCTAATTCTGCATAGGAAGTTGCTTCAACCCACTTCGTGAAGTAATCCACCACTACCAAGATAAACTGATGTCCATTCGAGGCTTTTGGATGTATTTTGCCAATTATATCTATTCCCCAAGTAGCGAAGGGCCATGGAGAGGTGATTGGATTCAGAGCAACAGGAGGTTGCTTTTGTAGCTTAGCAAATATCTGACAATGATGGCATTCTTGCACAAACGCCACACAGTCTGTATTCATGGTGGACCAATAATATCCTAGTTTGGCTATTTTTCGAGCCAAGGTGATCCCGTAAATATGTGGTCCTGATTCGCCACCATGTACCTTTTCCATTATCTGCTTAGCCTCTGCTTCATTCACACACCTTAGGTGCATTCCATTCCAACTTCTTTTGTAGAGGATGTCTCCATTAAGAATGTAACCTGTGGCTAGCTACCTTATTGCTCTTTGATCAACCCTTGATGATCCCTCCGGATAACTTCCATCCTTGAGATAACTCTTGATATCCCAGAACCATGGTTTACCATTGGCCAAATGCATTACGTGGGCAGGTTGCTTCTGAAGTTGAACTTTCAATGGACGAATGGTTTTCCTCTCCTTGATATTGATCATGGAAGCTAAAGTAGCCAGGGCATCAGCAAACTGATTCTTTGTTCTTGGGAGATATTCGAAGGACAGATAATCGAATTGTTGTGCCAAATGATCAAGGCATTGTAGGTAAAGAACCAAACGCTCTTCTCTTATTTTCCATTTCCTTAAAGCTTGCGATACTATCAAAATAGAATCACCGTAGAACTTTAGGTTCTTAATTCCTAATCCCAGGGCAGCTTCGAGCCCATTGATGCAAGCTTCATATTCCGCTTCATTGTTAGTGCAGCTAAAGTCAAGTTTAACTGCAAAGGGAATGTATTCTCCACAAGGAGTCTTGAACACAATCCCAATTCCATTTCCATGATAATTGGATGCCACATCAAAATACATCTCCCAAAATCTTCTTTCCACATTCAAGAGGTCCTCGTCAGGGAAATTCATTTCTCGCATCTCGTCTTTTACGGGTAATTCTGCTAACTGGTCAGCTATTGCCCCACCTTTCACAGCTTTCCTCTGAATGAATTTTAAGTCAAAAGCTGCCAATGTTGACACCCACTTTGCCATTTTGCTATCCAAAACAGGCCTCTCCATAAGGAATTTCAAGGGACTCTGTTCTGCGATGACACAAGTAGTGTAAGAAGACAAGTAGTGTTGTAACTTTGTGTAGGTCCAATACAACGCTAAACACAACTTCTCAATCTTATTATACTTTAACTCATAGTCCAGCATCCTTTTGCTGAGGTAGTAAATTACATTTTCTACCTTTGTACCTTCGGCCTCTTGAGCTAGCATTGCACCTATGGCTTCATCTGTTACAGACAAATACAAGAGCAAAGGTTTTCCCATTCTGGGAGGTTGCAGAATTGGTGGACTTAACAAGTATTCTTTGATCTTGTCGAAGGCCTTCTGGCAGTCTTCATTCCATTCTTGTGAAGCACCTTTTCTTAGTAGCTTAAAGATAGGACCACAAGTCTAAGCCAACTGCGATATGAATCGACTGATATACTGTAATCTACCTAGCAAGCCTCGAATCTCCTTTTCTGTTCTCGGTGGAGGCATTTTCAGAATAGCCTTTGACTTTGCTGGATCAACTTCTATTCCTTTCTTGCTGACCAAATATCCCAAAAATAAGCCTGATGTTGCTCCAAATAGGCACTTTGCAGGATTAAGCTTCAAATTGTACTTGCGAAGTCTAAGGAAGAACTTCTCAAGTGCTTCAACATGCTCTTCTGGAGATTTTGACTTGACAATCATATCGTCAACATACACTTCTACTTCTTTATGAATCATGTCATGAAAGACTGTTGTCGCCATCCTTTGGTAGGTAGCCCCTGCATTTATCAATCCAAAAGGCATAATCCTGTAGCAAAAAGTACCCCATTCTGTAATGAAAGCTGTCTTTTCTTTGTCCGGTGGATGCACCATGATCTGATTGTACCCAACCGCAAGGTCAGTCATTGAAACCATCATATGCCCAGCCATCCTGTCTATTAGAAAATCGATGTGTGGTAGTGGGAAATCGTCCTTGGGACAAGCCTTATTCAAATCTCTGTAGTCAACACACATCCTGACCTTTCCGTCTTTCTTCGGGACTGGCACAATGTTTGCTAACCAGGAAGGGTAGACAATTGGTTCTATGAACTTATTATCCAGTTGCTTGGCAATCTCATCTTTAATTTTCAAAGACCATTCTGGCTTCATTCTTCTCAACTTCTGCTTAACCGGCTTTGCATCTGGGTATAGCGGAATCTTATGAACTGCTATTGCTGGGTCTATTCCCGTGACATCACTTGTCTTCCACATGAAGCAGTCGACATATCTTTTGATGCACTCAACAACCTGTTCCTTATTCACACAATCATATGCAATGTATGTATATTCATTTTCTTTGCCAATTATTATCTTTTCATTCATTTCTTTTATTTCATTTATTTCATTTTTGCCAGATAATACTTGGAAAGCAAAAGACACAGGGTAACCAGGAACTTGAACAGTTTCATTAATAATGGCAGAGTCATCCTCCAGAGTTACATTACATTCGACATCAGGGTTTTCTATTCCTGAAACTAAGGAAGACTCAGAACTAAACTCTGACTCGGTGTTTGCCTCAAGATTTGACTCAGTACAAGATTCGGGTTCGGGGTGTGACACAGGACTAGGTTTGACTATAGCCACTTGTCCCTCCTCGGCATACCAGTTCATCAGTGGTCCATCTGTTGTCTTGATCAGCTTCGTGAAGTCCCTTTTGTCTTCAAAATTGGTTATCATTGCAACCTCATCAAAGAGACTAGGCCGCATGAAATCTTCCACTTGTGAGTCAGTAATAGGTTCTGACTATTCTTCTTTTATGGCAAAAACATCAGTGAATATCTCAAAACCCGGTAGCCTCTTCCCAGTCATAGGAGAATAGAATGGTTCCTGAAAACCACAGTAAGGAACTGCTTTTCCAGGTTTGCAAAAGTGACCATTTAGAGTTCTAAAGTAAGGGCGCATTTTGAGGCTTTTTGCCCCCCAAGTCTTCTTTTTCTTCCCATGCTCAAACTCTTCCATCTCCTCGTCTATGGGTTTGTACCCCAAGCCAAAAGTTCCCTTATTCTCAGGCTCTTCCCATGGCCGTACTATAGATGATTTCCTCCCGGACCTTATCATTTCCATCCCGGGTAGCAGACCTACCCTTAGCATCATCCCCACCAGGCAATTGACTTGGACCTCCCCAAAGTCATATAGGATAAATGGCCCTTTGGGCCTTTCTCCTTCAATGCATTGAACAGTGTCATAATGGAACCCAGTCAAGGCCATAGCAGTTTCACCAGGAACAACCTCAAAGAGAGATTGATCTGTGGTTTTCTTGTTGATTTCACATGTGTCCCCTTTAATAGTGATGATTTTTCCTTCAAAAGGGAACTTAAGTTTTTGATGTAATGAAGAAGGTACCACATTATTCTGATGAATCCACGGCCTTCCAAGGAGGAGATTAAAGCTTGCGGGTACATCAATGACCTGGAAAGGCACTCTCATTTTCACCGGTCCAATAGCAACTTCCAGAGTAGCAACACCCAAAATTTCTCTTCGAGTGTTAACATATGCTCTAACAATTTGATCAGAAGGTGTAAGATCTATAGCCTCCAATCCCAGACAGCTTGCTACTTTCAAGGGACATACATTTAAGGCTGACCCATTATCAATGAGAACCATGGGCACAGTCTTTCCCCCAGTTTGTATGGTGATGTATAGAGCATCATTGTGTTTCATGCCATCTTCTGGTAAATCTACATCAGAAAACCTGATACTCAATGCCTTGGTTGATTGGGTCAAAGTGGCCACCAAAGCTTCTGGGCTTGTGTCTACTGATGTATCAAGTTGACTCAAAGCTTTACTGAGAGCCTGATGGTGTGGGAATGAGGAAGCAAGGAGCTCCCAAATTGACACCTTAGCTTGAGTTTGTTTAAGCTGAGAGAGGACAGGGTCTTCTTTTGGTTCTGGCGTCTTCATATATGGGTGATTTGGGGTTTTAGGGGCTTTTCCCAAGTCGAGTGGCTGATATTGCCTTCCATTCCTTGTCAAAACATCGACCTCTTCAGCGAGGTCATTCAGATCCAGCACACATACTTCATTCATTTCTAAGAGAAGTTTGAAAGGATCAAACAGCTCTTCTTCTACAGTGATGGCATGGATGGAATCATTGGGCAAAGGGTTAGTACTAATGTTTGGTTGACTCCTGAGAGGAATGATGTCACCACTATCCACCAAATCCTAGATGCGGTTTTTCAGAGTCCAGCAAGCATCTGTTCTATGCCCCTTTCCTTGGTGGTATTCACAGTACTCATTGGCCCTATAATTGGAGGGTAATGGGTTTGGAGGAGGCCTTGGGTCCAAAGGCTTCAAGTACTTTCCTTCCACAGCCTTTTTAAACACCAAATGAAGGGGCATCCCAAGGTCGGTATATTGCCTTCTTGGCTGATTTCTCTGCCCAAGATTGCCCACACGTAAAGGATTCACAGGGGTAATATTGGCCACTTCATTGACCTTGCTTGAGGAAGCAGCTTGGCCCTGTTTCTTATACTTTGAAGTAGCTCTCTCATCTACTATCTTACCCAATTGTATCAAATCTTCTACCTTAGTAGCAGTCGCAATGAGCGATTTGAAAGTAGGTAGGTATTGGGTTTGCAGTTGAGCTTGATATGTAGGCCTTAAATTCTTGATTATAATATCAATCTGCTCCTGTTCTGAAGGGCGATTGATCATTTGGGTAGCCTTCGCCCTCCACCTCATAAGGAACGAGGAGAAGGGTTCATTGTTGTTTTGCTTGGTTGTCTCAAGCTCCCTTCTAGTGACATCAACCTCAATATTATAGTGGTATTGAGTGTTAAATGCATTGCAGATGTCTTCCCAGGTCTTAATCTTGGCACGGTCCAGGCTTACAAACCACTTAAGGGCAGCACCAGTCAAGGATTGTTGGAATAGTTGAGCAAAGAGCTCATCATTTAAACCCCAAGGGCTTAAGGCCCCCACATACATCTTCAGGTGAGTTTTAGGGCAAGTAGTCCCATCAAATCTGTCCATCTCAGGCATTTTGAATTTTGGAGGCAATCTAGCTTGGGGAAACAAGGATAAGGAATCCATGTCTACCACCTCTTTATGAGTTTTCATGGCAGTGATTGACCTTTCAAGCAATTCAAGTTTCTTTTTCAGTTCATCAGTTTTAGTAGCATTCTTAGAGGGTGAATCCTCCAAATTGATGACAGGGGTATTATTCTGAGTAGTCATGGGGGTACTAGTTTGTCCCACAATGGGTTCCTTCCCTAGATTTCCAGGAGTAGTGGCTGTCTTTGGTGCCCCTCCCAATTCAGCCAAGATGGCTACTGTTTAGTCCATTTTTGTACTAGTTTTTAGTATGATTTTATGTTTGTTTTAGTTATTGTTTTGATTAATTTTTGTTTAAAGTTTGTTTAAAGTGTTTGTTTTAGGTTTAGGTGGAAAAACACCCTTGGAAGATCAAAACAGTGGAAAACAGAGCAAAAATGAAGAAACAGTAGCTGACACGCCCAAGCCTCTGGCCGTGTCTCACCTGATGAGCAAAACCAAAGAACAAAGCAAGAAAAAGCAAAAATCAGGCAGAAGGTGACACACCCAGAGGACACGGCCGTGTCCCCCCAAAAATGCCAGACACGGCCAAGTTGACCCTGGCTTGGCCGTGTCACACTCCAAAGGAAAAGAGAGGAAAATCACACAGAAGCAGACACGCCCAGGTGACACGGCCAAGCCTCTGGCCGTGTCCCATTTCATGCCAAACATCCAAGGAGCAAGCAAAGAAGGAAAGAAAAGAGACAGTAGTGAACACACCCACCTGACACGGCCAAGCCAGTGGCCGTGTCACCTGACACGGCCACAAGCTTGGCCGTGTCTCCCTTGTGACCAAAGAAAGAAAGCAAAGAAAGAAAGACAGACAGTAAGGGACACGGCCAGCTGACTTGGCCGTGTCCCATGAAAAATCAGGAGAGACACGGCCAAGCTTGTCTTGGCTTGGCCGTGTCACCCAAAAATATTTTGATTTCTTTTACAGAAAGTGGGGAACAAAGTGGGGAACATTGCTTTTTGCTTGCCAAAAGTAATACTAAACAAATATTTAGTGGGGAACAAAGTGAAATGGTGTGAGTTGGAAGGCATGGGTGTTGATTTTTTGAATGAATTAAAAGGGATTGAAGAGGAAAATAGAGGGAGCTTTTTGTTCTTGGAGCCAAATTTCTACAAAAAAAACGTGGGAGAGGGAGAGAGTGACACTCTCCCTTGTCCCTTCACCTCCAAACCTCCATTTCCATCCTCTTCACCTTCTCCATCTTCCATTGATAGGATCTTTGAGGTTCTTTGGGAAAAATTGGGTTAACAAGCTCTCAAAGGTTGAAGAAGCTTCATTGAAGGGAGTGGTGACTTGAGAAAGCTCCATTCCATCTTCCAAGGGCATATCCATTGAAGGTTGGTGACTTGAGAAAGCTCCATCCAAAGGTTTGGTGACTTGAGAAAGCTCCATTCCACATTGCAAGGGGAATCAACCATTGAAGAGGGCTTGAGTTCTTCATCAAATACATCAAGTGGAGCTAGGAGGAAGACTAGTAATCCTACTCTTGGCATCTTCACAAGGGGTTTTTCTATTCTCTCTTTTAATTCATTTCTATTGTTGTTGTTGTATTAAGAATATTGATATTGCAATGGACAATTTGTATTTGTGTTATATTGAGTTGAATGGATATTATAAATTGATGATGTTGAGCTAAATACCCATGTTTAGGGTTTGTAGCATATTTGGTTGAATGCTTTGATTTGATATTTACATTGATGTTCCTTGTTGATTGGTTGATTGTATTGCATTAAATGCTAGGTTGATAGATTAGCTACCTATTGATCTTTGAATATTGGATGATGGACCGAGAGGTGAAATCCGATATCGGAACTATATAATCGACCACCCTATGAATGAATTAGAAATATAAGTTCTAGGGTTTCATTAATTTGGTAATGTAAAAGAATTGGTCATTGTTAATTCATGAATGTGAGAACTAATGGATTGGTAATTGACTAATTAATCTTAAGGAACAAATTAATTTACAAGGTATTGTTAATGGACAATTGAGAATTGAGCTTTGATTGAATGGACCTATAACCCTAGGCTCCTTCCCAAGAATCGATTTGATCTTGAACAACCATCATACATCAACCCTACGCACATTAATTTTAGGTCTTAATTATTCTCGCACAATCCCAACACAACAAACACCCGCATTTAAATAAATTGTCAATCAAGCTATTACGAACCACACCTTCTTGGGGAAACGACCTTGGGGCGATCACCTTTGCTACAGCTACCTCGTATACTTGCGAGTGACGCTTTGTAGTAGTACTTAATTCGAGCGCAACAAGTTTTTGGCGCCGCTGCCGGGGAAGGTTGTCATAGTAGTGATAGTTTGATTTTTATTTTCAATTTAATTATTTGTTTATTTTCTGTGAATTGTTTGTTTGTTTAGTTTTATTTTCTTTCAATTTAATTGTTTTTAAGTTTCTAAGTGCCTTGTGTAAATATGCAATTTTCAAGGTACGCAGGGGTTTACGATGATAACCCTGATTCGGACATGGCATGGCAATTAGCAGAATTAACGAACCAACTTAAGATGCTAAATGCCAGAGGAAGAACACCTATGCCTACTCGGGAAGTATGTTCAGCATGTGGCATTGCAGGACATAGCGCAAAGATGTGTTCATTTAGTTATGGACAATATCTAGAGAGGCAAGAGGAAGAATATACCTACGAAAGTTTCCAGCAAATGGGTGGAAATGACCCATGCCCCAGACCTTATAATTCAAGATGGGGAAGCCATCCAAATTTTCCTTGGGAAAACCAGCAGCACATTCCACCTCCAAATTTTTTTCAACCTTACCAAAGAGACTCTTACTCTCAAGGACAATATTCAAATCAAGAGTACCTTAAGCCACCTACATTTAAAGATAGTTTGAATGCCTTCATTCAAACTAGTGCACAAAATCAAGATAAACTTAAGGAACCCACTTTGGAAGATAATTTGAATGCCTTCATTCAAATTAGCTCACAAAACCATAACCAATTCGAGAAATCCACAGTGGAAGATGATTTGAATGCTTACCTTCAAATTGGCACAGAAATTCAGGAAGGAAGCAATGAGAGGTTTGATTCTTTGGAGGAATCATTGAAGAGGGTGGAAATGCAAATTGGGCAACTGGCACATCAACTCCAAGCACAACAAGAGGAGGAATTTTCTAGCCAACTAGAGCAAATAGAGGTAATCACAAATTTTAAGAGTGAACAGATAAATAACAATTTTTGTGATTCCTTTGATGCAGGAACTGACAAAGAAGAAGATGGCGAGGAGATGCAACCAAACATAGAGGAGTTAATTCAATCAAAGGAGGAGGATAATTTGAAACCATCGACTTCAACAAATTTGCATGAACCTCCAAACCCTTGTATGCCACCATTCCCATTCCCAAGTAAGCTGAATGTAGAGAAACAAGGTATGCAACTTTCTGTACTCCATGACATGCCCTATAGTGAAAATAGTGTAGATAAGCTTGAGGTGGCCATGACCATAGAAGTAGAGCCTAATTTTTCCAATTTAGAAATTGAGGAGAGCAATTTAACAGTAAATAATGAGATGGTTGAGGGGGAACTTCAAATTGCTAAAGAGGATGAAGAAGCGATTCAACCAAACTTGGTTGAACTTAAAAAGACCCCAAGAATTTCGAAAGATATTTCGGTTGGGGATTATAGTATGCAACAATTTATAATCTCTCCCACCATTGGTGGTGAGAATGAGCAAAAACCATATATAACCATGTTGCAAACTGAAAAAGATTCTTACCACATCCCTATAGCGTTAGAGAATCAAACTAAGACAACTCTCACATATGCTTTGTGGACAATTGCTCATCCAAGGATGCTACCTAGGCTTTTCAACACATTGGGCACATTTCAAAGTTGCATGGTGTTCATCCTCTCATACATGGGCTCCAATTGCATTATGGGTGGAAGGAGCCCCACACATCGTATATGGGAACGATGGAAATCAGGTATTATCTAAATTCTCCCTGTAGTATGCATGCTCACATTGAGGACAATGTGAATCTTTAAGTGTGGGGTGCATTTTGTGTTTTGTGTTTTATTTTTGTTTTTGTGTTTTTACTTGTAACTTGTTTTTGTTTAAGTTTTAGTAATGTTTTTAATGTTTTTCTTTGAATAAATGAATTTTAGAAAGTTCAATTGTTATAAAAATTGTCGATAGATGACCTTTGAATTTTTAAAGCATGAATTTGAGAATTGAGTAGAATTGGTGCTTATTGTCAATTTTGTTGGTTTTTCCCTTGCATTGCCATTAACCTAGTGAGGAATTGAGCTATCAACTTATCATTCTTGTTGTGGGTGAACATCTTTGATTGATGATTTGCTAGAACTTGCTTTGAAATGCTTTTTAAGACTACATAAAAAATTTTCAATTAGGCATCAAGATGATTAAGGCAATTAGGTGAACCACTTTGGCTTAAAAAGACCAACCCTATTTTTAACATTAGTTGGCCAATTTTGAGCCTATTTTATTTTTCCTTTTCTTTCTTTTTCACAACACCATTAGCTTGAACCTTGTTGTTTAACTCTTACCCTTTCATTAGGTCAAGAGCATTTTAAGAGCGTTTATGACCGAGTGTTGTGTTGAATTAAGTGTGGGGTTAAATTTAGTAGGTTTAAGATTGCAAAGCAAAATAATAAAAATAAAAAAAAAATTAAATTAAAAAATTTAAAAAAAAAACAGAGAAAAAGAAAAAAAATATATATATTTATATATAATAATAAGAATAATTGTTGTTCTTATTGAAAGGGTTGGAATGTATCATTGCAAGATTTAATAAGTGAGTTCTCTTGAAAAGCTCTTTAATGTCAAGGGGTATATGAGAGGAAGGTGTTTTGGGATTGTTGGGTTATATATATAAATGGTTACTTCATTCTTGAAGTGCTCTTGAACTTAATGATTAAGCTCACATTTCCTAAATGCCATGCCTTTACCTTAGCCCCATTACAACCCAATAAAGACCTTTTGATTGATGCTTGATTGTTATTTTGCGGTGGAGATTTGATTGATAAGCAAGCCTATGGCAATAATCTTTCATTGATTGTTATGAGTGTAAACACCACCATGATCAAACACTTGTGAGAGTTGGTGAGGGAGTGACAACATTGGTTATGCATGGAAAACCACTTAATTGCATGAGTGTCGATTTTGTTTGATTCGATATTGATTGCGGATTTAGAGATAGGGAAGTCTTGATGCATCTTAATAACTCTTGAACTTAACAAAATTTATCTTGTTTATTGTGTTTTGGTTTTAGCCTTGCTTGGGGACAAGCAAGGAGTTAAGTGTGGGGTATTTGTTTAGTCCATTTTTGTACTAGTTTTTAGTATGATTTTATGTTTGTTTTAGTTATTGTTTTGATTAATTTTTGTTTAAAGTTTGTTTAAAGTGTTTGTTTTAGGTTTAGGTGGAAAAACACCCTTGGAAGATCAAAACAGTGGAAAACAGAGCAAAAATGAAGAAACAGTAGCTGACACGCCCAAGAGACACGGCCAAGCCTCTGGCCGTGTCTCACCTGATGAGCAAAACCAAAGAACAAAGCAAGAAAAAGCAAAAATCAGGCAGAAGGTGACACACCCAGAGGACACGGCCGTGTCCCCCCAAAAATGCCAGACACGGCCAAGTTGACCCTGGCTTGGCCGTGTCACACTCCAAAGGAAAAGAGAGGAAAATCACACAGAAGCAGACACGCCCAGGTGACACGGCCAAGCCTCTGGCCGTGTCCCATTTCATGCCAAACATCCAAGGAGCAAGCAAAGAAGGAAAGAAAAGAGACAGTAGTGAACACACCCACCTGACACGGCCAAGCCAGTGGCCGTGTCACCTGACACGGCCACAAGCTTGGCCGTGTCTCCCTTGTGACCAAAGAAAGAAAGCAAAGAAAGAAAGACAGGCAGTAAGGGACACGGCCAGCTGACTTGGCCGTGTCCCATGAAAAATCAGGAGAGACACGGCCAAGCTTGTCTTGGCTTGGCCGTGTCACCCAAAAATATTTTGATTTCTTTTACAGAAAGTGGGGAACAAAGTGGGGAACATTGCTTTTTGCTTGCCAAAAGTAATACTAAACAAATATTTAGTGGGGAACAAAGTGAAATGGTGTGAGTTGGAAGGCATGGGTGTTGATTTTTTGAATGAATTAAAAGGGATTGAAGAGGAAAATAGAGGGAGCTTTTTGTTCTTGGAGCCAAATTTCTACAAAAAAAACGTGGGAGAGGGAGAGAGTGACACTCTCCCTTGTCCCTTCACCTCCAAACCTCCATTTCCATCCTCTTCACCTTCTCCATCTTCCATTGATAGGATCTTTGAGGTTCTTTGGGAAAAATTGGGTTAACAAGCTCTCAAAGGTTGAAGAAGCTTCATTGAAGGGAGTGGTGACTTGAGAAAGCTCCATTCCATCTTCCAAGGGATGGTTGGAGTGTGTTTGTGTATGGTGTGTGTAAAAGTGTTGAAATGGAACTAAAGTTAAGAAGTTAGGTTGGTGTTGGTGATGGAAGAGTAAGAGAAGTGTTTAGTGAAATTTTTCTGTTTTACAATTAGTAAATGTTGTGACTTGTATGATTTTTAATTAAATATAGAAAAATGTTCTTGAAGTGAATTTTTGATATGTTGTGCCTCTATGAGTCTAGAATGACTGAAAAACATGTTGATTTGATTTTGGAATGGTTATGATTTTGGAAAGATTATTTTTATTAGACCTGTTCCAGCAGGTACCTTAACTGAGACAGCTATCTTTCGGGATTTTTAATAAAATGTAGAAAAATAATATCCAATTGAATTTTGGATATGTTGTTGCTTAGTGAGTCTAGTATTTGTGAAAAATAATTTGGAACCACATTGATTGAATTTAATTTACGGAATTCACAAAGTTCAAAACTGCTGCCAGGATGCAGGGCAATTGGAGCAGTCTGGTTGGGTGAACTATTTGACCAAGATTTTGTGTTCAGTTTGATCTGAAATTTTAAAGGAATGATTTTAAGATGTAAAACTAAATTCTGTAAAAATTTTAGAGTTTTTAGTCAAGTATATTATTTTATACAATTTTTCAAAATAAGGATTAAGTTGAGTCCAAAACTAGAATTTACTATTCATATGGTCATTTTGCTAATATTCCTTTTGGATTAGGTTGTGAAGAGGTTGAATTGCCCTAATCTAAGTGTTGAGGATTCTTGGAAGAGTAAGTGTATAGATTGGTGTGAGTTGGTTTTAAGGTAAGTACAAACTACATTATTGCATAAATGCATATGACTTTGAGACTTGATACACATTTGGTTGTAAATGTGTTAGGAAATTTAGTGCATTGTTGATGTATATTAATATTAGGAAACGTAATGCATTGTTGATGTATATTAATAATGTTATGTTTGGTATAATATGAATGTTGTGATGAGTATGTAAAATGTGTGTTAATGACATTGATTATATACATTTGAATTGTTTTATTGTGATTTGAGATCATATGAGATATGATGCCATGGTTGTTGGCTATGATGATGCAAATGAAATATATAATTGAGGCATGGTTGCCTAATTAATTATGAGAAATGAAATGAAAAGAGATTGATAAAGAGATAAATGAAATGATTGTGTGCCTAATGTGTTAATTCAATTTTCAGAGTTCTGTTTTTGGCGGCATGCCTATGAATCACTGGATAGGTGAAATGACCGGGTCGTAAGCCGATTCCAGTTGGAAAATGTTAAATGTGATGTTTTTGGGGTGAAATGACCGAGTCGTAAACCTCAAAAACAAATTATTGAAACTAGATTGAGTGAAATGACTGGGTCGTAAGCTCAAATCTAGTTGAATATCCATGGATAAATGTATTGATGATTATGATTATAGACCAAAACAGTAACTCTGAACTTTGAATAGCATATTAGTGTCTTTTGGGCCCATGCTTGTCTTTGTTTAAATATGATTCATGAAATGTGAAATGAATGAATAATGAGACCAATGATTATTTTTGTTTAAATGTGAATTATGGAATAAGATGTAATGTTATGAGATATATGATGATAATTATGAAATGAGATGATTACAATGTATAAGTAAATTATTGAAGGTGAATGTGGATTGAAAAACTATGTTGAATGATGAGATCTGAAGGTACTACATGAAAATACAATATGATGTATAATATGGATGTGGTTGTGGACATTGTGAGTATTATTTTATGAATGTTTTAATAAGTCATGGAATTGTGGGTTGTATTAATGAAATACGTGCATATGTATATAATTATGAGATTAGTAGAAATCTATATAAGGTGTAATTGAAATGGGAAAATATGATAAGAAAATAATAATATATGAAGTTAACATATAAGTATGATTGTCTGTTATGTATGTTTATAATATTTATTTGTATTACTAAGCTTTCGGGCTTAGCGCGGTTGTATAAATCGCGCAGGTGAGTAGGTGGTTGATCTGGAAGTCAAATGTTATGCCACGAGAAGGGTAAGAGTATTTCGAGACCAACTAGAAGGTGATGCATATATGTATAATTTCATTATGTTGTATTTCTAACAAGAATGTATTCATATGTATAAATGAAATTTTGGTAAAGACAAGATTATCATATATATGTAAGATTAATAAAAGTATAATGATTTTGTAAATGTTCTATATTTAAATTAATGTAATATTATTTGAACTCAGATATAGGTTTTTAAACTGTAACAAAAAGTGACATTCTTATACTTTATATACGTACTGTATGTATACCCGGTATATGTATAGTACTTATATAGAGTATGGGGGTGTTACAGTTATACTGTACGTTAGTAGTATGTGATAATAATAAACCTCTACTTATTTTGTATTAGAAGTGTGAACTCTTCTTGCAGGTTTGTAGTTGAGGGTATAAGGAGGATTCATTGGGAGTGTATTGAAATTGATTGCATTGGTTTGTGTAAAAATGTTTTCAAAAATAAGAAAAAACAGTTTTTGTCGACACTTGGGATCCAATTTCTAGGCGAACCTCTGGCAAAATTTCTGTAAAACCGGAACTAAAATTTGAATTAAGTAAAATTGGTAGCAACATTAGAATAGTGAGGCTCCTCTACTCGGCTTACACATGTAGGCTGGGAAGGGGCATTACAACTTTTTAACTGTAACGACCGTCCCCGACCAGGTCGGCTGCCCGGCCCACTAGTGGCTTACGGCCCGGCCTTTTCACCACCTGGGCACGGAGTTCACAGGAGGAAAGCGATCGCTACAGTACTGGACAGCCCTCGCGGCCCACCCAGCAGGATTTGTTTATTTGGCCACAAGGGGTCACCTCCCTGGATCGAACCCCTGACCTCCCACTTAAGAGAGCCAACGAGAACCATCCAGTACCATTTCTGAGTGGGCCGGGCAGCCGACCTGGTCGGGGAGGGTCGTTACATATACCTTACTTAATATGCAGCGGAATTTATAAAATATTTACATATATGAAAACATTTAAATCCATACTTACAAACATACATATATTTATACTAAAATCAATTCTTTACAAAACATAAAGTAATTTACATGATTGGCAGCTTTTCTCTGATCTTTAAGTCCTACAACAACTCTTCAGTATCTACTCTCACTCGGTCTCGATGAACTTTCGGGTTCAACTCTATCACCTGCGCGATCAACACTATCGCGCTAAGCCAATGGCTTAGTAGTACAAAACATGCTAACATTATGCTTGTATGCTATGCAATGTCACACATTCCATTAATATCAACATCATAAGTGAAGAGATAACATCAAACCTTTGCCTTTCACAAATCATAATCATATAAGCATATCACATCTCAAAGTTCTTTCATGAATTTCATTATTCAATTATTTTACCATCAATGAATCACATATAAACAAAGACAAGCATGGGCCCAAAACACACTAATATGCCATTCAATTTTCAGAGTTAATGCTTTGGTTTTATCACATTTATCATTATCACATATACCCAACTAGGCTTCAAGGATTAGGTTCAACCAAGCTTCAAGGGGAACAAAGCATGCTAAGTCTCAACCCAACTTGGCTTCAAGAACCAAACCCAACCTAGCTTCAAGGGTTGTAACATCTCAATTAGGCTTCAAGGACTAGACCCAACCAAGCTTCAAGGGGAGTAAAACATGTTAAACTTCAACCCAACTTGGCTTCAAGGATCAAGCCCAACCTAACTTCAAGAGATTGTTACTATCATTAGGCATGCCACCAACAACAAACTCTGAAAATGGAATAACACATTAGCCACACAACTCATTTATTAATTTATTATCAATTTCATTCTCAAATGAATCAATATAGCCAATCACAATGGCTCTACATTTTATTTGAATTATCATAGCCAATCACAATGGCTTTATATTCCATTTCATCTCAATTCACATCATAGCATTTCAATCTTTCATATACACAATCATTTGCATCATCATGTCATTCACATTATTCATATATATATATATATCATCATTGATATAAACATAACAACACACATTTCTCATATAAATTAACAATGTAGTAATGCCACATTTGTACTTACATACAATCATATAGGTTTTGTACTTACCTCAAAAGCAAATCACACCACTCTTAACACTTCCTTGTTCAAGATCCTTCTACCTCTTAGATCAATGATCAATCACTATCTTCAAGACCTAAATCAAAAGTAATAACATATACTTGCTTAGGGATACACAAGAGATAATCCAATTAGGAATTAATTAGGGAAAACCCTAACCCTGACACGCTCACCCACACGGGCGTGTCCATGACCGTGCCCTAACTCCACAACACAGAAGCATTTACACGCTCAACAACATGGGCGTGTTCCTGGGCGTGTAAATTCTCAAATCTTACAGTAGCTATGACACGCTCAATAACACGAGCGTGTTACTGGTCGTGTCAAACCTACTGCCTCCAACACAATTGACACGCCTAAAAACCCTGGACGTGCTCATGGGCGTGTCCAGCCACAAATCAAGACTCTGGTCAAAACAACCAAACACTCAACAACACACTTCTATTCATTAACATCCTCTTCAAACAATCTTAACAAAACATAATCAAAACTCATCTCAAACTTGCAACACACCAAAACAAGCCAAAACACACATCAAACACAAAACACAAAATCATCTCAAAACCCTCACCACATATACAACATCATCTCTTCCAACCACTTACTCTTTTCTTCAATCCATACTCAAAATCCATCATCAAATCACTCAAACACTTCTCACATCTCAAAATCAACCAACACACTCTTAAAAATCTATCAAACTCAAATATCATTTCAAATAAGCACAAAGATCACAAGAGAACTTACCAAAGTTATAAGACTTCTTGTATCATCCACTAGATCACTTCAATCTTCCTTCAATTTGAGTTAAACACCTCAAGATCTTCACTTTGTCTTTTGCTTTCCTTTGTCTATGGAAGAGCCAGCCAAGATGAAGGAGAAAGAAGAAGAAAACACAAAGAACAATCAAGAAGCCCAAAGTCAACTCATCTTTAAATCTCCACCAAGTATTTCAATTCAAGCAATTACCAAAACACCCTTTAACCACATGTTTTGATTTCCTTACAATCACTTGTCCTTTTAAGTCATTTCACAAATCTCAACTAAAAATATCTTCTTCCCTTGACCACATATTTGACCAACTTATATGTTCTATATATATATCATATAAACAACATATACACTTCTCTCTAAACCCTCTTTTCTTTCCCAAAACACATATACATAAACATTCTTTTCCAAATTCTTTTCTTATCACATACATGTACATTCAATCCAATATACAACAACAACATAA
Source organism: Garcia nutans (assembly GCA_947685225.1). Lineage (NCBI taxonomy): Eukaryota > Viridiplantae > Streptophyta > Magnoliopsida > Malpighiales > Euphorbiaceae > Garcia > Garcia nutans. Next base: position 61,784,593 of record CANTUV010000031.1, read on the forward strand.
TCAAAACTTTTAGGGCATGCATTGGGATATTACAATTCTCCCCCTCTAAAATGAAATTTTGCCCTCGAAATTACCTGATATCAAGTCCGAAACAATTGAGGATATTGCTCTCACATTGTTTGCTCACTTTCCCAAGTTGCCTCTTCCTTTGCATGATTCTTCCACAAAATCTTCACAAGTGGCACTTTCTTATTTCTCATTTCTTTCACTTCACGTGCCATGACAGCAACTGGTTCCTCTTCAAATGTCAGATTAGGACTTACTTCGATAGATTCAATTGGCAACACATGTGATGGATCTGATCTGTACCTCCTCAACACAGAAACATGAAATACATTATGGATACGGTCCAACTCAGGTGGTAAAGCAAGTCAATAAGCAACTGGCCCAACTCTTTCCAAAACTTCATACGGTCCAATGAAACGAGGACTCAATTTCCCTTTCCAACCCAACCTCAAGATCTTCTTCCAAGGAGACACTTTCAAAAATACTTTATCTCCCACATTATACTCAATGTCTCTCCTCTTCAAATCTGAATAAGATTTCTGTCGGTCTGAAGCTGTTTTCAACCTATCTCGAATAATTTTCACTTTCTCTTCAGTCTCCTTAATCAAATCAGGACCAAATAACTTACCTTCACCAAGCTCATTCCAACATAGAGGTGTCCTACACCGTCTACCATATAATGCCTCAAATCATGATACATCTTTGTATTGCCCGGATGCATAGCAAATACTGATTGATGAGCTTCCTCTAAAATGATCCTTCTCAAATTAACATCATCGGGTACACACAATCTGTTCTTGAACCATAGACCCCCATCATCTTTCACAATAAAATTTCTACTCTTCCCATTCCGACAATCTGAAACAATATTTTGAATCTTCTCATCCACCAATTGAGCTTCTTTAATCTGCTCCAACAATACTGGTTTCAAATGCAACTGTGCCAACAATGCACCATCATTACAAGATACAAAACTAGCATGCAACGCTCTCAACTCAACAAGCAACGAGAGTGAATAAATAGTTAAACCTGCCAAAGACTTCCGACTCAAGGCATCAGCAATAACATTTGCTTTGACAGGATGATAATCAATCAAACAGTCGTAGTCTTTAATCAACTCCAACCATCTCCTTTGTCGAAGATTAAGCTCTTTTTGGACACCCAAATATTTCAAACTTTTATGGTCAGTGTAAATGAAACACTTCTCCCCAAACAAATAATGTCGCCAAATCTTCAATGCAAACACAATGGCTGCTAGCTCCAAATCATGGGTCGGATAATTGAGCTCATGCGGTTTCAACTGTCGAGAAGCATAAGCTATCACTTTACCTTCTTGCATCAAAACACAACCCAAACCACTATGTGAAGCATCACTGTAAATCACATATGGTTTATCTTCTACAGGTAAAGTGAGAACAGGCGCTTGAGTTAACATCTCTCTTAACTGCTCAAAGCTAGCCTGACATTGATCTGTCCACACAAATCTAACTCCCTTTCGAAGTAATCTGGTAAGTGGAGTAGCTATCAAAGAAAATCCTTTCACAAACCGTCGATAATAGCCTGCCAAACCCAGAAAACTTCTAACTTCAGTTACAGACTTGGGTGGACTCGAATTCAAAATAGCTTCAACTTTACTCGGATCAACTCTAACACCTTCTGCTGAAACTATATGACCAAGAAAAGTAACTTGGTCAAGCCAAAACTCACACTTCGACAATTTAGCAAACAATTGCTTCTCTCTCAAAATTTGCAACACAATCCGCAGATGCTTGTCATGCTCTTCCTCATTACGCGAATATACCAAAATATCATCTATAAACACTACCACAAATTGATCCAGATAGGGCCTAAACACCCTATTCATCAAGTCCATAAAAACTGCAGGTGCATTCGTCAAACCAAAAGGCATAACTAGAAACTTGAAATGCCCATACCTGGTCCGAAAAGCGGTCTTAGGAACATCTTCAGCTCTGACCCTCAACTGATAGTACCCTGATCTCAAATCAATTTTGGAAAACACTGCTACACCCTTCAACTGATCAAAGAGATCATCAATTCTAGGCAATGGATATTTATTTTTAATAGTCACCTTGTTCAATTGCCTATAATCGATACACAATCTCATAGTACCATCCTTTTTCTTTACAAACAATACAGGAGCTCCCCACGGTGACACACTAGGGCGAACAAACCCTTTATCCAACAACTCCTACAACTGCACCTTCAGTTCCCTCAATTCAGTAGGTGCCATTCTATAAGGAGTAATAGAGATAGGAGTGGTACCAGGCAATAGTTCAATACCAAACTCCACCTCTCTTTCAGGAGGTAACCCCGGCAACTCCTTTGGAAACACATCTGGAAACTCTGAAACTGTGGCTATACTATCAAGTTGAGAACCCTTCACTCTAGTATCCACCACATGAGCAAGGTAAGCATCACACCCTTTTCTAATCAATCTCCTAGCTGCAACAGCCGAAACAAACAAGGATGCTAGCTATTCCTGCTCATTAGATATTAACACCTCTCTACCATCACTGGTTCTCAAGGTAACAACTTTCTTTTTGCAATCAACCACAGCTCCATGTCTAGATAACCAGTCCATGCCTAGAATCACATCATATTCCTTAAAAGGCATCTCAATCAAATCTCCAAGGAACTCCTCACCTTGAACCACTACTGCACTATCTCGGTGCACCTTACTAACAATCACACTATGCCCTAACGGATTTGTCACCAATACATCAAATCCTAAGGATTCAGCATGCACATTAGACACAGGCAAAACAGATGCACTAATATATGAATGCGTGGATCCGGGATCAATCAAAGCAAGTACTGAAATACCAAATAAAGAAAAAGTACCAGCTATGACTGCCGAAGCATTTGGCTGCGTCTGCATAACATATATCCTCTGGGAAGATCCAACCTCCTCTGGTCTACTCTCCCTGGATTTAGAACCTCCTCTAGAACTGAACCCAGATCTGCCTCCTCTGTCGAACCCTCTGCCTCCTCGACCTCCCCTCACACTAGGTCGAGAAGCTGCAGTATCCACTGACATCTGCACCTGTCTCTCAGGACAATCTCTAACAAAGTGATCAGGAGATCCACATCTGAAACATACCCCTACTACACTAGTCTTCCAACAAGTACCACCATGTGGCCTACCACAATGAATGCATATGGGTAAGGTGGATCTCTGAGTCACTGGGGTCGGAGCACTCGCCACTGAAGCTGTAGGTCTAGATCTCTGCCTCTGAAACTGTACTGACCTACCCGCTGGCCTCTGACTCCTACTAATCCGAGGAACAAAACTTCCTTTACCTCTTTTCACAGACGAAGACCCTGCCTCAAATTGGGGCCTTCTAACCCTGATCTCTTCCTCTGAAGCACAAGCTGGGAAAAATCATGATATCTAGATCCAGCCACATGACACATGATAGAGGGCCTCAATCCCTCCTCAAATCTTCTGCATCTATCTATCTCATCAGATATAATACCCCCAACATACTGGCTTAACCTGACAAACTCTAACTCATATTCCGTCACAGTCCGGTGGTCTTGCTTCAAGCTTAGAAACTCAATTTTCTTCCCATCTTTATACTTCCTCGGAGTATACTTCAATTCAAACTCTCTTAGAAAATCAACATAGGACAATGTTGGTGGATCATCCATAGAATGGGGCACTGTCTTCCACCAATTGTATGCGTCCTTCTGCAACAATGATCTTGCATAATCAATCTTTTCCTCTGGAGTGGCTTGCAACTGAACAAATATTCTCTGTACTTTGTCTAGCCACTGCTCTGCTACAACTGGATCAATGGTACCTATAAAATCTTCAGCTCCATACTTCCTTAACTTATCATACTGTCTCACTGATACCAAAGGTTGTGGGGGTGGTGTCGGTGGTTGTACTGTTGCTTGTCTCAAAGCCTCTATCACATGCCTAAGCCAAACTGGTGGAACCTCCTCACCAGTTGGTCTCCCCGATACAGAAGCAGGTATCTCTCCATCACTATCCACTCTAGCTCCCTCTCTAATCTCATCAGGAGCTATACTCTCAGCACTACCCTCAACTGACTGACGTGAGTGAGAATCCATCACAACCTATATCTGCAAACACAGCAGAATACCTCTTATTAAAGATCAGAGACTGCCAATGCCAAACATGTATGTTATTCAAAAATCCACGTTTTAAAATCAAAACACTCTTTTTCTTACACTTTACCTAGGTTCAGAATCTCAAACCTAGGCTCTGATACCAAAACAATTGTAACACCCCTATCTCCGGTACATGCACACTACAAACACCACAATGTAATATACATGCACTGAACATAGGGACGCTACGGATTTTCTTCAACATTCAAAACGTTTAAAAAAAATGATTCCATAATCGTTCTCATTGTACATTATAGAAAATAAGTCATTAACTTGTAATATAAAACAAAATAGATATATATTTATACCTTACTTAATACGCAGCGGAATTTATAAAATATTTACATATATGAAAACATTTAAATCCATACTTACAAACATACATATATTTATACTAAAATCAATTCTTTACAAAACATAAAGTAATTTACATGATTGGCAGCTTTTCTCTGATCTTTAAGTCCTACAACAACTCTTCAGTATCTACTCTCACTCGGTCTCGATGAACTTTCGGGTTCAACTCTATCACCTGCGCGATCAACACTATCGCGCTAAGCCAACGGCTTAGTAGTACAAAACATGCTAACATTATGCTTGTATGCTATGCAATGTCACACATTCCATTAATATCAACATCATAAGTGAAGAGCTAACATCAAACCTTTGCCTTTCACAAATCATAATCATATAAGCATATCACATCTCAAAGTTCTTTCATGAATTTCATTATTCAATTATTTTACCATCAATGAATCACATATAAACAAAGACAAGCATGGGCCCAAAACACACTAATATGCCATTCAATTTTCAGAGTTAATGCTTTGGTTTTATCACATTTATCATTATCACATATACCCAACTAGGCTTCAAGGATTAGGTTCAACCAAGCTTCAAGGGGAACAAAGCATGCTAAGTCTCAACCCAACTTGGCTTCAAGAACCAAACCCAACCTAGCTTCAAGGGTTGTAACATCTCAATTAGGCTTCAAGGACTAGACCCAACCAAGCTTCAAGGGGAGTAAAACATGTTAAACTTCAACCCAACTTGGCTTCAAGGATCAAGCCCAACCTAACTTCAAGAGATTGTTACTATCATTAGGCATGCCACCAACAACAAACTCTGAAAATGGAATAACACATTAGCCACACAACTCATTTATTAATTTATTATCAATTTCATTCTCAAATGAATCAATATAGCCAATCACAATGGCTCTACATTTTATTTGAATTATCATAGCCAATCACAATGGCTTTATATTCCATTTCATCTCAATTCACATCATAGCATTTCAATCTTTCATATACACAATCATTTGCATCATCATGTCATTCACATTATTCATATATATATATATCATCATTGATATAAACATAACAACACACATTGCTCATATAAATTAACAATGTAGTAATGCCACATTTGTACTTACATACAATCATATAGGTTTTGTACTTACCTCAAAAGCAAATCACACCACTCTTAACACTTCCTTGTTCAAGATCCTTCTACCTCTTAGATCAATGATCAATCACTATCTTCAAGACCTAAATCAAAAGTAATAACATATACTTGCTTAGGGATACACAAGAGATAATCCAATTAGGAATTAATTAGGGAAAACCCTAACCCTGACACGCTCACCCACACGGGCGTGTCCATGACCGTGCCCTAACTCCACAACACAGAAGCATTTACACGCTCAACAACATGGGCGTGTTCCTGGGCGTGTAAATTCTCAAATCTTACAGTAGCTATGACACGCTCAATAACACGAGCGTGTTACTGGTCGTGTCAAACCTACTGTCTCCAACACAATTGACACGCCTAAAAACCCTGGACGTGCTCATGGGCGTGTCCGGCCACAAATCAAGACTCCGGTCAAAACAACCAAACACTCAACAACACACTTCTATTCATTAACATCCTCTTCAAACAATCTTAACAAAACATAATCAAAACTCATCTCAAACTTGCAACACACCAAAACAAGCCAAAACACACATCAAACACAAAACACAAAATCATCTCAAAACCCTCACCACATATACAACATCATCTCTTCCAACCACTTACTCTTTTCTTCAATCCATACTCAAAATCCATCATCAAATCACTCAAACACTTCTCACATCTCAAAATCAACCAACACACTCTTAAAAATCTATCAAACTCAAATATCATTTCAAATAAGCACAAAGATCACAAGAGAACTTACCAAAGTTATAAGACTTCTTGTATCATCCACTAGATCACTTCAATCTTCCTTCAATTTGAGTTAAACACCTCAAGATCTTCACTTTGTCTTTTGCTTTCCTTTGTCTATGGAAGAGCCGGCCAAGATGAAGGAGAAAGAAGAAGAAAACACAAAGAACAATCAAGAAGCGCAAAGTCAACTCATCTTTAAATCTCCACCAAGTATTTCAATTCAAGCAATTACCAAAACACCCTTTAACCACATGTTTTGATTTCCTTACAATCACTTGTCCTTTTAAGTCATTTCACAAATCTCAACTAAAAATATCTTCTTCCCTTGACCACATATTTGACCAACTTATATGTTCTATATATATATCATATAAACAACATATACACTTCTCTCTAAACCCTCTTTTCTTTCCCAAAACACATATACATAAACATTCTTTTCCAAATTCTTTTCTTATCACATACATGTACATTCAATCCAATATACAACAACAACATAATCAAAACTTTTAGGGCATGCATTGGGATATTACATGTTCAATAGTAGCCATTTCAGTAATTGGAGTGGTTGGTGAAGTTGGGGTAGTAGGACTTGTGGGTGATTGCGCAGTTGGAGTTGGTGTAGCTTGTGTAAGTGAAGGCACACGGATAGTGGGTACCTGCAAAGGTTAAGGGTAAAGGATCAGGGTAGTGTGTAGGGTAGGAAGACTCTTGGTCCACTTGCATATATCAAATGGTTTTCCCCAAAACAATGTTGTTATGTTGCATGAATGCACCTTATCACATCATAATTCATTTTAATGGAGTGTGGCACTATTATTGGGTACATAGAAGCTAAGGGAGGGTTCTATTGTTACATGAAAAGTAGAGAATAGGCTTATAATAGGGACCCTTGAGTCTTGAGTAAGATATACCTAACCACATGTGAAACAAAGAGTTTCGCGTGGGTCCAACAGTACGTTTACTCATGGGCCACTCCAAAAGGATTGGAATGGTTTGCGACAACAGGGAGGACGCTTTGGCTGTCCGCCGGCATAATCAAGGAGACCTGCCGATCAGCGCTACTTGCTATCAAGACTCAGAATTTTGAATAGAAATAGAAGAAATTCATTTGAAAACAATTTTTTTATGCAATGGAGGAAAATGATTCCCCCATATAATGCAAGAGAAAAAGATTCTCTAGATGACAAAAAAAATGCACAATTGATCAAACAAAAGTCCATGAAAGGTAAAAGATTCCTTTTGTCAATTTTATTCCAATATCCTTAAGGAAAGGATATATATTGCTAAGGTACCCTGCAAAATAAATAAAAGTACCCTATAGAAGGGCAAGTTAGTCAAATAAACAATTATAGTCCACTAAGATCCCACAAATCATTTTTATGGTCCCCAGTGGAGTCGCCAAATTGTGAACCTCGGTTTCCACCCGAAAAGGATTCGGATGAACGTTCACTTGTTGTTAGGAGTCACCACTCAGTTTTTTCTGTTCAAAGGGAAAAACTAAGAAAACCCTTGTTTGACTCCAATAATGCATCCAATGTAAAGGTTTCTAATCTACGAACCCAAGGAGGATTGGGGAACTATGTCATGTATTTGATTAACTTGCCAAAAGGAAACAAAACTAAAAGGGACAAAGAAGAGAAGACAAACATATTGTTAGTAAATTACGGACTTGCTATTTGGGGTGAATCCCAAATATGCCTACATACTCTCGTTTTATATGAGAGATCAAAGCCCATGTAGTTCGGAAAAGCCTATTTAAAGGCAATTATGCATTTATGCATATGTGTGTGTATGCTTCGTGCATTGTCGGGCTTTTTGCCAAAATTGTGAGATTTTAAGCACTTAGTGCTAATTTTGATGAAATTTGGGTACTTGGTACCAAAAGAATGCAATTTAGGCTCCGTGCCAAAAGGTTAATTTTAGTTGAGATCGGCTTCATGCCAAAAATTGATTGATTACTTAATTAGGCCTTAGACCTAAAAGGATTAGGTCTTTGACCAAAAAGAAATTAAGAAGAAGATGGAATGCTTATGACATGCTTTAATTGACAAAGGATGAATTAGGATATTACCTTGCTTAGGATTTTTCCACTTTGAAGTTCCAGATCTCATTTTCTTGGACCTTGGATTATGACTCTTGATTACGGATTAATTCCTACAACAAAATGTTAGATTTATGCAGAGAAAAGTCCAAGAGAAGTTCTTAAGTGTATGGAAAATGAAGAATTCGTCCGCCTGAAAAACCCAAAAAAACCGAACCAAAAGCCGAACCCCTTTTCCTGAAAATTTAGCAGCCTTTTATAGCCAAAATCGGACCTGGACGAATGTCAGACCGCCGTGGGCGAGAAAAAAAAGTCAAAGCAAAAAGGAGGCGGTCGGACCGCCACGGTCGGCGGCGGACCGCCCGTCAGTCCCGGCGGTTGAGCCCCCAAAATAGCACAAAAACTCGCATGATTTTCGTTCAAACTGATTTTTCGGGAGTTACGGACCTCTAAAAATTATTCCGAGATCATATCCGTGATCCTCGCGTCATTCCGGACATTTCAAGTACCATGAAGACATACTTTCGGTGAACTTTACCGTGGACCTCTGGTCCAGCTCAGTCGTCAGCAGTCTGAGAAAATCGGCTTTCCGAGCCTCAAAATTCAAGTATTCACACCATTGTTGTTGGCTATAATGATTTAAATGAGATGATTGAGGCATGGTTGCCTAAATGATGATGAGGAAATGAGAATGAAATTGATAATGAATTAATGAATGAATTGTGTGTCTAATATGTTATTCCATTTTCAGAGTTTTGTTGTTGGTGGCATGCCTATAGTAACAATCTCTTGAAGTTAGGTTGGGCTTGATCCTTGAAGCCAAGTTGGGTTGAAGTTTAGCATGCTTAACTCGCCTTGAAGCATGGTTGGATCTAGTCCTTGAAGCCTAATTGAGATGTTACAACCCTTGAAGCTAGGTTGGGTTTGGTTCTTGAAGCCAAGTTGGGTTGATACTTAGCATGCTTTGTTCCCCTTGAAGCTTGGTTGAACCTAAATCCTTGAAGCCTAGTTGGGATAATGATAATGATAAATGTGATAATTGAACCAAAACATTAACTTTGAAAGTTGAATGGCATATTAGTGTCCTTGGGCCCATGCATGTCTTTGTTTTAAATATGATTCTTGAATGGTGAAATAAATAAATAATGAGATACATGCTTGTCTTTGCTTTAATATGAACTATGGAGTGAGATATAATGTTATGAGATGATTATAATACATAAGTAACTTACTAAAAATGAATGTGGCTTGGAAAGCTATGTTGAGTAATGAATCTATGAAGATACAACACGATGTGTAATATGTTTATGGATGTGGAAAATTGTGAATATTACTTCATGAATGTTTGATAAGTTATTGAATAATGCAAGGTTGTGAAATATAATATTCTTTGAATTGTTTTTGAAACTTGATTGTATGACATTGGCATTGCATTAAAGCATAATATTATTGTAGTTTGTACCACTAAGCCGTTGGCTTAGCGCGATTGTGGTTCATCGCGCAGGTGACCAAGAAGAACCAGAGAGTTCATCTAGACCGAGTCGAGTCTAGATTCTGAAGTGTGGATAATGGGCTTAAAGATCAAAGACTGATTGCCTAACATGTATAAACCTTATGTTTTGTAAAACTTGAGTTTTGATGTATATGTATTTGTAAATACTATTATTTTGTTGTTGCGCTCAAATTAACTCTACCACAAAGCGTCACTCGCAAGTATACGAGGTAGCTGTAGCAAAGGTGCTCGCCCCAAGGTCGTTCTCTCAAGGAAGCTAAAGTGGCTAATTGATTATCAAATTAAAAGTAACAAGTAATGAATAAATTTAAATTGCTAACTAAAGAAGAAGTTTAATTGAAGTTTAAAACAATAAAAGTAAACAAGAGCTGATGTTTTGATTCACTTAATAAAAAGGTCTAGGGTTTGCACTTCTCTGCTACTTATTTGTATGAACGGTTATTCCACTTAACTAATTTAATTTCAAAGATTAAATCTCAAACATCTTAATTAATTGAGTCAAGGAAATAAGCTCTCGCATTCAAACCTCTTACAACTAATCTTGTTATAATTGAAACAATCTTTTTAATAGGTTATATCTCTAATTCACCTAAGTTGTAACACCTCTATACCCTGTATACGTACCAAGCATGCTTAAATGATCGTAATATACGTATACTGAATATAGAAAATGCCACGGTTTAAAAAGACACAACAAATATCATTGTAAATAAGTGAAACCAATCTCAAACAAATAAAAGAAATCCAAAAGACACTATAAACAAAATGTTTAATAATTCACAGCGGAAGTTATTACAAATATGTTATAAATCAAGGTTTACAAAACATAGAATATATATATACGATTGGCAGCTCTTCTCTGATCTTTAAGTCCCAAAACAACTCTTCAATGTCTACTCTCACTCGGTCTCAAGGAGCTCTCAGGTTCAACTCTGTTACCTGCGCGATCAAACACTATCGCGCTAAGCCATCGGCTTAGTAGTACAAAATATAACAACATTATATTTTAAAGCAAAAATAATGTTACACATCTAAATCATAAAGTTAACATCACACCTTTATATTTCATAAACGATACACATAGAAGCACATCACATTACCACATCATATTACATTCAATGTCATAACAATATTCATATTACATCTTCATAGTTCCATTGATTTACCATTCAAGAATCACATTATAAACAAAGACAAGCATGGGCCCAAAACACACTAATATGCCATTCAATTTTCAGAGTTAATGCTTTGGTTTTGTTATCACATTTATCATTATCATAAACCCAACTAGGCTTCAAGGATTTAGGTTCAACCAAGCTTCAAGGGGAACAAAGCATGCTAAGTATCAACCCAACTTGGCTTCAAGAACCAATCCAACCTAGCTTCAAGGGTTGTAACATCTCAATTAGGCTTCAAGGATCCAATCCAACCTAACTTCAAGAGAATGTTACCAATAGGCATGCCACCAATAACAAAACTTTGAAAATGAATAACACATTAGACACACAATTCATTTATTATTTCATTCTCACATCTCATCATCAATTAGGCAAACATGCCTTATGTTCTTCCAATAGAATCATCATAGCCAAACACAATGGCTTCAAATCACATTTGAGTTATCATAGCCAATTACAATGGCCTCTTATCATATTATATCTCAAATCATATTATTCATATAGCATCATTGATACAACATTTCAAAGTACATTATTATTGAAATGTACATAATCAAACACATTAAACATCAATTAAAAATAATCATCATTGATATATATATATATATACACATATATAATTCACCTTATCCTTAAATTTAGAATCCTCAATACACATTTGTTTAGGTCATCTTTGTTTTAAGTATATTCAAAGTGGAAATACGAAAAGATCCTGGAAGGATTCAACAATGTGAGAAAAGCAAGAAACAAATCACAGTAAGGGACACCCTCAAGGGACACGGCCAAGCTTGTGGCCGTGTCTCTCAACCAAAAGCAACAGAAGCAGACATGGGCAAGGGACACGGCCGTGTCCTCTCCAAAAATCACCAAACACGGCCAAATTTCCATGGACTTGGCCGTGTCTCTTAAAAATATTTTAGGTTGGCCGTGTCTCTTCCTTTGTTTGGCCGTGTCTCTCATGTATACAAACCTTAACTATGGCCAACTCTCTTTTGATTGAATAAAAACACAATATACACAACATAAACTCATTCAAATGGATTTAATCAAAGTCATTAACACTTATTTTGAATGTTTAACACAATATTCACATTAACCATACATCAACAATCCATTTAATCATCTACCATTTCAAAACCCTAAAACCAAACATCACTCTTAACTTATCATCTTCCAACCAAAACCAACATCAATCCAACCTTTTTAACTTATAATCAATCTCAACACTTATAACTCATCTCAAACACACCTATTCATAATCTCAACACATCACAACCCACCTCAAACATAACTTCAAAAATAGCAAAGATAAACAAGAGAGTACTTACCTTAAATGAAGAAATTTCACAAATCTCCAACCAACTCCTTTGATTTCTCCTTCAATTTGATTCTAGCATCAAGAACACTTCTCTTACTCTCTCCTCTCTTGAATAGCCGGCACACAAAGGAAAAGAAAAGAAAAATAATCACAAGTCAAACTTCTCTTCTTCTTTAAATATCCACCAAGCAATTTTAACAAAGCAATTACCTAAATGCCCTTACCAATTTAACTTAACCTTTGTCACTTATATGCCCATTTAAGTAATTTCACATGTCACAAATAAATATCCTCTTCCATTGACCATCCCTTTTGACTAATGTATATGTTATGTATATAACCATATACCCAACATATACACTTTCTCTCTACACATTTCTTTCCTTTTTAAACAATACATAAACATTCTCTTTCCAATTTCTTTTCTCTTACACATCAACATATACATTCAATCTAATTAAAACAACAATAATATTCAAAACTTCTAGGGCATACATTGGGATATTACAATTCTCCCCCTCTAAAAAGAAATTTCGTCCTCGAAATTACCTGATATCAAGTCTGGAATAGTTGAGGATATTGATCTCACATGGTTTGCTCACTCTCCCAAGTTGCTTCTTCTCTTGCATGATTCTTCCACAAAATCTTTACTAGAGGCACTTTCTTATTTCTCAACTCTTTCACATCATGTGCCAAGATAGCAACTGGTTCTTCTTCGAATGTCAGATCCGAATTCACTTCGATAGATTCAATTGGCAACACATGAGATGGATCCGACCTGTATCTTCTCAACATAGAAACATGGAATACATTATGGATCCTTTCTAACTCAGGTGGCAAAGCAAGTCGATAAGCAACTGGTCCAACTCTTTCCAAAACTTCATACGGTCCAATGAAACGAGGACTCAATTTCCCTTTCCGACCAAACCTCAAGATTTTTTTCCAAGGAGAAACCTTCAAAAATACTTTATCTCCCACATTATACTCAATGTCTCTCCTCTTCAAATCTGAATAAGATTTCTGTCGGTCCGAAGCTGTTTTCAACCTATCTCTAATCATTTTCACTTTCTCTTCAGTTTCCTTAACCAAATCAGGACCAATTAACTTACCTTCACCAAGTTCATTCCAACATAGAGGTGTCCTGCACCGTCTACCATACAATGCTTCGAATGGGGCCATACCAATGCTGGATTGATGACTGTTATTGTAAGCAAATTCAACAAGTGGTAAGAATCCATCCCAACTTCTAGAGAAATCAATGACACAGCTTCTCAACATATCCTCAATAATCTGTATCACCCTCTCAGACTGCCCATCTGTCTGAGGATGGAAAGCAGTGCTGAAATGTAATCGAGAACCCAAAGCACCATGTAAACTCTTCCAAAACCTTGAAGTAAATCGGGGATCTCGATCAGACACTATAGAAGTTGGAACACCATGTAGCTTCACAATCTCATGGATATACAGCTCAGCTAACCTCTCCAAAGAGTAATCCATCCAAACCGGAAGAAAATGAGCTGTCTTAGTCAATCTGTCAACAATCACCCAAATAGCATCATGCTTTCTTTGTGACAATGGCAGACCAGATACGAAATCCATGGTTACTCTATCCCATTTCCATTCAGGCACTGACAAAGGCTGAAGTAACCCTGTTGGAACTTGATGCTCAGCTTTTACCCTCTGACATGTGAGACATTTAGACACAAAATCTGCAATGTCTCTCTTCATACCGGACCACCAATAATGCTGTCTCAAATCATGATACATCTTTGTACTGCCCGGATGCATAGCAAATATTGACTGATGTGCTTCTTCTAAAATGATCTTTCTCAAATTAGTATCATCAGGTACACACATTCTGCTCTTAAACCAAAGACTCCCATCACCTCTCAAAATAAAATCTCGACTCTTTCCATTCTGACAATCTGAAACAATCTTTTGAATCTTCTCATCAGTCAATTGAGCCTCTTTAATCTGATCCAACAATATTGGTTTCAATTGCAACAGTGCTAACAATGCACCATCATCCCAAGGTATAAAACTAGCATGCAATGCTCTCAACTCAACAAGCAACGAGAGCTAATAAACAGTCAACCCTGCTAAAGACTTCCGACTCAAGGCATCAGCAACAACATTTGCTTTACCCGGATGATAATCAATCAAACAGTCGTAGTCTTTAATCAATTCCAACCATCTTCTCTGTCGAAGATTGAGTTCTCTTTGGACACCCAAGTATTTTAAACTTTTATGATCAGTATAGATAAAACACTTTTCCCCATATAGATAATGTCGCCAAATCTTCAATGCAAACACAATGGCTGCTAATTCCAAATCATGGGTCGGGTAATTGAGCTCATGAGGTTTCAACTGTCGAGAAGCATAAGCTATAACTTTACCTTCTTGCATCAAAACACAACCCAAACCATTATGTGAAGCATCACTGTAAATCACATATGGTTTATCTTCCACAGGTAAAGTAAGAACAGGCACTTGAGTCAACATTTCTCTCAACTGTTCGAAACTAGCCTGACACTGATCTGTCCACACAAATCTAACTCCCTTTCGAAGCAATCTGGTAAGTGGAGTAGCTATCAAAGAAAATCCTTTTACAAACCGTCGGTAATAGCCTGCCAAACCCAGAAAACTTCTAACTTCAGTCACAGATTTTGGTGGACTCTAATTCAAAATAGCTTCAACTTTACTCGGATCAACTCTAATACCCTCTGCTGAAACTATATGACCGAGAAAAATAACTTGGTCAAGCCAAAACTCACACTTCGACAGTTTAGCAAACAATTGC
Source organism: Garcia nutans (assembly GCA_947685225.1). Lineage (NCBI taxonomy): Eukaryota > Viridiplantae > Streptophyta > Magnoliopsida > Malpighiales > Euphorbiaceae > Garcia > Garcia nutans. The sequence goes on from CANTUV010000031.1 coordinate 61,799,821, forward strand.
TTCTCTCTCAAAATCTGCAGCACAATCAGCAGATGCTTGTCATGCTCCTCCTCATTACGTGAATACACCAATATATCATCAATAAAGACCACTACAAACTGATCAAGATAGGGCCTAAATACCCTATTCATCAAATCCATAAAAACAGCAGGTGCATTAGTCAAACCAAAAGGCATAACTAGAAACTCATAATGACCATATCTCATACGAAAGGCTGTCTTAGGAATATCCTCAGCTCTGACTCTCAACTGATGGTACCCTGATCTCAAATCAATTTTGGAAAATACTGCTGCACCTTTTAATTGATCAAAGAGATCATCAATTCTAGGCAAAGGATATTTATTTTTAATAGTCACCTTGTTCAATTGCCTATAATCGATACACAATCTCATAGTACCATCTTTCTTCTTCACAAACAAAACAGGAGCTCCCCATGGTGAAACACTAGGGCGAACAAACCCTTTATCTAGCAACTCCTGTAACTACACCTTCAGCTCTCTCAATTCAACAGGTGCCATTCTGTAAGGAGAAATAGAGATAGGAGTGGTACCAGGCAATAATTCAATTCCGAACTCCACCTCTCTCTCCGAAGGCAACCCTGGCAACTCCTCTGGAAACACATCTGGAAACTCTGCAACTGTGGGTATATCATCAAGTTGAGAACTTTTTACTCTAGTATCCACAACATAAGCAAGGTAAGCATCACACCCTTTTCTAATCAATCTCCTAGCTGCAACAGCTGAATTAATGAATGAATTGTGTGTCTAATATGTTATTCCATTTTCAGAGTTTTGTTGTTGGTGGCATGCCTATAGTAACAATCTCTTGAAGTTAGGTTGGGCTTGATCCTTGAAGCCAAGTTGGGTTGAAGTTTAGCATGCTTAACTCCCCTTGAAGCTTGGTTGGATCTAGTCCTTGAAGCCTAATTGAGATGTTACAACCCTTGAAGCTAGGTTGGGTTTGGTTCTTGAAGCCAAGTTGGGTTGATACTTAGCATGCTTTGTTCCCCTTGAAGCTTGGTTGAACCTAAATCCTTGAAGCCTAGTTGGGATAATGATAATGATAAATGTGATAATTGAACCAAAACATTATCTCTGAAAGTTGAATGGCATATTAGTGTCCTTGGGCCCATGCATGTCTTTGTTTTAAATATGATTCTTGAATGGTGAAATAAATAAATAATGAGATACATTCTTGTCTTTGCTTTAATATTGTAACACCCATAAATCCCATATACGCACACTACATAATACTACAATGTAATATACGTACATGAAACATAGGAATGCTACGGATTCCTTAAACCATTTAACTCTTTAAAAGACACCAAACAATTTTTTTCTCTTTGTACCATATAAGAAATGTGGTAGTTAACATGTAATAGAAAATAAAAAGGAATATAAACATTTATTTAGTATGCAGCGGAAATTATAAAGTATTTACATATATTGAAATATCTAAGTTCAAGTTTACAACCATTTATACATATACATTAAAATCATTACTTTACAAATATAAAGAAATTATACATGGTTGGCAGCACTGCTCTGATCTTTAAGTCCTAAGGCAAATCCTCAATGTCTAGACTCACTCGGTCTAGTGGAACACTCGGGTTCTTCTCTAATACCTGCGCGATGAACCACAATCGCGCTAAGCCAACAGCTTAGTAAAACAAACTACAATATCAAGATGCTTTGATGCAATGTTCATGTCACACAATCAAGTTGTATACACAATTCAAGTAAACATTACATTTCACGCATACCTTGTTCACCCTAACTTATTAAACCATGAACATCTCTCATAACATTACATCATATCATTTCTCATTACTTTCATCCAATAATAATTACATTTAAACAAACACAAGCATTGGGCCCAAAACACACAAACCAATATGTTATTCAAAGTTCAGAGTCACCGTTTTGATTCAATATCACATCATTAAGCCCGTAGGCAAAATATATCATATCTCTATCCATGGATAGCGTAACAGACCCAGTCTCTTGGACCATCAAACCATTAACATGAGGAGATCCTCAACCCGGCTAGACTGTTACTAATTTTTCAAATGGAAGTGGTTTACGGGTCTCCCATTTCACCATCATTCCATATTCACATTTTTCAACTGGAATCGGTTTACGGGCCTCCCATTTCACCTATCCAGTGATTCATAAGTATTTTTCAATTGGAATCGGCTTACGGGCCACCCATTTCGCCTATCCAATGATTCATAGGCATGCCATCAAATACAGGACTCTGAAAGTTGAATCAACATATTAGGCACACAATCATTTAGTTTATCTCATTCTCAATTCATTTCTCATTTTACCATCCACAATTCATTAGGCATTCATATCTCAACTATATCATCATAGCCAACAATCATGACCTCACAACTCATACCATTCACATTTCCAACTTCATATCTCAAATCACATTAATTAATTCATCATAACCAATCACATTGCATTATCATAAAAGCAAACATGCCTTAACCATTTTACTTACATCATGAGTAATCAATCATGTTATTTTCACACTTTATTACTCAAATATATACACAACCAATATTCTTAACATACATTACACATGCTTAGCACAACATTCACATAACAATAATAATATGTTTCAACAATGCATTTATGTTCTCAACACTTTAACAAACACATATGTATATTAAGTTTCCACATCTCATAAATGAATGCAATGATGTAGTTTGTACTTACCTTATGCACACTCACACAACTCTAAGCAATCCTTTCTTCCAAGGATTCTTCACTTCACAACTAGGGCAAATCACTTCTTCCAAAACCTAACCCAAAACAATAATGCAACACATCAATTTCTATAACATTATCACTTATTAACCTTATCCTAAATCTTAAGACCACTAAACAAAACTCAACATCACTAAGCAAAGCCCACGGCCGTGGCCACCTCAACCCCCACGGTCGTGGCTTTGAGAACCCTTCTGCCCAAAAATGGCCAACACCCCCACGGCCATGGCTACCAAAAGACCACGGGCGTGGCATCCAAAACGCTACTGCCCCTTTCCGAAATTAGGTATTCTTCACTTCTAAAACCAACAAACACAACCAACTCAAAGATCAACAAGAATAATCAATCAAACATAACATAAACAACACTTACCACTCAAAACCCTTACACAATCTCCACACAACCACTTCCAACATCAACACCCACTTAACTTCTCATCTATCAAGCAATCTCAACACTTAAATTCACACCATAAACAACCTTAATCATACCATCATCAAACCACAACTCAACTTAAACATAACTTCAAAAATAACAATGGCAAACAAGAGAAAACTTACCAAATCATGAAATTCCTTGAAATTCCAACTTGTATACTTGAAAACTCCTTTCAATTTGAGCTTGGATTCAACAAAACCTTCACTTGTTCTCTTACTCTCATGTCCCTTTGATGTGCCGGCCACACAAGAAAGAAAAGAAAAGAAAAAGACAATGAAGAGTAAAAGTCAAACTTTGCTTCTTCTTTAAATCTCCACCACAAAAATAATTAGGAAATTACTTAAATGTCCTCTTCTCATATGCTTTCTCTTCCTATTATTTACAAGCCCTTTTAAGTAATTTCACAAGTAACAATAAAATATCCTCTTCCCTTGACTTTCCACTTTGACCAACATATATGTTAAATATATTACCATATACACTACATATACATTTAATCCAATTAAAATAACAACAACCTCAAAACTACTAGGGCACAAATAGGGATATTACAATTCTCCCCCTCTAAAAAAAAAATTTTGTCCTCGAAATTACCTGAAATCAGCTCTGAAACAACTGAGGATGCTGGTCTTGCATTGCTTGCTCACTCTCCCAAGTTGCCTCTTCTCTCCCATGATTCTTCCATAACACTTTCACAAGTGGCACTCTTTTGTTCCTTAATTCTTTCACTTCATGTGCCAAAATAGCAATTGGCTCTTCTTCAAATGTTAGATCCGAATTCACTTCAATAGATTCAATTGATAACACATGAGATGGATCCGATCTGTATCTCCTCAACATAGAAACATGGAAAACATTATGGATCCTGTCCAAATCAGGTGGCAAAGCAAGCCGATAAGCAACTGGTCCCACTCTTTCCAATACCTCATACGGCCCAATGAAACGAGGACTCAGCTTCCCTTTTCCACCAAATCTCAAGATCTTTTTCCAAGGAGACACTTTCAAAAATACTTTATCTCCCACATTATACTCAATATCTCTTCTTTTCAAATCCACATAAGATTTCTGTCGATCTGAAGCTGCTTTCAATCTATCTCGAATCATTTTCACCTTCTCTTCAGCCTCTTTAACTAAATCAGGACCAATTATCTTACCTTCACCAGTCTCATTCCAACACAAAGGCGTCCTACACCTTCTTCATACAATGCTTCAAATGGTGCCATACTAATGCTCGATTGATGACTGTTGTTGTAGGCAAATTCCACAAGTGGTAAAAATCTGTCCCAACTTCCAGAGAAATCAATGACACAACTTCTCAACATATCCTCGATAATCTGTATCACCCTCTCTGACTGCCCATCTGTCTGAGGATGGAAAGCAGTACTAAAGTGTAATCGAGAACCTAAAGCCCCATGCAAACTCTTCCAAAATCTTGAAGTGAACCTAGGATCTCGATCAGACACTAAAGAAATTGGGACTCCATGTAACTTCACAATCTCATGGATATACAGCTCAGCCAACCTCTCAAGCAAATAATCCATCCGAACTGGAAGAAAATGAGCTGTCTTGGTCAACCTATCAACAATCACCCAAATAGCATCATGTTTCTTTTGCGTTAAAGGCAAACCAGACACAAAATCCATTGTCACTCTCTCCCACTTCCATTCAGGTACTGACAAAGGTTGAAGCAACCCAGTTGGAACCTGATGCTCAGCTTTCACCCTCTGACATGTGAGACATTTAGATACAAATTCTGCAATGTCTCTCTTCATACCGGACCACCAGTAATGCTGTCTCAAATCATGGTACATCTTCGTACTGCTCGGATGCATAGCAAAAGCTGATTGGTGTGCTTCTTCTAAAATAATCCTTCTCAAACTATCATCATCAGGCACACACAGTCTATTCTCAAACCGTAAACTCCCATCATCTCTCATAACAAAATCCCTGCTCTCTCCTTTAAGACAATCAGAAACAACCTTCTGAATCTTCTTATCAGCCAATTGAGCCTCCTTAATCTGGTCTAACAGCACTGGCCTCAATTGCAATTGTGCCAATAATGCACCATCATCACAAGATATGAACCTAGCATGCAACGCTCTCAACTCAACAAGCAACAAGAGCGAATAAGCAGTCAAACCTGCTAAAGACTTCCGACTCAAGGCATCAGCAACAACATTTGCTTTACCTGGATGATAATCAATCAAACAGTCATAGTCTTTAATCAACTCCAACCATCGCCTCTGTCGAAGATTCTACTCCTTTTGGACTCCTAAATACTTTAAACTTTTATGATCAGTGTAAATGAAACACTTCTCTCCATACAGATAATGTCGCCAAATCTTCAAAGCAAACACAATGGCTGCTAACTCCAGATCATGGGTCGGATAATTGAGCTCATGCGGCTTCAACTGTCGAGAAGCATAAGCTATCACTTTACCCTCTTGCATTAAAACACAACCCAAACCATTATGTGAAGCATCACTATAGATCACATACGGTTTATCTTCCACAGGTAAAGTGAGAACAGGCGCTTGAGTCAATATCTCTTTCAACTGCTCAAAACTAGCTTGGCACTGATCAGTCCACACAAATGCCACTCCCTTCCGAAGCAATCTGGTGAGTGGAGTAGCTATCAGAGAAAATCCTTTCACAAAGCGTCGATAATAGCCTGCCAAACCCAGAAAACTTATAACTTCGGTTACAGATTTCGGTGGACTCCAATTCAGAATAGCTTCAACTTTACTCGGGTCAACTCTAATACCATCTGCTGAAACTATATGACCGAGAAAAGCTACTTGATCAAGCCAAAACTCACACTTTGACAGCTTAGCATACAATTGCTTCTCTCTCAAAATCTGTAACACAATCCTTAAATGCTTGTCATGTTCTTCCTCACTACGAGAATACACTAAAATATCATCTATAAACACCACCACAAACTTATCCAAATAGGGCCTAAACACCCTATTCATCAAATCCATGAAAGCGGCAGGGGCATTTGTCAAACCAAAAGGCATTACCAAAAACTCATAATGCCCATACCTAGTTCGAAAAGCTGTCTTCGGCACATCCTCAGCTCTGACCCTCAACTGATGGTACCCTGATCTCAAATCAATCTTAGAAAACACAGCTGCTCCCTTCAATTGATCAAAGAGATCATCAATTCTAGGCAAAGGATATTTATTCTTGATAGTCACTTTGTTCAATTGCCTATAATCGATACATAATCTCATAGTACCATCCTTCTTCTTAGCAAATAAAACAGGAGCTCCCCATGGAGAAACACTAGGGCGAATGAATCCCTTATCCAACAACTCCTGCAACTGCACCTTCAACTCTCTCAATTCAACAGGTGCCATTCTATAAGGAGTAATAGAGATAGGAGTGGTACCTGGCAACAAATCGATACCAAACTCTACCTCTCTCTCAGGAGGCAATCCTGGCAACTCCTCTGGAAAAACATCTGGAAACTCTGAAACTATGGGAATACTATCAAGTTGAGAACCTATCACCCTGGTATCTAAAACATGAGCAAGATAGGCATCACACCCTTTTCTGATTAACTTCCTAGCTGAAACAGCTGAAATCAACAAAGATGCTAACTGTCTCTGCTCACTCGATACCATCACAACTCTATCACCACTAGTTCTCAAAGTAACACACTTCTTCTTACAATCTACCACAGCTCCATGACTAGATAACCAATCCATACCCAAAATCAAATCGTACTCTTCAAATCACCAGGAAACTCTTCACCCTGCACCACAATTGCACATTCCCGGTGTACCTTACTAACAACCACACTATGCCCTAAAGGATTCGTTACCAAAACATCAAATCCTAGGGATTCAGCATGTAATTTAGACACAGGCAAAACTGATGCACTGATGTATGAATGAGTTGATCCTGGATCAATTAAAGCAAATACAGAAATGCCAAATAGAGAGAAAGTACCAGCAATGACAGCTGAAGCATCTGGCTGTCTCTGCATCACGTAAACTCTCTGAGAAGATCCAGCCTCATCAGGTCTATTGTCTCTAGCTGAAGATCCTCCTCTCTGAATGAACCCAGATCTACCTCCTCTACCAAAACTTCTGCCTCCTCTACCTCCTCTGCTAAAGCTCTGTCGAGAAGCTGCAGATTCCACTGACCTCTGTTCCTGCATCTCAGGACACTCTCTAATGAAATGGTCAGGCGATCCACAACGAAAGCACACACCTGGTCTACTAACCCTCCGACAAGCTCCCACATGAATCTTACCACAAAGCTCACATGCCTGTGGAGTGGATCTCTGAATAAAGGGAGTCGGTGCACTAGCCACAGAAACTGCAGATCTAGATCTCTGCCTCTGAAACTGCACTGACCTGCTAGCCGGCCTCTAACTCCTCCCAACTCTGGGAATAAAGCTCCCTCTGCCCCTCTTCACTGATGAAGACCCTGCCTCAAACTGGGGCCTTCTCACTTTAACCTCTTCCTCAGAAGCAGCTGATGCTATGGCCTGGGCTCTCTCTACACTCCTAGCTGCTGCAACTAGCTGGGAGAAATCCTGATACCTGGAACCAGCCACATGACACATGATTGAGGGCCTCAATCCCTCCTCAAATCTTCTGCATCTATCAATATCATCAGATATAATGCCACCAGCATAATGGCTCAACCGGATGAACTCAACCTCGTATTCTGTAACTGTCCGGTAATCTTGCCTCAGACTCAAAAACTCCATTTTCTTCACATCCTTATACTCCCTCGGAGTATACTTCAACTCAAACTCTCTGAGAAAATCAGCATAAGACAGGGTAGGAGGATCATCTAAAGCATGTGGCACAGTCTTCCACCAGTCATATGCGTCCTTCTGCAACAATGACCTAGCATAATCAAATTTTTCCTCTGGTGTGGCTTGCAACTGAATAAAGATCCTCTGTACTTTATCTAGCCACTGTTCCGCTACAGCCGAATCTATAGTACCCAGAAAATCTTCAGCCCCATACTTCCTTAGTTTATCATAGTGTCTCACTGGCACTTGAGGCTGAGGTGGTGGTGGTGGCTGCACTGGTGCCTGTCTCATCACTTCCATCATATGTCTAAACCAAGCTGGTGGAACCTCATCACCTGCTGGTCTCCCAGACACTGAAGCAGGCACCTCACTAGCTATCTCAACTCTAGCTCCCTCCCTACTCTCAACAGGAGCTATACTCTCTGCACTTCCCTCAACAGACTGTCGTGAATGGGGATCCATTACTACCTATATCTGCAAACACAACCGAATACACCTTATTAAAGATCAGAGACTGCCAATGCCAACATGTATTTTAGTTAAAATCCAACTTTTAAAATCAAAATAATCTTTTCCTTTATAATTTACCTAGGTTGAGAATCTCAAACCTAGGCTCTGATACCAAAACAATTGTAACACCCCTAAATCCCATATACGCACACTACATAATACTACAATGTAATATACGTACATGAAACATAGGAATGCTACGGATTCCTTAAACCATTTAACTCTTTAAAAGACACCAAACAATTTTTTTCTCTTTGTACCATATAAGAAATGTGGTAGTTAACATGTAATAGAAAATAAAAAGGAATATAAACATTTATTTAGTACGCAGCGGAAATTATAAAGTATTTACATATATTGAAATATCTAAGTTCAAGTTTACAACCATTTATACATATACATTAAAATCATTACTTTACAAATATAAAGAAATTATACATGGTTGGCAGCACTGCTCTGATCTTTAAGTCCTAAGGCAAATCCTCAATGTCTAGACTCACTCGGTCTAGTGGAACACTCGGGTTCTTCTCTAATACCTGCGCGATGAACCACAATCGCGCTAAGCCAACAGCTTAGTAAAACAAACTACAATATCAAGATGCTTTGATGCAATGTTCATGTCACACAATCAAGTTGTATACACAATTCAAGTAAACATTACATTTCACGCATACCTTGTTCACCCTAACTTATTAAACCATGAACATCTCTCATAACATTACATCATATCATTTCTCATTACTTTCATCCAATAATAATTACATTTAAACAAACACAAGCATTGGGCCCAAAACACACAAACCAATATGTTATTCAAAGTTCAGAGTCACCGTTTTGATTCAATATCACATCATTAAGCCCGTAGGCAAAATATATCATATCTCTATCCATGGATAGCGTAACAGACCCAGTCTCTTGGACCATCAACCCATTAACATGAGGAGATCCTCAACCCGGCTAGACTGTTACTAATTTTTCAAATGGAAGTGGTTTACGGGTCTCCCATTTCACCATCATTCCATATTCACATTTTTCAACTGGAATCGGTTTACTGGCCTCCCATTTCACCTATCCAGTGATTCATAAGTATTTTTCAATTGGAATCGGCTTACGGGCCACCCATTTCGCCTATCCAATGATTCATAGGCATGCCATCAAATACAGGACTCTGAAAGTTGAATCAACATATTAGGCACACAATCATTTAGTTTATCTCATTCTCAATTCATTTCTCATTTTACCATCCACAATTCATTAGGCATTCATATCTCAACTATATCATCATAGCCAACAATCATGACCTCACAACTCATACCATTCACATTTCCAACTTCATATCTCAAATCACATTAATTAATTCATCATAACCAATCACATTGCATTATCATAAAAGCAAACATGCCTTAACCATTTTACTTACATCATGAGTAATCAATCATGTTATTTTCACACTTTATTACTCAAATATATACACAACCAATATTCTTAACATACATTACACATGCTTAGCACAACATTCACATAACAATAATAATATGTTTCAACAATGCATTTATGTTCTCAACACTTTAACAAACACATATGTATATTAAGTTTCCACATCTCATAAATGAATGCAATGATGTAGTTTGTACTTACCTTATGCACACTCACACAACTCTAAGCAATCCTTTCTTCCAAGGATTCTTCACTTCACAACTAGGGCAAATCACTTCTTCCAAAACCTAACCCAAAACAATAATGCAACACATCAATTTCTATAACATTATCACTTATTAACCTTATCCTAAATCTTAAGACCACTAAACAAAACTCAACATCACTAAGCAAAGCCCACGGCCGTGGCCACCTCAACCCCCACGGTCGTGGCTTTGAGAACCCTTCTGCCCAAAAATGGCCAACACCCCCACGGCCATGGCTACCAAAAGACCACGGGCGTGGCATCCAAAACGCTACTGCCCCTTTCCGAAATTAGGTATTCTTCACTTCTAAAACCAACAAACACAACCAACTCAAAGATCAACAAGAATAATCAATCAAACATAACATAAACAACACTTACCACTCAAAACCCTTACACAATCTCCACACAACCACTTCCAACATCAACACCCACTTAACTTCTCATCTATCAAGCAATCTCAACACTTAAATTCACACCATAAACAACCTTAATCATACCATCATCAAACCACAACTCAACTTAAACATAACTTCAAAAATAACAATGGCAAACAAGAGAAAACTTACCAAATCATGAAATTCCTTGAAATTCCAACTTGTATACTTGAAGGAAATTACTTAAATGTCCTCTTCTCATATGCTTTCTCTTCCTATTATTTACAAGCCCTTTTAAGTAATTTCACAAGTAACAATAAAATATCCTCTTCCCTTGACTTTCCACTTTGACCAACATATATGTTATATATATTACCATATACACTACATATACATTTAATCCAATTAAAATAACAACAACCTCAAAACTACTAGGGCACAAATAGGGATATTACAATTCTCCCCCTCTAAAAAAAAAATTTCGTCCTCGAAATTACCTGAAATCAGCTCTGAAAAAACTGAGGATGCTGGTCTCGCATTGCTTGCTCACTCTCCCAAGTTGCCTCTTCTCTCCCATGATTCTTCCATAACACTTTCACAAGTGGCACTCTTTTGTTCCTTAATTCTTTCACTTCATGTGCCAAAATAGCAATTGGCTCTTCTTCAAATGTTAGATCCGAATTCACTTCAATAGATTCAATTGATAACACATGAGATGGATCCGATCTGTATCTCCTCAACATAGAAACATGGAAAACATTATGGATCCTGTCCAAATCAGGTGGCAAAGCAAGCCGATAAGCAACTGGTCCCACTCTTTCCAATACCTCATACGGCCCAATGAAACGAGGACTCAGCTTCCCTTTTCCACCAAATCTCAAGATCTTTTTCCAAGGAGACACTTTCAAAAATACTTTATCTCCCACATTATACTCAATATCTCTTCTTTTCAAATCCACATAAGATTTCTGTCGATCTGAAGCTGCTTTCAATCTATCTCGAATCATTTTCACCTTCTCTTCAGTCTCTTTAACTAAATCAGGACCAATTATCTTACCTTCACCAGTCTCATTCCAACACAAAGGCGTCCTACACCTTCTTCCATACAATGCTTCAAATGGTGCCATACTAATGCTCGATTGATGACTGTTGTTGTAGGCAAATTCCACAAGTGGTAAAAATCTGTCCCAACTTCCAAAGAAATCAATGACACAACTTCTCAACATATCCTCGATAATCTGTATCACCCTCTCTGACTGCCCATCTGTCTGAGGATGGAAAGCAGTACTAAAGTGTAATCGAGAACCTAAAGCCCCATGCAAACTCTTCCAAAATCTTGAAGTGAACCTAGGATCTGGATCAGACACTAAAGAAATTGGGACTCCATGTAACTTCACAATCTCATGGATATACAGCTCAGCCAACCTCTCAAGCGAATAATCCATCCGAACTGGAAGAAAATGAGCTGTCTTGGTCAACCTATCAACAATCACCCAAATAGCATCATGTTTCTTTTGCGTTAAAGGCAAACCAGACACAAAATCCATTGTCACTCTCTCCCACTTCCATTCAGGTACTGACAAAGGTTGAAGCAACCCAGTTGGAACCTGATGCTCAGCTTTCACCCTCTGACATGTCAGACATTTAGATACAAATTCTGCAATTTCGCCTGGTGAAACCCAGAAGAGCGAACAAACTAGTCTCCTTTCATGAGGGCTGTGCTATCTTTCCAACAGTCTCACCGAGTCATCGCCGGCCCAGTGTCTAGTGGCTGGTTTCGCAGGGAGAGAGTTTATCAGTGGTTTCTCGGTCCAGAGCAGCGGCGGGTCCCGATGCATATCCTGGAATATACTTTAAATATTATGTCGATGCTGGAGGATGCATGGTGGCCTGCTCAGTATGGTTATGGTGTGGAGTCATTTCTCCATCTACCAGGTCCATTTTATGCCCATTTTATTCAAAGAAGACTCTTGAACTTTGATGTATCTCCTGTTGGTATACGGGAGATTCCCGAAGAAAATGAGGGTAAAGATGAAGATGTGGGAGAGTTTGCTCCACATCTCGGGGCTGGTACTTCTCAGGTAAGACTTTTACCATTTTTCCCTTGCAACTGCTTCTTTCTTTCTTTGATTCTTTAATGATCATTGCAGGCTGTTGGTTCATTTGATCACGAGGCCGGACCTTCTTTTACTGCCTTTTCGTTTGCTCATTCTAGCCCGCCGGATATGCCATCTCATCCGCAGGGTATTGATATGAATTACCTGGTAAGTTTCTTATTTCATGGCAATTTATGCTAAATGTATGCATGATTATGTATGCTCTTACCTTTTTCCTTTTTGGCTCACAGCGGATGCTCGAAGAACAAAATAGGAAACTTTAAGAAGAGTTGGCTGCAAGTCGTCAGCAGGCTTCTCATTTTGAAAGTTTATATCATCAATCCGAACAAAATTTTTGAGACTTTCGATTTCAGGGGATGAGGGATTCTGGCACTTCTTCATCGAGAGGCCCCCAGACTGATGACCATGAGATCTTTTCATCTGCTTCTGATGAGCACCGTGACGGATCAGAACTTCAAGGTAATAGGGATTTTGGTGCTTCCGCATTGGGTGATCCCGGGATGAGTAATTTGACGAATTTTGGTGCTCTCGCTTTAGGCGGACTCGGGACAAGTGATTTGTCCCCTCCTCCAACAGGCGATGACTTTTTCAGGGCTTTATTTGATGACCTACCACCACCCTCTTAGTGATGTATAAATATTGTCTCAATTGTATAAATAATGAAAAAAATACAATTTCCATCTTTTACTGTAACTTTTTTCACATTTTTTTTATTTAACTTTTCATCATTACTGCATAATTATTAAACTTTCTTTTTCATATTTCAATATTCATACAGTCACCACTGAAAAAAAAAAACCAAATGCAATATGGTAAAGTAAATTCGTCGCCAATTCCTTTCCTTACACAATATGGTTTCACCCTTTCCTATCACCTTTTCCTTTTCACTTTAGGAAAGGCTTGTTTCTTCTATATAAATCACCTTTCATGCCATATTTCATACAGAAACTGAAAATATTTTTCAATTCAACGTAAAAGACTCTCTTTAACAATTTTTATTTTCCTTCATTCATCAACCATGACCGAACATCATTTAAAGAAGATAAAAATTCTATTTAAGAATATGGATGCCATTTACTGGAAGCAAATTTCATGGTCAAAACTTGATGTTTTAAAATGTTTTCAAAATGTTAAATTGGACCACTCCTTACATGCCATGGCTTCCTTTTGGAATATGGATTCTAGGGCATTTAAAATTAATGGCTTTGAAATATGTCCCTTAATTGAAGAGTTTGAGGTCATTCTTGGATATCCAAATAATCAACAAATGGCGTTGCCCACATTGATTTCCAAGACTCAACAGAAGATGAAGATGTTATTTCAAATTCCAAAACCCAAAGTTCTTCAGTTGATGAGAGGTGAAATAATTCTACTCCCTCCCTTGATTGATTTTTGTCTCTCTCATTTGGCTCCTACTAAGGCATGGGGACGTATGCTTTGTCTTTGCTTACTTGGCCAATTCTTGCTTATTTCTTCTGACGGTGATATTGATCCATGAGCATTGGATATTATGGATCAAATGGAAGGAGGCTTGTCTCCGGGTTGTTTCTTTATTGTCCCTTGCTTGTTTCTTTAGTTGGATTAGACTGACTTAAATTAGGATTGTCAAAGAGACTGACTGGGAGTCCATTGCTGCTTTAGGTAATTACCTAAACTGCCCTTTTAGGTTTTCAATTTAGGTTTTCTTTTTTCTTCTTTTCTCTCTTTTTTTATTATTTTTTTACTGCTCTAATTTTTGCCTAGTCCACCCATGTGGGTTTTCGGAACTAGTGAGCTGTCCTAATTTTTGCCTAAGCTGCCATCGCGGGTTTTCAACTTAGCGGACCTCTTTTATATTATTTATAATTATTGCTTTAATTTTTGCCTAGTCTACCCATGTGGGTTTTCGGAACTAGCGAGCTGTCCTAATTTTTGCCTGAGCTGCCCTTGCGGGTTTTCAACTAAGCAGACTTTTTTTTTAATTTAATTCTTTCTTCACAGATTTGGCTTCAGGAGCATCTTTTCTTTCTTGATACTCCATCCATGTATTTTGCCAGATATCTGCCATGTCATCATTCTGCTAGGAAACTACTTGTGAGTGGGGATTTTCGCCCCTACTCCCGGTGGAATGGTTCTTGCGACTTCGGCACTGTTTAGGCTCGGGGCCTTAGAGAACACAGACCTAAGTCCGGAGAAAATGGAGTCGCCACCTGGACGGGCAGGGAAAAAGAAAGGGGTGGATGATTCGATTCCTAAGAAATCCCCAACCCCCTAATGGGTTCGGAAAGTTGGGTACGTGTGGGGAAGGTGAGAAATGGCCCAGCACCACCACAACGCCTGGTTCATTGGAACCGACCTCCTTTATAGGTCTTAATATTATAAAATTATTAAGTATAATAACATTATCCATACTACACACAATAATTAAAAGAAAGCATCAATATATTAAAATCAAAGCAATGTCCAAACAAAGCAAATAAATGGACACCCACCCGAAGATGGAAACATGTCCTTACATCACATGCCTAAATAGGACACCCACCAAAAGGTAGAAACATGCCCTTTACATAGGTTCTAAAATAGAAAAGCAAATTAAATTACAAGATGTTTAACTAATGAGGTACCCACCAAGTGGAAACATACCTCTTACAACTTTTGGAAATCTAAATTAATTGATAAAAGTAAATAATCATTCATCATAAATAAATAATTCATCAAAGCTATTAATCAAAATAGAAAATAAACATCCATCCATGATAAATTAAATAAATCAAGTATTGAAATTAAATAAATTAAAGCATAAGAAATAAATCAAAGCATAATCAAGTATGGAATTGAATAAAGCAAATAAAAGTCCAATTATGGCTACTATGACTTTTTATGGAATTAAAATAAATTAGGGTTTTATGTTTTAAAGGGTTGGTAAGACTCTTTGATTAAAAAAATTAAGGTTTGAATGATGATATCATGAAACTAGGGTTTTAAACACTTTAAAATACTTTAATTTGTGATTTTTGGTTATTGGGTTCCTAAGCTACTGTATAAAATTTAGGTTTTTATGTTTTTATGTTTTTTAATGTTTTAAAAGGATTAGGGTTCATAAAAATTAGGGTTTAAGGTTTTAAAAGGATTAGGGTTCATTATTTTAGGTTTAAAAGTTGAATTTTGGATTTTAGGATTTAGAAGTAAGGTCACGGGTGGTGAATAATTTTTAGGGTTTTAGAAATCAATTTGATAATTTCATGAAGTTTTATGAATTTAAACAAATAAATTAAAGTTTTTATAAGTAGAAAAGATGTTTTAGAAGACTTTTTGAATGAAATAGAGCCTACTTTAAAATTTTAAAAGAAGCAAAATTTATATCTTAGTTTTGTTGAAAAATATGTTCAATTAGAGTTTTAAGGTTTTTAAGAAGAAAAAATAACAATTTTAAGCCTTTTGGAAGATAAACCAACGAAATAAGGTTTTTTTTTTTTGCTTTAGAAAAACTAAATTAAAGTTCAAAGGTTTTTAATTTTGATTTCATAGATTTGCTACTGTGTAAAAAAAACAATTAAAGAAAATTAATTAACACGTACCTTCTTTTGATGATTTCTCCAAAAACAATTCTTCTTGGATGAACTAGCTCCAAAGACAAGCCTTTTTTTGCATTTGAATTGCTTAAATCGTGGTGCTGCTGTTCCAAAAAAAGGTTGAATTGAATTTCTTCTTTTCCTTCCTTGATTTGGTTTCAAATTTTCCAAACTACTCTTGGATTTTTGCCTCCCCTTTTTTAATTGCCTTTGGTCCTTATTTATAGTGGTTTGAGGTTGTTTATTCCTAATTAGTTAAGGTAAGTAATATTAATAAAAAAAAAAGAAACCAAAACCTAATAGGATTAGGTTTCAAAAAATTTGCGTCGTAAAACTTGCGCTGCCGAAAAAAAACTGCTGCGGAAAAACTGCACTGGCGAAAAAATCTGCTGCAGTTGGCTGAGGCAGCACGCGCGGAGCGGGCCCGTAAGCTATTTCGCAGGCAGAAAATTTCTGCGTGCGAAATAGCACAGTGATTTTGCCCGCAGGAAATCCACGGGCCCGTGCCCACGGGCCCGCGCGACTATTTTTTACTGCCGATTTTTTCGACTTCGATTTTTATTTTTATTTTTATTTTTTGATTTTGATTTTTTGATTTTTATTTTTTATTAATAAAAATTAGATACTAAAGCAAAAATTATTTAACAAAAATTATTTTGGACCAATTAGACAACAAAAATCATTTTGGACTAAATAAAACATATTAGACTGGATTAGGTCAAAAATTAAGGGTCTACACTACTCCATCCTGCTTCTTCATTTGCTGACTGGATTGACTGGATCCACTCACGCTCTGAAGTCAATATCCGTTGGTTGGACCTTGGTGGAAGATTTCTCGTATCACCATGCAGACATACTTGATGTATGTTCCCCTTGCTGCTCTTCGCCGACTTGGCCGTTAGTATGGAGCTGAGCCTCGTGATTCTGACTTTAATCCTAATTTAGACATGCCTCGCTTGACTAAAGCCTACTTGGATCGGCTAAGGCAAAGCTAGCCTGCACGTTACACTTATCGTCTACCATAGATTTTACATTTGTCAATTCAGAAAGTGTATTGTTAGGAGGAAAAATAATTAAAGCAATAAAAGATGCTTCTTTTCCATTTAAAATTTGTCATCACCTTTTCCTATTGTGTTTATTTATTTCATCCATATCTGGTCAAATACTTATAACAGTGCACATAAAACAATTTTAACATTAATTCTGTTTTATTAAATTGGGGAACAACCAAACATAAGCCATCATACCCAAGATCACTCCTATTGTCAACTAGCCCTTTCGGGTTTTCTAATTGACGATTTTCTCTCATTTAGCACTAATTGTTGCCTAGCCCGCCGTTTCGAGTTTTTGGAACTAGCAGACTGCTCTAACTTTTGCCTAGGCCGCCCTTTTTGGGTTTTCAACCTAGCGAGCTCTCTTTTCTTTCTTTTTTTTAATATCATACATAAAACCTCTTCAACCTATCAATGTTTACCGGCTCACTAAATTCGTTCCCGTCCATGTCTGATAACTTCACCGTACCTTTGTTCATGACTTGTTTCGCGACATATGCCCTTCCCAGCTAGGCCTGAACTTCCCCCTTGGATCAGATACATTAGGCTTACATTGCTTCAACAACAAATCCTCAACTCTGAATTTTCTGATTTTGACCCTTCTATTATAGGCCCGAGCTATCTTCTTTTGATACAGTTGGTGATGATACAATGCCTTTAACCTTCTCTCTTCTAGTAAAGCTAATTGTGTATATCTGCTCGCTACCCATTCCGTTTCAGGTAGTTCAGCTTCCAAGACTACTCTCAATGACTTGACCTCAATTTCAATTGGCAACACTGTTTCCACCCTGTAAACCAAAGAGAACGGTGTCATTCCAGTAGGCGTTCGCTCACTTGTCCTATATCCCCATAAAGCAAAGGGAAGCATCTCTAACCAATCCTTGTAAGTCTTGGTCATCTTGGACAAAATTTGCTTAATTTTCTTGTTTGTTGCTTCTACTGCACCATTAGCCTTTAGTCTATAAGGAGAGGATCGTTGATGATGGATTCGGTACTTTGAGAACAAATCTTTAACTACTCCTTGAAACTGTACCCCATTATCTGATATCACACTGTGCGGGACCCCGTATATGTAGATGAGATTCTTTTCAATAAATCTAGCCATTTGGCTTGCACCAAATTTGTTAAAGGATTCGGCTTCGACCCATTTTGAAAAATAATCTACTGCTACCACAATGAAATGGTGACCGTTTGAGGTTGTCAGATATATCTCTCCTATAATGTCGATACCCCAGGTGGCAAATGGCCAGGGTGAAGACATAAAATGCAATTCTTCAGGAGGCATGTGATTCAAGTTACCATACATCTAACAATGTTGGCACTTCTTTACAAACTCAATTCAATCTTTCTCCATGGTCAACCGGTAGTAACCTTGTCTAATAATCTTCTTAACTAAGGCCAAACCACTCATATGCAGACCGCAACTTCCCTCATGTATTTCTAACATTATACGCTCCACTTCAGGCTTTCTTAAACATCTTAAGTGCACCCCATCAGGCCATCTTCGATATAACTCTCCATGGAATGTGATGTATTGTAATGACCACCGCCTTATGGCTCTTCTTTCTTTCTTTGTTGCCCCCAGCGGGTATTCTCTTTTAAAAATTGCCTTATAGTATCATACCATGCATCATGGTCTGTATCATTTTCCATGATTGTCTCATATTCATAGCAAGGAGTTGATGAATTGGTCAAGATCAGAGGCTTAAGGAATAAGTTGACAGGGTTTTCCCATAGCGAAGCCAATGTGGCTAGGGCATCAGCCATCTGATTTTCTTCTCTTGATAGGTGTACAAACCTACACTCCTTAAAGTTCTTCTTCATCATGGTCAAGTAATGGTGGTATGGTTTTAATTTTTCTTCTTTCAACTCCCACTCTCCATTTACTTGGGATACTACTAGCAATGAATCACCAAAAACTTCCACCTTATCCACCTTCATAATCATTAGGATTTCCAGACCAAAAATACAGGCTTCGTACTCCACCATATTATTGGTTGCCCTAAATTTTAACTTTTTGGCTAAAGGCATAAGTTCTCCTTCGGGCGATTCTAGTATAACCCCCAAACCTGCTCCTTTCCTGTTTACTGCTCCATCAAAATACATTTTCCACCCTTGTACTTCAATTGCCTCTAAATGGTCATCCGGAAATTCTAAGTTTACCTCTTCACTTTTTGGTAATGGTTGTTGGGCCAGGAATTTTGCCACTGCTCTACCTTTGATTATTTTCCTGGTTACATATTCAATCTCAAATTCTTCTAATATTATCAACCATCGACCATACTTCCCAATCAAAGAGGGTGTCTCCCTTAAGTATTTCATTGTATCCAACCTGGAAATTGCTTGCACACTGTACGATTGAAAGTAATGCCGCAACTTCTTAGAAGACCAAACCACGGCTATACAGGTCTTTTCAATGATACTATACTTAATTTCATAAGGTAGGAGCTTTCTGCTCAAATAGTAAACTGCATACTCAATCCCTGACTCATTTGCTTGGGCTAGCATGGCTACTATTGACTCTTCTTCTTCTGCTAAGTATAGTAATAGAGGTTTGCCGGGTTTAGGTGATTTTAAAATAGGTGGATTCAATAAATACTCTTTTATTCGCTCAAAGGCCTTTTGACACTCTTCATTCCATATGACTGGCTGATTCTTTTTAAGCAATTTGAAGATAGGCTCACAAATTGTTGTGACTTGTACTATGAATCTGCTAATGTAATGTAGTTTACTAATAAATCCCCGAACTTCTCTCTCCATTTTAGGGGCTGGCATATCCCTGATTGCTTTAACTTTTTCAAGATCAATCTCAATGCCATTTGGACCAATTACATGTCCCAATAATTTACCTAAGGTAACACCGAACACACACTTCTTCGGGTTTAATCTTAGCTTATATTTCAAAGCTCTATCGAAGAATAATTCTAAGTTCTGGAACTGTTGTTCCCTTGTATCTGATTTAACCATCATATCATCAACATATACTTCAACTTCGTTGTGCATCATGTCATGAAATAGTGTGGTGGCCATCCTTTGATAAGTTGCTCCAGCATTCTTTAAGCCGAATGGCATCACCCTATAACAAAATATACTTCATGTAGTACTGAAAGCAGTTTTGGCTTTATCCTCTTGGGCCATTAACACTTGGTTGTATCCAAAAAATCCATCTACAAATGAGTGTAGCATGCTAGAGGCTGCACTATTAATGAGAACATCTATATAAGGTAAAGGGAAATCATCTTTAGGGGAAGCCTTGTTTAAATCTCTATAATCCACACAAACCCTTATCCTTCCATCTTTCTTTGGCACAGGTACTATGTTGGCTAGCCAAATTCGGTATTCTATCACTTCAAGGAACTTCACTTTTATTTGCTTAGTGACCTCTTCTTTAACCAATTCTGCCCACTCAGGCCTTAATCGCCTAAGCTTTTGTTTGACAGGTTTCATGTGAGTGTAAGTAGGAATATGATGCTTGGCTATGTCACGATCTATTCCAGGCATATCCTCATAAGACCAAGCAAATACTTCTTTATATTTTTTGAATATCTTTTCAAATCTCTCTCTCTCATCAGGAGTAAGGTCGAATGATATGCTAATGCTTTTAGGATTTTCGGTCGT
Source organism: Garcia nutans (assembly GCA_947685225.1). Lineage (NCBI taxonomy): Eukaryota > Viridiplantae > Streptophyta > Magnoliopsida > Malpighiales > Euphorbiaceae > Garcia > Garcia nutans. Next base: position 61,820,723 of record CANTUV010000031.1, read on the forward strand.
TCCCAAATTTAATGATTGTGTGTTATCAAAATTAATATTAAAGATGCTCATGTAACTGCTATTTGAATGTATGCAACCATCAGGAGAAACATCACACAAGTAAGCAAAATCAAACTTCATTGCATTCATTTTGGAAAAGAAAACATCATCATCCTCATACAAAGCAGACAAATTAAAATCAAAATCATTGTTCTCAAAATCAAAATCCAGGATGTCTTCAAACTTTTCTTCAATCAGGGCAACAATCTCCTCCGGATTCTTCTCGGCTTTCAGGACAGCTTCATTCTTCTCTTTTGGATTGGATTCTTTGTTGGCTGACAGGGTGAGCTCTTTCTTCACTTTCTCCACTAGCTCAGCCACAACTGCAAAAATTTCAAAACCTAGGATCAACTTTCCCATGAACATGATTGGCTTGGGCTTTCCTTGGAGTGGTTCCATATCTGGAGATTTGATAAAGATCTCTTCAAGTGGTGAGAAGCTCATCTTCTCACTCTTCTTTGGCCGTACATCATTGTCTTCATCATATCCTAACCCTTTCTTGGATGTTTGAGTTCTAAAGTCTGGCAGCTTTGTCAAACTGGCCTTACCCTTTCCAAGACCAATTCCGGGAAGATAGTTCACTACTTCATCATCAAAAATTACAGCTACTTGGAAACCATTGAGAGGCCTCTCAATCATTAGAGCATTAACAATCTCATTATCTTCTACATCAATGACCACTGTCTCATCTCCATTGGGGAACTTGATCTTTTGATGAACGGTGGAAGAAACTCCACTAAGAGGATGAAACCATGGTCGCCCCAAGAGTAAGACAAAGGTAACCGGTATGTCTAAAACCAAAAATTCAACAATAGATTCAATTGGACCAACCTTGACAGTAGCTTTGAAAGTCCCTTCGGTGTGCCTCTTAGTGTTGTCATAAGCCCGAATTGTTTCTTCGGTCGGGTTTAGATCCCTTGTTGCCATGGCTAGCTTTGGCAATATCTTAAGTGGGCAAACATTTATGGCAGACCCATCATCGACCATTACACATGGAGTCCTCTTCCCCTTGACTTCTATCTTGATAAAGAGAGGGTGGATGTGATCTCTCCCCTCCTCCGGTAAGTCCGCATCCGAGAAAAAAACTGCTCCCATATTAACTTCGCTCTTCTCTTGAACCTCTTCACATTTCATTACCCCTCCAATTTTTATGAAGTTGATCAGCTCCTCCGGTGTTGTGGAGGTAGAAGTTGGCATGCTAGCTAAGGCTTTGGCCATAGTTTCTCGGTGCTTTTTAGAAGTAGCTAATAAGTCCCAAATGCTAACACTTGCTTGGGTTCTTTTCAATTGCTTGAGCGCAGCATCATCTTCTTCTTCTTTATTTCCTACTTCAACTTCCTTACCCTTATTAGTTTCTACCTCCTTAGACGGTGGCCTTGCATAAGGCTTACCGGATCTAGTGTTCATTACTTCATCTTCTTTGGGCTAGGACCAAGTCCACTCCTCTTTCTTAGATACAAGATCATCATCACTATCGCTTGAATCCCAAAACCCATTGACAACATAAATTATTACTTCTTTACCCACCATAACTTGTTTAATTTTGCCAAATGCCTCTTCTTCTTTGGTTGCTTCTCCACCCACATCTTGAAAAGAAGACATGACAAAATCTTCATGCAAACCTCCTCCAATCATGAAGGTTGCTGGCGGCGGTACCCTATTGAACTTTGATAATGGATTGTCTTTGGTGTTTGGCTTGTTGGGCTCAGGTAGTTTCCCATTATCAATTAGATTTTGGATCTCATGTCTCAACCTCACACATCTATCCGTGTCATGCCCTTGCATTTGGTGAAATTGACAAAATGCTTTGGTGTCAAAATTAGGTGGGAGAGGGTTAGGCAAAGGGTGAGGATTCAAGGGTTGTAGCAATCCCTTTCTTTGAAGCTTATTGAGAACCCAAGACATTGTCTTCCCCAATTTCGAAAATTGTCTCCTTGTTCCTTGGTTAGTAGCATTGACGCCGACTGCCTTTTGCATGCTTTTGCTACCAGACTGATAGTTCCCTTTCTCGTTCCTTCTTGTTGAAAAACGGTTCTTCTCTCTTTCCCATTCTTCAATTTGCAAACCAGCTTGGAGAAGGTCTTTGAAATCATGGATGAGTGTATGAGACATCCTTTCATGAAGAATAGGCAACACCCCTCTCATAATCATCCTTATTTGATCGGATTCATCGGGCCTCTTCTTGTGTCTTCACATAATCTACAAAATTCTCATTTGACCTTTGCCTAATGGATTCCACTTCCATCAAGGTAACTTTCATCTCAACATTATATCCATATTGTTGGATGAAGGCTTTGTAAAGCAGATCCAAATCTTTTGTGTTCCATCATCTAAGGTATTGAACCAATTTTGGACAACAGGGTCCAATGAGAGCATAAATTACCTTAGAGTTTGAGCCTTAATAGCTCGGGCAGACTGCATGGCAGTAATATATTGCTTCACATGGAGATGATGATTTTCGGTTCCATCAAACTTCGCAAAAGATGGCATCTTGAACTTGAACGGGACTTCTTCGTCTAGCTCAAATAATTTGTCAACTTTGGACATTTCCTCGGTTTTCAATTTCTTCTCAAATTTCTTTTTTAAATCAGCAATCATCTTTTCAATATCAGAAGTTTCGATCTTCTCCATAGTTGATCTTTCAACAATCTTTGGTTCTTTTTTCTTCTCTTGAGCATCTTGGCAGTATTGAGCCCAATCAACATCATCAATGATCACCTTTTCATCATCAAAAAGCACTTCACCAACTTTGGTCTTCCCTTTGTCCTTTGGCTTCTTAGTGCTAGTAGATGCCTCGGCATGATTTTCTAAGATTGCGGTCAATTGGTTCTTCATGGTCTCAGCTAGGGCCTCTATTATATATTCCATCTTGGCGTTGAGGGCCTCATCCACCATCCTTTGAATTTGTTCAGGATCCATTGCTTTTGGTGAGCAAGTGATTGAGTCGTTGCTAAATACTTCATCTCCGGTGTAGGTCGGATTGTTGTAAGCTTTTGAACTATCATAATCCAAGGCTGTGAGCCAGAACGAATTAATGATATGAGATGCATGTAAGCATGTATGTATGTATGCACAAACAATAGACAAACAAGGACAATTAGGACGTCCCTTCCAACCTTATAACATCCATACACGAATGGCGAGTCTCTTTTCCTAGGTATATGGTTAACAAAATACCAACATGGGGTATCTTGTTTTCAAATAATTCCCTCGGACGTTTCAACCAATAGTTATATATTCGAAAATGGAAATCCATTCATAGTAATTCTCATTAATTAGGTTTTAATCCATTTATTCAACAAAAATATCTTTTATGCTATATAGGATTAAAAATAAATTAAGAGGTTTATTATAGATAGATTTCTCACTTGAAAAAGTAACTAATGATTCATGCCAAAAACAAGCCCATGATTAATTTATTCTTAGTATAAACTAGGCTCACAATTGATTTTTGGTATTTCATAATTGACCTAAATAATTTTGCAAGCTCTTTGTAAGAAAAGGTTGGATGAAAATAATTTTGTTTCTAAGCCCATTGTAAAAAGATTTTAGGAAAAAAAGGATTTTGGGCTTAGCATTTGGGCCATGAGAAAAAGAATTTTTGATTTGTTTTTAGAAGAGTCTTATGTCCAATGACCATCTTAAAAAGTTTTGAAAATATCTTTGGTCTTTTGGACTTTAAAGAAAAATTTATTTTGAGTTTACAATATACTTTAGGTCATATTAGAAAAAGAATAAACCAAATAAGCCATGATTTAAGCCAAGATAAATTAACCATAGTCAAACAACATGCATTTGGGGTGAAACCTAAGGAAAGTAACTAGGTCAATTACAAGAGCTTTAGTCTTTCGGTAAAAAGGCTTAGGTTCCCATAGCAAGTATATACCAAATGGTACGAGGCTATGAGTGGTTATGCCATGCTCGATCTCCATACCTTGAGTGAAAGTATGGTATCCCTTGCATAACACAACACGGGTAACACGGGCGTCCTAACTCGCACACAATGCAATTTAATATGATGCAATGGATAATATCATTATAAGAAAGAATAGAATAATATAAAGACCAACGGAATCAACTTCTCTTATCCCCAGTGGAGTCGCCACTATGAGCAGGGATTTTTGCCCCCACTCCCGGTGGAATAGTTCTTGCCAGTTCAGCATTGTTTAGGCTTGGGACCTTAGAGAACACGGACCTAAGTACAGAGAAAATGGAGTTGCCACCCGGACGGGCCGGGAAAAAGAAAGGTGTGGATGACTCAATTCCTAATGAATCCCCAACCACCTAATGGGTTCTGAAAGTTGGGTACGTGTGGGGAAGGTGAGAAAGGGCCCAGCACCCCCACAACGCCCGGTTCATTAGAACCGGCCTCCTTTACAGGTCTTAATATTATAAAATTCTTAAATATAACAACATTATCCATATTACACACAATAATTGAAATAAAGCATTGATATATTAAAAATCAAAACAATATCCAAACAAAGCTAATAAATGGACACCCATCCAAGGATGGAAACATGTCCTTACATCCCATGCCTGAATAGGATACCCACGGAAAGGTAGAAACATGCCCTTTACATTGGTTCTAAAATAGAAAAGAAATTTAAATTACATGATATTTAATTAATGAGGTACCCACCATGTAACACCCTTATACTCTGTATACGCACACTACATACTACTACACCTTTAATATACGTATACCAAATACAGGAGTGCCACGGTTTATATTAGATAACCCAATTTTTCTCTTCTGAAATAATATAAGAAAACTTAAAACACTTCATATTATATTATAAACTATACTAGATAAAACATTTATTCATTATGCAGCGAAAAATGTAGTGGTATTTACATATATAAATACATCAAAATCCATGTTTACAAAACATAAAGTTTATACATGTTTGGCAGTTTGTCTCTGATCTTTAAGCCCACAATCAACACTTCTAAGTCTAGACTCGACTCGGTCTAGCTAAACTCTCCGGTTCTACCCTATCACCTACGCGATGAACCACAATCGCGCTAAGCCATAGGCTTAGTGGTACAAACCACAATAACAATATGCTTTAATGCAATGTCAATGTCATACTTTGAAGCAATAGAGATCATATTCAAAATGCTATATCTCATAACATTACATTTCATTATCTTATTCAATTGTTTTACCATTTATGATTCACATTAAAATAAAGACAAGCATGGGCCCAAAAAGGATCTAATATGTTATTCAAAGTTCAGAGTTACTGCTTTGGTCCATAATCACATTCATCAAGCCCGTAGGCGATATATATATCTATCCATGGATAATGTAACAGACCCAGTCTCTTGGACCTCAACCCGGCTAGACCCTAGGGCCCCAGTATCTTGGTCCTCAACCCGGTTAGACTGTTACTATTTTTGAGGCTTACGACCCGGTCTTTTCACCTCAAAAATATCATATTTCACATTTTTCAGCTGGACTCGGCTTACAAACCAATCTTTTCACCTGTCTAGCAATTCATAGGCATGCCACCAAACCCAGAACTCTGAAAATTGAATAATATACTAGGCACACAATTAATTCATTTATCTCATTATCAATCTCTTTCACAATTCATTTCTCATAATCAAACTAGGCAACCATGCCCCAATTATTTCATTTGCATCATTATAGCCATCAACAATGGCTTCACATCTCATCATTAAAGTATACATAACCAATTGCATTGGACATACATTTTGAACGATCATCATATCTTTCACATTATGCAAATCATAACATTAATCAAATGTATTAACAATGTAATAAATTACTTAACACATTTACAACCAAATGTGTTAAGCCTCAAAGTCATGTAAATGTATGTAACCATGTAAGTTTGTACTTACCTCAAGAGCAACTCACACCAATCTAAACAATTCCTCTTCCAAGAATCCTCCAACGCTTGGATTAGGGCAACTCAATCTCTTCAAAACCTAATCCAAAATTGATAATACACACTCACTTAAAGATACACATGAGATAATAAAGCTAAGAATCAACTAGGGCAAACTCTACACATGACACGCTCAACAACACGGGCGTGTCCCTGACCGTGCCCTAAACTCACAACATAGAAGCTTTGACACATTCAGTGACATGGGAGTGTCACTGGCCGTGTCAATCCTCCCTCAACACAGTAGCTATGACACGCTCAGTGACATGGGCGTGTCACTGGCCGTGTCAATCCTCCCTCAACACAGTAGCTATGACACGCTCAGTGACATGGGCGTGTCACTGGTCGTGTCACCCATCCAGAAAATAGAATCATTGAAATGCCTAAAGACTTGGTCGTGCTCATGGGCGTGTCAGGCCAAAAATCCTGATTCCGGCAACAACATCACATACATACAACTCAAACACCACACTTTTTTTCTTCCAACACCAAACTTAACTCTATCTCCAAAGTCAACACCAATAAGATCAAACACCCTCAAATACACCATAATCAAATATACACATACCATTAACAATCAAACACCAAACTCAAAACACAAACTTAGAAGAAAACCAAAGAATCAAGTGGAGAACTTACCAAAAGTGATGGAAACTCTTAGATTTCCAGCTTGATCACTTGAAACATCCTTCAATCTTGAGTTTGGAAAGACAAAATCTCACTTCCTCTCTTACTATGGAGCTAGCCGGCCAAGGAGAAAAGAAAAGAAGAAGGTGATGAATAGAGAAAAAGCAAAGTCAACTCTCCCTCTTCACTTAACCACTCAATCTCTCTTTTGTTCTCAACCAAGGAATTATTTTCATATAATATTACAAATATCATCATCCACTTTCCACTTAATTTCCATTTCAATTAATTAAAATTAATTATTTCTTCTTTTGACCACCCATTTCTTTGACTTGTATATGTTGTATATATCTCATATATACAACATATACACTCTTCTCTTTACCTCTTTTCTCTTTCCACTTAAACATATACATTTAATCCAAATACAACAATAAATATTCCAAAACTTTTAGGGTATACTTTTGGATATTACAATTCTCCCCCTCTAAAATAAAATTTATCCTCGAAATTACCTGATCTCAATTCTGAAACAGCTGGGGATACTGATCTCGCATCGCTTGCTCACTCTCCTAAGTTGCCTCTTCCTTCGCATGATTCTTCCAAAGAACCTTTACAAGTGGCACTTTCTTATTTCTCAACTCTTTCATTTTATGTGCCAAAATAACCACTGGTTCTTCTTCAAAAGTTAGATCCGGACTCACCTCAATAGATTCAACGGACAGAACATGAGATGGATCTGATATGTACCTCCGTAGCATAGAAACATGGAAGACATTGTGAATTCTATCCAACTCAGGCGGCAAAGCAATTCGATAAACAACTGGTCCCACTCTCTCCAATACCTCATAAGGTCCAATAAAACGAGGACTTAGCTTCCCTTTGCGGGCAAATCTCAAAATCTTTTTCCAAGGAGATACTTTCAGAAATACTTTATCTCCAACATTGAACTCTATGTCTCTCCTCTTCAAATCTGAATAAGATTTCTGCCGATCTGAAGCTGCTTTCAACCAATCCCGAATTATTTTCACTTTCTCGTCCGTTTCTTTAATCAAATCAGGACCAACCAATTTGCATTCCCAACTTCATTCCAACATAGAGGCGTTATGCATCTTCTACCATACAATGCCTCATAAGGTGCCATTTTAATACTAGACTGATAACTATTGTTATAAGCAAATTCCATTAATGGCAAAAATCTGTCCCAACTTCCAGAGAATTCAATGACACAGCTTCTCAACATGTCCTCCAAAATCTGTATCACTCTCTCTGACTGCCCATCTGTCTGCAGATGAAAAGCAGTGTTAAAGTGCAATTGAGAACCCAAAGCACCATGTAAACTTTTCCAAAATCTCAAAGTAAACCGGGGATCTCGATCAGACACTAAATAAATTGGGACTCCATACAACTTCACTATCCCACTGATAAACAGCTCATCCAACTTCTCAAGAGAATAGTCCATCCGAACTGGAAGAAAATGAGCTGTCTTTGTCAACCGATCAACAATCACCCAGATAACATCATGCTTCTTCTGAGTCAATGGCAAACCAGACACAAAATCCATTGTCACACGTTCCCATTTCCATTCAGGCACTGATAAAGGTTGAAGCAACCCTGTTGGAACTTGATACTCATCTTTTACTCTCTGACAAGTGAGACACTTGGATACAAACTCCGCTATATCTCTCTTTATACTTGACCACCAATAATGTTGCTTCAAATCATGATACATTTTAGTACTCCCAGGGTGCATAGCAAAAACTGATTGATGTGCTTCCTCCAAAATAATCTTTCTCAATCTTGCATCATCAGGAACACACAATCTATCCTTGAACCAAAGGCTACCATCTTTTCTCATATAGAAATCTCGATTCTCTCCTTTTTGGCATTCTTCCACAACTTTCTGAATTTTCTCATCAGCCAATTGAGCCTCTTTAATCTGATCCAACAACACCGGTCTCAAATGCAATTGAGCTAACAAGGCTCCATCATCACATGATTCAAAACTAGCATGCAACGCTCTCAACTCAACAAGCAGCAAGAGTGAATTAACAGTCAAACCTTCCAAAGACTTCCGACTCAAGGCATCCGCAACAACATTTGCCTTACCAGGATGATAATCAATCAAACAGTCGTAATCTTTGATTAGCTCCAACCATCTTCTTTGCTGAAGATTAAGCTCTCTCTGAACCCCCAAATATTTCAAACTCTTATGATCCGTGTAAATGAAACACTTCTCCCCATACAAGTAGTGTCACCAAATCTTCAAAGCAAAAACTATGACTGCTAACTCCAAATCATGCGTCGGATAATTAAGCTAATGCGGTTTCAACTGCCGAGAAGCATAAGCTATGACTTTACCCTCTTGCATCAAAACACAACCAAAACCATTATGTGAAGCATCACTGTAAATCACATATGGTTTATCTTCCACAGGCAAAGTAAGAACAGGAGCTTGAGTCAACATTTCTTTCAACTACTCAAAGCTTGCTTGACACTGATCTGTCCACACAAATCTAACTCCCTTTCAAAGTAATATGGTGAGTGGAGTAGCTATCAAAGAAAAACCCTTCACAAACCGTCGATAATAGCCTGCCAAACCCAGAAAACTTCTAACTTCAGTCACTGACTTCGGTGGACTCCAATTCAAAATGGCCTCAACTTTATTCGGATCAACTCTTATACCATCTGCTAAAACTATATGACCGAGAAAAGTCACTTGATCAAGCCAAAACTCACACTTCGATAGCTTAGCATACAATTGTTTCTGATGCTTGCCATGATCCTCTTCATTACGCGAATACACCAAAAAATCATCAATGAAGACCACCACAAACTGATCTAGATAGGGCCTAAACACCCTATTCATCAAATCCATGAAAGCTGCAGGTGCATTCGTCAATCCAAAAGGTATCACTAAAAACTCATAATGCCCATATCTTGTGCGGAAAGCTGTCTTAGGAACATCTTCAACTCTGACTCTCAACTGATGGTACCCTGATCTCAAATCAATCTTGGAAAACACTTCTGCTCCCTTCAACTGATCGAAGAGATCATCTATCCTAGGAAAAGGGTACTTATTCTTGATAGTCACCTTGTTCAATTGCCTATAATCAATGCACAACCTCAAAGTACCATCCTTCTTCTCACAAACAAAACAGGTGCTCCCCATGGAGAAACACTAGGGCTAACAAATCCTTTATCCAACAACTCCTGCAACTGCACCTTCAACTCTCTCAACTCAGCAGGTGCCATTTGATAAGGAGTAATAGAGATGGGAGTGTTACCAGGCAACAAATCGATACCAAACTCAACCTCTCTCTCAGGGGGTAACCCTGGCAACTCCTCCAAAAAAACATCTGGAAATTCTGCAACTGTGGGTATACTATCAAGTTGAGAACCCACTACTCTGGTATCCACAACATGAGCAAGATAAGCATCACACCCTTTTCTAATCAACTTTCTAGCTGCAACAGCTGACACAAACAAGGATGCAAATTGTCTCTGTTCACTAGATACTATCACACTTCTACCATCACTGGTTCTCAGGGTAACACACTTCTTTTGACAGTCTACCACAGCTCCATGCTTAGACAACCAATCCATACCTAAAATCAAATCATACTCCTTAAAAGGCATTTCAATCAAATCACCCAAAAACTCCTCACCTTGCACCACAACTGAACTATCACGATGCACCTTGCTAACTATCACACTATGCCCTAAAGGATTTGTCACCAAGACATCAAATCCTAAGGACTCTGAATGCAATTCAGACACATGCAAGATAGATGCACTTATGTATGAATGAGTAGATTGTAATATCCTCATTTATGCCCTAGAAGTTTTGCATATTGTTGTTGTTGTTATTGTTGTTGTTATTGTTATATATTGGATTGAATGTATATGATGGAATAAGAAAAGAAATTGGGAGGAGAATGCTTGTGTATATGTGTATTGGGAAAGATTTAGGGTTTAGAGAGAATGGTATATGTTGTGTATATGATGATATATATAACATATAAATTGGTCAAATGAAGAGTCAAAGTGTTGGTTAAGTGGAAGAAGATATTTTTGTGTTAAGTGTGTAATTACATATAAGGGCTTAGATAAGACAAAAAGTTAGTTATATGATTGAGGGCATTTTGGTATTTGCTTGGATAAGAATACTTGGTGGAGATTAAAAGCAAAAATTGACTTTGTGTCTTCATCATTTTCTTCTTTCTTCATGAAGTGGCCGGCTCTCCATTAACAAAAGGGAAAGATAAGTGTTCTTGATGCTAGAAGTGAATTGAAGAAGCAATCCAAGGTTTTGACAAAGGATTGGTGGAATTTCTTCTTCTAAAGTAAGTATTCTCTTGTTTTCTTTGTTTATTTGGAAGTTTTGTTGGAAGTGAATAAGGGTTTGGTGATTTTGTGATTTGGTGGGTTTGAGATGTGTTGTGTTGTGTTTTCAAGTGTTTAATTGATTTTAAGTTATGAGTTTAATTAGAGGTTGTTGTTGGAAATGGTGGAGATGTTGATTTGGAAGAATGGAGAAGAGTGTTGATTTTAGGGTTTTGAGATGATATGTGTTTAATTGTTATATTAATGTGTTGTGAAGTAATTCTTGTGATGATAAGGGTATTGTATCAAGTTTTAAAGTGTTCTAAATGTTAAGAGAAATGTAGCATTCCTTTGGTGCACATATGCTACATTGTTGTGGTTGTGGTGTGTGTGCATTGGATATGGGGGTGTTACAATTGTTTTGGTATCAGAGCCTAGGTTTGAGATTCTCAACCTAGGTAAAATGTAAGAAAAAGAATATTTTTACTTAAAAAGTGAATTTTTGAATAACATACATATTTATGATTGGCAGTCTTCGATCTTTAATAAGATATAATTTGCTGTGTTTGTAGATATAGGTAGTAATGGATCCCCACTCACGGCAGTCAATTGAGGGAAGTGCGCAGAGTGTTGCTCCTGAGGAGGGAGCTAGGATTGATAGTGTTGAGGAGGCACCTGCTTCGGTGTCGGGTAGACCAGTTGGTGAGGATGTTCCGCCAGCTTGGTTCAGGAATATGATGGAAGTTATGAGACCAGCACCTGTGCAACCAGTGCCACCACCCCCTCAGCCTTCAGTATCAGTGAGGCACTATGATAAGCTAAGGAAATATGGAGCAGAGGATTTCTTTGGTACAGTTGATCCAGCTGTGGCAGAACAGTGGCTTGATAGAGTTCAGATGTTCAGTTGCAAGCCACTCCTGAGGAAAAGTTTGACTATGCAAGATCTTTGCTACAAAAGGATGCATATAGTTGGTGGAAGACAGTGCCCCATTCTATGGATGATCCACCAACTTTGTCATATGCTGACTTTTTGAGAGAATTTGAATTGAAGTATACTCCAAGGGAGTATAAAGATGGGAAGAAAAGAGAGTTTTTAGATTTGAGGCAGGATCACCGGACCGTGACAGAGTATGAGGTTGAATTTATCCGGTTGAGTGAGTATGCTGGGGGAATTATAGTTGATGAGATTGATAGATGCAGGAGATTTGAGGAGGGATTGCGGCCTTCTCTTATGTGTCATGTGGCTGGTTCAAGATATACTGATTTTTCCCAACTTGTGGCAGCAGCTCGCAGTGTGGAGAGAGCTCAAGTTATTGCAGCTGCTTCAGAGGAAGAGACTAGAGTTAGGAGGCCCCAGTTCGAGGCAGGGTCTTCTTCTGCGAAGAGAGGAAAAGGGAGTTTTGTTCCTCGGAGTAGTAGGAGCCAGAGACCAGTGGGTAGGTCAGTGCAGTCACAGAGACAGAGATTTAGACCTGCAGCTTCAGTGGCGAGTGCTCCAACCCCTATGGTTCAGAGATCCACCTTACCCATCTGCATTCATTGTGGGAGGCCACATGGTGGTCCTTGTTGGAAAGCAGGGGTAGCGGGAGTTTGTTTCAGGTGTGGGTCACCTGATCACTTTGTGAGAGATTGCCCTGAGAGGCAAGAGCAGGTGTCAGTTGATACTGCAGCTTCTCGGCCCAGTGTGAGGGGAGGTCGAGGAAGCAGGGGCTTTGGCAGAGGAGGCAGAGTTGGGTTCAGTTCCAGAGGAGGTTCTGCATCCAGAGAGAATAGACCAGAGGAGGTGGGATCTTCTCAGAGGATTTATGTGATGCAGAGGCAGCCTGATGCATCGGCAGTCATAGCTGGTACTTTTTCTTTATTTGATACTCCAGTACTTGCTTTGATTGATCCGGGTTCCACACATTCTTATATTAGTGCATCTATTTTGCCTGTTTTTGATGTGCATGCTGAGTCCCTAGGATTTGATGTGTTAGTGACAAATCCGTTAGGGCATAGTGTGGTTGTGAGTAAGGTGCACCGAGATAGTGCAGTGAGGGTGCAAGGTGAGGAGTTCCTTAGAGACTTGATTGAGATGCCATTTAAGGAATATGATGTGATCTTAGGAATGGATTGGCTATCTCGACATGGAGCTGTGGTGGATTGTAAAAAGAAAATTGTTTCTTTGAGGACTGTTGATGGTAGAGAAGTGTTAGTATCTAATGAGCAGGAACAGCTAGCCTCCCTATTTGTTTCAGCTGTTGCAGCTAGGAGATTGATTAGAAAGGGGTGTGAAGCCTATCTTGCTCATGTGGTGGATACTAGAGTGAAGGGTTCTCCCATTGATAGCATTGCCACAGTTGCTGAGTTTCCGGATGTTTTTCCAGATGAGTTGCCAGGATTGCCTCCTGAGAGAGAGGTGGAGTTCGGTATCGAATTGTTGCCTGGTACCACTCCTATCTCGATTACTCCTTACAGAATGGCACCAGCAGAATTAAGGGAGTTGAAAGTACAATTACAGGAGTTATTGGACAAAGGATTTATTCGCCCCAGTGTTTCTGCTTGGGGAGCTCCTGTGCTATTTGTGAAGAAGAAAGATGGTACCTTGAGGTTGTGTATCGATTATAGGCAATTGAATAAGGTGACTATTAAAAATAAATATCCTTTGCCTAGAATTGATGATCTCTTTGATCAGTTAAAGGGTGCAGCTGTGTTTTCTAAAATTGATTTGAGATCTGGGTACCATCAGCTAAGAGTCAGAGCTGAGGATGTTCCGAAGACAGCTTTTCGGACCAGGTATGGGCATTATGAGTTTTTAGTTATGCCTTTTGGTCTGACGAATGCACCTGCAGCTTTTATCGATTTGATGAATAGGGTGTTTAGGCCCTATCTGGATCAGTTTGTAGTGGTCTTCATCGATGATATTCTGGTGTATTCGCGGAATGAAGAGGAACATGATATGCATCTGCGAATTGTGTTGCAGATTTTGAGAGAGAAGCAATTGTTTGCCAAATTGTCGAAGTGTGAGTTCTGGTTGGATCAAGTAGCTTTTCTTGGTCATATTGTTTCTGCAGAAGGCATCAGAGTTGATTCGAGCAAAGTTGAAGCTATTCTAAATTGGAGTCCACCCAAGTCGGTAACAGAGGTTAGAAGTTTTCTGGGTTTGGCAGGCTATTACCGGCGATTTGTAAAAGGGTTTTCTCTGATAGCTACTCCACTCACCAGATTGCTTCGTAAGGGAGTGAGGTTTTTGTGGACGGATTAGTGTCAGGCGAGCTTTGAGCAGTTGAGAGATAGGTTAACTCAAGCGCCTGTTCTTACTTTACCTGTGGAAGGCAAACCATATGTGATCTACAGTGATGCTTCACATAGAGGTTTGGGGTGTGTATTGATGCAGGAAGGGAAAGTTATAGCTTATGCATCTCGACAGTTGAAACCGCATGAGCTTAATTATCCAACCCATGATTTGGAATTGGCTGCCATTGTATTTGCATTGAAAATTTGGCGTCACTATCTGTTTGGGGAGAAATGTTTCATCTACACTGATCACAAGAGTTTGAAGTATTTGGGTGTCCAGAAAGAGCTCAATCTTCGTCAGAGGAGATGGTTAGAATTGATTAAAGACTACGACTGCTTGATTGATTATCATCCAGGTAAAGCAAATGTTGTTGCTGATGCCTTGAGTCGGAAGTCTGTAGCTGGTTTAACTGTGTATTCGCTCTCGTTGCTTGTTGAGTTGAGAGCATTGCATGTCAGTTTTGTACCTTGTGATGATGGTGCATTGTTGGCACAGTTGCAATTGAAGCCAGTTTTGCTAGATCAGATTAAAGAGGCTCAGATGACGGATATGAAGATTCAAAAGATTATTTCAGATTGCAAAAATGGAAAATCTAGAGATTTTGTTGTGAAAAGTGATGGGAGTCTCTGGTTCAAGAGCAGATTGTGTGTACCCGATGATGCTGTTTTGAAAAAGGTCATTTTGGAAGAAGCTCATCAGTCGATGTTTGCTATGCATCCGGGTAATACGAAGATGTATCATGATTTGAGACAGCATTATTGGTGGATTGGGTTGAAAAGAGACATTGCTGAGTTTGTATCGAAATGTCTCACTTGTCAGAAGGTTAAAGCAGAGCACCAAGTTCCAACCGGGTTGTTGCAACCGTTGTCAGTGCCAGAATGGAAGTGGGATAGAGTGACGATGGATTTTGTGTCTGGTTTGCCATTGACACAAAAGAAGCATGATGCCATATGGGTGATTGTGGATAGATTGACTAAGACAGCTCATTTCCTTCCAGTGCGGATGGATTACTCTTTGGAGAGGTTGGCTAAGCTGTATATCCATGAGATTGTAAAGTTGCATGGTGTTCCAACTTCTTTAGTGTCTGATAGAGACCCCAGGTTTACTTCAAGGTTTTGGAAGAGTTTGCATAGTGCTTTGGGTTCTCGACTACACTTCAGTACTGCTTTCCATCCTCAGACAGATGGGCAGTCAGAGAGGGTGATACAGATTATTGAAGACATGTTAAGGAGCTGTGTCATTGATTTCTCTGGAAGTTGGGACAGATTTCTACCGCTTGTGGAGTTTGCTTACAACAACAGTCACCAATCCAGCATTGGTATGGCACCATTTGAAGCATTGTATGGTAGACGGTGCAGGACACCTCTTTGTTGGAGTGAACTTGGTGAAGGTAAAATAATTGGCCCTGATTTGATTCAAGAAACGGAAGAGAAAGTAAAGTTGATTCGAGGCAGATTAAAAGCAGCTTCAGACCGACAGAAGTCTTATGCAGATCTGAAAAGGAGAGACATAGAGTTTAATGATGGAGATAAGGTATTTTTGAAAGTATCTCCTTGGAAGAAGATTTTGAGGTTCGGTCGGAAAGGGAAATTGAGTCCTCGTTTCATTGGGCCGTATGAAGTGTTAGAAAGAGTTGGGCCAGTGGCATATCGACTTGCTTTGCCACCTGAGTTGGATCGTATTCATAATGTGTTTCATGTTTCTATGTTGAGGAGATATAGGTCGGATCCATCTCATGTGTTGCCATTTGAATCTATTGAAGTGAGCCCAGACTTGACTTTTGAAGAGGAACCAGTTGCTATCTTGGCACGAGAAGTGAAAGAGTTGAGGAACAAGAGTGTACCATTGGTGAAAGTGCTATGGAAGAATCATGGAAAAGAAGAAGCAACTTGGGAAAGTGAGCAATTTATGCAAGAGCAGTACCCGCAGTTGTTTCAGTTTTGATATCAGGTAATTTCGAGGACGAAATTTCTTTTTAGAGGGGGAGAATTGTAATATCCTCATTTATGCCCTAGAAGTTTTGCATATTGTTGTTGTTGTTATTGTTATATATTGGATTGAATGTATATGATGGAATAAGAAAAGAAATTGGGAGGAGAATGCTTGTGTATATGTGTATTGGGAAAGATTTAGGGTTTAGAGAGAATGGTATATGTTGTGTATATGATGATATATATAACATATAAATTGGTCAAATGAAGAGTCAAAGTGTTGGTTAAGTGGAAGAAGATATTTTTGTGTTAAGTGTGTAATTACATATAAGGGCTTAGATAAGACAAAAAGTTAGTTATATGATTGAGGGCATTTTGGTATTTGCTTGGATAAGAATACTTGGTGGAGATTAAAAGCAAAAATTGACTTTGTGTCTTCATCATTTTCTTCTTTCTTCATGAAGTGGCCGGCTCTCCATTAACAAAAGGGAAAGATAAGTGTTCTTGATGCTAGAAGTGAATTGAAGAAGCAATCCAAGGTTTTGACAAAGGATTGGTGGAATTTCTTCTTCTAAAGTAAGTATTCTCTTGTTTTCTTTGTTTATTTGGAAGTTTTGTTGGAAGTGAATAAGGGTTTGGTGATTTTGTGATTTGGTGGGTTTGAGATGTGTTGTGTTGTGTTGTGTTTTCAAGTGTTTAATTGATTTTAAGTTATGAGTTTAATTAGAGGTTGTTGTTGGAAATGGCGGAGATGTTGATTTGGAAGAATGGAGAAGAGTGTTGATTTTAGGGTTTTGAGATGATATGTGTTTAATTGTTATATTAATGTGTTGTGAAGTAATTCTTGTGATGATAAGGGTATTGTATCAAGATTTAAAGTGTTCTAAATGTTAAGAGAAATGTAGCATTCCTATGTTTGGTGCACATATGCTACATTGCTGTGGTTGTGGTGTGTGTGCATTGGATATGGGGGTGTTACATAGATCCTGGATCAATCAAAGCAAGAACTGAAATGCCAAATAAATAAAATGTACCCGCAATGACTGTTGAAGCATCCGGTTGCCTCTGCATCACATACACTCGCTGAGAAGACCCAGCCTCAACTGGCCTACTGCCTCCGGATGTAGAGCCTCCTCTCTGACTGATCCCAGGTCGACCACCTCTACTAACACCTCTGCCACTTCCACCTCCTCTCACACTAGGTCGAGAAACTGTAGAATCTGCCTGCCTATGCTCCTGCATCTCAGGACAATCTCTAATGAAATGGTCAGGCGATCCACATCTGAAACACACAGCTGATCCACTAATCTACCAACAAACACCTCCATGTACCACAATGGACACATGTAGGTGGAGTAGACCTCTAAACCACTAGAGTCGGAGCACTAGCTACAGAAACTGTAGGTCTCGGTCTCTACCTCTGATACTGAACTGACCTACCCGACTGCCTCTGGCTCCTACTCACTCTCGAAACAAAACTTCCTCATCCTCTCTTCATAGACGAAGACCCTGCCTCAAACTGGGATCTCCTAACTCTGGTCTCCTCTTCAGTAGCAGCTGCTGTAATAGCCTGTGCTCTCTCAACACTTCTGGCTGCTGCAACAACCTGAGAAAGATCCTGATACTGGGAACCAGCAACAATACACATAATAGAGGGCCTCAACCCTTCCTCAAATCTCCTACACCGGTCAATCTCATCTAAAATAATCCCCCCAGCATAATGACTCAACTGGATGAACTCTACCTCATACTCTGTCACAGTCCGGTTATCTTGTCTCAGATTCAGAAATTCCATCTTCTTGACATTCTTATACTCCCTCCGAGTATATTTCTACTCAAATTCCTGTAGAAAATCACTATAAAACAAAGTCGGTGGATCATCCATAGCATGAGGAACCGTCTTCCACCAATCATAAGCATCTTTCTGCAGAAGGGATCTAGCATAATCAAATTTCTCTTCAGGAGTGGCTTGCAACTGGATGAATACCCTCTGAACTCTATCCAACCATTGCTCAGCTACTGCAGGATTGTAGTACCAAAGAAATCTTCAGCCCCAAATTTCCTCAATTTATCATAATGCCTCACCGGTACTTTTGACTGTGGTGGCGGTGGCTGCACTGGAGCTTGCCTCAACCATTCTACCACATGCCATAACCAAACCGGCGGAACCTCATCAGCAGCTGATCTCTCTTGCACAGGAGCAGGTGCCTCTCCAGCTATCTCAATCCTAGCTCCATCTCTACCCGCTTCAGGAGCTACACTCTCAGCACTACCTTCTATGGACTGACGTGACTGAGACGGCATCACTACCTATATCTGCAAACACAGCATAATATACCTCATCAAAGATCAGAAACTGCCAATACCAAAACATGTATCTTATTTAAAAACCAACTTTTAGATCAAAATGTTCTTTTTCTTATAATTTACATAGGTTGAGAATCTCAAACCTAGGATCTGATACCAAAACAGATGCAACACCCATATACCCTGTATACACACACTACATACTACTACACCTATAATATACATATACCGAATACAGGAGTGCCACAGTTTATATTAGATAACCCAATTTTTCTCTTCTGCAATAATATAAGAAAACTTAAAACACTTCATATTATATTATAAACTATACTAGATAAAACATTTATTCATTATGCAGCGGAAAATGTAGTGGTATTTACATATATAAATACAGCAAAATCCATGTTTACAAAACATAAAGTTTATACATGTTTGGCAGTTTGTCTTTGATCTTTAAGCCCACAATCAACACTTCTAAGTCTAGACTCGACTCGGTCTAGCTGAACTCTCCAGTTCTACCCTGTCACTTGCGCTATGAACCACAATCGCGCTAAGCCATAGGCTTAGTGGTACAAACCACAATAACAATATGCTTTAATGCAATGTCAATGTCATACTTTCAAGCAATAGAGATCATATTCAAAATGCTATATCTCATAACATTACATTTCATTATCTTATTCAATTGTTTTACCATTTATGATTCACATTAAAACAAAGACAGGCATGGGCCCAAAAAGGATCTAATATGTTTCACATTATGCAAATCATAACATTAATCAAATGTATTAACAATGTAATAAATTACTTAACACATTTACAACCAAATGTGTTAAGCCTCAAAGTCATGTAAATATATGCAACCATGTAAGTTTGTACTTACCTCAAGAGCAACTCACACCAATCTAAACAATTCCTCTTCCAAGAATCCTCCAACGCTTGGATTAGGGCAACTCAATCTCTTCAAAACCTAATCCAAAAGTGATAATACACACTCACTTAAAGATACACATGAGATAATAAGGCTAAGAATCAACTAGGGCAAACTCTACACATGACACGCTCAACAACACGGCCGTGTCCCTGACCGTGACATGGGAGTGTCACTGGCCGTGTCAATCCTCCCTCAACACAGTAGCTATGACACGCTCAGTGACATGGGCGTGTCACTGGTCATGTCACCCATCCAGAAAACATAATCATTGACATGCCTAAAGACTTGGCCGTGCTCATGGGAGTGTCAAGCCAAAAATCCTGATTTCGGCAACAACAACATCACATACATACAACTCAAACACCACACTTGTTTTTTTCCAACACCAAACTTTACTCTATCTCCAAAATCAACACCAATAAGATCAAACACCCTTAAATACACCATAATCAAATATACACATACCATCAACAATCAAACACCAAACTCAAAACACAAACTTAGAAGAAAACCAAAGAATCAAGTGGAGAACTTACCAAAAGTGATGGAAACTCTTAGATTTCCAACTTGATCACTTGAAACATTCTTCAAGCTTGAGTTTGGAAAGACAAAATCTCACTTCCTCTCTTGCTATGGAGCTAGCTGGCCAAGGAGAAAAGAAAAGAAGAAGAAGATGAATAGAGAAAAGCAAAGTCAACTCTCCCTCTTCACTTAACCACTCAATCTCTCTTTTGTTCTCAACCAAGCAATTATATTAATATAATATTACAAATATCATCATTCACTTTCCACTTAATTTCCATTTCAATTAATTAAAATTAATTATTTCTTCTTTTGACCACCCATTTGTTTGACTTGTATATGTTGTATATATCTCATATGTACAACATATACACTCTTCTCTTTACCTCTTTTCTCTTTCCACTTAAGCATATACATTTAATCCAAATGCAACAATAAATATTCAAAAACTTTTAGGGTATACTTTGGGATATTACACACCAAGTGGAAACATACCTCTTACAACATTTGGAAATCTAACTAAATTGATAAACGTAAATAACCATTCATCATAAATAAATCATTCATCAAAGATATCAATCAAAATATAAAATAAACATCCATCCATGATAAATTAAATAAACCAAGCATTGAACTTAAATAAATTAAACATATAAAATAAATCTAAGCATAATCAAATATAAAATTGAATAAAGCAAAATAAAGATTCAAATTAGGGCTACTGTTTCTATTTAAGATTCTTTATTTAATGTGTTTATGGTTTTGGAAATTCATGGGTTTAAGCTACTGTGACTTTTAAAAGAATTGAAATGAAGCAAAGTTTTATAATTTAAGAGGTTGATAAAGTTCTTTGATTAACCAAATTAGTGTTTGAGAAGTGAAATCATGAAATTAGGGTTTGGACACATTAATACATTTTGATTTATGATTTACGGTCACTGGATTGTGTTTTCTAAGCTTACTGTGTAGAATTAGATCTATATGATTTTAAAGTTTTAAAGAATTAGGGTTTAGAAAACTTTAGGGTTTAGATTCTAAGGGAGTTAGGGTTCACTGTTTTATGTTTTGGAGTAGGGTTTAGTGTTTTAGAATTAGGTTTTTAGAATTTGTAAATCAATTAATTATTTTATGAATTTTTATGAAAATATATAAAATGATTTAAGGTTTATTAACAATTGATGCAAACCTCCGTTTGTTGGTTCCACCAAAAATTTCTTTTGGGATGAACAAATGCAAAGATAAGCATTGCTGCCTTTGAATTTCTTGAATTGTTTGTCTGCTTTCTAAAAAAAAATCAGATTGATTCAAAGCTTTTCCTCCTCAGTTTCGGTCTCAATCTTTCCTCCAAAATCCAATTTTTCGATCCCCTTGTGTTGTTTTTTATCTTATTTATAGAATAATTTTATGGTTAAGTTTAGTCATTCACGGAATATAACATTGATTAAGAAAAGGAAACCGAAACCTAATTGTATTTCTAAAAAATTTGCGTCGAAAAAATTTTGCTGGCGAAAAAAGACTAATACGGAAACAAAATTGCCACAGTTGGCTGCGAGCTGCGGGCAAGGACTGGTCTGTAGGCCATTCGTCCCGCGTTAGTTTTCGGCGACGAATTTTTCGTCGTCGATTTTTATTTTTATTTTTATTATTATTTATTTTTTTATTAATAAAAATTATGTAACACCCCCACACCCAATACATACACACTACATACACCACACTGTAGTATACATGTATCGAATATAGGAATGCTACGGATTTTATTAACATTCAAAACATTTTAAATGATACTATAAGCTTTCTCATTATACATTAGAGAAAATAAGTCATGAACTTGTAATGTAAAACAAATAGATATATGTATATATATATATATATATACATTTACTAAATAAGCAGCGGAATATAGAAAATATTTATATATATAAAAGCTTTTAAATCCATATTTACAAATATACATATATTCGCATCATAAACAATCTTTACAAAATATAAAAGAGTTATACATGATTGGCAAATCTTCTTTGATCTTTAAGTTCCCAAAATCAACTCTTCAACGTTTACTCTCACTCGGTCTCGAAGAGCTCTCGGGTTCAACTCTATCACCTGCGCGATTAAACACTATCGCGCTAAGCCAAGGGCTTAGTAAGACAATTCATGCTAATGTTATGCTTTAGTGCAATGCAATGTTTCATATTTGTATTAATAAATCAACATCAATGATACACACTCAATTAATAAATATCATACTCAACAAACAATATTCCGTGAATAGTCCGTTTCATCATTTAAGTATTATTAACATTTCATTACATTAGAACATCATTTATGATATACATAAAACCTAGACACCTATGGGCCTATCAAGTATTTAATACGATATTTAGAATTCAGAGTTACTGCTTTGGTTCATAAACACCATTATCAAGCCCGTAGGCAACATATACATATATATCTCTATCCATGGATAGCGTAACAGACCCGGTCTCTTGGATCATCAACTCATCTAACTCGAGGAGATCCTCAACCCGGCAAGACTGTTACAAATCAAATATCTCATAATATCAATTATCATAGTGTAACAGACCCAGTCTCTTGGACCTCAATTCAACTCAATTTGAAGAGATCCTCAACCCGGCAAGACTGTTACCTTTCCTTAAATAGGCATGCCTCCAAAAACCAGAACTCTGAAACTGAATAACATATTAAACATACAATTATTTCATTATTCTTTTTATCAAACTCTTTCTCAATTCTCCTCATCAATTAGGCAAACATGCCATATATCATTCAATTGAATCATCATAGCATCTTTGATATAACATTTCAATATACATTATCCATATCACACATTACCATTTACAAGATTCACAATACATATAACATACCATTGTTCAATCTCAACAATGCAATTAGGGCAAAGAACAATCTACATCATTCATAGTTTTAGGATCTTCCACATCCATTTGATTAGGGCATTCTTTGTTTGAAGTATGTTTAAAGTGTTTATGTTTAGGTTTAGGTACCAAAATACCTTTGAAGAATCATTACAATGCAATTAGAACAAAGAATAAAAACCCTAACCAACACATTTGAGGGACACGGGCAGCCCACTTAAGGGACACGGCCAAGCTTGTGGCCGTGTCTCTCAACCACAATTTGATAGTAGGCAACACAGGCAAGGGACACGGCCAAGCTTGTGGCCGTGTCTCTCAACCAAAAATCACAGTAGCTAACACGGCTAGGGGACACGGCTGTGTCTCTCAAAAACCAATCCAACACGCCCAAATGTTCCATTGCTTTTGGCCGTGTCTCTCCATTGCTTTTGGCCGTGTCACCCATGAACATAACCCTAACCAAATCCAACACTCTTTCAATTGTACTCAAACACAATATACACCATATAATATATTTCAAATGAATACAATCAATGTTCTAAACATATATTCATCACAAGAATCACTTTACAATACATTAATTTTACATTTAAACACAAACCATCTAAAAACCCTAAAATCACCATCCTTCTCCACCTTTCAAAATCAACATCTACCACTTCCAACAACAACACCTATTTAAACTATTAACTTAAAACCAATTTAACACTTGAAAACACAACACAAACACATCTCAAACCCATCAAATCACAAAATCAACAAACCCTTATTCACTTCAAACACAACTTCAAAATAAGTAAAGAAAACAAGAGAATACTTACTTTAAATGAAGAAATTCCACAAATCTTTAACCAAATCCCTTGATTCCTTCTTCAATTTGAGTATAAAACTCCAAACACCTCTCTAGCTCTTTCTCTTCTTGGATGGCCGGCCTCTTCATGAAAGAAAGAAGAAAATGATAAAGACACAAAGTCAAATAGCTTTTCTTCTTTAAATCTCCACCAAGAGATTTTATCCAATCAATTACCAAAATGTCCTCAACCATATAACTAACCTTTTGTCTCTTATATGCCCATGTATGTAATTACACACTCAACACAAATAAATATCTCTTCCATTGACTCTCCCTTTGACTTATGTATATGTTAATTATATCATCATATAAACAACATATAAACTTGTCTCTAAACCCTCTTTCTATCCCAAAACACATAACATATACATTCAATCCAATTATAATAACAATATAACCAATACTTCTAGGGAATACATGAGGATATTACAATTCTCCCCCTCTAAAAAGAAAATTTCGTCCTCGAAATTACCTGATATCAACTCTGAAACAACTGAGGATATTGTTCTCGCATGGTTTGTTCACTTTCCCAAGTTGCCTCTTCCTTTCCATGATTCTTCCACAAAATCTTCACCAACGGCACTCTCTTACTTCTCAACTCTTTCATATCACGTGCCAAGATAGCAACTGGTTCCTCTTCAAATGTCAAATCTTGATTCACCTCGATAGACTCAATCGGCATCACATGAGATGGATCCGATCTGTATCTCCTCAACATAGAAACATGGAATACATTATGGATACGATCCAACTCAGGTGGCAAAGCAAGCCGATAAGCAACTGGCCCAACTCTCTCTAAAACTTCATACAGTCCAATGAAACGAGGACTCAATTTCCCTTTCTGACCGAACCTCAATATCTTCTTCTAAGGAGACACTTTCAAAAATACCTTATCTCCAACATCAAACTCTATATCTCTCCTCTTCAGATCTGCATAAGACTTCTGTCGGTCTGAAGCTGCCTTCAACCTGCCTCGAATCAATTTTACTTTCTCTTCAGTTTCTTGAATCAAATCAGGCCCAATTAATTTACTGTCTCCAAGTTCACTCCAACACAGAGGTGTCCTACATCGTCTACCATACAATGCTTCAAATGGTGCCATACCAATGCTGGATTGATGACTATTGTTGTAAGCAAACTCCACAAGAGGTAGAAATCTATCCCAACTTCCAGAGAAATCAATAACACAGCTTCTCAACATGTCCTCAACAATCTGTATCACTCTCTCTGACTGTCCATCCGTCTGCGGATGAAAAGCAGTGCTGAAGTGCAGTCGAGAACCCAAAGCACTATGCAAACTCTTCCAAAATCTTGAAGTAAACCCGGGATCTCGATCAGACACTAAAGAAATTGGGATACCATGCAACTTTACAATCTCATGGATATACAGCTCAGCTAATCTCTCCAAAGAGTAATCCATCCGAACCGGAAGAAAATGAGCTGTCTTAGTCAATCTATCCACAATCACCCATATGGCATCATGCTTCCTTTGTGTCAATGGCAAACCAGACACAAAATCCATTGTCACTCTTTCCCACTTCCATTCAGGCACTGCCAACGACTGAAGTAACCCGGTTGGAACTTGATGCTATGCTTTTACCTTCTGACAAGTGAGACATTTGGACACAAAATCTGCAATGTCTCTCTTCATACCGAACCACCAGTAATGTTGCTTCAAATCATGATACATCTTGGTATTGCCCGGATGCATAGCAAACACTGACTGATGTGCTTCTTCTAAAATGATCCTCTTTAAATTTGCATCATCGGGTACACACAATCTGTTCTTAAACCAAAGACTCCCATCATTTCTCACAATAAAATCTCTACTCTTTCCATTCTGGCAATCTGAAACAATCTTTCGAATCTTCTCATCAGCCAACTGAGCCTCTTTAATCTGATCCAATAAAACTGGTTTCACATGCAATTGTGCTAACAATGCACCATCATCACAAGATACAAAACTGGCATGCAATGCTCTCAACTCTACAAGCAACGAGAGCGAATAAACAGTCAAACCTGCCAAAGACTTCCGACTTAAGGCATCAGCAACAACATTTGCTTTACCTGGATGATAATCAATCAAACAGTCGTAATCTTTAATCAATTCCAACCATCTCCTCTGTCGAAGATTAAGCTCTTTTTGGACACCCAAATATTTCAAGCTTTTGTGATCAGTGTAGATGAAACATTTTTCCCCAAACAAATAGTGTCGCCAAATCTTCAATGCAAACACAATGGCTGCTAGCTCCAAATCATGGGTCGGATAATTAAGCTCATGCGGTTTCAACTGTCGAGAAGCATAAGCTATAACTTTACCTTCTTGCATCAGCACACACCCCAAACCACTATGTGAAGCATCACTGTAAATCACATATGGTTTGCCTTCTACAGGTAAAGTAAGAACAGGCGCTTGAGTCAACATTTCTTTCAATTGATCAAAGCTAGCCTGACACTGATCTGTCCACACAAATCTAATTCCCTTTCGAAGCAATCTAGTGAGTGGAGTAGCTATCAAAGAAAATCCTTTCACAAACCGTCGGTAATAGCCTGCTAAACCCAGAAAACTTCTAACCTCTGTCACAGACTTGGGTGGACTCCAAATCAGAATAGCTTCAACTTTACTTGGATCAACTCTAATGCCTTCCGCTGAAACTATATGACCGAGAAAGGTAACTTGATCAAGCCAAAACTCACATTTCGACAGTTTAGCAAACAACTGCTTCTCTCTCAGAATCTGCAACACAATCCGCAGATGCTTGTTATGTTCCTCTCTATTCCGCGAATACACCAGAATATCATCAATAAACACTACCACAAACTGATCCAAATAGGGCCTAAACACCCTATTATCAAATCCATAAAAGCTGCCGGTGCATTCGTCAGACCAAAAGGCATAACTAGAAACTCATAATGCCCATACCTGGTCCGAAAGGCGGTCTTAGGAACATCTTCAGCTCTGACTCTCAGCTGATGGTACCCTGATCTCAGATCAATTTTAGAAAACACAGCTGCACCCTTCAATTGATCAAAGAGGTCATAAATTCTAGGTAAAGGATATTTATTTTTAATGGTCACCTTGTTCAATTGCCTATAATCGATACACAATCTCATGGTACCATCTTTCTTCTTCACAAATAGCACAGGAGCTCCCCAAGGAGAAACACTGGGGTGAATAAATCCTTTGTCCAACAACTCCTGTAATTGTACTTTCAACTCCCTCAATTCAACAGGTGCCATTCTGTAAGGAGTAATAGAGATAGGAGTGGTACCAGGCAACAATTCAATACCGAACTCCACCTCTCTATCAGGAGGTAACCCTGGCAACTCCTCTGGAAACACATCTGGGAATTCTGCAACTGTGGCAATACTATCAATAGGGGAACCCTTCACTCTAGTATCTACCACATGAGTAAGATAAGCATCACACCCTTTTCTAATCAATCTCCTAGCTGCAACAGCTGAAACAAACAAAGATGCTAACTGCTCCTGCTCATTAGATACTATCACATCTCTACCATCAACAGTCCTCAAAGTAACAACTTTCTTTTTACAATCTACCACAGCTCCATGTCTATATAGCCAATCCATACCTAGGATCACATCATATTTCTTAAATGGCATCTCAATCAAATCTCCAAGGAACTCCTCACCTTGGACCCTCACTGCACTATCTCGATGCACCTTACTAACAATCACACTATGCCCTAAAGGATTTGTCACCAATACATCAAATCCTAGGGATTCAGCATGCATATCAGACACAGGCAAAACAGATGCACTAATATATGAATGGGTGGATCCGGGATCAATCAAAGCAAGTACTGAAGTATCAAATAAAGAAAAAGTACCAGCTATGACTGCCGAAGCATCTGGCTGCCTCTGCATAACATATATCCTCTGGGAAGACCCAACCTCCTCTGGTCTACTCTCTCTGGATGTAGAACCTCCTCTAGCATTGAACCCAGATCTGCCTCCTCTGTTGACACCTCTGCCTCCTCGACCTCCCCTCACACTAGGTCGAGAAGATGCAGTATCTACTGACATCCGCTCCTGTCTCTCTGGACAATCTCTAATAAAATGCTCAGGAGATCCACATCTGAAGCACACAGCTGATCCACTATACCTCCAACAAGCACCCCTATGTGATCCACCACACTAAGCACACACAGGTAGAGCGGATCTCTGAGTCACTGGGGTCGGAGCACTCGCCACTGGAGCTGTAGGTCTAAATCTCTGCCTCTGTAACTGCACTGACCTACCAGCTGACCTCTGACTCCTACTAACTCTAGGAACAAAACTTCCTTTACCTCTCTTAGCAGAAGAAGACCCTGCCTCAAACTGGGGCCTCCTAACCCTAACCTCTTCCTCTGAAGCAGCTGCAATAACTTGAGCTCGCTCTACACTTCGAGCTGCTGCCACAAGCTGAGAAAAATCATGATATCTAGATCCAGCCACTAGACACATGATAGAGGGCTTCAATCCCTCCTCAAATCTCCTGCATCTATCTATCTCATCAGCTATAATGCCCCCAGCATAATGGCTCAATCTAATAAACTCAACTTCATATTCAGTTACAGTCCTGCTATCTTGCTTCAAGCTCAAGAACTCCATCTTCTTCATGTCTTTGTACTCCCTAGGAGTATACTTCAACTCAAACTCTCTCAGAAAGTCAGCATAGGACAAAGTTGGTGGATCATCCATAGAATGGGGCACTGTCCTCCACCAGTCGTTGGCGTCCTTCTGTAACAAAGATCTTGCATAGTCAAACTTTTCCTCTGAGGTGGCTTGCAACTGAATAAAGATCCTCTGTACTTTATCAAGCCACTGTTCCGCTACAGCTGGATCAACCGTACCAAAGAAATCCTCTGCTCCATATTTCCTTAGTTTATCATAGTGCCTCACTGGTACTAAAGGCTGAGGGGGTGGTGGCTGTGGTTGCACTGGTGCTTGCCTCAAAGCTTATACCACATGCCTAAGCCAAGCTGGTGGAACCTCCTCACCAGCTGGTCTACCCGACACCGAAGCAGGTGCCTCCCCAGCACTCTCAACTCTAGCTCCCTCAGCAGGAGCAATACTCTCGGCACTACCCTTAACCGACTGACGTGAGTGAGAATCCATCACAACCTATGTCTGCAAACACAGTAGAATACTTCTTATTAAAGATCAGAGATTGCCAATCCCAAACATATATGTTATTCAAAACCACTTTTTAAGTAAAAATATTCTTTTTATTACATTTTACCTAGGTTGAGAATCTCAAACCTAGGCTCTGATACCAAAACAATTGTAACACCCCCACACCCAATACATACACACTACATACACCACACTGTAGTATACATGTATCGAATATAGGAATGCTACGGATTTTATTAACATTCAAAACATTTTAAATGATGCTATAAGCTTTCTCATTATACATTAGAGAAAATAAGTCATGAACTTGTAATGTAAAACAAATAGATATATGTATATATATATATATACATTTACTAAATACGCTGCGGAATATAGAAAATATTTATATATATAAAAGCTTTTAAATCCATATTTACAAATATACATATATTCGCATCATAAACAATCTTTACAAAATATAAAATAGTTATACATGATTGGCAAATCTTCTCTGATCTTTAAGTTCCCAAAATCAACTCTTCAACGTTTACTCTCACTCGGTCTCGAAGAGCTCTCGGGTTCAACTCTATCACCTGCGCGATTAAACACTATCGCGCTAAGCCAAGGGCTTAGTAAGACAATTCATGCTAATGTTATGCT
The DNA here is from genome assembly GCA_947685225.1 of Garcia nutans. Lineage (NCBI taxonomy): Eukaryota > Viridiplantae > Streptophyta > Magnoliopsida > Malpighiales > Euphorbiaceae > Garcia > Garcia nutans. The sequence continues at coordinate 61,850,135 of CANTUV010000031.1, forward strand.
TTAGTGCAATGCAATGTTTCATATTTGTATTAATAAATCAACATCAATGATACACACTCAATTAATAAATATCATACTCAACAAACAATATTCCGTGAATAGTCCGTTTCATCATTTAAGTATTATTAACATTTCATTACATTAGAACATCATTTATGATATACATAAAACCTAGACACCTATGGGCCTATCAAGTATTTAATACGATATTCAGAATTCAGAGTTACTGCTTTGGTTCATAAACACCATTATCAAGCCCGTAGGCAACATATACATATATATCTCTATCCATGGATAGCGTAACAGACCCGGTCTCTTGGATCATCAACTCATCTAACTCGAGGAGATCCTCAACCTGGCAAGACTGTTACAAATCAAATATCTCATAATATCAATTATCATAGTGTAACAGACCCAGTCTCTTGGACCTCAATTCAACTCAATTTGAAGAGATCCTCAACCCGGCAAGACTGTTACCTTTCCTTAAATAGGCATGCCTCCAAAAACCAGAACTCTGAAACTGAATAACATATTAAACATACAATTATTTCATTATTCTTTTTATCAAACTCTTTCTCAATTCTCCTCATCAATTAGGCAAACATGCCATATATCATTCAATTGAATCATCATAGCTTCTTTGATATAACATTTCAATATACATTATCCATATCACACATTACCATTTACAAGATTCACAATACATATAACATACCATTGTTCAATCTCAACAATGCAATTAGGGCAAAGAACAATCTACATCATTCATAGTTTTAGGATCTTCCACATCCATTTGATTAGGGCATTCTTTGTTTGAAGTATGTTTAAAGTGTTTATGTTTAGGTTTAGGTACCAAAATACCTTTGAAGAATCATTACAATGCAATTAGAACAAAGAATAAAAACCCTAACTAACACATTTGAGGGACACGGGCAGCCCACTTGAGGGACACGGCCAAGCTTGTGGCCGTGTCTCTCAACCACAATTTGACAGTAGGCAACACAGGCAAGGGACACGGCCAAGCTTGTGGCCGTGTCTCTCAACCAAAAATCACAGTAGCTAACACGGCTAGGGGACACAGCTGTGTCTCTCAAAAACCAATCCAACACGCCCAAATGTTCCATGACTTGGCCGTGTCTCTCCATTGCTTTTGGCCGTGTCACCCATGAACATAACCCTAACCAAATCCAACACTCTTTCAATTGTACTCAAACACAATATACACCATATAATATATTTCAAATGAATACAATCAATGTTCTAAACATATATTCATCACAAGAATCACTTTACAATACATTAATTTTACATTTAAACACAAACCATCTCAAAACCCTAAAATCACCATCCTTCTCCACCTTTCAAAATCAACATCTACCACTTCCAACAACAACACCTATTTAAACTATTAACTTAAAACCAATTTAACACTTGAAAACACAACACAAACACATCTCAAACCCATCAAATCACAAAATCAACAAACCCTTATTCACTTCAAACACAACTTCAAAATAAGTAAAGAAAACAAGAGAATACTTACTTTAAATGAGGAAATTCCACAAATCTCTAACCAAATCCCTTGATTCCTTCTTCAATTTGAGTATAAAACTCCAAACACCTCTCTAGCTCTTTCTCTTCTTGGATGGCCGGCCTCTTCATGAAAGAAAGAAGAAAATGATAAAGACACAAAGTCAAATAGCTTTTCTTCTTTAAATCTCCACCAGGAGATTTTATCCAATCAATTACCAAAATGTCCTCAACCATATAACTAACCTTTTGTCTCTTATATGCCCATGTATGTAATTACACACTCAACACAAATAAATATCTCTTCCATTGACTCTCCCTTTGACTTATGTATATGTTAATTATATCATCATATAAACAACATATAAACTTGTCTCTAAACCCTCTTTCTTTCCCAAAACACATAACATATACATTCAATCAAATTATAATAACAATATAACCAATACTTTTAGGGCATACATGAGGATATTACAAATTAAATACTAAAACAAATATTATTTAATTAAGATAATAAAAATTATTTTGGACTAATTAAAATATATTGGACAACACAAATTATTTTGGACTAATTAAAATATATTGGATTGGACTGTGTCAAAAATTAAGGGTCTACACCTATTTTCATAAACCTTAATCTTTTCTTAAACCTGTAGACCCTTAATTTTTGACCCAATTCGATCTAATATGTTTTATTTAGCCCAAAATGATTTTTGTTGTCTAATTGGTCTAAAATAATTTTAATTAAGTAATTTTTATCTTAGTATCTAATGTTTATTAATAAAAAATGAAAATAAACAAATAAAAATTAAAAAATAAAAATAAAATAAAATCGGAGTCGGAAAAAAAATCGGCAGCAAAAAGTAGTCGTGCGGGCCCGTGGGTGTTTTGCCCGCAGGAATTTCCTGCGGGCGGCACTCCCGTAGGCCCAGCACTTCACCCGCAGGATTTTCCTGCGGGTGACACGCCCACTGGCCCAAAATTGGCCCGCTGTCACAGTTTTTGCCAGCGCAAAATTTTTCGTCGCAAATGTTTCGAAACCTAATCCAATTAGGTTTTAATTTCTTTTTTTATTAATATCACTTGCCGTGTATAATTAGGAAAAAACAACCTAAAACTAATATAAAAAATGACCAAAAGCAATTAAAAGAAGGAAAAGAAGAGATTCAATTTAAATCAGAGAGCAAATCCAAGGGGAGTTTGGAAAGTTTGAAACCAAATCAAGGAAGGAAAAGAAGAAATTCAATTTAAATCTTTTCTGAACAGCAGTATCACGAGAGAGGATATTTCAAAGGCAAAAAGGCTTGTCTTTGGAGCTAGTTCATCCAAGAAGAATTGTTTTTGGAGCAACTTACAAAAGAAAGTATGAAATTCTAAATTCTAATTTTTTACACAGTAGCTAAACTAGGGTTTTTTGTGTTTTTCAAAAGTTAAAATCTTAGAACTTTAATTTAGTTTTCCAAAGTTAAAACACTAAAACGTGACCTTCTTTTCTAAAAAGACTTAAAATTATTATTTTTTTCTACTTAAAAACCTTAAAACTCTAATTGAACATATTTTTCAATAAAACCAAAAACAAATTCTGTTTCTTTTAAGATTTTAAAGTAGGTTCTATTTCATTCAAAAAACCTTAAAAAACATCTTTTCTAATTATAAAAGCTTCAATCCATTTGTTTAAATTCATAAAACTTCATAAATTATTAAATTGATTTCTAAAACCTTAATTCAAATCTTTTACCCGTGACCTAAATTCTAAAACCCTAAAATCCAAAATTCAACTTTTAAACCTAAAATAATGAACACTAACCCTTTTAAAACCTTAAACCCTAATTTTTATGAACCCTAATCCTTTTAAAGCATTAAAAAAACATAAAAACTCAAAAATTACACAGTAGCTTAAAATTTAATAACCAGAAATCACAAATTAAAGTATTTTAAGGTATTAAAAACCCCAGTTCATGATTTCATCATTCAAACCTTAATTTGATTAATCAAAGAATCTTACCAATCTTTTAAAACATAAAACCCTAATTTATTTTAATTCCATAAAAAGTCACAGTAGCCATAATTGAACTTTTATTTGTTTTATTCAATTCCATACTTGATATGCTTTGATTTATTTCTTATGCTTTAATTTATTTAATTTCAATACTTGATTTATTTAATTTGTCATGGATGGATGTTTATTTTATATCTTGATTAATAGCTTTGATGAATGATTATTTATTTTTATCAATTAATTTAGATTTCCAAAAGTTGTAAGAGGTATGTTTCCACTTGGTGGGTACCTCATTAGTTAAACATCATGTAATTTAATTTGCTTTTCTATTTTAGAACCTATGTAAAGGGCATGTTTCTACCTTTTAGTAGGTGTCCTATCTAGTCATGTGATGTAAGGACATGTTTCCATCCTTGGATGGGTGTCCATTTATTTGCTTTGTTTGGACATTGCTTTGACTTTAAATATATTGATGCTTTCTTTTAATTATTGTGTGTAATATGGATAATGTTATTATACTTAAGAATTTTATAATATTAAGACCTGTAAAGGAGGCTGGTTCCAATGAACCGGGCGTTGTGGGGGTGCTGGGCCATTTCTCACCTTCCCCACACGTACCCAACTTTCCGAACCCATTAGGGGGGTTAGGGATTCCTTAGGAATCGAGTCATCCACCCCTTTATTTTTTTCTCGGCCCGTCTGGGTGGAGACTCCATTTTCTCCGGACTTAGGTCCGTGTTCTCTAAGGCCCCGAGCCTAAACAGTGCCGAAGTCGCAAGAACCATTCCACCGGGAGTGGGGGCGAAAATCCCCGCTCACAGTGGCGACTCCACTGGGGATGAGAGAAGTTGATTTCGTTGGTCTTTATATTATTCTATTCTTTCTTATAACGATTTTATCCATTGCGTCATATTAGTTTGCATCGTGTGCGTGAGTTAGGACGCCCGTGTTACCCATGTTGTGTTATGTAAGGGATACCATACTTTCACTCAAGGTATGGAGATCGAGCATGGCATAACCACTCATAGCCTCATACCATTTGGTATATACTTGCTATGGGAACCTAAGCCTTTCTACCCAAAGACTAAAGCTCATGTAATTGGCCTAGTTACTTTCCTTAGGTTTTACCCTAAATGCATGTTGTTTGACTATGGTTAGTTTATCTTAGTCTAAATCATGGCTTATTTGGTTTGTTCTTTTTCTAATATGATCTAAGTATATTGTAAGCTCAAAATAAATTTTTCCTTCAAATCCAAAAGACTAAAACTATTTTCAAAATTTTTTCAAGATGGTCTTTGGACATAAGACTTTTCTAAAAAAATAAATAAATTCTTTGGCCCATGGCCCAAATACTAAGCCCGAAATCCACTTCTCTAAAAAATTTTTTATAATGGGCTTAGAAACAAAATTCTTACAAAGAGCTTGCAAAATATTTAGGTCAATTATGAAATACCAAAAATCAATTGTGGGCCTAGTTTACACTAAGAATAAATTAACCATGGGCTTGTTTTTGGCATGAACCATTAGTTACTTCTTTTCAAGTGGGAAATCTATCTATATTAAACCTCTTAATTTTGTTTTAATCCAATATAGCATAAAAGCTACTTTGGTTGGTTGAATGGATTAAAACCTAATTAATGGGAATTATCATGGATTGATTTCCATTTTCAAGGATATAACTATTGGTTGAAACGTCCGAGGGAATTATTCGAAAACAAGGTACCCCATGTTGTTATTTTGTTTACCATATACCTAGGAAAAGAGACTCACTATTCGTGTGTGGATGATATAAGGTTGAAAGGAATGTCCTAATTTGTCCTTGTTTGTCTATTGTTTGTGCATACATGCATATATGTATACATTTGCATCTCATATCATTAATCCTCTCTGGCTCAGAAGCCCTGGATTACGATAGTTCAAAAGCTTACAATCTGACCTCCGCCGAAAATGAGATATCTAGCAACGGCTCAATCACTTGCTCACCAAGAACAATGGAGCCCGAACAAATTCAAAGAATGGTGGATGAAGCCCTCAATGCCAAGATGGAAGAAATAAAAGAGGCCCTAGCTGAGACCATCACAACCAATTGACCGAGGCTTCTGCTAGCACTAAGAAGCCAAAGGACAAAGGGAAGACAAAAGTTAATGAAGTGGCTTGTGATGGTGAGAAGGTGATCATTGATGATGATGATTGGGCTCAATACTACCAAGATCTTCAAGATAAAAAGGAGCCAAAGGTTGTTGAGAAGGCAACTATAGAAAAGACCGAAACATCTGATGTTGAAAAGATGATAGCTGATTTAGAAAAGAAATTTGAGAAGAAATTGAAAACTGAAGAGAAGTCTGAGATAGACAAACTATTTGAACAAGATGATGAGGTCCCTTATAAATTCAAGATGCCCTCCTTTGCAAAGTACAATGGCACCAGAAATTTTCATCTTCATGTGAAGCAGTATATCACTGCCATGCAATCTGTCCGAGCTACTAAGGCTCAAACCCTAAGGTACTTTATGCTCTCATTGGACCCTGTTGTCCAAAATTGGTTCAATACCTTGGATGATGGAACACAAAAGAGTTGGGATCTACTTTACAAAGCCTTCATCCAACAATATGGATACAATGTTGAAATGGATGTTACCTTAATGGAAGTTGAGTCCATTAGGCAACCACCAAATGAAAATTTTGTAGATTATGTCAAGAGATGGAGAAACAAGGCTGCTTTACTCAAGAAGAGGCCCGATGAATCCGATCAAATAAGGATAATTATGAGAGGGGTGTTGCCTAATCTTTGTAAGAGGATGTCTCATACACTCATACGTGATTTCAAAGATCTTCTCCAAGCTGGTCTACAAATTGAAGAGTGGGAAAGGGAGAAGAATCGCTTTTCAATAAAAAGGAATGAGAAAGGGAACTACCAGTCGGGCAATCAAAGCACACAAAAAGAAGTTGATGTTAATACCGCTAGTCAAGGAGGAATGAGGTAGTTATTAGATCTGGGGAAGCCACTATCTTGGGTTCTCAATAAGCTACAAAAGAAGGGATTGTTACAACCCTTGACTCCTCGTCCTTTGCCTAATACTCTTCCACCTAACTTTGATACTAATGCATTTTGCCAATTCCATCAAAGGCCTAGACACGAAATGGACAATTGCATGAAGTTGAGGCATGAGATCTAGAATTTAATTGATAATGGCAAGTTGCCCGAGCCGGACAATCCCAACACCAAAGATAATCCATTTCCAAGGTTCAACAGAGTGCCACCACCAGCAACCTTCATGGTGGGAAAAGGATTGGAAGAAGGCTTTGTTTTATCATCCTTTCAAGATGGAAATATTGAAGATGTGAAAGGAAAAGAAGCCTAACTCAATGAACTTTCCTTAGCTTGAATGTTGCTTTTCGATCTTACTTTCTTTAATATTTTAGAACTATTGTGTTTTTCAAATTTAAATTATTTTTATCATAAATTTTTGTTGGTCTTTGTTCATTTTGATGCTCAACCAATGAGGAATTTAGCTTGATATTTATAAATTAATGTGTCTAGGCATCATGAATCGAATAACTTTACTAGATGAGGGAATTACTCTATAGCATTGAGTTGTGTATGATTACTTAGAGAGGGCTCCTGCATAATTATCTTTGTCTAGGTCTTAGTCAGTCTTAGAACATGCTTTGACAAACTTTCGAGGCGAAATTGAACTCTGCTTATTTAAGGGAGAGATGATCTAGGCATTGTTTGATTAGCCAACGACCAGTATCCACCCAATTAAATATTAATCCCTAGTTGTCCCTTTGAGCCTTCATAAAATTTCCCTTTGAGCCTTCATAAAATTTTAGCTTTCTTTTCATTGGCATATAACCTCAACAACCTACCTTGAGCTGTTGTGATACTTTTAACAAGTCTTATGATCACAAAGGTGAAAAGGCAAGAAGATCAAAGAAAGAAATGAATAGTCAAGACTATGAAGATAGTTGAAGTTCTCAAGACCATAAGGATAGTTGATGTTCTCAAAACCTTAAGGGTAGTTGAAGTTCACTTAATGTCTCCAATATATCAAGACAACATCAACATTAGAGTAACAAATGATTTATCCCTGTTAAAGAAGATTTATGTTACTCCACTCATCCATTATTGGAAGCCCAAGTTGGTACAAATAAGACAACTCTGTTTGAGCTAGAACCAAACAAAACAAAAAAAAAGAAAAAAAAAGAAAAAGAAAAAAAGAAAAAGAAGAACAAAAGAAATTCAGAAAGCCAACTGAGTTCTCTTTTACCTAAAGCAGCAAAAGGCTTCCATAAGGACGGTTTGACTTGAATTGGTCCAACCTAACCAAAGATTCAATCAAAATTGGAGAAAAGTAGGGAGACCATCCAGTTCTTGAAAGTTTTGTACTTGATAGTCCAACAAGAAAAAAGGACAAAATGATAAAATGCTCAAAGAAAGGGAAGAGTAAGGAAAATAAAGAGAAAGGAAAGGGAAGAGTAAGAGAAATAAAGAAAAGGGAGAAGAAGAAAAGGAAACAAATTTGGGTACCAAACTTTTTGCAAGGGCAAAGACTGTCCCTATCAAGATCCAGATTAATGCCAAGAAGATATATAAGGAATTTGGAGTCTAGCAAGATTACCTCCAAGCCGCTTAAAATTCAAACAAGAAATTTATAGTGTGAAGGCTTGTCCATTGTATCACATCAGCCCCAATTTATAGTGTGGAAAGCCCATTGATTGAGAAAGCTCCAGTAATTTTGCAAAAAGAAGAAATGCATGCTTTTGTGAAGAACTAGACAAGAAAAATATCAACCAAAGCTTGCATGGAAAAAATCTTTGGTTTGAGCCTACACAGGGGGCAAAGTTTCTCCTTTTCAATTTTTTGGGTTTATATGCCAAATATTTTTAAACTCACTTACAAATATTTTGCCACACAGGGGGGCAAGGAGAGGATATAAGGTCCAATTAAAAATAGCTAAATCTCTGCAAAAAGGAAGAACAAAAGAATGGAACAATTAGAACTCTCAAAAGAATGAAGATGCAAAAGACGAAAGATCAATTGAGCTAAAAGAGCTGAAGCTAGGGTAAAGACCCGACCTTCAATGGATAAAGATCAATGTTTCAAGGGTAAAGACTCGATGTCAAAAGATGAAGATTCATTTTCAAGGATAAAGACCCGGTCTCAAAGGATGAAAATCCAATTTGATGGTGAAGAATCACAATGCATAAAACAGCTAGAGCAGTCTGACTTCCCAACTAAAAGGTTAGTCAAATTCAATTCAAGCTCGGGTCCAAGTACCCAAGCTCGGGTCTAAGTATCCAATCTCGGGTCCAAGTAAACAAATCAAATCAATCTCGGGTCCAATTACCCAAGCTCGGGTCCAAGTACCCAATCTCGAGTCCAAGTACCCAAATCAAATCAATCTCGGGTCCAAGTACCCAATCTCAGGTCCAAGTACCAAAAATCAATTCAAGCTCGGGTCCAAGTACCCAATCCCGTGTCCAAGTACCCAATCTTAGGTCCAAGTACCTAAATCAACTACCCAAATTAGCTCAAAATTAATTCGAACCGGGTCCAGAACCCAAATTTTCCTTAGGTCCAGAACCTAGAATTATCCTTGAGTCCAGAACTCGAACCGGGTCTAGAACCCAAATTTTCCTTAGGTCCAAAACCTAGAATCATCCTTGAGTCCAGAACTCAAATCGGGTCCAGAACCCAAATTTTCCTTAGGTGCAGAGCCTAGAATTTTTCTCGGATCCAGAATCCAAATTTTCCTTAGGTCCAGAACCTAGAATTGTCCTTGAGTCCAGAACTCAAACTGGGTCCATAACCCAAATTTTCCTTAGGTCCAGAACCTAGAATTTTTCTCGGGTCCAGAACCCAAATTTTCCTTAGGTCCAGAACCTAGAATTATCGTCGAGTCCAGAACTCGAATCCGGGTCCAGAACCCGAATTTTTCTTAGGTCTCGAACCTAGAAATATCCTCGAGTCCAGAACTCGAATCCGGGTCCGGAACCCAAATTTGCCTTGGGTTTAGAACCTATAACCATCCATGAGTCCAGAACTCAAATTGGGTCCAAGTACCCAAAACAAGTCGCCATTTCAAAAATTAAGTCTTTTTGCTTTTCACTCTCTTTCACTAAGGTTTCAGATCATTCAAGCAGGGGGCAAACTGTAGACCCTTAATTTTTGACCCAATTCGATCTAATATGTTTTATTTAGCCCAAAATGATTTTTGTTGTCTAATTGGTCCAAAATAATTTTAATTAAGTAATTTTACCTTAGTATCTAATTTTTATTAATAAAAAATGAAAATAAACAAATAAAAATTAAAAAATAAAAATAAAATCGGAGTCGGAGTCAGAAAAAAATCGACAGCGAAAAGCAGTCGTGCGGGCCCGTGGGCATTTTGCCAGCAGGAATTTACTGCTGACGTCACGCCCGTAGGCCCAGCACTTCACCCGCAGGCCTGCGGGTGAAATAACTTCCTGCAGGAATTTCCTGCGGGAGAGTTATTTTGCCCTCAGGAAATTCCTGCGGGCAAAATAACTTCCCGCAGGATTTTCCTGCGGGTGACACGCCCACTGGCCCAAAATTGGCCCGCTGCCACAGTTTTCGCCAGCACAAAATTTTTCGACCCAAATTTTTTGAAACCTAATCCAATTAGGTTTTAATTTCTTTTTTTATTAATATCACTTGCCGTGTATAATTAGGAAAAAATAACCTAAAACTAATATAAAAAAGGACCAAAGGCAATTAAAAGAAAGGGGGCCGACAGAAAGCAAATCCAAGGGGAGTTTGGAAAGTTTGAAACCAAATCAATGAAGGAAAAGAAGAAATTCAATTTAAATCTTTTCTGGACAGTAGTATCACAAGAGAGGAGATTTCAAAGGAAAAAAGGCTTGTCTTTGGAACTAGTTCATCCAAGAAGAATTGTTTTTGGAGCAACTTACAAAAGAAGGTATGAAATTCTAAATTCTAATTTTTTACACAGTAGCTAAACTAGGGTTTTTTGTGTTTTTCAAAAGTTAAAATCTTAGAACTTTAATTTAGTTTTCCAAAGTTAAAACACTAAAACGTGACCTTCTTTTCTAAAAAGACTTAAAATTATTATTTTTTCTTCTTAAAAACCTTAAAACTCTAATTGAACATATTTTTCAACATAACCAAAAACAAATTATGTTTCTTTTAAGATTTTAAAGTAGGTTCTATTTCATTCAAAAACCCTTAAAAAACATCTTTTCTACTTATAAAAACTTCAATCCATTTGTTTAAATTCATAAAACTTCATAAATTATCAAATTGATTTCTAAAACCTTAATTCAAATCTTTTACCCGTGACCTAAATTCTAAAACCCTAAAATCCAAAATTCAACTTTTAAACCTAAAATAATGAACACTAACCCTTTTAAAACCTTAAACCCTAATTTTTATGAACCCCAATCCCTTTAAAGCATTAAAAAAACATAAAAACATAAAAACTCAAAAATTACACAGTAGCTTAAAATTTAATAACCAAAAATCAAAAATTAAAGTATTTTAAGGTATTTAAAACCCTAGTTCATGATTTCATCATTCAAACCTTAATTTGGTTAATCAAAGAGTCTTACCAATCTTTTAAAATGTAAAACCCTAATTTATTTTAATTCCATAAAAAGTCACAGTAGCCATAATTGGACTTTTTTTTGCTTTATTCAATTTCATACTTGATATGCTTTGATTTATTTCTTATGCTTTAATTTATTTAATTTCAATACTTGATTTATTTAATTTGTCATGGATGGATGTTTATTTTATATCTTGATTAATAGCTTTGATGAATGATTATTTATTTTTATCAATTAATTTAGATTTCCAAAAGTTGTAAGAGGTATGTTTCCACTTGGTGGGTACCTCATTAGTTAAACATCATGTAACTTAATTTGCTTTTCTCACCTTCCCCACACGTACCCAACTTTTCAAACCCATTAGGGGGTTGGGGATTCCTTAGGAATCGAGTCATCCACCCCTTTCTTTTTTTCCCAGCCCGTCCCGGTGGCAACTCCATTTTCTCCGGACTTAGGTCCGTGTTCTCTAAGGCCCCGAGCCTAAACAGTGCCGAAGTCGCAAGAACCATTCCACCGGGAGTGGGGGCGAAAATCCCTGCTCATAAAACCCTAAACCCTACTGTTATTTTCATAAAAATTCCAAAACCCTAAAACCTTAATTTTTAAACCTAAACCCTCTAAACCTTAATTTCATTCAAGAAAATCTAATTTAAGATGTGAACCTAAATTTATATTTTTATTGCTTTATTTAGGGTTTAGACTTGATTATGTAATTGGTTATATATATTTTATGAATGATTTACTTAAACTTTGATGGTTGATTTATTTAATTTATGATGAATGAATGGATGAAAATTTTCTATAATATTATTTGTTTCTTAATAATGTAAGAAGTATGTCTCAACTTTGTGGATACCTCATTAATTAAGCTTCATGTAGTTTAAATCATTTTGATATTTTGGGATTAATGTAAAGGATATGTTTCCACCTTTTAGTGGATATCCTATTAGTTTAGATATTAGACGATGTAAGGACATGCTTTCATCTTCGGATGGGTGTCATTTACTTATCTTGTTTGAATTCATTGTGATTTTAATAAAGTATGTATTTATTCGTGTGATCACATGTAGTATGGATAATGTCATTATATTTAAGAATTTTATAATATTAAGACCTGAAAAGGAGGTCGGTTTCAGTGAATGGGGCACTATATGGGTGCTAGGTCATTCTCACCTTCCCCATGAGTACTTAACTTTCCAAACCCAAAAGAGGTTGGGAATTCCTTAGGAATCTAGTCATCCACCCCTTTCTTTTTTCCTAGCCCATCTGGGTAGCGACTCCATTTTCTCTAGATTTAGGCTCGTGTTCTCTAAGGCCCTGAGCCTAATAGTGCAGAAGTCATAAGAACCATTCCACATGGGAGTGGGGGCGAAAATCCCCGATCATACCCTATTTTCCTGAAATTCAGGCCTGTAATAGTCATCATCATCTAAAGAAGAAAGGATCTCATGGTAATCAGTTTAGGGGCCTCTAGAAGATGAAGCACCAGAATCCCTGATTCCCTGGAATCAAAAGTCTCAAAAGTTTTATTCCGACTACTGATACAACCTTTTAAAATGGGTGACCTGTTGACGGCTAGTAGTTAACTCTTCTTGCAGTTTATTGGTTTGCTCCTCAAGCATTCGCTGTGAATAAAAAAAGAAAAGGATAAGAACATACATAATCATGCATACATATAGCATAAATAATCATGGAAAAGGTTGACAAACCAAATAATTCAGATTGAAGCCTTGCAGATAAGATTGCACTTTCGGTTGGAAAGAAGGAACAAACGGAAAAAAATTTCATTAAACTAGTGAAAATTGTCGCTAAACTAGAATAACAAAAGAAGGCCTAGCCTCGTGCTCAAATGAACCAATAGCTAGCAATCATCATAAAAATAGTCAGAACAAGTTAAAAAGAAATAGTTACAATGAAAAATTATAAATGATCACTTGAGAGGTGCCTGCCCCAGAATGAGAAATAGACTCTCTCTCCTTTCCTTTATATTCCTCTTCATCACTATTTTCTTCATTGCTTCTTTCTTCCTCCTCACAAACTCCCTAGATTCCAACAGGAGACACATCAAAGTTCAAGAGGCATGCTCGAATAAATTGGACGTATGATGCGCTCAGTAGACAAAGATAAGTTTCAACATCATAGCCATTCCAAGCCAGCCGCCACAAATTCTCTGGCTTCGATGAAATATTCAAAGTATACATCGGATAGTTCATTGGAACCCTCTGCTGCTTAGGACTAAGGAACCAATCATACACCCTTTCCCTGAGAAATCAGCCACTAGACACAGGGCCAACAATTACTCGATGGAAGTGCTAGTGAGGTAGCGCAACATTCATAAGAGAAGTCTAATTTGCCCGCTTCTTAGCATTCCACCAAGCCAAGTCAACCTACAAAATTACAAAAGATAAGTAAACTTTTAACATAAATTTTAAGGCATACTAACATTATTTTAGCTGGCCCCAAGTTAAGCGACTCAAGTGATAGCGCTGGGAGTGCACATGATGAGAGCTAGGAACTAATGTGCGATCAGACAACTAATAGTTCAACCTTGGATGCCAAACTCTCTCTCGGGAAATGCCAGGCACCCTCACGAGATTGTGCTCATAAGCCCATACCTGCAATAATAATGAAAAATCAAATTCATACAAGTATAAGAATGGAATTGATAGTGGTGGAAGATAGTACCTCAAAAATCACCATGAAGCCAACAAAAGACATTTTGTTCCTGTAAATCTTGTTGAGACCATGATAGAGACAAGCAAGGCCAGCTTCACCCTAGCTGTAAAGCCATAAGAAATCCATATTTGCAATGGCCCTCAACACCAACAAATGGATGGCAGATTAAATACTACATAAAATGGTCTATTCAAGCAAATATAGCAAAAATCCTTGAGCATATTGCTCCCCATTTCTCCATGAACCCGTCCAGCATAGTTCATCCAATGATTCTGAATCAATTAAATTTTTATCTTGAATGGCTCTTTTAATGAAGGTTCCATACCTATTAACTGTAGAATTTCATCATGTGTCAGGATATCGTTAGTAAGAGGGACCAAAAAGCCATAGTACTGAAGACCAATTATGGCTGCAAAATCAACTGGGCCAATGGTCATCTCTCCCACAGGAAGGTGGAAAGTATGAGTCGTGTCCATCCACCATTTTGATAATGCTTGAACAACACTCCTTTCTATTGAACATTCTTCAGATGGTAGTTATAGAATAAAGTTTTCAAAACCATACTCTCGGATGATCCATTTTACCCGAGCCATTGCTGGGCTTTATAGACACACCCTCCACCTCGGACAATGCAACAATCACACTAACACCGAACCAGGTAAGTCAATATGAGATAAGTATATCATCTTACAAAAACTACTATTTCAAAGTCTAATATTGTCATAAGTTACTCATTACTTTTTGTTCAAATTTATTAATACTAGGTTACTTATTAAATTTTTGTTACAGTCCATTACTTAATTTATCTTTAGCACTAGAATATGTCTTAATCTTTGTTACAATTCATTCGCTAATATACTATTAATAACTAAATAATAGCTAGCAAACTAAAAAATAATAAAATAATAAAATGATAAATAATAAAACAAAAAATAAAATGATAAATATTTATTTATGCTGTTAAAATATTAAATTGCAGTATTACCTCAGTTTTTTTACCTGAACTGCGATGAAGCTGCAACCTAGCTAAAAGATCTACATTTTCATTTTCATGCTATTGAATAAATTCTAGCAAACCAGTATTGGATCGAGGCTCTAATCTTGAAGCATGTATCATCTACAGTTTTTGCTCAAACTATCAGTATGCTAAAACTATCTGTGTAAGTAAACTCAATTATAAGTGTGTAAATGAAAAAGAAAGTGGAAAGTGTAAGTGAATTGGTGATGGCTGATCATTTATATAGGCAAAAAGAAAGGGAAGAGACAAAAAAACACGTGAATGAACAGTGAGTAAATAGTAAATTCAATTATTCAAAAAAATGAAACTGATATTCACGTGTAAATAGTGAGTAAATAGTAAATTCAATTATTCAAAAATAAAATTGATATTCATGTATTTGTGTGTCTAAAAATATTTTTTGTACTTCTAAAATATTTTTCCACGCTGAGGGCTAGAGGATATATGTATGATAAAAAAAAGGTAATGATAAAAAAAAGCTAATGATAAAAAATAGCTAAATTTTTTGCAAATATCTTACTGACAATAATTATTTTTTGCAGATGCCTCGAGTCTAGAACTCACCTTAGGTGCAGAACCCAAATTATTTTTGAGTCCAAAACTCACCTTGAGTCTAGAACCCAATTCATTTTTCAGTCAATAACTCACCTTGAGTCCAAAACTCAAATTATTTTTGAGTCCAAGACTCACCTCAGGTCTAGAACCCAATCTATTTTTTAGTCCAGAACTCACCTCGGGTCCAGAACCCAATCCATTTTTTAGTCCAAAACTAAACTCGAGTCCAGAACCCAATTTATTTTTTAGTCCAGAACTCACCTCGGGTCCAAAACCCAAATTATTTTTGAGTCTAGAACTCAACCCAACCTCGGGTACGGAGTCCAGTCTAGCTCTAAATCTAGTAAAAAATATTGTTGCTTTTCACTCTCTTTTGCTATAGTCCTAGATCGCTCAAGCAGGGGACAAAATGTAGACCCTTATTTTTTAACCAAGTCCAGTCCGACACTAATTAAAAGGCAATTAAGTCAAGTATGAATATTTAAAACAGTCCAAAATAGTTTTTGTAATATTTATTATTTATTTTAATAATTATTTTAATAATATAATATTTATTATTTAAAAGTAGAAAGAAATTATGAATATTTATTAATAATAGTATTAAAAATAAAAAATTAATAAAAAATAAAAAATAATGGGCTAATTGACAATCGACACAGTTTTAAATATTTCCTTAACCAATAATGACTAGGTTTTTTTTTATTAATTGCCTGTAAATAACAGACTTAAAGATGAAAGGAAGAGGACTTTTGGAGGCTGGAACTTTTGGACTATTTTGGAATGGGAGGAATAGATATTAACAATAAAAAATAACAACCCTATCAGCCAAAGAAAGAGGATCAAACATAAATAATTTTATCAAGGCAGTGACTCACTACTATCTTGATTTCATTCAACCAACAAGCAAGGCCGGGTGCAAGCAAAAGTTTTGGATCAACATTTAATTATTGGTGGAATCAACAACGAAGGTATGTCTTCTAAATTAAATCCATTTAAACTTAGCATAAGAAGGTGATGTTGTTTGTGCTTCATACAAAATAATCCCGACAACCTGTTAGTTCCGGTACTATAAATGTGTTCAAATTATGTTTGCCAATGCATGATCATTTAATTTTAAAATATCTAGTAGCTCCATTCTATATAAATATTTATCAAAAAATTCAATTGTAAAAACAATATGAAAACTTCTTACAGTAGCAAATATATTTCCTAAACCCTAATTCATTTAAACCTTGAAACTATAAAACCATAATATCCATAACTTTAATATCCAAACCTTAAATCCTAATTTATCCTTTGTTTAATTTTCCCAATAGCCAAATTCTATTTTTAGATTACACAATAGTTTAATCCATTCCAAAATTAATTTTAGTTTTTCAAATCAAAATCCTATTTTCCAAATCTAAACCATAAAATCTTAGTTTTTAAACCTAAAACCTCAAAACCCTAATTTTATTCAAGAAACCCTAATTAAAGTGTAATATTTACATCTATACATCTATTTCTTTATATAAGTTTAGATGCATGCGTATTATATGTCTTAATGAATGATATATTTTTATTTGATTTTATAATGAATGCTCAAATTGTAATTTTTGAATATTAAATAAAATAAATTAAATTTGGATAAATTAAATACATGATTTGAACAAAAAATGAAAGGATTTTAAGTGAAAAAGTAAAATGTATATTTGAAATATATTTGATGTAAATATTACATATACATATACCTAAGATATACATTACATATAGATATATAGTATAAAGAATTGAAAAGTGGCTTATTATAATATATATATAGATAAGGATGGAAAGAGAAGATATTTTCTCCTTATTCTTCTTCTTTTGCGCCTTTTGCAGTGAGTTAGAGAGAGAGAGTAAGGGAGAGTTTGTTCTTCTTCCATACACCAATTTTACAAGGGATTTCAAGGATTCAAGTGAAGATTTTGAGGATTCCTCATCAATTGGTAAGTTCTTCTATCATTTTGCAAGTTTCTTTGGAATTCTATGGAAGAACATGATATTTGGATATTTGGGATTTTGTATTAGCATGATATAATGGCTTATTTCAGTAAGTATGATGTTGTTGCGAGTAGTTAATGATCATTTTAAGGTTAGATTGAAGAAATGATTGAATTTAAGTTGAGTTTGGGAAGTGGATGTGTTGAAATGGTTAAGTGTATGAAATGCAGATTTTGCTTGACATGGCTAGTGACATGGCCATATTGTTGGGCGTGTCAACGGTGCTGAGTTCAATGTTGATGACATGACCATTTACATGACTATATCCCTGAGAGTGATGTAGCTTCTATAAGGCAAAATAATTGACATGACCATTAACATGCCCATGTTGTTGGGTGTGTCAAACTTTTTGTGAGGCAAAATGAATGACACGGGCAGTGACACGCCCATGTCATTGGTCGTGTCAATGCTTTTGTTGGACGTATTACTTGAGAATAACTTTTTCTTTATTTTTTATTTGTAATTCATATGTAAATGGTTTAATGTTAAGAATGCCTTAGAATGTGATATTAAATGGTTGTTTATGATCACCTTTAGCTTATTCATTGACAGAGAATAGTTGGCCCAACCCTAGTATTGAAGGGCAACTTGAAAGACAAGATTGGAGGGAGTTTTGATGCTTGTTTTGGAGTGTTTCCTATGGTATGTACAAACTCTTAATAAATGGAATGTGATTGCATTACAGTTGGCCTAACACCTTTGTGATGAAAAATGTGTTAAGCTACTTGATACATGAACATTGTGTTATGAAAACAAATTGTTATGTATGCATTATGAAAAGCCATTGTTAATGGCTAGATTTAAATAAATTGTGAATTATGTGAAAATAAGCCAAAGTGCTTGGGTGATGTGGTTTTGTTATGAAATATCCTATGATGAGAATGAAATGTTGAAAAGAAATAACATTGATATGAATGAGAAAATGGGAAAAATGAGAAAGGAATTGAGAATAGAAAATGTAAATTAATTGTGTGCCTACTATGTTGTTTAATTTTTAGAGTTCTATGTTTGGCGGCATGCCTATATTTGCCTTTGGGGCTAGACGCTTAGCATCACTGTGAAAATGTATGAGATGAAAAGAGTGGGTCATAAGCTCATGCCTGATTGGGCTATTATATTAAAACTTTGACTTTGGGGTTAGACACTTGGTGTCATTATGGACCAAAATGGTAACTCTGAGATTTTAATGATGTATTAGTTATTTTGGCCCATGCTTGTGTATGTGTTTGTGTGAATTATCAAGTGATGAAAGCATATATCTAAAAGTCATCTTAATTGTTATATGATGGCATAGCATATGAACATTATGCATTGGCATTGTTTTGAGTCTTGTTATTATCATAGTTTGTACCACTAGGCCTATGGCTTAGTGCGATTTTGATTCATCACGCAGGTGATGGTGTAGATCCAGTAGAGCCGGAGAGTTTGTCTAGATTGAGCCGGGTCTAGACTTGAGATCTTGAGTGTAGAGTTGATTCTTGGACATCAAGATCAGAGACACACTGCCAGCATGTACATATTTTATATTTTAGTGCATTTTGACATCATGTATGTTATTATATTTTGATTTATATATATATCGTAAACTATAAAGAATATTTTGGATAAAAATTTTGTAATGGAGGTATGTATGAGTTTTAACAAGTAATATTTTATATATTATTTAAATTATATTAGTTAGATGATTTAAGATTACACAAATTTGAAAAGTAAGGTTTTTATTAAAATAGTTTGTGACATTCTTGTACCGTATATGCATATATTACATATGTTGAGTGTATGTATTGTAAGTATATATGGTATAAGGGTTTTACATTTATTTTGTATTAGAGCTGAGGTTTGAGGTTCTCAACCTAGGTGGGTTATAAGAGAAAGGAAATGGGGATTTTTAAATATGGTTTTAAATTATGATACATGCAATGGCACTAGCACTTTCTGATCTCTAATTTGGAAATTTCTGTTGTGTTTGCAGATATAGGTAGTTATGGCATCTCTGATACATCAGTCTGCAAAGGATAGTGCAGAGAGTGTGGCTCCTAGTGAGGGTAGAGATGGAGCTAGAGCTGAGATCGCTGGAGAGGCACCTGCTCCTGTGCCAGAGAGACCAGCAGCTGATGAGATTTTGTCGGGCTGGGTACAACATATGGTGGAGCTGTTGAGGCTGGCTTCAGTTCAATAGCCACTGCCATCGTAGTCGCAGCCACAACTGCAGTTGCAGATGAGAAAGTATGATACGTTGAGGAAGTTTGAAGCTAAGGACTTTATTGGTACTACAGACTCTACTATATTAGAAAAGTGGCTAGACAGGGTCCAGAGAGTGTTCATCTACCTGCAGGCTACTTCAAAGGAGAAGTTTGATTATGCCAAATCTCTTCTGGAGAGGGATGCATATGATTAGTGGAAGACGGTTCCACATGCTTTGGATGATCCAACATTCCTGGCCTAAGATGATTTCCTACGGGAATTCGAAAAGAAGTATACTCCAAGGGAGTATAAGGATTCAAAGAAGATAGAGTTCCTGAGTTTGAGGCAAGATACCAAGACTGTGTTGGAGTATGAGATAGAGTTTACTCGGCTGAATTAGTATGTTGGTGGGATCATTTTTTATGAGATTGACCGGTGTCGGAGGTTTGAGGTTGTATCATGTACATTATAACAGGCTCCCATTACAAGGATTTTTCTCAGTTGGTTGCAGCTGCCAAGAGTATTGAGAGAGCACAGGGTCTTGCAATAGCTGCTAGGGTTGAGGAGACCAGAGCTAGGAGACCCCAGAGTGAGGCAGGGTCTTCATCAATGAAGAGAGGCTGAAGGGGATATTTTTAAAGATTCAGTAGGAGCCAGGGGTAGTCTGGCAGGTCAGTTTAGTAGTAGAGATAGAGATAGAGACCAGCAGTTTCAGTGGCTAGTGCTCTGACCCTAGTAGTTTAGAGGCCAGTTACACCTACCTGTGTCCATTGTGGTAGGGTACACGTGGTTGTTTGTTGGAGGATAGGTGCACTAGTAGTGTGTTACAAATGTGGGTTGCCAGATCACTTTCTTAGAGATTATCCAGAGCCACCAGAGAATAGATAGATAGATACTGTAGCTTATTCACCCAGTGTTAGAGGGGGTCATGGTAGCAGAGGTTTTGGTAGGGGTGGTAGATCTGGGTCTGGTCAAAGAGGAGATTATACAGCCAGAACTAGACTAAATGAGGCAGGGCCATCGCAGTGGGTCTATGTGTTGCAGAGGCAGTCAGATGCTTCAGCCTTTATTGCTGGTACTTTTTCTTTATTTGGTATTTTAGTTCTTGCATTGATAGACCCTGGTTCAACTCATTCATACATCAATGCATCCATCTTTCCTGTGAGTGATTTGCATTTAGAGTCCCTAGGATTTGATTTTTGGTGACAAATCCTTTAGGGCACAATTTTATGGTTAGTAGGGTGCACCGAGATATCTCGGTTGTGCTCAGAATGAGGAGTTTCTCAGTGATCTGATTTAGATGCCTTTCAAGGACTATAATTTGATTTTAGGCATGGATTAGTTATCCAGACATGGAGCCATGGTAGACTATCAATGGAAACGTGTTACCCTGAGAACATATGATGGTAGAAATGTGATGGTATCTAGTGAGCAGAGACATCTTTCATCCACGTTTGTTTTAGCTGTGTCAGTGAGGAGGATGATTCGGAAGGGATGTGAGGCTTATCTTGATCATGTTGTAGATACCAGAGTAGCGGGGTCCCAGCTTGACAGTATACCCACAGTTGTCGAGTTTTCAGATGTTTTTCCTGAGGAGTTGCCAAGGATACCCCCTAAGAGAGAGGTTGAGTTTGGTATCTATTTGTTACCTGGTACCACTCCTATCTCTATTACTCCTTATCATATGGCACCTACTAAGTTGAGAGAGTTGAAGGTGCAGTTGTAGGAGTTACTGGATAAATCATTCGCCCTAGTGTGTCCCCATGGGGAGAAACCTGTGTTGTTTGTGAAGAAGAAGGATGGCACCTTGAGATTGTGTATTGATTACCAACAGTTGAATAAAGTGACCATCAAGAATAAGTATCCATTAGCTAGGATAGATGATCTTTTTTATCAGTTAAAGGGAACAACAATATTCTCTAAAATTTATCTGAGATCAGGATACCATCAGTTGAGAGTTAGAGATGTAGATGTACCTAAGATAGCCTTCCGTACAAGGTATGGGCATTATGAGTTTCTTGTGATGCCCTTTGGATTGACTAATGCACCAGCAACATTTATGGACTTGATGAACAAGGTGTTTAGACCATACCTAGAAATAGTTGTATGCTAAGCTATCTAAGTGTGAGTTCTGGCTCGATAAAGTAACTTTTTTCAGTCATATGGTATCAACAGAGGGTATTAGAGTTGATCCGAGTAAAGTTGAGGCTATCTTGAATTAGAGTCCACCTAAGACTGTGATAGAGGTTAGAAGGTTTATGGGTTTGGCAGGCTATTATCGTCGGTTTGTAAAGGGTTTTTCTATGATAGCTATACCACTCACCAGATTACATTGGAAAGGAGTTAAATTTGTGTGGATAGATTGATGCCAGAGGACTTTTGAGTAGCTGAGGGAGATGTTGACTCAAGCTCCTGTCCTTACCTATGGAAGGTAAACCTTATGTGATTTACAGTGATGCTTCATATAGTACTTTAGGTTGTGTTCTAATGCAGGAGGGTAGAGTCATTACTTATGCCTCTAGACAATTGAAGCCACATGAGCTGAATTATCTGACTCATGATTTGGAGTTAGCAGCCATAGTTTTTGCATTGAAGAGTTTGAATTATTTGGGTGTTTAGAAAGGGATGAATCTTCAGCAGAGACAATGGTTAGAGTTGATTAAAGACTATGACTATTTGATTGACTATCATCCTAGTAAGGCAAATGTTATTTCTGATGCCTTGAGTAAGAAGTCTTTGGCAGGTTTGACTACTTATTCACTCTCGTTGTTTGTTGAGTTGAGAGTGTTGCGTCCCATATTTGAGTCTTGTGTTGATGGTGCATTGATAGCTTAATTGCAATTAAAGTTAGTGTTGTTAGATCAGGTTAGGGAAGCCCAGTTGGCAGATGAGAAGATCTAGAAGATTGTGTTAGATTGCAAAAAGGGGGAAAGTCAAGAGTTTCATATGAGGGATGATTGTACTCTATGGTATAGAGATAGGTTATGCATTCCTGATGATTCAGAATTAAAGAGGATTATATTAGAGGAAGCACATCAGTCAGTTTATGCTATACATCCTGGTATTGCCAAGATGTATCAAGATTTGAAATAGTATTATTGGTGGGTGGGTATGAAGAGGGACACAACAGAATTTGTATCTAAATGTCTCACTTATCAGAGAGTGAAAGCTAAGCACCAAGTTCGTTAAGGGTTGCTTCAGCCTTTGTCAGTACCATAGTGGAAATGGGAGCGAGTAATGGTGAATTTTGTGACTGGATTACCTTTAGCCCAGAAGAAGCATGATGCAATTTGGGTGATTTTAGATCAGATGATAAAGATAACTCATTTTCTTCCAGTTCAAATGGATTACTCACTTAAGAGGTTGGCTGAGCTGTATATCAGTGAGATAGTGAGGTTGCATGGAATCCCAATTTCTTTAGTATCAGACCGAGATCCCCGATTTACATCGAGATTTTGGAGGAGTTTGCAGGATGCATTGGGTTCTTGATTGCATTTTAGTATTGCTTTCCATCCTCAGACAGATGGGCAGCCGGAAAGAGTGATATAGATTTTAGAGGATATGTTGAGGAGTTGTCTAATTGATTTCATAGGGAATTGGGATAGATTTTTACCACTAATTGAGTTTGTGTATAACAACAACCATCAGACCAGTATTAGGATTGCACCTTATGAGGCCTTGTATGGTAGAAGATGTATAACACCTTTGTATTAGGATGAGGTTGGATAAGGTAAATTGATTGGTCCTGATTTGATTAAGGAAACAGAAGAGAAAGTGAAATTGATTCGGAGTCATCTAAAAGTTTATTCAGATCAATAGAAATCTTATACAAATTTGAAGAGGAAGGATATAGAGTTCAGTGTGGGAGATAAAGTATTTCTAAAAGTATCTTCGTGGAAAAAGATTTTGAGATTCGGTCGCAAAGGGAAATTGAGTCCTCGTTTCATAGGACCATATGAGATTTTGGAGAGAGTGGTCTAGTAGCTTACAAGTTTACTTTGCCGACTGAGTTAGACCAGATACATAATGTTTTCCATGTCTCTATGCTTCGGAGGTACAGGTAAAACCCATCTCTTATTTTGTCAGTAGATTCTATTGAGGTGAATTTAGATTTGACTTATAAAGATGAACTAGTGGCGATTTTTGCACGAGAAGTGAAAGAATTGAGAAATAAGAAAGTACCATTTGTGAAAGTTCTTTAGAAGAGTCATGCCACGGAGGAAGTGACATGGGAGAGTGAACAACTGATGCGAAGTCAGTATCCTCAGTTGTTCCAGAATTGATAACAGATAATTTCGCAGATGAAATTTTCTTAAGAGGGTGAGAATTGTAATACCCCTAAATTTTAAATATTAAATAAATTAAATTAAATTTGGATAAACTAAATAAATGATCTGAATGGAAAATGAAAGAATTTTAAGTGAAAAATTAAAAAGTATATTTGAAATATATTTGATGTAAATATGACATATACATATACCTAAGATATACATTACATATATATATAGTATGAAGAATTGAATAGTGGCTTATTATAATATATATATATATATATAGATAAGGATGGAAAGAGAAGATATTTTCTTCTTGTTCTTCTGCTTTTGCTCCTTTTACTGTGAGTTAGAGAGAGAGAGTAAGGGAGAGTTTGTTCTTCTTCCATACACCAATTTTAAAAGGGATTTCAAGGATTCAAGTAATTATTTTGAGGATTCTTCATCAATTGGTAAGTTCCTCTATCATTTTGTAAGTTTCTTTTGAATTCTATGGAAGAACATGATATTTGGATTTTGGGAATTTGTATTAGCATGGAATAATGGCTTATTTTGGTAAGTATGATGTTGTTGCGAGTAGTTAATGATGATTTTAAGGTTGGATTGAAGAAATTATTGATCCAAAACTTTTAGGCGATAGAACCTTTTAATGAATAAGAATAAGAATAAGAATAAGAATAAGAATAAGAATAAGAATCGTTGCTTCTCTTTGGAAGTCAACTTGTTTAAATGAGAGGAGAAGTTATATGAGAGAATAAGAAATAGAAAATAAGAATAGAATTTATTTCTAAACTGCTTGATTAA
The DNA here is from genome assembly GCA_947685225.1 of Garcia nutans. Lineage (NCBI taxonomy): Eukaryota > Viridiplantae > Streptophyta > Magnoliopsida > Malpighiales > Euphorbiaceae > Garcia > Garcia nutans. The sequence goes on from CANTUV010000031.1 coordinate 61,874,783, forward strand.
TTGATTAAAGAATTCAGATATATATACAAGTTTCAAATCCTAAAATAACAAAACTAAATATGACAAATGATTATAAACCATAAACGTTTAATGGTTTATAATCAAATTAGTTTTAAACCATAAGTGATTAAAGGTTATAACAAAACCTTTTCTAAACCATTAATTTTTATACGGTTATAATAATAATAATAATAATAATAATAATAATAATAATAATAATAAATATTATTATATTAATATTATTATTATTTATTGTAAGATCCTCCTGGATCATGGCTCCCCCATTTATGAGTCTTGAACTCCTATTCAAGTTATAATGTGAGATGAGGAAATTCTTTAGTTGCTTTATCTCGGTTATACCACTTCGATTTACTAGGAAGTTGACCCTTCTTGCCAATGCGAAAGTTTTCACACTTTCCGCACCTAGTTTCACGAATCTTATGTTCCAAGATGCAATCTTCTGTCAAAGGATCTTCATGGTCATACCATAGGTCTTCAACTGATGGAAGATTAGTTTCTTCATTACAGTCATCATCAAGTAAAGATGGTTCAAAAAGCTTCAACTTCTCAGCATTAATTACCGAGTACATATGCATGTATGGTGGTAAGTCAAGTTGAAAAGCATTTTCACCAATTTGTTTAATTATCTTAAAAGGACCATAACGAATAGGTTTGAGTTTCTTTCCTTCTCCAGATAATCATTCTTTACCAAGATGTAGCCATACTAAGTCACCTTCTTTGAAGTTAGATGGCACACGATGTTTATCATGGCGAGCTTTATACTTCTGTTGAGAACGTTGTAATTGTGCCTCCACTTCTGTATGTATCTTTCTAATTTGTTCGAGAAATTTTTGTGCTCGAACATTGGTTTCTTCTTCTCTCCCATTTGATGGTGTATCACCCATTGTAAATGCCATATCAAATGGACTTTGAGGTAGGTAACCTAAACAAACCTCAAATGGAGATTTGAGAGTAGAACCATGAATTGCACGGTTGAAAGCAAATTGTAAGTAAGGTAGACTATCATCCCATGTCTTTGGATGTTTCGAGTTATAACCTCGCAACAAATGCACCATCGTCCGATTGACAACTTCTGTCTGCCCATCTGTTTGTGGATGAAAAGCAGTGCTTCTTTTTAATTTAGTATCCATCATTCCCCATAATGACCTCCAAAATTGTCCATAAAATCGACTATCTCTATGTGAATCAATCGATGAAGGCAAGCCAAAATTTTTCCAAACATGTTGAAAGAAAAGTTTAGCAGCTCCTTCTCCAGTTAGAGTCTTTTTACACGGGATAAGAATGATCATCTTACTAAATCGGTCCACGATTACAAATAAGTAATCATTTCCACTTTTACTTTTAGGCAACCCTCCAAGAAAATCCATGGATATACTTTCCCATGGTCGGCTAGGTACTGGTAAAGGAATATACAGTCCTAGTTTTCTATTTGAAGGTTTTGAAGTGTTGCATAAAACACATCCTCGGATATATCGAGAGATATCCAGATGCATTTTAGGCCAAAAAAAATATCGACGCAGATTAGATAAAGTCTTCTCTACTCCAAAATGTCCTGCTACTTTGGATGTATGAGCTTCACGTATCCACTATAATCTGTCACCGTCTTTTGGTATGCATAATTGTGTTCCTTTATACATTAGACCATCCTTCAATTGGAATTCACAAGTCTTTCCCTGTTGTAGTTTCACATAAGCTGAGCTAAAGTCAGCATCTATGTCATACCATTTGGTATATTCAGAAGGAACTATAGGTTGGATCTGCATCGCTACAAGTAATGTAGAATTTTTTGTTGGCGGTGGTCGAGACAACATATCAGCCAACTTATTAGTCACTCCTTTTTTATATTTAATGACAATATTAAATTGTTGCAAATAGGACATCCATTTCATATGACGAGATTGCTGCAACTTTGACTGTGTAGTTAAAAATTGAAGAGGTTTATGATCAGAATGAACTATAACTTCTTTACCTAATAAGTAACATCTCCAATGTTTCACTGCTTGATGTAAGGCATATAACTCTTTGTCATAAGTTGGATAATTCAATACTGGCCCACTAAACATTTCAGAATGGTACGCAACTGGTTTTCCATTTTGAAATAGGACTGCTCCCATTGCATAATTAGATGCATCTGCTTCCACTTCAATTGCTTTTTGTAGATTTGGTAGTGCAAGTACTGGGGCTTCTGTAATCTTTCTTTTCAACAATTGAAAAGAATCTTCATGCTTGTTTGACCATTCAAACTTTTGATTACTCTTAGTAAGAGAGTGTAATGGTGCTGCAATCTGTGAAAAATGTCAAATAAACTTTCGCAGATATTGACATGTACCGATGAAACTTCGAACTTCAGTTACAGTTTTGGGTGTTGGCCATTGTGAAATTACTTTTACCTTTTCTGGATCTACTTTCAATTCTCCTTGTTTTGTCTTGAATGTTGTCTTCCAAGTGTCTTCTTCACGGATCCGAACTTGGTGATAGCCAGACTTTAGGTCAAGTTTCGTAAAGTAACGAGCACCATGTAATTGATCTAGTAAATCATCAATCCTTGGTAAAGGATAACGATTCTTAATAGTGATCTTATTAAACGCTCTATAGTCAACACACATTCGCCAACCTCCGTCTTTCTTAGGCACTAGCAATACAGGTGAACCACATGGTGAACTGCTAGGTTTAATAACTTCCTGTTCAAGAAGTTCTTGGACTTGCTTCTTGATCTCTGATGATTCTATCAAAGAGGTGCGATACAAACCTAAATTTGGTAATGGTGAATCCCCTACCAAATGGATCTCATGCTCCACAGTTCTATGTTGTGGTAACCCTTGCACAGTCTCAAATAAGTCTTTAAACTCTTGTTGTAATTTTTCAACATCTGAGAGCTGTGATGGTGACAAAGAAATTGTTGACAATGTAACTGCTCTCGATATATTTTCTTCAGGCCGAATCATCAGTAAGACAAACCGTCCACATGAATTAACTAACCTTTTAGCTTGGGTAGCTGTTAACAGACTGTGTGGGTTCTGAGGTTTAGAAGCATTAACGTGGAACTCTTTTCCATCTTTCACAAGATGATATTTTTCAAGTCATCTATAATGAATGCCATCTCTATCCCATAAATATGGACTGCCCAATATAACTTGGCATACATCTAAAGGAACTACTTCACAGGTTACCTCGTCTATAAATCGATTAGTGATAGCAAATTTGAAGGTACACTAATTTGTGATCTTCATTTCTACATCTTTCTGAATCCAGCCTAGAGGATAAGGTTTAGGATGTGGTGTAGTCTCTAGACCCACTTTTCTCACTAGAGCTTCTGAAATAAGATTCTTCTGACTTCCGGGATCAATAATAGCTTGAACAACACTTTGTTTCATTTGGATATTCACATGAAACAATCTTTCTCGAATGTCAGCTTCCATGTCTTCTGCTGATCCTGTCATTAGGGCAAGTGTAGTATCAGGTTGTTTCACATCTGAAAGCTCTTCTACTTCTTGTGAAATCAAGGTAGATTTCTTTTCATTTCTACTTTGATTAGCTTTATTGTGTTTTGGTTGTAGCTCAGGATGTAGTATCCAACATTTATCTTTTGTATGCCCACTAATTTCACAATGATCGCAATAATTTTTCTTCTTTGAACTGCTCTTGATGTCTTTTCCTTTACCTTTCCAGTCAGTTTTATTATTGGATTTCCTATTGGAATCCTTATTGTCCATTCTCTTATTTTTCGCCTCAATAGCGATTGCTTTCACAGTAGCATCCTCAATAGTTTTTACCGTGAATAATTTTAATTCTCTTCGAATATATTCGACTAGACCCCCAGTATAGTTCATGAACACATCATAGTCCTCAACATCAATATCTAACGCCAAGGCTTGGTTATGAAATTCAGTAGTATATTCCTGAACTGTCTGCCCAAATTTTTGTTTAAAATGTTGCCACCTGTACCATTTTTCTTCTTCATATCCAACTGGATAAAATTGCTTTCTAAGTAATGTCTTGAATTTCTTCCAAGTTACTATTAATGTATCATGCCTCTTCCGATAGGACTTCCACCAGGTAAGAGCATGACTTGAAAGTTTCAGACTTGCAAATTTTATCTTTTCTACATTAGAATACTTATACGTAGTGTAATAAGTTTCTAATGTGTCAATCCAGTTGTCCAACATTTCAGCATTAACATCACCTTTGTAAATAGGAATGTCTATCTTAAAATCAACTTTTAAGGTAGCCATCGAATTTGTATACTCAGCTTCTTCAAGTTCTACATCTGAGTTAGAGTTGTCTTCTTCTTCACTCTGCTCAGTAATTTTACCCTTGAAAAGTTTCTCTTTTCTTTTAGAAGAGGATACATTTGGGTTGTTTGTAGGATTTAAACTCTCAGTGAGTTTAGCAATTGAAACTACTAAGCTTTCAACTTGTTGTTCAAGTTTGGTGATTCTGTCACCATCACCATTTGGTGTTTCTATTTTATTCTCGTCACTCATTTTTCCTCTCTTGGATTTTGGCCTTCGATGTACAAGTAAAGGACCTACAAGTTCTTCTCCAAAAATGTTGCGTTGGTCGTGAGTTAGGACCATAAACCACAATCTCCTTATTAGATCTGTTACTCTGATACCACTTGATCTAAAACTTTTAGGCGATAGAACCTTTTAATGAATAAAAATAAGAATAAGAATAAGAATCGTTGCTTCTCTTTGGAAGTCAACTTGTTTAAATGAGAGGAGAAGTTATATGAGAGAATAAGAAATAGAAAATAAGAATAGAATTTATTTCTAAACTGCTTGATTAATTGATTAAAGAATTCAGATATATATACAAGTTTCAAATCCTAAAATAACAAAACTAAATATGACAAATGATTATAAACCATAAATGTTTAATGGTTTATAATCAAATTAGTTTTAAACCATAAGTAATTAAAGGTTATAACAAAACCTTTTCTAAACCATTAATTTTTATACGGTTATAATAATAATAATAATAATAATATTATTATTATTATTATTATTATTATATTAATATTATTATTATTTATTGTAAGATCCTCCTGGATCAATTATTGAATTTAAGTTGAGTTTGGGGAGTGGTTGTGTTGAAATGGTTAAGTGTCCAAAATGTAGATTTTACCTGACATGGCCAGTGACATGGCCATGTCGTTGGGTGTGTCAACGGTGTTGAGTTCAACGTTAATGACACAACCATTAACACGACCATATCCCTGAGCATGTTGTAGCTTTTGTAAGGCAAAATAATTTACACTACCATTAACACGCCCATGTTGTTGGGCGTGTCAAACTTTTTGTAAGGTAGAATGAATGACATGGGCAGTGACACGCCTATGTCATTGGTCGTGCCAATGCTTCTGTTGGACGTGTTATTTGAGAATAACTCTTTTCTTAATTTTTCATTTGTAATTCATGTGTAAATGGTTTAATGTTAAGAATGTCTTAGAATGTGATATTAAATGATTGTTTATGATCACATTTGGCTTAGGCATTTAGAGAGAATAGTTGGCTCAACCCTAGTGTTGAAGGGCAACTTGAAAGGCAAGATTGGAGGGAGTTTTGATGCTTGTTTTGGAGTGTTTTCTAATGTATGTACAAACTCTTGATAAATGGAATGTGATTGAATTACATTTGGGCTAACACCATTTGGATGAAAAATGTGTTAAGCTACTTGATACATGAATATTGTGCTGTGAAATACAAATTTTTATGTATGCGTTATGAAAATCCATTGTTAATGGCTAGATTGAATAAATTGTGAATTATGTGAAAATGACCCAAAGTGTTTGGGTGATGTGGTTTTGTTATGAAATATCCTATGAGGATAATGAAATGTTGAAATGAAATAACATTGATATGAATGAGAAAATGGGAAAAATGAGAACGGAATTGAGAATGGAAAATGTGAATTAATTGTGTGCCTAGTATGTTATTCAATTTTTAGAGTTTTGTGTTTAACGGCATACCTATATTTGTCTTTGGGGCTAGATGCTTGATGTCACTGTGAAAATGTATGAGGTGAAAAGGCTAGGTCATAAGCCTTAGAAACAGGTCCTTGAAGCTAGGCTGGGTGAAAAGACTGGGTCGTAAGCTCATGCTTGGTTGGGCTATTATATTAAAACTTTGCCTTCGGGGCTAGACTAATGATGTCATTATGGACCAAAATGGTAACTTTGAGATTTGAATGATGTATAAGTTGTTTTGGCCAATGCTTGTGTATGTGTTTGAGTGAATTATCAAGTGATGAAAGCATATATCTAAAAGTGATCTTAATTTTCATATGATTGCATAGCATATGAACATTATGCATTGGCATTGTTTTAAGTCTTGTTATTATCATAGTTTGTACACCTAGGCTAATGGCTTAGTGCGATTGTGATTCATCGCGCAGGTAACGGGGTAGATCCAGTAGAGCCGGAGAATTCATCTAGACCGAACCGGGTCTAAACTTGAGATCTTGAGTGTAAAGTTGATTGTTGGACATCAAGATCAGAGACACACTGCCAGCTTGTACATATTTTATATTTTTATACATTTTGACATCATATATATTAAATTATATTTTGATGCATCTATATATGGTAAACTATAAAGAATGTTTTGGATAAAAATTTTGTAATGGAGGTATGTATGTGTTTTAACAATTAATATTTTATTTATTATTTAAATTATATCATTTAAATGATTTAAGATTATACAAATTCGAAAAGTAAGGTTTTAATTAAAATAGTTTGTGACATTCTTATACCATATATGTGTATATTACATATATTTGGAATATGTATTGTACGTATGTAGGGTATAAGGGTCTTACACAAATATTTGCTTATTGATTTATTTTATTAATTACTCAAAGGAATTGTAAGAGGTACGTTTCCACATTGCAGGTACCTCATTTGTTATATCTCATGTAATATAATTTATTTTAAGTTTTGGATTAAAGTAAGGAATAAGTTTCCACCAATTGGTGGGTATCATATTTTATTTATTTTCTTTTGAACATCGGATAATTGTAAAATCATGTTTCCATCCATTGATGGGTGCCTATTCATTTATTTTATTTGAATTTGTTGTGATTTTAATAAAGTATTTATTTATTTTTATGATTGTATGTAGTATGGATAATATCATATTAACTAAGAATTTTATAATATTAAGACCTAAAAAGGAGGCCAGTTCCAATGAACCAAGCGCTATGGGGGTGCTGGGTCATTCTCACATTCCCCACGTGTACTTAACTTTCCAAACCCAATAGGGGGTTGGGGATTCCTTAGGAATCGATTCATCCGCTCCTTTCTTTTTCCCGGCCTATCTGGGTGGTGACTCCATTTTCTCAGTGTTTTGGCCCATGTTCTCTAAGGCCCTGAGCCTAATAGTGTCGTAGTCACAAGAATCATTACACAAGGGAGTGAGGGCAAAAATACCCACTCTCAAATAGTAGCTGCTTTTGATCATAAGTTTTAACATTGATATTTCATTCATCCAGTACCTCTATTTCAATTTCCAAAACCTTAAGTTAAAACCCTAAACTTCATCCAATTGCCATGCAAGAATAAAACCTTAATTTTTACCTTAAAATCCTAGTTAAAAATAGAAACCCTAATTCCCCAACAAAACCATACCATGTAAACTATTTACCTTTCGGGGCGCTGTCCCCTTGACCCCCGCCCACTAACTGTAAGCGCAACCCTCGTCATCACTCCCTATATTTCTTTAATGGATAATATTTATAAGTTTTTTTATCTTCTTTTTAATTATTCAATTATCTTTATATGTGTTGTATTATTTTTTCTTGCTTTACTCTTTACCTTAGATTAATATGTATTTTTAAAGGGAATTATAAGGGACACGTTTCAACCTTTGGGGGGTGTCCTATTTTACTTATTTTCTTTATGAACATTTAAAGATTGTAAGGGTATGTTTCCATCTAAGGATGGGTACCCATGTTATTTTATGAAGTGCTATTTTATCTTATTTTAGGAATGAATCTATTTTATTAATAATTGCATGCAATAAGGATGATATTATAATATTTAAGAATTCAATAATATTTAGACCTGAAAAGGAGGCCGATTCCAATTAACCGAACGTTGTGGGGGTGCTGGGCCATTTCTCGCCTACCCCATACGTACCCAACTTTTTGAACCCAATAGGAGGCTAGGGATTCCTTAGGAATCGAGTCATCCACTTTCCCAGCCCATCTGGGTGGCGACTCCATTATCTTCGGGTTTGGGCCCATGTTCTCTAAGGCCCTAAGACTAACAGTGCGAAAGTCGCAAGAACCAATCCACATGGGAGTGGGGCGAAATCCCTGCTCATAGTGGTGACTCCACTAGGAATAAGAGAAGTTGATTCTGTTGGTCTTTATATTGTTATGTTCTTTCTTATTATAATATTATCCATTGTATCATATAGATTGCATTGTATGCGTGAGCTAAGACGACCGTGTAACCTATGTTGTGTTATGTGAGGGATACCATACTTTCACTCAAGATATAGAGATTGAGCACGGCATAACCACTCATAGCCTTGTACCTTTTGGTATATACTTGCTATGGGAACCTAAGCTTTTCAACCCAAAGACTAAAGCTCATGTAATTGGCCTAGTTACTTTCCTTAGGTTTTTATCCTAAATGCTTGTTATTTGACTATGATTGATATATCATAGTTTGAATCATGGCTTATTTGGTTTGTTCTTTTTTTGATATGACCTACCTATTTTGTAAGCTCAAAACAAATTTTTCCTTTAAATCCATAAGACCAAATTCCAAATTTTCAAAATCTTCAAGATAGTCTTTTTAATATGGGTCAAAAATCTTTTCAACCCTATAGCCCAAACTTAAAAGTCCAAGGGCTTTGAAACAAACTTTTTTTTTTGCTTCATCCAAAGATTACAAAAGAGCTTACAAATATTTAGGTCAATTATGGAATACCAAAAACCAATTGTGAGCCTAGCTTATACTAAAAACTATTAATCATGAGCTTATTTTTGGCATGAATCATTAGTTACTTTTTCAAGTGTGAAATCTATTTATAATAAACCTCATAATTTATTTTTAATCCAAGATAGAATAAAAGTTATTTTAATTTATTGGATGGATTAAAGCCTAATTAACAAGAATTATCATGAACTAATTTCCATGTTTGAAAATATAACTATTGGTTAAAATTGTCCGAGGGAATTGCTCAAAAATAGAATATCCCTTGTTGGTATTTGTTGACAATATACTTAGGAAAAGAGACTCGTCATTCATGTGTGGAAGTTATAAGGTTAGAAGGAACGTCCTAAATATTTTTGATTGCTTGTTATTTGTGCATACATGCATACACACATTGCATAACATGTCATTAATCCTTTCTGGATCACAGACCTAGAGTACATCAGTTAAAGAGTGTACGACAACCCAACCTATGCCAGTGACATAGAATCCAATAGCAACTCAATTAGCTTCTCACCAAAAGCAATGGATTCCAAATGGATTCAAAGGATGGTAGATGATGCCCTCAATGCCAAGATGGAAGAACTGAAGGAGGTCCTGGCTGAGACTATGAGAAGCCAATTGTTTGCACTTTTGGGGAAACTACTGAAGCATCTGCTAGCACACAGAAATCGAAGGACAAAGAGAAGGCTAAGATTGGCAAAGTAGCCTTTGATGATGACAAAGTAGTCATTGATGATGATGATGATTGGACTCAATATTTTTAAGATCCTCAAGATAAAAAGGAGTGTGAGCGGGGATTTTCACCCCCACTCCCGGTGGAATGGTTCTTATGACTTTGGCACTGTTTAGGCTTGGGGCCTTAGAGAACATAGGCCTAAGTCCGGAGAAAATGGAGTCACCACCCGGATGGGCCGGGAAAAAGAAAGGGTGGATGACTCGATTCCTAAGGAATTCCCAACCCCCTAATAGGTTCGGAAAGTTAGGTACGTGTGGGGAATGTGAGAAATGGCCCATCACCCCCACAACGCCCGTTATATTGGAACCAGCCTCCTTTATAGGTCTTAATATTATAAAATTCTTAAGTATAATAATATTATTCATACTACATGAAACAATTAAAATAAAGCATCATTATATTAAGATCAAAGCAATGTCTAAACAAAAACAAATAAATGGACACCCATCCGAGGATGGAAACATTTCCTTACATCGCCCATATCTAAAACTAAATGGGACACCGACCAAAAGGTGGAAATGTGTCCTTTACATTGGTCCAAAAACTTTAAAATAATTTAAATTACATAATATTTAACTAATGAGGTACCCACAAAGTGGAAACATACCTCTTACAATTTTAATACCAAAACAAACAAATAATAATCATAATAATAAAGAAAATATCCATCCATGATAAATTAAAGTGGAAACATCCCTTGTTGGTATTTGTTGACAATATACCTAGGAAAATAGAAGCTTTTTGCTGCTTTAGGTAAAAGAGAACTCAGTTGGCTTTCTGAACAGCCTTTTTAGGTTTTATCTTTCTTTTTTCCTTTTTTCTTCTTTCTTTCTTCTTTTTTTTTCTTCATCTTTTCTTTTCTTTTCTTTTCTTTTTTTCTTTTCTTTTATTTTTGGTTCTAGCTCTAAAAGAGTTGTCTTGTTTGTACCAACTTGTATTTCTAATAATGGATGAGTGGAGTGGTATGAATCTGGTTCAGTCTTGACTTTATCTATGATATTTGGTTTAATTCAGGTGAACTTTAACTACCCTTATGGTCTTGAGAACTTTAACTACCCTTATGGTCTTGAGAACTTCAACTATCTTCATGGTCTTAACTATTCATTCCTTTCTTTGATCTTCTTGCCTCTTCATCTTAGTGATCATAAGACTTGTCAAAAGTGTAACAATAGCTTAGGGTAGGTTGTTGGGGTTTGTAAGCCAATGAAAAGAAAGCTAAAATTTTATGAGGCTCAAAGGGACAACAAGGGATTGATATTTAATTGGGCGGATACTAGTAGTTCGCTCGTCAAACAATGCCTAGATCATCTCTCTCTTAAGATAAGCAGAGTTCAATTTCACCTCAAAAGTCTGTCAAAGCATGTTCTAAGACTGAATAGGACCTAGACAAATGTAATTATGTAGGAGCCCTCTCTAAGTAAGCATACACAACTCAATGCTATAGAGCACTTCCCACACCTAGTAAAGTTATTCGAATCATGATTCATAAATATATTAATTCATGAATTATCAAGCTAGATTCCTCATTTGTTGAGCACCAAAATGAACAAAGACCAACAAAATTTTGATGAAAGTAACTTATTCAAACAAATTTAAATTTGAAAAACACAATTGCTCCAATTAAATATTAAAGAAAGTAAAATTGAAAAGCAACATTCAAGCTAATGAAAGTTTGTTGAGTTAAGCTTCTTTTCCTTTCACATCTTCAATATTTCCATCTTGGAAGGATAATAAAACAAAATCTTCTTCCAATCCTTTTCCTTCCATGAAGGTTGTTGGTGGTGGCACCCTGTTGAACCTTGGAAAAGGATTACTTTTGGTATTGGGCTTATCCGGCTCAGGCAACTTGCCATTATCAATTAAATTCTGGATCTCATGCCTCAACTTCATATAATTGTCCATTTTATGTCTAGTCCTTTGATGGAATTGGCAAAATGCACTAGTATTAAAGTTAGGTGGAAGAGGATTAGGCAAAGGATGAGGAGTCAAGGGTTGTAACAATTCCTTCTTTTGTAGCTTATTGAGAACCCAAGACAACGGCTTCCCCAGATCTGAGAACTGTCGCATTCCTCCTTGTCTAGTGGTATTAACATTAACTTCTTTTTGCTTGCTTTGATTGCCCGACTGGTAGTTCCCTTTCTCATTCCTTCTTATTGAAAAGCGATTCTTCTCCCTTTCCCATTCTTTAATTTACAGACCAGCTTGGAGAAGATCTTTGAAATCCCTTATAAGGGTGTGAGATAGCCTCTCACAAAGGTTAGGCAGGACACCTCTGACTATCATTATGATCTGATCCGATTCATCAAGCCTCTTCTTGAGCAAAGCCGCTTTGTTCCTCCATCTCTTGACATAGTCCACAAAATTCTCATTTGGTCATTGCCTAATGGTTTCCACCTCCATCAAGGTAACTTTCAGCTCGACATTGTGCCCATATTGCTAAATGAAAGCCTTATACAACATGTCCCAATCTTTTTGAGTACTTTCCTCTAAGGTGTTGAACAAATTTTGGACAACAGGGTCCAATGAGAGCATGAAATATCTTAGAGTTTGAGCCTTAGTGGCTTGGGCAGACTGCATAGTACTGATGTACTACTTTACATGGAGATGAGGGTTTCCAATACCATTGTACCTAGCAAAGGAAGGCATCTTGAACTTGTAAGGGACCTCCTCATCTTGTTCAAATAGTTTGTCAATCTCAGACAACTCTTCGGTTTTCAACTTCTTCTCAAATTTCTTTTCTAAATCAGCAATAATCTTCTCAACAACAGTTGTCTTGGTTTTTTCAATAGTTGTCTCCTTTTTATCTTGAGGATCTTGGAAGTATTAAGCCCAATCATCATCATCAATGATCACCGTATCATCATCAAAAGCCACTTCACCAACTTTAGCCTTCCCTTTGTCTTTCTTAGTGCTAGCAGATGCTTCGACATTGTTTCCTAAAATTGCAGCCAATTGGTTCTTCATGGTCTCAACCAAGGCCTCTTTTATTTCTTCTATCTTGGCATTGAGGGTATCATCTACCATTCTTTGAATTTGTTCACGCTTCATTGATTTTGGTGAGCAAGTGATTGAGTTACTGCTAGATTCTTCATCTTCGGCATAGGTCGGATTGTCATAAGCTTTTGAACAATCGTAATCTAGGGTTGTGAGCTAGAGAGGATCAATGATGTGAGATGCAAATGTATGTATGTATGTATGCATGTATGCACAAACAATAAACAAAGATAAGTAGAACGTCCCTTCCAACCTTATAACTTCCACACACGGATGGCGAGTCTCTTTTCCTAGGTATATGGTTAACAAAATACCAACATGGGGTATCTTATTTTTGAATATTTCCCTCGGATGTTTTAACCAATCGCTATATTTTAAAAATGGAAATCAATTCATGATAATTCCCATTAATTAGGTTTTAATCCATTGAATCTTAACTAAAATAGCTTTTATGTTATACTGGATTAAAACTAAATTAAGAGGTTTATTACAAATAGATTTCTCACTTGAAAAAGTAAATAATGATTCATGCCAAAAACAAGCCCATGATTAATAACTCTTTGTGTAAACTAGGCTCACAATTGATTTTTGGCATTTCATAATTGACCTAAATATTTGTAAGCTCTTTTAAAGGTTCGATGAAAATGATTTTTTTTCTAAGCCCATTGTGAAAAGATTTTAAGAAAAAATAGATTTTTGACTTTGTATTTTGAGTCATGAGAAAAGAATTTTTGATTTATTTTTAGAAAATTTTTATGTCCAAAGACCATTTTGAAAAGTTTTGAAAATAGCTTTGGTCTTTTGGATTTTAAAGAAAAATTTATTTTGAGCTTACAATGTACTTAAGTCAAACAACATGCATTTGGGGTAAAAACCAAAGGAAAGTAACTAGGCCAATTACATGAGCTTTAGTCTTCAGGTTAAAAGGATTAGGTTCCCATAACAAGTATATACCAAATGGTACAAGACTATGAGTGGTTATGCCATGCTCAATCTCTATACCATGAGTAAAAGTATGGTATCCCTTACATAACACAACAAGAAAAACACGGGCATCCTAACTCAAGCACACGATGCAATCTAATATGATGCACTGGATAATATCATGATAAGAAAGAATAGAATAATAAAAAGACCAACAGAATCAACTTCTCTTATCCCAGTGGAGTTGCCACTGTGAGTGGGGATTTTTGCCCCCACTCCCAGTGGAATGGTTCTTGCAACTTCGGCACTGTTGAGGCTCGGGGCCTTAGAGAACACGGGCCTAAGCCCGGAGAAAATGGAGTCACCACTCGGACGGGCAGGGAAAAAAAAAGGGGTGGATGACTCGATTCCTATGGAATCTCCAACACCCTAATGGGTTCGAAAAGTTGGGTAGGTGTGGGGAAGGTGAGAAATGGCCCAGCACACCCATAATGCCCGGTTCATTGGAACCGACCTCCTTTGCAGGTCTTAATATTATAAAATTCTTAAGTTTAACAATATTATTCATACTACATGCAATAATTAAAATAAAGCATCATTATATTAAGATCAAAGCAATGTCTAAGAAAAAACAAATAAATGGACACCCATCTGAGGATGGAAACATTTCCTTACATCTTCCATGTCTAAAACTAAATGGGACACCCACCGAAAGGTGGAAATGTGTCCTTTACATTGGTCCAAAAACTTTAAAATAATTTAAGTTACATAATATTTAACTAATGAGGTACCCACAAAGTGGAAACATACCTCTTACAATTTTAATACCAAAACAATGAAATAATAATCATAATAATAAAGAAAATATCCATCCATGATAAATTAAATAAATCAAGCATTGAAATTAAATAAATCAACCATCAAAACATATAATAAACTACATAATCAAATCTAAAATTAAATAAAGCAAATAAGGATACAAACTTAGGTTTATGTCTCAATTTAGGGTTCTTCAATTAACATTTAGGGTTTTGGGATTTTAAAATTATTATATTTATTATTTAGGCTACTGTGAGAATTTTTTGAAAAAATGGGTTGGATTAGGGTTTTATAAATTTAAGAACGTAGTAAGGTTTTTGGTTAATCAAATTAGGGTTTAGGGCTAACATCATGAAATTAGGGTTTTGGAACCTTAAGACATTAGGGTTTATAATTTTAAAAGATTGGGATTAGGGTTTAAGATTTTTACAGTTTAAGCGAGAAAGATTTATGGGATTTATTGGATTTGGGCTTAAGGGTTTGTAGGTTTACTGGATGAGGGTTTGAAAAATTAAGATTTTGATTTATCATTTTAGAGTAAATATTGATTCTCGAAATAAATTAGGGTTTTGAAAAACAATCCGGGTTTCAAGACATTAATAGAATAATTTAGGGTTTAAAGTTTTGGGAAAAATAGTTTAGGTTTTTAAAGTTTTAGAAACAGAAGAATAATTTAGGGTTTTAAAGTTTTGGAAACAGAAGAATAGTTTAGGGTTTTTGACAATTTAATCAATGACTTATGCTACTGGATGAATGGAAAGTCTGATTTATAAAACATACGATTAGAGTTTAATTATTAATAATATAGGTTACTGAAAGACTCAATATCAAAGAAAATAATAAAAACGCTTAAAAGAAAATATGGCAATATTATCATATGTGTAGACCCTTAATTTTTGACCGAGTTCGATCCAATATATTTTAATTAGTCCAAAATAATTTTTGTGCTGTCCAATATATTTTAATTAGTCCAAATTAATTTTTGTTATCTTAATTAAAAAATATTTGCTTTAATATCTAATTTTTAAAAACAAAAAAAATAATAATAAATAAAAATAAAAAAAATAGGGTTGCGTATATCTGCGGGCGAAATGGCCCGCAGTCCAATTTGCCCCCCAGCACATTTTTTCCGCAACTTTTTTTTTGCCAGCCCAATTTTTCCGCAGCAGTTTTTTTTTCGCCAGCAAAATTTTTCGATGCAAATTTTTCCAAAACCTAATACAATTAGGTTTCAGTTTCCTTTTCTTAATCAATATTAGATTTCGTGAATAACTAGAATGAACCATGAAATTCTTCTATAAATAAGGACTAAAATAACACAAAAAGGGGAGCTAGAAATCAAATTTTGGAGGAGAAAATTGAGACCAAAACTGAGGAGGAAAAGCTTTGAATCAATCTGATTTTTTGAGAGAGCAAGCAAGCAATTCAACCCATTAAAGGCAGCAAAGCTTGTCCTTGAACTTGTTCATCCAAGAAGCAATTTTGGTGTAACCTACGAACGAAGGTTTGAATTCTTAATTTCTTTTTGTAACACCCCTATACCCCGTATACATACATAGCATGCTAATACGATCCTAATATACGTATACTGAATATAGAAATGCTATGGTATACTTAACAAATGAATCATCCCTTTTCAAAAACATGAACAAATTTAATTCATTTAAAAGAAGTTATAAAAGACTAAAAATAAAATGTTTATTTAAAAGCAGCGGAAAATATAACAATTATTTATAAATACTTATACATTAAAACTCAAGATTTACAAAACATAAAGTATATACATGTTTAGCAGTATATCTTCGATCTTTAAGCTTCACTATCACCACCTCAAGATCTAGCCTCTACTTGGACTAGAGGAACTCTCCGGTTCTTCCCTGTTACCTGCGCGATAAATCATAATCGCGCTAAGCCAACGGCTTAGTGGTACAAGCCATAATAATAATGTGTTGTAATGCAATGCCAATATAATATGTTTAAACACCATACTCTATACATAAGAATATCACCTTTCAAATCTTACATTTAAACAAAGACAAGCATGGGCCCAAAGACACTAATATGCCATTCAACTTTCAGAGTTAATGTTTTGGTTTAATTATCACATTTATCATTATCCCAACTAGGCTTCAAGGATTTAAGTTCAACCAAGCTTCAAGGGGAATAAAGCATGCTAAGTATCAACCCAACTTGGTTTCAAGAACTAAACCCAACCTAGCTTCAAGGGTTGTAACATCTCAATTAGGCTTCAAGGACTAGATCCAACCAAGCTTCAAGGGGAGTAAAACATGTTAAACTTCAACCCAACATGGCTTCAAGGATCAAGCCCAACCTAACTTCAAGAGATTGTTACTAATAGGCATGCCACCAACAACAAAACTCTGAAAGTGAATAACACATTAGACACACAATTGTTTTATTATTTCATTATCAATTCCATTCTCAATTCTCATCATCATTTAGGCAAACATGCCCCACTTATTTCAATTGAATCATCTTAGCCAATCACAATGGCCTCACATTTCATTTGAATCATCATATCTTTCACATGTCATATTGCATTTCATTATCATATAGGCAAACTTACGTTAACCATCCTATTTACATCATTATAACTAATCACATTGGTTTCACATTTCATTATATCTCAATTCATTATTCAAGTGTGCACAACCAATTATTTTAACATACATTTTACATGCTCATCACAACATTCACATTATACCAACATAACATTATTAATATGCATCAACAATGCATTAGTTTTCTTAACACATTTACAAATAAGTGTGTGTTAAGCCTCAACATCATACAAATGTATGCAATAATGTAGTTTGTACTTACCTTAGGAACGACTCACACCAATTTACAACTTTACTCTTCCAAAACTTCTTCACCACTTAGGTTAAGGCAAATCAACCTCTTCACAACCTAAACCAAAAGAAATATTACACATGAGATGCAAAACTCTACACATGACATGCTAAACAACACGAGCGTGTCCCTGACTGTGCCCTAAACTCACAACACAGAAGCTTTGACACGCTCAGAACCACGGGCATGTCACTGAATGTGTAATACATTCTGTCTCACAGAAACATTGACACGTCCAACAACATGGGCGTGTTCATGGCCGTGTCAATTCCTCACCAACACAGTAGCTATGACACGCTCAGTAACATGGGCGTGTCACTGCTCGTGCCACCCATCCAAAAACACAGAACCATTGACACGCCTAAAACCTGGTCGTGCTCATGGGCGTGTCAGGTCAAAAATACAGATTCCGACCACAACAACACTTAATCCAACAAATCACTTCCTTTCACCAAAATCCATTTCAAACAAACTTAGCTCAACATACCCAAGAACCATAACAAACTTGCAAAAACACCAAAACAACTAAAAACATACATCCAACACAAATCAAAATCATCACCACAAACCCAAAACACACCTACAACACTACCTCTTCCAACAAACTTACTCTTTTCTTCAATCCAAACTCAAAAATCCAAACATCAAATGAATCAAACACTCTTAAACACAACACAATCAAAACACACTCCTATCATCAACAATAATCCTTCAAACTCAAACATAACTCCAAAATAAACAAGAGAAATCAAGAGAGAACTTACCAAAGTTGATGATAGTTCACAAATTTCAACTTATTCCCTTGAATCTTCCTTCAATTTGAGCTTGGATCACAAAACTCACTCTCTCTCTCTCTTGCTTTAGATGGCCGACCAACAAAAGGAAAAGGAAAGAAATGAAAAAGAAAATGAAGAAACCAAAGTCAAATACTCCTCTCTTTAAACCTCCTCCAAACAATTATAATATTAAATAATCCAAATTAATCTCTTCCATTCATTTTAATTTCCCATTTTCCACTAATTAACTTAATTAATTAAAATAACTAAATATCTTCTTCCTTTGACCATCACAATTGACTTGTATATATGTTGTATATATTTTCATATACACAACATATACACTTTCCTTTAAATTTCTCTTTTCTTTAAAATTTAACACATACATTCAATATAATTACAACAATAATATCAAGACTTCTAGGGCATACTTTGGGATATTACACTTTTTGTTTCTTACAGTAGTTTTTTTTCTTTATTTAATTCATAGATTACACACTCAAAACTTCAATCTTTGAAGATGTAATAACTTGATATTTGTTTCCAGAAACCTTAAGTGACTTCCTCTCTTTCTAGATACCCTTAAAAACTTAAATCTATTTGTTTGTTTTTCCAAAAAACCTTAAATCGTTCTCAAACCCTAAAAATCATCCTTCTGTTTCCCTAAAACCTCAAAAATCTAACTTATTCCTTCTGTCCCCAAAAACCCTAAATTGTCTCTTTTGTTTTTATAAACTTTAAATCATTTTCTCTATTTTCAAAAAATCCTAAATTATTTTTTCTGATTCTTCATAATATCAAAACCCTAATCTACTTTCCAACTTTCCCAAAACCTTAAATCATTTTATTAATTCACCAAAACCCTAATCTGTTTTCCAAAGTTTCAAAACCTTAAAACCATAAACTTCACTTTACAGTTTCTAAAAATCACATAAAGCTTTATAAAGCTATAAATTGTTTTCTCAAACTCTAAAAATAAAATCCATTCTCCAAAATACTAAACCCTAATTCAACTCCAAAACCCAAAACAGTGAACCCTAACTCCCTTAAAACCTAAACCCTAAAGTTTTTTAAACCCTAATTCTTTAAAACTTTAAAACCATATGATTCTAATTCTACACAGTAAGCTTAGAAAACAACAATTCATTAACCGTAAATCACAAATCTAAATATTTTAAAGTGTTCAAACCCTAATTTCATGATTTCACTTCTCAAACACTAATTTGTTTAATCAAAGAGCTTTATCAACCTCTTAAATTATAAAACTTTTCTCCATTTAAATTCTTTTAAAAGTCACAGTAGCTTAAACTCATGAATTCCAAAACCCTAAACAAATGAAATAAAGAAACTTAAATGGAAACAGTAGCCCTAATTTGAACCTTTATTTGCCTTATTCAATTTTATGTTTGATTAAGCTTTGATTTATTTTATATGCTTTAATTTATTTAAGGTCAATGTTGGGTTTATATAATTTATCATGGATGGATGTTTACTTTCTATTGAAGTTTGATATCTTTGATGAATGATTTATTAATGATGAATGGTTATTTACTTTTATCGATTTATTTAGATTTCCAAATGTTGTAAGAGGTATGTTTCCACTTGGTGGGTACCTCACTAGTTAAATATCATGCAATTTAAATTGCTTTTCTATTTTAGAACCAATGTAAAGGACATGTTTCTACCTTTCGGTGGGTGTCCTATTTAGGCATGGGATGTAAGGACATGTTTCCATCTTCGGATGGGTGTCCATTTATTTGTTTTGCTTGGACATTGTTTTGATTTTCAATATATCGATGCTTTATTTTGATTATTATGGGTAATATGGACAATATTATTATATTTAAGAATTTTATAATATTAAGACCTGTAAAGGAGGCCGGATCCAATGAACCGGGCATTGTGGGGGTGCTGGGCATTTCTCACCTACCCCACACGAACCCAACTTTCCGAACCCATTAGGGGGTTAGGGATTCCTTAGGAATCGAGACATCCACCCCTTTTTTTTTCCCAGCCTGTCCGGGTGGCGACTCCATTTTCTCCGAACTTAGGTCCATGTTCTCTAAGGCCCTAAGCCTAAACAGTGCCGAAGTAGCAAAAACCATTCCACCGAGAGTGGGTGCAAAAATCCCCGCCCATAATATGCTTAAACAATTCATGAATCAAAACATAAGAATGCTGTAAAAATAAACAAATCAAAGATTTATAATCAAACCTGCATCGCATTGGTTCCACCACAGTTGACTTTGGATGAACAAGAACAATGACAACATTGCTGCCTTTGATGGATTAATGATTGATGAGTGCTATTTGTTGCTGATTTATTTTGCTATATTCTGCTTTGCTGTTTTATTCTTTCTTAATGTTAATTGTTGACCTCTGTAATATCCCAAACTATACCCTAAAATTTTTGGAGTGCTTATTGTTGTATTTGGATTAAATGTTATAAGTGCATTTATGTTTAAGTGGGAAGATAAGAAAGGAAACAAGAGTGTGTATATGTTGTATATATGGAGATATATACAACATATACAAGTCAACTTATTAATGGTCAAAAGGAGATATTTATTGATTATTTTTTTTAAATGGGAAATTATGTGATGGTGGAAGAAGATATTTTGGGTAATTAAAATATTTTATTATTTAATTGCTTGGTTGAGATTTAAAGAGAGCTTGAGTGGTTATTAAGGTTGACTTTGCTCTCTTTCTATCATCTTCTTCTTATTCTTTCTTTGTTTTGGCTGGCTATCTCCATAGCAAGAGGGAAAGAGAGATTTGGTTCTTCCAAACTCAAGATTTAAGGGTGTTTCAAGAGATCAAGTTAAAGTTTGAAGGATTTCCATCATTTTGGTAAGTTTCCAACTTGTTTTCTTGGTTTTCTTTTGAGTTTGTGTGTTGAGCTTGGTGTATTGTTGTTGTTGAGATATGTATGTATAATTGTGGTGTATTTGAGAGTGTTTGGTCTTATTAGTTTTGATTTTGGGTTTGGTTTAAAGGATAGGATAAGTTTGGTGAAAAGAAAGCAAGTATTGTGGTTTGTGTATGTGTTGAATTGTGAAAATGGTTATGATTGTGTTTTGATGTATGTATTGAGTTGTTTTGGTGTTCATGCAAGTTTAGTATGGTTTATGGATGTGTTTGATTAAGATTTTTTGGAGTGGAAAAGGGTAAAGAATGTTGTTTGTTGGATGTGGTGTTGTTGGTGTTGGAATCAGGATTTTTGGCCTGACACGCCCATGAGCACGGCCAAGTCTTTGGGCGTGTCATTGCTTCTATTTTCTGGATGGGTGACATGAACAGTGACATGCCCATGTCACTGAGCATGCCATAGCTTCTGTGTTGGAGTAGTATTGACACGTCCAGTGACACACCCATGTCACTGAGCGTGTCATAGCTACTGTAATGTTGGTGGATTTACACGTCCAGTGACATGTCCATGTCACTGAGCATGTCATAGCCACTATGTTGGGGAAGGATTGACATGGCCAATGACACGCCTATGTCACCGAGCATGTCAAAGCTTCTGTGTTGTGAGTTTAGGGCACGGTTAGAGACACGCCTGTGTTGTTGAGCGTGTCATGTGTAGAAGTTGCCCTAGTTGTGTAATATCCCTAAGTGTGCTTAGAAGTTATGATAATGTTGTTATTATTGAATTGAGTGTGTGATTGATAAGTGGTAATTATGTTGTTTGAAGAAAAGCATTGTGTAGAGTGAAGTGTATATGTTGTGTATATGGTCATATATATATAATAAGTTGGTCAAAGGGCTTGGTCAAGGGAAGAGGATATTTTATTTGTGATTGTGAAATTACCAACATGGGCTTGTAAAAGACAAAGGTTTAGTTATATGGTTGAGGGTAGTTTAGTAATTTTCTTTTGGAAGGGTATTTAATGCCTATTGACTTTGTGTTTTCTTCATCATTTCTTCTTCTTCTTGTTGTTGATGGCCGGCTCACTCAAAGACAAAGGAAAGCAAGAGAGCAAGTGATGATTTTGGAATTTTAAGCTCAAAAGTGAAGGAAGATCTCAAGTATACAAGTTGGAATTTCAAGAATTTCATGATTTTAGTAAGTTTTCTCTTGTTTGCCTTTGTTATTTTTGAAGATGTGTGTGAGTTGAGTTAGGGTTATTGATAGTATGATTAAGTGTGTTGATGATTTGTTGATTAGAGTTGAAATTGATTTTAAATAAGAAGTAAATTGGTGTTGGTGATGGAAGAGTAAGAGTTGTGTTTAGTGAATATTTTTCTGTTTTACAATTAGTAAAGGATGTGACTTGTATGATTTTTAATTAATTATAGAAAAATGTTCTTGAAGTGAATTTTTGATATGTTGTGCCTCTATGAGTCTAGAATGACTGAAAAATATGTTGATTCGATTTTGGAATGGTTATGAGTTTAGAAAGATTATTTTTATTAGACCTGTTCCAGCAGGTACCTTAACTGAGACAGCTATATTTCGGGATTTTTAATAAAATGTAGAAAAATCATATCCAATTGAATTTTGGATATGTTGTTGCTTAGTGAGTCTAGTATTTGAGAAAAATAATTTGGAACCACGTTGATTGAATTTGATTTATGGAATTCACAAAGTTCAGAACTGCTGCCAGGATGCAGGGCAATTGGGGCAGTCTGGTTAGGTGAACTATTTGACCAAGATTTTGTGTTTAGTTTGATCTGAAATTTTAAAGGAATGATTTTAAGATACAAAACTAAATTCTGTAAAAATTTTAGAATTTTTAGTCAAGTAGATTATTTTATACAATTTTTCAAAATAAGGATAAAATGGAGTCTAAAACCAGAATGTACTATTCATATGGTCATTTTGCTAATATTCCTTTTGGATTAGGTTGTGAAGAGGTTGAATTGCCCTAATTTGTGAAGTGAAGAACTATTGAGTGGAGAAGAGTTTAGAGTGGTGTGAAATGTTATTAAGGTAAGTACCAATGTTGCATGATTGCATTGTTAATGCATATCACTAATGTATTTAGATGTGTTTATATCATTAATGATATGTATATATATAATTGTGTTATGGGAAAATGTAAGATGTGAATGATTTGATGAATATTAATGTATGAGAATACAATTGATTGAGTATAATTAAATAATGTTAGGTAAATTATTACATTGTTAATCTAATGTGACTTGTATAGTGTGAAAGAGAAGAGGATCATTCAACAAGGTATGAGCTATGCAAATTTATTATGACAAACACTTTTATGAAGAATTACTTTAATGTACTTTGTAATGTTATAGCAATGATGCTATATGTATAATGTGAATCATGTGATTGAATAATGATATGTTCATTTGGTTAATGTAATTGATGTTGAGTATTATAATGATGATGCACATGATACTATATGAACAATACTATGATTTGTGTATTATGAATCTTGTGAATTGTATTGTGCTATATGAATAAGGTACTTTGTAATGTTATAGCAATGATGTTATATGTATCATATGGATTGAGATATGATATGTTGTGAGCCATTGTGATTGGCTATGATGATCTAATTGAAAGAAATAAGGCATGTTTGCCTAGATGATAATGAACATTGAGATTGAAATTGATAATGAAACAATAAGTGAAATATGTGTTTAATGTGTTATTCAGTTTTCAGAGTTCTGGGTTTGGAGGCATGCCTATAAAATGAAAAAGGTAACAGTCTTGCCGGGTTGAGGATCTCTTCAAATTGAGTTGAATTGAGGTCCAAGAGACTGGGTCTGTTACACTATGAGAATTGTGAATATGAAATATATGATTGGTAACAGTCTTGCCGGGTTGAGGATCTCCTCATGATGAGTTGATGGTCCAAGAGACTGGGTCTGTTACACTATCCATGGATAGAAATATTGATATATGATGCCTACGGGCTTGATGATTATGATTATAGACCAAAGCAGTAACTCTGAACTCTGAATAACATAGTGGTGTCTGTTGGGCCTGAGTCTGTCTTTGTTGTCAATGTGATATACAAATGTTGAAAGAAATGGATAATGAAATCTTTGGTATACTTCATTGGACATGTGATTGATGATATGTAATATGTGCGTTGAAATATTGATTATGAGCACTAGTGATGAATCATTAATGTTGAATTGTGAATAAAGAAATGTTATGATTGGTATGATGTATAATGTGTGTATTAGCATTGATTGTGAATTCAATTGATGAATTGTGGTTGATGACAATGATTGTCTTAATTGGAAATGTGACTTATGATTAGTATGATGTATAATGTGTGTATTGAGATGTTGATTGTGAATATTAGTGATGGGTTGGACTTGGTAGAAATGTTATGTTTATATGTGTATAAGATATGAGATTAGTTGAAAGATATGAAAGGTGCAAATGAATAGGGATAAACTTAATAAGAACTAAAAGTATATGGAATTGAGATATCTTTATATGTTAGTGTTTCCATGATATATGTTTGTATTTTATTTTTGTACTACTAAGCTTTCGAGCTTAGCGCGGATGTATTATCGCGCAGGTAGCTTGGTGGAAGACATGAAGTCTTTTGGTATGCCACGAGAAGAGTAAGATTTTGTCGAGACCAACTAGAGGGTAATGCATACATGTATCCACTTTAAGTATGTTATATTATATGTATAAATGAAGTTTTGATAAAGACAATAATTTGTAAGTGTTCTTTAAATTGACCTATTATGGTTTGAATTTTGTTACAGGTATTGAAAGGTAAAAAGAAAAGTGGCATCCTTATACTTTAAATACTTACTGTATGTATACTAGGTATATGTATAGTATTTATATGGAGTATTGGGGTGCTACAATTATTTTGGTATCAGAGCTTAGGTTCGAGATTCTCGGCCTAAGTAAAATTAAAAAGAAAAAGTTTTGAAACGCTTAAAATTAATTAAAAAGAAGAGTTTTGAAAATGAAATTTGTAATACATGCATATGCATTCACACCTAGGTTGGTCTCGGAGGTGGCATTATATGATTTATAGTATATCTGTGTTATATGAAATGGATGTTAATGTGTAAATGATATGATGTTATGAGAAAACTGTTTTGTTGTAATGTGAGATGTTGAGGCATGATTACTTAACTTGCTTGTGAAAAAAAAAGAAATGAATTTAAAAAAAAAATATTGATAAGTTTAATGAACGGACCTATCTGTCTCCTGCGGAACCATACGGACCCATTGGAATGGGCAACCGAACTTGGACAACCGACCTGGATGGGAAAAGGTATGTTACTGATAATGTTATACGTGCTTATCTGCCTCCTGCGGACCCTTGGGATTGAAGGGCAACCGACCTGGTTGGGGAAGGGTACGTATATAAAGTCATAGTTGTTAGCTATAATGATAAATTTAAATGAGTATAATGAATGATATGAATTTATATAAGTCTAATTGATAATTAAAAATGGAAATTTATGCAAGTAAAGTGAAGTGTTAAATGTGTTGAAGCATAAAGAAATGAAAAGGAAAATAATATTGAATGAGTTGATTAGTAAAGACAAGGTATGATTATTTAAAGTTTGGGGTATATATATAAAGATGATATATTAAATGCATTTCAAAATAAAGGTGAGAGAGATGTCACCTTAGTAAGGTGACTAAGAATTTGTGAAGTATTATTGTGGTTAGGAAATATATATGTGTTGAGTTGATAAATAATTTAAGTTATGTCAAAAAGGGGTAAGAATGAAGTTGATTAAGGAAAAGTAATAAATGTTAAATTGTGTTAAAGATATGTAAAAGAGGAATTATATATATAATTGTATGACTATGTGTATACATGTATGGAAAATGTGGAATGAGCTTTTCGATATGAATGTAAATGAAAATGTAAGAAATGTGGAAAGCAAGTCATATTGTGAATGTGACCTAAGTATGTGAATGTGATATAATTATTTGTTTAGTGGTGTGGAGAATAATAGGGCATGTATCAGTGGATCTATGAGAGAATAGGTTTTAACCTATGTAGAGTTAGATTATGGGATGAAATGGAGAGTGAGAAAGGACTCAAGTAACACTAGAAGATGAAATTGTTATGATAATAACTGAGTTAAACTATCATATAATGTTTCCTGGATTAAGGATTTTGTTTGTAGAAATTCTATATGTATAAGTATATAATAAAAAGGAAAGTATACTGTATGAAAAGTGTTACAAGAGATAAATTAGAAGTGGAGTAATAAATGGAATTTGTATATGATTAAATGTTGTGTATAAAGATGTTATAG
The DNA here is from genome assembly GCA_947685225.1 of Garcia nutans. Lineage (NCBI taxonomy): Eukaryota > Viridiplantae > Streptophyta > Magnoliopsida > Malpighiales > Euphorbiaceae > Garcia > Garcia nutans. The sequence goes on from CANTUV010000031.1 coordinate 61,901,097, forward strand.
ATAATATTGTTGATGTGAGTTAGACTAATGATAATCGTATGTTCAAGAGAAAATTTATGGAGATGGAGTTGAAATTTGTTAACTCTTGGTGTAGTAAAAGTTTGGATACAGAATAATCGAGAAACAGTATTGATTTATGAGTTACAGGTGTGTGACCATTCATCTTCTATGGCTATATGATTTGGTTAGTATGTGTAGCCGGTTAATTTTAGTATCCATAAATTTGGGACTGAGACAATATGACTGTAGTACAAATTGGTGAGATTGAAAATTTTGTTTAAGAAGCATAGTTAAAAAGTTATTATAAGATTTGGTGGGAACTATACTAATATGATTTGAAGTGATTTGTTATCACAATAATTTGATTGAATATGGATTGGAAGAGATCAAGAAATTGTATATAAGTTTGCCCTAATTGAATTAGATCATATATACATATATGAATATGGTGCAATTTCATGATAAGTTAAATAAATTAATCATTGGATGGAATTGAACAAGATGGGAAAGTGGATATATTGTGTAAGATAAATCAATTGATCTGGATTGGATTAAGATTATGAATTATTCTTGAGATTTAATATCTATAGTTGTATTAAGAATGTAATTATTTACATGGCAATGTATATGATGTAAAATATTAAAGTGTGAATGGACATGAATGAATGGAGTCATAGTAGTTATAAATCAGGATAAAAAGGGAAAAGATTGGTTATTTATAAAATAAGTTGAAAGGTAATGTATTAATATGTAAGTTAAGAGAAAAGCATGCTAAAGAGGTAACTCCATTTGTGGAAAATAAGGATCTTGTCATCCATTGAGGGATTGATAAATGTCTATTTAGACAGTGATTGTAATGATGGGATAATTAATGCTAAGACATAACCAATGATTTTTAAGGTTAAAGTTAAAAGAGTAATCATAAAGAGATGAAGGAACAATATATATTAAATATAAAGATTGGATGAAGTATAAGTGTACTATAAAATGATTTGATTCTGGTATAAAGATAGTAATAGGAAGTGTAATAAGTTCTTTTGAATGTTTGATCAATGAAGTAACAAGATATATAAACCTATAGAATGATGAGTTATGGAATTTAAAGAAGATTGTTGATTCTATAGGAAAGAGTTGAAGTTATATGATTTGGTGACATAGTAACTTAAACATATAATTAACTTCATATGGAAGGTAAGATAGTATGTTGTTAAGAATCAATTGTTACGATATTGATAATTTCGAGGACGAAATTTTCTTTTTAGAGGGGGAGAATTGTAATATCCCTAAGTGTGCTTAGAAGTTATGATAATGTTGTTATTATTGAATTGAGTGTGTGATTGATAAGTGGTAATTATGTTGTTTGAAGAAAAGCATTGTGTAGAGTGAAGTGTATATGTTGTGTATATGGTCATATATATATAATATAAGTTGGTCAAAGGGCTTGGTCAAGGGAAGAGGATATTTTATTTGTGATTGTGAAATTACCAACATGGGCTTGTAAAAGACAAAGGTTTAGTTATATGGTTGAGGGTAGTTTAGTAATTTTCTTTTGGAAGGGTATTTAATGCCTATTGACTTTGTGTTTTCTTCATCATTTCTTCTTCTTCTTCTTGTTGATGGCCGGCTCACTCAAAGACAAAGGAAAGCAAGAGAGCAAGTGATGATTTTGGAATTTTAAGCTCAAAAGTGAAGGAAGATCTCAAGTATACAAGTTGGAATTTCAAGAATTTCATGATTTTAGTAAGTTTTCTCTTGTTTGCCTTTGTTATTTTTGAAGATGTGTGTGAGTTGAGTTAGGGTTATTGATAGTATGATTAAGTGTGTTGATGATTTGTTGATTAGAGTTGAAATTGATTTTAAATAAGAAGTAAATTGGTGTTGGTGATGGAAGAGTAAGAGTTGTGTTTAGTGAATATTTTTCTGTTTTACAATTAGTAAAGGCTGTGACTTGTATGATTTTTAATTAATTATAGAAAAATGTTCTTGAAGTGAATTTTTGAAATGTTGTGCCTCTATGAGTCTAGAATGACTGAAAAATATGTTGATTCGATTTTGGAATGGTTATGAGTTTAGAAAGTTTATTTTTATTAGACCTGTTCCAGCAGGTACCTTAACTGAGACAGCTATATTTCGGGATTTTTAATAAAATGTAGAAAAATCATATCCAATTGAATTTTGGATATGTTGTTTCTTAGTGAGCTAGTATTTGAGAAAAATAATTTGGAACCACGTTGATTGAATTTGATTTATGGAATTCACAAAGTTCAGAACTGCTGCCAGGATGCAGGGCAATTGGGGCAGTCTGGTTAGGTGAACTATTTGACCAAGATTTTGTGTTTAGTTTGATCTGAAATTTTAAAGGAATGATTTTAAGATACAAAACTAAATTCTGTAAAAATTTTAGAATTTTTAGTCAAGTAGATTATTTTATACAATTTTTCAAAATAAGGATAAAATGGAGTCTAAAACCAGAATGTACTATTCATATGGTCATTTTGCTAATATTCCTTTTGGATTAGGTTGTGAAGAGGTTGAATTGCCCTAATTTGTGAAGTGAAGAACTATTGAGTGGAGAAGAGTTTAGAGTGGTGTGAAATGTTATTAAGGTAAGTACCAATGTTGCATGATTGCATTGTTAATGCATATCACTAATGTATTTTGATGTGTTTATATCATTAATGATATGTATATATATAATTGTGTTATGGGAAAATGTAAGATGTGAATGATTTGATGAATATTAATGTATGAGAATACAACTGATTGAGTATAATTAAATAATGTTAGGTAAATTATTACATTGTTAATCTAATGTGACTTGTATAGTGTGAAAGAGAAGAGGATCATTCAACAAGGTATGAGCTATGCAAATTTATTATGACAAACACTTTTATGAAGAATTACTTTAATGTACTTTGTAATGTTATAGCAATGATGCTATATGTATAATGTGAATCATGTGATTGAATAATGATATGTTCATTTGGTTAATGTAATTGATGTTGAGTATTATAATGATGATGCACATGATACTATATGAACAATACTATGATTTGTGTATTATGAATCTTGTGAATTGTATTGTGCTATATGAATAAGGTACTTTGTAATGTTATAGCAATGATGTTATATGTATCATATGGATTGAGATATGATATGTTGTGAGCCATTGTGATTGGCTATGATGATCTAATTGAAAGAAATAAGGCATGTTTGCCTAGATGATAATGAACATTGAGATTGAAATTGATAATGAAACAATAAGTGAAATATGTGTTTAATGTGTTATTCAGTTTTCAGAGTTCTGGGTTTGGAGGCATGCCTATAAAATGAAAAAGGTAACAGTCTTGCCGGGTTGAGGATCTCTTCAAATTGAGTTGAATTGAGGTCCAAGAGACTGGGTCTGTTACACTATGAGAATTGTGAATATGAAATATATGATTGGTAACAGTCTTGGTTGAGGATCTCCTCATGATGAGTTGATGGTCCAAGAGACTGGGTCTGTTACACTATCCATGGATAGAAATATTGATATATGATGCCTACGGGCTTGATGATTATGATTATAGACCAAAGCAGTAACTCTGAACTCTGAATAACATAGTGGTGTCTGTTGGGCCCGAGTCTGTCTTTGTTGTCAATGTGATATACAAATGTTGAAAGAAATGGATAATGAAATCTTTGGTATACTTCATTGGACATGTGATTGATGATATGTAATATGTGCGTTGAAATATTGATTATGAGCACTAGTGATGAATCATTAATGTTGAATTGTGAATAAAGAAATGTTATGATTGGTATGATGTATAATGTGTGTATTAGCATTGATTGTGAATTCAATTGATGAATTGTGGTTGATGACAATGATTGTCTTAATTGGAAATGTGACTTATGATTAGTATGATGTATAATGTGTGTATTGAGATGTTGATTGTGAATATTAGTGATGGGTTGGACTTGGTAGAAATGTTATGTTTATATGTGTATAAGATATGAGATTAGTTGAAAGATATGAAAGGTGCAAATGAATAGGGATAAACTTAATAAGAACTAAAAGTATATGGAATTGAGATATCTTTATATGTTAGTGTTTCCATGATATATGTTTGTATTTTATTTTTGTACTACTAAGCTTTCGAGCTTAGCGCGGATGTATTATCGCGCAGGTAGCTTGGTGGAAGACATGAAGTCTTTTGGTATGCCACGAGAAGAGTAAGATTTTGTCGAGACCAACTAGAGGGTAATGCATACATGTATCCACTTTAAGTATGTTATATTATATGTATAAATGAAGTTTTGATAAAGACAATAATTTGTAAGTGTTCTTTAAATTGACCTATTATGGTTTGAATTTTGTTACAGGTATTGAAAGGTAAAAAGAAAAGTGGCATCCTTATACTTTAAATACTTACTGTATGTATACTAGGTATATGTATAGTATTTATATGGAGTATTGGGGTGCTACAAGTTCGTTCTTGTTCTTATTTTCTTATGTGCATAACTAAGTGAGTGTGTATAATTACCTTTGGATTAGGTTTTGAAGAGTTTGAGTTGCCCTAATCCAAGTGTTGAAGGATTCTTGGAAGAGGAGTGGTTAGTTTGGTGTGAGTTGCTCTTGAGGTAAGTAGAAACCCTACATGATTGCATACATTTACATAACTTTGGGACTTAACACATTTGGTTGTAAATGTGTTAAGTAATCTATTGCATTGTTGATACATTTGATTAATGCTATGGTTTGCATAATGTGAAAGGTATAATGATCATTCAAAATATATGTACAATGCAATTGGTTGTGTATACCCTAATGATGAGATGTGAAGCCATTGTTGTTGGCTATAATGATGCAAATGAAATAATTGGGGCATGGTTGCCTAGATGACTATGAGAAAATGATAATGGAATTGATAATGAAAAAATGAAAGAATTGTGTGCCTAGTATTTTATTTAATTTTTAGAATTTTATTATTGGTGGCATGCCTAAAAGTAATAATCCCTTGAAGCTGGGTTGGGCTTGGTCCTTGAAGCCATGTTGGGTTGATGCTTAGCTTCCCTTGAAGCTTGGTTGGGCCTAGTCCTTGAGGCCTAGTTGGGATGTTACATATGAGATGTTTCTCATTGTGATAATGAATTGCCTACGGGCTTGATAAATGTGAATATTGAACTAGAACAGTAACTTTGGAAGTTGAATGACATATTAGTTTCTTTTGGGCCCATGCTTGTCTTTGCTTAAATGTGAATCATGAATGATGAAACAATTGAATAATATAATGAAATGTAATGTTATGAAATATGATATTCTTATGTGTTGTTTCTAATTCTTGAAAGTATGATATTGGCATTTCATTGAATCATATTGTTATTGTGGTTTGTACCACTAAGCGATAGGCTTAATGCGATTGTGGTTCATCGCGCAGGTGACAGGTTAGAACCGGAGAGTTTTGCTAGACCAAGTTGAGTCTAGATTTGTGAAGTGTGGATTATTGGACTTCAAGATTAGAGACGAACTGCCAAACATGTATAAACTTTATATTTTGTAAATATTGACTTTGATGTTTATATGTATATACCGCTACATTTTCCGCTGCTTAATAAATAAATGTTTTATCTACTATGTTTTATAATATATCTTAAATGTTTTAAGTTTTCTTATATTGATAATAGAAAGATTGATTTGCTTTAAAATAGATCGTGACATTCCTGTATTCGGTATACGTATATTACAGATGTGGGTGTACGTGATGTACATATATTGGGTATAGGGGTGTTACAACTGTTTTGGCATCAGAGCCTAGGTTTGAGATTTTTAACCTAGGTGAATTGAAATAAAAAGAAAATTTTGATTTTTAATTATGGTTTTTGAATAAGATACATGCTTTGGAACTGGTAGTTTCTGATCTTTGATGAGGCATATTCTGCTGTGTTTGCAGATATAGGTAGTGATGGAGAGTGTAGCTCTCCATAGAGGGTAGTGCTAAGAGTGTAGCTCCTGAAGAGGGTAGAGCTGGAGCTAGGGTTGAGAGAGCTGGAGAGGCACCTGCTCCTGTGCCAGAGAGACCAGCTGTTGATGAGATTCTGCTGGTTTGGTTATGGCATGTGGTAGAATTGTTGAGGCAAGCTCCAGTGTAGTAGCCGCCACCTCAACCACAGTCGCAAGTACCGGTGAGGTATTATGATAAATTGAGGAAGTTTGGGGCCGAAGATTTCTTTGGTACTACAGATCCTGCAGTAGCTGAGCAATGGTTGGATAGAGTGCAGAGGATATTTATTCAGTTGCAAGCTACTCCTGAAAAGAAATTTGATTATGCTAGATCACTGTTGCAGAGAGATGCGTATGATAGGTGGAAGATGGTTCCACATGCTATGGATGATCCACCAACCTTGTGTTATGGTGATTTTCTATAAGAGTTTGAGCAGAATTATACTCCAAGAGAGTATAAGGATGCTAAGAAGATGGAGTTTTTAAGTCTAAGACAGGATAACGGGATAGTGACAGAGTATGAGATTCAGTATATCCGGTTGAGTCATTATGCAGGTGGGATTATTTCAGATGAGATAGATCTATGCAGGAGATTTAAAGAGGGGTTGAGACCCTCTATTATGTGTATTGTTGCTGTTCTCGGTACCAAGATTTTTCTCAGTTGGTTGCAGCTGCTCGAAATGTTGAGAGAGCACAGATTATTACAACAGCTACTACTGAGGACGAGACTAGAGTTAGGAGACCCCAGTTTGAGGCAGGGTCTTCATCTATGAAGAGAGGCAGAGGAAGTTTTTTTTTTGAAGGTCAGTAGGAGTCAGAGGCAGCCTGGTAGGTCAGTTCAATATCAGAGGCAGAGACCGAAACCTACAGTTTCTATTGCTAGTGCTCTGACACCAGTGGTTCATAGATCTATTCATCCTACATGTGTTCATTGTGGTAGGGCACATGGGGGTGCTTTGTAACACCCCTATACCCGTATACGTACACAGCATGCTTATACGATCGTAATATACGTATACTGAATATAGATAATGCCACAGTTTACAAAAGACACATCATATCTCAAAAATAAATAAAACAAATACCAACCGTTTAAAAGAAATTCATGAAACATAACAGATAAAAACGTTTCTTAATACACAGCGGAAGTCAATACAAATGTTTATAAGTACAAATACATTAAAACCAAAAATTTACAAAACATGAAATATATACATGATTGGCAGCTTGACTCTCTGATCTTTAAGCTTTAACCAACAGATAAGAACCTTGCTCAACTAGGTCTAGAAGAATCCTCCGGCTCAACCCTATCACCTGCGCGATAAATCACAATCGTGCTAAGCCCACGGCTTAGTGGTACAAACCATAATGATAATATGCAATGTCAATATCAATGTCATACATTCAATAATACTAACATAAACACACATGGGCCCAACAAATATTTAATATGATATTCAAAGTTCATCATTATAGCCAACAACCATGGCTTCATATACGAAACCTTCCCCCAACCAGGTCGGTAGTCCAAGTTCGGTTGCCTACACATTGGGTCCGCATGGTTCCGCAGGAGGCAGATAGGCATGTATAAGACTATCAGTAACGAACCTTCCCCCAACCAGGTCGGTAGTCCAAGTTCGGTTGCCCACTCATTGGGTCCGCATGGTTCCACAGGAGGCAGATAGGTACGTAATACTGATTATATCGAACCTTCCCCCAACCAGGTCGGTAGTCCAAGCTCAGTTGCCCAACACAATGGGTCCGCATGGTTCCGTAGGAGGTAGATAGGTCCGTTCATTTACATCTTTAAACATTACTTTCTCAATTCATATTTCATATATCATCATTGATATGTATGCAAAGCCATTCACCATTTAAATGCTCATAATCAATTGCATTATCATATATTTCACATATTCATCATATCATCACATCTTTTACCATCATAACACATACATATATCATATGCATCATCCATGTTCACATTATGTCCCACATTGTACACAACATAACACTATTTATATGTGTAATATCCTCATTTATGCCCTAGAAGTTTTGCATATTGTTGTTGTTGTTATTGTTATATATTGGATTGAATATATGTGTTAAATTGTAAGAGAAAAGAAATTGAGAAGAGAAAGTATATGTATATGTATTTTGGGAAGAAATAGGGTTTAGAGACAAATTTATATGTTGTGTATATGTTAATATATATGACATATAAAGTGGTCAAAAGGCTTGGTCAATGCAAGAGAAGATATTTATTTGAGATTGGTAAATTACTTAATTGGGCACATATAAGACAAAAAGATAATTATGTGAATAAGGGCACTTTGGTAATTGCTTGGATAAAATCACATGGTGGATATTTAAAGAAGGTTTGATTTGTGTTTTCTTCATCATTTCTTCTTCTTCTTCTTGTTGATGGCCGGCCCTCCATAGCCAAAGAGAAAGAAAGAGACAAGTGATGGTTTTGATGATTTCAAGCTTAAATTGAAGAAAGATTAAGTGTTCAAGTGTTGATTTAAGAAGTTTTTAACTAAGGTAAGATCTTTTCTCTAATTTCTTCAATTATTTTGAAGTGGTATGATTAAGTTGCTTATGGTATGATTGTAAGTATTGATTTTGCTTGATAGATGAGAAGTTGGGTTGGTGTGGGTGATGGAAGAGTAAGATTGGTGTTTAGTGAAATTGTTTCTGTTTTAGGATTAGTAAAGGCTGTGACTTGTATGATTTTTAATTAATTTTAGAAAAATGTTCTTGAAGTGAATTTTTGATATGTTGTGCCTCTATGAGTCTAGAATGACTGAAAAATATGTTGATTCGATTTTGGAATGGTTATGAGTTTAGAAAAATTATTTTCATTAGACCTGTTCCAGCAGGTACCTTAACTGGGACAGCTATATTTCGGGATTTTTAATAAAATGTAGAAAAATCATATTCAATTGAATTTTGGATATGTTGTTGCTTAGTGAGTCTAGTATTTGAGAAAAATAATTTGGAACCACGTTGATTGAATTTGATTTATGGAATTCACAAAGTTCAGAACTGCTGCCAGGATGCAGGGCAATTGGGGCAGTCTGGTTAGGTGAACTATTTGACCAAGATTTTGTGTTCAGTTTGATCTGAAATTTTAAAGGGATGATTTTAAGATACAAAACTAAATTCTGTAAAAATTTTAGAATTTTTAGTCAAGTAGATTATTTTATACAATTTTTCAAAATAAGGATAAAATGGAGTTTAAAACCAGAATGTACTATTTATGGTTAGGGTTTTAATTCTTTGTTCTTCTTGCATTGCTTTGGTTCTCCAAAGGTAGGTTGGTCCTTAAACCTAACCCTAAACACTTTAAACACACTTGAATCAATGAATGTTATAATCAATTGTTCTTTGCCCTAATTGCATTGTTGAGATTGAACAATGTTATGTTGTGCATTGTGAATGGTAATGTGTTTCATGAGTAATGTGGAATGAAATGTTGATATTTATGAATGATGCTATGTGAGATATAATGTGATCATGGATGAGATATATATATATATATATATATATATACTTGAATAATGAGATGTTATATTATGAAATGAAATGTGAAGCCATTGTTATTGGCTAAGATGATGTAATTGAAAGAAAGAAGGCATGTTTGCCTAAATGTGATGAGAATTGAGAATGGAAATGAATTGTTTGTTTAATATGTTATTCAGTTTCAGAGTTCTGGATTTGGGTGGCATGCCTAAGAAATGATGAAAGGTAACAGTCTTGCCGGGTTGAGGACCTCCTCATAGGTGTTGAGTTGATGGTCCAAGAGACTGGGTCTGTTACACTATGAGATACATGATTTGTAACAGTCTTGCCGGGTTGAGGATCTCCTCATATGTGTTGAGTTGATGATCCAAGAGACTGGGTCTGTTACACTATCCATGGATAGAGATACATGTATATACATTGCCTACGGGCGTGATTATTGTGACTATGAACCAAAGCAGTAACTCTGAACTCTGAATATCGTATTAAATACTTGTTGGGCCCATAGGTGTCAAGGTTATATGAATGTCCTAAATAATGTTATGAGTTTAATGAAATGAGATGTTGGTTATGGAGTATGATTGATTAATGTTGAATGTGAAAAGATGTTGAAATGTGGTATGCTCATATGACTATGATTTGTGAAATGCATAATTGTGTGGTTAACTTTATATTTATGATGTTGATCTTATCAATAACATATGTGGCATTGCATTTCATTAAAGCATACCGTTAGCATGTTTTATCTTACTAAGCCGTTGGCTTAGCGCGATAGTGTTTAATCGCGCAGGTAGTAGAGTGGATAGAGTTGAACCCGAGAGTTCATCAAGACCTTGTGAGAGTAGACCTTGAAGAATCCATTTTGGGAGCTTAAAGATCATAGCAGACTTGCCAATCATGTATAAATTTTATGTGTTGTAAAACTTGAGTTTTGATGTATATGAATTTGTAAATATGTAAATATTTTATAACTTCCGCTGTGTAATATTTAAATATGGGGGTTGTCCCAAAACCTTTATTTTATGTTGTACTAGAAGTGTAAATCCTTTTTGCAGGTTGTAGTTGAGGTTACAAGGGGGATTTATTGGGAGTGTACTGAGAATGATTTTGTTTGCATTGGTTTGTGTAAAATGTTTTTAAAAATAAGAAAAAAAAAACGGTTTTGTCGACACTTGGGACTCAATTTTTAGGCGAAACTATGGCAAAAATTTTGTAAAAATCGGAACTAAAATTTGACTAAGTAAAATTGGTAGCAACATTAGGTTAGTGTGGCGCTTCTACTCAGCTTACATATGTAGGTTGGGAAGGGGTGTTACAATTGTTTTGGTATCAGAGCCTAGGTTTGAGATTCTCAACCTAGGTAAAATGTAATAAAAAGAATATTTTTACTTAAAAAGTGGTTTTGAATAACATATACATTTGAGATTGGCAGTCTCTGATCTTTAATAAGATATAATCTGCTGTGTTTGCAGTGTTAGGTTGTGATGGATTCTCACTCACGTCAGTCGATTGAGGGTAGTGCCGAGAGTATTGCTCCTGCTGAGGGAGCTAGGGTTGATAGTGTTGAGGAGGCACCTGTTTCAGTGTCGGGTAGACCAGCTGGGGAGGAGGTTCCGCCAGCCTGGTTTAGGCCTATGATGGAAGCTATGAGACAAGCACCTGTGCAACCACAGCCACCGCCACCACCCCCTCAGCCTTCAGTACCAGTAAGGCACTATGATAAGCTAAGGAAATATGGAGCAGAGGATTTCTTTGGTACAGTTGATCTGGCTGTAGCAGAACAGTGGCTTGATAGAGTTCAGAGGGTATTTGTGCAGTTGCAAGCCACTTCAGAGGAGAAGTTTGATTATGCAAGATCTTTGCTATAGAAGGATGCCTACGACTGGTGGAAGACAGTGCCCCATTCTATGGATGATCCTCCAACACTGTCTTACACTGATTTTCTGAGGGAATTTGAGTTGAAGTATACTCCTAGGGAGTATAAAGATGGGAAGAAAAGAGAGTTTCTAGATTTGAAGCAAGATCATCGGACCGTAACTGAATATGAAGTTTAGTTTATTCGACTGAGTCAGTATGCTGGGGGTATCATTGCTGATGAGATTGATAGATGTCGGCGATTTGAGGAGGGATTGAGACCCTCGATCATGTGCTTAGTGGCTGGATCCAGATATCAGGATTTCTCACAGCTTGTGGCAGCAGCTCGAAGTGTAGAGCGAGCTCAAGTTATTGCAGCTGTTTCAGAGGAGGAGGTTAGGGTTAGAAGGCCCCAGTTAGAGGCAGGGTCTTCTTCTGCGAAGAGGGGTAGAGGAAGTTTTGTTCCTCGGAGTAGTAGGAGCCAGAGACAAGCGGGTAGGTCAGTGCAGTTCCAGAGGCAGAGATTTAGACCTGCAGCTTCAGTAGCGAGTGCTCCTACTCCTGGAATTCAGAGATCCACCTTACCTGTGTGTGACCAGTGTGGTGGAAGACATGGGGGCGTTTGTTGGAGGTACAGTAGATCAGCTGTATGCTTCAAGTGTGGATCACCTGACCACTTTGTGAGAGACTGTCCTGAGAGGCAGGAGCTGATGCTAGTGGATTCTGCTGCTTCTCGAGCTAGTGTGAGGGGAGGCAGAGGAGGCAGAGGTGCCAGTCGGGGAGGTAGATCAGGATTCAGTTCTAGAGGAGGTGCTACATCCAGGGAGGGTAGATCAGAGGAGGTTGGATCTTCCCAGAGGATGTATGTTATGCAGAGGCAGCCAGATACATCGGCAGTCATAGCTGGTACTTTTTCTTTATTTAATACTCCAGTACTTTCTTTAATTGATCCGGGTTCCACGCATTCATATGTTAGTGTATCTGTTTTGCATGTCTCTGATTTGCATGCTGAGTCCCTAGGATTTGATGTGTTGGTGACAAATCCGTTAGGGCATAGTGTGGTTGTGAGTAAGGTGCATAGAGATAGTGCAGTAGTGGTGCAGGGTGAGGAGTTCTTAGGGGATTTGATTGAGATGCCATTTAAGGAATATGATGTGATCTTAGGTATGGATTGGCTATCTCGACATGGAGCGGTGGTAGATTGTAAGAAGAAAATTGTTTCTTTGAAAACTGTTGATGGTAGAGAGGTGATAGTATCTAATGAGCAGGAACAGCTAGCCTCCTTATTTGTTTCAGCTGTTGCAGCCAGGAGGTTGATTAGAAAGGGATGTGAAGCCTATCTTGCTCATGTGGTAGATACTAGAGTAAGAAGTTCTCCCATTGATAGCATTGCCACAGTTGCAGAGTTCCCAGATGTGTTTCCAGAGGAGTTGCCAGGATTGCCTCCTGAGAGAGAGGTGGAGTTCGGTATTGAATTGTTGCCTGGTACCACTCCTATCTCTATTACTCCTTATAGAATGGCACCAGCAGAATTGAGGGAGTTGAAAGTGCAATTACAGGAGTTGTTGGACAAAGGATTTATTCGCCCCAGTGTTTCTCCTTGGGGAGCTCCTGTTCTATTTGTGAAAAAGAAAGATGGTACTATGAGGTTGTGTATCGATTATAGGCAATTGAATAAAGTGACTATTAAAAATAAATATCCTTTGCCTAGAATCGATGATCTCTTTGATCAGTTGAAGGGAGCGTCAGTGTTCTCCAAAATTGATTTGAGATCTGGGTATCATCAGTTGAGAGTCAAAGCTGAAGATGTTCCTAAGACCGCTTTTCGGACCAGGTATGGGCATTATGAAATTTTAGTTATGCCTTTTGGTCTGACGAATGCACCTGCAGCTTTCATGGATTGATGAATAGGGTGTTTAGGCCCTATTTGGATCAGTTTGTAGTGGTCTTCATTGATGATATACTGGTGTATTCGCGGAATGAGGAGGAACATGATATGCATCTGCGGATTGTGTTGCAGATTTTGAGAGAGAGGCAGTTGTTTGCTAAATTGTCGAAGTGTGAGTTCTGGTTGGATCAGGTAGCTTTTCTCGGACATGTTGTTTCAGCAGAAGGCATTAAAGTTGATCCGAGCAAAGTTGAAGCTGTATTGAATTGGAATCCACCTAAATCAGTGACAGAGGTTAGAAGTTTTCTGGGTTTGGCAGGCTATTACCGGCGGTTTGTGAAAGGATTTTCTTTGATAGCTACTCCACTCACCAGATTGCTTCGTAAGGGAGTGAGATTTGTGTGGACGGATCAGTGTCAGGCTAGCTTTGAGCAGTTGAGAGAAATGTTGACTCAAGCGCCTGTTCTAACTTTACCTGTTGAAGGCAAACCATATGTGATCTACAGTGATGCTTCACATAGAGGTTTGGGGTGTGTATTGATGCAAGAAGGTAAAGTTATAGCTTATGCATCTCGACAGTTGAAACCGCATGAGCTTAACTATCCGATCCATGATTTGGAATTGGCTGCCATTGTTTTTGCATTGAAGATTTGGCGCCATTATCTGTTTGGGGAGAAATGTTTCATCTACACTGATCACAAGAGTTTGAAGTATTTGGGTGTCCAGAAAGAACTCAATCTTCGTCAGAGGAGATGGTTAGAATTGATTAAAGACTACGATTGCTTGATTGACTATCATCCAGGTAAAGCAAATGTTGTTGCTGATGCCTTGAGTCGGAAGTCTTTAGCTGGTTTAACAGTTTACTCGCTCTCGTTGCTTGTTGAGTTGAGAGCATTGCATGCCAGTTTTGTACCTTGTGTTGATGGTGCATTATTGGCACAGTTGCAATTGAAGCCGATTTTGTTGGATCAGATCAAAGAGGCTCAATTGGCTGATAAGAAAATTCAGAAGATTATTTCAGATTGTCAGAATGGGAAGACTAGAGATTTTGTTGTGAAAGATGATGGGAGTCTCTGGTTTAAGAACCGATTGTGTGTACCCGATAATGCTGATTTGAGAAGAGTCATTTTAGAAGAAGCTCATCAGTCAATGTTTGCTATACATCCGGGTAATACGAAGATGTATCATGATTTGAGACAGCATTATTGGTGGATTGGTTTGAAGAGAGACATTGCAGATTTTGTGTCGAAATGTCTCACTTGTCAGAAGGTTAAAGCAGAGCATCAAGTTCCAACCGGGTTGCTTCAACCATTGTCAGTGCCAGAATGGAAGTGGGAAAGAGTGACAATGGATTTTGTGTCTGGTTTGCCATTGACACAAAAGAAGCATGATGCCATATGGGTGATTGTGGATAGATTGACTAAAACAGCTCATTTCCTTCCGGTTCGAATGGATTACTCTTTGGAGAGATTGGCTGAGCTGTATATCCATGAGATTGTGAAACTGCATGGTGTTCCAACTTCTTTAGTGTCTGATCGAGATCCCAGGTTTACTTCCAGATTTTGGAAGAGTTTGCATAGTGCTTTAGGTTCTCGACTGCACTTCAGCACTGCTTTTCATCCACAGACGGATGGACAGTCAGAGAGGGTGATACAGATTATTGAGGAACAAGAAAGTGCCATTGGTGAAGATTCTTTGGAAGAATCATGGAAAAGAAGAAGCAACTTGGGAAAGTGAACAATCCATGCGAGAACAGTATCCGCAGTTGTTTCAGAGTTGATATCAGGTAATTTCGAGGACGAAATTTTCTTTTTAGAGGGGGAGAATTGTAATATCCTCATTTATGCCCTAGAAGTTTTGCATATTGTTGTTGTTGTTATTGTTATATATTGGATTGAATATATGTGTTAAATTGTAAGAGAAAAGAAATTGAGAAGAGAAAGTATATGTATATGTATTTTGGGAAGAAATAGGGTTTAGAGACAAATTTATATGTTGTGTATATGTTAATATATATGACATATAAAGTGGTCAAAAGGCTTGGTCAATGCAAGAGAAGATATTTATTTGAGATTGGTAAATTACTTAATTGGGCACATATAAGACAAAAAGATAATTATGTGAATAAGGGCACTTTGGTAATTGCTTGGATAAAATCACATGGTGGATATTTAAAGAAGGTTTGATTTGTGTTTTCTTCATCATTTCTTCTTCTTCTTCTTGTTGATGGCCGGCCCTCCATAGCCAAAGAGAAAGAAAGAGACAAGTGATGGTTTTGATGATTTCAAGCTTAAATTGAAGAAAGATTAAGTGTTCAAGTGTTGATTTAAGAAGTTTTTAACTAAGGTAAGATCTTTTCTCTAATTTCTTCAATTATTTTGAAGTGGTATGATTAAGTTGCTTATGGTATGATTGTAAGTATTGATTTTGCTTGATAGATGAGAAGTTGGGTTGGTGTGGGTGATGGAAGAGTAAGATTGGTGTTTAGTGAAATTGTTTCTGTTTTAGGATTAGTAAAGGCTGTGACTTGTATGATTTTTAATTAATTTTAGAAAAATGTTCTTGAAGTGAATTTTTGATATGTTGTGCCTCTATGAGTCTAGAATGACTGAAAAATATGTTGATTCGATTTTGGAATGGTTATGAGTTTAGAAAAATTATTTTCATTAGACCTGTTCCAGCAGGTACCTTAACTGGGACAGCTATATTTCGGGATTTTTAATAAAATGTAGAAAAATCATATTCAATTGAATTTTGGATATGTTGTTGCTTAGTGAGTCTAGTATTTGAGAAAAATAATTTGGAACCACGTTGATTGAATTTGATTTATGGAATTCACAAAGTTCAGAACTGCTGCCAGGATGCAGGGCAATTGGGGCAGTCTGGTTAGGTGAACTATTTGACCAAGATTTTGTGTTCAGTTTGATCTGAAATTTTAAAGGGATGATTTTAAGATACAAAACTAAATTCTGTAAAAATTTTAGAATTTTTAGTCAAGTAGATTATTTTATACAATTTTTCAAAATAAGGATAAAATGGAGTTTAAAACCAGAATGTACTATTTATGGTTAGGGTTTTAATTCTTTGTTCTTCTTGCATTGCTTTGGTTCTCCAAAGGTAGGTTGGTCCTTAAACCTAACCCTAAACACTTTAAACACACTTGAATCAATGAATGTTATAATCAATTGTTCTTTGCCCTAATTGCATTGTTGAGATTGAACAATGTTATGTTGTGCATTGTGAATGGTAATGTGTTTCATGAGTAATGTGGAATGAAATGTTGATATTTATGAATGATGCTATGTGAGATATAATGTGATCATGGATGAGATATATATATATATATATATATACTTGAATAATGAGATGTTATATTATGAAATGAAATGTGAAGCCATTGTTATTGGCTAAGATGATGTAATTGAAAGAAAGAAGGCATGTTTGCCTAAATGTGATGAGAATTGAGAATGGAAATGAATTGTTTGTTTAATATGTTATTCAGTTTCAGAGTTCTGGATTTGGGTGGCATGCCTAAGAAATGATGAAAGGTAACAGTCTTGCCGGGTTGAGGACCTCCTCATAGGTGTTGAGTTGATGGTCCAAGAGACTGGGTCTGTTACACTATGAGATACATGATTTGTAACAGTCTTGCCGGGTTGAGGATCTCCTCATATGTGTTGAGTTGATGATCCAAGAGACTGGGTCTGTTACACTATCCATGGATAGAGATACATGTATATACATTGCCTACGGGCGTGATTATTGTGACTATGAACCAAAGCAGTAACTCTGAACTCTGAATATCGTATTAAATACTTGTTGGGCCCATAGGTGTCAAGGTTATATGAATGTCCTAAATAATGTTATGAGTTTAATGAAATGAGATGTTGGTTATGGAGTATGATTGATTAATGTTGAATGTGAAAAGATGTTGAAATGTGGTATGCTCATATGACTATGATTTGTGAAATGCATAATTGTGTGGTTAACTTTATATTTATGATGTTGATCTTATCAATAACATATGTGGCATTGCATTTCATTAAAGCATACCGTTAGCATGTTTTATCTTACTAAGCCGTTGGCTTAGCGCGATAGTGTTTAATCGCGCAGGTAGTAGAGTGGATAGAGTTGAACCCGAGAGTTCATCAAGACCTTGTGAGAGTAGACCTTGAAGAATCCATTTTGGGAGCTTAAAGATCATAGCAGACTTGCCAATCATGTATAAATTTTATGTGTTGTAAAACTTGAGTTTTGATGTATATGAATTTGTAAATATGTAAATATTTTATAACTTCCGCTGTGTAATATTTAAATATGGGGGTTGTCCCAAAACCTTTATTTTATGTTGTACTAGAAGTGTAAATCCTTTTTGCAGGTTGTAGTTGAGGTTACAAGGGGGATTTATTGGGAGTGTACTGAGAATGATTTTGTTTGCATTGGTTTGTGTAAAATGTTTTTAAAAATAAGAAAAAAAAAACGGTTTTGTCGACACTTGGGACTCAATTTTTAGGCGAAACTATGGCAAAAATTTTGTAAAAATCGGAACTAAAATTTGACTAAGTAAAATTGGTAGCAACATTAGGTTAGTGTGGCGCTTCTACTCAGCTTACATATGTAGGTTGGGAAGGGGTGTTACAATATGCATCATTAATATCATCAAATGTATGTTCAATCTCAACATCATATGAATGAATGCAACAATGCAAGGTTTGTACTTACCTCAAAACAACTCACACCACTCTATTGACTTCCTCTTCCAAAAATCTTTCACTTCTTAAATTATGGCAAATCACCTTCTTCACAACCTATTCCAAAAGGATGTTGAGACCCACATGAGATCATAAGGTTAAGAATCAACTAGGGCAAACTCTAAACTTGACACGCTCACCCACACGGGCGTGTCCCTGACCGTGCCCAAACTCCTCAACACAGAAACATTGACACGCTCAGAACCACGGGTGTGTCACTGGGCGTGTAATACATTCTGTCTCACAGGAATATTGACACGTCCAAAATCATGAGCGTGCTCATGGTCGTGTCAATTCCCAAAAGTCACAGTAGCTATGACATGCTCAATAACACGGGCGTGTTACTAACCGTGTCAATCATACTGCAACACAGAACCATCGACACGTCCACAACCCTGGCCGTGCTCATGGGCGTGTCAGGCCGAAAACCCAGATTCTGGCCACAACAACACCATAACCAACAAATCACTTCTATCCACCAACATCCACTTCAAACAACTTCACTATACATACCCAAAAACCAACTCAAACTTGCAACCACACCAAAAACAAGCCAACACACACATCAAACACAAATCACAAACATCATCAAAAACTCTAAACACAACCACAACTCAATCTATACCAACCAACTTACTCTTTCTTCAATCAAACCGCAAAACCAGAAATCAGTTTACCCAAACACTCTTAAACACATCTTAATCAAACATATTCACATACCATCCACAAACTCAACTCATAAACTCAAAGAATCAAAGAAGAAAGTGAAGAACTTACCAAGGATGAAGAAGCTCTTAACTTTCCAACTTGAACACTTGAATCTTCTTTCAATCTTGAATTTGAATGTTCAAATCTCTCACTTGCTCTCTTGTTCCTTTGATAGCCAACCAAAAGAAAGAAAAGGAAAGAGAAGAATGAGAGCCACGGCAAAAAGGAAGAAAGAAAGAAGAAAAGAGGGAAAGCAAAAGTCAAATCTCAACCACTTTCCTCAAAATCCTCTCCTCCAAGCTTTTATATTAAAATAATCCAAATATCTCATTCCACTCACTTAATCTTCATTTTCTTTAATTAACTTAATTAATTAAAATAATTAATTAATCATCTTGACTTCCACCAACTTGACTTGTATATGTTGTATATATTGCTATATATACAACATATACACTCTCTCTTCTTTTCCCTTTTTCTTTCCAATACACATATACATTAAATCCAACTATAAAAATAATTATACCCAAATCTTCTAGGGCACATTTTTGGATATTACAATTCTCCCCCTCTAAAAAGAAATTTCGTCCTCGAAATTACCTGATATCAAGTTTGAAACAACTGAGGATATTGATCTTGCATCACTTGCTCATTCTCCCAAGTTGACTCTTCTCTACCATGATTCTTCCAAAGAATCTTCACAATTGGCACTTTCTTATGTCTCAACTCTTTCATTCCATATGCCAAAATAGCAACTGGTTCTTCTTCAAAAGTCAGATCTGAACTCACCTCAATAGATTCAACAGACAAGACATGGGATGGATCTGATCTGTACCTCCGCAACATAGAAACATGGAAGACATTATGGATTCTATCCAACTCAGGCGGCAAAGCAAGTCGATAAGCAACTGGCCCAATTCTTTCCAATATCTCGTAAGGTCCAATGAAACGAGGACTCAGTTTCCCTTTTCGACCAAATCTCAATATCTTTTTCCAAGGAGACACTTTCAAAAATACTTTATCTCCCACATTATACTCAATGTCTCTCCTCTTTAAATCTGAATAAGATTTCTGCCGATCTGAAGCTGCTTTTAACCTATCCCGGATCATCTTTACTTTCTCTTCTGTTTCTTTAACCAAATCAGGACCAATTAACTTACCTTCTCCAGTTTCGTTCCAACATAGAGGCGTCCTACACCGTCTACCATACAATGCCTCAAATGGTGCCATACCAATGCTGGACTGATGACTGTTATTGTAGGCAAATTCCGCAAGTGGCAACAATCTGTCCCAACTTCCAGAGAAATCAATGACACAGCTTCTCAACATATCCTCGACAATCTGTATCACTCTCTCTGACTGTCCATCTGTCTGCGGATGAAAAGCAGTGCTAAAGTGTAACCGAGAACCCAAAGCACCATGCAAACTCTTCCAAAATCTTGAAGTAAACTTGGGATCTCGATCAGACACTAAAGAAATCGGGACTCCATGCAACTTCACAATCTCGTGGATATACAGCTCAGCCAACTTCTCAAGAGAATAATCCATCCGAACTGGAAGAAAATGAGCTGTCTTAGTCAACCTGTCAACAATCACCCAAATAGCATCATGCTTCCTTTGTGTCAAAGGTAAACCAGACACAAAATCCATTGTTACTCTTTCCCATTTCCATTCAGGCACTGATAATGGTTGAAGTAACCCTGTTGGAACTTGATGTTCAGCTTTAACTCTCTGACAGGTGAGACATTTGGACACAAATCCTGCTATGTCTCTTTTCATACCTGACCACCAGTAATGCTGTCTCAAATCATGATACATCTTCGTATTGCCCGGATGCATAGCAAATACTGACTGATGTGCTTCCTCCAAAATAATTCTTCTCAATTTAGCATCATCAGGTACACACAATCTGTTCTTAAACAAAAGACTCCCATCACTTTTTACCAGAAAATCTCGGCTCTCTCTATTTTGGCAATCTGAAATAATTTTCTGGACTTTCTCATCAACCAACTGGGCCTCTTTAATCTGATCCAACAATACCGGCCTCAACTGCAATTGTGCCAACAACGCACCATCATCACAAGATACAAAGCTAGCATGAAATGCTCTCAACTCAACAAGCAACGAGAGCGAATAAGCAGTCAAACCTGCTAAAGACTTCTGACTCAAGGCATCAGCAACAACATTTGCCTTACCGGGATGATAATCAATCAAACAATCGTAGTCTTTAATCAATTCCAACCATCGTCTCTGCCGAAGATTAAGCTCTCTCTGAACTCCCAAATATTTCAAACTTTTATGATCAGTATAGATAAAACACTTTTCTCCATACAAATAGTGTCGCCAAATCTTTAAAGCAAACACTATGGCTGCCAACTCCAAATCATGGGTCGGATAGTTAAGCTCATGCGGCTTCAACTGTCGAGAAGCATAAGCTATCACTTTACCTTCTTGCATCAAGACACAACCTAAACCACTATGTGAAGCATCACTATAAATCACATATGGTTTATCTTCCACAGGTAAAGTGAGAACAGGTGCTTGAGTCAACATTTCTTTCAACTGTTCAAAGCTAGCCTGACACTGATCCGTCCACATAAATCTAACTCCCTTTTGAAGTAATCTGGTAAGTGGAGTAGCTATCAAAGAAAATCCCTTCACAAAGCGTCGATAATAGCCTGCCAAACCCAGAAAACTTCTAACTTCTGTCACAGACTTTGGTGGACTCCAATTCATAACAGCTTCAACTTTACTCGGATCAACTCTAATGCCATCTGATGAAACTATATGACCAAGAAAAGTCACATGATCAAGCCAAAACTCACACTTCGACAGCTTAGCATACAATTGCTCCTCTCTCAAAATCTGAAGCACAATCCGCAGATGCTTGTCATGCTCCTCTTCATTACACGAATACACCAAAATATCATCGATAAAAACCACTACAAACTGATCCAGATAGGGCCTAAACACCCTATTCATCAAATCCATGAAAGCTGCAGGTGCATTCATCAACCCAAAAGGCATCACTAGAAACTCATAATGCCCATACCTTGTGCGAAAAGCTGTCTTAGGAACATCTTCAGCCCTGACCCTCAACTGATGGTACCCTGATCTCAAATCAATCTTAGAAAACAGTACTGCTCCCTTTAATTGATCAAAGAGATCATCAATTCTAGGCAAAGGATATTTATTCTTGATAGTCACCTTGTTCAATTGCCTATAATCAATACACAATCTCATAGTACCATCCTTCTTTTTCACAAACAAAACAGGAGCTCCCCACGGTGAAACACTAGGGCGAACAAACCCTTTATCTAGCAACTCCTGTAACTGCACCTTCAACTCTCTCAATTCAACAGGTGCCATTCTATAAGGAGTAATAGAGATAGGAGTGGTACCAGGCAACAATTCAATACCAAACTCCACCTCTCTCTCAGGAGGCAACCCTGGCAACTCCACTGGAAACACATCTGAAAAATCTGCAACTGTGGGTATACTATCAAGTTGAGAACCTACTACTCTAGTATCTACAACATGAGCAAGATAAGCATCACACCCTTTTCTAATCAACCTCCTAGCTGAAACCCCCTGAAATAAACAAGGATGCAAGCTGTCTCTGCTCAACAGACACCATCACAATTTTTCCATCATTAGTTCTCAAAGTAACAGATTTCTTTTGACAGTCTACCACAGCTCCATGTTTAGACAACCAGTCCATGCCTAAAATCAAATCATATTCTTTAAAAGGCATTACAATCAGATCACCAGGAAACTCCTCACCTTGTACCACAACTGCACTATCTCGGTGCACCTTGCTAACAACCACACTATGTCCTAAAGGATTTGTCACTAAGACATCAAATCCTAAGGATTCTGAATGCAATTCAGACATATACAATATAGATGCACTAATGTATGAATGAGTAGATCTTGGATCAATCAAAGCAAGAACTGAAATGCCAAATAAAGAGAAAGTACCAGCAATGACTGCTGAAGCATCTGGTTGTCTTTGCATCACATATACTCGTTGAGAAGGCCCAGCCTCATCTGGCCTAGTATCCCTGGATGAAGAACCTCCTCTCTGAACATACCCAGATCTACCTCCTCTCTGAACATACCCAGATCTACCTCCTCTGCTGAAACTTCTGCCCCCTCGACCTCCCCTCGCACTAGGTCGAGAAGCTGCAGAATCTACCGACCTCTGCTCCTGCATCTCCGGACACTCTCTAATAAAATGATCAGGAGATCCACATCTGAAGCATACAGCTGGTCCACTATTCTTCCAACAGGCACCTCTATGATACCCCCCACACTGAGCACACAAAGGTGGAGTGGATCTCTGGACTACTGAAGTCGGAGCACTCGCCACTGAAACTGTAGGTCTCGATCTATGCCTCTGCAACTGTACTGACCTACCAGCTGGCCTCTGATTCCTACTAATCCTGGGAACAAAGCTTCCCCTGCCTCTCTTTACCGATGAAGACCCTGCCTCAAACTGGGGTCTCCTAACCCTGGTCTCTTCCTCTATAGCAGCTGCTGCAATACCCTGAGCTCTCTCTACACTCCTAGCTGCTGCCACAAGCTGGGAAAAATCATGATACCTAGATCCATTCACATGACACATAAGAGAGGGCCTCAATCCCTCCTCAAATCTTCTGCATCTATCAATCTCATCAGAGATAATACCCCCAGCATAATGGCTCAACCGGGTGAACTCAACTTCATATTCGGTCACAGTCCGATGATCTTGCCTCAAAGTCAGAAATTCCATCTTCTTCACATCTTTGTACTCCCTCAGAGTATACTTCAATTAAAACTCTCTTAGAAAATCAGCATAGGACAAGGTAGGTGGATCATCCATAGCATGAGGCACTGTCTTCCACCAGTCATATGCATCCTTCTGCAACAATGATCTTGCATAGTCAAATTTTTCTTCTGGAGTGGCTTGTAACTGAACGAATATTCTCTGTACTTTATCTAGCCACTGCTCAGCTACAGCTGGATCAATAGTACCCAGAAAAAGCTTCTGCTCCATACTTCCTTAATTTATCGTAATGTCTCACTGATACCAATGGCTGTGGGGGTGGTGGCGGTGGTTGCGCTGGTGCTTGTCTCATCAATTCTACCATATGCCTAAGCCAAACTGGTGGAACATCATCACCAGCTGGTCTCCCTGACACAGAAGCAGGTGCCTCACCAATTCCAGCACTATCCACTCTAGCTCCCTCTCTAACCTCATCTGGAGCTACACTCTCCGCACTACCCTCAACTGAATGACGTAAGTGAGAATCCATCACAACCTATGTCTGTAAACACAGCAGAATACACCTTATTAAAGATCAGAGACTGCCAATACCAAACATGTATTTTATTTCAAAAATCATTTTTAGACTCAAAATATTCTTTTTCTTACTATTGACCTAGGTTGAGAATCTCAAACCTAGGCTCTGATACCAAAATAATTGTAACACCCCTATACCTGTATACGTACACAGCATGCTTATACAATCGTAATATACGTATACTGAATATAGATAATGCCACAGTTTACAAAAGACACATCATATCTCAAAAATAAATAAAACAAATACCAACCGTTTAAAAGAAATTCATGAAACATAACAGATAAAAACGTTTCTTAATACACAACGGAAGTCAATACAAATGTTTATAAGTACAAATACATTAAAACCAAAAATTTACAAAACATGAAATATATACATGATTGGCAGCTTGACTCTCTGATCTTTAAGCTTTAACCAACAGATAAGAACCTCGTTCAACTAGGTCTAGAAGAATCCTCCGGCTCAACCCTATCACCTGCGCGATAAATCACAATCGCGCTAAGCCCACGGCTTAGTGGTACAAACCATAATGATAATATGCAATGTCAATATCAATGTCATACATTCAATAATACTAACATAAACACACATGGGCCCAACAAATATTTAATATGATATTCAAAGTTCATCATTATAGCCAACAACCATGGCTTCATATACGAAACCTTCCCCCAACCAGGTCGGTAGTCCAAGTTCGGTTGCCCACACATTGGGTCCGCATGGTTCCACAGGAGGCAGATAGGCACGTATAAGACTATCAGTAACGAACCTTCCCCCAACCAGGTCGGTAGTCCAAGTTCGGTTGCCCACTCATTGGGTCCGCATGGTTCCGCAGGAGGCAGATAGGTACGTAATACTGATTATATCAAACCTTCCCCCAACCAGGTCGGTAGTCCAAGCTCGGTTGCCCAACACAATGGGTCCGCATGGTTCCGCAGGAGGCAGATAGGTCCGTTCATTTACATCTTTAAACATTACTTTCCCAATTCATATTTCATATATCATCATTGATATGTATGCAAAGCCATTCACCATTTAAATGCTCATAATCAATTGCATTATCATATATTTCACATATTCATCATATCATCACATCTTTTACCATCATAACACATACATATATCATATGCATCATCCATGTTCACATTATGTCCCACATTGTACACAACATAACACTATTTATATGCATCATTAATATCATCAAATGTATGTTCAATCTCAACATCATATGAATGAATGCAACAATGCAAGGTTTGTACTTACCTCAAAACAACTCACACCACTCTATTGACTTCCTCTTCCAAAAATCCTTCACTTCTTAAATTATGGCAAATCACCTTCTTCACAACCTATTCCAAAAGGATGTTGAGACCCACATGAGATCATAAGGTTAAGAATCAACTAGGGCAAACTCTAAACTTGACACGCTCACCCACACGGGCGTGTCCCTGACCGTGCCCTAACTCCTCAACACAGAAACATTGACACGCTCAGAACCACGGGCGTGTCACTGGGCGTGTAATACATTCTGTCTCACAGGAATATTGACACGTCCAAAATCATGAGCGTGCTCATGGCCATGTCAATTCCCAAAAGTCACAGTACCTATGACACACTCAATAACACGGGCGTGTTACTAACCGTGTCAATCATACTGCCACACAGAACCATCGACACGTCCACAACCCTGGCCGTGCTCATGGGCGTGTCAGGCCGAAAACCCAGATTCCGGCCACAACAACACCATAACCAACAAATCACTTCTATCCACCAACATCCACTTCAAACAACTTCACTACACATACCCAAAAACCATCTCAAACTTGCAACCATACCAAAAAAAGCCAACACACACATCAAACACAAATCACAAACATCATCAAAAACTCTAAACACAACCACAACTCAATCTATACCAACCAACTTACTCTTTCTTCAATCCAACCCCAAAACCAGAAATCAGTTTACCCAAACACTCTTAAACACATCTTAATCAAACATATTCACATACCATCCACAAACTCAACTCATAAACTCAAAGAATCAAAGAAGAAAGTGAAGAACTTACCAAGGATGAAGAAGTTCTTAACTTTCCAACTTGAACACTTGAATCTTCTTTCAATCTTGAATTTGAATGTTCAAATCTCTCACTTGCTCTCTTGTTCCTTTGATAGCCGGCCAAAAGAAAGAAAAGGAAAGAGAAGAATGAGAGCCACGGCAAAAAGGAAGAAAGAAAGAAGAAAAGAGGGAAAGCAAAAGTCAAATCTCAACCACTTTCCTCAAAATCCTCTCCTCCAAGCTTTTATATTAAAATAATCCAAATATCTCATTCCACTCACTTAATCTTCATTTTCTTTAATTAACTTAATTAATTAAAATAATTAATTAATCATCTTGACTTCCACCAACTTGACTTGTATATGTTGTATATATTGCTATATATACAACATATACACTCTCTCTTCTTTTCCCTTTTTCTTTCCAATACACATATACATTAAATCCAACTATAAAAATAATTATACCCAAAACTTATAGGGCACTTTTTGGGATATTACATGCTTGCTGGAAGATGGGTGGACCAGGAGTATGTTTTAGGTGTGGGTCATCGAATCATTTCATCAGAGATTGTCCTGAGCTACAGGAGGACAGACAAGCAGATTCTTTAGCTTCTCGACCTAGTGTCAGCAGAGGAGGTCGAGGGGGCAGAGGTGTTAGTAGAGGTGGTCGACCCGGATTAGTCAGAGAGGAGGCTCTACATCTGGAGGCAGTAGGCCAGATCAGGCTGGACCATCTCAGCTAGTATATGTGATGCAGAGGCAGCTGGATGCTTGAGCAGTCAATGCAGGTACATTTTCTTTATTTTATATTTCAGTTCTTGCTCTAATTGATCCAGGATCTACTTATTCATACATAAGTGCATCTATTTTGCCTGTGTTTGAATTGCATTCAGAGTCCTTAGAATTTGATGTGTTGGTGACATATCCTTTAGGGCATAGTGTGGTAGTTAGCAAAGTGCACCGAGATAGTTCAGTTGTTGAGCAAAATGAGGAGTTCTTGGGTGATTTGATTGAAATGCCTTTTAAGGAGTATGATCTGATCTTAGGCATGGATTGGTTGTCTAGGCATGGAGCTGTGGCTGACTATCAGAATAAATGTGTGTTACTTTGAGAACCGGTGACGATAGAAGTGTGATGGTATCTAGTGAGCAGAGACAACTTACATCAATGTTTGTTTCAGCTGTTGCAGCTAGGAAGTTGATTCGAAAAGGATGTGATGCTTATCTTGCTCATGTTGTAGATACCAGAGTAATGGGTTCTCAACTTGATAGTTGTTTTATTAGTTTTTGTTATAGTTTTGTGTCTTGTTTATTATGTTAATTATTGTTTTATTTAGGTATTTCGTTAGTTTTTATCGGTTTGTCTAGTGTTTTCTTTAATTGTATAGTTTTAGTTTATTTTTAGTTTTATGTCTTTTTTGATCTTGTTTTTAGTTTGTGTTTATGTTTTATCGGTTATTGTTTATTTACTTCGTGTTTTAAGTTTGTTTTGAGTTTTGTGTTAGGTTAAACAGGCAAGGAAATGAATTGAAGATGAAATGGGCAGTAGCTGACACAGGCAGAGGACACGGCCAAGTCACTGGCCGTGTCCCATACCAAGATTAAATTGAAGACCAAGTCCCAGTAGCAGACACATGCAAGGGACACGGCCAAGTCACCTGGCCGTGTCCCTCCAAAGAAGCCCAACACGGCCAAGTCACCTTGACTTGGCCGTGTCTCACTTGATTCCAAAGGCAAAGACGAAGCAAATTTCACAGAGGCAGACACAGGCAAGGGACACGGCCAAGTCATGTGGCCGTGTCCCTCAAACATGGTGCAACACGGCCAAGTCAAGCTCCACTTGGCCGTGTCACTCAACAAGAAGAAAAGAAGATCAAAGGGCAGGCAGTAGCGAACACTAGCAAGGGACACGGCCGTGTCACCTGGCCGTGTCCCTCCAAAAGACACTCACACAGCCAAGTCACTTCTGACTTGGCCGTGTCCCTCATGTTCCAAGCCCGCATCGGATTTTTAACGCGTACGATTCATATAAAAGGAAAAGAAAGTTAGGGTTTGGGGGTGGACGATTTTAGAGAGCAAAATTCAGCAGTCTGAGAGAGATCTGAGGGTTTAAACATTTGTTTTCTTGGATTTTGACTTTACTTTGGATTAAACTAGTTTAGATTAGATTGTTCATGCCATTGTTTCATCCTTCTTGCAAGATTCGATCAAGAGATTCATCAAAAACTTCAAGGAGTTTGTAACTTGGTTTTATTCTTAAACTTTGTCTCTTTAGTTTCATTGAAATTGTGTTTATGAACATTATCATGTCTAAATTGATTTCTTTGATTATGAATGAGATGAGTATGCTTGATAACATCATGAACTAATTTAATCTAGTCTAGGGTTTGTATGGATTTGCTATGATTGTATGAATTGGTTATTCTCTTAACTAATGATTTCTTTAGCCTTTATTGAATGAAATATTGTTAACATATAATTGATTGGCCACCAATTGTGTGTTTTAGGTATTAGATGATGAATTGAGAGATGAAATCTAATGCTGGAACAATTCAATTAAGGACTTAGGTGAATTAGAGATATAACCTATTAAGAAGATTGTTTCAATTATAACAAGATTAATTGTAAGAGGTTTGAATGCGAGAGCTTATTTCCTTGACTCAATTAATTAAGTTGTTTGAGATTTAATCTTAGAAATTTAATTAGTTAAGTGGAATAACCGATCATACATATCAATAGTAGAGAAGTGCAAACCCTAGACCCTTCTATCAAGTGAATCAAAACATCAGCTTTTGTTTATTTTTATTGTTTTCAACTTAAATCAATCTTCTTCATTACCTTGCAATTTAAATTACTTCAATTATTTGTTACTTTTACTTTGATAATCAATTACCTACTTTGGCTTCCTTGTGAGACGACCTTGGGGCGATCACCTTTGCTACAGCTACCTCGTATACTTGCGAGTGACGCTTTGTGGTAGAGTTAATTTGAGCGCAACAAGTTTTTGGCGCCGCTGCCGGGGAAGCTAATTGGCGTAATTGTTTTAAAAATAATAATAATAAAAATAAAAATAAAATGAAAAGCAATTTTTGTTTATGCAAGGCAGGAGATCACATGAAGGAGAACTGCATCCATTCATTCCAGAAATTCAGAGAGTAAAAAGGAGTAGAGAGGAGTTTGAGCTCTTCACAGGATTTGATACTTCAGAGGAAGACATTTCGGATTTTGAGTTAGAATCTGAAAAATCTGTAAAGATGGCTGAAGAAAGGCAAAGGACCATGAGAGATTTTGCTAGACCTGTAATTGGGACTTCCACTTCTTGCATAAGACTGACAGATGCAGCAAGGAACTATGAGTTGAAGAACATTCACTACAACATGCTGCCATCATTCTATGGAGTTCCAAATGAAGATCCTTTGAACTTTATTCGGGATTTCTACTCCACCCTCAACACTTTTCCTTTGGGAGGACTAACAGAAGATCAGTTGAGGATGAGATGTTTCCCTTATACATTGAAGGATAGGGCAAAGAGCTGGCTCATGATGTTGCCTGAGAACTCACTGACAACTTGGGAGCAAGTTTATAATAAATTCATGGGAAAGTTCTATTCACACCAAAAGACAGCTGAGTTGAGAGGGAAGATTGCTACATTCTCTCAGTTTGAAGGAGAGCCATTTCATGAGGCTTGGGACAGATTCAAGATGCTATTGATCCAGTGTCCACATCATCACTACCCACTTCAACTCCTTAATCAGTTTTTCTATGATGGTCTCACCCAGCAATTTCAGAACACTGTTGATAATGCAGCTGGGGGAGCCATGGGAGAAAAGACAGCTGATGAGACTTATGAGATCTTTGAGATGTTGGGAGCTAATTCTCAACAAAAGAGTGTAAGGGGAAGAAGCAAGGGGGTGAATCAACTGGAAACCAATACTGAAATGGTTAGTCAAATAGCTGAGTTGACAAGACAGGTTCAGATGCTAAACATGAAGAACAATGTTTCTACATCTACTCAAGAAGTGTGTCGAATTTGTGGGATATTTGGGCATGGAGCAAATATATGTCCCTCTGCATATGAGACTTTTGGGAATAAAGCTGAGCAAGTTAATGCTATGGGGGGATTTCAACCAAGAGCTAGGAATGATCCTTACTCCAACACTTACAATCCTGGTTGGAGGAGTCACCCTAATTTTTCCTGGACAACAAATAATGCTCAACAGCCTTTCCATTTGCTCCAGAGACAGAACCAGCAGCAGGGCCAATCCTCAAATTAGAATCAAGGTCAACCTAAAAGAGAGAGTTTGGAAGACAGTTTACAGGCTTTTATCAAAGTCAGTGCTCAAAACCAAGAGATGAACAACAAGAGGCTGGATTCCTTGGAAGCATCTTTTAAGAAGGTGGAGACCCAAGTGGGGCAACTTGCACAACAGATGCAGATTCAACAAAAGGGGAAGTTTCCAAGTCAACCTGAGCAGGCACAAGCAGTGACTGTTCTTAGGAGTGGCAAGGTAATTAATAATAATGTTGAAAATAACTCTGTGAATGCAGGTGAGCAAGAAAAGAAAAAGGAAGGAGAACAAGAGAACAAAGGTGCTGAAGAAAGATTAATGGAGAAGACCCCTACACCAGATTTGCACAAGGCAAGCAATCCATACAGGCCACCTATACCGTTCCCTAGCAGGTTGAAGGATGATAAAAAAGATAAGCAGTTTTCAGATATCTTCAACATGCTATCTAAGGTAAGTATCAACTTACCCTTACTTGAAGCAATTAAGAACATGCCGGCTTATGCTAAATTCTTCAAAGAACTGAATACCAAGAAAAAAAGGTATGAGCCGAATGAAAAGGTGATAGTTTCTGAGGTAGCTAGTGCTGTTTTGCAGCATAAACTACCTCCTAAGCTAAAGGATCCTGGAAGCTTTATTATTCAAATTGCTATGGGGAATGGAAAATGTACTGATGGCATGTGTGATTTGGGAGCTAGTGTGAATTTAATGCCTTACTCTATGTACCTTGACTTAGAATTAGGGGAACTTAAGCCAACAAAAATGGTGTTGCAATTAGCTGATAGATCTCTTAGATTCCCGAAAGGGGTTATAGAAGATGTGTTAGTTAAAGTTGGTGGTTTAATAGTACCTGTGGATTTCATTGTTCTTGACATGGAGGTAAGTAATTCTTCACCATCTGCACACACCATTTTGCTGGGTAGGCCTTTTATGGCGACTACCAATACTTTGATAGATGTTAAGAATGGAAAATTATCAATGACTGTTTTGGGACAAACTGTAGAATTTTCTATTTTTAACACTTCTCCTATTCCTACAACTGCTTTATATGAAGATTGTTCTTTCATTGATTGTGTTGATGCAGTTGTTTCAGATGTTTTCTTGCAGACAGGTTCCTCTGATAAATTGGAGCTAGCATTGACTTTGGATAGTGATTTGGAAATTTTTGATGCAGAAATAGCCAGTTGTCTTGAGACTTTAGAGGATGCTGAAATAGAGGAGCTTAAGGAGAACCCAATTTTTGAACCTTCCCCCATTGAAAAAGAAGAGAAGAACCCCTCACTAGAGTTAGAGCTGAAAGAGTTACCTAAGAACCTGAAATATGTGTTTTTGGGAGATCACAATACTTTACCTGTGATAATATCTAGTGAACTTAGTGAAGGGGAGGAGATGAGGTTAGTGAGTGAGCTTAAAAGATTGAAGAGAGCAATAGGATGGGGATTGAGTGACATCAAGGGTATTAGCCCTTCTATGTGTATGCATAGAATCACTTTAGAAGAAGGAGCTAAACTTGTGAGGGAGACCCAAAGGCAACTTAACCCAAATATGAGTGAAGTGGTTAAGAAGGAAGTGCTCAAATTGCTGGATGAAGGAGTAATATATCCAATTGCTAATAGTGAGTGGGTGAGCCCAGTACATGTAGTTCCTAAGAAATCTGGAATCACTGTGGTGAAAAATGAGAATAATGAGTTGGTTCCTACTAGGACTACTACTGGGTGGAGAATGTGCATTGATTATAGGAAGTTGAACAATGCTACAAAGAAAGATCATTTCTCTCTTCC
This sequence comes from Garcia nutans, assembly GCA_947685225.1. NCBI lineage: Eukaryota > Viridiplantae > Streptophyta > Magnoliopsida > Malpighiales > Euphorbiaceae > Garcia > Garcia nutans. The sequence continues at coordinate 61,933,280 of CANTUV010000031.1, forward strand.
TTTTTATTGATCAGATGTTAGATAAACTTTCTAGGCACTCACATTATTGTTTTATGGATGGCCTTTCAGGTTACTATCAGGTGCCAATAGTGTAATATCCTCATTTATGCCCTAGAAGTTTTGTATGTTGTTGTTATTGTGGTTGTTTTAAATTGCAAGATAAAGAATTGAGAAAAGAAAAGTATATGTGTTTTGGGAAGGATTTAGGGTTTAGAGAGAATGGTATATGTTGTGTATATGTTGATATATATAACATATAAATGGGTCAAAGAAGAGTCAAGGTGTTGGTTAGTGGAAGAAGATATTTTATTGTTGAGTGTGTAATTGTATATATGGGCTTATATAAGACAAAAAGTTAGTTATATGATTGAGGGCATTTTGGTAATTGCTTGGATAAAATCTCTTGGTGGAGATTTAAAGAAGAAAAGTCATTTGACTTTGTTGAATTTTCTTTTCTTCTCATGTTTGTGCCGGCCATTGAAGAAGACAAAGGGAAAGAGAAGTGTTCTTGATGCTATACTCAAATTGATGAAGGAATTGAGAGATTTGGTGAAAGATTTGTGGAATTTCTTCATATAAGGTAAGTAATTTCTTGTTTTTCTTTTATTAATTTGGAAGTTGTGGCTAAGGTGTATTGTGAATTGTTGAGTTGATGATTTGTTGTGTTTGATATGTATTTACAAATGTTAAAGTTGATTGTTAGTTAAAAGATTGATTTGAGGTTGGTTTGGTTGTGAAGGTTGTAAGTTTAAATGGATTTTGATAGTGGAAGTTCAAGTGTAAAGTTGGTTTTAGGGTTTGAGATGGTATATGTTTAAATGTTTTGGTTGATGTGTTTTAATAAGGAATATTGTGATAAACATGTAGAATTTGTGTTTAGAACATTGTTTTCATTCATTTGAAACATGTTATATGGTGTTTGATGAGTTTGAGTGCAATTGGAGGAGAATTTTGCATATTAGGGTTTGTGTTTTGGGAGACACGGCCATGTCATGAAACTTTTGCGTGTGTTGAATTAGTTTTGAGAGACACGGCCGTGTTCCCAAGCCGTGTTAGCTACTGTGAGTTTTGGTTTAAGAGACACGGCCATAAGCTTGGCCGTGTCCCTTGCCCGTGTTGCTTACTGTCCAATTGGTTTGAGTGACATGGCCACAAGCTTGGCCGTGTCCCTCAAGTGGCTGCCCGTGTCCCTCAATTGTGTAGGTTAAGGTTTTACTTCCTTGTTCTTTTTGCATTGCTTTGGTTCTCAAAGGGTAGGTTGGTCCCTAAACCTAACCCTAAACATTTTAAATACACTTGAATCAATGAATGATATAATCAATTACATGTGTAAGGTTCTAAAGCTATGAATCATATCAATTGTTCTTTACCCTAATTGCATTGTTGAGATTGAATAATGTCATGTTATGCATTGTAAATGGTAATGTGTTTCATGAGTAATGAATATTGAAATGTATATCAAAGATGCAATGATAATTCAAATAAGACATGATATGAGACAATGCCATTGTGGTTGGCTATGATGTGATGCAATTGAAAGAAATAAGGCATGTTTGCCTAAATGTTGTTGAGAATTGAGAATGGAAATGATAATTGAATAATAAACGAATTGTGTGGCTAATGTGTTATTCCATTTTCAGAGTTGGTTGTTGGTGGCATGCCTAATAAGTGTAACAATCTCTTGAAGTTAGGTTGGATTGAATCCTTGAAGCCTAATTGAGATGTTACCACCCTTGAAGCTAGGTTGGGTTGGTTCTTGAAGCCAAGTTGGGTTGAAGCTTAGCATGCTTTGCTCCCCTTGAAGCTTGGTTGAACTTAATCCTTGAAGCCTAGTTGGGTTTATGATATTGATAAATGTGATGATAGAACCAAAACATTAACTCTGAAAATTGAACGGCATATTAGTGTGTCTTGGGCCCATGCTTGTCTTTGCTTAATGTTGATTATGAATGATTAAATGAATACTAATGAGGTATATGATAAGATGTTGAAATATGATATGTCTATTTATGTTGAGTTATGAAATGTAAAGGCATGTTGTTAGTTTTGCATATATGATGTTACATGTATAATATGGATTGAGAATTGGCATTGCATTGCATCAAAGCAAAACATTAGCATGTTTTATCTTACTAAGCCGTTGGCTTAGCGCGATAGTGTTTGATCGCGCAGGTAATAGAGTTGGTAGAGTTGAACCCGAGAGTTCATCAAGACCGAGTGAGAGTAGACAGTGAAGAGTTGATTTTTTTTTTGAGGACTTAAAGATCAGAGCAGACTTGCCAATCATGTATACTTCTTTTATATTTTGTAAAGTAATGTTTATAATGTAAATATGTACCTATTTTATAACTTCCGCTGTGTAATATTTAAATGTATATATGTATATCTAACATGTTTATATTTTAAGTCAATGACTTAATTTCTATAATGTATAATGATTAGGGTATTGTATCAAGTTTAAAATGTTTTGAATGTTGAAGAAAACCGTATCATCCCTATGTTTGGTGCACTTATGCTACATTGTTGTGATTGTAGTGTGTGTGCATTGGATGTGGGGGTGTTACAAATAGCTCCAGAGGATCAGTCCAAGATAACCTTTACTTGCCCTTTTGGGACTTATGCATTTCGACGTATGCCCTTTGGCTTGTGCAATGCACCTGCAACTTTTCAGAGATGCATGATGTCTGTCTTCTCAGATATGATCGACGATTTTATTGAGGTATTTATGGATGATTTTTCTATTTTTGGTAATTTTTTTGATAATTGCCTCGATAAACTTGTTCGTGTGCTTGAGAGATGCATTGAATGTAACCTCACTTTAAGTTGGGAAAAGAGTCATTTTATGGTTACTCAGGGCATTGTCTTAGGTCATGTGGTGTCGAGTAAAGGGATTGAGGTGGATAAGGCTAAAATTGAATTGATTGCTAAGTTACCCCCACCTACCTCTGTTAAGGGAATAAGAAGTTTTTTAGGGCATGCAGGATTTTACAGGAGGTTTATTAAGGATTTTTCCAAAATAAGCCAACCATTGTGCCATTTATTGGGGAAAGATGTTCCATTTGAATTTACAGCACAATGCATGCAAGCTTTTAATTCCCTTAAGGAAAAATTGACTAGTGCACCTGTGATTGTAGCTCCTGTATGGTCTTTACCTTTTGAAATCATGTGTGATGCTTCTAATCATGTAGTAGGAGCTGTTCTTGGGCAAAGGGTTGATAAATACTTGAGAGTAATTTATTATGCTAGTTTAACCCTGAATAGTGCACAAATGAACTACACCACAACTGAGAAGGAAATGGTAGCTGTTGTTTTTGCTTTAGACAAATTTAGAGCTTATTTAATTGGGTCAAAAATTATTGTTCATTCTGACCATGCAGCTCTTAAATATCTTTTAACAAAACCGCATGCTAAACCGCCCTTAATTAGATGGGTGTTGTTATTGCAAGAATTTGATTTTCAAATCAGGGATACTAAGGGTAGTGAGAATGTTGTTGCTGATCATCTATCCAGATTACCCTACTTTAGTGAAAATCTTGCATCTGATAGCATTCATAAAAATTTAGAAGCATTTCCTGATGAGCATTTGTTTGTGGTAATTAATGCACCTTGGTTTGCGGATATTGCTAACTATCTTGCTTGTGGAATTTTGAGATCTAACATGTCTTTTCAGGAAAAGAAAAGGTTTCTACACTTAAGTTTTATTTTTGGGATGAACCTTATCTATTCCGGATTTGCAAAGATGAGATAGTTCGCAGGTGTGTTTCTGAGGAAGAACAACTGAGTGTTCTTCAATTTTGTCATGACCTTCACTATGGGGGTCATTTCGGAGGAAGAAAGACTGCAGAAAAGGTGCTTCAAAGTGGTTTTTACTGGCCTACTTTATTTAAAGATGCTCAAGACTATTGTAAGCACTGTGATCGTTGCCAAAGAGTAGGTAACATTGGAAGGAGGAATGAAATGCCCCTTCAGTCATATATTGTTGTTGAACTGTTTGATGTGTGGGGAATAGACTTCATGGGTCCTTTCCCCAAGTCCTTTGGTTATGAATACATTTTAGTTGCTGTTGATTATGTTTCCAAATGGGTGGAGGCAATCCCCACCCGTACTAATGATGCTAATGTTGTTGTTAAATTTGTGAAGGAAAACATTCTTAGCAGGTTTGGCACACCAAGGGTGATAGTCAGTGATGGGGGGAGCCATTTTTGCAACAGGCTTTTTGAGAAGTTAATGCATAAATCCGGTGTGAAGCACAAGGTGGCAACCCCATACCATCCACAGACCTCTGGGCAAGTGAAAACATCCAACAAGCAGCTAAAAGGAATCCTGGAGAAAACAGTCAATACATCCAGGAAGGATTGGGCAAGCAGATTGCACGATGCACTATGGGCATATCGGACTGCTTTCAAAACTCCTCTAGGTATGAGTCCATATCGATTGGTGTTTGGAAAAGCTTGTCACTTACCAGTGGAGTTGGAGCACAGAGCATATTGGGCAATCAAGACTCTGAATTTGGACTTGGACAAAGCGAAGAGAGAAAGATTTCTACAAATTTCAGAGTTAGATGAGCTGCGGAATGAGGCTTATGAGAGCTCGAGAATTTACAAGGATCGCACTAAAGCACTTCATGATAAAATTATAGTGCGAAAGACATTGAGTCCAGGTATGAAGGTTTTACTTTTTAACTCACGACTCCGTCTTTTTCCAGGTAAACTCATGTCTCGATGGAGTGGTCCTTTCGAGATAACTCAGGTATATCCTTCTGGTGCAATTGAATTACTTAACTCTAGAACAGGTGAGACTTTCAAAGTGAATGGACAGAGAGTTAAGCCATACAATGAAGGATTTCAGGAAGTGAGGGTCATTGACAGCACTTTGATTCATGATCCCTAGGCTTTGCATGATGTCCAGCTATATGACATTAAAGAAGCGCTAAATGGGAGGCAACCCATCGGTTTGCATTTATTTTTCATAGTTGTAATTTTAAGTTTAACAAGTTTTGATTTATGTTTGGTTTTAATAAATGGACTGTGCTTTGATCGGTTTTTCTTTACTTTGTGTTTCAGGGTGTTTAACGAAGAAGGGTTGCAAAAATCAATGAAAAAAAATAAAAAGAAAAAAAAAGAAAAAAAATGTTTAAAGTTTATAAAAAGGCAGTAGGTGACACGGCCAAAGGACTTGGCCGTGTCCCTTGGCCGTGTCACACACTGGACACGGCCAAAACTCCTTCAAATATTTGAACGATTTTGCAATTCCATACAGATTTGGACACACCCAGGGGACACGGCCGTGTCACCTGGCCGTGTCCCCCAAAAACTATGAGACACGGCCGTGTGCTCTTCACTTGGCCGTGTCCTTCACTTTCACACACAGACACGGCCAAGTCAGCACTCACACGGCCGTGTCCTCCAATTTTTGCCTTTTAAAAGCCCGATTTTGTTCAGTTTTATTTCATAAATCCCTAACTTTTCTATCTTCTTCTCTCTCGCTCTCTCGTTCTCTGCAACACCAAAACCCTTGATTTTTATTTTCAAAACTCCATCTCTTCCGTTAAAACTTCAAATTACTCCAACAAAACTTGAGATTATCACTTAAAACCTTCTCTTTACTCATATTATTTTGATTTAATTCAGTTTTGGGTGTTAATTTCTCAGATTTCATGTCGCCAAGAACTAAAATTGTACCACACCGCAAGAAGAAGAAATCTGGAGCCGAAGGAGCTTCGTCATCTTCCTCAATTTTATCTCACAAGAGGGCAAGTCTTTTGGCTCGGGGTTTTTTCCCGACAAGGTATGTGAATGACGAATCTTTAGATGCCTTGCAAATGAGAACTGCTTTTTATAGATATGTGCAATATCTTGGGTGGGAGACTTTTGTCTCATTGAGACCCTTGCAGTTTGAGGAGCTCACCCTAGAATTTTTGACAACTCTTAAAGTGGAACGAGATGATAACAAAATTTGCAGGAGATTGATGTTTAAATTAATGGGTCATTCATTTGTGCTTACTATTGATCAGTTGAATGATATCTATGGATTTCATCAGCATGGGGAAAGATCGATACCCAAAGATTTTAGACAACAATTTGCTTGGGGTGCCTTAGGCTCGGGTACTTATGTGGCCAAATCGGCCAAAGCATCAAAATTACGGAACCCTACTTTGAGATATTTGCACAGGTTTATGTCATGTGGGTTCTTTGCTCGGAAGGAGAGCCCGGGTGTGGTTGAGTCGTGTGAGTTATTTTTCTTGGACTGTGTTTTGAATGAAATGAATATTAGTGCCGGCTATTGGTTAGCCGATATTTTTGACACTGTAGCTAATAAAAGGAGGGGGGCTATTTGTGTTGGGGGATTGATCACTACATTAGCAGTAGCCCTGGTTGAGGATTTTAACCCGAGTACTACTCGGATGACCCGAATTTTGGGTAATGATTCCTTGGATTTAGCTACCCTTGAGAAGATGCACATGGTGGTGCATAGGAGAGGGACTTTTGTGATGCCTGCAGCTGAGCCTGAAGCACCGGGGGATAGGCAAAAGAGAGCCCGGGTTGAAGAGGAGTCCGACTTGGATTCTTTAGGTCTAGATGAGGATGCTCCGGTCTCGGAACATCAAGAGATACTTCGGAAGATTGAAGCCCTGGAGGGCAAGGTAGATCGATTGGAGGAAAAGGTAGATGGACTGGGAGGCACGGTAGACCGCAATCATATTGAGATGTTGCAACAGATGGATCAGATTAACAGTAACCTTGCTAAAATCCTGAGTCTTCATCCCTCGGCTGCATCATCTTCCCGCCCGCCTTTTCCTTAGACTTTGTGTTCCTTGCTTTATTTTGTTTAATGTATTTTTGTTCTTATTGTTCATTTTTTTTTGTTTCCATGTTAACCTTTATATTTGGATATTTTTATTGTATTATTTATAAAACTTTTGTGTTTGTGATGGAAAGCTAGGGTTTTTGCCTCACCAGGTACATGGAAGACAGGTGGTCCTTTACCTCTTTTTTATTTATTTATTATACTTGTTTTCCATTGAGGACAATGTCAATTTTAAGTGTGGGGTACTTTTTAAGCTTTTCTTTTATTCGTGTTTTGTTTGTCGCTATGTGTTGTATTGTGTTATGCATGGCATAATTGTTGAAAATTTATCGATCTTTTCTTTGATTCTAGCTTTGTAGTTGAGACTTTGGTATCAGCATAGAAATGAGCATTTGAATTCATTCGGGATTAATTTTCGCATTCTGCAATTCATGACATATAGACCTTTGTGAACCCACCTGTGTGAGTTTTGAGCCTCAGAAAATTTGATATTTTTGTCAATTGATTTTCTTTTCTTAAGTGTGCACCTTCATGATGTTGCATCTCTAGAGTTTGCTTTTGCATACTTATTGAACTCACATTATGATTTAATCTCAAGTTTTAAGATGATGAAGGCAAATTAGGTTAGCCCCTTTAGCTTAAAGAGACTTCCCTTTATATTGATTTCCTTAGTGAGCCAAGTTGAGCCATTGACCGTTTCTTGTTTGATTAACACAATTCTCAACTTAACATGTTCTTATTATCATCATACCTATGCATTAAGGAATGGAGTTTTATGATTTGACAATAGGGTAGTTTATTTCAAGTGTGGGGTAAGTAAGTAAAAAAAAAAAAACTACTAAAAATATATGGAATTCCTAATTGAGGGTTGAAATGCATACTTTGCATATTGTATTTGATTAAGAGTCATTATTCTTTTACTCTACATTTTAAAATGTTGATAATTGAAAAGTGATTGTGATGTAAAGAAATGATATGGAATTTATAAGTAAAAGTGTAATTGTTGACATGTGTATGACATATAAGGAAATGGCTAAAAGAATAAAGTTGGAAATGAGTTAAAAACAGAATTTAGATTAAAGTATGTAATCTTTCCTCTATTATTTGAACCTCTTTCTAATAAACTTATGTTTAGATTTCTAGAAAGAGGAAATATTGCTGGATGAGTAATATGGAAAGATATATGGTTTAAATGAAAAGATTACAGTGGATTATTGAATGAGTTGATTGGTATAGATTAAGTATGATAATTTAAGGTATGGACATGAAAAACTAAGGTTTGCTTAAGAGGAAAAAGAGATGATGTTGGTTAAATATAAAGAGATATTGGTGTTGATTGTATTGTTAATTTAGTGCAAACATGGTGATTTCAATGTTAGAAATGTGATATGTTTGAATATTGTAAAAGCTCTTGTAAATGGTGATAATATATGATACTTAAATTTTTGGAATGAGCTTGGTAATGGTGAAACATATATGTTTGATGTTGCTTAGTAGTATATATATATAAGATGTTTTAAGATTGATATTAAGAGAATGAGATGAATAAATGGAAGTTTAAGTAAACTAATAAGTTGAGAACTTATGGTTATAATGGAATGTAGATAAAGATTATTTAGATATTGATAGTTTAATGTATTCAATACATGAGATATATGAAATGAATAGTAGTGCACATGAAAGTATTATGAATTGGGGAATGAGATTGATAATAGGAAAATTTGATTAGAAAAAAAAAAGATTGAGTAAATGGAAATGAGTTACTTTAAGTAATTTGATTGGAAAGGAAGAAAATGGGTAGGAAAGATATGTTAAAGGTATTTAAAAACAAATGTGAGAAAGATATCACATTGGACATGTGATTAAGATCTTTGTAAAATAATATTATAAGTAGAGCGTATATATTTATTGAAGTTAAGGAATAATTTAAGTTATGTTAAAAGTATGAGAATGATAATAGTCCAAGGAAAGTGATAAATATTAAATTTGTCTAAACTATATGCAAAAGAGAAATTTAATAAATTGCATAATTATGTGTATATATATAAAGGATATGTAAGAGGAATTTTCGACATGAATATATATAAGAAAGGTGGGAAGTGAGTCACATTATGAATGTGACTTATGAATGCATATATGATATGTTTATTATTTTATACCATTGTATGTTTAATGGTATTAGAAATGAGATTGCATATAGTAGTGGATTTAATAAAGATTAAATTTTCGTAGAATAGATTATGTGATGAAATAGAAAATGAGAATGAATTTGGGTAATATGGGGCTATGAAATTGTTATGATAATAACTAAATCAGGTTATCATAAGATGTTTTGGGAACTTAAAGTATTTGTGTGTGGAAATATTTTATGTATAAGTGTAATAGGAAATTGTAAGGAAAGAATAATGTATTTTTAAAAAAAAAAAAATTTTAAAGGAGATGGATTGAAAATGGAGTAATGAATGATATATGTGCAAGATTTGTATTTGATTGAAGATTGAGTGTAGAAAATGTTAAAGATTATATTATGGAACATGAGTTAGGTTATGATGATCAAATAATTAAAAGTAAACTGGTTGAGATGAAACTAAAAAGGTGTTAACTCTTGGTGTAATAAAAGTTTAAAGTATATATATAAATTGTTGTGATACAATCTAGCTTTATAATTGTGATGGCTGGAAATCGAATAATAGAAGAACAATATTGATTTACAAATCCTAGGTGTGATTGTTAATATATCATGGTCATATGAGTTGGTTAGTGTGATTAATTGGTTGGTTTTATTATCTTCAGAGTTAGAGCTGAGATAATATAATTGTAGTACAGTTTTGGTGAGATGGATAAATATGTTCCTATAAACATGGTTAAAAGATATGATTTAAGCTTGTCTAGATAATATGATTGAATAATGAGATGTTCAATATAGTTAATGATATATGTGTATACTACTTTGATATGATGAAAAACTATGATTATTGACAAGGATGTTGGAAATGAATTATAAATGAGGTAAAATGCTTAATTGATTATGAGAAATAAATGGTGAAAAGATAAGGAACGGATTTGTCTACCTCCTGTGGAACCAAGCGGACCCATTGTGTTGGGCAATCGAACTTGGACTACCGACCTGGTCGAAGGAAAGTTTGTTTATGAAGCTATAGTTGTTGATTATATTGATATACTTTGCATGAGTATGAGAGATGATGATATACTTATAGTAATAATGAAAAGTATATTTATAAGTATGATTTCTATTGATTGAGTATATGAATCTGAAAAGACAAGAATTTGAATATAAGTTTGATCTAATGAGATTAGGTTATATATATGTATATATTGTAAAATCCAATGATAAATGTGGATAAGATAATTGTTGGATTGAATCAAATAAGGTTGAGATATTAGTATATTGTGTGTAATAGATCGATTGATCTAGATTTCGCTAAAGTTGCAAGTCAATATTGAGATTTAATACGTACAGTTGTATTGGGAGTGTAGAATCTAAATGGTAATGTGTATGATATAATATTCTGGCATATGAATGAATATAAATAAATTGAATTATATCAATTGTGTTTGATGAGGAAAAGAGAAATGTTATTTATCTGTTAAGTAAGTTTAAAAGTTTGGTATTAATATTTATATTAAGTGAAAAGTAAGTTAAAGGAATTAAAAATATTGTTATCCATTGAGATTTGGTAAATGTTATTTTGAAAGTGGTAGTAAGAATGGAATAATCAATGTTAAGATATTGATATTTGAAGTTAAAGTTAAGAATATCTATAAAGAGATAATGTGATAATTTGACTTTAATACAAAGATAAAATTCATTGGTAATGTAATGAGTTATCTTAATTGCTTTGTTGAGAAAGTAATAAGATATAAAGGTATATATATCTATACATTGATGAATTGTGAAAATTCAGAGAAGATGATTATTTCTAAGGGGGAGAGTAGAAGTTATGTGAGTTGATAAAATTATAATGTACGATACGATTATATTCATATGGAAGTTAAGATGGTGATTTGTTCTAAATGGGTTGTTAGTATGCTGGATAATTTCGAGGACGAAATTATTTAAGGGGGAGAGAATTGTAATATCCTAAAATATACCCTAAAAGTGTTGGGATTATTGTTGTATTTGGATTCAATGTGTGTATTGAAGGGTAAGAGAAAAGAAGTGAAGAGAAGATATGGGAATTATAAAATGTAACATATATATGAGGTATAAAATGGTGTAGGAAAAGTGAGTTGTATATATATATATTTGTATGATTAGTTAATAATAATAATAATGATAATAAGGAAAAAAAGGAAAATAAAGAGGAAAGCAAAAAGAAGTTTGTGTGGAGGAGATTTAATTGCATTATTATTATTATTATTATTATATATATATATATATATATATGATAAGGATGAAGGAAAGAACGAGAACGTTCTTTCTTCTTCTCCTTCGTCTCCTTCTTCTTAGTAAACGAGAGAGAGAGAGAGAGAGAGAAGCTAGAGAGAGAAAGGGGATTTTACTTCTAATTACACCAAAGATTAAGGTTATCAAGAGGCATGCAAATGGATATTGAAGATTTGGCAAGCTATTCAAGTAAGTACTTCTCTCTTGAGTTGATTTTATTGATTATGTATATATATGTTTTTATCTTCTTGTTTTGGGTTTCTTTGGATTGAGGTATGGTTGGTGTTTAAGATGATGGAAATGAAAGATTGAAGTATGTAATTGTGTTGAATTGGTATTTAAGTGTTGATAATTTGGGGTATTTGTGATGATGATGATGAATTGTTGAGTTAGGATTTGATATGAATGAAATGGTATTTTGAGTAATTGATTATAGTGATGTATATATATTGATTGTTATGGTGATATAATGAAGTTATATAAATGTTAAAGTGATATGGAATTGATAAATATGAACAAAGATGATGATTAAAAGGGTTGTGGTATGAATTTTGGAAATGGTTTGGTCTTTGAGTTCTTGAAGGACACGGCCAAATTATGAGAGACACGGCCAAGTTAGGGCAACTTGGCCGTGTTGGATGGATTTTGGAGAGACACGGCCACAAGCTTGGCCGTGTCCCTTGAATGTGTTTGCTACTGCCTGACTTTTGTTGAGAGACACGGCCGTGTCCTCTGCCCGTGTCTGAGTCTGTTTGAAATTGTGATGAGAGACACGGCCACAAGCTTGGCCGTGTCCCATGCCCGTGTTCGCTACTGCCAAAATTGTGTTGAGAGACACGGCCACAAGCTTGGCCGTGTCCCTCAAGTGTGCTGCCCGTGTCCCTCAAATGTGTTAAGTAATGTTTTATTCTTTGTCCTTCATACATTGTTATATATTCTTCTTATATTGTTGGATCTTTAAAAGGGTCTTTTGGTACCTAAACACACTTAAAACAATAATGATCCAACCAAAAGTATATAGAAGATTATAAATCCATGAATAATGTAAAGTGTGATGTATCTAACAATGATGGTATAGGAAATGTGGAAGATATAATGATCATGTATACTTGAGTGATGAATTGATCAATATGATTTGATGATACTATATGAATAATGTTATGTTCTATGCTTTGTAAATTGTAATGTGTTATATGAATGATGTGATGTTGTGATGAAGCATGAAATATAAAATATGTGATATTGTGATGACAGATGAAATGTGAGTTGAAATCAAATGAAATATGAAGCCATTGTTATTGGCTATGATGATTCAAATGAGATGTGAGCCATTGTTATTGGCTATGGTGATTTTAATGTGATGTGATGAAGCCATTGTGATTGGCTATGATGATTCAAATAAAATGTGAACCATTGTTATTGGTTATGATAATTCAATTGAGAATAAAATTGATAAATGAGTTGTGTGACTAATGTGTTATTCCATTTTCAGAGTTTGTTGTTGGTGGCATGCCTAAGAAGTGTAACAATCTCTTGAAGTTAGGTTGGATTAAATCCTTGAAGCCTAATTGAGATGTTACCACCCTTGAAGCTAGGTTGGATTGGTTCTTAAAGCCAAGTTGGGTTGAAGCTTAGCATGCTTTGCTCCCCTTGAAGCTTGGTTGAACCTAATCCTTGAAGCCTAGTTGGGTCTATGATAATGATAAATGTGATAATTAAACCAAAGCATTACTCTGAAAATTGAATGGCATATTAGTATGTTGTTTGGGCCCAAGTCTGTCTTTGTTGTCAATGTGATTCATGCTTGATGAATTGTGAATAAAATGATGTTATGAAGTATGATTTTGTAATATGTGCATTGATGTATTGAAGAGGAATGTGTTTTGAGGGACTTTGTTGAGATATGGGCTTATGAACATGTTGTATGATGTGTAAAATGTATATGAAGGTGGAATTTGTGAGAATTGCTATATGAAAATTTGGATAGATCATTGAATGGTGTTTTGTTAAAATGATGTATGTTATATATATATATATATATGAAATAGAAAGGGCAAGAATTGTGTTATGAATGTTCCATGTAATTATATATCAAATTTGCAAAGATAGTGAGAACTTCTGAAGAATGCATTGAGAAAGGAATACGTGGTAAGAAAACAATAAAACTAAATGCTAAAAATTTAAGGTATGATTCTTTTGGCAAAGTTTATTTTATTATTGTTTTATTTAGTACTACTAAGCTCTCGGGCTTAGCGCGGATGTTTAATCGCGCAGGTATTTATGAGGTTAATTTGGAAGTTTAGCTGTGGTGCCACGAGAAGAGTAAGGGTGTCTCGAGACCAACTAGAAGGTGATGCATACATATATGATTTTAATTATGTTGCATTTTTAATAAGAGCAATGATTTTATAAATGTGTTTCAAAGTAATGTAAAATTTTATGAATTCGGTTAAAGGTAAATAAACTGAAAATTTACGTGACATTCTGATACTACATATATGTATTGTATGTATACTAGGTATATGTATGGTACTTATATGGAGTATCAGGGTTTTACAAGGATTAATGAATGAGTTAAGAAATTCTTGATTGAAGGAAAGTGTGATTATTTATGCTGTCTCTTTAAGTATTTTATCTATATGCTGGAATTTTAGTTAAGGTTGTTTGAGTTTTTAATTTATGCCTTGTGATTTTGCTTGAGGACAAGCAAAGCTTTAAGTGTGGGATAGTTGTTTTATTAGTTTTTGTTATAGTTTTGTGTCTTGTTTATTATGTTAATTCTTGTTTTATTTAGGTATTTCGTTAGTTTTTATCGGTTTGTCTAGTGTTTTCTTTAATTGTGTAGTTTTAGTTTATTTTTAGTTTTATGTCGTTTTTGATCTAGTTTTTAGTTTGTGTTTATGTTTTATCGGTTATTGTTTATTTACTTCGTGTTTTAAGTTTGTTTTGAGTTTTGTGTTAGGTTAAAACAGGCAAGGAAATGAATTGAAGATGAAATGGGCAGTAGCTGACACAGGCAGAGGACACAGCCAAGTCACTGGCCGTGTCCCATACCAAGATTAAATTGAAGACCAAGTCCCAGTAGCAGACACATGCAAGGGACACGGCCAAGTCACCTGGCCGTGTCCCTCCAAAGAAGCCCAACACGGCCAAGTCACCTTGACTTGGCCGTGTTTCACTTGATTCCAAAGGCAAAGACGAAGCAAATTTCACAGAGGCTGACACAGGCAAGGGACACGGCCAAGTCATGTGGCCGTGTCCCTCAAACATGGTGCAACACGGCCAAGTCAAGCTCCACTTGGCCGTGTCACTCAACAAGAAGAAAAGAAGATCAAAGGGCAGGCAGTAGCGAACACTGGCAAGGGACACGGCCGTGTCACCTGGCCGTGTCCCTCCAAAAGACACTCACACGGCCAAGTCACTTCTGACTTGGCCGTGTCCCTCATGTTCCAAGCCCGCATCGGATTTTTAACGCGTACGATTCATATAAAAGGAAAAGAAAGTTAGGGTTTGGGGGTGGACGATTTTAGAGAACAAAATTCAGCTGTCTGAGAGAGATCTGAGGGTTTAAACATTTGTTTTCTTGGATTTTGACTTTACTTTGGATTAAACTAGTTTAGATTAGATTGTTCATGCCATTGTTTCATCCTTCTTGCAAGATTCGATCAAGAGATTCATCAAAAACTTCAAGGAGTTTGTAACTTGGTTTTATTCTTAAACTTTGTCTCTTTAGTTTCATTGAAATTGTGTTTATGAACATTATCATGTCTAAATTGATTTCTTTGATTATGAATGAGATGAGTATGCTTGATAACATCATGAACTAATTTAATCTAGTCTAGGGTTTGTATGGATTTGCTATGATTGTATGAATTGGTTATTCTCTTAACTAATGATTTCTTTAGCCTTTATTGAATGAAATATTGTTAACGTATAATTGATTGGCCACCAATTGTGTGTTTTAGGTATTAGATGATGAATTGAGAGATGAAATCTAATGCTGGAACAATTCAATTAAGGACTTAGGTGAATTAGAGATATAACCTATTAAAAAGATTGTTTCAATTATAACAAGATTAATTGTAAGAGGTTTGAATGCGAGAGCTTATTTCCTTGACTCAATTAATTAAGTTGTTTGAGATTTAATCTTAGAAATTTAATTAGTTAAGTGGAATAACCGATCATACATATCAATAGTAGAGAAGTGCAAACCCTAGACCCTTCTATCAAGTGAATCAAAACATCAGCTTTTGTTTATTTTTATCGTTTTCAACTTAAATCAATCTTCTTCATTACCTTGCAATTTAAATTACTTCAATTATTTGTTACTTTTACTTTGATAATCAATTACCTACTTTGGCTTCCTTGTGAGACGACCTTGGGGCGATCACCTTTGCTACAGCTACCTCGTATACTTGCGAGTGACGCTTTGTGGTAGAGTTAATTTGAGCGCAACAATAGTATACCCACAGTTGCTAAATTTTCAGATGTTTTTTCCTGAGGAGTTGCCAGGATTACTCCCTGAGAGAGAGGTTGAGTTTGGTATCGATTTGTTGCCTGGTACCACTCCTATCTCTATTACTCCTTATGGAATGGCACCTGCTGAGTTGAGAGAGTTGAAGGTGCAGTTGCATGAGTTATTAGATAAAGGGTTTGTTCGCCCTAGTGTGTCTCCGTGGGGAGCACCTGTTTTGTTTGTAAAGAAGAAAGATGGTACTTTGAGACTGTGCATTGATTATAAACAGTTGAATAAGGTGACCATCAAGAATAAGTATCCTTTGCCTAGGATTGATGATCTCTTTGATCAGTTGAAGGGAGCAGCAGTTTTCTCTAAGATTGGTTTGAGATCAAGATACCATCAGTTGAGAGTCAGAGCTGAAGATATATCTAAGACTGCTTTCCGCACAAGGTATGGGCATTATGAGTTTTCAGTGATGCCTTTTGGGTTGACAAATGCACCAGCAGCTTTCATGGATTTGATGAACATGGTGTTTAGACCTTATATAAATCAGTTTATGGTGGTCTTTATCAATGATATTTTGGTGTATTCGCATAATAAGGAGGATCATGATAAGTTGTTGTATGCTAAGCTATCGAAGTGTGAGTTTTGGCTTGATCAAGTGACTTTTCTCGGTCAGGTGGTTTCAATAGATGGTATTAGAGTTGGTCCGAGTAAAGTTGAAGCCATTTTGAATTGGAGTCCACCGAAGTCTGTGACTGAAGTTAGAAGTTTTCTGGTTTGGCAGGCTATTATCGACGGTTTGTGAAGGGTTTTTCTTTGATAGCTACTCCACTCACCAGATTACTTCAGAAGGGAGTTAGATTTGTGTGGACAGATCAGTGTCAAGCAAGCTTTGAGCAGTTGAAAGAGATGTTGACTCAAGCTCCTATTCTTACCTTACCTGTGGAAGATAAACCATATGTGATTTACATTGATGCTTCACATAATGGTTTAGGTTGTGTTTTGATGCAAGGGGGTAGTGTCATAGCTTATGCTTCTCGGCAGTTGAAGCCGCATGAGCTTAATTATCCGACGCATTATTTGGAGTTGGCAGCCATAGTTTTTGTATTGATGATTTGGCAACATTATCTTTATGGGGAGAAGTGTTTCATATATACAGATCAAAAGAGTTTGAAATACTTGGGTGTTTAGAGAGAGCTGAATCTTCGGCAGAGACGATGGTTAGAGTTTATTAAAGACTATGATTGATTGATTGAATATCATCCTGGTAATGGGAATGTTGTAGCATATGCTTTGAGTCAGAAGTCTTTAGCAGGTTTGACTACTTATTCGCTCTCGTTGCTTATTGAGTTGAGAGTGTTGTATGCTAATTTTAAATCATGTGATGATGGTGTTTTATTGTCTCAGTTGTAGTTGAGGCCAATTTTGTTGGATCAGATTAGAGAGGCTCAATTGGCAGATGAGAAAATTCAAAAGATTGTTTCGGATTGCCAAAAAGGAGAGAGTAGAGATTTTCATGTGAGAAGTGATGGCAACCTTTGGTACAAAGATAGATTGTGTGTTCCTGATGAAGCAAGATTGAGAAAGATAATTTTGAAGGAAGCACATCAGTCGGTTTTTGCTATGCACCCTGGGAATACCAAGATGTATCATGATTTGAAACAACTTTATTGGTGGTCAAGTATGAAGAGGGACATAGCGGAGTTTGTATCCAAATGTCTCACTTGTCAGAGAGTGAAAGCTGAACATCAAGTTCCAACAGGGTTGCTGCAACCTTTATCAGTGCCAGAGTGGCAATGGGAACGTGTGATAATGGATTTTGTGACTGGTTTGCCGTTGACTGAGAAGAAGCATGATGTCATCTGGGTGATTGTTGATCGATTGACGAAGACAGCTCATTTTCTTCCAGTTCGGATGGATTACTCTCTTGAGAAGGTAGTTGAGCTATACATTAGTGAGATTGTAAGGTTGCATGAGTCCCAATTTCTTTGGTATCTGATTGAGATCTCTAGTTCACTTCAAGGTTTTGGAAGAGTTTGCATAATGCTTTGGGTTCACAATTGCATTTTAGCACTACTTTCCATCCTCAGACATATTGGCAGTCAGAGAGAGTGATATAGATTTTAGAGGATATGTTGAGAAGCTGTGTCATTGAATTCTCTGGGAGTTGGGACAGATTCTTGCCATTGATAGAATTTACTTATAACAACAGTCATCAGTCTAGCATTAGAATGGTACCTTAGAGGCATTGTATGGTAGAAGATGCATAATGCCTTTATGTTGGAATGAAGTTGGAGAAGGCAAATTGGTTGGTCCCGATTTGATTAAAGAAACGGAAGAGAAAGTGAAGATAATTCAGGATCGGTTAAAACCAGCTTCAGATCGGAAGAAATCATATTCAGATTTGAAGAGGAGAGACATAGAGTTTAATGTAGGAGATAAATTATTTTTAAAAGTGTCTCCTTGGAAGAAGATTTTGAGATTTGGCGCAAAGGAAAGTGTAGACCCTTAATTTTTGACCCAGTCCGGTCTAATATATTTTAATTAGTCCAAAATTATTTTTGTGTTGTCCACTATATTTTAATTAGTCCAAAACAATTTTTGTTATCTTAATTAAATAATATTTACTTTAGTATCTAATTTTTATTAATAAAAAAAAATAATAATAATAAACAAAGAAATAAAAATAAAAATAAAATTTGGGGTCGGAAAAATCTGCTACGAAAAAATCATCGCCGAAAGTTAGCATGGATGAAATTGCCATGGGCCATTTTGCCATGCGGCAGCTTTTTTTACCAGCGCAATTTTTCCGCAGTAGTTTTTTTTTTGCTAGCACAATTTTTCCGCAGCAGTTTTTTTCCGCCAGCAAAATTTTTCCGACGCAAATTTTTTCGAAATCAAATACAATTAGGTTTTGGTTTCCTTTTCTCAGTCAATGTTAGATTCCGTGAATAACTAAAATTAATTACAAAATTCTTCTATAAATAAGGACAATAACAACACAAAAGGGGATCAGATTTTGGGAGCCGAAAATTTAGATCGAAATTTGGGAACAAAAACTAGGAGCAATCGGACTGGGATCAAAGAGTGGAATTTGAGATTTGAGAGGAAGAAGCAAGCAAGCAATTTAATTCAACAAAGGTAGCAAAGCTTGTCTTTGTTCTTGTTCATCCAAGGAGCAATTTTTGGTGGAACCAACAAAAGGAGGTATGAATGTCTAATTTCTTCACAGTAGCTTAAATAATTCAATTGTCTCTTTCAAAATCAAAAAACCCTAGAACCTCAATTCACCTTTTCTAAAGTTTAAAAACCTTAATTCGTCTCTTTGTTTTTCAAAAATCTTAAAATAGTTGTTTTTGTTTCTTCAAAATCTTAAAACCCTAATTTGCCTTCCAATTCTTCAAAACCATAAATTAAATTTGTTTCTTTCACAAACCCTAAAAAATATCTTTTTTTTTGTTTCTATAAACCTTAAATCATTTTGTTTATTTTTATAAAGTTTCATAAAATTATCAATTGATTTTCAAATCCTAAAAACCTAATGCATTCTTCGAAACCCAAATTCTAAAATTCTAAAATCCTAATTCAACAGTAAACCCTAAATTAGCTAACCTAAACCCTAACTCCCTTAAAACCTTAAACCCTAAATTTTTCTAAACCCTAATTTTTAAAACCTTAAAACCATATAAATCTAAATGTTATAATTCTACACAGTAAGTAGTCATAAATCCAATGTTTTAAAGTGTTCAAACTCTAATTTCATGATTTTGCCACTCAAACACTAATTTGGTTAATCAAAGAACTTTATCAACCTCTTAAAATTATAAAACTATAGTACATTTCAATTCCATTAAAACTCACAGTAGCTTAAGCTCATAAATTCCAAAACCCTAAACACATTAAATAAAGAATCTTAAATAGAAACAGCAGCCCTAATTTGAATCTTTACATTCTTTATTCAATTTTATATTTGATTATGCTTTAATTTATTTTTATATGCTTTAATTTATTTAAGTTCAATGCTTGATTTATTTAGCATATCATGGATGGATGTTTACATTCTATTGTTGTTTAATATCTTTGATGAATGTTTTATTTATGATGAATGGTTATTTACTTTACCGATTTTTT
Organism: Garcia nutans; assembly: GCA_947685225.1. Lineage (NCBI taxonomy): Eukaryota > Viridiplantae > Streptophyta > Magnoliopsida > Malpighiales > Euphorbiaceae > Garcia > Garcia nutans. Next base: position 61,953,088 of record CANTUV010000031.1, read on the forward strand.
TTTTATTTCCAAATGTTGTAAGAGGAATGTTTCCACTTGGTGGGTACCTCATTAGTTAAATATCATGTAATTTAAATCACTTTTCTATTTTAGAACCAATGTAAAGGACATGTTTCTAACTTTCGGTGGGTGTCCTATTTAGGCATGGGATGTAAGGACATATTTCCATCTTCGGATGGATGTCCATTTATTTGTTTTTCTTGGACATTGTTTTGATTTTCAATATATCGATGCTTTATTTTAATTATTGTGTGTAATATGATAATATTGTTATATTTAAGAATTTTATAATATTAAGACCTGTAAAGGAGGCCGGTTCCAATGAACCATGCGTTGTGGGGGTGCTGGGCCATTTCTCACCTTCCCCACATGTACCCAACTTTCTGAACCCATTAGGAGGTTGGGGATTCCTTAGAAATCAAGTCATCCACCCCTTTCTTTTTCCGGCCCATCCGGGTGGTGACTCCATTTTCTCCGGACTTAGGTCCGTGTTCTCTAAGGCCCCTAGCCTAAACAATGCCAAAGTCGCAAGAACCATTCCACCGGGAGTGGGGTCAAAAATTTCCACTCACAGGAAGCTGAGTCCTCATTTTATTGGACCTTATGAGGTATTGGAGAGAATTGGACCAGTTGCCTATCATTTAGCTTTGTCGCCTGACTTGAATAGAATTCACAATGTCTTCCATGTCTGTATGCTACAGAGGTATAGATCAGACCCATCTCACATTCTGTCAGTAGAATCCATTGAGGTGAGTCCGGATCTAACTTTTGAAGATGAACCAGTTGCTATTTTGGCACATGAAGTGAAAGAGTTGAGAAATAAGAAAGTGCCACTTGTGAAGGTTCTTTGGAAGAATCATGCAAAGGAAGAGGCAACTTGGGAGAGTGAGCAAGCGATGCGAGATCAGTATCCTCAATTATTCCAGACTTGAGATCAGGTAATTTTGAGAATGAAATTTTTTATAGAGGGGGAGAATTGTAATATCCCAAACTATACCCTAAAATTTTTGGAATGCTTATTCTTGTATTTGGATTAAATGTTATAAGTGTATATATGTTTAAGTGGGAAGATAAGAAAGGAAAGAGGAGTGTGTATATATTGTATATATGGAGATGTATACAACATATACAAGTCAACTTATTAATGGTCAAAAGGAGATATTTATTGATTATTTTTTTAAAATGGGAAATTATATGATGGTGGAAGAAGATATTTTGGGTAATTAAAATATTTTATTATTTAATTGCTTGGTTGAGATTTAAAGAGAGCTAGAGTGGTTATTAAGGTTGACTTTTCTCTCTTTCTATGATCTTCTTCTTCTTCTTTCTTTGTTTTGGCCAGCTATCTCCATAGCAAGAGGGAAAGAGAGATTTTGTTCTTCCAAACTCAAGATTTAAGGGTGTTTCAAGAGATCAAGTTAAAGTTTGAAGGATTTTCATCATTTTGGTATGTTTCCAACTTGTTTTCTTGGTTTTCTTTTGAGTTTGTGTGTTGAGCTAGGTGTATGGTTGTTGTTGAGATATGTATGCATAATTGTGGTGTATTTGAGAGTGTTTGGTCTTATTTGTTTTGATTTTGGGTTTGGTTTGAAGGATAGGATAAGTTTGGTGAAAAGAAAGCAAGTATTGTGGTTTGTGTATGTGTTGAATTGTGAAAATGGTTGTGATTGTGTTTTGATGTATTTATTGAGTTGTTTTGGTGTTCATGCAAGTTTAGTATGGTTTATGGATGTGTTTGGTTAAGATTGTTTGGAGTGAAAAAGGGTAAAGTATGTTGTTTGTTGGATGTGGTGTTGTTGGTGTCGGAATCAGGATTTTTGGCCTGACACACCTATGAGCACGGCCAAGTCTGTGGGCATGTCATTGCTTCTATTTTCTGAATGGATGTCATGACCAATGACACGCCCATGTCACTGAGTGTGTCATAGCTTTTGCATTGGAGTAGTATTGACACGTCCAGTGACACTCCCATGTCGCTAAGCGTGTCATAGCTACTGTGATGTTGGTGGATTGACACGTCCAGTGACATGCCCATGTCACTGAGCGTGTCATAGCCACTGTGTTGGGGTAGGATTGACACGGCCAATGACATGCCCATGTCACTGAGCATGTCAAAGCTTCTGTGTTGTGAGTTTAGGGAACTGTTAGGGACACGCCCGTGTTGTTGAGCGTGTCATGTGTAGAAGTTGCCCTAGTTGGTTCTTGTTCTTATTTTCTTATGTGCATAACTAAGTGAGTGTGTATAATTACCTTTGGATTAGGTTTTAAGGAGTTTGAGTTGCCCTAATCCAAGTGTTGAAGGATTCTTGGAAGAGGAGTGGTTAGCTTGGTGTGAGTTGCTTTTGAGGTAAGTACAAACCCTACATGATTGCATACATTTACATAACTTTGGGACTTAACCAATTTGGTTGTAAATGTTTTAAGCAATCTATTACATTATTGATACATTTGATTAATACTATGATTTGCATAATGTGAAAGGTATAATGATCATTCAAAATGTATGTACAATGCAATTGGTTGTGTATACCCTAATGATGAGATGTGAGGCCATTGTTGTTGGCCATAATGATGCAAATGAAATAATTAGGGCATGGTTGCCTAGACGATTATGAGAAAATGAGAATGGAATTGATAATGAAATAATGAAATAATTGTGTGCCTAGTATGTTATTTAATTTTTAGAGTTTTGTTGTTGGTGGCATGCCTAAAAGTAATAATCCCTGGCTTGGTCCTTGAAGCCAAGTTGGGTTGATGCTTAGCTCCCCTTGAAGCTTGGTTGGGCCTAGTCCTTGAAGCCTAGTTGGGATGTTACATATGAGATGTTTCTCATTGTGATAATGAATTGCCTACGGGCTTGATGAATATGATTATTGAACCAGAACAGTAACTCTGGAAGTTGAATGACATATTAGTCTCTTTTGGGCCCATGCTTGTCTTTGCTTAAATGTGAATCATGAATGATGAAACAATTGAATAATATAATGAAATTTAATGTTATGAAATATGATATTCTTGTGTGTTGTTTCTAATTCTTGAAAGTATGATATTGGCATTTCATTGAATCATATTGTTATTGTGGTTTGTACCACTAAGTCATAGGCTTAGTGCGATTGTGGTTCATCGTGCAGGTAACAGGTTAGAACCGGAGAGTTCTGCTAGACCGAGTTGAGTCTAGGTTTGTGAAGTGTGGATTATTAGACTTCAAGATCAGAGATGAACTGCCAAACATGTTTAAACTTTATATTTTGTAAATATTGATTTTGATGTTTATATGTATATACCGCTACATTTTCCGCTGCTTAATAAATAAAGATTTTATCTTTTATGTTTTATAATATATCTTAAATATTTTAAGCTTTCTTATATTGATAATAGAAAGATTTTTTGCTTTAAAATAGACCGTGACATTCCTATATCCGGTATACATATATTACAGATGTGGGTGTACGTGATGTACGTATATTAGGTATAGGGGTGTTATAACCTCTCTGGGGTTCTTCTCCCTCTCCTCCCTTTTCCTTGTTTTAATGTTGTATTTATATGAAAAAAATAAAGAACTAATCTTATTTTAATAAGAAAATACAAATTGTTTAGGAAAAATTAGAAAATCAGGTAGAACAAGGTTTAGTAAAAAAATCCGCAACACGCGCGGGCTGCCGGGCCCGTGGGCTGCACTGGCAAAAATTGCTGTGAGAATCGGTGAAGGGCTAGCTGGGCAAGCCAATTTGCGGCAGAACTAGGCAAGCCCAGCTACGGCAAATTGGGCACTGCCCAATTTGCCGCAGACACTTCCTGCGATGAAATGTCCTACCGCGCGTCGCTCGCCGATCCTTTCGATTTTTATTTTTTTTTTCATTTTTTATTATTTTTTATATTTTATTTTTGTTAAAAATAACTATTAAATATTATAAGTAATTAAAATATTATTTAAATAATTAAAATAGCACAAAAATTATATTGAACTATCATATTGGACTTGGTAAAAAATTAAGGGTCTGCAAGGAGCCGAAGGTTGTTGAAAGATCAACTGTAGAAAAGACTAAAACTTCAAATGTTGAGAAGTCGATTATTGATTTTGAGAAAAAAAAAACTGAGAAGAAGCTGAAAGCTTATGAGATGTCAGAAATAGACAAGCTGTTCAAACAAGATGAGGAGGTCCCTTGTAAGTTCAAGGTGCCTTCCTTCGCTAGGTATAATGGTGCAAGAAATCCTCACTTGCATGTTAAGCAATACATCACTGCTATACAATATGCTAGAGCTACAAAGGCTTAAACTCTAAGGTATTTCATGCTATCATTAGATTCTATTATACAAAACTGATTCAACATTTTAGAGTAAAGTACCCAAAAAGATTGGGATATGTTGTACAAAGCCTTCATCCAGCAATATGGGTACAATGTCAAGCTGGAAGTTACCTTGATGGAGGTGGAGACTATTAGGCAAAAACAAAATGAAAGTTTTGTTGATTATGTAAAGAGATGGAGAAATAAGGCTGCAATTCTCAAAAGGAGGCCTGATGAGTCAGACCAGATCATGATGATAGTCAAAGGCATCCTGCCCAATCTTCATGAAAGGCTATCTCACACCCTTATGAGGGATTTCAAAGATCTTCTTCAAGCTGGCTTGCAAATAAAAGAGTGGGAAAGAGAGAAGAACTATTTTTCTATAAAATAGAATTATCAGTCTGGTAATCAAAGTAAACATAAGGAAGTCGGTGTTAATGCAACCAGTTAAGGAAGTAGAAGACTATTTTTAGATTTAGGAAAACCTCTATCTTGGGTTTTAAACAAGTTACAAAAGGAGTTATTACAATTGTTAGCTCCTTGACCGCTAGATGATCCTATGCCATCAAACTTCGATGCCGAGGGCTTCTGTCAATTTCATCAAATGCAAGGGTATGAGATAGATAAATGTGCTCGATTAAGACATGAAATTCAAGATCTTATTGATAGTGGTAAGCTTCCTAATCCGAATAAGCCCAATACTAAAAGCAATCCTTTGCCTAAATTTGGAAGAGTACCTCCACCGAAAATGTTTATGGTAGGAAGAGGATTGGACGAATATTTTGCTTAAATTTCATGTTGCTCTTCTATTTTGCTTTCTTTAATATTTAATTGGAATAATTATGTTTTTCAAATTAAGATTGTTTGAATAAATTACTTTCATCAAAATTTTTGTTGGTATTTATTCATTTTGGTGCTCAATCGATGATGAGTCTAGCTTGATAATCATAAATTAGTATATCTATGCATCATGATTTGAATGACTTTACTAGGTGAGGGAATTATTCTACAACATTATGCTATGAATGCTTATTTAGAGATGGCTCCTGCATAATTTTGAGTGTCTAGGTCCTAGTTAGTCTTAGAACATGCTTTGACATGCTTTTGAGGCAAAATTGAATTCTGTTTATCTAAGGGAGAGATGATATAGGCATTGTTTGATAAGCCAAAAACTAGTATCCACCCAATTAAATATCAATCCCTAGTTGTCCCTTTGAGCCTTCATAAGATTTCAACTTTCTCTTTATTTCCTTATAAGCCTAATGACCTACCCTGAGTTGTTGTTACACTTTTGATAAGTCTTATGATCACTAAGGTGAAGAGGCAAGAAGATCAAAGTAAGGAATACGTAGTCAAGACCATAAGGGTAGTTGAAGTTCACCTGATATTAGACCTGATATCTCCAATTCACTAAAATGACATCAAGAAAAAAAATAATTTATCGTTGTTGAAATAAGACTCACTCTACTCCACTCATCCATAAACAGAAGTACAGAATGGTGCAAGCAAAACAATTCTTTTGGAGCTAGGACCCAACAACAAAGTTAAAAAAAGAAAAAAACAAAAAAAAGAGAAAAAAAAACAAAAACAAAAAAATGAAAAATGAAAAATGAAAAAAAAAAAGAAAAAAATGGGTCTTGAGTTTGTGCAAAAGCAAAAGGAAAAGATGAAGATCGTCTTAATCAATTCTATATTTTTTCTAAGGAGGTAGAAGGAAATTGGAGTCTAGAAAGATTGCTCCCAGCTACCTAAGGTTCCAACAAGAAGTTTGCAGTGTGAAGGTTTGTCCGTTGTATCACATCAGCTCCAGCTCAAAGATGGCTTTCATTTAACCCGTGTCCCTTATAGACCCCATTTTAAGCCTATTAAAAACCCTTTGATCTCTCTTATTAGGAAGAGTCTATTATAAGAGATAGTTGAATAAGCAAGCTGTGAGCGGGGATTTTTTGCCCCAACTCCCGATGGAATGGTTCTTGCAACTTCGGTACTGTTTACGCTCGAGGACTTAGAGAACATGGACTTAAGTCCGGAGAAAATGGAGTAGCCACCCGGACGGGTCGGGAAAAAGAAAAGAGTGGATGACTAGATTCCTAAGGAATCCCCAACCCCCTAATGGGTTCAAAAGGTTGGGTACATGTAGGGAAGGTGAGAAATGGCCCAGCACCCCCACAATGCCCAGTTCATTGGAACCGGCCTCCTTTACAGGTCTTAATATTATAAAATTCTTAAATATAATAATATCATCCATATTACATGCAACAATTGAAATAAAGCATCGTTATTTTAAAATCAAAGCAATGTCCAAGCAAATCAAATAAATGGACACCCATCTGAGGATGGAAACATGCCCTTACATCATCCATGTCTAAGCTAAATGGGACACCCACCAAAAGGTAGAAACATGTCCTTTACATTGGTCCAAATATAAAAGAAATTTAAATTACATAGAACTTAATTAATGAGGCACCCACAAAGTTGAAACATACCTCTTACAACATTTGGAAATCCAAAATAAATCGATAAAAGTAAATAACCATTCATCATAAATAAGTCATTCATCAAAGATATTAAACATCACTCAAAATAGAAAGTAAACATCCATCCTTGATAAATTAAATAAATCAAGCATTTAACTTAAATAAATCAAAGCATATAATAAACTACATAATTAAATCTAAAAATAAATAAAGTAAGTAAAGATACAAATTAGGGCAACTGTTTCTCGTTTAAAGTTATTTAATTATTATTTAGAGTTTTGGAATTTATTAGTTTACGCTACTGTAAGTTTTAAGGGAATTAAAATGGATTAAGGTTTTATAATTTAAGAGATTGATAAGGTTCTTTGATTAACCAAATTAGGGTTTTGGAAATTAACAAAATGATTTAAGCTTTTGGAAAGTTGGAAAGTAGATTAGGGTTTTAAGATTTTGAAGAAATAGATTAGGGTTCTTAGGTTTGAGAAGAAACAGAAAAGTAATTTTAGGGTTTTTGAAAATAGAGAAACGAATTAAGATTTTTAAAATCAAAAGAAACAATTTAATGATTAAAGCTACTATAAGGAAAAAAAGAGATTAGATATTCAAACCTTCGTTTTGTGGTTCCACAAAAAATTTCTTCTTGGATGAACAAGGACAAAGGCAAGATGGCTGCCTCTGATGGATTGATTACTTGCTTGCTTATTCTCCTCTAAAAAGTCCAATCGTTTTCACTGCCAAAAAAAAAATTTTAAAGTCCGATCTCCTTTCAAAAATTCCTCCTAAGTTTTTCCTCCTAAATTCTAGTCCCCTTTCTGTGTTGTTTTTAGTCTTATTTATAGAAAATTTCGATGATTAATCTTAATTGTTTAAGAAAATTATCATTAATTAGGAAAAGGAAACCGAAACCAAATAGAATTTGGTTTCGAAAAAAATTGCGTTGGAAACCAAATTCGCTGGCAAAAACTACGACGGGTTCCGAGAGCTGCTAGCGCTGGCGTGGAAACTTGCGAGGGGTGCTAGCGAAATTGGCTGTGGGCCATTTCGCCCGTAGGAAGTTCCTGCGGGAGAAATAGCCCAAGGCCATTTTGTCCAACGCTTTCGGAGAGGAAAAACTTCGTCGCCGATTTTTCTGTTGCGGATTTTTATTTTTATTTATTTGTTTATTATTTTTTTATTATTATAATAAATTTTTTTAAAAAATTATAAAAAATAAATACTAAAACAAATATTATTTAATTAAGGTAACACAAAAATTATTTTGGAGTAAATAAAATATATTGGACCAGACTGGGTCAAAAATTAAGGGTCTACAGTTTGCCCCCTGCTTGAACGATCAAAGATTTTAGTAAAAGAGAGTGAAAAGCAATAAGACTTAATTTTTCTGAGATGGTTGAGGTTTTGGATTTTGGACCCAATTTGAATTCTAGATTCAAGGATAATTTTAGGTTCTGGACCTAAGGGTAATTCGGGTTTGGGACTCGAACTAAGTTCTGGAAAAGAGATTTTAGGTTATGGACACAAGGATAATTTGGGTTCTGGACCAGAACTAAGTTTTGGAATTATAAGAGATTTTAGGTTCTGGACCTAAGGATAATTTGGGTTCTGGACCCGAGCTAAGTTCTAGACTTAGAAGAGATTCTAGGTTCTAGACCTAAGGGTAATTTGGGTTCTAGACCCGAGGATAATTTGGGTTTTGGACCCGAGCTAAGTTCTGGACTTAGAAGAGATTCTAGGTTCTGGACCTAAGGATAATTTGGGTTCTGGACCTGAGCTAAGTTATGGACTTAGAAGAATTTCTAGGTTCTGGACCTAAAGATAATTTGGGTTCTGGACCCGAGATAAGTTTTGGACTTAGAAGAGATTTTAGGTTTTGGACCTAAGGATAATTTGGGTTTTGGACCCGAGCTAAGTTCTGGACTTAGAAGAATTTTTAGGTTATAGACCTAAGGATAATTTGGGTTCTGGATCCGAGCTCAGTTCTGGACTTAGAAGGGATTCTAGGTTCTGGACCTAAGGATAATTTGGGTTCTAGACCCGAGCTATGTTCTGGACTTAGAAGAATTTTTGGGTTCTGGACCTAAGGATAATTTGGGTTCTGGACCCGAGCTAATAAAGATTTAATTATCTACAAAAAATAATTTTTTTGTTTTAAAAGGTTTGGCTAATTTTTATGCACGTCTTCTCCTTGACCCCTGCGTGTAAAAATATTTATATACACGCAAGTATTTGAATGATTAAATCGAATGATTGAAATTACTAGTTATTTACTTTTTATTCATCAATAGTAATTTACTATTCTTCAATAGTAAAATTTACTATTCATCAATAGTAAAATTTACTTTTTGAATTTTGTTTTTTCCCTTGCCGTTCCTCTATATAAATGAATGAATTCCTTCATTTCATTCACAGCATAATCCTTAATTTCATCCATTACTATAATTCTTTCAAATTTAGCATATAGTTTTAAAAAAAATGCATGCTTCAAGGTCAGGAACTCATTCTAATGCTGAGTTATTGGAGTTTATTCGGTATCATGAAGATGGGAATATAGATATACTAGCCGAGATGCCGCTTCATCGTAGTTCAAACCAAAAGAGCACGGTAATTTTTCTTCTTTTCTTTTCTTTTTGATTTTTTAGTTTTTTTTCTTTTCTATTTTTTTTCTTTTTTATTATTTTTTATTATTTATTATTTATTTATATATATATATATATTTATGCTTGTCTTTATTTTTATTTTTTTAGAAAATTTAGGAAAAAATATATTAATTTAAGCAGATAGAATAATATGTACTTACATGGTATTAACTTACCTGGCTCCGTGTTAGCGAGATCGTTGCATTGTTCGGGCCGGAGTGTGTATCTACAAAGCCCGACAGTGGTATGATGTAGTGCCTTCTGGGCAAGGTAGATTATCCGAGATTGCAGCTTTGAGAGCTTCATCTTACAACTACCATCCGAGGAGTATCTGATAGACCGAAGCGTAGTCCAGGCGCTTCCAGAATGATGGTTGGACACAACTCATACTTTTCACTTGTCCATTGGAGAGATGACAATTGGTTCGGTCAACTTTGTTGCTATAACCGGCCTTCGGTATGATGGTATTCCGGTTCCCCTGACCAACGATATTTTGACATTTGAAGAAATTCAGCAATTAATTTGTATGGAACCATCATATAAGGGGCCTTTTAAGATAAAAATAGAGCCAATTCGTAGTTATTGGATGAACTACGAAGGACGGGTTCATAGAGACACGGCCCAACAATATGCTAGAGGATTTTAGTTATATTTGCTTGGGTCGACCATCTTAGGCAGCACTGAATCTGCCATTCATTTGTTAGTGTTGAGGGCCCTTTCTTATTTTAGGACGGTACCACTTTATGGCTGGGGTGAAGCTGGTCTCACCTATCATTACCATGGTCTTGACAAAATTTGCTGAAATAATAAGTCTTTCGTCGACTTGATGGCGGTTGTTGAGGTACTCTTCTTCCACCAATGTCAATGTCATGCTTTTCTTGTATGAATTTCATCTCTATTATTGTTATAGGCATGGGCATATGAGCACAACCTTGTGAGGGTGCCTGGTATTTCCCAAGAGAGAGTCGGATATCGGATATTAAATTTTTCATTGTCTGGTCGCATGGAAGTTCCAGGCTCTCACCATGTGCATACCCAACACTTTGTGTTGAGCCGCTTAACCTGGGACCAGGTAAAACAACATTAGTATACTTTAAAATTTATGTGAAAGTTTAGTTACCTTATGTCATTTTGCAGGTGAATTTGGCCTGGTGGAACCCAAAAGAACGGACAAACTAGTCTTCCTTCATGAATGCTGCACTATCTTTTCAACATACTCGCCGAGTCATTGCTGGCCCAGTGTCTAGTGGCTGGTTTCTTAGAGAGAGAGTTTATGAGTGGTTTCTTGGTCCAGAGTAGTGGAGGGTCCTGATGCATTGCCCAGAATATACTTTAAATACTATATCAATGCCGGAGGATGCATGGTGGTTGGCCTGACACGGTCATGATGTTGAGACATTTCTCCATCCACTGGGTGCATTTTATGCCCATTTTATTCAAACGAGGCTCTTGAACTTTGATGTATCGCCTATTAGTGTACCAAAAATTCCCGAAGAAAATGATGGTAGAGAAGAAGAGGAACATCATGGAGATGTAGGAGAGTGCGTTCCACATCTCGGGGCTAGCACTTCTCGGGTAAAACTTTTACCACATTTCCTTTGCAATCACTTCTTTCGTATCTTATTTTTTGATGATTGTTATAGGCTGTTGGCTCATTTGATCATGAGGCTGGACCTTCTTCTACTGCTCCTTCATTTGCTCATTCTAGCTCGTCAGATATGCCATCTCATCCACAGGGCATTGATATGAATTACCTGGTGAGTTTTCTTGTTTCATGGTAATTTATACTACATGTATGCATGATTATGTATGCCCTTACCTTTTTCCTTTCTGGCTCACAGCGGATGCTTGAAGATCAAAATAAGAAACTTCAAGAAGAGTTGGCTACAAGTCATCAGCAGGCTTCTCATTTTGAAAATTTATATCATCAATAAGAACAAATTTTTCGAGACTTCTGATTTCAGGGGATGAGGGATCCTGGTGCTTCTTCATCAAGAGGCCCCAGACTGATGACCTTGAGATCCTTTCGTCCACTTCTGAGGAGGATCGTGACAGATCAAAACTCTAAGGTAATAGGCATTTTAGTGCTCTTGCTTTTGGCGAACTCGAGACAAGTGATTTGCCCCCTCCTCCAAAAAGCTTTGATTTTTTTAGGGCTTTATTTGATGACCTACCACCACCTTCTTAGTGATGTACAAATATTGTATCAATTGTATAAACATTGTACAATAAGCATAAAATAATAATACATAATTTCTGCCTTTACTGTAACTAACTTTTTTTTTCATTACTGCACCACAATTATTACGCTTTCTTTTTCATATATACACATTTACACAGCATCACCAATAAGACAAATGCAACACGGTAAAGTAAATTCGTCGCTAATTCTTTTCCTTATACCACACGGCCTTGCCCTTTCCCCATCACCTTTTCCTTATCAATTTTGGAAAAGCTTATTTCCTCTATATAAATCATCTTTTATGCCTAATTTCATAAATAAGCCAAAGGACTTTCCATTTCAACTTAAAAAACTCTCTTTAACAATTTTGATTTTCCCTCATTCATTAACCATGACCGAACTTTACTTTAAGAAGATAAAAACTTTATTTAAGAATATGGATGCCATTTACTGGAAGCAAATTAAAGTGTTTTCAAAATGTTAAATTGGACCACTCCTTTTTACATGCCATGGCTTCCTTTTGGAATGTGTATTCTAGGACATTTAAAATTAATGGCTTTGACATATGTCCCTTGATTGAAGAATTTGAGGCCATCCTTGGATATCCAAATAATCAACAAATGGCATTACCCATACTGATTTCCAAGACTCAGTAGAGGATGCAGATGTTATTTCAAATTTCAAAGCCTGAAGTTCTTTGGCTGATGAGAGGTGAGAAAATTCTAGTTGCTCCCTTGATTGATTTTTGTCTCTCTCATTTGGCTCCTACTAAGGCTTGGGGGCACATGCTTTGTCTTTGCTTGCTTGGCCAATTCTTGCTTGTTTCTTTTGATGGCAATATTGATCCATGAGTATTGGATATCATGGATCCAATGGAAGGAGGCTTGTCGCCGATACCTGTGGTCTTAGCCGAGACTTTAGTTGGATTATACCAACTTAAATTAGGATTGTCAAAGAGACTGACCGGGAGTCCATTGCTACTTTAGGTAATTACCTAAACTGCCCTTTCGGGTTTTCAATTTATGTTTTCTTTTTCTTCTTTTTTATTTTATTGCTCTAATTTTTCCCTAGTCCGCCCATGCAGGTTTTCGGAACCAGCGAGCTGTCCTAATTTTTGCATAAGTTGCCCTTGCGGGTTTTCAACTTAGCGGACTTTTTTTTTATTTTGCTCTAATTTTTGCCTAGTCTGCCCATGTGGATTTTCAGAGCTAGCGAGCTGTCCTGATTTTTGCCTAAGTTGCCCTTGCGGTTTTTCAACTTAGCGGACCACTTTTTATAAAAAAATTTAATTCTTTCCTCACAGATTTGGCTTTAGGAGCGTCTTTATTTTCTTGATACTCCATCCATGAATTTTGCCAGATATCTGCTACGGCATCATTCTACTAGGAAGCTACTCCATCTTGCTTCTTCATATGCTGATTGGGTTGACTGGATCCACTCACGCGCTGAAGTCAACATCCGTTGGTTGGTACCTTGGTGGAAGATTTCTCGTATCACCATGTGGACATACTTGATGTATGTTCCCCTTGCTGCTCTTCATCAAGGTACATGCTAAGATCCTCGCTGACTTGGCCGTCAGTATGGAGCTGAGCCTCGCAATTCTGACTTTACTCCTGATTTAGACATGCCTTGCTTGACTGAAGCCTACTTGGATCGACTGAGGCAAAGCTGGCCTGCACGCTAAACTTATCGTCTACCATAGATTTTACATTTGTCAATTCAGAAAGTGTATTGTTAGGATGAAAAATAATTAAAGTAATAAAAGATGCTTCTTTTCCATTTACGATTTGTCATCACCTTTTGCTATTGTGTTTATTTATTTCATCCATATCTAGTCAAATACTTATAATAGTGCACATAGAACAACTTTAACATTAATTCTGTTTTATTAAATTGGGGAATGACCAAACATAAAGCCAGTATACAGAAGATCACTCCTGCTGCCAACTAGCCCTTTCGGGTTTTCTAATTGATGATTTTCTCTCATTGCCTAGCCCGCCTTTTCGGGTTTTTGGAACTAGCGAACTGCTCTAACTTTTGCCTGGGCCGCCCTTTTTGGATTTTCAACATAGCGAGCTCCTTTTTTCCTTTTTTTTATACATAAAACCTCTTCAACCTGTCAATGTTTACTGGCTCACTAAACTCGTTCCCATCCATGTCTGATAGCTTCACTACTCCCTTGTTCATGACTTTTTTCACGACATATGGCCCTTCCCAACTAGGCCTAAATTTCCCTCTCGGATTGGATATATTAGGCTTACATTGCTTCAACACCAAATCCCCAACTTTGAGTTTTTTAATTTTAATCCTTCTATTGTAGGCCCGAGCTATCTTCTTTTAATACAATTGGTGATGATATAGTGCCTTTAACCTTTTTTCTTCTAGTAAAGCTAACTGCGTGTATCTGCTCGCTACCCATTTTGTTTCAGGCAGTTCAGCTTCCCAGACCACTCTTAACGACTTGATCTCAATTTCAATAGGCAACACTGCTTCCATCCCATAAACCAAAGAGAACGGTGTCATTCCAGTAGGTGTTCGCACACTTGTCCTATATCTCTATAAAGGAAAGGGAAGCATCTCTGACCAATCCCTGTAAGTCTTAGTTATCTTGGATAGAATTTGCTTAATTGTTTTGTTTATTGCTTCTACTACACCATTAGCCTTTGTTCTATAAGGAGAGGACTGGTGATGATGGATTCAATACTTTGAGAATAAATCCTTAACTGCTCCTTGAAACTGTACCCCATTATCTTATATCACACTGTACGGGACACCGTATCTGCAGATGAGGTTCTTTTCAATAAATCTAGCCATTTGACTTGCGCCCAGTTTGTTGAAGGATTCGGCTTCGACCCATTTTGAAAAATAATCTACCACTATTACAATGAAGCGGTGACCGTTTGAGGCTGTCAGATGTATCTCCCCTATAATATCAATACCCCAAGTGGCAAAGGGCTAGGCTGAAGACATAGAATGTAATTCTTTAGGAGGCATGTGATTCAAGTTACCATACATCTGACATTGTTGGCACTTCTTTATGAACTCAATACAATCTCTCTCCATGGTCAACCAGCAGTAACCTTGTCGAATAATCTTCTTAACTAGGGCTAAACCACTCATATGCAGTCCGCAACTTCCCGCACGTATTTCTAACATGATACGCTCCACTTCAGGCTTCCTTAAACATCTCAAATGCATGCCATCGGGCCATCTTTGATATAACTCTCCATGGAATGTAATGTATTGCAATGACCACTGCCTTATGGCTCTTCTTTCTTTCTTTGTTGCCCCCGGCGGGTATTCCCTTTCCTCTAAAAATCGCCTTATAGTATCATACCATGCATCATGGTCTGTATCAGTTTCCATGATTGTCTCATATTCATAGCAAGGAGTTGATGAACTGGTCAAAATCAGAGGCTTAAGGAATAAGCTGACAGGATTTTCCCATACCGAAGCCAATGTAGCTAGGGCATCAGCCATCTGATTTTCTTCTCTTGATAGATGTATAAATCTACACTCCTTAACATTCTTCTTCATCATGGTCAAGTAATGGTGGTATGGCTTTAATTTTTTCTTCTTTCAATTCCCACTCTCCATTTACCTAGGATACTACTAGCAATGAATCACCAAAAACATCCACCTTATCCACCTTCATAATCATCAGGGTTTCTAAACCAAAAAATACAAGCTTCATACTCCACCATATTATTGTTTGCCCTAAATTTCAACTTTTTGGCTAAAGGGATAAGTTCCCCTTCGGGTGATTCTAGTATGACTCCCAAACCTGCTCCTTTCCTGTTTGCTGCTCCGTCAAAATACATTTTCCACCCTTGTACTTCAATTGCCTTTAAATGTTCATTCGGAAATTCCAAGACTACCTCTTCCCTATCTGGTAATGGTTGTTGGGCCAGGAATTCTGCCACCACTCTACCTTTGATTGTTTTCCTTGTTACATACTCAATCTCAAATTCTTCTAATATTATTAACCATCAACCGTACTTTCCAATTAAAGAGGGTGTCTCCCTTAAGTATTCCATTGGATCCAACCTGGAAATTGCTTGCACACTATACGATTGAAAGTAATGCCGCAACTTCTTAGAAGACCAGACCACGGCTACACTGGTCTTTTCAATGATACAATACTTAATTTCGTAAGGTAGGAGCTTTCTACTCAAGTAGTAAACTGCATGCTCAATCCCTGACTCATCTGCTTGGGCTAGCATGGCTCCTATTGACTCTTCTTCTATTGCTAAGTATAGTAATAGAGGTTTGCCGGATTTAGGTGGTTTTAAAACAGGTGGATTTAACAAATACTCTTTTATTCACTCAAAGGCCTTTTGACACTCTTCATTCCATATGACCGGCAAATTCTTTTTAAGCAATATAAAGATAGGATCATAGATTGTTGTGAGCTTTGCTATAAATCTGTTAATGTATTATAATTTACCGATGAATCCCCGGACTTCTCTCTCCATCTTTGGGGTTGGCATATCCCTGATTGCTTTAACTTTGTCAGGATCAATCTCAATGCCATTCGGACCAATCACATGTCCCAATAATTTGCCTGAGGTAACCCCGAACACACACTTCTTCGGGTTTAATCTTAGCTTATATTTCAAAGCTCTATCGAAGAATAATTTTAAGTTTTAAAAGTGTTGTTCCTTTATATCCGATTTTACCATCATGTCATCAACATATACTTCAACTTCTTTGTACATCATGTCATGAAATAGTGTGGTGGCCATCCTTTGGTAGGTTGCTCCAGCATTTTTTAAGCCGAACGACATCACCCTATAACAAAATATACCCCATGTAGTAATGAAAGCAGTTTTGGCTTTATCCTCTTGGGCCATTAACACTTGGTTGTATCCGGAAAATCCATCTACAAACGAGTGTAGCACACTAGAGGCTGCACTATCAATGAGAACATCTATATGGGGTAAAGAAAAATCATCTTTAGGGAAAGCCTTATTCAAATCTCTATAGTCCACACAGACCCTTATTTTTCCATCTTTCTTTGGCACGGATACTATATTGGCTAGCCAATCTAGATATTCCATTACTTCAAGGAACTTCACTTGTATTTGTTCAGTGACCTCTTCTTTAACCAATTCAGCCCACTCAGGTCTTAATCGCCTAAGCTTTTGTTTGACAGGTTTCATGTGAGTGTAAGTAGGAATAAGATGTTCGACTATGTCGCAATCTCTACCAGGGATATCCTCATAAGACCATGCAAATACTCCTTCATATTTTTTGAATATTTTTTCAAATCTCTCTCTCTCATCAGGAGTAAGGTCGGATGCTATGCTAATATTTTTAGGATTTTTAGTTGTTCCCAAATTTAATGATTGTGTGTTAACATAAATAATATTAAAGATGCTCATGTAACTACTATTTGAATGTATGCAACCATTAGGAGAAACATCACACAAGTAAGCAAAATTAGACTTTATTGCATTCATTTTAGAAAAGAAAGCATCATCATCCTCATACAAAGCAAACAAATTAAAAACAAAATCAAAATCATTGTTCTCAAAATCATAAGGCAGGATGTCTTCAAACTTTTCTTCAACCAGGGCAGCAATCTCCTATGGAGTCTTCTGTGTTTTTAGGACAGCTTCATTCTTCTCTTCCAGATTGGGTTCTTTATTGGCTGGCAGGGTGAGCTCTTTCTTCACTTGCTCCACTAGCTCGGCAACATCTGCAAAAATTTCAAAATTCGGGATCAACTATCCCATGAACATGATAGACTCGGGCTTTCCCTGGAGTGGTCCCATATCTGGAGCTTTGACAAAGATTTCTTCAAGTGGTGGGAAGTTCATCTTCTCATTCTTCTTTGGCCGGGCATTGTTGGCTTCATCATATCCCAACCCCTTCTTGGAAGTTTGAGTTTTAAAATCTGGCAACTTTGTCAAACCGACCTTTCCCTTTCCAAGACCAGCTCCGGGAAGGTAGTTCATGCTCTTCATCATATTCAAGACTTTGGAGTTCACCACTTCATCATCAGAAATTGCAGCTACATGGAAACCATTGAGAGGTCTCTCAATCATTAGTGCATTAATAATCTCATTATCTTCGGCCTCGATGACCATTGTCTTATCTCCGTTAGGGAACTTGATCTTTTGATAAAGGGTGGAAGGAAGTCCACCAAGAGGATGAAATCATGGTCATCCCAAGAGTAAGGCGAAGGTAACAGGCATGTCCAAAACCACAAATTCAATAATAGATTCAATTGGACCAACCATGACAGCAGCTTTGAAAGTTCCTTCGGCATGCCTCTTGGTGTTGTCATAAGCACGAATGGTTACCTCGATCGGATTTAGATCCCTTGTTGACATGGCTAGCTTTGGCAATACCTTAAGTGGACAAACATTTATGGCGGACCCATCATTGACCATCACACATGGAGTCCTTTTCCCTTTAATTTCTATTTTGATAAAGAGAAGGTGGATGTGATCTCTCCCCTCTTCTGGTAAATCCGCATCTGAGAAAGAAACCGCTCCCATATTAACTCTGCTCTTTTCTTGAACATCTTCACATTTCATTACTCCTCCAATTTTTATGAAGTTGATCAGCTCATCCGGTGTTATGGAGGTAGAAATTGGTATGCTAGCTAAGGCCTTGGCCATAGTTTTTCGGTGCTTTTTAGAACTAGCCAATAGGCCCCAAATTCTAACGCTTGCTTGGGTTCTTTTCAATTGCTTGAGCACAACATCATCTTCCTCTTCTTTATTTCCTACTTCAACTTCCTTTCCCTTATTAGTTTCTACCCCCTTAGGTGGTGGCCTTGCATAAGGCTTACCGGATCAAGTGCTCATTACTTCATCTTCATCGGGCTCGGACCAAGTCCATTCCTCCTTCTTGGTCACAAGATCATCATTGCTATCGCTTGAGTCCCAAAACCCATTGACAACATAAATTGCTACTTCATTACTCACCATAGCTTGTTTAATTTCACCAAATACCTCTTCTTCTTTGGTTGCTTCTCCACCCACATCTTGAAAGGAAGACATGACAAAATCTTTATACAAACCTCCTCCAATCATGAAGGTTGCCGGTGGTGGTACTCTATTGAACTTTGGTAATGGGTTGTCTTTGGTGTTTGGCTTATTGGGCTCGGGCAGCTTCCCACTATCAATTAGATTTTGGATCTCATGTGTCAACCTCACACATCTATCCATGTCATGCCCTTACATTTGATGAAATTGACAAAATGCTTTAGTGTCAAAATTAGGTGGGAGAGGGTTAGACAAAGGATCAGGATTTAATCCCTTTCTTTGAAGCTTATTGAAAACCCAAGACATCGGTTTCCCCAATTTCAAAAATTGCCTCCTTGTTCCTTGGTTAGTTGCATTGACGCCGACTGCCTTTTGCACGCTTTGGCTACCAGACTAATAGTTCCCTTTCTCATTCCTTCTTATTGAAAAATGGTTCTTCTCTCTCTCCCATTCTTCAATTTGCAAACCAGCTTGGAGAAGGTCTTTGAAATCACTGATGAGTGTATGAGACATCCTCTCACGAAGACTAGGCAACACCCCTCTCACAATCATCCTTATTTGATTGGATTCATCGGGCCTCTTCTTGAGTAGAGCGGCCTTGTTTCTCCATCTCTTTACATAATCCACAAAATTCTCTTTCGACCTTTGCCTAATGGACTCCACTTCCATTAAGGTAACTTCCATCTCGATGTTATACCCATATTATTGGATGAAGGCTTTATAAAGTAGATCCCAACTCTTTTGTGTTCCATCATCTAAGGTATTGAACCAATTTTGGACAACAGGGTCCAATGAAAGCATGAAATATCTTAAAGTTTAAGCCTCAGTAGCTCGGGCAAAATGCATAGCAGTGATATACTGCTTCACATGGAGATGAGGATTTCCGGTTCCATCGAACTTTGCAAAGGACGACATCTTGAATTTATATGGAACCTCTTCATCTAGCTCAAATAATTTATCAACTTTGGACATTTCCTCGGTTTTCAGTTTCTTCTCAAATTTCTTTTCTAAATAAGCAATAATCTTTTCAACATCAGAAGTTTCGATATTCTCCATAGTTGATCTTTCAACAATCTTCGATTCTTTCCTTTTGTCTTGATGATCTTGGTAGTATTGAGCCCAATCATCATCATCATCATCAATGATTACCTTCTCGTCATCGAAAACTACTTCACCGACTTTAGTCTTCCTTTTGTCTTTCGGCTTCTTAGTGCTAGCAGATATTTCAGCATGATTTTTTAAAATTATAGTCAATTGGTTCTTCATGGTCTCAGCTAGGGCCTCTTTTATTTCTTCCATTTTATCATTGAGGGCTTCATCCACCATTCTTTGAATTTGCTCGAGCTCCATTGCATTTGGAGCAAGTGATTGAGTCATTGCTAGATTCTTCACTTCCGGCATAGGTCGGATTGTCGTAAGCTTTTGAACTGTCATAATCCAGGGCTGTGAGCTAGAAAGGATCAATGATATGAGATGCAAATGTATGCATGTATGCACGAACAAATAACAAACAAGGACAAATAGGACGTTCCTTCCAACCTTATAACATCCACACATGAATGGCAAATCTCTTTTCCTAGGTATATGTTTAACAAAATACCAACATGGGGTATCTTGCTTTCGAATAATTCCCTCGGACGTTTCAACCAATAGTTATATTTTCAAAAATGGAAATCATTTCATAATAATTCCCATTAATTAGGTTTTAATCCATTCAACCAACTATAGTAGCTTTTATGCTATATTGGATTAAAATTAAATTAAGAGGTTTATTATAGATAGATTTCTCACTTGAAAAAGTAACTAATGATTCATGCCAAAAACAAGCCCATGGTTAATTATTCTTAGTGTAAACTAGGCTCACAATTGATTTTTAGTATTTCGTATTTCACCTAAATAATTTGCAAGCTCTTTGTAAGAAAAGGTTGGATGAAATAATTTTGTTTCTAAGCCCATTGTAAAAAGATTTTTGATGAAATAGATTTTGGGCTTAGTATTTGGGTAATGAGCAAAAGAATTTTTTAATTGTTTTTAGAAAAGTTTTATGTCCAAAGACCACCTTGAAAAGTTTTGAAAATAGCTTTGGTCTTTTGGACTTTTAAGAGAAAATTTTATTTTGAGCTTACAATGTACTTAGGTCAAATTAGAAAAAGAAAAAACCAAATAAGCCATGATTTAAGCCAAGATAAATTAACCATAGTCAAACAACATGCATTTGGGTTAAAACCTAAGGAAAGTTACTAGGCCAATTACATGAGCTTTAGTCTTTGGGTAAAAAGGCTTAGGTTCCCATAGCAAGTATATACCAAATGGTACAAGGCTATGAGTGGTTATGCCATGCTCGATCTCCATACCTTGAATGAAAGTATGGTATCCCTTACATAACACAACACGGGTAACACGGGCGTCCTAACTCACGCACACGATGCAATCTAATATGATGCAATGGATAATATCATTATAAGAAAGAATAAAATAATATAAAGACCAATGGAATCAACTTCTCTTATCCCCAGTGGAGTCGCAACTGTGAGCGGGGATTTTTCGCCCCCACTCCTAATGGAATGGTTATTACAACTTTGGCACTATTTAGGCTCGGGACCTTAGAGAACACGGACCTAAGTCTGGAGAAAATGGAGTCACCACCCGGACGGGTCAGGAAAAATAAAGGGGTGGTTGACTCGATTCCTAAGGAATCTCCAAGCCCCTAATGAGTTTGGAAAGTTGGGCATGTGTGGGGAAGGTGAGAAATGGCCCAGCACTCCCACAATGCCTGGTTAATTAGAACCGGCCTCCTTTATAGGTCTTAATATTATAAAATTCTTAAATATAGCAATATCATCCATATTACATGCAACAATTGAAATAAAGCATCGTTATATTAAAATCAAAGCAATGTCCAAGCAAAGCAAATAAATGGACACCCATCTGAGGATGGAAACATGCCCTTACATCATCCATGTCTAAGCTAAATAGGACACCCACCAAAAGGTAGAAACATGTCCTTTACATTGGTCCAAAATATAAAAGCAATTTAAATTACATAGAACCTAATTAATGAGGTACCCACAAAGTGGAAACATACCTCTTACAACATTTGGAAATCCAAAATAAATCGATAAAAGTTAATAACCATTCATCATAAATAAGTCATTCATCAAAGATATTAAACTTCACTCAAAATAGAAAGTAAACATCCATCTATGATAAATTAAATAAATCAAGCATTGAACTTAAATAAATCAAAGCTTATAATAAACTACATAATTAAATCTAAAAATAAATAAAGCAAGTAAAGATACAAATTAGGGCTACTGTTTCTCGTTTAAAGTTCTTTAATTAATATTTAGTGTTTTGGAATTTATTGGTTTAGGCTACTGTAAGTTTTAAGGGAATTGAAATAGATTAAGGTTTTATAATTTAAGAGATTGATAAGGTTCTTTGATTAGCCAAATTAGGTTTTGGGAATTAACAAAATGATTTAAGATTTTGGAAAGTTGGAAAGTAGATTAGGGTTTTAAGATTTTGAAGAAATAGATTAGGGTTCTTAGGTTTTAGAAGAAATAGAAAAGTAATTTAAGGGTTTTTGAAAATAGAGAAACGAATTAAGATTTTTAAAATGAAAAGAAACAAATTAATGATTGAAGCTACTGTAAGGAAAAAATAGATTAGATATTCAAACCTTTGTTTGTTGGTTCCACCAAATATTGCTTCTTGGATGAACAAGGACAAAGGCAAGATGGCTGCCTTTGATGGATTGATTGCTTGCCTGCTTATTCTCCTCTAAAAAGTCCAATCGTTTTCACTGCCAAAAAAAATTTTTTTAAGTCCGATCTCCTTTCAAAAATTCCTCCTAAGTTTTTCCTCCTAAATTCCAGTCCCCTTTCTGTGTTGTTTTTAGTCTTATTTATAGAAAATTTCGATGATTAATCTTAATTGTTTAAGGAAATTATCATTAATTAGGAAAAGGAAACCGAAACCAAATAGAATTTGGTTTCAAAAAAAATTGCGTTGGAAACCAAATTCGCTGGGAAAAACTGCGACGGGCTGTGAGCGCTAGCGTGGAAACTTGCGAGGGGCGTGAGCGAAATTGGCTACGGGGCATTTCGTCCAACGCTTTCGGTGACGAATTTTTTCGTCGCCGATTTTTTCGTCGTGGATTTTTATTTTTATTTATTATTTTTTTATTATTATAATATTTTTTTCAAAACATTTATAAAAAAATAAATACTAAAACAAATATTATTTAATTAAGGTAATACAAAAATTATTTTGGACTAAATAAAATATATTGGACTGGACTGGGTCAAAAATTAAAGGTCTACACATACATATGAGACATACAATATTCAAACACAATGAGACCTTTGGCCAAGTGATGTGTATGTGTCTATTTGAAGTACAATAGTTCTTGTTTAAATGAAAATGATTCCTGAGTTCAGTACTGTAACTAGGTTGTCATGTTATAAATGTGCTAATTTGAGAAAATCGAGTCCTAAGGTATAATGACACTAATTTGACAAAGCCTAAATATTATTTTAGGATTTTTTTTAAAAAAATGTTTTTTTGTCATACAAAGCCTTCAAGTTAAGGGAAGTATGTTATATTATCAAACCTCGAAGGAAACTATGGGCTACCATGCTTGGGTCCTCCACTATCATGAAGCAATTACCAACCAAACTAACATTTTTCATTACTTTAGCTACCATGCTTGGGGCATCCACTACTCATGTTTTCAACATCTTGAAGATAAAAGCCATAAATGCGAAGCCTTTTGTCATTCAAATGCAAGACCTGAATGAGCATCTGGAATGAACCAATGAGAACACTTCAGCTGATCACATCAGTGTGAGCGGGGATTTTCGCCCCCACTCCTAGTGAAATGGTTCTTACGACTTTGGCACTATTAGGCTCGGGGCCTTAGAGAACATGGACCTAAGCCCATAGAAAATGCAGTCTCCCCTCGGACAAGCCGGGAAAAAGAAAGGGGTGGATGACTCGATTCCTAAGGAATCCCTAACCCCCTAATGGGTTCAGAAAGTTGGGTACATGTGGGGAAGTAAGGATGACCCAGCACCCCCACAATGCCCAGTTCATTGGAACCGGCCTCTTTTTTAGGTCTTAATATAATAAACATGCTTTTAACTTAAATAATCAAAATATATAATAAACATGCTTTTAACTTAAATAAAGCAAATAAAGATACAAGTTTAGGTTTATATCTCAATTTAGGGTTTCTTAATTAACATTTAGGGTTTTGGGATTTTGGAATTAACATAATTATTATTATTTAAAATACTTAGCCTACTGTAAGAAATTTTAAAAAATAGAATTGATTAGGGTTTTATAGTTTTAAGAAAGTAGTAGGGTTTTTGGTTAATGCAATTAGGGTTTTCAGAAAGAAATAAATTAGGGTTTGATATTTATGAAAAATAATGTTTGTAGCTTAAGATTTTACATGAATTAGGGTTTAGTGTTTATGAAAAACTTATCAAAGTTTACAGGTTATGTGAATTGTGAATATGTTTAAAGAGATTAGATGCTATTGTGAGGTGTTATATGAAAAGCTTTAATGTGATTCTGAGTAACATGTTAATTAAATAACTATAAGATAAAAACAATAAACAATCCACGCCGAACAAGTTTACTAGTTGTATTTATTTTGACTTATCAAAACAATAATATGCACTTCTCATAAACTAACTCATAGCTACTTTTAGAAGAAATTGCCTACTGTGATTTTAGTTAAATGAAGAATGAACCCTTTTAATATTTAAAACAATCAAAACATATAGTGTTTATTTAATTTAAAGCAAACCGTCATTTGTTGGCTCCACCAACATTGTTTAAACGAGAATTCTGGATGAGCTTCGGCAAAGACAGTGTGTGTACTGCCTTTGTAGAGTTGGTGTCTCCTTTTAATTTTCCAAAGTCCAGTCCTGAATCAAATGTCCAGAACAAGTCCAAATAATGCTTGAGTAAAATCTCTCTCCCTTTTTTGTGTATTTTTAATGTGGTATTTATAGGTAATTAAAAGAAAAAACCTAGTATGTTAAGGAAATTAAAAACTATTAAGGAATAAAACAAATACCAAGTAAAATAAGGTTTGGGAAGAAAAATAAATATACTAAAATAATAAATAATAAATATTATATTATTTATAAATAAATATTATATTAAAATAAATAATAAATAAAATAAATATTTTAAATAAATAATAAATAAAATAATTAATAAATACTAAGTAAAATAAATATTATATTATCAAAATAAATAATAAATATTAAAATAAATATTATATACCACAAAAATTATTTCAGATTGTTTTAAAAGCTTTGGACTGGACTGGAATAAAAATTAAGGGTTTACAGTTTGCCCCCTGCTTGAGCGATCCGACACTACAGCAAAAGAGAGTGAAAAGCAATGTGATTTTTTACTGGGTTTAGAGCCAGACTGGACACCGTACCCAAGGTCGGTTTGAGTTATGGACTCAAAAATAATTTGGGTTCTAAACCTGAGGTGAGTTCTGGACTCAAAAATAATTTGGGTTATGGACCCAAGGTGAGTTCTGGACTCAAAAATAATTTGAGTTCTAGACCTGAGGTGAGTTCTGGACAAAAAAATAATTTGGGTTCTGGACCCAAGGTGAGTTCTAGACTCAAAAATAATTTTGGTTCTGGGCTTGGGGTGAGTTCTGAACTCAAAAATAATTTGGGTTCTAGACTCGAGGGGAGTTCTGGACTAAAAAATAATTTGAGTTTTGGACCCGCGGTAAGTTTTGAACTAAAAATAATTTCGGTTCTAGACCCGGGGCGACTTTTGGACTCAAAAGTAATTTGGATTCTGGACCCAAGGTGAGTTCTGAACTCAAAAATAATTTAAGTTTTGGACCCGGAGTGAGTTATGGACTAAAAAATAATTTGGGTTATCTGCAAAATATAATTGTAGTCAGTAGGAAAAAAAGTTTATAAAATATTTAACTATTTTTTATCATACCTATACTCTCTTGCCCCCATACGAGGAGAAATATTTTAAAAGTGCAAAAATATTTTTAGACAAGCAAATAGCTGAATAATTGAATTGAATAATTGAAATTTCTATTTAAATACTATTTAAACATTATTAATAACTATTTATTCACTATTTATCAACAGTGATATTGACTTTTTTTTTCATAGATTTGCTATTTCTTTTTTTTTTTTGCCATTTGCCTATATAAATCCTCTTGATTGCCATCATTTCTCATTCACTTTCATTGGGAATTGGATTTGAGAGTAGAGAGCTAATTGAGCATATAATATAGAGGTTTTAAGAGAGTTTAGAATACTCAAGGAAAGAATGCATACTTCAAGATCTGGTACTCGATCCAATGCTGAGCTGTTAGATTTTATTCGATGAAATGAAAATGGCAGTGTAAATCTACTAGCTAAGATCCAGCTTCATTGCAGTTCAAGTCAAAACACTATGGTAACATTGCAACTTAATATTTTAACAGAACAAATATGTATTTATTATTTTATTTCATTTATTTTATTATTATTTTAGTTTTAGTTTTCTAGTTTTTAATTATTAATAGTACTAAAGAATAGGGAATATTAAAAATAAATTAATTAATGGACTATTATTAAGAGTTTAATAAATAAATTAATTAAAATAGAACATAATGAGTAATTTTAGGCTATGAATTAGTGGTATTGGTAGGATGATATACTTACCTCGTGTTGGCTTACCTTAGCGTGATCGCTGTGTTGTCTGGGGTAGAGGGTGTGTTTGTAAAGCCCAACAATGGTATGACGTAGCACCCTCTCGGGTAAAACGGATTGTCGTAGAGTACAATTTTGAAAGCGTTATCTTGCAATTACCATTTGTGGAGTTCTGATAGACAGGAGTGTAGTTCAAGCATTGTCAGAGCGGTGGATGGACGCGACCCATACTTTTTACCTTCCTGTAGAAGAGATAACCATTGGTCTAGTCGATAATACAGCCATAGACGGTATCCAATACTATGGCCTTTCGGTCCCTTTTACCAATGATATTCTGACACACGAAGAAATTCAACAGTTAATCGGCATAGAACTGTCATTAAAAGAACTCTTCAAGATAAAAATTGAGCCGATTTAGAGTTATTGGATGAGCTATGATGGACGGGTTTGTAGAGAAACAACTAAACAATATGCTCAGGGATTTTTGTTGTATTTGCTTGGGTTGACCATTTTATGTAGCACCGAATCTGCCATCCATCTGTCAGTGTTGAGTGCCCTTACTGATATGGATATGGTACCGCTTTATAGCTGGGGTGAAGCTAGCCTTGCCGTCTCTATCATGGACTAGACAAGATTTGCAGGAATAAGAATTCTTTCATTGATTTCATGGTGGTTGTCGACATACTCTTCTTCCACCATTGTCAATTCCATTCTTATACTTGTATGAATTTGATTTTCATTGTTGTTGCAGGTATGGGCATATAAGCATAATCTTGTGAGGGTGTCTGAAATTTCCTGAGAGAGAGTCGGGTATCCGAGGTTGAATTTTTAGTTGTTAGATCATGCAGTAGTTTCTGGCTCTCACCATGTGCACACCCAGTGCTATCTCTTGAATTGCTTAACCTGGGGCCAGGTAAAATAATATTAGTATACTTTAAAATTTATGTAAAAGTTTACTTACCTTCTGTCATCCTGTAGGTCGATTTGGCTTGATGGAACACTAAAGAGCGGATGAACTAGACTTCTTCCATGAATGCCCCACTGCCTTTCCAGCATACCCGCCGAGTCATTGTTGGTCCTATGTCTAGTGGCTGGTTTCTCAGGGAGAGTGTGTATGAGTGGTTCCTTGGTCTTGAGCGATGGAGGATTCCATTGAATTGCCCGGTGTATACTTTAAATATCACAACAATGTCAGAGAGTGTGTGGTGGTTATCTCGGCATGGTTATGATGTTGAAACCTTTCTCTATCCATCGGGTGCATCATATACCCAGTTTATTTGAGTAGGGCTCTTGAACTTTGACGTATCTCTTATTGGTGTTTGGGAAATTCCTAAGGCAGATGAGGATATTGATGAAGAGGAGTACCACGGAGAGGGAGGAGGGTCCATCCCTCATCCCAGGGCTAGCACCTCCCAGGTAAACTTTTACCATTTTACCATTGCAATTATTCCTTTTTCAACTTGTTTTGACTGTTTTAATGATTATTGCAGGCTACTGGCTCATTTGTTCATGAGACTGGACCTTCCTCTGATGCTTCTTCATTTGCTCTTTCTTATCAACTGGAGATGCCATCTCATCTACAAGGAATTGATATGAGTCACCTGGTAGGTTATCCTATTCCTTGATGATTTATGCTACATGTATGCATGATCATGAATGCTCTTACCCTTTCCCTTTCTTACTCACAGCGGATGCTTGAGGAACAAAATAAGATACTGCAAGAGGAGTTAACTGCTAGTCGCCAACAGGTTGTCCATTTTGAAAAATTGTATCATCAGTCAAAGTAAGACTTTCGAGACTTTCAGTTCCAGGGAATGAGGGATCCTAGTGCGTCATCTTCTAGGGGGTCCCAAACTGATGACCATGAGATCCTTCATCTACCTCGGATGAGGACTGTTACAGACCTGAATTCAAGGTTAATAGTGGTTCAGGTGCTCATTCTTCGAGTGGACTCGGGATAGATGATATGCCTTCTCCTCCAACAGGCGATGACTTTTACAGGGCTTTGTTTGATCATGATCTACCACCTCCTTCTTAGTGATCCATCATTATTGTATTAATTGAGAAAATATTGTATTAATAATAATAATAATGATAATAATAATTATAATTTGCACTTTTACTACAACTTTTGACTTTCAATTTTTTTTATTGGTTTTGTATTATTATTATTATCATTATTATTACTACAGTATAATCATTGGTCCTTCCTCTCACAATTCAGAATCCAAAAGTAGCATTGATTCACAAAACCAAAAGCAATGCGGCAACTCAAAACCATTTCATCATTGATTTCCTATCCTTGCACGTCTCGGTTTCAAGCCATTCCTTGTCAACTTTGGTATAGCTAATCTCCCTATATAAATTCTCTTTCCATGCTATGACCCCATACAGAAGCTAGGAAATTTTCCATGAATTTTAATTTCAGCATCAAAATTCCTTTCAACAATTTAAATTTTCCTTTAACCTTCAACAATGATAGAACTCAATGTGAAGAAAATAAAAGGTTTATTTAAAAATATCAAAGCCATTCATTAGGAACAAATATCTTGCTTTAAAATCAATACTTTGAAGTGTTTTCAAAATATTAAATTGGACCATTCTTTTTTACATGCCATGGTTTCCTTTTGGAATGTGAATTCTAGGACATTTAAGATAAATGACTTTGAGATATGTCCCATGATTGAAGAGTTTGAGGCCATCCTTCGATATCCAAGCAATCAACCAATGGCGTTGCCCATATTGATTTCCAGAACTCAACAAAAGATGCAAATGTTGGTCCATATTTTAAAGCCCGAAGTTCTACAGTTGACGAGAGGTGAGAAAATTATGCTTGGTCCCTGTAGACCCTTAATTTTTGACCCAATCCGGTCTAATATGTTTTATTTAGTCCAAAATGATTTTTGTTGTCTAATTGGTCCAAAATAATTTTGTTAAATAATTTTTGCTTTAGTACCTAATTTTTATTAATAAAAAATAAAAATAAACAAATAAAAGTCAAAAAATAAAAATAAAAATAAAAATAAAAATAAGAGTCGGAAAAATCGGCAATAAAAAAATCATCGTGCTGGCCCGTGGGCATTTCGCCCGCAGGAAATTCCTACGGGAGAAATAACTTTTCTATTTCGCCCATAGGATTTTCCTGCGGGTGACGCCGACAACCCGCCTCTGCCACAATTTCCTGCTGCAGAATTTTTTTGCCAGCGCATTTTTTCCTGCGGCAATTTTTTTCGGCAGCGCAATTTTTCCAACGCAAATTTTTCAAAACCTAATTCAATTAGGTTTCGGTTTCTTTTTTTTATTAATATTACTTGCCTTGATTAATTAGGAATAAACTACATCAAACCACTATAAATAAGGACCAAAGGTAATTAATTTGAGGAGGCCGAATAAGCAACAGTAGCTTGAAAATTTGAAACCAAATCAAGGGAGGAAAAGGAGCAATTCAATTTATTTTTTTTCTGGAATAGTAGGGACACGATTTAAGCAACTCAAAGGTAGCAATTGTCTTGGTTCATGTTCATCCAAGAAGAATTATTTTTGGAGAATCAATAAAAGGAGGTATGTTAAATTCTTTTTATTTTATTTTTTCACAGTAGCATAATCTATGAAATTTTATTTTTCAAATCAAAAACCTTAGAACCTTAATTTAGTTTTTCCAAAGTTAAAAGCACTAATACGTTACTTTATTTTCCAAAAAGACTTAAAATTGTTATTTTTACCTCTTCAAAATCTTAAAGCCTTAATTCAGCATATTTTTCAACCAAATTAATATTTGATTCTATTTCTTTCAAAACTTTTAAGTAGGTTCTGTTTCTTTCAAAAGACTTTAAAAAATATCTTTTTCTACTTATCAAAACTTTAATCCGTTTGTTTAAATTCATAAAAATTCATAAAATTATCAAATAGATTTCCAAACTCCAAAAGCCAATTCATCACCCGAAACTCCAATTCAAAGCTCCTAAAACCCTAATTCAATTTCCAAACTTAAAATAATAAGCTCTAATTCCTTTAAAAACCTTAAACCCTAACTTTTTCTAAGCTTTAATCCTTTAAAACATTAAAAACCATAAAAATATAAATACTTTAAATTTTACACAGTAGCTTGAAATCACCATTTAAAAACCACAAGTCAAAAGTATTTCAAACTGTCTAAAACCCTAGTTTCATGATTTCACCATTCAAATATTAATTTAGTTAATCAAAGAGTCTTGCAACCTTTTAAAACATAAAACCCTTGTAATATCCCAAAATGTGCCCTAGAAGTATGGATGTAATTGTTGTTTGATTTGAATTAAATGTTTATGTGTTATTGGAAAGGAAAAATGTATTTTGAGATAATGTATATGTTGGGTATATGGTAATATATATAACATATATGTTGGTCAAAAGGGATGGTCAATGGAAGAGGATATTTATTTGTGATATGTGAAATTACTTAAATGGGCATATAAGTGACACGAGTTAAGTTAAATGGATGAGGGCAATTTCGTAATTGCTTTGTTAGGATTGCTCGGTGGAAATTTAAAGAAGAAGAGAAGTTGACTTGTCTTCATTTTCTCTTCTTAGCTTGGTGTGGCCGGCTACCAAAGGGAAAGAGAGAGCAAGTGAGATGTTTTGATTTCTAACATCAAATTGAAGGTTGAATCAAAGGATTAAGTTGGAGATTTGTGAAATTTCTTCAATTGAGGTAAGTACTCTCTTGTTTTCCCTTGTTATTTTTGAAGTTGTGTTTGAAGTGAGTTTTGATTTGTTGGGATTATGATTTGGTGTGGTTGAGATGTGTTTATAAGTGTTGAGTTTGATTGTAAGTTAAATTGGTGTTGGTTTTGGTTTGATGATAGTAAGTTAAGTGGATGTTGATATTGAAAGAATAAGAATGATGTTGGTTTTAGGGTTTTGAGGTAGTATGTGTTTAAATGTGTTGTTAATGAGAATATTGTGATGAATATGTAAAATAAGTGTTAATGACATAGTTTAGATCCATTTGAATGAGGCTATGGTGTGCACAATGTGTTTAAATGCAATTAAAAGAGTTTTGGCCATATTTAGGGTTTTTGTTCATGAGAGACACGGCCATGACTTAAGATTTTGGAGAGACACGGCCAAGCTTAATGAAAATTGGCCGTGTTGGATGAATTTTGGAGAGACACGGCCACTGGCTTGGCCGTGTCCCTTGACTGTGTTTGTCACTGCCTGATTTTTGTTGAGAGACACGGCTGTGTCCTTTGCCCGTGTCTGCCTCGGCTTGAATTGGTGTTGAGAGACACGGCCACAAGCTTGGCCGTGTCCCTTGAGGGTGTTAGCTACTGTGATTGTTCCTTTGTTCTTCTTGCATTGTTGAGATTGAACATTCATTTGATGACAATGATGATGCATATGATACTATATGAACAATGCTATGTTTTATGCATTGTGAATATTGTGAATGGTAATGTGTTATATGAATAATGTACTTTGTAGTGTTACATCAATGATGCAATATGTAAAATGTGAAGGATATGATAAGGTAATTGATTATGTATAGCTTGATGGGAGTAGTTCTTGAGTGTAAAAGAGACGAGGATCATCCAAAAAGGTATGTGCAATATGTTTTAATAATGAATGATGTTAATGTGTCTTGAGAAATGGATTATGTATGCTTGAATGACGAAGTGTATAATGTGAATTGGGACATAGAGAGGTGTGAAACTAATGTTCTGATTTATAATGATGTGAATGATATGATTGAAGCATGCCTAGATGGTATGATTGAATAATGATATGTGTGTTTAGTTAATGTAATTGATGTTGCATATATCAATGATGAAATATGAAAGGTAATTTGAGATATAATGTGATGTGAAGCCATTGTGATTGGCTATGATAACTCAAATGTGATGTGAAGCCATTGTGATTGGCTATCATAATTCAATTGTGATAAATAAGGCATGTTTGCCTAGATAATGATTCAATTGAGAATGAAATGGATAATGAAATAATAAATGAATTGTGTGACTAATGTGTTATTCCATTTTTAGAGTTTGTTGTTGGTGGCATGCCTAATGATAGTAACAATCTCTTGAAGTTAGGTTGGGCTTGATCCTTGAAGCCAAGTTGGGTAGAAGTTTAACATGTTTTACTCCCCTTGAAGCTTGGTTGAGTCTAGTCCTTGAAACCTAATTGAGATGTTACAACCCTTGAAGCTAGGTTGGATTGATTCTTGAAGCCAAGTTGGGTTGAGACTTAGCATGCTTTGTTCCCCTTGAAGCTTGGTTGAATCTAAATTCTTGAAGCCTAGTTGGGTCTATGATAATGATAAATGTGATAACAAAACCAAAGCATTAACTCTGAAAATTGAATAGCATATTAGTGTCTTTTGGGCCCGAGTCTGTCTTTGTTGTCAATGTGATATACAAGTGTTGAAAGAAATGAGTAATGAGATCTATGGTTGATTTCATTGGAAATGTGATTCATGATTGGTATGATATGTAATATGTGTAATGATATATTGATTATGAATACTAGTGATGGATTGGGGTCGGTGATAATGTTTATGTATATATATGTACATAAAATATGAGATTAGCTGAGATATATGAAAGGTGCAATTAAAAAGGAAAAACATGATAATAACTAATGGTACA
This sequence comes from Garcia nutans, assembly GCA_947685225.1. NCBI lineage: Eukaryota > Viridiplantae > Streptophyta > Magnoliopsida > Malpighiales > Euphorbiaceae > Garcia > Garcia nutans. The sequence goes on from CANTUV010000031.1 coordinate 61,985,996, forward strand.
TTGAATTGATATATCATTATATGTTAGAATTTCTATAATGTATGTTTATATTTCATAATTGTATTACTAAGCTCTCGGGCTTAGAACGGTTTTGTAATCGCGCAGGTAGATATGCGGTTGATCTGGAAGTCCAGCTGTTATGCCACGCGAAGAGTAAGAGTTTATCGAGACCAACTAGAGGGTGATGCATACATGTATAACTTTTAATTATGATGTATTTCTGACGAGAAAGTATTTATATGTATAAATGAAGTTTTGATAATGTAATATCCCAATGTGTGCCCTAGAAGTTGGATACAACTGTTGTTTTGATTTGAATTAAATGTATATATGTATTTGTAAAGGAAATGAGTGTGTTAAGAGAATGTATATGTAGTGTATATTGTAATATATATAACATATAAGTTGGTCAAATGGGGAGTCAAGGTAAGAGGATATTTTATCTTGTGCTAAGTGAAATTACTATTAAGGGCATGTTAAATGAAAGGAGGTTTAATTATGTTGAAGAGGGCATTTAGGTAATTCTCTTTGTGAAATGCATGGTGGAGATTTAAAGATATGATGATTTGTCTTTTCTTCATTTCTTCTTCTTCTCTTCTCCATGGTTGGCCGGCCATCTTAAACAAAAGAGAGAACAAGAGGTGTTCTTGATACTAGAATCAAATTGAAGGAAGAATCAAAGGTTTTGGTTGGAGATTTGTGAAATTTCTTCATCTAAGGTAAGTACTCTCTTGTTTTCCTTTGGTATTTTGAAGATGTGTTTTGTGATTTGTTAATATCATGATTTAGAATGTTTGAGATGTGTTTAAAAGTATGGAAATTGATTGTGAGTTAAAAAGGTTAAATTGGTGTTGGTTTTGTTTGAAAATGGTAAGTTAAATGGATGTTGTTATAGAAAGAAGAAGATTGATGTTGGTTTTTAGGGTTTGATGTGGTAAATGTTTGAATGTATGGTTGATCTAGTGTTAATTTGAATATTTAGATGAATATGTGTTAATAACATGAATTACACCCATTTGAATGAGATTGTGTTGTGTATAAGTTGTTCTTAATTCAATCAAAGAAGTGTTGGTTATGTTTAGGGTTTTCAATATGAGAGACACGGCCAAGACCTATTAATTTTGGGAGACACGACCAAGTTGAGGGAAGTTTGGCCGTGTTGGATGGATTTTGGAGGGACACGGCCGTGTCTTATGCATATGTTTGCTACTGCCAATTGGTTTTGAGAGACACGGCCACAAGCTTGGCCGTGTCCCATGAAGGTGTTTGTTACTGTGATGGTTCTTGACTTTTCTCACTTTGTTTTGATTCTTCAAAGGTTTTGTTGTTCCTAAACCTAAACATAAACACTCTAAACACTTTGAAAATAAAGAATGATCTAAATAAATATATGTGGAACATACATTCATATGATATTGAGATTATAACACACATTTGATGAGATTGATGAAACATATGAACAATGTTAGGCTATATGCATTGTGAATGGTAGTATGTTATATGAACAATGTAATATCCTCATATATGCCCTAAAAGTTGTGATTATGTTGTTGTTGTTGTTATATAATTGGATTGAATATATGTGTTAAATTACAAGAGAAAAGAAATAGAGAAAAGAATGTTTATGTATATGTGATTTGGGGAAAGAATTTAGGGTTTAGAGAGAATGGTATATGTTGTGTATATGATGATATATATAACATATAAGTTGGACAAAATGAAGAGTCAAGGAAAGAAGATATTTATTTTTGTTAAGTGTGAAGTTACTATAAAGGGCATGTAATGAATGGTAATCAAGACAAATGGTATAAGGGTGTTTAGGTAATTACTCTTGTTGAATCACTTGGTGGAGATTTAAAGAGGTGATATTTTGTCTTTTCTTCATTTCCTTCTTCTTCTTCTTCTTCTCTTCTCCACGTTGGTTGGCTCCTCCTTAGACAAGAGAGAGCAAAGTGAGATTTGTTTAATTCTAACATCAAATTGAAGGGAGAATCAAAGGATTTAATTGAAGATTTGTGGAATTCAACAACTTAGGTAAGTTCTTTCTCTTGATTTTCCTTTGTTCTTTTGAAATTGTGTTTGGGATTGGTGAGTTGATATGGATGGTTGATTAAGTGTGTTTGTGATGTGTTTTTAAGCATTAAGTTTTGAAGGAAGTGAATTGTCATTGATTTGGGAAGTGAAGAAGTCTTGGAAAAGGAAGTGTTTAGAAGTGGTGCTTAAGGTAAGTACACACTTGTTTCTCTTGCTAATTGAAGTTGTTTGAAGGTTTGATTGTTATATGTTGGTGATGAAAATGTTGTGATGAGTATGTAAAATAATTGCTAATAATGTTGATTATGTCCATTTGAATGAGGTTATGTTGTGTACAATGTGTTTTAAGTTAACCAAAAGAAGTTTGGCTACATTTAGGGTTTATGTATGAGAAACGTAATTTGGGACGGTCGCTATTAGTCTTGGGCGGTCGCTATTTAGTCATGTGCGGTCGCGACTTAGGTCGGACTTCTGACCGCGAAACCTACTGTGATTGGGTTTCATCTTTTGATTGTGAAGTGCGGTCGCGACTTAGGTCGGACTTCTGACCGCGAAATCTACTGTGATAAGGTTTCATCGTGTAACTGTATGGCGCGGTCGTATTCAGGTGAGGCGCGACCGCTAGAAGTTTTCTGTTCTGCTTTATTTGAAGCAATTTAATTTTTGTAACAAGATTCTCAAATACATGTTAAATAGATCATCCATATGAGTTGTCAAGGATCAAAATAGAGATCATTTGTCTAACATCATTGTTGAGATTGAACAATGTTATATTATGTATTGTGAATGGTAATGTATTATATTGTTTGCATAACGTGACTAGTGTTATGACTTAAATAGCGCGAAAGAGGCGATGATCATTCAAAAAGGTACGTGCAATGTAATTTGTTATGATAAACGTTTTAATAACGAATGATGTTAATGTGTCTTGAGAAATGATTGAAATGAAATAAATAGACATATTGTTTATATGACGATGAATTTAAGATACATATGCAATGAAATTAATGATGTATGTTCGAATAATGTCATGTTCGTGTAGTTAATGTAATTGGTGTTGTATATATATATATATCAATGATGATGTGTATGATGTGAAGCCATTGTGATTGGCAATGATGATTCAAATGAGATGTGAAGCCATTGTGATTGGCTATGATGATTCAATTGAAAGAGATAAGGCATGTTTGCCTAATTGATGATGAGTTTGATAATGAAATAATAAATGAATTGTGTAACTAATGTGTTATTCGATTTCAGAGTTCTGGGTTTAGAGGCATGCCTATAAAATGAAAAAGGTAACAGTCTTGCCGGGTTGAGGATCTCTTCGTTTTGAGTTGAATTGAGATCCAAGAGACTGGGTCTGTTACACTATGAGAAATTGTAATTATGAGATATATGATTGGTAACAGTCTTGCCGGGTTGAGGATCACCTCGAGTTTAGCCGAGTTGATGATCCAAGAGACTGGGTCTGTTACGCTATCCATGGATAGAGATATTGATATATGATGCCTACGGGCTTGATAATTATGATTATAGACCAAAGCAGTAACTCTGAACTTTGAATAACATATTAGTGTTTTGGGCCCGAGTCTGTCTTTATTGTCAATGTGAAATGCAAGTATTGAAATATTGATTGTGAGTATTAATACTGAATTATGCTTGGTGAATTGTGAATAATATAATGTTATTAGGTGTAATATGTAAATGAATTGTGATTTATGATTTGTATGATATGTAATTTGTGTATTGCAATAATGAGTGGTATGATAGGTAAAGTGTGTATTGCAATAATGATTGGTATGGTATATATATAATGTAGGGGTAGTAATATATTGGTTTTGAGTATTGGTGATGCATTGGGGTTGGTGATAATATTATGTATATATATATACATCATATATGAAATTAGTTATGATATATATTAAAGATGAAATTAAAAAGAAAAGAAGATATGATAAGAACTAATTATATATTGAATTGATGTATCATTATATGTCAATACTTCTATACTATATGTTTATATCTTTATAGTTGGACTACTAAGCTCGCGGGATTAGCGCGGGTGTTTATTCGCGCAGGTTTATAGATGGAAGATATGAAGTCTTTTATTATGCCACAAGAAGAGTAAAGTTTGTCGAGACCAACTAGAGGGTAATGCATACATGTATTAATTTTTAATTATCATGTATTTCTGACGAGAGAGTATTTATATGTATAAATGAAGTTTTGATAAATATAATGATTTTGTAAATGTTATTTAAATTAATGTATTATGGTTTGAACTCTGTTACAGGTTTTTAAAAGGTAACGAAAAGTGACATCCTTATACTTTATATATTTACTGTATGTATACTAGGTATACGTATAGTACTTATATAGGGTATCGGGGTGTTACAAACAATGTTAGGCTATATGCATTGTGAATGGTAGTATGTTATATGAACAATGTGACTAATATTATGACTTGTATAGTGAGGAAGAGATGAGGATCATCCAAAAAGGTATGTGCAATGCAATTTATTATAATAAATGTCTTAATAATGAATGTTGTCAATGTGTTTTGAGAAATGATGAAATGTGAGATCATCATGGTTGATAATAATGATTGAAATGTTATAGAGTGATATGTTGTTTATATGATGATGAATTTAAGATACATGTGCAATGAAATTGATGATGTATGCTTGAATAATGAAGTGTATAATGTGAATTGAGACATAAAGAGATGTAAAACTAATGATCGGTTTGTTTAGCTAATGTAATTGATGTTGTATATGTGTATAATGATAATTCAAATGTGATGTGAAGCCATTGTGATTGGCTATGATGATTCAATTGAAAGGCATAAGGCATGTTTGCCTAATTGATGATGAGAATTGAGAATGAAAGTAATAAATGAATTGTGTAACTAATGTGTTATTCCATTTTCAGAGTTTGTTGTTGGTGGCATGCTTAAAATGAGTAACAATCTCTAGAAGTTAGGTTGGCTAAGTCCTTGAAGCCTAATTGAGATGTTACAACCCTTGAAGCTAGGTTGGATTGGTTCTTGAAGCCAAGTTGGGTTGATGCTTAGCATGCTTTGCTCCCCTTGAAGCTTGGTTGAACCTAATCCTTGAAGCCTAGTTGGGTCTATGGTAATGATAAATGTGATGAATGAACCAAAGCATTACTCTGAAAATTGAATGGCATATTAGTGTCGTTTGGGCCCGAGTCTGTCGTTGTTGTCAATATGATATATATAAATGTTGTAATAAACGAGTAATGAAATCTATGGTGGATTTGGTTGGAATTGTGATTCATGATTGATGAATTGTGAATAAAATAATGACATGAAATGTTATGTAATATGTATATTGAAATATTGATTGTGAGTATTAATGTTGGATTGATGATTAGTGATAATGATATGATATGTAATGTGGGTTTAACTATGTTGATGGTGATTGTTAGTGATGAATTGTGGTTGGTAAAAATGATATGTATATAATACATGAAATTAGTTAAAATATATGAAAGGTGCAATTTAAAAGGAAAACATGATGAGAAACTAATGACACATGGAATTGATATATCATTATATATTAGTATTTCTATAATGTATGTTTATATGTTATATTTGTACTACTAAGCTCTCAGGCTTAGCGCGGATGTGTAATCGCGCAGGTAGCTTGGTGAAGGATATGAAGTCTTTCGTTATGCCACGAGAATAGTAAGAGTTTGTCGAGACCAACTAGAGGGTAATGCATACATGTATAACTTTTAATTATGATGTATTTCTGGTAAGAGAATATTTATATGTATAAATGGAGTTTTGATAAAGATAATGATTTTGTAAATGTTATTTAAATTAACGTATTATGGTTTGAACTCTGTTACAGGTTTTTAAAAGATAATGAAAAGTGACATCCTTATACTGTATATACTTACTGTATGTATACTAAGTATATGCATAGTACTTATACAGGGTATCGGGGTGTTACAAATAGTGATAATGATTTTGTAAATGTTATTTAAAGTAACGTATTATGGTTTGAACTCTGTTACAAGTTTTTAAAAGGTAATGAAAAGTGACATCCTCATACTTTATATACTTACTAAATGTATACTAGGTATATGTATAGTACTTATATAGGGTATCGGGGTGTTACAATTATTTTGGTATCAGAGCTTAGGTTCAAGATTCTCGGCCTAAGTGAACTTTAAAAAAAAATTGAAACGTTTAAAGAGAATTAAAAAGAAGAGTTTTGGAATGTAATTTGTAATACATGTATATGCATTAACACCTAGGTTGGTCTCGGATGTGGCATTATATGAATGGTAGAATATCTGTGTTATATGAGATGGATGCTAGTGTGTGAATGATGTTTTACATGAATGTAAAGCTAGAGAAAGAAATGATATGGATTTATATAAGTTTAATTTATAAATTGAAAAAAAAATTTGGGAAATTTATGCAAGTAAAGTGAATTGTTAAATGTGTTGAAATATAAAGAAATGAATAGGAGAATAAAGCTGAACATGAGATGAAATCAAAATAAGATAAGAGTATGTACTCTTTCCTCTACACTTTGAATCTCTTTATAATAGAGTTTATGTTGGGTTTGCTAGATAGAGGAAATATTGTTGAATTGTTAATATTGAAAGATATGTTACTAAAATGAGGAGAGTATGGTGGAATATTGAATGAGTTGATTAGTATAGACAAAGTGTGATTATTTAAAGTTTGGGGTATATATATATACAGTTACGGTTTTGTTTAAAGGAAAAAGAGATGATATTGGTTAAGTAGGAATATAAATTGGTATTGTTATTTTAATGCAAACATTGTAACTTCAATGTTGGAAATGTGAGATGCTTGGATATTGTGAAAGCTCATGGTAATGGTGATAATATGTGACATTTGTATTTTTTTTTAAATGAGCTTGATAATTGTGAAAATTATATGTTTTGATATTGCTTTGTGATATATATATATGTTGTTTTTAAAGTTGATATTATGAAAAGATGAGTTTGGCAAATTGAAGCTTAAGCGAAATAGTAAGTTGAAAAGTTAAAGTTTTAGTGGAATTTGATAAAGATTATTTGGATATTGATGGTTTAATGTATATTCAATACATGAGCTAGGTGAAATGACTAATATTGCACATGAAAGTATTATGAATTGAGTAATGTGATTGATAGTATGAGAATTTGTTTGGAAGTAAAAAGGGAAGTGGATAAGCAAATGAAAATGAGCCATTTTAAGTCATTTTACTGCAAAGGGTAAAAATGGATATGGAAGTATATTAAATATTTTAAAAGACAAAAATGAAAGAGATGTCACATTGGGAATGTGACCAAGAAGGATGTGAAGTGTTAGTATAGTCAGAATATATATTTGTAGTGTGAATAAATACTTTACATCATATTGGAAGAATGAGAAGGATAGTATATAAAAAAAAAAGTGATAAACATTAAATTTGTATTGAATGTATGAAAAAAGAAAATAAAATAAGAGCATATATTTAAGTGTATACATGTATATGATATGTGAACTGAGTTTTCAATATGAATGAAATTATGATATATAAACAAATGTATGAATCACATTATGAAGGTGACCTATGAATATGTATGTGGTATAATTATAGAATTAGTGATATGGAAAATGATGTTATATGTATTAGTGGACCTAAGAGAGATTAGGTCTTGAATTGTATAAAGTTAGATGGATTATGTGATGGAAGTAAGTATGGAATGGACTTGAGTAATATTGGATAATGGAAATTGTTATGGTGAGCATTGAACGTGATAATCATATGATATTTAGAGTCCCAAAGTATTCACATATGGAAAGTTCTATGTAATTATATGATAAGAGATTGTAAATGGATTAGAAATGAAGTGACGGATAGAAATTATGTAATATCCTCATGTATGCCCTAGAAGTCTTGGTTATGTTGTTGTTATTGTTGATGTTGTTGTTAGTGTTGTTGTTGTTATATATTGGATTGAATATATGTGTTAAATTGTAAGAGAAAAGAAATGGGAAGAGAATGTATATGTATATGTGTTTTGGAGAAGAAATTTAGGGTTTAGAGACAAATGTATATGTTGTGTATATGATGATATATATAACATATAGATTGGTCAAATATAGAGTCAATGCAAGAAGATATTTTTGTGGAATGTGCAATTACATATAAGGGCTTAGATGAGACAAAAGGTTAGTTAAATGGTGAAGGGTGTTTTAGTAATTGCAAGGTTAAAAACACTTGATGGATATAAGAAGCCAAATTTGACTTTGCTCTTCATATTTTCTTCTTCTCTTCATGTGTGGCCGGATTCTCCATAGACAAAGAGAGAAAGAGAGGTGATCTTGAGGTTTGAAGCAAATTGAAGAAGGAATCAAGGGTGTTGGTTAGAGATTTGTGGAATTCTTCATTTAAGGTAAGTTTTCTCTTGATTTCTCTTGTTCTATTTGGAATTTTGTTTGAGTTTGATGGAGTGTGTTTGTGTATGGTGTGTGTAAAAGTGTTGAAATGGAATTAAAGATAAGAAGCTAGGTTGGTGTTGGTGATGGAAGAGTAAGAGTTGTGTTTAGTGAATTTTTTTCTGTTTTACAATTAGTAAAGGCTGTGACTTGTATGATTTTTAATTAATTATAGAAAAATGTTCTTGAAGTGAATTTTTGATATGTTGTGCCTCTATGAGTCTAGAATGACTGAAAAATATGTTGATTCGATTTTGGAATGGTTATGAGTTTAGAAAGATTATTTTTATTAGACCTGTTCCAGCAGGTACCTTAACTGAGACAGCTATATTTCGGGATTTTTAATAAAATGTAGAAAAATCATATCCAATTGAATTTTGGATATGTTGTTGCTTAGTGAGTCTAGTATTTGAGAAAAATAATTTGGAACCACGTTGATTGAATTTGATTTATGGAATTCACAAAGTTCAGAACTGCTGCCAGGATGCAGGGCAATTGGGGCAGTCTGGTTACGTGAACTATTTGACCAAGATTTTGTGTTCAGTTTGATCTAAAATTTTAAAGGAATGATTTTAAGATACAAAACTAAATTCTGTAAAAATTTTAGAATTTTTAGTCAAGTAGATTATTTTATACAATATTTCAAAATAAGGATAAAATGGAGTCTAAAACCAGAATGTACTATTCATATGGTCATTTTGCTAATATTCCTTTTGGATTAGATTGTGAAGAGGTTGAATTGCCCTAACCGTGTCCCTCAAGTGGCTGCCCGTGTCCCTCAATTGTGTGGGTTAGGGTTTTAATTCTTTGTTCTTCTTGCATTGCTTTGGTTCTCCAAAGGTAGGTTGGTCCTTAAACCTAACCCTAAACACTTTAAACACTCTTGAATCAATGAATGATATAATCAAATGCATGTGTAAGGTCCTAAAACTATGAATCATATCAATTGTTCTTTGCCCTAATTGCATTGTTGAGATTGAACAATGTTATGTTATGTATTGTGAATGGTAATGTGTTTCATGAGTAATATACATTGAAATTGAAATGTATATCAAAGATGCAATGATAATTTAAATAAGACATGATATGAGACAATGCCATTGTGATTGGCTATGATGATGATATTGAAAGAAAGAAGGCATGTTTGCCTAAATGTGATGAGAATTTGAGAATGGAAATGGTAACTATATAATAAATGAATTGTTTGTTTAATATGTTATTCAGTTTCAGAGTTCTGGATTTGGGTGGCATGCCTAAGAAATGATGAAAGGTAACAGTCTTGCCGGGTTGAGGATCTCCTCATATGTGTTGAGTTGATGGTCCAAGAGACTAGGTCTGTTACACTATGAGAATTGTGAATATGAGATATATGATTTGTAACAGTCTTGCCGGGTTGAGGATCTCCTCATTTGTGTTGAGTTGATGGTCCAAGAGACTGGGTCTGTTACACTATCCATGGATAGAGATACATGTATATACATTGCCTACGGGCGTGATTATTGTGACTATGAACAAAAGCAGTAACTCTGAACTCTGAATATCATATTAAATACTTGTTGGGCCTATAGGTGTCAAGGTTATATGAATGTCTTAAATAATGTTATGAGTTAATGAAATGAGATGTTGTTTATTGAGTATGATTGATTAATGTTGAATGTGGAAAGATGTTGAAATGTGGTATGCTCATATGACTATGATTTGTGAAATGCATAATTATGTGGTTAACTTTATATTTATGATGTTGATCTTATCAATAACATATGTGACATTGCATTACATTAAAGAATACCATTAGCATGTTTTATCTTACTAAGCCGTTGGCTTAGCGCGATAGTGTTTAATCGCGTAGGTAATAGAGTGGATAGAGTTGAACCCGAGAGTTCATCAAGACCAAGTGAGAGTAGACCTTGAAGAATCCATTTTGGGAGCTTAAGGATCAGAGCAGACTTGCCAATCATGTATATTTCTTTATATTTTGTAAAGAAATGTTTAATATGTAAATATGTACATATCTTATAACTTCCGCTGTGTAATATTTAAATGTATATATATATAACTAATATGTTTTGTTTTATAAGTAAATGATCTACTTTTCTATAATGTATAATGATAAGGGTATTGTATCAAGTTTAAAGTGTTTTGAATGTTAAGAAAACCGTAGCATCCCTATGTTTGATGCACTTATGCTACATTGTTGTGGTTGTAGTGTGTGGGCATTGGATATGGGGGTGTTACAATTGTTTTGGTATCAGAGCCTAGGTTTGAGATTCTCAACCTAGGTAAAATGTAATAAAAAGACTATTTTGATTTTAAAAGTGGTTTTTGAATAATATACATGTTTGGGATTGGCAACCTCTGATCTTTAATAAGATGTAGTATGTTGTGTTTGCATATTTAGGTTGTGATGGATTCTCACTCACGTCAGTCGATTGAGGGTAGTGCCGAGAGTATCGCTCCTGCTGAGGGAGCTAGAGTTGATAGTGTTGAGGAGGCACCTGCTTCGGTGTCGGGTAGACCAGTTGGAGAGGAGGTTCCGCCAGCCTGGTTTAGACATATGATGGAAGTTATGAGACAAGCACCAGTGCAACCAGTGCCACCACCCCCTCAGCCTTTGGTATCTGTAAGGCACTATGATAAACTAAGGAAGTATGGAGCGGAGGATTTCCTTGGTACTACTGACCCAGCTGTAGCAGAACAGTGGCTTGACAAAGTACAGAGGATCTTTATTCAGTTACAAGCCACCCCTGAGGAAAAATTTGACTATGCAAGATCTTTGCTACAGAAGGACGCCTACGATTGGTGGAAGACAGTGCCACATTCTATGGATGATCCTCCAACACTGTCTTACACTGATTTTCTGAGGGAATTTGAGTTGAAGTATACTCCTAGGGAGTATAAAGATGGGAAGAAAAGAGAGTTTCTAGATTTGAAGCAAGATCATCGGACCGTAACTGAGTATGAAGTTGAGTTTATTCGACTGAGTCAGTATGCTGGGGGTATCATTGCTGATGAGATTGATAGATGCAGGAGGTTTGAGGAGGGATTGAGGCCCTCTATCATGTGCTTAGTGGCTGGATCTAGATATCAGGATTTCTCACAGCTTGTGGCAGCAGCTCGAAGTGTAGAGCGAGCTCAAGTTATTGCAGCTGCTTCAGAGGAAGAGGTTAGGGTTAGGAGGCCCCAGTTTGAGGCAGGGTCTTCTTCTGTTAAAAGAGGTAAAGGAAGCTTTGTTCCTAGAGTTAGTAGGAGTCAGAGGTTAGCTGGTAGGTCAGTGCAGTTCCAGAGACAGAGATTTAGACCTGCAGCTTCAGTAGCGAGTGCTCCTACTCCTGGAGTTCAGAGATCCACCTTACCTGTGTGTAACCAGTGTGGTGGAAGACATGGGGGCGTTTGTTGGAGGCATAGTAGATCAGGGGTATGCTTCAGGTGTGGATCACCTGACCACTTTGTGAGAGACTGTCCTGAGAGGCAGGAGCAGATGCCAGTTGATTCTGCTGCTTCTCGAGCTAGTGTGAGGGGAGGCAGAGGAGGCAGAGGAGGCAGAGGTGCCAGCCGAGGAGGTAGACCAGGGTTCAGTTCTAGAGGAGGTGCTACATCCAGGGAGGGTAGACCAGAGGAGGTTGGATCTTCCCAGAGGATGTATGTTATGCAGAGGCAGCCAGATGCATCGGCAGTCATAGCTGGTACTTTTTCTTTATTTGATATTTCAGTACTTGCTTTGATTGATCCGGGTTCCACACATTCATATGTTAGTGTATCTGTTTTGCCTGTATCTGATTTGCATGCTGAGTCCCTAGGATTTGATGTGTTGGTGACAAATCCGTTAGGGCATAGTGTGGTTGTAAGTAAGGTGCATCGAGATAGTGCAGTAGTGGTGCAGGGTGAGGAGTTCTTAGGGGATTTGATTGAGATGCCATTTAAGGAATATGATGTGATCTTAGGTATGGATTGGCTATCTCGACATGGAGCTGTGGTGGATTGTAAAAAAAAATTGTTTCTTTGAGAACAGATGATGGTAGAGAGGTGATAGTATTTAATGAGCAGGAACAGCTAGCCTCCTTATTTGTTTCAGCTGTTGCAGCCAGGAGGTTGATTAGAAAGGGGTGTGAAGCCTATCTTGCTCATGTGGTGGATACTAGAGTGAAGGGTTCCCCTATTGATAGCATTGCCACAGTTGCTGAGTTCCCGGATGTGTTTCCAGAGGAGTTGCCAGGGTTGCCTCCTGAGAGAGAGGTGGAGTTCGGTATTGAATTGTTGCCTGGTACCACTCCTATCTCTATTACTCCTTATAGAATGGCACCAGCAGAATTGAGGGAGTTGAAAGTGCAATTACAGGAGTTGTTGGATAAAGGATTCATTCGCCCCAGTGTTTCTCCTTGGGGAGCTCCTGTGCTATTTGTGAAAAATAAAGATGGAACTATGAGGTTGTGTATCGATTATAGGCAATTGAACAAGGTGACTATTAAAAATAAATATCCTTTACCTAGAATTGATGACCTCTTTGATCAATTGAAGGGTGCAGCTGTATTTTCTAAAATTGATTTGAGATCTGGGTACCATCAGCTGAGAGTCAGAGCTGAGGATGTTCCGAAGACCGCCTTTCGGACCAGGTATGGGCATTATGAATTTCTAGTTATGCCTTTTGGTCTAACGAATGCACCTGCAGCTTTTATGGATTTGATGAATAGGGTGTTTAGGCCCTATTTGGATCAGTTTGTAGTGGTCTTCATTGATGATATACTGGTGTATTCGCGGAATGAAGAGGAACATGATATGCATCTGCGGATTGTGTTGCAGATTTTGAGAGAGAAGCAGTTATTTGCCAAATTGTCGAAGTGTGAGTTCTGGTTGGATCAAGTTGCTTTTCTCGGACATATAGTTTCAGCAGAGGGTATTAGAGTTGATCCGAGCAAAGTTGAAGCTATATTGAATTGGAGTCCACCCAAGTCTGTGACAGAGATTAGAAGTTTTCTGGGTTTGGCAGGCTATTACAGACGATTTGTGAAAGGGTTTTCTTTAATAGCTACTCCACTCACTAGATTGCTTCGTAAGGGAGTGAGATTTGTGTGGACGGATCAGTGTCAGGTTAGCTTTGAGCAGTTGAGAGATATGTTGACTCAAGCGCCTGTTCTTACTTTACCTGTGGAAGGCAAACCATATGTGATCTACAGTGATGCTTCACATAGAGGTTTGGGGTGTGTATTGATGCAGGAAGGTAAAGTTATAGCTTATGCATCTAGGCAGTTGAAACTGCATGAGCTTAACTATCCGACCCATGATTTGGAATTGGCTGCCATTGTGTTTGCATTAAAGATTTGGCGCCACTATCTGTTTGGGGAGAAATGTTTCATCTACACTGATCACAAGAGTTTGAAATATTTGGGTGTCCAGAAAGAACTCAATCTTCGTCAGAGGAGATGGTTAGAATTGATTAAAGACTACGACTGCTTGATTGACTATCATCCAGGTAAAGCAAATGTTGTTGCTGATGCCTTGAGTCGGAAGTCTTTAGCTGGTTTAACAGTTTACTCGCTCTCGTTGCTTGTTGAGTTGAGAGCATTGCATGCCAGTTTTGTACCTTGTGTTGATGGTGCATTATTGGCACAGTTGCAATTGAAGCCGATTTTGTTAGATCAGATCAAAGAAGCTCAGTTGGCCGATAAGAAGATTCAGAAGATTATTTCAGATTGTAAGAATGGGAAGACAAGAGATTTTGTTGTGAAAGACGATGGGAGTCTCTGGTTTAAAAACCGATTGTGTGTACCCGATGATGCTGAATTGAAAAGAGTCATTTTAGAAGAAGCACATCAGTCAGTGTTTGCTATGCATCCGGGTAATACGAAGATGTATCATGATTTGAGACAGCATTATTGGTGGACTGGTTTGAAGAGAGACATTGCAGATTTTGTGTCGAAATGTCTCACTTGTCAGAAGGTTAAAGCAGAGCATCAAGTTCCAACCGGGTTGCTTCAACCGTTGTCAGTACCAGAATGGAAGTGGGAAAGAGTGACAATGGATTTTGTGTCTGGTTTGCCATTGACACAAAAGAAGCATGATGCTATATGGGTGATTGTGGATAGATTGACTAAAACAGCTCATTTCCTTCCGGTGCGGATGGATTACTCTTTGGAGAGGTTGGCTGAGCTGTATATCCATGAGATTGTGAAACTGCATGGTGTTCCAACTTCTTTAGTGTCTGATCGAGATCCCAGGTTTACTTCCAGATTTTGGAAGAGTTTGCATAGTGCTTTAGGTTCTCGACTGCACTTCAGCACTGCTTTTCATCCACAGACGGATGGACAGTCAGAGAGGGTGATACAGATTCTTGAAGACATGTTGAGAAGCTGTGTCATTGATTTCACTGGAAGTTGGGATAGATTTTTACCTCTTGTGGAGTTTGCATACAACAACAGTCACCAATCCAGCATTGGTATGGCACCGTTTGAAGCATTGTATGGCAGACGGTGTAGGACACCTCTTTGTTGGAATGAGCTTGGAGATAATAAGTTGATTGGTCCTGATTTGATTCAAGAAACTGAAGAAAAAGTAAAGTTGATTCGAGGCAGGTTAAAAGCAGCTTCAGACCGACAGAAATCTTATGCAGATCTGAAAAGGAGAGATATAGAGTTTAATGTTGGAGATAAGGTATTTCTGAAAGTGTCTCCTTGGAAGAAGATTTTGAGGTTCGGTCGGAAAGGAAAATTGAGTCCTCGTTTCATTGGGCCGTATGAAGTGTTAGAAAGAGTTGGGCCAGTTGCGTATCGACTTGGTTTGCCACCTGAGTTGGATCGTATTCATAATGTATTTCATGTTTCTATGTTGAGGAGGTACAGGTCGGATCCATCTCATGTGTTTCCATTTGAATCTATTGAAGTGAGCCCAGACTTGACATTTGAAGAGGAACCAGTTGCTATCTTGGCACGAGAAGTGAAAGAGTTGAGGAACAAGAGTGTGCCATTGGTGAAAGTTCTATGGAAGAATCATGCAAAAGAAGAAGCGACTTGGGAGAGTGAACAATCCATGCGAGAGCAATATCCGCAGTTGTTTCAGCTTTGATATCAGGTAATTTCGAGGACGAAATTTTCTTTTTAGAGGGGGAGAATTGTAATATCCTCATGTATGCCCTAGAAGTCTTGGTTATGTTGTTGTTATTGTTGATGTTGTTGTTAGTGTTGTTGTTGTTATATATTGGATTGAATATATGTGTTAAATTGTAAGAGAAAAGAAATGGGAAGAGAATGTATATGTATATGTGTTTTGGAGAAGAAATTTAGGGTTTAGAGACAAATGTATATGTTGTGTATATGATGATATATATAACATATAGATTGGTCAAATATAGAGTCAATGCAAGAAGATATTTTTGTGGAATGTGCAATTACATATAAGGGCTTAGATGAGACAAAAGGTTAGTTAAATGGTGAAGGGTGTTTTAGTAATTGCAAGGTTAAAAACACTTGATGGATATAAGAAGCCAAATTTGACTTTGCTCTTCATATTTTCTTCTTCTCTTCATGTGTGGCCGGATTCTCCATAGACAAAGAGAGAAAGAGAGGTGATCTTGAGGTTTGAAGCAAATTGAAGAAGGAATCAAGGGTGTTGGTTAGAGATTTGTGGAATTCTTCATTTAAGGTAAGTTTTCTCTTGATTTCTCTTGTTCTATTTGGAATTTTGTTTGAGTTTGATGGAGTGTGTTTGTGTATGGTGTGTGTAAAAGTGTTGAAATGGAATTAAAGATAAGAAGCTAGGTTGGTGTTGGTGATGGAAGAGTAAGAGTTGTGTTTAGTGAATTTTTTTCTGTTTTACAATTAGTAAAGGCTGTGAGTTGTATGATTTTTAATTAATTATAGAAAAATGTTCTTGAAGTGAATTTTTGATATGTTGTGCCTCTATGAGTCTAGAATGACTGAAAAATATGTTGATTCGATTTTGGAATGGTTATGAGTTTAGAAAGATTATTTTTATTAGACCTGTTCCAGCAGGTACCTTAACTGAGACAGCTATATTTCGGGATTTTTAATAAAATGTAGAAAAATCATATCCAATTGAATTTTGGATATGTTGTTTCTTAGTGAGTCTAGTATTTGAGAAAAATAATTTGGAACCACGTTGATTGAATTTGATTTATGGAATTCACAAAGTTCAGAACTGCTGCCAGGATGCAGGGCAATTGGGGCAGTCTGGTTAGGTGAACTATTTGACCAAGATTTTGTGTTCAGTTTGATCTGAAATTTTAAAGGAATGATTTTAAGATACAAAACTAAATTCTGTAAAAATTTTAGAATTTTTAGTCAAGTAGATTATTTTATACAATTTTTCAAAATAAGGATAAAATGGAGTCTAAAACCAGAATGTACTATTCATATGGTCATTTTGCTAATATTCCTTTTGGATTAGATTGTGAAGAGGTTGAATTGCCCTAACCGTGTCCCTCAAGTGGCTGCCCGTGTCCCTCAATTGTGTGGGTTAGGGTTTTAATTCTTTGTTCTTCTTGCATTGCTTTGGTTCTCCAAAGGTAGGTTGGTCCTTAAACCTAACCCTAAACACTTTAAACACACTTGAATCAATGAATGATATAATCAAATGCATGTGTAAGGTCCTAAAACTATGAATCATATCAATTGTTCTTTGCCCTAATTGCATTGTTGAGATTGAACAATGTTATGTTATGTATTGTGAATGGTAATGTGTTTCATGAGTAATATACATTGAAATTGAAATGTATATCAAAGATGCAATGATAATTTAAATAAGACATGATATGAGACAATGCCATTGTGATTGGCTATGATGATGATATTGAAAGAAAGAAGGCATGTTTGCCTAAATGTGATAAGAATTTGAGAATGGAAATGGTAACTATATAATAAATGAATTGTTTGTTTAATATGTTATTCAGTTTCAGAGTTCTGGATTTGGGTGGCATGCTTAAGAAATGATGAAAGGTAACAGTCTTGCCGGGTTGAGGATCTCCTCATATGTGTTGAGTTGATGGTCCAAGAGACTGGGTCTGTTACACTATGAGAATTGTGTATATGAGATATATGATTTGTAACAGTCTTGCCGGGTTGAGGATCTCCTCATTTGTGTTGAGTTGATGGTCCAAGAGACTGGGTCTGTTACACTATCCATGGATAGAGATACATGTATATACATTGCCTACGGGCGTGATTATTGTGACTATGAACCAAAGCAGTAACTCTGAACTCTGAATATCGTATTAAATATTTGTTGGGCCCATAGGTGTCAAGGTTATATGAATGTCTTAAATAATGTTATGAGTTAATGAAATGAGATGTTGTTTATTGAGTATGATTGATTAATGTTGAATGTGGAAAGATGTTGAAATGTGGTATGCTCATATGACTATGATTTGTGAAATGCATAATTATGTGGTTAACTTTATATTTATGATGTTGATCTTATCAATAACATATGTGACATTGCATTACATTAAAGCATACCATTAGCATGTTTTATCTTACTAAGCCGTTGGCTTAGCGCGATAGTGTTTAATCGCGCAGGTAATAGAGTGGATAGAGTTGAACTCGAGAGTTCATCAAGACCAAGTGAGAGTAGACCTTGAAGAATCCATTTTGGGAGCTTAAAGATCAGAGCAGACTTGCCAATCATGTATATTTCTTTATATTTTGTAAAGAAATGTTTAATATGTAAATATGTACATATCTTATAACTTCCGCTGTGTAATATTTAAATGTATATATATATATAACTAATATGTTTTGTTTTATAAGTAAATGATCTACTTTTCTATAATGTATAATGATAAGGGTATTGTATCAAGTTTAAAGTGTTTTGAATGTTAAGAAAACCGTAGCATCCCTATGTTTGATGCACTTATGCTACATTGTTGTGGTTGTAGTGTGTGGGCATTGTATATGGGGGTGTTACAAATTATATGGAAACTGCATGTGATTGAATATGTATATAGTAATATTGTTGAAACATGAACTAAGTTGATAAAGATCATATAATCGAGTGCAAATTGGTTTGAAATGGAGTTGGAATGTGTTAATTTCTATTATACCATAAATGTAAAGAAGGAATATATAATTCTTGAGATACACCTTAGCCTTGTATTTGTAAAGATTGAGAATAAAGTTATAAAAGAATAGTATTGATTTAAAAGTTCCAGGCTTGAATATTAATCTCTTAAAGTTATGTGTTTTGTTCAGTATATTTAATCGGTTAATGTTGTTATCCATAGATTTGGATTTTATATAAAATGATTGTAATACAGATTTGGTGAGATTGAAAACTTTATTTGAGAAGTATAGTTAAAAGTTATGATGGATAAAGTTATACTTTATCATTTTATGTTAAAAATTTGGTTATAGTTGTGAAGGTAAAGAGAGAAAAAGGAAATTATGGAAATGTGTTGAGTTATGAATAATATGACAAAAAGGTAATTAAATTAAATATAACAATGATATGAATTGTGAAGAGATATTAAAAAGGGAGAAATTATAAAATATGACTGAAGGTTATACTGAATATGTTTATGGTATGTAACTTGAGGTTTAAGTGAATAAACTATGTTTATATTAAAAGATAATTTGAAGTGATTTGTTATTATGATAATTTGATTGAATATGGATCGGAAGAGATCAGGAATTGAATATAAATTTGCCCTAATGGAATGAAGATATATATATACATATATGAATATTGTGAAATTTCATGATAAGTTAAATAAATTAATCGTTGGTTGGAATTGAACAAGATTGGAATGTGGGTATATTGTGGCAGATAGATCAAGTGATCTGGATTTGGCTAAGAATTATGAATCACTATTGAGATTTAATGTGTATAGTTGTACTAAGAGTATAATTATTTTCATGATAATGTATATGATGTAAAATTTGAGAGTGTGTTTGGACATGAATTAATGGAGTTATAGTAGTTATAAATTATGATATGAAGGGAAAAGATTGGTTATTTACAAAATAAGTTGAAAGGTAGTGTATTAATATATAAGTTAAGTGAAAAGCATGAAAAATAAGGATCTTGTTATCCATTGAGGTTTGATAAATGTCTATTTAGACAGTAATTGTAATGACGGGATAATTAATGCTCAGATATAAACCAATGGTTTCTAAGGTTAAAGTTAAGAGGGTAATTACAAAGAGATGAAGGAACAAATTATATTAAATATAAAGATTGGACGAAGTGTAAGTGTGCTATAAAATGATCTGATTATTGTATAAAGACATTAATAGGAAATGTAATGAGTTCTTTTAAATGTTTGATCAAGGAAGTGATAAGATGTATAAACGTATAGAATGATGAGTTATGGAATATAGAGAAGATGGTTGATTAAAAAGGGGAGAGTTGAAATTATATGGTTTGGTGACATAATAACTTAAGCATATAATTAACTTCATATGGAAGTTAAGATAACATTTTATTAAGAATGGATTGTTATGATACTGATAATTTTGAGGACGAAATTTCTTTTTAGAGGGGGAGAATTGTAATATCCCAAAATGTGCCCTAGAAGTATTGATGTAATTGTTGTTTGATTTGAATTAAATGTTTATGTGTTATTGGAAAGGAAAAATGTATTTTGAGATAATGTATATGTTGGGTATATGGTAATATATATAACATATATGTTGGTCAAAAGGAATGGTCAATGGAAGAGGATATTTATTTGTGATATGTGAAATTACTTAAATGGGCATATAAGTGACAAGAGTTAAGTTAAATGGATGAGGGCAATTTGGTAATTGCTTTGTTAGGATTGCTTGGTGGAGATTTAAAGAAGAAGAGAAGTTGACTTGTCTTCATTTTCTCTTCTTTGCTTGGTGTTGTAACACCCCCACATCCAATGCACACACACACTACAACTACAACCATGTAGCATAAGTGCACCAAACATAGGGATGCTACGGTTTTCTTCAACATTCAAAACATTTAAATAGATACAATACTATTATCATTATACAATATAGAAAAGTAGATCATTTACTTTTAAAATAAAACACATTAGATATATATATATACATACATATAGTTATTTCACAGCGGAAGTCATAAAATATTTACATATTTGAAAACACTTAATTCCATATTTACAAATATACAAATATGTACATTTAATCAATACTTTACAAAATATAAAAAGAGTTATACATGATTGGCAAATCTCCTTTGATCTTTAAGTCTCCAAAATCAACTCTTCAATGTCTACCCTCACTCGGTCTCGAAGAGCTCTCGGGTTCGATTCTAACAGTTCTATCACCTGCGCGATTAAACACTATCGCGCTAAGCCAAGGGCTTAGTAAGATAATCATGCTAATGATATGACTTCGTGCAATGCAATGTCATTTCTCAAACCATAATATATGTGTAACATCATATATGCAAAATTAACAATATACTTTCACATTACATATCACATTTTATTATCTTTTCATATACCTCATTAGTATTCATTTAATCATCAATACAAAGCAAAACAAACATCATTCATGACTCACATTAACCATAGACAAGCATGGGCCCAAGACACACTAATATGCCATTCAATTTTCAGAGTTAATGTTTTGGTTCTATCATCACATTTATCAATATCAATATCATAGACCCAACTAGGCTTCAAGGATTAAGTTCAACCAAGCTTCAAGGGGAGCAAAGCATGCTAAGCTTCTACCCAACTTGGCTTCAAGAACTAACCCAACCTAGCTTCAAGGGTGGTAACATCTCAATTAGGCTTCAAGGATTCAATCCAACCTAACTTCAAGAGATTGTTACTATCATTAGGCATGCCACCAATAACATACTCTGAAAATGGAATAACACATTAGCCACACAATTCATTTACATATCAATTATCATTTCCATTCTCAATTCTCATCAACATTTAGGCAAACATGCCTTCATTCTCTTAATATTATCATCATAGCCAATAACAATGGCCTCACATTTCCTTTCACAATATAACACTTCATTATTCAAGTGTATACTTATCTCATCCATGATCACATTATATCTCATATCATATCTTATTTGAATTATCATTTCATCTTTGATACAACATTTCAAGGTACATTACTCATAAAATACAATACCTTTCACAATGCATAACATAACCTTGTTTAAATCTCAACAATGCAATTAGGGCAAAGAACAACTTATATGATTCATAGCTTTAGGATCTTCCATATGCATTTGATTAGTTCATTCATTGATTCAAGTGTGTTTAAAGTGTTTAGGGTTAGGTTTAAGAACCAACCCACCTTTGAAGAACCAAAACAATGCAAAAAGAACAAAGAAACAAAACCCTAACCAACTCATTTGATGGACACGGGCAGCACACATGAGGGACACGGCCAAGCTTGTGGCCGTGTCTCTCAATTCAACTTTGGCAGTAGCAAACACGGCTTAGGGACACGGCTGTGTCTCTTCAACCAAAACTCACAGTAGCTCACACGGCTTGGGAACACGGCTGTGTCACCCAAAAATTAATCCAACACGTCCAAAATCATATGACTTGGCCGTGTCTCACATGGCCTTTGGCCGTGTCTCCCAAAACCAAAACCCTAATTGTAACCAACTCTCTTCCAAATGCATTAAAACTCAATATACATCATACCACATGCTTCAAATGAACATCATCAATGTTCTAAATACATATTCATTACAATAATCACTTTAAAACACCTTAATATCACAATTAAACAAACACCATCTCAAAACCCTAACTCAAACTCTACTCTTGATTTTCCACTATCAATCTTCACTTATTTTTCCATAATCACAACCAAACCAACACAACCTCCAATTTTTAACTTACAATCAACACTAACACTTATAAACACACATCAACACACTAAATCATCATCTCAACAATTCTCAATACACCTTAACCACAATTTCCAAATTAATAAAAGAAAACAAGAAATTACTTACCTAAAGTGAAGAAATTCCACAAATCTTCAACTTGATTCTTCAATTCTCCCTTCAATCTTGATCTTACTATCAAGAACACTTCTCCTTCCCTTTTGCTAATGGAGAGCCGGCCACTACCATCAAGAGGAAGAGAAAATGATCAAGAATCACAAAGTCAATCTTTCTTTTAATCTCCACCACAAAATTTCCAAAAGTAAATTACCTCAAGGCCCTTAACCATATAACTAACCTTTTGTCTTATATGAGCCCATATATGAACTTTCACACTCAACAAGAAAATATCTTCTTCCACTAACCAACACTTTGACTCTCCCTTTGACCATTTTATATGTTATATATATCACAATATACACAACATATAAACTTGTCTCTAAACCCTAAATTCTTTCCCAAAACACTTATACTTTTCTTTCTCAATTTAAACCAACAATCCAATAACAACAACAACAACAACATGCAAAACTTCTAGGGCATAAATTAGGATATTACAATTCTCCCCCTCTAAAAAGAAATTTCGTCCTCGAAATTACCTGAAATCAATTCTGAAACAATTGAGGATATTGCTCTCGCATAGTCTGCTCACTTTCCCATGTTGCTTCTTCTTTTGCATGATTCTTCCAAAGAATCTTCACCAATGGTACTCTCTTGTTTCTCAATTCTTTCACTTCCCGTGCCAAGATAGCAACTGGTTCCTCTTCAAATGACAAGTCTGGGCTCACTTCAATAGATTCAAATGGCAACACATGAGATGGATCTGACCTGTACCTCCTCAACATAGATACATGGAATACATTATGAATACGATCCAACTCAGGTGGCAAAGCAAGCCGATAAGCCACTGGCCCAACTCTTTCCAATACTTCATACGGTCCGATGAAACGAGGACTCAATTTCCCTTTCCGACCGAACCTCAAAATTTTCTTCCAAGGAGATACCTTCAAAAATACCTTATCCCCAACATCAAACTGAATGTCTCTCCTCTTCAGATCTGCATAGGACTTCTGTCGGTCTGAAGCTGCTTTTAACCTGCCTCGAATCAACTTCACTTTCTCTTCAGTTTCTTGAATCAAATCAGGCCCAATCAATTTGCTATCACCAAGTTCACTCCCACAAAGAGGTGTTCTGCACCGTCTGCCATACAATGCCTCGAATGGGGCCATTCCGATGCTGGATTGGTGACTGTTGTTGTAAGCAAACTCCACAAGAGGTAAGAATCTATCCCAACTTCCAGAGAAATCGATGACATAGCTTCTCAACATATCCTCAACAATCTGTATCACCCTCTCAGACTGTCCATCCGTCTGTGGATGAAAAGCAGTACTGAAGTGTAGTCGAGAACCCAAAGCTCTGTGCAAACTCTTCCAAAATCTTGAAGTAAACCTGGGATCTCGATCAGACACCAAAGAAGTTGGAACACCATGCAATTTCACAATCTCCTGGATGTACAGCTCAGCCAACCTCACCAAAGAATAATCCATCCGAACTGGGAGGAAATGAGCTGTCTTAGTCAATCTATCCACAATCACCCATATGGCATCATGTTTCTTTTGTGTCAAAGGCAAACCAGACACAAAGTCCATGGTCACTCTATCCCACTTCCATTCTGGCACTGACAACGGTTGAAGTAACCCAGTGGGAACTTGATGCTCTGCTTTAACCTTCTGACAAGTGAGACATTTCAATACAAACTCAGCAATGTCTCTCTTCAACCCAATCCACCAATAGTGCTGTCTCAAATCATGATACATCTTCGTATTACCCGGATGCATAGCAAATAAAGACTGATGAGCTTCCTCTAAAATGATCCTCTTCAAGTCAGCATTATCGGGTACACACAATCTATTCTTAAACCATAGGCTCCCATCATCCTTCACAACAAAATCTCTAGTCTTTCCACTCTCACAATCTAAGACAATCTTCTGAATCTTCTTATCAGCTAACTGAGCCTCTTTGATCTGATCCAACAAAACAGGCTTCAATTGTAACTGTGCCAATAATGCACCATCATCACAAGGTACAAAACTGGCACGCAATGCTCTCAACTCAACAAGCAACGAGAGCGAGTAAACTGTTAAACCAGCTAAAGACTTCCGACTTAAGGCATCAGCAACCACATTTGCTTTACCTGGATGATAATCTATCAAACAGTCGTAGTCTTTAATCAATTCTAACCATCTCCTCTGCCGAAGGTTGAGCTCTTTCTGAACACCCAAATACTTCAAACTCTTGTGATCAGTGTAAATGAAACATTTCTCCCCAAACAGATAATGGCGCCAAATCTTTAATGCAAAAACAATGGCAGCCAACTCCAAATCATGGGTAGGATAGTTAAGCTCATGCGATTTCAACTGTCGAGATGCATAAGCTATAACTTTCCCTTCTTGCATCAATACACACCCCAAACCTCTATGTGAAGCATCACTGTAGATCACATAGGGTTGGCCTTCTACAGGTAAAGTGAGAACAGGCGCTTGAGTCAACAAATCTCTCAACTGTTCAAAACTAGCCTGACACTGATCTGTCCACAAAAACCTCACTCCCTTACGAAGCAATCTGGTGAGTGGAGTAGCTATCAAAGAAAATCCTTTCACAAACCGCCGGTAATAGCCTGCCAAACCCAGAAAACTTCTAACCTCTGTCACAGACTTGGGTGGACTCCAATTCAAAATGGCTTCAACTTTACTCGGATCAACTCTAATGCCTTCTGCTGAAACAATATGTCCGAGAAAAGCTACCTGATCCAACCAGAACTCACACTTCGACAATTTGGCAAATAGTTGCTTCTCTCTCAAAATCTGCAACACAATCCGCAGATGCAAATCATGTTCCTCTTCATTCCTCGAATACACCAGAATATCATCGATGAAGACCACTACAAACTGATCCAAATAGGGCCTAAACACCCTATTCATCAAATCCATAAAAGCTGCAGGTGCATTCGTCAGACCAAAAGGCATAACTAAAAATTCATAATGCCCATACCTGGTCCGAAATGCAGTCTTCGGAACATCTTCAGCTCTGACTCTCAGCTGATGGTACCCCGATCTCAGATCAATCTTAGAGAATACTGACGCTCCCTTCAACTGATCAAAGAGATCATCGATTCTAGGCAAAGGATACTTATTTTTAATGGTCACCTTGTTCAATTGCCTATAGTCGATGCACAACCTCATAGTACCATCTTTCTTCTTCACAAACAGCACTGGAGCTCCCCAAGGAGAAACACTGGGGCGAATAAATCCTTTATCCAATAGCTCCTGTAATTGCACTTTCAACTCCCTCAATTCTGCTGGTGCCATTCTGTAAGGAGTAATGGAGATAGGAGTGGTACCAGGCAACAATTCAATACCAAACTCCACCTCTCTCTCAGGCGGCAATCCTGGCAACTCCTCAGGAAAAACATCAGGGAACTCTGCAACTGTGGCAATGCTATCAATAGGAGAACCCTTCACTCTAGTATCTACCACATGAGCAAGATAGGCTTCACACCCCTTCCTAATCAACCTCCGGGCTGCAACAGCTGAAACAAATAAGGAGGCTAACTGTTCCTGCTCATTAGATACTATCACCTCTCTCCCATCACCGGTTCTCAAAGAAACAATTTTCTTTTTACAATCCACCACAGCTCCATGTCGAGATAGCCAATCCATGCCTAAAATCACATCATATTCCTTAAATGGCATCTCAATCAAATCTCCAAGGAACTCCTCACCCTGCACCCTCACTGCACTATCCCGATGCACTTTACTCACAATCACACTATGCCCTAACGGATTTGTCACCAAAACATCAAATCCTAGGGACTCAGCATGCACATCAAACACAGGCAATACAGATGCACTAATATAAGAATGGGTGGAACCCGGATCAATCAAAGCAAGTACTGCAGTATCAAATAAAGAAAAAGTACCAGCTATGACCGCCGATGCATCCGGCTGTCTCTGCATAACATACATCCTCTGGGAAGAACCAACCTCCTCCGGTCTAGTCTCCCTGGATGCAGCACCACCTCTAGAACTGAACCCTGCTCTACCACCTCGGCTAGCACCTCTGCCTCCCCTCACACTGGCTCGAGAAGCGGCAGAATCAACTGACATCTGCCTCTGCCTCTCAGGGCAATCTCTCACAAAGTGATCCGGTGACCCACACCTGAAACATACCCCAGCAACACCAGCTTTCCAACATGGACCACCATGGGGCCTCCCACAATGGATGCAAATAGGTAAGGTGGATCTCTGAACCATAGGGGTTGGAGCACTTGCCATTGAAGCTGCAGGTCTGAATCTTTGTCTCTGGAACTGCACTGATCTACCTGCTGGTCTCTGGCTCCTAATACTCCGAGGAACAAAGCTTCCTCTACCCCTCTTCACTGAAGAAGACCCTGCCTCAAACTGGGGCCTTCTCACCCTAACCTCATCCTCTGAAGCAGCTGCAATCACTTGAGCTCGCTCTACACTTCGAGCTGCTTCCACTAACTGGGAGAAATCATGATATCGAGATCCAGCCACTAAACACATGATCGAGGGCCTCAATCCCTCCTGAAATCGCCGGCATCTATCAATCTCATCAGCAATGATGCCCCCAGCATACTGACTCAGTCGAATAAACTCAACTTCATACTCAGTAACAGTCTTGTTATCTTGCTTCAAGCTCAAGAATTCCATCTTCTTCATATCCTTATACTCCCTAGGAGTATATTTCAACTCGAATTCCCTCAAGAAATCTGCATATGACAAAGTTGGTGGATCTTCCATGGAATGTGGCACAGTCTTCCACCAATCGTAGGCATCCTTCTGTAGCAAAGATCTTGCATAGTCAAACTTTTCCTCAGGGGTGGCTTGTAACTGAATAAAAATCCTCTGAACTTTGTCAATCCACTGTTCTGCCACAGCTGGATCAGTGGTACCAATAAAATCCTCAGCTCCATACTTCCTTAACTTGTCATAGTGCCTCACTGGCACCAAAGACTGAGGGGGGTGGTGGCACTGGTTGCACAGGTGCTTGTCTCATAGCTTCCATCATATTCCTAAACCAGGCTGGCGGAACCTCATCACCTACTGGTCTACCCGACCCAGAAACAGGTGCCTCACCAGCACTATCAACCCTAGCTCCATCCTCAGGAGCAACACTCTCCTCACTACCCTCAACCGATTGTCTCAAATGAGGATCCATCAACACCTACACTGCAAACACAAAAAAAGACACACCTTATTAAAGATCAAAGATTGCCAATCCCAAACATATGTGTTATTTAAAACCACTTTTTAAGTAAAAATATTCTTTTTATTACATTTTACCTAGGTTGAGAATCTCAAACCTAGGCTCTGATACCAAAACAATTGTAACACCCCCACATCCAATGCACACACACACTACAACTACAACCATGTAGCATAAGTGCACCAAACATAGGGATGCTACGGTTTTCTTCAACATTCAAAACATTTAAATAGATACAATACTATTATCATTATACAATATAGAAAAGTAGATCATTTACTTTTAAAATAAAACACATTAGATATATATATATACATACATATAGTTATTTCACAGCGGAAGTCATAAAATATTTACATATTTGAAAACACTTAATTCCATATTTACAAATATACAAATATGTACATTTAATCAATACTTTACAAAATATAAAAAGAGTTATACATGATTGGCAAATCTCCTTTGATCTTTAAGTCTCCAAAATCAACTCTTCAATGTCTACCCTCACTCGGTCTCGAAGAGCTCTCGGGTTCGATTCTAACAGTTCTATCACCTGCGCGATTAAACACTATCGCGCTAAGCCAAGGGCTTAGTAAGATAATCATGCTAATGATATGACTTCGTGCAATGCAATGTCATTTCTCAAACCATAATATATGTGTAACATCATATATGCAAAATTAACAATATACTTTCACATTACATATCACATTTTATTATCTTTTCATATACCTCATTAGTATTCATTTAATCATCAATACAAAGCAAAACAAACATCATTCATGACTCACATTAACCATAGACAAGCATGGGCCCAAGACACACTAATATGCCATTCAATTTTCAGAGTTAATGTTTTGGTTCTATCATCACATTTATCAATATCAATATCATAGACCCAACTAGGCTTCAAGGATTAAGTTCAACCAAGCTTCAAGGGGAGCAAAGCATGCTAAGCTTCTACCCAACTTGGCTTCAAGAACTAACCCAACCTAGCTTCAAGGGTGGTAACATCTCAATTAGGCTTCAAGGATTCAATCCAACCTAACTTCAAGAGATTGTTACTATCATTAGGCATGCCACCAATAACATACTCTGAAAATGGAATAACACATTAGCCACACAATTCATTTACATATCAATTATCATTTCCATTCTCAATTCTCATCAACATTTAGGCAAACATGCCTTCATTCTCTTAATATTATCATCATAGCCAATAACAATGGCCTCACATTTCCTTTCACAATATAACACTTCATTATTCAAGTGTATACTTATCTCATCCATGATCACATTATATCTCATATCATATCTTATTTGAATTATCATTTCATCTTTGATACAACATTTCAAGGTACATTACTCATAAAATACAATACCTTTCACAATGCATAACATAACCTTGTTTAAATCTCAACAATGCAATTAGGGCAAAGAACAACTTATATGATTCATAGCTTTAGGATCTTCCATATGCATTTGATTAGTTCATTCATTGATTCAAGTGTGTTTAAAGTGTTTAGGGTTAGGTTTAAGAACCAACCCACCTTTGAAGAACCAAAACAATGCAAAAAGAACAAAGAAACAAAACCCTAACCAACTCATTTGATGGACACGGGCAGCACACATGAGGGACACGGCCAAGCTTGTGGCCGTGTCTCTCAATTCAACTTTAGCAGTAGTAAACACGGCTTAGGGACACGGCTGTGTCTCTTCAACCAAAACTCACAGTAGCTCACACGGCTTGGGAACACGGCTGTGTCACCCAAAAATTAATCCAACACGTCCAAAATCATATGACTTGGCCGTGTCTCACATGGCCTTTGGCCGTGTCTCCCAAAACCAAAACCCTAATTGTAACCAACTCTCTTCCAAATGCATTAAAACTCAATATACATCATACCACATGCTTCAAATGAACATCATCAATGTTCTAAATACATATTCATTACAATAATCACTTTAAAACACCTTAATATCACAATTAAACAAACACCATCTCAAAACCCTAACTCAAACTCTACTCTTGATTTTCCACTATCAATCTTCACTTATTTTTCCATAATCACAACCAAACCAACACAACCTCCAATTTTTAACTTACAATCAACACTAACACTTATAAACACACATCAACACACTAAATCATCATCTCAACAATTCTCAATACACCTTAACCACAATTTCCAAATTAATAAAAGAAAACAAGAAATTACTTACCTAAAGTGAAGAAATTCCACAAATCTTCAACTTGATTCTTCAATTCTCCCTTCAATCTTGATCTTACTATCAAGAACACTTCTCCTTCCCTTTTGCTAATGGAGAGCCGGCCACTACCATCAAGAGGAAGAGAAAATGATCAAGAATCACAAAGTCAATCTTTCTTTTAATCTCCACCACAAAATTTTCAAAAGTAAATTACCTCAAGGCCCTTAACCATATAACTAACCTTTTGTCTTATATGAGCCCATATATGAACTTTCACACTCAACAAGAAAATATCTTCTTCCACTAACCAACACTTTGACTCTCCCTTTGACCATTTTATATGTTATATATATCACAATATACACAACATATAAACTTGTCTCTAAACCCTAAATTCTTTCCCAAAACACTTATACTTTTCTTTCTCAATTTAAACCAACAATCCAATAACAACAACAACAACAACATGCAAAACTTCTAGGGCATAAATGAGGATATTACAGGTGTGGCCGGCTACCAAAGGGAAAGAGAGAGCAAGTGAGGTGTTTTGATTTCTAACATCAAATTGAAGGAAGAATCAAAGGATTAAGTTGGAGATTTGTGAAATTTCTTCAATTGAGGTAAGTACTCTCTTGTTTTCCCTTGTTATTTTTGAAGTTGTGTTTGAAGTGAGTTTTGATTTATTGGGATTATGATTTGGTGTGGTTGAGATGTGTTTATAAGTGTTGAGTTTGATTGTAAGTTAAATTTGTGTTGGTTTTGGTTTGATGATAGTAAGTTAAGTGGATGTTGATATTGAAAGAATAAGAATGATGTTGGTTTTAGGGTTTTGAGGTAGTATGTGTTTAAATGTGTTGTTAATGTTTTGTTAATGAGAATATTGTGATGAATATGTAAAATAAGTGTTAATGACATAGTTTAGATCCATTTGAATGAGGTTATGGTGTGCACAATGTGTTTAAATGCAATTAAAAGAGTTTTGGCCATATTTAGGGTTTTTGTTCATGAGAGACACGGCCATGACTTAAGATTTTGGAGAGACACGGCCAAGCTTAATGAAACTTGGCCGTGTTGGATGAATTTTGGAGAGACACGGCCACTGGCTTGGCCGTGTCCCTTGACTGTGTTTGTCACTGCCTGATTTTTCTTGAGAGACACGGTTGTGTCCTTTGCCCGTGTCTGCCTCGGCTTGAATTGGTGTTGAGAGACACGGCCACAAGCTTGGCCGTGTCCCTTGAGGGTGTTAGCTACTGTGATTGTTCCTTTGTTCTTCTTGCATTGTTGAGATTGAACATTCATTTGATGACAATGATGATGCATATGATACTATATGAACAATGCTATGTTTTATGCATTGTGAATATTGTGAATGGTAATGTGTTATATGAATAATGTACTTTGTAGTGTTACATCAATGATGCAATGTGTAAAATGTGAAGGATATGATAAGGTAATTGATTATGTATAGCTTGATGGGAGTAGTTCTTGAGTGTAAAAGAGACGAGGATCATCCAAAAAGGTATGTGCAATATGTTTTAATAATGAATGATGTTAATGTGTCTTGAGAAATGGATTATGTATGCTTGAATGACGAAGTGTATAATGTGAATTGGGACATAGAGAGGTGTGAAACTAATGTTCTGATTTATAATGATGTGAATGATATGATTGAAGCATGCCTAGATGGTATGATTGAATAATGATATGTGTGTTTAGTTAATGTAATTGATGTTGCATATATCAATGATGAAATATGAAAGGTAATTTGAGATATAATGTGATGTGAAGCCATTGTGATTGGCTATGATAACTCAAATGTGATGTGAAGCCATTGTGATTGGCTATGATGATTCAATTGTGATAAATAAGGCATGTTTGCCTAGATAATGATTCAATTGAGAATGAAATGGATAATGAAATAATAAATGAATTGTGTGACTAATGTGTTATTCCATTTTCAGAGTTTGTTGTTGGTGGCATGCCTAATGATAGTAACAATCTCTTGAAGTTAGGTTGGGCTTGATCCTTGAAGCCAAGTTGGGTAGAAGTTTAACATGTTTTACTCCCCTTGAAGCTTGGTTGGGTCTAGTCCTTGAAGCCTAATTGAGATGTTACAACCCTTGAAGCTAGGTTGGATTGATTCTTGAAGCCAAGTTGGGTTGAGACTTAGCATGCTTTGTTCCCCTTGAAGCTTGGTTGAATCTAAATTCTTGAAGCCTAGTTGGGTCTATGATAATGATAAATGTGATAACAAAACCAAAGCATTAACTCTGAAAATTGAATAGCATATTAGTGTCTTTTGGGCCCGAGTCTGTCTTTGTTGTCAATGTGATATACAAGTGTTGAAAGAAATGAGTAATGAGATCTATGGTTGATTTCATTGGAAATGTGATTCATGATTGGTATGATATGTAATATGTGTAATGATATATTGATTATGAATACTAGTGATGGATTGGGGTCGGTGATAATGTTTATGTATATATATGTACATAAAATATGAGATTAGCTGAGATATATGAAAGGTGCAATTAAAAAGGAAAAACATGATAATAACTAATAGTACATTGAATTGATATATCATTATATGTTAGAATTTCTATAATGTATGTTTATATTTCATAATTGTATTACTAAGCTCTCGGGCTTAGCGCGGTTGTGTAATCGCGCAGGTAGATATGCGGTTGATCTGGAAGTCCAGCTGTTATGCCACGCGAAGAGTAAGAGTTTATCGAGACCAACTAGAGGGTGATGCATACATGTATAACTTTTAATTATGATGTATTTCTGATGAGAAAGTATTTATATGTATAAATGAAGTTTTGATAATGATAATGATTTTGTAAATGTTATTTAAAGTAACGTATTATGGTTTGAACTCTGTTACAGGTTTTTAAAAGGTAATGAAAAGTGACATCCTCATACTTTATATACTTACTAAATGTATACTAGGTATATGTATAGTACTTATATAGGGTATCGGGGTGTTACAACCCTAATCTATTTTAATTCCATAAAAAGTCACAGTAGCTATAATTGAACTTTTATTTGCTTTATTCAATTCCATATTTGATTATGTTTTGATTTAT
The DNA here is from genome assembly GCA_947685225.1 of Garcia nutans. Lineage (NCBI taxonomy): Eukaryota > Viridiplantae > Streptophyta > Magnoliopsida > Malpighiales > Euphorbiaceae > Garcia > Garcia nutans. The sequence continues at coordinate 62,018,960 of CANTUV010000031.1, forward strand.
TTTATGTGCTTTAATTTATGTAAGTTCAATGCTTGGTTTATTTTACTTATCATGGATGGATGTTTACTTTCTATTGATATTTAATACCTTTGATGAATGATTTATTTATGATGAATGATTATTTACTTTTATCAATTAATTTAGATTTTCAAAAGTTGTAAGAGGTATGTTTCCACTTGGTGGTTACCTCATTAGTTAAACATCATGTAATTTAATTTGCTTTTCTATCTTAGAACCTATGTAAAGGGCATGTTTCTACCTTTCGGTGGGTGTCCTATTTAGGCATGTGATGTAAGGACATGTTTCCATCTTTGGATGGGTGTCCATTTATTTGCTTTGTTTGGACATTGCTTTGATTTTAATATAATGATGCTTTCTTTTTAATTATTGTGTGTAATATGGATAATGTTGTTATATTTAGGAATTTTATAATATTAAGACCTGTAAAGGAGACTGGTTCCAATGAACCGGGCATTGTGCGGGTGCTGGGCCATTTCTCACCTTCCCCACATGTACCCAACTTTCCGAACCCATTAGGGGGTTGGGGATTCCTTAGGAATCGAGTCATCCACCCCTTTCTTTTTTCCCGGCCCGTCCGGGTGGCGACTCCATTTTCTCCGAACGTAGGTCCGTGTTCTCTAAGGCCCCGAGCCTAAACAGTGCCGAAGTCGCAAGAACCATTCCACTGGGAGTGGGGGCAAAAATCCCCGCTCACAGTGGCGACTCCACTGGGGATAAGAGAAGTTGATTCCGTTGGTCTTTTTATTATTCTATTCTTTCTTATAATGATATTATCCATTGCATCATCTTAGATTGCATCGTGTGTGTGAGTTAGGACGCCCGTGTTACCCGTGTTATGTTATGCAAGGGATACCATACTTTCACTCAAGGTATGGAGATCGAGCATGGCATAACCACTCATAGCCTCGTACCATTTGGTATATACTTGCTTTGGGAACCTAAGCCTTTTAACCCAAAGACTAAAGCTCATGTGATTGACCTAGTTACTTTCCTTAGGTTTTACCCCAAATGCATGTTGTTTGACTATGGTTGGTTTATCTTAGTCTAAATCATGGCTTATTTGGTTTTTTCTTTTTCTAATATGACCTTAGTATATTGTAAGCTCAAAATAAACTTTTCTTTAAAATACAAAAGACCAAAACTATTTTCAAAATTTTTAAAGATGGTCTTTGGACATAAAACTTTTCTAAAAAAAATCAAAGATTCTTTGGCCATGGCCCAAATACTAAGCCCAAAATCCATTTTTCTAAAATCTTTTTACAATGGGCTTAGAAATAAAATTACTTTTATCCAACCTTTTCTTACAAAGAGCTTGCAAAATATTTAGGTCAATTATGAAATACCAAAAATCAATTGTGGGCCTAGTTTACACTAAGAATAAATTAACCATGGGCTTGTTTTTGGCATGAACCATTAGTTACCCTTTTCAAGTGAGAAATCTATTTATAATAAACCTCTTAATTTTGTTTTAATCCAATATAGCATAAAAGCTACTTTAGTTGGTTGAATGGATTAAAACCTAATTAATGGTAATTATCATGGATTGATTTCCATTTTCGAAAATATAACTATTGGTTAAAACATCCGAGGGAATTATTCGAAAGGAAGATACCCCATGTTGGTATTTTGTTAACCATATACCTAGGAAAAGAGACTCTCCATTCGTGTGTGGATGTTATAAGGTTGGAAGGAACGTGCTGTTCGTCCTTGTTTGTCTATTGTTTGTGCATACATGCATACATTTGCATCTCATATCATTGATCCTCTCTGGCTCACAGCCCTGGATTACGATAGTTCTAAAGCTTACAACAATCCGACCTACGTCGGAGATGAAGTATCTAGCAACGACTCAATCACTTGCTCACCTAAAAAAATGGAGCCCGAACAAATTCAAAGAATGGTGGATGAGGCCCTCAATGCCAAGATGGAAGAAATCAAAGAGGCCCTAGCTGAGACCATGAAGAACCAATTGACTACAATCTTAGAGAACCATGCCGAGGCATCTGCTAGCACTAAGAAACCAAAGGACAAAGGGAAGACCAAAGTTAGTGAAGTGGTTTTTGATGATGAAAAGGTGATCATTGATGATGATGATGATTGGGCTCAATACTACCAAGATGTTCAAGAGAAGAAGAAAGAACCGAGGGTTGCTGAGAAAGCAACTACTGAAAAGACCGAGACATCTGATGTTGAAAAGATGATTGCTGATTTAGAAAAGAAATTTGAGAAGAAGATGAAAACCGAGGAGATGTCCGAGATCGACAAATTATTTGAACAAGATGAAGAGGTTCCATACAAGTTTAAGATGCCTTCCTTTGCTAAGTATAATGGCACCGGAAATCCTCATCTTCATGTGAAGTAGTATATCACTGCCATGCAATCTGCCCGAGCTACTAAGGCTCAAACCCTAAGGTACTTTATGCTCTCATTGGACCCTATTGTCCAAAATTGGTTCAATACCTTGGATGATGGAACACAAAAGAGTTGGGATCTACTTTACAAAGCCTTCATCCAACAATATGGATATAATGTTGAGTTAGAAGTTACCTTAATGGAAGTGGAGTCCATTAGGCAAAGGCCAAATGAGAATTTTGTGAACTATGTGAAAAGGTGGAGAAACAAGGCCGCTTTACTCAAGAAGAGGCCCGATGAATCCGATCAAATAAGGATGATTGTGAGAGGGGTGTTGCCTAATCTTCATGAGAGGATGTCTCATACACTCATCCGTGATTTCAAAGATCTTCTCAAAGCTGGTTTGCAAATTGAAGAATGGGAAAGGGAAAGGGAGCTATCAACCTAGTAGCCAAAGCATGCAAAAGGTCATCGGTGTTAATGCTAATAACCAAGGAACAAGGACACAATTTTCAGAATTGGGAAAACTGATGTCTTGGGTTCTCAACAAGCTTCAAATAAAATGATTGCTACAACCCTTAAATCCTCGTCCTTTGCCTAAACTTGTCCCACCTAATTTTGACAGCAAAGCATTTTGTCAATTCCACCAAATGCAAGGGCATGACATGGATAGATGTGTAAGGTTAAGACATGAGATCCAAAACCTAATTGATAATGGGAAGCTACCCGAGCCCAATAAGCCAAACACCAAAGAAAACCCATTACCAAAATTCAATAGGGTACCACCACCGGCAACCTTCATGATTGAAGGAGGTTTGCATGAGGCCTTTGTCATGTCTTCTTTTCAAGATGTGTGTGGAAGAGGAACCAAAGAAGAAAAGGCATTTGAACAAGCTATGATGGGTGGAGAAGTAGTAATTTGTGTTGTCAATGGGTTTTGGGATTCAAGTGATAGTGATGATGATATTATACCCAAGAAGGAGGAGTGGACTTGGTCCGAGCCCGAAGAAGATGAGGTGATGAATACTAGATCCGGTAAGCCTTACGCAAGGCCACCACCTAAGGAGATAGAAACTAATAAGGGGAAAGAAGTTGAAATAGAAGAAGATGATGCTGTGCTCAAGCAATTGAAAAGGACCCAAGCAAGTGTTAGCATTTGGGACTTATTAGCTACTTCTAAAAAGCACCGAAAAACTATGGCCAAAGCCTTAGCTAGCATGCCAATTTCTACCTCCACAACACCGGAGGAGTTGATCAACTTCATAAAAATTGGGGAAGTAATGAAATGCGAAGAGGTTCAAGAAAAGAGTGAAGTTAGTATGGGAGCATTTTCTTTTTCAGATGCGGACTTACCGGAGGAGGGGAGAGACCACATCCGCCCTCTCTTTATCAAAATAGAAGTCAAGACTGAGAGGCATGCCTAAGGGACTTTCAAAGTGGCCGTCAATGTTGGGCCAATTGAATCTATTGTTGAATTTGTTGTTTTAGACATACCGATTACCTTCGTCTTACTTTTGGGATGAACATGGTTTCACCCTCTTGGTGGAGTTCCTTCCACCCTTCATCAAAAGATCAAATTCCCCAATGGAAATGAGACAGTGGTCATTGAAGCTGAAGATAATGAGATTGTTAACGCTCTAATGGTTGAGAGACCTCTTAATGGTTTTCAAGTGGCTGCAATTTCTGATGATGAAGTAGTGTACTCCGAAGTCTTGAATATGATGAAGAACATGAACTACCTTTCCGGAGCTGGTCTTGGAAAGGGAAAGGCCAGTTTGACAAAGTTGCCAGATTTTAGAACTCAAACATCCAAGAAGGGGTTAGGATATGATGAAGACAATGATGTCCAACCAAAGAAAAGTGAGAAGATGAGCTTCCCACCACTTTAAGAGAACTTTGTCAAAGCTCCAAATATGGGACCACTCCAAGGAAGGCCTGAGCCAATCATGTTCATGGGTAAGTTAATTCCAGGTTTTGAAATTTTTGCAGATGTTGCTGAGCTAGTGGAGCAAGTGAGGAAAGAGCTCACCTTGTCAATGAACAAAGATTCCAATCCAAAAGAGAAGAATGAAGCTGCCCTGGAAGCCGAGAAGACTCCGGAAGAGATTGCTGCCCTGGTTGAAGAAAAGTTTGAAGACATCCTGCTTTATGATTCTGAGAATGATGATTTTGATTTTGATTTTAATTTGTCTGCTTTGTATGAGGATGATGATGTTTTCTTTTCCAAAATGAATGCAATAAAGTCTGATTTTGCTTACTTGTGTGATGTTTCTCCTGATAGTTGCATACATTTAAATAGAAATTACATGAGCATCTTTAATATTAATTCTATTGACACACAATCATTAAATTTGGGAACAACTGAAAATCCTAAAAACATTAGCATAGTATCCGACCTTACTCCTGATGAGAGAGAGAGATTTGAAAAAATATTCAAAAAATATGAAGAAGTGTTTGCTTGGTCTTATGAAGATATGTCGGGGATAGATCGAGACATAGCCGAGCATCACATCCCTACTTACACTCACATTAAACTTATCAAACAAAAGCTTAGGCGATTATGACCTGAGTGGGCTGAATTGGTTAAAGAAGAGGTCACTAAACAAATACAAGTGAAGTTCCTTGAAGTGATAGAATACCTAGATTGGCTAGCCAACATAGTACCTATGCCAAAGAAAGATGGAAGAATAAGGGTTTGCGTGGACTATAGAGATTTAAACAAGGCTTCCCCTAAGGATGATTTTCCTTTACCTCATATAGATGTTCTCATTGATAGTGCAGCCTCTAGCATGCTACACTCATTTGTAGATGGATTTTTGGATACAATCAAGTGTTAATGGCCCAAGAGGATAAAGTCAAAACTACCTTCATTACTACAAGGGGTATATTTTGTTATAGGGTGATGCCTTTTTGCTTAAAGAATGCCGGAGCAACCTACCAAAGGATGGCCACCACACTATTTCATGACATGATGCACAAAGACGTTGAAGTATATGTTGATGATATGATGGTTAAGTCAGATACAAGGGAGCAACACTTCCAGAACTTAGAGTTATTCTTCGATAGGGCTTTGAAGTATAAGCTAAGATTAAACCCGAAGAAGTGTGTATTCAATGTTACCTCAGGTAAACTGTTGGGACATGTGATTGGTCCGAATGGCATTGAGATTGATCCTGACAGGGTCAAACCAATCAGGGATATGCCAACCCCAAGGACGGAGAGAGAAGTTCAGGGATTCATTGGTAAACTGCAGTACATTAGCAGATTTATAGCAAAGCTCACAACAATCTGTGAGCCTATCTTCAAGTTGCTTAGAAAGAATTAGCCGGTCGTATGGAATGAAGAATGTCAAAAGGCCTTTGACTGAATAAAAGAGTATTTGTTGAATCCACCTGTCTTGAAACCACCTAAACCTGGCAGACCTCTATTACTATACTTAGCAGTAGAAGAAGAGTCGATAGGAGCCATGCTATCCAAAGCAGATGAATCAGGGATTGAGCATGCAGTTTACTATTTGAGTAGAAAGCTCCTACCTTATGAAATTAAGTATAGTATCATTGAAAAGACATGTATAGCCGTGGTTTGGTCTTCTAAGAAGTTGCGGCATTACTTTCAATCATATAGTGTGTAAGCAATTTCCAGGTTGGATCTATTGAAGTACTTAAGGGAGACACCCTCTTTAATTGGGAAATATGGTCGATGGTTGATAATATTAGAAGAATTTGAGATTGAGTATATAACCAAGAAAACAATCAAAGGTAGAGCGGTGGCAGAATTCCTGGCTCAACAACCATTACCAGAAAGTGAAGAGGTAATCTTGGAATTTCCAGATGAACATTTAGAAGCAATTGATGTACAAGGGTGGAAAATGTATTTTGATGGAGCAGTAAACAGGAAAGGAGCAGGTTTTGGAGTTATACTAGAATCGCCCGAAGGGGAACTCATCCCTTAAGCCAAAAAGTTGAAATTTAGGGCAACCAATAATATGGTGGAGTACGAAGCTTGTATTTTCGGTTTGGAAACCCTAATGATTATGAAGGTGGATAAGGTGGAAGTTTATGGTGATTCATTGCTAGTTGTATCCCAAGTAAATGGAGAGTGGGAGTTAAAAGAGGAAAAATTGAAACCATACCACCATTACTTGACCTTGATGAAGAAGAATTTTAAGGAGTGTAGGTTTATACACCTGTCAAGAGAAGAAAATCAGATGGCTGATGCCCTGGCCACATTAGCTTCAGTATGGGAAAATCCTGCTAGCCTATTCCTTAAACCTCTAATCTTGACCAGTTCATCAACTCGTTGCTATGAATATGAGACAATCATGGAAGTTGATACAGACCATGATGCATGGTATGATACTATAAGACGATTTTTGGAGGAAAGGGAATACCCGCTGGGGGCAACAAAGAAAGAGAGAAGAGCCATAAGGAGATGATCATTGCAATACATCACCTTCCATGGAGAGTTATATCTAAGATGGCCTGATGGAGTGCATTTGAGATGTTTAAGAAAGCCTGAAGTGGAGCGCATCATGTCAGAAATACATGCGGGAAGTTGTGGTCCGCACATGAGTGGTTTGGCCCTAGTTAAGAAGATTATTCGACAAGGTTACTATTGGTTACCATGGAGAAAGAATGTATTGAGTTTGTAAAGAAGTGGCAGCAATGTCAGATGTATGGTAACTTGAATCACATGCCTCCTGAAGAACTGCATTCAATGTCTTCACCCTGGCCATTTGCCACCTGGGGTATCAACATTATAGGAGAGATACATCCGACAGCCTCAAACAGTCACCGTTTCATTGTAGTAGTAGTTGATTATTTTTCAAAATGGGTCGAAGTCGAATCCTTCAACAAGCTGGGTGCAAGTCAAATGGCTAGGTATCGAAAAGAACCTCATCTGCAGATATGGGGTCCCGCATAGTGTGATATCAGACAATGGGGTACAATTTCAAGGAGCAGTTAAGGATTTATTCTCGAAGTACCAAATCCATCATCATCGGTCCTCTCCTTATAGACCATAGGCTAATGGTGTCGTGGAAGCAACAAACAAGACAATTAAGTAAATTCTGTCCAAGATGACCAAGACTTATAGGGACTGGTCGGAAATGCTTTCCTTTGCTTTATGGGGATATAGAACAAGTGTGTGAACACCTACTGGAATGACACCGTTCTCTTTGGTTTATGGGATGGAAGCGGTATTACCAATTGAAATTGAGATCAAATCACTGAGAGTAGTCTTGGAAGCTGAATTGCTTGAAACAGAATGGGTAGCGAGTAGATACACACAATTAGCTCTATTAGAAGGGAGAAGATTAAAGGCATTGCATCATCACCAACTGTATCAAAAGAAGATAGCTCGGGCCTACAATAGAAGGGTCAAGGTTAGAAAATTTAGAGTTGGGGATTTGGTGTTGAAGAATTGTAAGCCTAATGTATCTGATCCAAGAGGAAAGTTCAGACCTAGCTGGGAAGGGCAATATGTCGTGAAACAAGTTATGAGCAAAGGTGCGGTGAAGTTATCAGACATGGATGGGAACAAATTTAGTGAGCCAGTAAACATTGACAAGTTGAAGAGGTTTTATGTATGATAGAAAAAAAAAAGAAAAAAAAAAGAAGCTCGTTAGGTTGAAAACCCAAAAAAGGTAGACTAGGCAAAAGTTAGAGCAGTCCGCTAGTTCCAAAAACCCGAAAGGGCTGGCTAGGCAACAATTAGGGCTAAATGAGAGAAAATCGTCAATTAGAAAACCCGAAAGGGCTAATTGGCAACATGAGTGATCTTGTGTATGCTGGCTTTATATTTGGTTGTTCCCTAATTAATAAAAAAAAATTAATGATTAGATTTGTTCTATGTGTAATATCCCAATGTATGCCCTAGAAGTTTTGAATATTATTGTTGTGTTAATTAGATTGAATGTATATGTTGATGTGTAAGAGAAGAGAAATTGGAAAGAGAATGTTTATGTATTGTTTAAAAAGGAAAGAAATGTGTAGAGAGAAAGTGTATATGTTGGGTATATGGTTATATACATAACATATACATTAGTCAAAAGGGATGGTCAATGGAAGAGGATATTTATTTGTGACATGTGAAATTACTTAAATGGGCATATAAGTAACAAAGGTTAAGTTAAATTGGTAAGGGCATTTAGGTAATTGCTTTGTTAAAATTGCTTGGTGAATATTTAAAGAAGAAGAGAAGTTTGACTTTTGATTATTTTCTTTTCTTCTCCTTTGTGTGCCGGCCATTCAAGAGAGGAGAGAGCAAGAGAGGTGTTCTTGATGCTAGAATCAAATTGAAGGAGAAATCAAAGGTTTTGGTTGGAGATTTGTGAAATTTCTTCATTTAAGGTAAGTACTCTCTTGTTTTCTTTTGGTATTTTGAAGATGTGTTTGAAGTGTGTTGTGATTTGATAATATTATGATTTGGTATGTTTGAGATGAGTTTCTAAATGTTGAAATTGATTGTGAGTTAATTTAGTGTTGGTTTGGTTTTGGTTGAAGATGGTAGGTTAAAAGTGATGTTGTTTTTTTAGGGTTTTGAAGTGGAAGGTGATTAAATGTGTTGATGATGGGTTGTTAAGGTGAATATTGTGGTAAACATGTGAAATATGTGTTTGGAACATGGATTACATTCAATTGAATTATGCTATATTGTGTATAATGTAATTGAGTGCAACTAAAGGGGACTTGAACATGTTAGGGTTGCAATTCATGAGAGACACGGCCAAAAGCAAGGAGAGACACGGCCAATTCATGAGAGACACGGCCAAGTCCATGGAAATTTGGCCGTGTTGGGTGATTTTTGGAGGAGACACGGCCGTGTCCCTTGCCCATGTTGGCTTCTGTTGCTTTTGGTTGAGAGGTTTTTGGTTGAGAGACACGGCCACAAGCTTGGCCGTGTCCCTTGAGTGTGTTGGCTACTGTGATTTTTCCTTTCTCTTCTTACATGGTTGAGATTGAACTTACACTTGATAATGCATATGATATAATGTGAACAAGGTTAGATATTGTGCATTGTGAAACTTGTGAATGGCAATGTGTTATATGAATAATGTATCTTGAAATGTTATACCAATGATGTTATGTGAATAATATGAATTGAGATATAATATGATGATGCTAGGTGAATAATATGAATTGAGATACAACATGATATGAGGCCATTATGATTGGCTATGATAACTCAAAAGTGATGTGAAGCCATTGTGTTTGGCTATGATGATTCAATTGAAAGAACATAAGGCATGTTTGCCTAATTGATGATGAGAATTGAGAATGAAATAATAAATGAATTGTGTGTCTAATGTGTTATTCATTTTCAGAGTTTTGTTATTGGTGGCATGCCTATTGGTAACATACTCTTGAAGTTAGGTTGGATTGGATCCTTGAAGCCTAATTGAGATGTTACAACCCTTGAAGCTAGGTTGGATTGGTTCTTGAAGCCAAGTTGGGTTGATACTTAGCATGCTTTGTTCCCCTTGAAGCTTGGTTGAACCTAAATCCTTGAAGCCTAGTTGGGTTTATGATAATGATAAATGTGATAACAAAACCAAAGCATTAACTCTGAAAATTGAATGGCATATTAGTGTGTTTTGGGCCCATGCTTGTCTTTGTATATAATATGGGATTCTTGAATGGTAAAAACTATGAAACTATAAAGATGTAATAAGATTGTTATTATGACATTAAATGTAGTATGATGTGGTAATGTGATGTGCTTCTATGTGTGTGGTTTATGAAATATATAGGTATGATGCTAGCTTTTCACTTATGATGTTCACTTTATGGTTTAGATGTGTGACATTACATTTCCTTAAAGTATTATGTTGGTATATTTTGTACTACTAAGCCGATGGCTTAGCGCGATAGTGTTTGATCGCGCAGGTAACCGAGTTGAACCCGAAAGCTCCTCGAGACCGAGTGAGAGTAGACATTGAAGAGTTATTTTGGGACTTAAAGATCGGAAAAGATCTGCCAATCATGTATATATTCTATGTTTTGTAAACTTTGATTTATATTATATTTGTAATAACTTCCGCTGTGAACTAATAAATGTTTTTATATATATATGGTGTCTTTTGGATTTCTTTTAAATGTTTGAGATTGGTTTCACTTATTTTAAAAAAAATAATTGTTGTGTCTTTTTAAACTGTGGCATTTTCTATATTCAGTATACGTATTTTACTATCGTTTAAGCATGCTTGGTACGTATACGGTATATAGGGGTGTTACACTATATGTATTGTTATAAGTATTTGACCAGATTTGGATGAAATAATAATCATAATTGCAAAAGGTGATGACAAATTATAAATGGAAAAGAAACATCTTTTATTACTTTAGTTATTTTTCATCCTAGCAAAACACTTTCCGAATTGACAAATGTAAAATCTATGGCAGTCGATAAGTGTAACGTGCAGGCCAGCTTTGCCTTAACCGATACAAGTAGGCTTCAGTCAAGCAAGGCATGTCTAAGTCGGGAACAAAGTTAGAATCACGAAGCTCAGCTCCATACTAATTCCCAAGTCGGCGAGGATCATAGCATGTACCTTGACGAAGAGCAGCAAGGGGAACGTACATCAAGTATGTCCTCATGGTGATATGACAAATCTTCCACCAAGGTTCCAACCAACGGATATTGACTTTAGAGCGTGAGTGGATCCAGTCAACCCAGTCAGCATATGAAGAAGCAGGATGGAGTAGCTTCCTAGCAGAATGATGACGTGGCAGGTATCTGGCAAAATCCATGGAGGGAGTATCAAGCAAACAAAGACGCTCCTGAAGTCAAATCTGTGAAGAAAAATTAAGTAAAAAAAAAGAGACTGCTAAGTTGAAAACCCGCAAGGGCAGCTTAGGCAAAAATTAGGACAGCTCGCTAGTTCCGAAAACTATCATGGGTGGACTAGGCAAAAGTTACAGCAATAAATAAAAAGAGAACCTAAATTGAAAACCCAAAAGGGCAATTTAGGTAATTACCTGAAGTATCAATGGACTCCCAGTCAGTCTCTTTGACAATCCCGATTTAAATCGGTCTAATCCAATTAAGGTCTCGGTTAAGATCATAGGTACCGGCGACAAGCCTCCTTCCATTTAGTCCATAATATCCAATACTCGTGGGTCAATATCGCCGTCGGAAGAAACAAACAAGAATTGGCCGAGCAGGCAAAGACAAAGCATGCATCCCCATGCCTTAGTAGGAGCCAAATGAGAGAAACAAAAGTCAATCAAAGGAGCAAGTAGAATTTTTTCACCTCTCATCAACCGAAGAACTTTGGGTTTTCGAATTTGAAATAACATCTGCATCTTCTATTGAATCTTGGAAATCAATGTGGGTAACGCCATTTGTTGATTATTTGGATGTCCAAGGATGGCCTCAAATTCTTCAATCAAGGGACACATTTCAAAGCCATTAATTCTAAATACCCTAGAATCTGTATCCCACAAGGAAGCCACGGCATGTAAGGAGTGGTCCAATTTGACATTTTGAAAACATTTTAAAACATCAAGCTTTGACCATGAAATTTGCTTCCAATGGATGGCATCCATATTCTTAAATAGAATTTTTATTTTCTTTAAATAGTGCTCGGTCATGATTAATGAATAAAGGAGAACCAAAATTGTTAAAAGGGTCTTCACGTTGAAAGGGAAAATAATTTTGGTTTTTGTACTAAAAGGGGCATGCAAGGTGAATTATATAGAAGAAAATAAACCTTTTCCAAAAGTGAAATGGAAAAGATGATGGGAAAGGATAAGACCATATGGCATAAGGAAAGGAAGTGGTCACAATTTCTTTTTCCACTTTGTATTTGGTTTAACAAAAGAAGTGGATATTAATTATGATGTACTATATAAAAAAATTTGGCAGTAACAAAAAATATGAAAAAAAAAATTTGCAGTAACGAAAAAAAACTGAAAAATAACGAAAAAAAGAAGAAAAAATAAGGGAAAATAAGGATTATAGTAAAGAGGAAAATTGTATAGTTTTTATTATTGTACAATATTTTACAATTGCTACAATGTTTACATATCTCTAAGAGGGTGGTGGTAGGTCACCAAATAAAGACCTAAAAAAGTCCTCGCCTGTTGGAGGAGGGGACAAATTACTCGTCCAGGGATCATCCGAAGCAGAAACACTAAAATCCCTATTGCCTTGGAGTTTCGATTTTTCATGGTCTTTATCAGAAGCAGACAAAAGGATCTCATGTTCATCAGTCTGGAGGCCTCTTGATGAAGAAGCATCGGGATTCCTCATCCTCTGAAATCAGAAGTCTCGAAAATATTGTTCAGATTGATGATATAAACTTTCAAAATGAGAAGCCTAATGATGACTTACAGCCAACTATTCTTGAAGTTTCCTTTTCTATTCTTCGAGCATTTGCTGTGAGCTAAGAAGGATAAAAGGTAAGAGCATGCATAATCATGCATACATATAGCATAAATTACCATTAAATTGGGAATGTACCAGGTAATTAAAATCAATACACTGCGAAGTAAAGAATCAAAAAGAAGATATCAAATCAAGGGGCATGGAAAGCCTATTTGCTTGTGGAAGCCCCAGTCATTTTGCAAAAGAAGAAATGCATTCTTATGCAAAGAACAAGACAATAAAAACATCAATCAAAGCTGGTATGAAAGAAAAAATCCTTAGGGGGCAAGGAGAGGATATAAGATCCAATCAAAATTGGAGAAGAAAGGAAAAAGTAGTTGCAAGGGAAAAGTGGTTAAAGTGAAAAAAAAAACTCCCTCGAAAGATCAAAACAAGGAAAGAAAAGCATGGATCAAGCAAGACATGGCCAAGCCAAATCAAGCTTGGCAGTGTCACCTCAAAGGAAATCTTGGTAGAATATGACATGGACAGGAAGCACGACCAAGCCACTGGCCGTGTCTCACCTAAGGGGCAAAGTCAAGAAGGACCAAGAAAAGAAAGAAAAGAGACAATAGGTGACACTGGCAGACGACATGGCCAAGCCACTGGCCGTGTCCCATCCTAAGCCAAAAACAAAGAAGAACCAAAGAAAAGACACAGAAGCTGACACACCTAGGAGACACGGCCAAGCCACTGGTCGTGTCACTCCCATCTTCAAAGAACAAAGAAGACCCAATCTCCAAGGATGAAGATCCATTAACAAAGGTGAAGACCCCAATTTTCAAGGAAGAAGATCCATTCTGAGGGTGAAGAATCACAATGCATAGAACAGTCGGAGCAGTAAGACTTCTCAATTGATAAAAGGTTAGTCAAATTCATTCTCGGGTCCAAGTACCCACTCTCGGGTCCAAGTACCCAAATTAAATCTAAATCAATTCAATCTCGGGTCCAAATACCCAATATCGGGTCCTAAATAAAGTTCAAATTCAGTTAGGATCGAGTGTCCTAATCCAGTTATGATCGAGTATCCCAATCCGGTTTAGGATCGAGTATCCAAACCCTATTTAGGATCGAGTGTCCAAATCCAGTTAGGATCAAGTATCTGAACCCAATTTAGGATTGAGTATCCCAATCCAAATATAGTTAGGATCAAGTATCCGAATCCAGTTATGATCGAGTATCCGAGTCTAGTTTAGGATTGAGTATCCAAATCTCTCGGGTCCAGAACCTAAAATACCATTAGGTTCAGAACCTATAATTATCCTTGAGTCCAGAACTCGAACTGGGTCTAGAACCCAAATTTTTCTTTAGGTCCAGAACCTAGAATCATCCTTGAGTCCAGAACTCAAACCGGGTCCAGAACCCAATTTTTTCTTTAGGTCCAGAACCTAGAATCATCCTTGAGTCCAGAACTCGAACCGGGTCTAGAACCCAAATTTTTCTTTAGGTCTAGAACCTGGAATCATCCTTGAGTCCAGAACTCAAACCGGGTCCAGAACCCAAATTTTTCTTTAGTTCCAGAACCTAGAATTATCCTTGAGTCTAGAACTCGAACAGGGTCCAAAACCCAAATTTTCCTTAGGTCCAGAACCTAGAATTATTTCTAAGTCCAGAACTTAGCTCGGGTCTAGAACCCAAATTTTCCTTAGGTCCAGAACCTAGGATTATTTCTAAGTCCAGAACTTAGCTCGGGTCCAGAACCCAAATTTTTCTTTAGGTCCAGAACCCAAAATTTTCTTAGGTCTAGAACCTAGAATTTATCATTGAGTCCAGAACTCAAACCAGGTCCAGAACCCAAAACCTCAGCCATCTCAAAAATTAAGTCTTATTGCTTTTCACTTTCTTTCACTAAAGTTTCAGATCATTCAAGCAGGGGGCAAACTGTAGACCCTTATTTTTTGACCCAATCCGGTCCAATATGTTTTATTTAGTCCAAAATGATTTTTGTTGTCTAATTGGTCCAAAATAATTTTTGTTAAATAATTTTTGCTTTAGTATCTAATTTTTATTAATAAAAAATAAAAATAAACAAATAAAAGTCAAAAAATAAAAATAAAAATAAAAATCGGAGTCAAAAAAATCGGAGACTAAAAAATTATCGCGCGGCCCCGTGGGCATTTCGCCCTCAGGAAATTCCTACAGGCAAAATAGCTCACGCTATTTCACCCGCAGGAATTTCCTACGGGCGACGCCAGCAGCCCGCCTCTGTGGCAATTTCCTGCGGCAGAATTTTTTTGCCAGCGCATATTTTCCTGCCGAAATTTTTTTCGGCAACGCAATTTTTCCGACACAAATTTTTTGAAACCTAATTCAATTAGGTTTCGATTTTTTTATTAATATTACATGCCTTGATTAATTAGGAATAAACCACATCAAACCACTATAAATAAGGACTAAAGGCAATTAATTTGAGGAGGTCGAATAAGCAACAGGAGCTTGAAAATTTGAAACCAAATCAAGGGAGGAAAAAGAATCAATTCAAAATTTTTTTTGTTGGAATAGCAGGGACACTATTTAAGCAACTCAAAGGCAACAATTGTCTTGGTTCTTGTTCATCCAAGAAGAATTATTTTTGGAGAATCAACAAAAGGAGGTATGTTAAATTCTTTTTGTTTTATTTTTTCACAGTAGCATAATCTATGAAATTTTATTTTTCAAATCAAAAACCTTAGAACTTTAATTTAGTTTTTCCAAAGTTAAAAGCACTAATACGTTACTTTATTTTCCAAAAAGACTTAAAATTGTTATTTTTACCTCTTCAAAATCTTAAAACCTTAATTCAACATATTTTTCAACAAAATTAATATTTGATTCTATTTCTTTCAAAACTTTAAATTAGGTTCTGTTTCTTTCAAAAGGCTTTAAAAAATATCTTTTCTACTTATCAAAACTTTAATCCGTTTGTTTAAATTCATAAAACTTCATAAATTTATCAAATTGATTTCCAAACTCCAAAAGCCAATTCATCACCCGAAACTCCAATTCAAAGCTCCTAAAACCCTAATTCAATTTCCAAACTTAAAATAATAAGCTCTAATTCCTTTAAAAACCTTAAACCCTAACTTTTTCTAAGCTTTAATCCTTTAAAACATTAAAAACCATAAAAATACAAATACTTTAAATTTTACACAGTTGCTTGAAATCACCATTTAAAACCACAAGTCAAAAGTATTTCAAAGTGTCTAAAACCCTAGTTTCATGATTTCACCATTCAAATATTAATTTAGTTAATCAAAGAGTCTTACAACCTTTTAAAACATAAAACCCTAATCTATTTTAATTCCATAAAAAGTCACAGTAGCTATAATTGAACTTTTATTTGCTTTATTCAATTCCTTATTTGATTATGTTTTGATTTATTTTATGTGCTTTAATTTATGTAAGTTCAATGCTTGGTTTATTTTACTTATCATGGATGGATGTTTACTTTCTATTGATATTTAATACCTTTGATGAATGATTTATTTATGATGAATGATTATTTACTTTTATTAATTAATTTAGATTTCCAAAAGCTGTAAGAGGTATGTTTCCACTTGGTGGGTACCTCAATAGTTAAACAACATGTAATTTAATTTGCTTTTCTATCTTAGAACCTATGTAAAGGACATGTTTCTACCTTTCGGTGGGTGTCCTATTTAGGCATGCGATGTAAGGACATGTTTCCATCTTTGGATGGGTGTCCATTTATTTGCTTTGTTTGGGCATTGCTTTGATTTTAATATAATGATGCTTTCTTTTAATTATTGTGTGTAATATGGATAATGTTGTTATATTTAAGAATTTTATAATATTAAGACCTGTAAAGGAGGCCGGTTCCAATGAACCGAGCATGGTGGGGGTGCTGGGCCATTTCTCACCTTCCCTACACGTATCCAACTTTCCGAACCCATTAGGGGGTTGGGGATTCCTTAGGAATCGAGTCATCCACCCCTTTTTTTTAGGCCCGTCCGGGTGGCGACTCCATTTTCTCCGAACTTAGGTCCGTGTTCTCTAAGGCCCTGATCCTAAACAGTGCCAAAGTCGCAAGAACCATTCCACTGGGAGTGGGGCAAAAATCCCCGCTCACAGTCCCTTTATTGACTTTTGCATTTCTCACTTGGCTCTTACCAAAACTTGGGGACGCATGTTCTATATCTGCTTACTTGTCCAATTCTTGCTTGTTTCTTCCGATCGTGATATCAAGCCACGAGCATTGGATATCTTCCAGGGACCAAATGGAAGAAGGCTTGTCACCGATACCCATGATCTTAGCTAAGACTTTAGTTGGATTGGACCAATTTAAAGCAAAATCATCAAGGAGATTGGCCGAGAGTCCGTTGTTGCTTCAGGTAACTACCAAAACCACCCTTTCGGGTTTTCAATTTAGGCCTTTTTTCTATTGCTCTAATTTTTGCCTAGTCTGCACTTACGGATTTTCAAAACTAGTGAGCTTTCCTAATTTTTTCCTAAGCCGACCTTATGGGTTTTCAACTTAGCAGACCCTCTTTTTTATTGGTTCTAATTTTTGTCTAGACTGCCCTTGCGGGTTTTCAGGACTAACGAACCGCCTTAATTTTTGCCTAGGCCGCCCTTGCAGATTTTTTACCTAACGGGCTTCTTTTTCTATTATTATATTTTTTCTTTTTTTCTCAAATTTGGCTTCAAGAGCGTCTCTATTTTCTCGTCACTCCATCCATTGATTTCCCCAGATACCTATCACGACATCATTCTGCCAGGAAGCTACTCCATCTTGCTTCTTCATATGCTGACTCGGTTGACTAGATCCGCTCATGTGCTACAGTCAACATCCATTGGTTAGTACCTTAGTGAAAGATTTTTTGTATCACCATTCAGACATATTTGATGTATGTTCCTCTCGTTGCTCTTTGTCGAGGTACTTGCTATGATCCTCACCGGCTTGATCGTCAATATAGAGCCAAGCCTCGAGGTTCCGATTTTACTTTTGACTTGGACATGCCGTCTCTGACTAAAGCCTACTTGGATCGACTGAAGCAAAGCTGGCCTTCATGCTACACTTATCGTCTGACATAGATTTTACATTTGTCAATTTCTTTAGAAAGAATATTGTTACGATGAAAAAATAATCAAAGTAATAATAAGAGATGTTTCTTTTCCTTTCATAATTTGTCATCACCTTTCGCTATTGTGTTATTTGTTTTATCCATATTTGGTCAAACACTTAAAATAGTACACATAGAATAATTTTAATATGAACTCTATTTTATTTAAATTGGGGAATAACTAAACATAAAGCCAGCATACACAAGATCATTCCTGTCTTCAACCAGGCCTTTTGGGTCTTCTAATTGATAATTTTCTCTCGCATAGCCCTAATTATTGCCTAGCCCACCCTTTTGGGTTTTTAGAACTAGCAGTCTGCTCTAACTTTTGTCCAGGCCGCCCTTTTTGGGGTTTCAACCTAGCGAGCTCTTTTTTTATGCATAAAACTTCTTCAACCTGTCAATGTTCATTGGCTCACTAAACTCATTCCCGTCCATGTTTGATAACTTGACTGCACCCTTGTTCATGACTTGTTTCACAACATATGGTCCTTCCCAACTAGGCCTAAATTTTGCTATTAGATCAGATACATTAGGATTACATTGCTTCAACACTAAGTCGCCGACTCTAAATGTTCTGATCTTAACCCTTCTATTATAGGCCCGAGCTATTCTTCCTTTGATACAGTTGATGATGACACAGTGCTTTTAACCTCCTCTCTTCTAGTAAAGCTAACTGTGTGTATCAGCTTACTACCCACTCCATCTCAGGCATTTCAGCTTCCAAGACCACACTCAATGACTTGATCTCTATTTCAATTTGCAACACTGCCTCCATCCCATAAACCAAAGAGAACGGTGTCATTCCAGTCGGCGTTTGCACACTTGTTTTGTATCCCCATAAAGCAAAAGGAAGCATCTTCGACCAATTCTTGTATGTCTTGGTCATCTTGGAATAAATCTGCTTAATTGTCTTCTTTATTGCTTCTATTGCATCATTAGCCTTCAGTCTATAAGGGAAGGATCGGTAATGATGGATTTGGTATTTCCAGAATAAGTCCCTAACTATTTCTTAAAATTGTTCCCCATTGTCTAATATCACACTGTGTGGGACCCCATATCTGCAGATGAGATTCTTTTCAATAAATTTAGCCATTTGCCTTACCCCCAGCTTGTTGACTGATTCAGCCTCAACCCACTTTGAAAAATAATCCACTACTACTATAATGAAACGGTGAGTGTTTGAAGCTGTCGATGTATCTCTCCTATAATGTCAATCCCCCAAGATGCGAAGGGCCAGGGTGAAGACATAGATTGCAATTCTTTTGGAGGCATGTGATTCAAATTACCATACATCTGACATTGCTAGCACTTCATCACAAACTCAATACAATCTCTCTCCATGGTCAACCAGTAGTAACCTTGTTGAATTATCTTGTTAACTAGGGCTATACCACTCATGTGTGGACCACAACTTGCTGTGTGTATTTTTGACATGATATGCTCAACTTTAGGCTTCCTCAAGCATCTCAACTATACCCCTGTGAGCGGGGATTTTCGCCCCCACTCTCGGTGGAATGGTTCTTAGGACTTCAGCACTATTTAGGCTCGGGGCCATAGAGAACACGGACTTAAGTCTGGAGAAAATGGAGTAGCCACCCGAATGGGCCGGGAAAAAAAGAAAGGGGTGGATGACTCGATTCCTAAGGAATCCCCAACCCCCTAATGGGTTCAAAAAGTTGGGTACGTGTGGGGAAGGTGAGAAATGGCCCAGCACCCCCACAAGGCCCGGTTCATTGGAATCGGCCTCCTTTACAGGTCTTAATATTATAAAATTCTTAAATATAACAACATTATCCATATTACACACAATAATTAAAAGAAAGCATCATTACCTCTTACAACATTTATAAATCTAAATAAATTGATAAAAGTAAATAACCATTCATCATTAATAAATCATTCATCAAAGATATTAAATATCAATAGAAAGTAAACATCCATCCATGATATGTAAAATAAACCAAGCATTGAGCTTAAATAAATTAAAGCATATAAAATATGTAATATCCTCATGTATGCCCTAGAAGTTTTGTATGTTGTTGTTGTTGTTGTTGTTGTTGGTTTAAATTGAGAAAAGAAAAGTATATGTATATGTGTTTTGGGAAGAAATAGGGTTTAGAGACAAGTTTATATGTTGTGTATATGGTGATATATATAACATATAAAATGGTCAAAGAGAGAGAGTCAATGCAAGAGGAGAATTTTATATGGCATGTGAAATTACTTAATTGGGTTTATAAGAGACAAAAGCTAAGTTAAGTGATGAGGGGTATATGAGTAATTGCTTGAAATGAAATGCATGGTGGAGATTAAAAGAAGAAAAGGTGTTTGACTTGTGCATTTTTCTTCTTTCTTTCTTGAAGTGGCCGGCTCTCCAAATAGCAAAGAGAAAGGGAGGTGTTCTTGAGGCAAGAAGTAAATTGAAGAGGCAATCAAAGAGTTTGGTTAGAGATTTGTGAAATTTCTTCATCTAAGGTAAGAAATCTCTTGTTTCCTTTGTTAATTTTGAAGTTATGTTTAAAGTGAAGTGTGATTTGTTGATGTAATGATTTGGTGTATTTGATATGTGTTTGCAAGTGTTAGAATTGATTTAAAGTTAAAAATTGGATTTGGTGTTGGTTTGGTTGTGATTATGGAAAAATAAGTGAAGATTGATAGTGGAAAAATCAAGAGTAAAGTTTGAGTTAGGGTTTTGAGATGGTTTGTGTTCAAATGTGTTGTTTAAGTGGTTATTGTGATGAATATGTGTTATGACATGAGTTATATCCATTTGAGTGAGTTTGTGTTGGGAATTATATGTTAAAATGCATTTGGAAGAGGGTTGGTTACATTTAGGGTTTTGGTGATGAGTGACACCGCCAAAGGAAAGGAGAGACACGGCCAAGCCAAGGAAATTTGGGCGTGTTGGTTGAGTTTTTGAGAGACACGGCCGTGTCCCTTAGCCGTGTTCACTACTGGATTTTGGTTTTGGGAGACACGGTCACAAGCTTGGCCGTGTCCCTTGCCCGTGTTGCTTACTGTCCAATTGGGTTGAGTGACACGGCCACAAGCTTGGCCGTGTCCCTCAAGTGGCTGCCCGTGTCCCTCAATTGTGTGGGTTGGGGTTTTTATTCTTAGTTCTAATTGCATTGTTTTGGTTCTCCAAGGGTAGGTTGGTCCCTAAACCTAACCCTAAACACTTTAAACACACTTGAATCAATGAATGATATAATCAAATGCATGTGTAAGGTCATAAAACTATGAATCATATCAATTGTTCTTTGCCCTAATTGCATTGTTGAGATTGAACAATGTTATGTTATGCATTGTGAATGGTAATCTGTTTCATGAGTAATATACATTGAAATTGAAATGTATATCAAAGATGCAATGATAATTCAAATAAGACATGATATGAGACAATGCCATTGTGTTTGGCTATGATGATGCAATTGAAAGAAATAAGGCATGTTTGCCTAAATGTTGTTGAGAATTGAGAATGAAAATGATAATTGAATAATAAATGAATTGTGTGGCTAATGTGTTATTCCATTTTCAGAGTTGGTTGTTGGTGGCATGCCTAATAAGTGTAACAATCTCTTGAAGTTAGGTTGGATTGAATCCTTGAAGCCTAATTGAGATGTTACCACCCTTGAAGCTAGGTTGGATTAGTTCTTGAAGCCAAGTTGGGTAGAAGCTTAGCATGCTTTGCTCCCCTTGAAGCTTGGTTGAACTTAATCCTTGAAGCCTAGTTGGGTATATGATATTGATAAATGTGATAACAAAACCAAAGCTTTAACTCTGAAAATTGAATGGCATATTAGTGTGTCTTGGGCCCATGCTTGTCTTTGTTTTGTGTTGATTATGAATGGTTAAATGAATACTAATGAGGTATAAGAAAAGATATTGAAATGTGATATGTAATGTGTAAATATGTTCTTAGTTTTGCATATATGATGTTATATGTATAATATGGATTGAGAAATGACATTGCATTGCACTAAGTCATATCATTTTCATGATTAACTTACTAAGCCGTTGGCTTAGCGCGATAGTGTTTAATCGCGCAGGTAATGGAGTTGATAGAGTTGAACCCGAGAGTTCATCAAGACCAAGTGAGAGTAGACCTTGAAGAATCCATTTTGGGAGCTTAAAGATCAGAGCAGAATTGCCAATCATGTATACTTCTTTATATTTTGTAAAGAAATGTTTAATATGTAAATATGTACATATTTTATAACTTCCGCTGTGTAATATTTAAATGTATATATATATATAACTAATATGTTTTGTTTTATAAGTAAATGATCTACTTTTCTATAATGTATAATGATAAGGGTATTGTATCAAATTTAAAGTGTTTTGAATGTTAAGAAAGCCATAGCACTCCTATGTTCGGTGCACATATGCTACATTGTGGTGTTGTAGTGTGTGTGTACTGAATGTGGAGGTGTTACAATTGTTTTGGTATCAGAGCCTAGGTTTGAGATTCTCAACCTAGGTAAAATGTGATAAAAAGACTATTTTGATTATAAAAAAAAAAGTGGTTTTTGAATAACATAGATGTTTGGGATTGGCAACCTCTGATCTTTAATAAGATGTAGTATGTTGTGTTTGCAGACTTAGGTTGTGATGGATTCTCACTCACGTCAGTCGATTGAGGGTAGTGCCGAGAGTATTGCTCCTGCTGAGGGAGCTAGAGTTGATAATGTTGAGGAGGCACCTGCTTCGGTGTCGGGTAGACTAGCTGGAGAGGAGGTTCCGCCAGCCTGGTTTAGACATATGATGGAAGTTATGAGGCAAGCACCAGTGCAACCAGTGCCACCACCCCCTCAGCCTGTGGTACCAGTGAGGCACTATGACAAACTAAGGAAGTATGGAGCAGAGGATTTCCTTGGTACTACTGATCCAGCTGTAGCAGAACAGTGGCTTGATAAAGTACAGAGGATTTTTATTCAGTTGCAAGCGACATCGGAGGAAAAGTTTGATTATGCAAGATCTTTGCTGCAGAAGGATGCCTACGATTGGTGGAGGACAGTGCCCCATTCTATGGATGATCCTCCAACACTGTCTTACACTGATTTTCTGAGGGAATTTGAGTTGAAGTATACTCCTAGGGAGTATAAGGACATGAAAAAGATGGAGTTTTTGAACCTGAAGCAAGATAGCAAGACTGTTACTAAGTATGAAGTTGAGTTTATTCGACTGAGTCAGTATGCTGGGGGTATCATTGCTGATGAGATTGATAAATGTCGGCGATTTGAGGAGGGATTGAGGCCCTCGATCATGTGCTTAGTGGCTGGATCCAGATATCAGGATTTCTCACAGCTTGTGGCAGCAGCTCGAAGTGTAGAGCGAGCTCAAGTTATTGCAGCTGCTTCAGAGGAAGAGGTCAGAGTGAGAAGGCCCCAGTTTGAGACAGGGTCTTCTTCTGTGAAGAGAGGTAAAGGAAGCTTTGTTCCTAGAGTTAGTAGGAGTCAGAGGTCAGCTGGTAGGTCAGTGCAGTTACAAAGACAGAGATTTAGACCTGCAGCTTCAGTGGCAAGTGCTCCGACCCCAATGATTCAGAGATCCACTCTTCCTATCTGCATCCATTATGGTAGGCCGCATGGTGGTCCTTGTTGGAAGACTGGTGTAGCAGGGGTTTGTTTCAGATGTGGATCACCAGATCACTTTGTGAGAGATTGTCCTAAGAGGCAAGAACAGATGTCAGTTGATACTGCAGCTTCTCGACCTAGTGTGAGGGGAGGCCGAGGAGGCAGAGGTGTCAGCCGAGGAGGAAGATCTGGATACAGTGCCAGAGGAGTTTCTACATCTAGGGAGAGTAGACCAGAGGAGGTTGGTTCTTCCCAGAGGATGTATGTTATGCAGAGGCAGCCTGATGCATCGGCAGTCATAGCTGGTACTTTTTCTTTATTTAATACTCCAGTACTTGCTTTGATTGATCTGGGTTCCACGCATTCATACATTAGTGCATCTGTTTTGCCTGTATTTGACGTGCATGCTGAGTCCCTAGGATTTGATGTGTTGGTGACAAATCCGTTAGGGCATAGTGTGATTGTTAGTAAAGTGCACCGGGATAGTGCAGTGAGGGTGTAGGGTGAGGAGTTCCTTGGAGATTTGATTGAGATGCCATTTAAGGAATATGATGTGATCTTAGGTATGGATTGGCTATCTCGACATGGAGCTGTGGTAGACTGTAAAAGGAAAATTGTTTCTTTGAGAACTGTTGATGGTAGAGAGGTGATAGTATCTAATGAGCAGGAACAGCTAGCCTCCTTATTTGTTTTAGCTGTTGCAGCCAGGAGGTTGATTAGAAAGGGGTGTGAAGCCTATCTTGCTCATGTGGTGGATACTAGAGTGAAGGGTTCCCCTATTGATAACATTGCCACAGTTGCTGAGTTCCCTGATGTGTTTCCAGAGGAGTTGCCAGGGTTGCCTCCTGAGAGAGAGGTGGAGTTTGGTATTGAATTGTTGCCTGGTACCACTCCTATCTCGATTACTCCTTATAGAATGGCACCAGCAGAATTGAGGGAATTGAAAGTGCAATTACAGGAGTTGTTGGACAAAGGATTTATTCGCCCCAGTGTTTCTCCTTGGGGAGCTCCTGTGCTATTTGTGAAAAAGAAAGATGGTACTATGAGGTTGTGTATCGATTATAGGCAATTGAACAAGGTGACTATTAAAAATAAATATCCTTTGCCTAGAATCGATGATCTCTTTGATCAATTGAAGGGTGCAACTGTGTTTTCTAAAATTGATCTAAGATCAGGGTACCATCAGCTGAGAGTCAGAGCTGAAGATGTTCCTAAGACCGCCTTTCGGACCAGGTATGGGCATTATGAATTTCTAGTTATGCCTTTTGGTCTGACGAATGCACCTGCAGCTTTCATGGATTTGATGAATAGGGTGTTTAGGCCCTATTTGGATCAGTTTGTAGTGGTCTTCATTGATGATATTCTAGTGTATTCAAGGAATGAAGAGGAACATGATATGCATCTGCGGATTGTGTTGCAGATTTTGAGAGAGAAGCAGTTGTTTGCCAAATTGTCGAAGTGTGAGTTCTGGTTGGATCAAGTAGCTTTTCTCGGACATATTGTTTCTTCAGAAGGCATTAGAGTTGATCCGAGCAAAGTTGAAGCAATTTTGAATTGGAGTCCACCCAAGTCTGTGACAGAGATTAGAAGTTTTCTGGGTTTGGCAGGCTATTACCGGCGGTTTGTGAAAGGGTTTTCTTTGATAGCTACTCCACTCACCAGATTGCTTCGTAAGGGAGTGAGGTTTTTGTGGACAGATCAGTGTCAGGCTAGCTTTTAGCAGTTGAGAGATATGTTAACTCAAGCGCCTGTTCTTACTTTACCTGTGGAAGGCAAACCATATGTAATCTACAGTGATACTTCACATAGTGGTTTGGGGTGTGTTCTGATGCAAGAAGGTAAAGTTATAGCTTATGCATCTCGACAGTTGAAACCGCATGAGCTTAACTATCCGACCCATGATTTGGAATTGGCTGCCATTGTGTTTGCATTGAAGATTTGGCGCCACTATCTGTTTGGGGAGAAATGTTTCATCTACACTGATCACAAGAGTTTGAAGTATTTGGGTGTCCAGAAAGAACTCAATCTTCGTCAGAGGAGATGGTTAGAATTGATTAAAGACTACGACTGCTTGATTGACTATCATCCAGGTAAAGCAAATGTTGTTGCTGATGCTTTGAGTCAGAAGTCTTTAGCTGGTTTAACTGTTTATTTGCTCTCGTTGCTTGTTGAGTTGAAAGCATTGTGTGCCAGTTTTGTACCTTGTGTTGATGGTGCATTATTGGCACAGTTGCAATTGAAGCCGGTTTTGTTAGATCAGATCAAAGAAGCTCAGTTGGCCGATAAGAAGATACAGAAGATTGTTTTGGATTGTCAGAGTGGAAAGGGTAGAGATGTTATTGTGAAGAGTGATGGAAGTCTCTAGTTCAAGAGCAGATTGTGTGTACCCGATGATGCTGATTTGAAAAGGGTCATTTTGGAAGAAGCTCATCAGTCGATGTTTGCTATGCATCCGGGTAATACGAAGATGTATCATGATTTGAGACAGCATTATTGGTGGATGGGGTTGAAGAGAGACATTGCTGAGTTTGTATCGAAATGTCTCACTTGTCAGAAGGTTAAAGCAGAGCATCAAGTTCCAACCGGGTTGCTTCAACCGTTGTCAGTGCCAGAATGGAAGTGGGAAAGAGTGACGATGGATTTTGTGTCTGGTTTGCCATTGACACAAAAGAAGTATGATGCTATATGGGTGATTGTGGATAGATTGTCTAAGACAGCTCATTTCCTTCCTGTGCGGATGGATTACTCTTTGGAGAGATTAGCTGAGCTGTATATCCATGAGATTGTGAAACTGCATAGTGTTCCAACTTCTTTAGTGTCCGATCAAGATCCCAGGTTTACTTCAAGATTTTGGAAGAGTTTGCATAGTGCTTTGGGTTCTCGACTGCACTTCAGCACTGCTTTTCATCCACAGACAGATGGACAGTCAGAGAGGGTGATACAGATTCTTGAAGATATGTTGAGAAGCTGTGTCATCGATTTCTCTGGAAGTTGGGATAGATTCTTACCTCTTGTGGAGTTTGCATACAACAACAGTCACCAATCTAGCATTGGTATGGCACCATTCGAAGCATTGTATGGCAGACAGTGTAGGACACCTCTTTGTTGGAATGAGCTTGGAGATAATAAGTTGGTTGGTCCTGATTTGATTCAAGAAACTGAAGAGAAAGTAAAGTTTATTCGAGGCAGGTTAAAAGCAGCTTCAGACCGACAGAAGTCTTATGCAGATCTGAAAAGGAGAGACATTCAGTTTGATGTTGGAGATAAGGTGATTTTGAAAGTATCTCCTTGGAAGAAGATTTTGAGGTTCGGTCGGAAAGGAAAATTGAGTCCTTGTTTCATTGGGCCGTATGAAGTGTTAGAAAGAATTGGGCCAGTTGCGTATCGACTTGCTTTGCCACCTGAGTTGGATCGTATTCATAATGTATTCCATGTTTCTATGTTGAGGAGATATAAGTCGGATCCATCTCATGTGTTGCCATTTGAATCTATTGAAGTGAGCCGAGACTTGACATTTGTAGAGGAACCAGTTGCTATCTTGGCACATGATGTGAAAGAGTTGAGAAACAA
This sequence comes from Garcia nutans, assembly GCA_947685225.1. Lineage (NCBI taxonomy): Eukaryota > Viridiplantae > Streptophyta > Magnoliopsida > Malpighiales > Euphorbiaceae > Garcia > Garcia nutans. The sequence goes on from CANTUV010000031.1 coordinate 62,045,913, forward strand.
GAGAGTGCCATTGGTGAAGATTCTTTGGAAGAATCATGGAAAAGAAGAAGCAACTTGGGAAAGTGAGCAATCTATGCAAGAGCAGCATCCTCAGTTGTTTCAGAGTTGATATCAGGTAATTTCGAGGACGAAATTTTCTTTTTAGAGGGGGAGAATTGTAATATCCTCATGTATGCCCTAGAAGTTTTGTATGTTGTTGTTGTTGTTGTTGTTGTTGTTGTTGTTGGTTTAAATTGAGAAAAGAAAAGTATATGTATATGTGTTTTGGGAAGAAATAGGGTTTAGAGACAAGTTTATATGTTGTGTATATGGTGATATATATAACATATAAAATGGTCAAAGAGAGAGAGTCAATGCAAGAGGAGATTTTTATATGGCATGTGAAATTACTTAATTGGGTTTATAAGAGACAAAAGCTAAGTTAAGTGATGAGGGGTATATGAGTAATTTCTTGAAATGAAATGCATGGTGGAGATTAAAAGAAGAAAAGGTGTTTGACTTGTGCATTTTTCTTCTTTCTTTCTTGAAGTGGCCGGCTCTCCAAATAGCAAAGAGAAAGGGAGGTGTTCTTAAGGCAAGAAGTAAATTGAAGAGGCAATCAAAGAGTTTGGTTAGAGATTTGTGAAATTTCTTCATCTAAGGTAAGAAATCTCTTGTTTCCTTTGTTAATTTTGAAGTTATGTTTAAAGTGAAGTGTGATTTGTTGATGTAATGATTTGGTGTATTTGATATGTGTTTGCAAGTGTTAGAATTGATTTAAAGTTAAAAATTGGATTTGGTGTTGGTTTGGTTGTGATTATGGAAAAATAAGTGAAGATTGATAGTGGAAAAATCAAGAGTAAAGTTTGAGTTAGGGTTTTGAGATGGTTTGTGTTCAAATGTGTTGTTTAAGTGGTTATTGTGATGAATATGTGTTATGACATGAGTTATATCCATTTGAGTGAGTTTGTGTTAGGAATTATATGTTAAAATGAATTTGGAAGAGGGTTGGTTACATTTAGGGTTTTGGTAATGAGTGACACGGCCAAAGGAAAGGAGAGACACGGCCAAGCCAAGGAAATTTGGGCGTGTTGGTTGAGTTTTTGAGAGACACGGCCGTGTCCCTTAGCCGTGTTCACTACTGGATTTTGGTTTTGGGAGACACGGTCACAAGCTTGGCCGTGTCCCTTGCCCGTGTTGCTTACTGTCCAATTGGGTTGAGTGACACGGCCACAAGCTTGGCCGTGTCCCTCAAGTGGCTGCCCGTGTCCCTCAATTGTGTGGGTTGGGGTTTTTATTCTTAGTTCTAATTGCATTATTTTGGTTCTCCAAGGGTAGGTTGGTCCCTAAACCTAACCCTAAACACTTTAAACACACTTGAATCAATGAATGATATAATCAAATGCATGTGTAAGGTCCTAAAACTATGAATCATATCAATTGTTCTTTGCCCTAATTGCATTGTTGAGATTGAACAATGTTATGTTATGCATTGTGAATGGTAATGTATTTCATGAGTAATATACATTGAAATTGAAATGTATATCAAAGATGCAATGATAATTCAAATAAGACATGATATGAGACAATGCCATTGTGTTTGGCTATGATGATGCAATTGAAAGAAATAAGGCATGTTTGCCTAAATGTTGTTGAGAATTGAGAATGAAAATGATAATTGAATAATAAATGAATTGTGTGGCTAATGTGTTATTCCATTTTCAGAGTTGGTTGTTGGTGGCATGCCTAATAAGTGTAACAATCTCTTGAAGTTAGGTTGGATTGAATCCTTGAAGCCTAATTGAGATGTTACCACCCTTGAAGCTAGGTTGGATTAGTTCTTGAAGCCAAGTTGGGTAGAAGCTTAGCATGCTTTGCTCCCCTTGAAGCTTGGTTGAACTTAATCCTTGAAGCCTAGTTGGGTATATGATATTGACAAATGTGATAACAAAACCAAAGCTTTAACTCTGAAAATTGAATGGCATATTAGTGTGTCTTGGGCCCATGCTTGTCTTTGTTTAGTGTTGATTATGAATGGTTAAATGAATACTAATGAGGTATAAGAAAAGATATTGAAATGTGATATGTAATGTGTAAATATGTTCTTAGTTTTGCGTATATTATGTTATATGTATAATATGGATTGAGAAATGACATTGCATTGCACTATGTCATATCGTTTGCATGATTATCTTACTAAGCCGTTGGCTTAGCGCGATAGTGTTTAATCGCGCAGGTAATAGAGTTGATAGAGTTGAACCCGAGAGTTCATCAAGACCAAGTGAGAGTAGACCTTGAAGAATCCATTTTGGGAGCTTAAAGATCAGAGCAGACTTGCCAATCATGTATACTTCTTTATATTTTGTAAAGAAATGTTTAATATGTAAATATGTACATATTTTATAACTTCCGCTGTGTAATATTTAAATGTATATATATATATAACTAATATGTTTTGTTTTATAAGTAAATGATCTACTTTTCTATAATGTATAATGATAAGGGTATTGTATCAAATTTAAAGTGTTTTGAATGTTAAGAAAGTCGTAGCACTCCTATGTTCGGTGCACATATGCTACATTGTGGTGTTGTAGTGTGTGTGTATTGAATGTGGAGGTGTTACAAAATAAATCAAAGAATAATCAAATATAGAATTGAATAAGGCAAATAAAAATCTAAATTATAGCTATTGTTTCCATTTAAGGTTCTTTATTCCAAGTATTTAGAGTTTTGGAAGCTACTGTGATTTTAATGGGATTAAAATGGAGCAAAAGTTTTATGATTTAAAAAGTTGGTAAAATTCTTTAATTAACAAAATTAGGGTTTGAGATGTATAATCATGAAATTAGTTCTTGGACACTTTAAAACACTTTGACTTATGATTTTAGGTTATTGCATTGTGTTTTTAAGCTACTGTGTAAAGTTGTAAAATTTGTATGATTTTTAAAGTTTTAAAGGATTAGGGTTTAAAAAAAATTAGGATTTAAGATTTTAACGGGTTAGGGTTTACTATTTTAGGTTTTGGAGTTGAATTAGGGTTTTAGAATTTTTGGATTATGGTTTCGAGTAATACTTTGGTTTTTTAGAATTTGGAAAAAGTAATTGATAATTTTATGAAAGTAGACCAACGATTTAAGGTTTATATAAATAAAAAAGATGTTTTTTAGGGTTGTTTGTAAGAAATAGAATCAAATTTTAGTTTTGTTGAAAAATATGTTCAATTAGGGTTTTAAGATTTTGAAGAAGTAAAAATAACAATTTTAAGTCTTTTTGGAAAATAAAGCAACGAATTAGTGTTTTTAAACTTTGAACAAAGGGAATTAAGGTTCTGGGATTTTTGATTTCAAAAGACACAATTTCTTCATCTTGGCTATTGTGAAAAAAAATAACAATTAATACATACCTCCTTTTGATGATTCCTTCAAAAATCGTTCTTCTTGGATGAACAAAAACAAAGACAGTTGTTGCCTTTTCCTTTGTTAATGCTTTTCTACTCCCTAAAAAAAAAAAGAAAACAGCTTGATTCTAGTTTTCCTTCACAGATTCGGTTTCAATTTTAGTGAAAGAGAGTGAAAAGCAACAAGACTTAATTTTTGAGATGGTGGAGGTTTTGGGTTCTGGACCCAGTTCGAATTCTAGACTCAAGGATAATTCTAGGTTCTGGACCTAAGGAAAATTTGGGTTCTAGACCCGATCTAAGTTCTGGGACTTAGAAATAATTCTAGGTTCTGAACCTAATGGAAAATTTGGGTTCTGGACCCGAGCTAAGTTCTAGACTTAGAAATAAATTCTAGGTTCTAGACCTAAGAAAAATTTGGGTTCTGGACCCGGTTCGAGTTATGGACTCAAGGATAATTCTAGGTTCTGGACCTAAGGAAAATTTAGGTTCTGGACCCGGTTAGATTTCTAGACTCAAGGAAGATTCTAGGTTCTAGATCTAAGCAAAATTTGGGTTCTGGACCCGGTTCGAGTTCTAGACTCAAGGATAATTCTAAGTTCTGGACCTAAGGAAAATTTAGGTTCTGGACCCGGTTCGAGTTCTGGACTCAAGGAAGATTCTAGGTTCTGGATCTAAGGAAAATTTGGGTTCTGGACCTGAGCTAAGTTCTAGACTTAGAAATAAATTCTAGGTTCTAGACCTAAGAAAATTTTGGGTTCTGGACCCGGTTCGAGTTCTTGACTCAAGGATAATTCTAGGTTCTGGACCTAAGGAAAATTTGGGTTATGGACCCAAGCTAATAATTTTTTTATTTCAAAAAGTTTTGCTAATTTTTATGCATATGTCTTCTTATTGCCCCCTGGGTGTAAAAATATTTATATACCCACAATTATTTGAATGATTAAAGCGAATAATTGAATTTACTGTTTATTTACTGTGTAGTAACTCTTCATGCACTATTTACTATTCATAAATAGTAAATTTACTATTTGCAAATAGTATCAAATACTATTAGAAATAGTACTTTACTATTTATCAATAGTAATACTATTCATAAATAGTAAAATTTACTATTCATCAATAGTAAGTTTACTATTCATGAACAGTTTTGAATTTTGTTTTTTGCTTGCCGTTTCTCTATAAAAAGGCACCATTGCTTCATTTCATTTCACAGCACGATTTCAATTCTCTCAAATTTCTTTCAATTTTAGCACATATTTTTCAAAAATAATGCATGCTTCGAGGTTAGGGACTCATTTTAATGCTGAGTTATTGGAGTTTATTCAGCATCATGAAAATGAAAATTTAGATATACTAACCGGGATGCCGCTCCATCGCAGTTCTAATCAAAAGAGCGAGGTAATTATTTTTTATTTCTTTTTATTTTTCTTGATTTTTTTATTTTTTTGCTTTAATTTTTTTATTTTTTTTTATATTTTGTTTATTTTTATTATTATTTTTTATTATTATTCTTTTTAGGAAAAATAAATTAATTTAAGTAGATAGGATAATATGTACTTACCTGGTATTAACTTACCTGGGTCTGTGTTAGCATGATCGTTGTGTTGTTCGGGTTGGAGGATGTATTTACAAAGCCCGACAATGGTACGATGTAGTGCCTTCTCGGGTAAGGCGGATTATCCGAGATTGCGGCTTTGAGCAGTTCATCTTACAATTGCCATCCGAGGAATATCAGATAGACCGGAGCGTAGTCCAGGCACTTGCAGAGCGATGGTTGGATACAACCCACACTTTTCACTTACCCATTGGAGAGATGACAATTGGTCCAATCGATTTTACTGCCATAACCGGCCTTCGATATGATAGTGTTCCAGTTCCTCTGACCAACGATATTTTAACATTTGAAGAAATTCAGGGATTACTTGGTATGGAACCATTATATAAAGGGCCTTTTAAGATAAAAATCGAGCCAATTCATAGTTATTGGATGAACTATGAGGGACGGGTTGGTAGAGACACGGCCGAATAGTATGCTCGAGGATTTTTGTTATATCTGCTTGGGTCAACCATCTTAGGCAGCACTGAATCCTCCATCCACTTGTCAGTGATGAGTGCCCTTTCTTATCTCAGAATGGTACCAACTTCTGGCCGAGGTGAAGCTGGCCTAGAGTGTCTTTACCACTGTCTTGATAAACTTTGCTGAAATAAGAAATCTTTTGTCAGCTTGATGGCGGTTGTCGAGGTATTCTTTCTTCCACCAATGTCATTTCCACTCTTTTCTTGCATGAATGTGATCTTTATGGTTATTGTAGGTATGGGCATTTGAACATACCTCGTGAGGGTACCCAGCATTTCCCGAAAGAGAATCGGGTATCCGAGATTAAATTACTGGTTGTCCAATCGTGTGGGCATTCCCGGCTCTCATCACGTGCATACTCACCGCTATGTATTGAGCCGCTTAACCTGGGACCAGGTAAAATAATATTAGTATGCTTTAAAATTTATGTGAAAGTTTATTTACCTTATGTCATTTTGCAGGTGACGTTGGCCTGGTGGAACCCAAAAGAGTGGACAAACTGGTCTCCCTTCATGAGGGCTGCGCTATCTTTCCAACATTCTTGCCGAGTTATTGCTGACCCAGTGTCTAGTGGCTGGTTTCTCGGGGAGAGAGTTTATGAATGGTTTCTCGGTCCAGAGCAGCGGAGGTTTCTGATGCAAATCTCAGAATATACTTTAAATATTATGTCAATGCCGGAGGATGCATAGTGGTCGGCGCGGTATGGTTATGATGCCGAGTCGTTTCTCCATTTTTCGGGTCCATTTTATGCCTATTTTATTTGAATAAGACTCTTGAACTTTGATGTATCTCCTGTTGGTGTGCAGGAGATTTTCGACGAAAATGAGGGTAGAGATGAAGAGGAAAATCACGGAAATATAGGAGAGTCTGTTCCACATCTCGGGGCTAGTACTTCTCAGGTAAAACTTTTACCACTTTTCCCTTGCAACTGCTTCTTTCTTTTTCTTGATTCTTTAATGATTGTAGTAGGTTGTTGGCTCATTTGATCATGAGGCTGGACCTTTTTTTACCGCCCCTTCATTTGCTCATTCTAGCCCGCCAGTTATGTCATCTCATTCGCAGGGCATTGATATGAACTACCTAGTACGTTTCTTATTTCATAGTAGTTTATGCTATATGTATGCATGATTATGTATGTTCTTACCTTTTTCCTTCTTGGCTCACAGCGGATGCTCGAAGAACAAAATAAGAAACTTCAAGAAGAGTTGGCTGCAAGTCGTCAGCAGGCTTCTCATTTTGAAAGTTTATATCATCAATCCGAACAACATTTCCGAGACTTTCGATTTCATGGGATGAGGGATCCCAGTGTTTCTTCATCAAGAGGCCCCCAGACTGATGACCATGAGATCCTTTCGTCTACTTCTGATGAGGACCATGATGGATCAGAACTTCAAGGAAATAAAGATTTTGGTGCTCCTACTTCGAGTGATCCTGGGATGAGTAATGTGCCGAATTTTGGTGCTTTCGCTTTGGACGGACTCAGGACGAGTGATTTGCCCACTCCTTTAACAGGTGATGACTTTTTCAAGGCTTTATTTGATGACCTACCACAACCCTCTTAGTGATATGTAAATATTGTAGCAATTGTAAACTCTTGTACAATAATGAAAAAAAATACAATTTTCCTCTTTACTGTAACTCTTTTTTTTTGTTACTACACTTTTTTTTTTGTTACAATACATCACTTTTTCATAATTCACATCCACTTCATTTGCTAAACCAAATCCAACGTGGTAAAGGAATTTCATTGTTAATTCCTTTCCTTATGACATATGGTCTTACCCTTTCCCATCACCTTTTCCTTTTCACTTTAGGAAAAGGTTTGTTTCTTCTATATAAATATCCCTTCATGCCATATTTTAATACATAAACCAAAATTCTTTCTCTTTCAATGTGAAGACTCCCTCTAACAATTTTAATTTTTCTTCATTCATTCACCATGACCGAGCATCATTTAAAGAGAATAAAAATTCTATTTAAGAATATGGATGCTATTCATTGGAAGCAAATTTCATGGTCAAAACTTGATGTTTTAAAATGTTTTCAAAATGTCAAATTGGACCACTCCTTCTTACATGTCGTGGATTCATTTTGGGATACGGATTCTAGGGTATTTAGAATTAATGGCTTTGAAATATGTCCCTTGATTGAAGAATTTGAGGCCATCCTTGGATATCCAAATAATCAACAAATTGCATTACCCACATTGATTTCCAATACTCAACAGAAGATGCAGATGTTATTTCAAATTCCAAAACCCGAAGTTCTTCAGTTGATGAGAGGTGAAAAAATTCTACTTGCTCCTTTGATTGACTTTTGCCTCTCTCATTTGGCTCCTACTAAGGCATGGGGATGCATGCTCTGTCTTTGCTTGCTCGACCAATTCTTGCTTATTTCTTTTGACGGCGATATTGATCCATGAGTATTGGATATCATGGACCAGATGGAAGGAGGTTTGTCGCCGGTACCTGTGATCTTAGCCAAGACCTTAGTTGGATTAGACTGATTTAGATCAGGATTGTCAAAGAGACTGACTTGGAGTCCGTTGCTGCATCAGGTAATTACCTAAACTGCCCTTTTAGGTTTTCAATTTAGGTTTTCTTTTTTTATTGCTCTAATTTTTGCCTAGTCCGCCCATGTGGGTTTTCGAAACTAGCGAGCTGTCCTAATTTTTGCCTAAGTCGCCCTCGCGGGTTTTCAACTTAGTTGACCTTTTCTTTTTTATTATATATTTTTTATTGCTCTAATTTTTGCCTAGTCCGCCCATGTGACTTTTCGAAACTAGTGAGCTGTCCTAATTTTTCCTAAGTTGACCTTGCGGATTTTCAACTTAGCGGACTTTTGTTTAATTATTTTTTCACAGATTTGGCTTCAGGAGCGTCTTTGCTTGCTTGATACTCCATCCATGGATTTTACCATATATCTGCCATGTCATCATTCTGCTAGGAAGCTACTTCAACCTGCTTCTTGATATGCTGACTAGATTGACTGGATCCACTCACGCTCTGAAGACAATATCCGTTGGTTGAAACCTTGGTGAAAAAGTTCTTATATCACCATGCGAACATACTTGATGTACGTTCCCTTTGCTGCTCTTCATCAAGGTACATGCTATGATCCTCACCGACTTGGCCGTCAGTATGGAGCTGAGTATCGTGATTCTGACTTTGCTCCCGACGTAGACATGCCTTGCTTGACTTAAGCCTGCTTGGATCGGCTGAGGCAAAGCTGGCCTGCACGTTACACTTATCGACTGCCATAGATTTTACATTTGTCAATTCAGAAAGTGTATTGTTAGGATGAAAAAATAATTAAAGTAATAAAAGATGCTTCTTTTCCATTTATAATTTGTCATCACCTTTTGCTATTGTGTTTATTTATTTCATCCATATCTAGTTGAATACTTATAATAGAGCACAGAGAACAATTTTAACATTATTTCTATTTTATTAAATTGGGGAACAAGCAAACATAAAGCCAGCATACACAAGATCACTCATGTTGCCAACTAGCCCTTTCGGGTTTTCTAATTGATGATTTTCTCTCATTTAGCCCTAATTGTTGCCTAGCCCGCCCTTTCGGGTTTTCGGGACTAGCGGACTGCTCTAACTTTTGCCTAGGCCGCCCCTTTTTGCGTTTTCAACCTATCGAGCTCTTTCTTCTTTTTTTTTCATACGTAAAACTTCTCTAACCTGTCAATGTTTACTGGCTCACTAAACTCATTCCCATCCATGTCTGATAGCTTCACTGCACCTTTGTTCATGACTTGTTTTACAACATATGGCCCTTCCCAGCTAGGTTTGAACTTCCCTCTTAGATAAGATACATTAGGCTTACATTGCTTCAACACTAAATCCCTGACTCTAAATTTTTCGATTTTAACCCTTCTATTGTAGGCCCGAGCTATCTTCTTTTGATACAGTTGATGATGATACAGTGCCTTTAACCTTCTCTCTTCTAGTAGAACTAACTGTGTGTATCTGCTTGCTACTCATTCTGTTTCAAGCAGATCAGCTTCCAAGACTACTCTTAACAACTTGATCTCAATTTCAATTGGCAATACTGCTTCCATCCCATAAACCAAAGAGAGCAGCGTCATTCCAGTAGGTATTCTCACACTTGTCCTATATCCCCATAAAGCAAAGGGAAGCATCTCTGACCAATCCCTATAAGTCTTGGTCATCTTGGACAGAATTTGCTTAATTGTCTTATTTTTTGCTTCTACGACACCATTAGCCTTTGGTTTATAAGGAAAGGATCTATGATGATGTATTTGGTACTTCGAGAATAAATCCTTAACTACTCCTTGAAACTGTACCCCATTATCTGATATCACACTATGCGGGACCTCATATATGCAGATGAGGTTCTTTTCAATAAAACTAGCCATTTGGCTTGCACCCAGTTTATTGAAGGATTCGGCTTCGACCCATTTTGTAAAATAATCTACTTCTACCACAATGAAACGATGACCGTTTGAAGCTGTCGAATGTATCTCTCCTATAATGTCGATACCCCAGGTGGCAAATGGCCAGGGTGAAGACATTGAATGCAGTTCTTCAGGAGGCATGTGATTCAAGTTACCATACATCTGACATTGTTGGCATTTCTTGACAAACTCAATACAATCTTTCTCCATGGTCAACCAGCAGTAACCTTGTCGAATAATCTTCTTAACTAGGGCCAAACCATTCATGTGTGGACCGCAACTTCCCGCATGTATTTCTGACATGATACGCTCCACTTCAGGTTTTCTTAAACATCTTAAATGCACTCCATCAAGCCATCTTCAATATAACTCCCCATGGAATGTGCTGTATTGCAGAGACCACTACCTTATGGCTCTTCTCTCTTTCCTTGTTACCCCCGGCGGGTATTCTCTTTCCTCCAAAAATTGCCTTATAGTATCATACCGCGCATAAAGGTCTGTATCAACTTCCATGATTGTTTCATATTCATAGCAAGGAGTTGATGAACTGGTCAAGATCAGAGGCTTAATGAATAAGCTAACAGGGTTTTCCCATACCGAAGCCAATGTGGCTAGGGCATCAGCCATCTGATTTTCTTCTCTTAATAGGTGTATAAACCTACACTACTTAAAGTTCTTCTTCATCATGGTCAAGTAATGGTGGTATGGTTTTAATTTTTCTTCTTTCAACTCCCATTCTCCATTTACTTGGGATACTACTAGCAATGAATCACCATAAACTTCCACCTTATACACCTTCATAATCATTAGGGTTTCCAAACCGAAAATACAAGCTTCATACTCCACCATCTTATTGGTTGCCCTAAATTTCAATTTTTTGGCTAAGGGGATGAGTTCCCCTTCTGGTGATTCTAGTATAACTCCCAAACCTGCCCCTTTCCTGTTTACTGCTCCATCAAAATACATTTTCCACCCTTGTACTTCGATTGCTTCTAAATGTTCATCTGGAAATTCCAAGATTACCTCTTCGCTTTCTGGTAATGGTTGTTGGGCCAGGAATTTTGCCACCGCTCTATCTTTGGTCATTTTCCTAGTTACATAGTCAATCTCAAATTCTTCTAATATTATCAACCATCGACCATATTTTCCAATTAAAGAGGGTGTCTCCCTTAAGTACTTCATTGGATCCAACCTGGAAATTGCTTGCACACTATACGATTGAAAGTAATACCGTAACTTCTTAGAAGACCAAACCACGGCTATACATGTCTTTTCAATGATACTATAATTAATTTCATAAGGTAGGAGCTTTCTACTCAAATAGTAGATTGCATGCTCAATCTCAGACTCATCCGCTTGGGCTAGCATGGCTCCTATTGACTCTTCTTCCACTGCTAAGTATAGTAATAGAGTTTTATCGGGTTTAGGTTGTTTTAAAACAGGTGGATTCAACAAATACTCTTTTATTCACTCAAAGGCCTTTTGACACTCTTCATTCCATATGACCGGCTGATTATTTCTAAGTAACTTGAAGATAGGCTCACATATTGTTGTGAGCTTTGCTATAAATCTGCTAATATATTGTAATTTATCTATAAATCCCCAAACTTCTCTTTCTATCTTAGGGGCTGGCATATCTCTGATTGCTTTAACTTTGTCAGGATCAATCTCAATACCATTTGGACCAATCACATGTCCTAATAATTTGCCTGATGTAACACCGAATACACACTTCTTCGGGTTTTGTCTTAGCTTATATTTCAAAGCTCTATCGAAGAATAATTCTAAGTTTTGGAAGTGCTGTTCTCTTGTAACCAATTTGACCATCATATCATCAACGTATACTTCAACTTCTTTGTGCATCATGTCATGAAATAAAGTGGTGGCCATCCTTTGTTAAGTCGCTCTAGCATTCTTTAAGCTGAACGGCATCACCCTATAACAAAATGTACCCCATATAGTAATGAAAGCAGTTTTGGCTTTATCCTCTTGGGCCATTAACACTTGATTGTATCTAGAAAATCCATCTATAAGAGAGGGCGAATGTGGTCTCTACCCTCCTCTGATAAGTCCACAACCAAAAAAGAAACTGCTCCCATATTAACTTCGCTCTTCTCTTGAACCTCTTCACATTTCATTACCCCTCCAATTTTTATGAAGTTGATAAGCTTATCCGGTGTTGTGGAGGTAAAAATTGGCATGCTAGTGTTTAGATCAATTTTGTATATATTTTCTATAATGTTTTTGTTAATTTTAAGTTAATTTTCATGCTAATTTGTACTTAAGTTTGTTTGAAGTTGTTGATTTAGGTTGAAGAACATTCGATGGAGCCATTTGATCAAAATTGGTGGAATTTGTGAAGAAAATCAGGTGACACGGCCAAGCTAGACATGTCTTGGCCGTGTCCCTCATCAAAAGAAGGAGAAACCAAAGGAAATCATGTGACACGGCCAAGCTAGACATGTCTTGGCCGTGTCTCTCATCAAAAGTGAAGAAATTGAAGAAAAACAAGTGACACGGCCAAGCTCCACATGACTTTGCCGTGTCCCTCAAGAAATCAAGCCCAGAAGCGAACACGGTTATGAGACACGGCCAAGTCACTGGCAGTGTCTCACCAAAGGAGCAAAAGAGCAAAGAAAGAAAAGAAAGAGGCAGAGACGGACACCATCAAGGGACACGGCCAAGACACTGGCCGTGTCACATGACAGGGCCATGTCCTTGGCCGTGTCTCACAAGGACAAAACACACAGAATGGGACACGGCCAGAAGCTTGGCTGTGTCCCAAGAAAGAAAGCCATGAGACACGGCCAAGCTCCAAATGGCTTGGCCGTGTCACCTTGGATCACTTAGCTGGCTTGCACGAGGTGTAAGCCGTGGTGTTTTAGTGGGTGACAAAAAGAACAAAAAGGAGTAAAAAGAGGGAGGAAATTATGGAAGAAACATATGAAGAAATTGGAAAGTGGGAGACAAACAATCATGGTGTCTTAAAAATTCAAAGTGGAAGAGAATGGAGGGAAAAATAAAATGGATTGAATAAATTTTTAGTGGACATTCTCTACATGGAGCTAGTTCTTCATCTTCTTCATCTTCTCCCTTGGCTCTTGCTTGAGAGAGCAAGACACCATTCCCTCATCTTCATTCACCATTTTTTTTCACACACCAAGAGCAAAGACAATTGTTGGTTTTGAAGTGAGTCATTAGTTCTTGAGGATTAGGGTTTTAAGAGGCTTGATTGGAGAGTTGAGAATTTGAGAGAGCTATCATCCACTACTTCAAGAAGAGATCCATTTGTTCAAGAGAGCTGGAAGTTCATAATCACACACCAAGAAGGAGCTACGAAAGAGACGAGGAGTCCGATTTTTAGCATCTTCAAAAGGGGTTTTTCCAACTCTTTCTTTTAATCCATTTCTTATTTGTTGTTGTTGTATCAAGAACATTAATATTGCAATGAATAACTTTGATTTGGTTTATATTGAAATGAGTATTTGTTTAAAGAATATGATGAGCTAATTTACTCATGCTTTGGGTTGTAGTATATTTGATTAAATGATTTGATTTGATGATTCCATTGATATGCCTTGTTATATGTTGATTGCATTGAAATTAAAGGTAAATTGATAGATTGGCCACCTATTGATTACTTAATATTGAATGACGGACCGAGAGGAGAAGTTTAACATCGGAACTATGCAATTGACTACCCTAAGAATGAATTAGAAATATAAGTTCTAGGGTTTATTAATTTGCTAATGTAAAATAATTGGTTGTTGTTAATTCATAAATGTGAGAACTAGTGAATTGATAATTGGCTAATTAATCTTAAGAAACAAATTAAGATTCAAGGTTATATTAATGGATAATCGGATAATTGAACATTTGATTAAATGGACCTACAACCCTAGGCATCATTTCCATAACTGAATTTCTCTTGCATAAAATCACTTATTTTCATTTCTAAGGTTAATTACAATCCACCAATCCAATCACACAATCGAGTTTATTATTTCATGTTAATCAAACTATTACATGCAAGTCCTTCCTTGGGAAACAACCTTAGGGTGATCATCGTCACTACAATAGCCTCGTATACTTTCGAGTGCCGCTTTGTGATAGTGTTGATTTAAGCACAACAAGTTTTTGGCGCCACTGCCGGGGAAGGCAATTTTTGTTGATAGTTTGATTGTTTTGATTTATTAGTTAAATCGTTTAAAGTGTTCTTTTTGAATTGCTTAGGTACTTTATGCACGGATGAAGGTCTCAAGGAAATGAACTTGTTCCATTTATAGACAACATCCATAGACTTCCAAGTCCCGAGGGACCAAATCCTTTTGAGCAAGAAAGAGAAAATACCGACGAGCAGTTTGAGGAGAACACAGAAATAGAGATGGGTGATGCACAAGAGCCACCTATGAAGGAGTTTGCTCGACCGATCATCTTAGTGACCACATCTTGTATCCGGTTGAGCAACGCAGTGAGAAACTATGAACTCAGAAATACTCACTATAGTATGCTGCCATCCTTCCATGGACTACCGAATGAAGATCCTCTCAACTTCATTCGAGATTTTTACTCAACATTGCATACGTTCCCTTTGCAAACCCTAACAGAAGATGAACTCAAGTTGAGATGTTTCCCATATAGTTTGAAGGACGGAGCAAAGGTGTGGTTGATGACCCTACCGGAGAATTCTTTAACCACATGGACAGAAGTTTACAACAAATTTATGGGAAAATTTTATTCACACCAAAAGACCAAGGAGCTTAGGGGGAGTATTGCAACTTTCACCCAATTTGATGGAGAACCATTTCATGAGGCGTGGGATCACTTCAAATCATTATTATTTCAGTGCCCTCACCATTACTATCCACAACAGTTGCTCAATCAATTCTTTTATGATGGGCTAACTCAACAATCTCAAAATACAGTGGATAATGCAGCAGGGGGAGCAATGGGTGAAAGAACAGCTGCAGAAACAGTTGCATTATTCAAAATGTTGGGGGCAAATTCCCAACAAAAGAGTATTGGAGAAAGAAGAAGAGGAGCACATGAGATAAGTGCAAACTCAGAAATGGCTAGGCAAATTGCAGAACTGACAAAACAAGTAAAATTGTTGAATGCTAAAGGGAGCTTGTCGGGACCAAGCCAAGAGTCATGCGCATCGTGCGGTCTTGTAGGCCATCAAGCAAATGTGTGCCCCTCAAATTTTGATACATTTCAAGAGGAGCAAGAACAAGCTTTTGCTTTTGAAGGGTTCCAACAAAGGGGTAGGAATGACCCATATTCAAATTCTTATAACCCCGGTTTGAGGAATGACCCCAATTTTTCGTGGAAGAATCAACAAATGCTCCACCTCAACAACCTTTCCAACCATATCAAAGAGGTCCCCAATTTCAAGGGCAACCCTCAAATCAAGTGCAGGTCAAGAAACCTTCATTTGAAGACAATTTGAATGCTTTCATTCGAGTGAGCACTCAAAATCAAGAATTGAACAATAAGCGGTTTGACTCTTTAGAAGCATCACTTAAGAAGGTTGAAACTCAAGTGGGCCAATTGGCTAATCAACTTCAAGCCAATCAAAAAGGGAAATTTCCAAGCCAACTGGAGCAGGCCAAAGCAATCACTGTTTTGAGAAGTGGTAAGGTACTTGATAATAAAATCGGTGATAATAACATTGATAATTCCTTTGATGCAGGTACAATGCAGGATAATGGCAAGGAAATGCAAGAAGAAAAAGCTGAACCAAATGAGCTTAAGGAGGATAAAGAGGAGGCATCTGTTGCACCAAAGCTGCACAAATCTCCAAATCCGTATAGACCACCAATTCCGTTTCCCATCAGGTTAAAAAATGAAAAGCATGATAAGCAATTTTCTAAAATTTATAACATGCTTTCGAAGGTAAGTATCAACCTACCCTTACCAGAGGTGATAAAGAATATGCCATCTTATGCCAAATTCTTAAGAGAGCTTAACACTAAGAAGATAAGGTATGAGTTGGATGAGAAGGTGATTGTTTCGGAAGTAACAAGTGCTGTTTTACAACATAAGTTACCTCCTAAACTAAAAGATCCTGGGAGCTTTATAGTCAAAATCTCTATGGGGAATGGGAAAGAGACCATTGGCATGTGTGATCTCGAAGCTAGCATTAATTTGATGCCATACTCAATTTATTTGAAACTAGAGCTTGGGGAACTCAAACCAACCAAAATGGTTTTACAATTAGCAGATATAACTCTTAGATATCCTAAGGGAATCATAGAAGATGTTCTAGTGAAGGTAGCAAGTTTGATTGTACTCGTCGATTTCATTGTCTTAGACACGGGGGGAGAAATCCCATGGGATGCCGAACATGCAATTTTGTTAGGAAGGCCTTTTATGGCCACAACTAACACTTTAATTGATGTTAAAAATGGAAAATTAACCATGACCGTTTTGGGACAAACTGTAGAATTTTCAATTTTTAACACTTCCCCCATTCCCACTAGTGCTTTATATGAAGATTGCTCTTTCATTGATCTTACTGATAGTGCTGTCCAAGAAGTTTTCTTGCAGGAAAATGGCAAACACAAGCTAGAAAAGGCTCTAAAATTGCAAGAAGAAGTAGAGATTTCCAATGAGGAGGATAAAGAAGACAATTCCGTTTTGGACGATGAGAGTGTTGAGGAAGAATTTGAAGTTGAAGAAGAGCAAATTCAACTACAAGGAGTTGAACTTAAAGAACTCCCCAAGCATTTGAAATATATTTTTCTTGGAGAGAATAATTCTCAACCAGTGATAATTTCTGCGACCCTTACAAGTGAGGAAGAAAATAAGCTTGTAATGATGTTGAAAAAATTCAAGAAAGCTATAGGTTGGGGGTTGAGTGACATTAAGGGTATTAGTCCCTCTATGTGCATGCATAAGATCATCTTAGAGGAAGGGGCTAAACCGGTGAGAGAGTCTCAAAGGAGGCTAAACCGGTGAGAGAGTCTCAAAGGAGGCTAAACCCTAACATGAGCGAGGTTGTTAAGAAAGAGGTCCTTAAGTTACTGGATGAAGGGGTAATTTACCCTATTGCTGATAGTGAATGGGTTAGTCCTGTTCATGTTGTACCTAAGAAAACAGGGCTGACAGTGGTCCAGAATGATAAAGGAGAGTTGGTACGAACACGAACACAAACTGGGTGGCGGATGTGCATAGATTATAGGAAATTAAATAAAGTCACCAAGAAAGATCACTTTCCTTTGCCATTTATTGATCAAATGCTTGATAGATTATCTGGACATTCTTTTTACTATTTTCTTGATGGTCTTTCAGGTTACTTCCAAGTCCCGATAGCACCGGAAGAACAACCAAAGACTACATTTACTTGTCCCTTTGGGACATTTGCATTTCGAAGGATGCCATTCGGACTTTGCAATGCACCGGGAACATTTCAAAGGGGTATGCTTTCCATATTTTCTGATATGTTAGACAAGTGCATTGAGGTATTCATGGATGACTTTTCTATTTTTAGTAATTCCTTTGATGATTGTTTGGAAAAGTTGACTCTAGTACTTAAAAGGTGTATTGAATGTAATCTTACATTGAGTTGGGAAAAGAGTCACTTTACGGTTGATAATGGAATTGTTTTAGGGCATGTTATTTCCCATGAAGGGATTGAGGTAGACAAAGCTAAAGTTGAATTAATTATGAACCTACCTCCATCAACATCAGTTAAGGGAATTAGAAGTTTTTTGGGACATGCAGGATTTTATAGAAGGTTTATAAAAGATTTTTCCAAAATTTCACGTCCCTTGTGTCATTTGTTAGGAAAAGTTGTCCCATTTGTTTTTGATGAAAAGTGCTTAGAAGCTTTTAAAATTCTGAAAGAAAAACTAACTTCTGCCCCTATAATTGTTGCCCCAAATTGGGATTTGCCATTTGAAATTATGTGCGATGCATCGAATTTTGCCATTGGAGCTGTTTTGGGCCAAAGAGTGAATAAGTTGATGTGTGTAATTTATTATGCAAGTTTATCTTTAAACGATGCACAAGTAAATTACACGACCACTGAGAGAGAAATGTTAGCTATGGTATTTGTGCTAGACAAATTTAGATCTTACTTGATAGGTTCTAAGGTCATAGTATTTTCTGATCATACAGCCTTGAAATACCTATTGACCAAACTACAAGCTAAACCTAGGCTCATTAGGTGGGTGTTGATGTTACAGGAATTCGATGTTGAAATCAAAGATAGGAAGGGAAGATAGAATGTGGTGGCCGACCATCTTTCTAGACTTAACTCTTGTGAAAATAATGCTGAAATTGCTTGTGAAAATGCTTTCGAAAAATTTCCGGATTAACACTTGTTTTCCTTAACTCAAGCACCGTGGTATGCTGATATTGCTAATTATCTTTCTTGTGATGTAGTGAGAAAGGATTTGAGCTTCCAGGCAAAGAAGAGATTCCTACATATATGTAAGTATTATTTTTGGGATGAGCCTTATTTGTTTAGAATTTGCAGGGATGAAGTGATAAGAAGATGTGTGACGAAAGAGGAACAAAAGCAAGTGCTACAATTTTGCCACAATTTGTATTGCGGGGGACATTTTGGAGGAAAGAAGACCGCCGAGAAAATTCTTCAAAGCGGTTTGTATTGGCCTACTCTTTCTAAAGATGCTTATCATTTTTGTATAAGATGTGATGAATGCCAAAGAGTAGTAAACATTAGCAAACGGAATGAAATGCCCCTTAATATTTTTATTGTGGTTGATATTTTTGATGTATGGGGAATTGATTTCATGGGGCCATTTCCCAAATCCTTTGGTTTTGAATATATTCTTCTAGCAGTGGATTATGTGTCCAAGTGGGTTGAGGCAATCCCCACTAGGACCAATGATGCTAACATTGTGTTAAAATTTGTGAAGGAGAATATTTTGAGCAGGTTTGGAACCCCCAAGGCAATAGTGAGTGATGGAGGAAGCCATTTTTGCAACAAATGGTTTGAAAAGTTGATGACCAAGATGGGCATCCGACACAAAGTGGCAACTCCATATCATCCCCAAATATCCGGGCAAGCTGAGATTTCAAACAAGCAGATCAAGGGGATTTTAGAAAAGGCAGTGAGCACAACTCGGAAGGACTGGTCAATTCGACTCTCGGAAGCATTGTGGGCTTATAGGACTGCTTATAAAACCTCATTGGGAATGAGTCCTTATAGGTTAGTCTTTGGCAAGGCATGCCACCTCCTGGTGGAATTGGAGCACAAGGCTTATTGGGCAATAAAGACCACGAATATGGACTTAGGTGAAGCAAGGGAGCAAAGAATGCTACAAATTTCCGAGCTTGATGAGCTTCGGAATGAAGCCTATGAGAGTTCAAGGATCTTCAAGGAAAAGACCAAAGCTATTCATGATAGGATGATTCTTCAAAGGACTTTTGAACCAGGAATGAAAGTCCTCCTCTTCAATTCAAGAATGCGGTTGTTTCCCAGAAAATTGAAGTCACGTTGGAGTGGACCCTTTCAAATCACTCAAAGATTCCCCTATGGGGTTGTTGAGTTGCTTAATTTAAAAACCAACGAGACGTTCAAAGTCAATGGACAAAGGGTGAAGCCCTACTTAGAAGAAATCGAAGTTGCAAAAATGGTGGAAAGCATGGTGTTCATTGACGAATGATGCAACAATGTCCAGCTATACGACATTAAAGAAGTGCTAGCAACCCATCAGTTTGCATTTCTTTTCACTGTTATAATTTTATATTTTGCAATTTTAATTTCGTGTTGATTTAAATAAAATGGAATGGGTACTTTGATCGTTTTTATTTTTCATGAATGTGTTTCAGGGTTAAACCAAGAAGAAGATTGCATTTTTGTGATTTTGTGACACAAATAAACCAATTAAAAAAAATTCAAAACCAATTTGGCAGTGTGAGACACGACCACTTGACACGGCCGTGTCCTTGGCCTTGTCAAGCAAACACCAAAAGACACAGAGGCAGACACGGCCAGAGGTCCTGGCCGTGTCACACAGACATGCCCAAGCCTCTCCCAGTGTCACTCCAATTGTCCTGCAATCTTATTTTATCCAGTAACAGACATGTTCAAGGGACACGGCTAAGCCACTGGCCGTGTCCCTCAAAAAACCATCAGACACGGCCAAGCTTCACGAAGCTTGGCCGTGTCACCTAAATTTTTAGTTTTAAAAACATGAATTTCGCCCAGTCCCTCATTTTAAATCCCTAAATCCCTTTTTCTTCTCTCGATCTCTCTCTCTCAAATCCTCCATAGCCACTCTCTCAAAGCTCCAAAATCATATTAAATCTTTCATTTTCCTTAACCAAAACTTATTTAAACTCATCCAATTCTCCTCTTTTCTCATTAAAAGGAAATTAAAACCGTGAAATCTTTATTTTCACCAAATCATCAACATGACAAGAACAAAGATGGTGTCTCACCACAAAAGGAAGCGACCTCCACCTTCAGCTCCATCTTCATCATCGTCATCACCTAGGAGAGCAACTCTTCTAGCTCGGGGTTTCTTTCCGACGAGGTATGTTAACGAAGAATCCCTCGATGCTCTTCATATTAGAGATAATTTTTATAGATTTGTTCATAATCTTGGGTGGGATAGATTTGTTTCCCTTAGACCTTTGCAATTTGAAGAGCTTACATTGGAATTTTTAACCTCCCTCAAGGTTGAAAGAAATGACAAAAAGATTTGCATTAGGTTACATTTTAAACTGCTTGGGAGATCATTTGTCCTTAAAATTGAGCAATTGAGCGATATATTTTGTTTCCATCAACAAGGGGAACAATGTGTGCCTAAGAGTTTTAGACAACAATTCGCATGGAGAGCTTTGGGCTCGGGAATTTATGTGGCCAAATCGGCAAAAGCTACAAAATTGGCAAATCCTGCCCTAAGGTACTTACACCAATTTATGTCATGTGGATTCTTTACAAGAAAAGAGAGCACAGTAGAACTAAGCGAACTATATTTTTTTGACTGTGCTATCAATGCCGTACCCATTTGTACCGGCTATTGGTTAGCCGATGTGTTTGACAGTGTGGCAAATAAAAAGAGGGGTGCCATTTGCATCGGAGGATTAGTTACAATTTTAGCAATGGCACTCCTTGAGGATTTTGACCCGAGCCATTGCCAGATGACTAAGATCTCGGGAAGTGATTCATTAGATCTTGCCACCCTCAAGAAGATGCACATGGTTTCAAGAAAAGGAGGAGCTTATGTTATGGATTCAGCTGAGCCAGAGGTATCGGAGCGCCGTCAAAAGAGAACACGAGTCGAGGAGGATTCCGACTCAGATTCTCTAGATTTAGATGAAGATGCTCCAATCTCGGACAATCAGGAGATCCTTAATAGGATTGAAGCATTGGAAAGCAAGGTTGACCGTAACCATGCTGCCGTCATGGAACAAATGGACCTAATCAACAGCAACCTTGCTAAAATTCTGAGCCTCCACCCATCAGCTGCATCATCGTCCCATCCTCCATCACCGTAGATCCTATCAGCTCCAACCTTTTGAAAACACTTGTTATTTTCTTATTTGTAGTTATTTCATATTTTTGTTGTTATGGTTTTTAATGTTAACTCTTTATATTGTGTTTATTTTATATATTGTATTTTGCTCTTGAACAATGGTTGTTTGTGGATGAAAAGGTAGCACTTGCGTCACAAAGGATCGATGGAAAAACAAGTTGTACCTTAACTTTTTCTTTAATATCCTTGTTTCCATTGAGGACAATGTCAAACTTAAAGTGTGGGGTTTATGCTAAACCTTTTGTTCATGAATATAAATTGTTTATTTTCGTAAGTGTTAAGTTTTTTGTTTTGTTTTATAATTGATTTTGATGGATATCAATAAGTTCAATTGTTATAAGAATGTTGATAGATGACTTTTAAATTTTTGAAGCATGAATCTGAGAATTGATTAGAGTTAGTACTCATTGTCAATTTTGATGGTTATTCTTTGCATTGCCATTAAACTAGTGAGGAATTGAGCCATCAACTTATCATTCTTTTTATGTGTGAACATCTTTGATTGATGAATTACTAGAACTTGCTTTGACATGCATTTTGAGACTACATAAAGATTTCAATTAGGCATCAATATGATTAAGGCAATTTAGGGCAAGCCATTTTGGCTTAAAAAGACCAACCTTACATCCGACCTTAGTTCGCCAACTTTGAGCTTATTTTATTTTTCCCTTCTTTCTTTTTCACAACACCATCGGCTTGAACCATTACATTTTAACTTTACCCGTTCATTAGTTCAAGAGCATTTCAAGAGCATTAATGGAGTGTTGTGCTGAATAAAGTGTGGGGTTGAAATTCAATGGGTTTTAAATTACAAATTATTGTATTCTTTAGTTGGATACCCTATTATACATAAAAAAAAAGTAAAAGTAAAAATAAAAATATATATATAATAAGGGAATGAATAATGAAAATCAAAATAATAGTTGATGTTCTTGTCGGAAAGGTTATAATGAGTTTGGAAATCATCTTTGCTAATTAAACAAATGGAGTTCCTTAAAAGCACATAAATGCTTAGTGCTAAGTGATTGAGATGAATTGTGGGATTCTTGATCATGCTGTGTTGCTTGCTTCATTCTTGAAGTACTCTTGACTTAAATGAACTAACTCACTCTCCCAAATGTCATACCTTTTCCTTAGCCCCATTACAACCAAATAAAAGACCTTATGATTGATGCTTGATTGTGATTAGGTGGTGGAGATTTAATTGATAAGCAAGCCTATAGTCCTAATCTTTCATTGAATGTTGAGAGCTTAAACACTACCCAATTAAACACTTGAGAGGTTTTGTGAGGGAGTGACAATTTTGGTATGCATAGATTGACCATTAAGTTACTTGAGTACCGATTATTCTTGATTTGATTATGATTGCGGATTTAATAAGATGGGAGTCTTAATGTATTCTTATAACTCTTGAACTTGACAATATTTAGCGTGTTTTATTTATTTGTTTTTATTTTAACTTTGCTTGGGGACAAGCAAAGGATTAAGTGTGGAGTAATTGTTTAGATCAATTTTGTATATATTTTATATAATGTTTTTGTTAATTTTAAGTTAATTTTCATGCTAATTTGTACTTAAGTTTGTTTGAAGTTGTTGATTTAGGTTGAAGAACATTCGATGGAGCCATTTGATCAAAATTGGTGGAATTTGTGAAGAAAATCAGGTGACACGGCCAAGCTAGACATGTCTTGGCCGTGTCCCTCATCAAAAGAAGGAGAAACATAAGGAAATCATGTGACACGGCCAATCTAGACATGTCTTGGCCGTGTCTCTCATCAAAAGTGAAGAAATTGAAGAAAAACAAGTGACACGGCCAAGCTCCACATGACTTGGCCGTGTCCCTCAAGAAATCAAGCCCAGAAGTGAACACGGTTATGAGACACGGCCAGGTCACTAGCCGTGTCTCACCAAAGGAACAAAAGAGCAAAGAAAGAAAAGAAAGAGGCAGAGACGGACACCATTAAGGGACACGGCCAAGACACTGGCCGTGTCACATGACACGGCCATGTCTCACAAGGACAAAACACACAGAATGGGACACGGCCAGAAGCTTGGCCGTGTCCCAAGAAAGAAAGCCATGAGACACGGCCAAGCTCCAAATGGCTTGGCCATGTCACCTTGGATCACTTAGCTGGCTTGTGAGCTGTGGTGTTTTAGTGGGTGACAAAAAGAACAAAAAGGAGTAAAAAGAGGGAGGAAATTATGGAAGAAACATATAAAGAAATTGGAAAGTGGGAGACAAACAATCATGGTGTCTTAAAAATTCAAAGTGGAAGAGAATGGAGGGAAAAATAAAATGGATTGAATATATTTTTAGTGGACATTCTCTACACGAAGCTGGTTCTTCATCTTCTCCCTTGGCTCTTGCTAGAGAGAGCAATCCCTCATCTTCATTCACCATTTCTTTTCACACACCAAGAGCAAAGACAATTGTTGGTTTTTGTAACACCCCTATATCCCGTATACGTACCAAGCATGCTTAAACGATCGCGCTAAGCCATCGGCTTAGTAGTACAAAATATACCAACATTATACTTTAAGGCAATGCAATGTTACACATCTAAATTATAAAGTTAACATCACACCTTTATATTTCATAAACCACACACATAGAAGCACATCACATTACCACATCATACTATGTTCAATGTCATAACAATATTCATATTACATCTTCATAGTTCCACTGATTTTACCATTCAAGAATCACATTATATACAAAGACAAGCATGGGCCCAAAACACTCTAATATGCCATTCAATTTTCAGAGTTAATGCTTTGGTTTTTTTATCACATTTATCATTATCATAAGCCCAACTAGGCTTCAAGGATTTAGGTTCAACCAAGCTTCAAGGGGAACAAAGCATGCTAAGTATCAACCCAACTTGGCTTCAAGAACCAACCCAACCTAGCTTCAAGGGTTGTAACATCTCAATTAGGCTTCAAGGATCAAATCCAACCTAACTTCAAGAGAATGTTACCAATAGGCATGCCACCAATAACAAAACTCTGAAAATGAATAACACATTAGACACACAATTCATTTATTATTTCATTCTCAAATCTCATCATCAATTAGGCAAACATGCCTTATGTTCTTTCAATGGAATCATCATAGCCAATTACAATGGCTTCACATCACATTTCAGTTATCATAACCAATCACAATGGCCTCATATCATTTCATATAGCATCTTATCATTCACAAGATTCACAATGCATATAACATAACATTGTTCATATAGTATCATATGCATAATCAAATGTATGTCCAATCTCATCAATGCAAGAAGAACAAAAACCAAACACAGTAGCCAACACACTCAAGGGACACGGCCAAGCTTGTGGCGGTGTCTCTCAACCAAAAGCAACAGAATCAAACATGGGCAAGGGACACGGCCGTGTCCTCTCCAAAAATCATCCAACACGGCCAAATTTCCATAGACTTGGCCGTGTCTCTCAAAAATCCTTTAGTTTTGGCCGTGTCTCTTCTTAGGTTTGGCCGTGTCTCTTATGAACAAAAACCCTAACCATAGCCAACACTCTTTTGATTGAAATTAAACATATTATGCAGAACATAAACTCATTCAAATGAATGTAATCAAAGTCATTAACACTTATTTTGCATGTTTAACACAATATCCACATTAACCATACATATAATCATTTACCACTTCAAAACCCTAAAACCAACTTCACTCTTGATATTTCACCATCAACATCCACTTAACTCACCATCTTCAAAACAAAACCAACACCAATTCAATTTCTTTTAACTTACAATCAATTTCAACACTTGTAAACACATCCCAAACACACCAAATCATAATATCAACAAACTATAACTCATCTTATACACAACTTCAAAATAACAAAAAGAAACAAGAGAGTACTTACCTTAAATGAAGAAATTTCACAAATCTCCAACCAAAACCTTTGATTCCTCCTTCAACTTGATTCTAGCATTAAGAACACCTCTCTTGCTCTCTCTTTTCTTGGATAGCCGGAACACAAATGAGAAGAAAAGAAAAATAAACACAAGTCAACTTCTTTTCTTCTTTAAATCTCCACCAAGCAATTCTAGCCAAGCAATTACCTAAATGCCCTCATCCATTCAACTTAACCTTTGTCACTTATATGCCCATTGAAGTAATTTCACATCATCCCAAATAAAATATCTTCTTCCCTTGACTCTCCATTTGACCAACATATATGTTATATTTATTAACATATATACAACATATACATTCCATTAACACAATAATTTCCTTTGCAAAAACATATGTACATTAAATTCAAATCAAACAACAATTGTATTAAAACTTCTAGGGCATATATTGGGATAGTACAGTTTTGAAGTGAGTCATTAGTTCTTGAGGATTAGGGTTTTAAGAGGCTTGATTGGAGAGTTGAGAATTTGAGAGAGCTATCATCCACTCCTTCAATAAGAGAGCCATTTGTTTAAGAGAGCTGGAAGTTCATCATCACACACCAAGAAGGAGCTACGAAAGAGACGAGGAGTTCGATTTTTAGCATCTTAAAAAGGGGTTTTTCCAACTCTTTCTTTTAATCCATTTCTTATTTGTTGTTGTTGTATCAAGAACATTAATATTGCAATGAATAACTTTGATTTGGTTTATATTGAAATGAGTATTTGTTTAAAGAATATGATGAGCTAATTTACTCATGCTTTGGGTTGTAGTATATTTGATTAAATGATTTGATTTGATGATTCCATTGATATTCCTTGTTATATGTTGATTGCATTGAAATTAAAGGTAAATTGATAGATTGGCCACCTATTGATTACTTAATATTGAATGACGGACCGAGAGGAGAAGTTTAATATCGGAACTATGCAATTGACTACCCTAAGAATGAATCAGAAGTATAAGTTCTAGGGTTTATTAATTTGCTAATGTAAAATAATTGGTTGTTGTTAATTCATAAATGTGAGAACTAGTGAATTGATAATTGGCTAATTAATCTTAAGAAACAAATTAAGATTCAAGGTTATATTAATGGATAATCGGATAATTGAACATTTGATTAAATGGACCTACAACCCTAGGCATCATTTCCATAACTGAATTTCTCTTGCATAAAATCACTTATTTTCATTTCTAAGGTTAATTACAATCCACCAATCCAATCACACAATCGAGTTTATTATTTCATGTTAATCGAACTATTACATGCAAGTCCTTCCTTGGGAAACGACCTTGGGGCGATCACCGTCACTACAATAGCCTCGTATACTTGTGAGTGCCGCTTTGTGATAGTGTTGATTTAAGCACAACAACTAGCTAAGGCTTTGGCCATAGTTTCTTAGTGCTTTTTGGAAGTAACTAATAAGTCCCAAATGCTAACACTTGCTTGGGTTCTTTTCAATTGCTTGAGCACAGCATCATCGTCTTTTACTTCAACTTCCTTCCCCTTATTGGTTTCTACTTCCCCAGGTGGTGGCCTTGCATAAGGCTTACCATATCTAGTGTTCATTACTTCATCTTCTTCAGGCTCGGACCAAGTCCACTCCACCTTCTTGGATACAATATCATCATCACTATCATTTGAATCCCAAAACCCGTTGATAACACAAATTGCTACTTCTCCACCCATCATAGCGTGTTCAATTTTGACAAATGCCTCTTCTTCTTTGGATGCTTCTTCACCCACATCTTGAAAAGAAGACATGACAAAGTCCTCATGCAAACCTCTTTTAATCATGAAGGTTGCCGGTGGTGGTACCCTATTGAATTTTGGCAATGGGTTGTCTTTGGTGTTTGGCTTGTTGGGCTCAGGTAGCTCCCATTATCAATTAGATTTTGAATCTCATGTCTCAACCTCACACATCTATCCGTGTCATGCCCTTGCATTTGGTGAAATTAACAAAATGCTTTGGTGTCAAAATTAGGTTGGAGAGGGTTAGGCAAAGGATGAGGATTTAAGGGTTGTAGCAATCCCTTTCTTTGAAGCTTATTGAGAATCCAAGACATCGGTTTTCCCAATTCCAAAAATTATCTCCTTGTTCCTTAGTTAGTAGCATTAACACCGATGGCCTTTTGCATGCTTTGGCTACCAGATTGATAGCTCCCTTTCTCATTCCTTTTTGTTGCAAAACGACTCTTCTCCCTTTCCCATTCTTCAATTTGCAAACCAGCTTGGAGAAGGTCTTTGAAATCACGAATGAGTGTATGAAACATCCTCTCACAAAGATTAGGCAACACCCCTCTCACAATCATCCTTATTTGATCTGATTCATCGGGCCTCTTCTTGAGTAAAGCGGCCTCGTTTTTTCTCCATCTCTTGACATAATCTATAAAATTCTCATTTGGCCTTTGCCTAATGGACTCCACTTCCATTAAGGTAACTTCCAACTCAACATTATATCCATATTGTTGGACGAAGGCTTTGTAAAGTAGATCCCAACTCTTTTGAGTTCCATCATCTAAGGTATTGAACCAATTTTGGACAACAGGGTCCAATGAGAGCATAAAGTACCTTAGGGTTCGAAAAGTTGGGTACGTGTGGGGAAGGTGAGAAATGGCCCAGCACCCCCACAACGCCCGGTTCATTAGAACCGGCCTCCTTTACAGGTCTTAATATTATAAAATTCTTAAATATAACAACATTATTCATATTACACACAATAATTAAAAGAAATCATTAATATATTAAAATTAGAGCAAGATCCAAGTAAAACAAATAAATGGACACCCATCCGAAGATGGAAACATGTCCTTACATGGGTTCTAAAACAGAAAAGCAAATTAAATTACATGATATTTTGTAACACCCTCACATCCGGTACAAGCACACTACAAACACCACAATGTAATATACGTGCACTGAACATAGGGATGCTACGGTTTTCTTTAACCATCAAATCATTTTAAAAGATACCATAATCTTTATCATTATACATTATAGAAAATAAGTAATTAACTTGTAATATAAAACAAAATAGATATAAATACATTTACTTAATACGCAGCGGAATTTATAAAATAGTTACGTATATGAAAACATTTAAATCCATATTTACAAATATACATATATTCACATTATAAACAATACTTTACAAAATATAAAGAAGTTATACATGATTGGCAGCTTTTCTCTGATCTTTAAGTCCCAAAATAAACTCTTCAATGTCTACTCTCACTCGGTCTCAAGGAACTCTCGAGTTCAACTCTGTTACCTGCGCGATCAACACTATCGCGCTAAGCCAACAGCTTAGTAGTACAAAGTATACTAACATTATGCTTTAACATGATATAATATCACAATTAATCTCATACATCATTTAAAAGAATATCACCATTCCACATCGTACTTTGATCAATGTCATAACAACATTCATATTATATCTTCATAATTCCTTTAATTTCACCATTCAAGAATCACATTAAATACAAAGACAAACTTGGGCCCAAGAACACTAATATGCCATTCAACTTTCAGAGTTAGTGTTTTGGTTTAATTATCACATTTATCATTATCCCAACTAGGCTTCAAGGATTTAGGTTCAACCAAGCTTCAAGGGGAACAAAGCATGCTAAGTATCAACCCAACTTGGCTTCAAGAACCAACCCAACCTAGCTTCAAGGGTTGTAACATCTCAATTAGGCTTCAAGGATCAAATCCAACCTAACTTCAGAGATTGTTACTATTATTAGGCATGCCACCAACAACAAACTCTGAAAATAGAATAACACATTAGCCACACAATTCATTGATTATTTCCTCGTCAATATCATTTTCAATTCTCATCATCATTTAGGCAAACATGCCTCACATATCTCAATTGAAGTATCATAGCCAATCACAATGGCTTCATATCACATTTGAATCATCATGGCCAATTCAATGGCTTCACATCTCAATATTCAAATTTACCATAATCAATTCATTACACATCATCATATAGGCATCATCATATAGGCATACATGCCTCAATTATCTCAATTCACATTTCATATTTCATCATTGATATATACCTAACAATTTACATTATTCATAGATTTAGAATCTTCCACCTACATTTGTTTGGATCATTTTTGTTTTAAGTGTGTTTAAAATGTTTATTTTTATGTTTAGGTGCAAGAATACCTTTGAAGAATCAAAACAATGCAAGAAGAGCAAGGAACAATCACAGTAGCTAACACACTCAAGGGACACGGCCAAGCTTGTGGCCGTGTCTCTCAACCAAAAGCTCCAACACGGCCAAGACTCCCCTAGCTTAGCCGTGTCTCTCAACCAAAATAGGCAGTGGCAGACACAGTCAAGGGACACGGCCAAGCCAGTGGCCGTCTTGGCCGTGTCCCTCCAAAATTGATCCAACACGGCCAAATTTCCTTAAACTTGGCCGTGTCTCCCAAAAATCTTTAGTCTTGCCCGTGTCTCTTCTTTAGTTTGGCCGTGTCTCTCATGAATGAAAACCCTAAACATGGCCAAGTCTCTTTTTATTGAATTAAAACACATTATGCACAACATAACCTCATTCAAATGGATATAATCAATGTCATTAACACTTATTTTACATATTGATCACAATATTCACATTAACAATACATTTAATCACTTACCATTTCAAAACCCTAAAATCAACATCACTCTTATTCTTTCAATATCAACATCCACTTAACTTACCATCTTCAAACCAAAACCAACACCAATTCAATCTTTTTAACTTACACTCAATTTTAACACTTCTAAACACATCTCAAACACACCAAATCATAATATCAACAAATCATAATTCACCTCAAACACAACTTCAAAATAACAAAGGAAAACAAGAGAGTACTTACCAAAATTGAGGAAATTCCACAAATCTCCAACTTAATCCTTTAATTCTTTGTTCAATTTGATTATAGAATTTAGAACACCTCTCTTGCTCTCTCTTTCCTTTGGTAGCCGGCCACACACATGAGAAGAAAAGAAAATGAAAACAAGTCAAACTTCTTTTCTTCTTTAAATCTCCACCAAGCAATTCTAACCAAGCAATTACCTAAATGCCCTCATCCATTTAACTTAGCTTCTTTCACTTATATGCCCATTTAAGTAATTTCACATATCACAAATAAAATATCTTCTTCCCTTGACTCCTCATTTTGACCAACATATATGTTATATATATTACCATATACCCAACATATACACTTTCTCTCTACACATTACTTTCCTTTTTAAACAATACCTAAACATTCTCTTTTCTATTACTTTTCTTATCAACATAACATATACACATAATTCAAACAAACAACAATTATATCCAAACTTCTAGGGCACACATTGGGATATTACAATTCTCCCCCTCTAAAAAGAAATTTCATCCTCGAAATTACCTGATATCAAGTCCGAAACAACTGAGGATACTGATCTCGCATGGTTTGTTCACTTTCCCAAGTTGCTTCTTCTTTTGCATGATTCTCCCACAAAATCTTCACAAGTGGCACTTTCTTATTTCTCAATTCTTTCACATCACGTGCCAAAATAGCAATTGGTTCTTCTTCAAATATCAGATCTGGACTCACTTCGATAGATTCAATTGGCAAAACATGAGATGGATCCGACCTGTATCTCCTCATTATTGAAACATGGAATACATTATGGATCCTGTCCAACTCAGGTGGCAAGGCAAGCTGATAAGCAACTGGTCCAATTCTTTCTAAAACTTCATACGGTCCAATGAAACAAGGACTCAATTTCCCTTTCCGATCAAACCTCAAAATCTTCTTCCAAGGAGACACTTTCAAAAATACCTTATCTCCCACATTATACTCAATGTCTCTCCTCTTCAAATCTGAATAAGACTTTTGTCGAACTGAAGCTATTTTCAACCTATCTCGAATCATTATCACTTTCTCTTCAGTTTCTTTAACCAGATCAGGACCAATTATCTTACTTTCTCCAAGTTCATTCCAACATAAAGGTGTCCTACACCGTCTACCATACAGTGCTTCGAATCGTGCCATACCAATGCTGGATTGATGACTGTTATTGTAAGCAAATTCCATAAGTGGTAAGAATCTATCCCAACCTCCAGAGAAATCAATGACACAGCTTCTCAACATATCCTCGATAATCTGTATCACTCTCTCTGACTGTCCATCTGTCTGCGGATGGAAAGCAGTACTGAAGTGTAATCGAGAACCCAAAGCACCATGTAAACTCTTCCAAAATCTTGAAGTAAATTGGGGATCTCGATCAGACACTATAGAAATTGGGACACCATGCAACTTCACAATCTCATGGATATACAGCTCAGCTAACCTCTCCAAAGAGTAATCCATCCGAACCAGAAGAAAATGAGCTGTCTTAGTCAACCTGTCAACAATCACCCAAACAGCATCATGCTTTCTTTGTGTCAATGGTAGACGAGATACAAAATCCATGGTTACTCTATCCCATTTCCATTCAGGCACTGCTAAAGGTTGAAGCAACCCAGTTGGAACTTGATGCTCAGCTTTTACCCTCTGACATGTGAGACATTTGGATACAAACTCCGCAATGTCTCTCTTCATACCGGACCACCAGTAATACTGCTTCAAATCATGATACATCTTTGTATTGCCCGGATGCATAGCAAATACTGACTGATGGGCTTCTTCTAAAATAATTCTTCTCAAATTAGCATCATTAGGTACACACAATCTGTTCCTAAACCAAAGACTCCCATCACTTCTCACAATAAAATCTCGACTCTTTCCATTTTGGCAATCTGAAATAATCTTTTGAATCTTCTCATCAGCCAATTGAGCCTCTTTAATCTGATCCAACAAAATGGGTTTCAGTTGCAACTATGCCAACAATGCACCATCATCACAAGATACAAAACTGGCATGCAAAGCTCTCAACTCAACAAGCAATGAGAGCGAGTAAACAATCAAACCTGCTAAAGACTTCTGACTCAAGGCATCAGCAACAACATTTGCTTTACCAGGATAATAATCAATCAAACAGTCGTAGTCTTTAATCAACTCCAACTATCTCCTCTGTCGAAGATTAAGCTCTTTTTGGACACCCAAATATTTCAAACTTTTATGGTCTGTATAGATAAAACACTTCTCCCCATACAGATAATGTCGCCAAATCTTCAATGCAAACACAATGGCTGCCAACTCTAAATCATGGGTCGGATAATTGAGTTCATGCGGTTTCAATTGTCGGGAAGCATAAGCTATAACTTTACTTTCTTGCATCAGCACACAACCCAAACCACTATGTGAAGCATCACTGTAAATCACATATGGCTTATCTTCCACAGGTAAAGTAAGAACAGGCGCTTGAGTCAACATTTCTCTCAACTGTTCAAAGCTAGCCTGACACTGATCTGTCCACACAAATCTAACTCCCTTTCGAAGTAATCTGGTAAGTGGAGTAGCTATCAAAGAAAATCCTTTCACAAACCATCGGTAATAGCCTACCAAACCCAGAAAACTTCTAACTTCAGTCACAGACTTTGGTGGACTCCAATTCAAAATAGCTTCAACTTTACTCGGATCAACTCTAATACCCTCTGCTGAAACTATATGACCGAGAAAAAGTTACTTGGTCAAGCCAAAATTCACACTTCGACAGTTTAGCAAACAATTGTTTCTCTCTCAAAATTTGCAACACAATCCGCAGATGCTTATCATGTTCCTCCTCATTACGCGAATACACCAAAATATCATCAATAAAAACTACCACAAACTGATCCAAAAAGGGCCTAAACACCCTATTCATCAAATCCATAAAAGCTGCAGGTGCATTCGTCAGACCAAAAGGCATAACTAAAAACTCATAATGCCCATACCTTGTACGAAAGGTTGTCTTAGGAACATCCTCAGCTCTGACCCTCAACTGATGGTACCCTGATCTCAAATCGATCTTGGAAAACACTGTTGCACCCTTCAATTGATCAAAAAGATCATCAATTCTAGGCAAAGGATATTTATTTTTAATATTCACCTTGTTCAATTGCCTATAATCGATACACAATCTCATAGTACCATCTTTCTTTTTCACAAACAAAACAGGAGCTCCCCACGGTGAAACACTAGGGCGAACAAACCCTTTATCCAACAACTTCTGCAACTGCACCTTTAACTCTCTCAGTTCAGCTGGTGCCATTCTATAAGGAGTAATAGAGATAGGAGTGGCACCAGGCAATAATTCAATACCAAACTCCACCTCTCTCTCAGGAGGCAACCCTGGTAACTCCTCTGGAAACACATTTGTAAACTCTGCAACTGTGGGTATACTATCAATTTGAGAACCCTTTACTCTAGTATCCATCACATGAGCAAGATAAGCGTCACACCCCTTTCTAATCAATCTCCTAGCTGCAACAGCTGAAACAAACAAGGATGCTAACTGTCCCTGCTCACTAGATACTATCACCTCTCTTCCATCACCAGTTCTCAAAGCAACAATTTTCTTTTTACAATCTACCACGGCTCCATGTCTAGATAACCAGTCCATACCTAGGATCACATCATATTCCTTAAAAGGCATTTCAATTAGATCTCCAAGGAACTCCTCACCTTGCACCACTACTGTACTGTCTCGGTGCACTTTACTAACAATCACACTATGCCCTAAAGGATTTGTCACCAATACATCAAATCCTAGGGATTCAGCATGCACATCAGACACAGGCAAAACAGATGCACTAATATATGAATGTGTGGATCCAGGATCAATCAAAGCAAGTACTGAAATACCAAATAAAGAAAAAGTACCAGCTATGACTGCCGAAGCATCTGGTTGCCTCTGCATCACATAAATCCTCTGAGAAGATCCAGCCTCCTCTAGTCTACTCTCTCTGGATGTAGAACCTCCTCTAGAACTGAACCCAGATCTACCTCCTCTACTGAAACTCCTGCCTCCTCGACCTCCCCTCACACTAGATCAAGAAGCTGCAGAATCAACCGGCATCTGCTCCTGCCTGCCAGGACAATCTCTAATAAAATGATCAGGCGATCCACATCTGAAACATACCCCTGCCACACCCGTCCTCCAACAAGTACCACCATGTGGCCTGCCACAATTAATGCATATGGGTAGAGTGGATCTCTGAGTCACTGGGGTTGGAGCACTCACCACTGAAACTGTAGGTCTAGATCTTTGTCTCTGAAACTGTACTGACCTACCAGCTGGCCTCTAACTCCTACTAACCCGAGGAATGAAGCTTCCTTTACCTCTCTTTACAGACAAAGATCCTGCCTCAAACTGGGGTCTTCTCACCCTGGTCTCTTTCTCAGAAGCAGCCACTGTAATATTCTGAGCTCTCTCCACACTCCTAGCTGCTGCCACAAGCTGGGAAAAATCATGATATCTAGATCTAGCCACAAGACACATAATAGAGGGCCTCAATCCCTCCTCAAATCTCCTGCATCTATCAATCTCATCAGATATAATACCCCCAACATAATGGCTCAACCGTATAAACTCAACATCATATTCCGTTACGGTCCGGTGATCTTGCTTCAAGCTTAGAAACTCCATTTTCTTCACATCTCTATACTCCCTCGGAGTATATTTCAATTCAAACTCTCTTAGAAAATCAGCATAGGACAATGTTGGTGGATCATCCATAGCATGTGGCACTGTCTTCCACCAATCATATGCGTCCTTCTGCAACAATGATCTTGCATAATCAAATCTTTCCTTTAGAGTGGCTTGCAACTGAACAAATATTCTTCGTACTTTATCTAGCCACTGCTCAGCTACAGCTGGATCAATAGTACCCAAGAAATCTTCTGCTCCATACTTCCATAATTTGTCATAATGCCTCACTAATACCAAAGGCTGTGGGGGTGGTGGGGGTGGTTGCACTGGTGCTGGCCTTAAAGCCTCTACCACATGCCTAAGCCAAACTAGTGGAACCTCCTCACTAGCTGGTCTCCCTGACACAGAAACAGGTACCTCTCTAGCACTATCCACTCTAGCTCCCTCTCTATCCTCATCAGGAGCTACGCTCTCCGCACTACCCTCTACTGACTGTTGCAAGTGAGAATCCATCACAACCTACGTCTGCAAACACAGCAGAATACATCTTATTAAAGATCAGAGACTGCCAATCCCAAACATGTATATTATTCAAAAACCAACTTTTTAAGTCAAAATACTCTTTTTCGTACATTTTACCTAGGTTGAGAATCTCAAACCTAGGCTCTGATACCAAAACAATTGTAACACCCTCACATCTGGTACAAGCACACTACAAACACCACAATGTAATATACGTGCACTGAACATAGGGATGCTACGGTTTTCTTTAACCATCAAATCATTTTAAAAGATACCATAATCTTTATCATTATACATTATAGAAAATAAGTAATTAACTTGTAATATAAAACAAAATAGATATAAATACATTTACTTAATACGCAGCGGAATTTATAAAATAGTTACGTATATGAAAACATTTAAATCCATATTTACAAATATACATATATTCACATTATAAACAATACTTTACAAAATATAAAGAAGTTATACATGATTGGCAGCTTTTCTCTGATCTTTAAGTCCCAAAATAAACTCTTCTATGTCTACTCTCACTCGGTCTCGAGGAACTCTCGGGTTCAACTCTGTTACCTGCTCGATCAACACTATCGCGCTAAGCCAACGGCTTAGTTGTACAAAGTATACTAACATTATGCTTTAACATGATATAATATCACAATTAATCTCATACATCATTTAAAAGAATATCACCATTCCACATCGTACTTTGATCAATGTCATAACAACATTCATATTATATCTTCATAATTCCTTTAATTTCACCATTCAAGAATCACATTAAATACAAAGACAAGCATGGGCCCAAGAACACTAATATGCCATTCAACTTTCAGAGTTATTGTTTTCGTTAAATTATCACATTTATCATTATCCCAAATAGGCTTCAAGGATTTAGGTTCAACCAAGCATCAAGGGGAACAAAGCATGCTAAGTATCAACCCAACTTGGCTTCAAGAACCAACCCAACCTAGCTTCAAGGGTTGTAACATCTCAATTAGGCTTCAAGGATCAAATCCAACCTAACTTCAAGAGATTGTTACTATTATTAGGCATGCCACCAACAACAAACTCTGAAAATAGAATAACACATTAGCCACACAATTCATTGATTATTTCCTCATCAATATCATTTTCAATTCTCATCATCATTTAGGCAAACATGCCTCACATATCTCAATTGAAGTATCATAGCCAATCACAATGGCTTCATATCACATTTGAATCATCATGGTCAATTACAATGGCTTCACATCTCAATATTCAAATTTACCATAATCAATTCATTACACATCATCATATAGGCATCATCATATAGGCATACATGCCTCAATTATCTCAATTCACATTTCATATTTCATCATTGATATATACCTAACAATTTACATTATTCATAGATTTAGAATCTTCCACCTACATTTGTTTGGATCATTTTTGTTTTAAGTGTGTTTAAAATGTTTATTTTTATGTTTAGGTGCAAGAATACCTTTGAAGAATCAAAACAATGCAAGAAGAGCAAGGAAAAATCACAGTAGCTAACACACTCAAGGGACACGGCCAAGCTTGTGGCCGTGTCTCTCAACCAAAAGCTCCAACACGGCCAAGACTCCCCTAGCTTGGCCGTGTCTCTCAACCAAAATAGGCAGTGGTAGACACAGTCAAGGGACACGGCCAGGCCAGTGGCCGTGTCTCTCTAAAATTGATCCAACACGGCCAAATTTCCTTAAACTTGGCTGTGTCTCCCCAAAATCTTTAGTCTTGCCCGTGTCTCTTCTTTAGTTTGGTCGTGTCTCTCATGAATGAAAACCCTAAACATGGCCAAGTCTCTTTTTATTGAATTAAAACACATTATGCACAACGTAACCTCATTCAAATGGATATAATCAATGTCATTAACACTTATTTTACATATTCATCACAATATTCACATTAACAATACATTTAATCACTTACCATTTGAAAACCCTAAAATCAACATCACTCTTATTCTTTCAATATCAACATCCACTTAACTTACCATCTTCAAACCAAAACCAACACCAATTCAATCTTTTTAACTTACACTCAATTTCAACACTTCTAAACTCATCTCAAACACACCAAATCATAATATCAACAAATCATAATTCACCTCAAACACAACTTCAAAATAACAAAGGAAAACAAGAGAGTACTTACCAAAATTGAGGAAATTCCACAAATCTCCAACTTAATCCTTTAATTCTTCCTTCAATTTGATTATAGAATTTAGAACACCTCTCTTGCTCTCTCTTTCCTTTTGTAGCCGGCCACACACATGAGAAGAAAAGAAAATGAAAACAAGTCAAACTTCTTTTCTTCTTTAAATCAACACCAAGCAATTCTAACCAAGCAATTACCTAAATGCCCTCATCCATTTAACTTAGCTTCTTTCACTTATATGCCCATTTAAGAAATTTCACATATCACAAATAAAATATCTTCTTCCCTTGACTCCTCATTTTGACCAACATATATGTTATATATATTACCATATACCCAACATATACACTTTCTCTCTACACATTACTTTCCTTTTTAAACAATACCTAAACATTCTCTTTTCTATTACTTTTCTTATCAACATAACATATACACATAATTCAAACAAACAACAATTATATCCAAACTTCTAGGGCACACATTGGGATATTACATATTTAACTAATGAGGTACCCACCAAGTGGAAACATACCTCTTACAACATTTAGAAATCTAAATAAATTGATAAAAGTAAATAATCATTCATCATAAATAAATCATTCATCAAAGATATTAAATATCAATAGAAAGTAAACATCCATCCATGATAAATAAAATAAACCAAGCATTGAACTTAAATAAATTAAAGCATATAAAATAAATCAAAGCATAATCAAATATAGAATTGAATAAGGCAAATAAAAATCTAAATTAAAGCTACTATTTCCATTTAAGGTTCTTTATTCCAAGTATTTAGATTTTTGGAAGCTACTGTGATTTTAATGGGATTAAAATTGGGCAAAAGTTTTATGATTTAAAAAGTTGGTAAAATTCTTTGATTAACCAAATTAGGGTTTGAGATGTATAATCATGAAATTAGTTCTTGGACACTTTAAAACACTTTGACTTATGATTTTCGGTTATTGCATTGTGTTTTTAAGCTACTGTGTAAAGTTGTAAAATTTGTATGATTTTTAAAGTTTTAAAGGATTAGGGTTTAAAAAAATTAGGATTTAAGATTTTAACGGGTTAGGGTTTACTATTTTAGGTTTTGGAGTTGAATTAGGGTTTTAGAATTTTTGGATTATGGTTTTGGGTAATACTTTGCTTTTTTAGAATTTGAAAAAAGCAATTGATAATTTTATGAAAGTAGACCAACGATTTAAGGTTTATATAAATAAAAAAGATGATTTTTAGGGTTTGTTTGTAAGAAATAGAATCAAATTTTAGTTTTGTTGAAAAACATGTTCAATTAGGGTTTTAAGATTTTGAAGAAGTAAAAATAACAATTTTAAGTCTTTTTGGAAAATAAAGCAATGAATTAGTGTTTTTAAACTTTGAACAAAGGGAATTAAGGTTCTGGGATTTTTTATTTTTAAAGACACAATTTCCTCATCTTGGCTACTGTGAAAAAAAATAACAATTAATACATACCTCCTTTTGATGGTTCCTCCAAAAATCATTCTTCTTGGATGAACAAAAACAAAGGCAGTTGCAGCCTTTTCCTTTGTTAATGCTTTTCTGCTCCCTAAAAAAAATAGCTTGATTCTAGTTTTCCTTCACAGATTCGGTTTCAAAACCGTCTCAATTTCGTCCCAATTTCTGATTGATTTTTCTCTCCTTCTGCCTCCCTTATTTATAGAAGAATTCCATTCCTAATCCTAATTAGTCATGGCATACAATATAGAATAAGAAAAGGAAACCAAAAAATTTCACTGGCGAAAAAAAAATTTGCATCGGAAAATTTCGCTGGAGAAAAAAAAAACTACTGCGAAAAAATTGCGCTGGCAAAAAAATTTGCCGCAGGAAAAATTGCGCTGACGAAATAATTTGGGGCGGGGAACGACCTGAGGGCCATTTTGCCCGCAGGAAAATCCTGCGGGCAAAATGGCTTTGGCCATTTCGTCCGCAGGAAACTCCTGCGGGCGAAATGGGCCACGGCCAAGCCCGCACTGGTGGTTTTCGGCGACGAAAAAATCGTCTCTGATTTTTCCGTCACCGATTTTTATTTTTATTTTTCTTTTTTGATTTTTATTTTTTATTAATAAAAATTAGATAATAAAGTAAAAATTTTTTAATTAAGAAAACAAAAATTATTTTGGAGCAAAAAAAATATATTTGACCGGAATGGGTCAAAAATTAAGGGTCTACAACCCCATCAGGCCATCTTCGATACAACTCTCCATGAAAGGTGATGTATTGTAAGGACCTTCACCTTATGGCTCTTTTTTCTTTCTTTGTTGCCCCCAATGGGTATTCCTTATCCTCCAAAAATCGTCTTATAGTGTTGTACCACGCATCATGGTCTGTATTAGTTTCCATGATTGTCTCACATTCGTAGCAAGGAGTTGATGAACTGGTCAAAACCAGAGGCTTAAGGAATAAGTTGACAGGACTTTCCCATACCGAAGCCAATGTGGCTAGGGCATCAGCCATCTGGTTTTCTTCTCTTGGTAGGTGTATAAACCTACACTCCTTAAAATTCTTCTTCATCAAGGTCAAGTAATGGTGTTATGGTTTTAGCTTCTCTTCTTTTAACTCCCACTCTCCTTTTACATGGGATACTACTAGCAATGAATCGCCAAAGACTTGCACCTTATCCACCTTCATAATCATCAGGGTTTCCAAGCCAAAAATACATGCTTCATATTCTACCATATTATTGGTTG
The DNA here is from genome assembly GCA_947685225.1 of Garcia nutans. NCBI lineage: Eukaryota > Viridiplantae > Streptophyta > Magnoliopsida > Malpighiales > Euphorbiaceae > Garcia > Garcia nutans. Next base: position 62,086,222 of record CANTUV010000031.1, read on the forward strand.
CTTTGAACTTCAACTTCTTAGCTAAAGAGATAAGCTCTCCTTCGGATGATTCTAGTATGACTCCCAAACCTGCTCCTTTCCTATTCAATGCTCCATCAAAATACATCTTCCATCCTTGCACTTCTATGGCCTCTAGATGTTCATCAGGAAACTCCCAGACTACCTCTTCGCTATACAGTAATGGTTGTTGGGCCAAGAATTCTACCACCGCTCTACCTTTGATTGTTTTCCTATTTATATACTCAATCTCAAATTCTTCTAGAATTATCAACCATTGTCCATACTTCTTGATTAAAGAGGGTGTCTCCCTTAAGTACTTTACTAGATCCAACCTGAAAATTGCTTGCACACTATAAGATTGAAAGTAATGCCGCAACTTCTTGGAAGACCAAACCACAACGATACATGTCTTTTAATGATACTATACTTAATCTCATAAGGTAGAAGCTTTCTACTCAAATAGTAAACTGCATGCTCCACCCTCGACTCATCTGCTTGGGCTAGCATGGCTCTTATTGACTCTTCCTCTACTACTAAGTATAGTAACAAAGGTTTACCGGGTTTAGGTGGTTTCAAAATAGGTGGATTTAGTAGATACTCCTTTATGCACTCAAAGGCCTTTTGACACTCCTCATTCCACTTGTCTGGCTGATTCTTTTTAAGCAATTTGAAGATAGGTTCACAGATCATGGTGAGCTTTGCTATAACATGCTAATGTACTGTAACCTGCCAATAAATCCCCAAACTTCTCTCTCTCCATTTTAGGGGTTGGCATATCCCTGGTTGCCTTAACCTTGTCAGGGTCAATCTCAATGCCTTTTGGACCAATCACATGTCCCAACAACTTGCCTGAAGTAACCCCAAACACACACTTCTTTGGATTTAACCTTAGCTTATGCTTCACTGCTCTCTTGAAGAATAATTCTAAGTTTTGGAAGTGTTTCTTCCTTGTATCTGACTTTACCATCATATCATCAACATATACTTTTACTTCATTGTGCATCATATCATGAAACAAGGTGGTGGCCATCCTTTGATAGGTTGATCCAACATTCTTTAGCCCAAATGACATCACCCAATAATAGAATATACCCCACGTAGTAATGAAGGCAGTTTTGGCTTTATCTTCTTAGGCATTAACACTTTGTTGTATTCAAAAAATCCATCTACAAATGAGTGTAGCATGCTAGAGGTTGCACTATTAATGAGGACATCTATATGGGGTAAAGGAAAATCATCTTTAGGGAAAGCTTTGTTCAAGTCTCTATAGTCCACACAGATCCTAATTCTTCCATCTTTCTTTGGTTTGGGTACTATGTTGGCTAGCCAATTTGGATAATCTATCACTTCAAGAAACTTTACTTGTATTTGTTTACTAACCTCTTCTATAACCAATTCAGCCCATTCCAGTCTTAACCTTCTAAGCTTTTGTTTGATAGGTTTCATGTGAGTATAGGTAGGAATCAGATGCTCGACTATATCTTGATCTATCCCAGGCATATCCTCATAAGACCAAGCAAAAACCTCTTCATATTTTTTAAATATTTTTTAAATCTCTCTCTCATCAGGAGTAAGGTCAGAAGCTATGCTAATATTTTTAGGATTTTTTGTTATTCCCAAATTTAATGATTGTGTATCAACAGAGTTAATATTAAAGATGCTCATGCAATCACTACTTGAATGTATGCAACCATCAGGAGAAACATCACACAAGTAAGGAAAATCAGACTTTATTGCATTCATTTTGGAAAATAAAACATCATCATCCTCATACAAAGTAGACAGATTAAAATCAAAATCAAAATCACTGTCTTCAAAATCAAAAAGCAGAACATATTCAAACTTCTCTTCAACCAAGGCAGCAATCTCCTCTGGAGTCTTCTTTGCTTTCAGGACAACTTCATTCTCCCCTTTTGGATTGGGCTCCTTGTCAGCTGGTTGGGTGAGCTCTTTCTTCACTTATTCTGCTAGCTCAGCAACATCAATAAAAATTTCAAAACTTGGGATCAACTTTCCTATGAACATGATTGGCTCGGGCTTTCCTTGGAGTAGTCCCATGTCTAGAGCTTTGACAAAGATCTCTTCAAGTGGTGGGAAGCTCATCTTCTCATTCTTCTTTGGTTGAACATCTTTACTGGCTTCTTCATACCCTAACCCTTTCTTGGATGTTTGAGTCTTGAAATCTGGAAGCTTTGTCACACTGGCTTTGCCCTTTCCAACACCAGCACCAGAAAAGTAGCTCATGTTCTTCATCATGTTCAAGACCTTAGAGTCCACTACTTCATCATAAGAAATTGTAGCTACTTGAAAACCATTGAGAGTCCACTTAATCATTAGAGCATTGACCACTTCATTATCTTTTGCCTCGATGACCACCATCTCATCTCTGTTAGGGAACTTGTTCTTTTGATGAAGGGTGGAAGAAACTCCACCAAGAGGATGAAACCATGGTCATCCCAAAAGCAGAGCAAAAATAACGAGTATGCCCCACAAATTCAACCATATATTCAATTGGACCAATCTTCAAGACAGCTTTGAATGTCCCTTTGGCGTGCCTCTTGATATTTTCATAAGCCCTAATGGTTACCTCGATTGGTATTAAATCCCTTGTTGACATAGCTAGATTTGGCAAAATTTTAAGTGGGCAAACATTTATGGTAGGCCCATCATTAACCATCACACATGGGGTCCTTTTTCCTTTGAATTCTACTTTGATAAAGAGAGGGCGGATGTCATCTCTCCCATCTTTTGGTAAATTCGCATATGAAAAAGATACCATTCCCACATCAACTTCGCTGTTCTTTTGAATATCTTCACATTTCATCACTCCTTCAACTTTTACGAGGTTAACCAGCTCCTCTGGTGTTATAAAGGTGGAAATTGGCATGCTAGCCAAGGCCATGGACATAGTTTCAACATGCTTCTTAGAAGTGGTTAATAGGTCCTAAATGCTAACACTTGCTTGGGTTCTCTTCAACTGCTTAAGCACAGTGTCATCTCCCTCCTCTTTGTTCCCAACTTCAACTTCCTTTCCAATATTGGTTTCTACTTCCTTGGGTTATGGCCTTGCATAAGGCTTACCAGATCTAGTATTCATCACTTCATCTTCCTCAGGCTTGGACTAGGTCCATTCTTCCTTCTTGGGTTCAAGATCATCATCACTATCACTTGAATTCCAAAACTTATTCACAATACATATTACTACTTCTTTTCCAACCATAACTTGTTCAATTTTTCTACACACCACTTCTTCATTGCTTACTTCTCCATCCACAACTTGGAAAGAAGACATGACAAAACTTTCATCCAAACCTCCTCCAATCATGAAGGTCACCGGTGGTGGTACCCTATTGAACCTTGGCAATGGATTGTCTTTAGTGTTTGGCTTATTGGGCTCAGGTAGTTTTCCACTATCAATCAAATTCTAGATCTCATGCCTTAACCTCAAACATTTATCAGTGTCGTGCCCTTGCATTTGATGAAATTGGAAAAATGTCTTAGTGTCAAAATTAGGTGGGAGAGGGTTAGGCAAAGGACAAAGATTTAAGGGTTGTGACAATCCCATCTTTTATAGCTTATTAAGGACCCAAGACAGTGGCTTCCTCAATTTTGAAAACTACTTTCTTCCTCCTTGGCCAGTACCATTAACATGAACTGCCTTTTGCATGCTTTGGTTACTAGACTAGTAGTTTCCTTTGTCATTCCTTCTTGCTGAAAAGTGGTTATTCTCCCTTTCCCACTCTTCAATTTGCAAACTAGCTTGCAAAAGGTCCTTGAAATCTCAGATAAGCATATGAGACATTCTTTCATGAAGTCTAGGCAGCACCCCTCTCATAATCATTCTAATTTGATCCGATTCATCGGGCCTCGTTTTGAGCAATGCGACCTTATTCCTCCACCTCTTCACATAGTCCACGAAGTTCTCATCTGGCCTTTGTCTAATGGACTCCACCTCCATTAAAGTAACTTCCAATTCAGCATTGTATCCATGTTGTTAGATGAAGGCCTTGTATAGCAGATCCCAGCTCTTTTGAGTGCCATATTCTAAGGTATTGAACTAATTTTGGACAACAGGATCTAATGATAACATGAAGTACCTTAGGGTTTGAGCCTTAGCAGCTCGAGCAGACTGCATAGCAATGATATACTACTTCACATGGAGGTAAGAATTTCCAGTTCCATCAAACTTTACAAAGGATGGCATCTAGAACTTGTACGGAACCTCTTCATCTTGCTCAAACAACTTGTCAACTTTCAACATTTCCTCAGTTTTCAACTTCTTTTCAAACTTCTTTTCTAGGTCAGCAATCAACTTCTCAACATTTGAAGTTTCAGTCTTTTCCACAACTGATCTTTCAACAACCTTCAGCTCTTTCTTCTTGTCTTGAGGATCTTGGAAGTGTTGAGCCTAGTTGTCATCATTATCAACGACTACCTTGTCATCATCAAAAGCTACTTCACCAACTTTAGCCTTCCCTTTGTCTTTCTTGGTGCTTGCAGATGCTTCAGCAATGCTCCAAAACATTGCAGCCATTTGACTTTTCATGATCTCAGCTAGGGTCCCCTTTAATTCTTCCATCTTGACTTCAAGGGCATCATCCAACATCTTTTGAATATGCTCAGGTTCCATTGCTTTTGGTGAGAAGCTAATTGAATTGCTACTAGATTCTTCATCACCGGCATAGGTTGGATTGTCGTAGGCTTTTGAACTGTTGTAATCCAAGGCTGTGAGCCAGAAAGGATCAATGATATGAGGTGTAAATGTATGTATGCATGTATGCACAAATACCAAATAAATTAGAACGTCCCTTCCAGCCTTATAACTTCCACACACAAATGGCGAGTCTCTTTTCCTAGGTATATGGTTAATAAAATACCAACGTGAGGTATCTTATTTTCGAATAATTCCCTCGGACATTTTAACCAGTAGTTATATTTTTAAACATGGACATTAGTTCATAATAATTCATGTTAATTAGGTTTTAATCCATCCAATCAACTAAAGCAACTTTTATGCTATATTAGATTAAAACTAAATTAAGAGGTTTATTATAAATAGATTTCTCACTTGAAAAAGTAACTAATGATTCATGCCAAATACAATCCCATGATTAATAATTCTTAGTATAAACTAGGCTCACATTTGATTTTTAGCATTTCCATAATTAACCTAAATATTCATAAGCTCTTTTGAAAAGGTTGTGAAAATAATTTTGTTTCTAAGCCCATTGTAAAGAGAATTTTAGAAAAAAATGGATTTTGGGCTTTGCATTTGGGTTATGAGAAAAGAATTTTTTGACTCATTTTTAGAAAATTTTATGCCCAAAGACCGTTTCAAAAATTTTGAAAATAGTTTTGGTCTTTTGGACTTTAGAGGAAAAATTATTTGTGCTTACAATGTAATTAGGCCATATTAGAAAAAGAACAAACCAAATAAGCCACGATTTAAACCTAGATAAATTAACCATAGTCAAACAACAAGCATTTGGTTAAAAACCTAAGGAAAATAACTAGGCCAATTACATGAGCTTTAGTCTTTGGGTTAAAAGGCTTAGGTTCTTGTGAGAGGAGATTTTCACCCTCACTCTCGATGGAATGGTTCTTGTGACTTCGGCACTGTTTAGGATCGGGGCCTTAGAGAACACGGACCTAAGTTCAGAGAAAATGGAGTCGCCACCTAGACGGGCCAGGAAAAAGAAAGGGGTGGATGACTCGATTCCTAAGGAATCCCCAACCCCCTAATGGGTTCGGAAAGTTGGGTACGTACAGGAAAGGTGAGAAATGGCACAGTATCCCCATAATGCCCGGTTCATTAGAACCGGCCTCCTTTACAGGTCTTAATATTATAAAATTCTTAAATATAACAATATTATCCATATTACACGCAACAATTGAAATAAAGCATCGATATATTAAAAATCAAAGCAATGTCCAAGCAAAACAAATAAATGGACACCCATCTGAAGATGAAAACATGCCCTTACATAATCCATGCCTAAATAGGACACCCACCGAAAGGTAGAAACATGTCCTTTACATTGGTTCTAAAATAGAAAAGCAATTTAAATTACATGATATTTAACTAATGAGGTACCCACCAAGTGGAAATATACCTCTTACAACATTTGAAAATCTAAATAAATCGATAAAAGTAAATAACCATTCATCATAAATAAATCATTCATCGAAGATATTAAACAACAATAGAAAGTAAACATCCATCTATAATAAATTAAATAAATCAAGGATTAAACATAAATAAATCAACTAAGCATTGAAAATAAATTAAAGCATATAATAGACTACATAATCAAATATAAAATTAAATAAAGTAATTAAAGACACAAATAAGGGCTACTGTTTCTATTTAAGATTCTTCAATTAATATTTAGGGTTTTGAAATTTATTGGTTTAAGCTACTGTGAGTTTTAAATGAATTAAAATGGATTAAAGTTTTATAATTTAAGAGTTTGATAAAATTCTTTGATTAACCAAATTAGTATTTGAGGAGTGAAATAATGAAATTTGGGTTTGGACGCTTTAAAACATTATATTTATGATTTACGGTTACTTACTGTGTAAAATTATAACATTTAAATTTATATGGTTTTAAGGTTTTAAAGATTAGGATATAGAAAAATTAGGGTTTAAGGTTTTAAGGGAATTAGGGTTTAAGAAAACTAGGGTTTAGAATAATTTGGTTTGAGGTTACTGTCTTGATTCTAAAGTTGAATTAGGGTTTAGTGTTTTCAGAGAATATATTTTATTTTATAATTTTATGAATTTTTATGAAAATAAAAAAAAGACTAAAGGTTTGTAGAAACAAAAAAGTTATTTTCTAGGGCTTTTGGAAAGAAACAGATTCAATTTAAGATTTTGAAAAATTGGAAAGCAAATTAGGGTTTTGAGATTTTGAAGAAACAAAAAAAAAACAATTTTATGATCTTTGGAAAAAAAAATAAACGAATTAAGGTTTTTTAAGCTTTAGAAAAGGTAAATTAAAGTTCTAGGGTTTTTTGAGTCAAAAGAAACAATTGGATTATTTAAGCTACTGTAAAAGAAGTTAGACATTCATACCTCCGTTTGTTGGTTACACCAAAAATTTCTTCTTGAATGAACAAGAACAAAGACAACCTTTGCTGCCTTTGATGAATTAAATTGCTTGTTTGTTTGTCTCAAAAAGTCTGATCTATTTCACTGCCAGAAGGAATTCTTCAAATCTTTCAAAGTTTTCCTCCTCAATTTCGGTCTCCAATTTTATCACCCCCTATTCTATGTTATTTTAGTCCTTATTTAAAGAAGATTTTTATGATTAATTTTAGTTATTCACGGAATCTAACATTAATTAAGAAAAGGAAACCAAAACCTAATTGTAATTAGTTTTGGAAAAATTTGCGTCGAAAAAAAATTTCGCTCGCGAAAAAAAACTACTGCAGAAAAATTGCGCTGGCAAAAGAGCTGCCACAGCTGGCTGCGGGCTGCGTGTGAAAATTGGCCTACGGGCCATTTCGCCCGCAGGAAATTCCTACGGGCAAAATGGCCCTGGCCATTTCGCTCGCTGTAGACCCTTAATTTTTGACCCAATCCGGTCCAATATGTTTTATTTAGTCCAAAATGATTTTTGTTGTCTAATTGGCCCAAAATAATTTTTGTTAAATAATTTTTACTTTAGTATCTAATTTTTATTAATAAAAAATAAAAATAAATAAATAAAAGTCAAAAAATAAAAATAAAAATCGGAATCGGAAAAATCGGCGACGAAAAAGTCATCGCGCGGGCCCATGGGCATTTCGCCTGTAGGAATTTCCTAAAGTGCAATTTTTCCGATGCAAATTTTTCAAAACTTAATTCAATTAGGTTTTAGTTTCTTTTTTATTAATATTACTTACCTTAATTAATTAGGAATAAACCACATCAAACCACTATAAATAAGGACCAAAGGCAATTAATTTTGGGAGCCGAAAAAGCAACAGAAGCTTGATTTTTTAAAACCAAATCAGTGAAGGAAAAGGAGCAATTCAATTTCTTTTTTTCTGGAATAGCAGGGACACGATTTAAGCAATTCAAAGATAGCAATTGTCTTTGTTCTTGTTCATCCAAGAAGAATTATTTTTGGAGAATCAACAAAAGGAGGTATGAGATTCTAATTTCTTTTTTTTTTTCACAGTAGCTAAAACTAGGATTTTGTGTTTTTCAAAAGTTAAAATCTTAGAACTTTAATTTAGTTTTTCCAAAGTTAAAAGCAGTAATACGTTACTTTATTTTCCAAAAAGACTTAAAATTGTTATTTTTACCTCTTCAAAATCTTAAAACCTTAATTCAACATATTTTTCAACAAATTAATATTTGATTCTATTTCTTTCAAAACTTTAAATTAGGTTCTGTTTCTTTCAAAAGGCTTTAAAAAACATATTTTATACTTATCAAAACTTTAGTCCATTTGTTTAAATTCATAAAACTTCATAAAATTATCAAATTGATTTCCAAATTCCAAAAGCCAATACATCACCTGAAATTCCAATTCAAAGCTCCTAAAACCCTAATTCAACTTCCAAACTTAAAATAATAAGCTCTAACTCCTTTAAAACTTTAAACCCTAATTTTTTAAAACCCTAATCCTTTAAAACATTAAAAACCATAAAAACATAAATACTTTAAATTTTACATAGTAGCTTGAAATCACCATTTAAAACCATAAATCAAAAGTATTTTAAAGTATCTAAAACCCTAGTTTCATGATTTCACCATTCAAATATTATTTTAGTTAATCAAAGAGTCTTACCAACCTTTTAAAACATAAAACCCTAATCTATTTTAATTCCATAAAAAGTCACAATAGCTATAATTGGACTTTTATTTGCTTTATTTAATTCTATATTTGATTGTGTTTTGATTTATTTTATATGTTTTAATTTGTTTAATTTCAATACTTGATTTATTTAATTTATCATGGATGGATGTTTATTTTATATTTTGATTAATAGCTTTGATGAATGATTTATTTATGATGAATGATTATTTACTTTTATCAATTAATTTAGATTTTCAAAAATTGTAAGAGGTATGTTTCCATTTGGTGGGTACCTCATTAGTTAAACATCATGTAATTTAATTTGCTTTTCTATTTTAGAACCAATGTAAAGGGCATGTTTCTACCTTTTGGTGGGTGTCCTATTTAGGCATATGATGTAAGGACATGTGGAAATCCTTGGATGGGTGTCCATTTATTTGCTTTGTTTGGACTTTTCTTTGATTTTAATATATTGATGCTTTCTTTTAATTATTGTGTGTAATATGGATAATGTTGTTATATTTAAGAATTTTATAATATTAAGACCTGTAAAGGAGGCCAGTTCCAATGAACCGGGCGTTGTGGGGGTGCAGGGCCATTTCTCACCTTCCCCACACATACCTAACTTTTCGAACCCATTAGCTGGTTGGGGATTCCTTAAGAATCGAGTCATCCACCCCTTTCTTTTTCCCGGCCCATTCGGGTGGCGACTCCATTTTCTCCGGGCTTAGGTCCGTGTTCTCTAAGGCCCCGAGCCTAAACAGTGCCAAAGTCGCAAGAACCATTTCACCGGGAATGGGGGCAAAAATCCCCGCTCACAGTGGTGACTCCACTGGGGATAAGAGAAGTTGATTTCGTTGATCTTTATATTATTCTATTCTTTCTTATAATGATATTATCCATTACATCATCTTAGATTGCATCGTGTGCGTGAGTTAGGACGCCCGTGTTACCCGTGTTGTGTTATGTAAGGGATACCATACTTTCACTCAAAGTATGGAGATCGAGCATGGCATAACCACTCATAGCCTCCTACCGTTTGGTATATACTTGCTATGGGAACCTAAGCCTTTTAACCCAAAGACTAAAGCTCATGTAATTGGCCTAGTTACTTTCCTTAGGTTTTACCCCAAATGCATGTTGTTTGACTATGGTTAGTTTATCTTAGTCTAAATCATGGCTTATTTGGTTTGTTCTTTTTCTAATATGACCTAAGTATATTGTAAGCTCAAAAGAAATTTTTCTCAAAATCCAAAAAACCAAAGCTATTTTCAAAATTTTTCAAGATGGTCTTTGGATATAAGACTTTTCTAAAAATAAATCAAAAATTCTTTTGTTCATGGCCCAAATAGTAAGCCCAAAATCCATTTTTCTAAAATATTTTACAATGGGCCTAGAAACAAAACTATTTTCACCCAACCTTTTCTTACAAAGAGCTTGCAAAAATATTTAGGTCAATTATGAAATACCAAAAATCAATTGTGGGCCTAGTTTACACTAAGAATAAATTAACCATGGGCTTGTTTTTTGCATGAATCATTAGTTACCTTTTTCAAGTGAGAAATCTATCTATAATAAATCTCTTAATTTTGTTTTAATCCAATCTAGTACAAAAGCTACTTTAGTTGGTTAAATGGATTAAAGCCTAATTAATGGGAATTATCATGAATTGATTTCCATTTTGAAAATATTAAAACATCCGAGAGAAATATTCGAAAACAAGATACCCCATGTTGGTATTTTGTTAACCATATTACCTAGGAAAAGAGACTCACCATTCGTGTGTTGATGTTGTAAGGTTGGAAGGAACATCCTATTTATCCTTATTTGTTTGTGCATACATGCATACATTTGCATCTCATTGATCCTCTCTGGCTCACAGCCCTGGATTACGATAGTTTTAAAGCTTACAACAATTCGACCTATGCCGTAGACGAAGTATCTAGCAACGACTCAATCACTTGCTCACCTAAAACATTGGAGCCCGAACAAATTCAAAGGATGGTGGATGAGGCCCTCAATGCCAAAATGGAAGAAATAAAAGAGGCCCTAGCTGAGACCATGAAGAACCAATTGACTGCAATCTTAGAGAACCATGCCATGGCATCTGCTAGCACTAAGAAACCAAAGGACAAAGGGAATACCAAAGTTAGTGAAGTGGTTTTTGACAATGAAAAGGTGATCATTGATGATGATGATGATTGGGCTCAATACTACCAAGATGTTCAAGAGAAGAAGAAAGAACCGAAGGTTGGTGAGAAAGCAACTATTGAAAAGACCGAGACATCCGATGTTGAAAAGATGATTGCGGATTTAGAAAAGATATTTGAGAAGAAGTTGAAAACTGAGGAGATGTTCGAGATCAACAAACTATTTGAACAAGATGAAGAAGTCCCGTACAAGTTCAAGATGCCATCCTTTGCAAAGTATAATGGCACCGAAAATCCCCATCTCCATGTGAAGCAATATATCACTGCCATGCAGTCTGCCCGAGCTACTAAGGCTCAAACCCTAAGGTACTTTATGCTCTCATTGGACCCTGTTGTCCAAAACTGGTTCAATACCTTAGATGATGGAACACAAAAGAGTTGGGATCTACTTTACAAAGCCTTCATCCAACAATATGGATATAATGTTGAGTTAGAAGTTACTTTAATGGAAGTGGAGTCCATAAGGCAAAGGCCAAATGAGAATTTTGTGGACTATGTGAAGCGATAGAGAAACAAGGCCGCTTTACTCAAGAAGAGGCCCGATGAATCCGATCAAATAAGGATGATTGTGAGAGGGGTGTTGCCTAATCTTTGTGAGAAGATGTCTCATACACTCATTCGTGATTTCAAAGACCTTCTTCAAGCTGGTTTGCAAATTGAAGAATGGGAAAGGGATAAGAGCCGCTTTGCAACAAAAAGGAATGAGAAAGGGAGCTATCAACCTGGTAGCCAAAGCATGCAAAAGGTCGTCGGTGTTAATGCTACTAACCAAGGAGCAAGGAGACAATTTTTGGAATTGGGAAAACCGATGTCTTGGGTTCTCAACAAGCTTCAAAGAAAAGGATTGCTACTACCCTTAAATCCTCGTCCTTTGCCTAACCCTCTCCCACCTAACTTTGACACCAAAGCATTTTGTCAATTCCACCAAATGCAAGGGCATGACACTGATAGATGTGTAAGGTTGAGACATGAGATCCAAAACCTAATTGATAATGGGAAGCTACCCGAGCCCAATAAGCCAAACACCAAAGACAACCCATTACCAAAATTCAATAGGGTACCACCACTGGCAACCTTCATGATTGGAGGAGGTTTGCATGAGGCCTTTGTCATGTCTTATTTTCAAGATGTGGATGAAAAAGCAACCAAAGAAGAAGAGGCATTTGTCAAAATTGAACAAGCTATAATGGGTGGCGAAGTAGCAATTTGTGTTGTCAACGGGTTTTGGGATTCAAGTGATAGTGATGATGATATTGTATCCAAGAAGGAGGAGTGGACTTGGTCCGAGCCCAAAGAAGATGAGATGATGAATACTAGATCCGGTAAGCTTTACACAAGGCCACCACCTAAGGAGATAGAAACTAATAAGGGGAAGGAAGTCGAAATAGAAGAAGATGATGTTGTGCTCAAGCAATTGAAAAGAACCCAAGCAAGTGTTAGCATTTGGGACTTGTTAGCTACTTCTAAAAAGCACCGAGAAACTATGGCCAAAGCGTTGGCTAGCATGCCAATTTCTACCTCGACAACACCGGAGGAGTTAATCAACTTCATAAAAATTAGGGAAGTAATGAAGTGTGAAGAGGTCCAAGAAAAGAGTGAAGTTAATATGGGAGCAGTTTCTTTTTTGGATGCGGACTTATCGGAGGAGGAAAGAGACCACATCTGCCCTCTCTTTTTCAAAATAGAAGTCAAGGGGAGGAGGACTCCATGTGTAATGGTCGATGATGGGTCTGCCATAAATATTTGTCGACAAGAGATCTAAACCCTACCGAGGTAACGATTCGTGCTTATGACAACATTAAGAGGCATGCTGAAGGGACTTTCAAAGCTGCTGTCAAGGTTGGTCCAATTGAATCTATTGTTGAGTTTGTTGTTTTAGACATACCAGTTACCTTCGCCTTGCTTTTGGGGTGACCATAGTTTCACCCTCTTGGTGGAGTTCCTTCCACCCTTCATCAAAAGATCAAATTCCCCAATGGAAATGAGACAGTGGTCATTGAAGCCAAAGATAATGAGATTGTTAATGCTCTAATGGTTGAGAGGCCTTTCAATGGTTTTCAAATGGCTGCAATTTCTGATGATGAAGTAGTGGACTCCAAAGTCTTGAATATGATGAAGAACATGAACTACCTTCCCGAAGCTGGTCTTGGAAAGGGAAAGGCCGGTTTGACAAAGTTGCCAAATTTTAGAACTCAAACATCCAAGAAGGGGTTAGGATATGATGAAGACAATGATGTCCAGCCAAAGAAAAGTGAGAAGATGAGCTTCCCACCACTTGAAGAGATCTTTGTCAAAGCTCCAGATATGGGACCACTCCAAGGAAGGCCTAAGCCAATCATGTTCATGGGTAAGTTAATTCCAGGTTTTAAAATTTTTACAGATGTTGCTGAGCTAGTGGAGCAAGTGAAGAAAGATCTCACCTTGTCAACCAATAAAGAATCCAATCCAAAAGAGAAGAATGAAGCTTCCCTGAAAGCCGAGAAGACTTCAGAAGAGATTGCTTCCCTGGTTGAAGATGTAATATCCCAAAATATGCCCTAGAAGTTTTGACATAATTGTTGTTTTAATTGGGTTGAATGTATATGTTAAATTTTAAAGAGAAGAGAAATTTAAAAGGAAATGTATATGTTGTGTATATGGAAATATATACAACATATATACAAGTCAATGTGATGGTCAAAGGAAGAAGATATTTAGTTATTTTAATTAATTAAGTTAATTAGTGGAAAATGGGAATTAAAATGAATGGAAGAGATTAATTGGATTATTTTAATAATTTAAATACTTGGTGGAGATTTAAGAGTGGAATTAATATTTGACTTTGGTTCCTCTTATTCTTCATTTTCTTCTTTTCCTTTTGAGTGGCCGGCTATTAAGAAGACCAAGGAGAGCAAGAGAGGTTTTGAGTTTTAAGATCAAATTGAAGGAAGATTTCAAGAAAATAAGTGGAAAATTCAAGAAGTTCATCTTTGTTGGTAAGTTTTCTCTTGTTCTATTTGGAATTTTGTTTGAGTTGATGGAGTGTTGATGATAGTATGATTAATTTTGTTTGTGGTGTGGTTATGAATGTTGTAATTGATTTTAAGATAAGAAGTTAAGTTGGTATTGGTGTTGGAAGTGTTTGTGTTGAGTTTGTATTAGGGTTTTGAGTTGGTAAGTGTTGTTAATGTTGAGTTTGATTAATTATTTTTGTTAGTCTTCATGATATTTGAGTTTAATGGAGTTAGAAGCTTGGAATATATGTTTTTAGTTGGAGCCAGTAGCATCTTGGATGCCACGCCCGTGGCCCATTGATGCCATGGCCGTGGGGTGTTGGATATTTTTGGGCAGATTCATTCTTTAACCCACGCCCATAGGGGTCTTGGGTGGCCACGACCGTGGGGTCTAAGGTTGAGTTGTTGAGTTGTATTTGTGATATATGGGTCTAGTATGAGGTTAATAAGTGATTTATTGTATTGGAATTGATGTGTTTCATCATGGTTTTGAATTAGGTTGTGAAGAAGGTGAATTGCCTTAATTCTTTTGGTGAAGGACTCTTGGAAGAGAAAGTGTTTAGAGTTGTGTGGGTTGCTTTTGAAGTAAGTATAAACCTTGCATTGTTGCATACATCCATTTGATTTTGTAACTTAACACATTTAGTGAATGGGTTAAGTAACCTATTACATTGTTGATACATATGAATAATGTTATGTTTTGCACATTGTGAATCTTGTGAAATGTAATGTGCTATATGTATGATAATAATGGGATATGAAATATGAAAGACATAAGAAGCATTCAAAATGTATGTTCAATGCAATTGATTATGAATACTTAAATGATGAATTGCTTTGATGTGAATGGAGATATAATGAAGCCATTGTTGTTGGCTATGATTATGCAAATGGAATTATTGAGGCATGATTGCCTATTTGATTATGAAATATGAATTGAGAAAGAGAATGAAAAGAGGTGAATGAAAGGATTGTATGTTTAATATGTTATTCAATTTCAGAGTTCTAGATTTGGAGGCATGCCTATGAAATATATGAAAGGTAACAGTCTTGCCGGGTTGAGGATCTCTTCAATTTGAGTTGAATTGAGGTCCAAGAGACTGGGTCTGTTACACTATGTGAATTATTGATATGAAAAGTAACAGTCTTGCCGGATTGAGGATCTCCTCGATTCAGTCGGGTTGATGGTCCAAGAGACTGGGTCTGTTACAGGTAACAATCTTGCCGGGTTGAGGATCTCCTCAAGTTTATTGAGTTGATGGTTCAAGAGACTGGGTCTGTTACACTATCCATGGATAGAGATGTATATATATTGCCTACGGGCTTGATTATTGTGATTATGGACCAATGCAGTAACTCTGAACTTTGAATATCATATTAAATACTTGTTGGGCCCATCTATGTTGAATGTGTGTGATGGATGATGATACAATTATTGAAATAATGAAATGTAACATTTATGAATATGATCTCTAATGTTTGGATGTATGACATTGATATTGACATTGCATAATATCATTATGCTTTATACAATTGAGCCGTTAGCTCAGCGCGATTGTGGTTCATTGCGCAGGTGATAGAGTTGAGACAGAGGATTCCTCTAGACCTAGTTCAGTTTATGTTTTGAAGTGTTGGCCTAGAGCTTAAAGATCAAAGAGTCAAGCTGCCAATCATGTATATATATATATCTCATGTTTTGTAAATATTGATTTTAATGTATTTGTATTTGTAAATAATTGTTACAATTTCCGCTGCGTATTAAATAAACATTTTTATCTATTGTGTTTTATAATTTTCTCTTAAACGTTTGATATTTGTTTAATTTCTTTTTAGAGATATGTCTTGTGTATTTTGTAAACTGTGGCATTTCTATATTCAGTATACATATATTACGATCGTATAAGCATGCTGTGTACATATACGGGGTATAGGGGTGTTACACAAGAAAAGTTTGAAGACATCCTGCTTTATGATTCTGAGAACGATGATTTTGATTTTAATTTGTCTACTTTATATGAGGATGATGATGATTTTTTTTTCCAAAATGAATGCAATAAAGTCTGATTTTGAAAAACAGTTACATACATTTAAATAACAGTTACATGAGCATCTTTAATATTAATTCTATTGACACACAATCATTAAATTTGGGAACAACTGAAAATCCTAAAAACATTAGCATAGCATCCGACCTTACTCCTGATGAGAGAGAGAGATTTGAAAAAATATTCAAAAAATATGAAGAAGTGTTTGTTTGGTCTTATGAAGATACGTCGGGGATAGATCGAGACATAGGCGAGCATCACATCCCTACTTACACTCACATTAAACCTGTCAAACAAAAGCTTAGGCGATTAAGACCTGAGTGGGCTGAATTAGTTAAAGAAGAGGTCACTAAACAAATACAAGTGAAGTTCCTTGAACTGATAGAATACCCAGATTGGCTAGCCAACATAGTACCTATGCCAAAGAAAGATGGGAGAATAAGGGTTTCCGTGGACTATAGAGATTTAAACAAGGCTTCCTCTAAGGATGATTTTCCTTTGCCTCATATAGATGTTCTCATTGATAGTGCATCCTCTAGCGTGCTACATTCGTTTGTAGATGGATTTTCCGAATACAATCAAGTTTTAATGGCCCAAGAGGATAAAGCCAAAACTGCCTTCATTACTACATGGGGTATATTTTGTTATAGGGTGATGCCTTTCGGCTTAAAGAATGCTGGAGCAACTTACCAAAAGATGGCCACCACACTATTTCATGACATGATGCACAAAGAAGTTGAAGTATATGTTGATGATATGATGGTGAAGTCGGATACAAGGGAGCAACACTTCCAGAATTTAGAATTATTCTTCGATAGAGCTTTGAAATATAAGCTAAGATTAAACCCGAAGAAGTGTGTATTCGGTTTTACTTCATTTAAATTGTTGGGACATGTAATTGGTCCTAATGGCATTGAGATAGACCCTGACAAAGTCAAAGCAATCAGGGATATGCCAGCCCCAAAGACGGAGAGAGAAGTTCAGGGATTCATTGGTAAACTGCAGTACATTAGCAGATTTATAGCAAAGCTCACAATAATCTGTGAGCCTATCTTCAAATTGCTTAGAAAGAATCAGCCGGTCGTATGGAACGAACAAAGTCAACAGGCCTTTGACCGAATAAAAGAGTATTTTTTGAATCCACCTGTTTTGAAACCACCTAAACCCGGCAAACCTTTATTACTATACTTAGCAGTAGAAGAAGAGTCGATAGGAGCCATGCTAGCCGAAGCAGATGAGTCGGGGATTGAGCATGCTATTTACTATTTGAGTAGAAAGCTCCTATCTTATGAAATTAAGTATAGTATCATTGAAAAGACCTGTATAGCCGTAGTTTGGTCTTCTAAGAAGTTGCAGAATTACTTTTAATCATATAGTGTGCAAGCAATTTCCAGGTTAGATCCAATGAAGTACTTAAGGGAGACACCCACTTTAATTGGGAAATATGGTCGATGGTTGATAATATTAGAAGAATTTGAGATCAAGTATGTAACTAGAAAAACAATCAAAGGTAGAGCGGTGGCAGAATTCCTAGCTCAACAACCATTACTAGAAAGTGTAGAGGTAATCTTGGAATTTCCAGATGAACATTTAGAAGCAATTGAAGTACAAGGGTGGAAAATGTATTTTGATGGAGCTGTAAACAGGAAAGGAGCAGGTTTGGGAGTTATACTAGAATCACCTTAAGGGGAACTCATCCCTTTAGCCAAAAAATTGAAATTTAGGGCAATCAATAATATGGTGGAGTACGAAGCTTGTATTTTCGGTTTGGAAACCCTAATGATTATGAAGGTGGATAAGGTGGAAGTTTATAACGATTCTTTGCTAGCTGTATCCCAAGTAAATGGATAATGGGAGTTGAAAGAAGAAAAATTGAAACCATACCACCATTGCCTGACCATGATGAAGAAGAATTTTAAGGAGTGTAGGTTTATACACCTGTCAAGAGAAGAAAATCAAATGGCTGATGCCCTAGCCACATTGGCTTCGGTATGGGAAAATCCTGTTAGCCTATTCCTTAAGCCTCTAATCTTGACCAGTTCATCCACTCCTTGCCATGAATATGAGACAATCATGGAAGTTGATACAGACCATGATGCGTAGTATTATACTATAAGACGCTTTTTGGAGGAAAGAGAATACTTGCCGGGGGCAACAAAGAAAGAGAGAAGAGCCATAAGGCGGTGGTCATTGCAATACATCACCTTCCATGGAGAGTTATATCGAAGATGGCCTGATGGAGTGCATTTAAGATGTTTAAGGAAACCGGAAGTGGAGCGCGTCATGTTAGAAATACATGCGGGAAGTTGTGGTCCGCACATGAGTGGTTTGGCCCTGGTTAAGAAGATTATTCGATAAGGTTACTATTGGTTGACCATGGAGAGAGACTGTATTGAGTTTGTCAAGAAGTGCCAATAATGTCAGAGGTATGGAAACTTGAATCACATGACTCCTGAAGAACTGCATTCAATGTCTTCACCCTGGCCATTTGCCACCTAGGGTATCGACATTATAGGAGAGATACATCCGACAGCTTCAAACGATCACCGTTTCATTGTGGTAGCAGTTGATTATTTTTCAAAATGGGTCGAAGCCAAATCCTTCAACAAGCTGGGTGCAAGTCAAATGGCTAGGTTTATCGAAAAGAACCTCATCTGCAGATATGGGGTCCCGCATAGTGTGATATCAGACAACGGGGTACAATTTCAAGGAGCAGTTAAGGATTTATTCTCCAAGTACCAAATCCATCATCATCGGTCATCTCCTTATAGACCAAAGGCTAATGGTGCCGTGGAAGCAACAAACAAGACAATTAAGCAAATTCTATCCAAGATGACCAAGACTTATAGGGACTGGTCAGAAATGCTTCCCTTTGCTTTATGGGGATATAGGACAAGTGTGTGAACACCTACTGGGATGACACCGTTCTCTTTGTTTTATGGGATGGAAGCGGTATTGCCAATTGAAAGTGAGATCAAGTAACTAAGAGTAGTCTTGGAAGCTGAACTGCCTGAAATGGAATGGGTAGCAAGCAGATACACACAATTAGCCCAACTAGAAGAGAGAAGGTTAAAAGCACTGTATCATCACCAACTGTATCAAAAGAAGATAGCTCGGGCCTACAATAAAAGGGTTAAAATCCAAAAATTCAGAGTCGGGGATTTGGTGTTGAAGCAATTTAAGCCTAATGTATCTAATCAAAGAGGGAAGTTCAGACCTAGCTGGGAAGGGCCATATGTTGTGAAACAAGTCATGATCAAAGTTACGATGAAGTTATCAAACATGGATGGGAATGAATTTAGTGAGCCAGTAAACATGAAGAGGTTTTATGTATGATAGAAAAAGGAAAAAAGGAGCTCGCTAGGTTGAAAACCCAAAAAGGGCAGCCTAGGCAAAAGTTAGAGCAGTCCGCTAGTTCCGAAAACTCGAAAGGGCAGGCTAGGCAACAATTAGGGCTAAATGAGAGAAAATCATCAATTAGAAAACCCGAAAGGGCTAATTGGCAACAGGAGTGATCTTGTGTATGCTAGCTTTATGTTTGGTTGTTCCCCAATTTAATAAAATAGAATTAATGATTAAATTTGTTCTATGTGCAATGTTATAAGTATTTGAACATATATGGATGAAATAATAATCATAATTGCAAAAGGTGATGACAAATTATAAATGGAAAAGAAACATCTTTTATTACTTTAGTTATTTTTCATCCTAACAAAACACTTTCCGAATTGACAAATGTAAAATCTATGGCAGTCGATAAGTGTAACGTGAAGGCCATCTTTGCCTTAACCGATCCAAGTAGGCTTCAGTCAAGCAAGGCATGTCTAAGTCAGGAACAAAGTCAGAATCACGAGGCTCAGCTCCATACTGACGCCCAAGTCAGCGAGGATCATAGCATGTACCTTGACGAAGAGCAGCAAGGGGAACGTACGTCAAGTATGTCCGCATGGTGATATGAAAAATCTTCCACCAAGGTACCAACCAATGGATATTAACTTCAGAGCGTGAGTGGATCCAGTCAACCCAGTCAGCATATGAAGAAGCAAGATGGAGTAGCTTCCTAGCAGAATGCTGACGTGGCAGGTATCTGTCAAAATCCATGGGGGGAGTATCAAGCAAACAAAGACACTCCTGAAGCCAAATCTGTGAAGAAAAATTAAGTTAAAGAAAAGAAAAAGAAAGAGTCCGCTAAGTTGAAAACCTGCAAGGGCAGCTTAGGCAAAAATTAGGACAACTCGCTAGTTCCGAAAACCTGCATGGGCAGACTGGGCAAAAGTTAGAGCGATAAAAAGAAAAAAGAAAACCTAAATTGAAAACCCGAAAGGGCAGTTTAGGTAATTACCTGGAGCAGCAACAGACTCCAAGTCAGTCTCTTTGACGATCCTGATTTAAATCGGTCTAATCCAACTAAGGTCTCGGCTAAGATCACAGGTACCAGCGACAAGCCTCCTTCCATTTGGTCCATAATATCCAATACTCGTGGGTCAATATCGTCATCAAAAGAAACAAGCAAGAATTGGCCAAGCAATCAAAGACAAAGCATGCGTCCCCATGCCTTAGTAGGAGCCAAATGAGAGAAACAAAAGTCAATCAAAGGAGCAAGTAGAATTTTTTCACCTCTCATCAACCGAAGAACTTCGGGTTTTGGAATTTGAAATAATATCTGCATCTTCTGTTGAGCCTTGGAAATCAATGTGGGTAATGCCATTTGTTGATTATTTGGATGTCCAGGGATGGCCTTAAATTCTTCAATCAAGGGACACATTTCAAAGCCATTAATTCTAAATATCCTAGAATTCGTATCCCACAAGGAAGCCATGGCATGTAAGAAGGAGTGGTCCAATTTGACATTTTGAAAATATTTTAAAACATCAAGCTTTGACCATGAAATTTGTTTCCAATGGATGGCTTCCATATTCTTAAATAGAATTTTCATTTTCATTAAATGGTGCTCGGTCATGGTTGATGAATAAAGGAGAATCAAAATTGCTAAAGGGAGTCTTCACATTGAAAGAGAGAGATTTTTGGTTTATGAATTAAAATATGGCATGAAGGGTGATTTATATAGAGGAAACAAACCTTTTCCAAAAGTGAAATGGAAAAGATGATGGGAAAGGATAAGACCATATGGCATAAGGAAAGGAGGTGGCAATGAATTTCCTTTACCATATTGGATTTGGTTGAACGAAAGAAATGGATGTAAATTAATGGTGTAATGTAAAAAAATAGGATTACAGTAAAGAGGAAAATTGTATATTTTTCATTATTGTACAATGTTCTACAATATTTACATATCACTAAGAGGTTGGTGGTAGGTCACCAAATAAAGACCTGAAAAAGTCGTCGCTTGTTGGAGGAGGGGGAAAATTACTCATCCCAGGATCATCCGAAGCAGAAGCACTAAAATCCCTATTGCCTTGGATTTTTGATCCGTCATGATCCTCATTAGAAGCAGACAAAAGGATCTCATGGTCATCAGGCTGGGGAACTCTTGATAAAGAAGCGTCGGGATCCCTCATCCTTTGAAATCAGAAGTCTCAGAAATATTGTTCGGATTGATGATATAAACTTTCAAAATGAGAAGCCTAATGATGACTTGCAGCCAACTCTTCTTGAAGTTTCCTTTTCTGTTCTTCGAGCATCTGCTGTGATCCAAGAAGGATAAAAGGTAAGAGCATACATAATCATGCATACATATAGCATAAATTACCATGAAATTGGGAACGTATCAGGTAATTCAAATCAATACCCTGTGAAGTAAAGAATCAAAAAGAAGATATCAAATCAAGGGGGCATGTAAAGCCTATTTGCTTGTGGAAGCCCCAATCATTTTGCAAAAGAAGAAATGCGTGCTTATGCAAAAAACTAGACAAGAAAAACATCAATCAAAGCTAGCATGAAAGAAAAAATCCTTAGGGGGGCAAGGGGAGGATATAAGATCCAATCAAAATTAGAGAAGAAAGGAAAAAGCAGTTGCAAGGGAAAAGTGGTTAAACTGAAAAAAAAAACTCCCTTGATATTTGAAAACAAGGAAAGAAGAGCATGGATCAAGCAAGCCATGGCCAAGCCAAATCAAGCTTGGCTGTGTCACCTCAAAGGAAATCTTGGCAGAATATGACACGGGCAGGAAGCACGGCCAAGCCACTGGCCGTGTCTCACCTAAGGGGCAAAGTTAAGAAGGACCAAGCAAAGAAAGAAAAGAGACAGTAGGTGACACTGGCAGGCGACACGGCCAAGCCACTGGCCGTGTCCCATCCAAAGCCAAAAACAAAGAAGAACCAAAGAAAAGACACAGAAGCTGACACACCCAGGACTCACTCCCATCTTCAAAGAATAAAAAAGACCCAATCTCCAAGGATGAAGATCCATTTACAAAGGTGAAGACCCCAATTTTCAAGGATGAAGATCCATTATGAGGGTGAAGAATCAAAATGCATAGAACAGCCAGAGCAGTCATACTTCTCAACTGATAAAAGGTTAGTCAAATTCATTCTCGGGTCCAAGTACCCACTCTCAGGTCCAAGCACCCAAATTAAATCTAAATCAATTCAATCTCGGGTCCAAATACCCAATCTCGGTTCCCAAATAAAATTTGAATTAAGTTAGGATCGAGTATCAAAATCCAGTTAGGATTGATTATCCAAATCCAGCTAGGATCGAGTATCCCAATCCAGTTTAGGATCGAGTATCCAAACCCTACTTAGGATAAGTATCCGAATCTAGTTAGGATCGAGTATCCGAGTCTTGTTTAGGATCGAGTATCCAAATCTCTCGGGTCTAGAAACCAAAATACCATTAGGTCTATAACCTATAATTATCCTTGAGTCCTGAACTCGAACCGGGTCCAGAACCCAAATTTTTCTTTAGGTCCAGAACCTAGAATCATCCTTGAGTCCAGAACTCGAACCGAGTCCAGAACCTAAATTTTTCTTTAGGTTTAGAACCTAGAATCATCCTTGAGTCTAGAACTCGAATCAGGTCCAGAACCCAAATTTTTTTTTAGGTCCAGAACCTAGAATTATCCTTGAGTCCAGAACTCGAACCGGGTCTAGAACCCAAATTTTCCTTAGGTCCAGAACTTAGCTCGGGTCCAAAACCCAAATTTTCCCTTGGGTCTAGAACCTAGAATCATCTTTGAGTCCAGAACTTGAACCGGGTCCAGAACCCAAATTTTTCTTTAGGTCTAGAACCTAGAGTCCAGAACTCGAACCTGGTCCAGAATCCAAAATTTCCTTAGGTCTAGAACCTAAAATTTATCCTTGAGTCCAGAACTCAAACCGGGTCCAGAACCCAAAACCTCAGCCATCTCAAAAATTAAGTCTTATTTCTTTTCACTCTCTTTCACTAAAGTTTCAGATCATTCAAGCAGGGGCAAACTGTAGACCCTTAATTTTTGACCCAATCTGGTCCAATATGTTTTATTTAGTCCAAAATGATTTTTGCTGTCTAAATTGTCCAAAATAATTTTTGCTTTAGTATCTAATTTTTATTAATAAAAAAATAAACAAATAAAAGTCACAAAATCAAAATCAAAATCAAAATCAGAGTTGAAAAAATCGGCGACGAAAAAATCATCACGCGGCCCGTGGGCATTTCGCCCGCAGGAATTTCCTGCTGGAGAAATAGCTTTTCTATTTCGCTCGCAGGTTTTTCCTGTGCACAAAATAGCTCACACTATTTTTCCCACAAGAAAATCCGGCTGGCAAAATGCCCGCCCGCAGGAATTTCCCGAGGGCGATGCCCGCAGCCCGCCTCTGCCGTAATTTCCTACGGCATAATTTTTTTGCCTGCGCATTTTTCCCTGCGGCAATTTTTTTTGGCAGCGCAATTTTTCTGACGTAAATTTTTCAAAACCTATTTCAATTAGGTTTTGGTTTCTTTTTTTTATTAATGTTAATTGCCTTGATTAATTAGGAATAAACCACATCAAACCACTATAAATAAGGACCAAAGGCAATTAATTTTGGGAGCCGAAAAAGCAACAGAAGCTTGATTTTTTGAAACCAAATCAGTGAAGGAAAAGGAGCAATTCAATTTCTTTTTTTCTAGAATAGCAGGGACACGATTTAAGCAATTCAAAGGCAGCAATTGTGTTTGTTCTTGTTCATCCAAAAAGAATTATTTTTGGAGAATCAATAAAAGGAGGTATGAGATTCTAATTTCTTTTTTTTTCACAGTAGCTAAAACTAGGATTTTGTGTTTTTCAAAAGTTAAAATCTTAGAACTTTAATTTAGTTTTTCCAAAGTTAAAAGCACTAATACGTTACTTTATTTTCCAAAAAGACTTAAAATTGTTATTTTTACCTCTTCAAAATCTTAAAACCTTAATTCAACATATTTTTCAACAAAATTAATATTTGATTCTATTTCTTTCAAAACTTTAAATTAGGTTCTATTTCTTTCAAAAGGCTTTAAAAAACATATTTTCTACGTATCAAAACTTTAGTCCGTTTGTTTAAATTCATAAAACTTCATAAAATTATCAAATTGATTTCCAAATTCCAAAAGCCAATCATCACCCGAAATTCCAATTCAAAGATCCTAAAACCCTAATTCAACTTCCAAACTTAAAATAATAAGCTCTAACTCCTTTAAAACTTTAAACCCTAATTTTTTAAAACCCTAATCCTTTAAAACATTAAAAACCATAAAAACATAAATACTTTAAATTTTACACAGTAGCTTGAAATCACCATTTAAAACCATAAATCAAAAGTATTTTAAAGTGTCTAAAACCCTAGTTTCATGATTTCACCATTCAAATATTAATTTAGTTAATCAAAGAGTCTTACCAACCTTTTAAAACATAAAACCCTAATCTATTTTAATTCCATAAAAAGTCACAGTAGCTATAATTGGACTTTTATTTGCTTTATTTAATTCTATATTTGATTGTGTTTTGATTTATTTTATATGCTTTAATTTGTTTAATTTCAATACTTGATTTATTTAATTTATCATGGATGGATGTTTATTTTATATTTTGATTAATAGTTTTGATTAATGATTTATTTATGATGAATGATTATTTACTTTTATCAATTAATTTAGATTTTCAAAAGTTTTAAGAGGTATGTTTCCACTTGGTGGGTACCTCATTAGTTAAACATCATGTAATTTAATTTGCTTTTCTATTTTAGAACCAATGTAAAGGGCATGTTTCTACCATTTGGTGGGTGTCCTATTTAGGCATGTGATGTAAGGACATGTTTCCATCCTTGGATGGGTGTCCATTTATTTGCTTTGTTTGGACTTTGCTTTGATTTTAATAAATTGATGCTTTATTTTAATTATTGTGTGTAATATGGATAATGTTGTTATATTTAAGAATTTTATAATATTAAGACCTGTAAAGGAGGCCGGTTCCAATGAACCGGGCGTTGTGGGGGTGTTGGGCCATTTCTCACCTTCCCCACACGTACCCAACTTTTTGAACCCATTAAGGGGTTGAGGATTCCTTAGGAATCGAGTCATCCACCCCTTTCTTTTTCCCGGCCCGTCCGGGTGGAGACTCCATTTTCTCTGGACTTAGGTCCGTGTTCTCTAAGGCCCCGAGCCTAAACAGTGCCGAAGTCGCAAGAACCATTCCACCTGGAGTGGGGGCAAAAATCCCCGCTCACACTCGCAGGATTTTCCTATGAGCGAAATGGGGTCATTTCGCCTGCAAAAATAATCTGCGGGGGAAATGGCGCCGCAACTCTTCGGCGACGAATTTTTTCGTCGGCGATTTTTTCGTCATCAATTTTTATTTTTATTTTTATTTTATTTTATTTTTATTTTTTTGTTTATTATTATTATTTCTTATTTTTTTATTAATAAAAATTAAATACTAAAGCAAATATTATTTAATTAAGATAATAAAAAATATTTTTGACTAATTAAAATATATTGGACATTACAAAATTATTTTGGACTAATTAAAATATATTGAATCGGACTGGGACAAAAATTAAGGGTCTACAGTTTGCCCCCTGCTTGAACGATCTGAGACTTTAGAGGGTGAAAAGCAATAAGACTTAATTTTTGATGAGATGGTTACTTGAATTTGTTTTGGGTACTTGGACCCTAGATTGAATTTGATTTGACTGACCTTTTATCAGTTGAGAATTCTGGCATAACTGATTGTTCTATTTTTATGAATTGTAGGTCTTTACCCACCAAAAATATATCTTTATCTTTTGGAAATTGGGTCTTTAACCTAGGAACATGGATCTTTATCCATTGGAGATTGGGTCTTTACCCTTGAAATATGGATCTTTATCCATTTGAAATCGGGCCTTTACCCTTGAAACAAGGATCTTTATCCTTCGGAATTTGGGTCTTTACTCTATGAAATATGGACCTTTATCCATTGAAAATCGGGTCTTTACAATTGAAACATGGATCTTTATCCATTGGAAATTGGGTCTTTACCTTTGAAACAAGGATCTTTATCCTTTGGAAATCGGGTCTTTACCCTTGAAATATGGATCTTTATCCATTCGAAATCGGGTCTTTACCCTTGAAACAAGGATCTTTATCCTTTGGACTTTGGGTCTTTACCCTTTGAAATATGGATCTTTATCCATTGGAAATCGGGTCTTTACCTTGAAACATGGATCTTTATCCATTAGAGATCGGGTCTTTACCCTTGAAACATGGATCTTTATCCATTGGAAATTAGGTCTTTACCCTTGAAACATGGATCTTTATCCATTGGAAATCGGGTCTTTATCCTGGCTTCAGCTCTTTTAGCTGGACTAACCTTTTGTCTTTTGTATTTTCATTCTAATTTTTTCTTTTGATTGATGATGATTTTTTATTCTTTTGAGAATTCTTTTTCTTGTTCATTAATTAAACATGAACAAAAAATTCAGCCTTTTTAGCTAGCCTTCATATCTTCTCCTTGCCCCCTGCGTGGCAAGATATTCAAAATATTTTGTTTATGCATAAATTCAAAAATTGAAAAGGAGAAGCGTTGCCCCCTGTGTAGGCTCAAACACATGATTTTTCTATGTGGGCTCTAATTGATGTTTTTGTCGTCTAGTTCCTCGCATAAGCACGTATTTCTTCTTTTGCAAAACGACTGAAGCTTCCACAAGCAAATAGGCTTTCCATGCCCCCTTAATTCAATATCTTCTTTTGATTCTTTAGTTCGCAAGGTATTTTTTGTTCACTTTGAAAAGGAATAGACAATACAAGACAAGAAAGTGTGATATGATATGCTCATGTATGCATGATATGCATGAATAATACTTACAGTCGTTCCATCGACTCACAGACTGAGGTGATCAGTAGAAGTGTTCTCATTGGTTCCTTTTTGATGCCCGTTCAAGTCTTGCATTGGAATGATCGAAAGCTTTGCATTTATGACTTTTATCTTTGAGATATTGAAAACATGAATATTGGAGGCCCCAAGCAGCAGAGTCAGGGATTCATCTATTTCGAGCTATGTTTCAGCATGTCGGTTGATAGCTTCTTCATGACCTTGCCAATAATCATTTCCTTTGCCCAATGTGTCCTTTGGAGGTTCAACATACTTCCCTTAACTTGAAGGCTTTGTATGACAAAACTTTTTTTTTTAATTTTGATTTTGAAATCAAATGTTGGCTTTGCAAAATGCACCTCAGGACTTGATTTTCCAAATTAACATATCTATAACATGACAACCCTAGTTACCGTACTAAACTCGGGAATCATTTCTATTTAAGCAAGAATTGTTGCACTTCAGATATGCACATACACATTACTCGGCCAAAGGTCTCATTTGAGTTTAAATATTGTCTATCTCATGTGCATGCTTATTTAAAATATCTCCAATAATAGACTCTACCTACCAAGAGAGATCAACAAGTCTTTGATAGGCTTGAAATGGGGTCTATGAGGGACATGGGTTAAATGAAGGCCATTTTGAGATAGGAGCTGATGTGACACAATGGACAAACCCTCACACTATAAATTTCTTGTTTGAATTTTAGGCAGCTTGGAGGCAATCTTGCTAGACTCCAAATTCCTTCTATCTTCTTGGCATTAATCTGAATCTTGATTAAGAAAGTTTTTTTCCCTTGAAAAAAAGTTTGATTCCAAAATTCATTTCTTTTCTTCTTCTCCTTTTTTTTTTCTTACTCTTCCCTTTTCTTTATTTTCCTTACTCTTCCCTTTCTTTGAGCATTTTATCATTTTATCCTTCTTCCTTGTAGGACTGTTAAGTACAGAACTTACAAGCACCAGATGGTCTTTCTCCTTTTCCTCTAATTTTGATCGAATCTTTAGTTGGGTTGGACCAATTCAAGTCAAAATGTCCTTATAAACCAAATGGAAGCCTTTTGTTGTCTTAGGTAAAAGATAACTTAGTTGGCTTTTTGAACCGCCTTTTTAGGTTTTATCTTTTTTTTCTTTTCTTTCTCTTTTTCTTCTTTCCTTTTTTTTTCATCTTGTTTTTTTTTCTTTTCCTTTTTCTTCTTTTCTTCTTTTTCTTCTTTTTTCTTTTGTTTTGTTTTATTATTTTTTTTTAAGCTCTAAAAGAGTTGTCTTGTTTGTACTAACTTGGGCTTCCAATAATGGATGAGTGGAGTAACATAAATCTTCTTTAATAGGGATAAATCATTTATTACTCTGATGTTGTCTTTATATATTGGAAATACTAAGTGAACTTCAACTTCCCTTATGGTCATGAAAACTTCAATTGTAACACCCCATCTTAGCCTACGTTTATAGACCAAGATGGACTGTTATCTCATGGTGATTGTGTCTTAATATTTTACTTAGCAAATTTGAAGTGCAGATTTTAAAAAAATTTTGCCATAACCTCCCCTAAAAATGGAGGTCCCAAGTGTCGACAAAACTGTTTTTTCCTTATTTTTGAAAACATTTTTACACAAACCAATGCGAATACAAACAAATTCAATACACTCCCAATGATCCACCCTTATAACCTCAACTACAATCCTGCAAGAAGAATTCACACTTCTATATTCACAACCCAACTCAATTCAAAACCATACAGTTATTATACATTACTAGATTTACATGTTACATCAAGTTATCTCTTTGTATTGTTCAAATAAGTACATGCCAGTTTCTAATACCAAAATACAAAATAAAGAGCACCACTTAAGTTTGTTGATGACCGACAAATCACAGGACTCCTCTGCTTGCTACTAGCTCCTTGCTAATAACTTACGAGTTTAGAAGAAACTAAACTCGCTAAGCATTGCTTAGTGGATACTTTAACTAATTACAGAAAATAAATAATAAAAGCATAATGCACTTTTAAAAGCAATGCGTCGTATTGAAAAATAATATCACAGTAAAATTAATCCATACATGTCATATATTCAGTTATTATCATTTTATCATTTCGCTCCACAAGGTAATTATGAATACACTGATCTCAAATGAGGCCTCGTATAGAGTTACGCGTGGTCTTGACCTCACACGATAATTGCCATGGTCTTGGTCTCACACGATATGGAATATACAAGATAACTGCGTGGTCTTGGTCTCACACGACTAGTTGCCATGATCTTGACCTCACAAGATATAACTGCGTGGTCTTGGTCTCACACGACTAATTGCCATGATCTTGACCTCACACGATATAACCTCGTGGTCTTGGTCTCACACGACTAGTCGCCATGATCTTGACCTCACACGATATAACCCCCATTTCAGACCGGTGTTACCCATTTACCGAGTAGAGCATATATTTCATATATATCCATTCACTTCGTATATATACCACATATTCTCCATGTATATACAATATATATTTACACAAATATCACATATACTCACATATGTATCATATGTATTCACATATTTTCCATCTTAATTTATTCTTCATATCATAATTAAACTCAATACCAAAAATAAAATGATAAAACACCCACACCAAGTTTTTGACCAAGTTAATAATGAAAAATTTCCATATGAACAATAAACTCTGGTTCTTGACCCAACTTGATCATTGATTTAGAAAATTTGTATAATATAATCCACTTGGCTAAAAACTCTAAAATTTTTACAGAATTTAGTTTTACATCTTAAAATCATTACTTTAAAATTTCAGATCAAACTGGACACAAAATCTTGGTCAAGTAGTTCACCCAACCAGACTGCTCCAGTTGCCCTACATCTTGGCAGCAGTTCCGAATTATATAAATTCCGTAAATTAAATTCAATCAATGTGATTCCACATTATTTTTATCAAATACTATACTTATTAAAAAACAACATATCCAAATTTCAACTCAAGATAATTTTTCTATATTTAATTAAAAATCATACAAGTCACAGCATTTTACTAATTGTAAAACAGAAAAATTTCAAAAGGAGTTAAATGGTTAAAGTACCAAACCTTGCTCTTTAATTCCCTTTTGCTTTTCCTATTGTGGCCGAAATTTGTAAGTGGAAAAGAGAGAAATTGGTTCTTCATATCATGATATATGTATATATAAGGGAAAAAATGATGATCACCTTATGTGTTGGATAAATCCTTAAAGACCACTTGTCCACCTTTCTCTTTCTTCATTTAATACTCATGCTAAATGGTTACTTTTGATTGGCCAAAAAGAGATTTTTATAGTTTTCTTTCCCATTACTTCTTTCCACTTGTCCCTCTTTCCATTGGATACCCTAAAGTTGTCCCGTGTTACCCATACGGTCCCGACACGAAACCGGGCCCACTTTACGTTCCGGCGATTAATCGATTGTAACTTTTAAACCGTGCGTTTTCGGGAAAAATTGAAACCCATGGTTATGACGTGATTAATCTCAAGAATATTCTTCCGGGGTCGGATATGGGCACTATTAAGAACTTCCGACACTTAATTTTTAAATTTACATAGTTGCCCCTAACTTTTGAGAAATTCTCACTTAGGTCCTTTTGATATCCCTTCCTGACCTTTCTATATTTCTTTATTAATATCTTTTTACTCACGACTCCAAATTAAGTAATTATTATTCCCACTGAAACTAGACATCCGGGGCTACATTTTTTCAAAATTTCAGGTCGATCTGAGCTATATCTGATATTTGACGGTCCTTTGAATTCAAGCCTACTATGCTGTCCTGAGGCAGCTTGCACATTGTCTACTAAATCCATCATATCTTATTCTGTACAACTCCAAATTGGGTAATTTTAAGTTATACGTCTAGCTAAGACACAAATAAACAATTAAGTCTTCTTTTAGACTCTCTAATTCTGTCATTGACTTGGATGAAATTCGAGCTCAAGTTATAGGTCATGTTCTAAGCTCCTTTGTTCTAAGCCTAAATCATATCCTCTATCTTTGTTTCTTACCAATCTGGAATTCGGAATGTTACATCAATTACCCTTATAGTCTTGAAAACATCAACTACCCTTATGGTCTTGAGAACTTCAACTATCTTCATGGTCTTGAGAACTTCAACTATCCTCATGATCTTGACTAACCATTGCTTTCTTTGATCTTCTTGCCTCTTCATCTTAGTGATCATAAGACTTGTCAAATGTATCACAACAGCTTAGGGTAGGTGGTTTGGGGTTCTTAAGCCAATGAAAAGAAAGCTAAAATTTTATGAAGGCTCAAAGGGACAACTAGGGATTGATATTTAATTGGGTAGATACTAGTTGTTGGCTCATCAAACAATGCCTATATCATCTCTCCCTTAAATAAGTAGAGTTGCAATTTCGCCTCAAAAGTTTGTCAAAGCTTATTCTAAGACTGACTAGGACCTAGACAAAGGTAATTATGCAGGAGCCCTCTCTAAGTAAGCATACACAACTCAATACTATAGAGCAATTCCCTTACCTAGTAAAGTCATTCGAGTCATGATGCATAAATATATTAATTCATGAATTATCAAGCTAGATTCCTCATTGGTTGAGCATCAAAATGAACAAAGACCAACAAAAATTTTGATGAAAGTAATTTATTTCAAATTTTGAAAAACAAATAGTTCCAAAATATTAAAGAAAGTAAAATTGAAAAGCAACATTCAAGTTAAGGAAGGTTCATTGAGTTTAAGCTTCTTTTGCCTTCACATCTTCAATATTTCCATCTTGAAAGCAGGATAAAACAAAATCTTCTTCCAATCCTTTTCCGACCATGAAGGTTACTGGTGGTGGCACTCTTCCAAATTTAGGCAAAGGATTGCTCTTGGTACTGAGCTTATTCGGCTCGGGTAGCTTACCACTGTCAATTAAATCTTGGATCTCAAGCCTTAGACAAGCACATTTATCTATTTCATGCCCTTGCATTTGATGAAATTGACAGAAGGCCTCGGCATTGAAGTTTGGTGGCAGTGGATTATATAACGGTCGACGAGCTAATGGTTGTAACAACCCTTTCTTTTGCAGCTTGCTAAAAACCGAAGATAGAGGTTTCCCCAATTATGAGAATTGTCTTTTGTTTCCTTGACCGGTTACATTAACATCAACTTCTTTTTGCGTGCTTTGATTGCTAGGCTAGTAATTTCCTTTCTCATTCTTTTTTATTGAAAAGCGATTCTTCTCCTTTTCCCACTCTTCAATTTGTAGACCAGCTTGGAGAAGATCTTTGAAATCCCTTATAAGGGTGTGAGACATCCTTTCACGAAGATTGGGCAGGACGCCTCTCACTATCATCCTTATTTGATCAGATTCGTCGGGCCTTTTCTTGAGCACAGTGGCCTTATTTCTCCACGTTTTCTCATAGTTCACAAAATTCTCATTTGGCCTTTGCCTAATGGACTCAACTTCCATTAAGGTAACTTCCACCTCAACATTGTACCCATATTGCTTAATGAAGGCCTTGTATAGCAAATCCCAACACTTTTGTGTTCAATCATCTAAGGTATTGAACCAAATTTGGACAACAGGGTCCAATGAGAGCATAAAGTACCTTAGAGTTTGAGCCTTAGTAGTTCAGGAAGACTGCATAGTAGTGATATACTGCTTCACATGGAGATGAGGATTTCCTGTTCCATCAAACTTCGCAAAAGATGGCATCTTGAACTTATACGAAACTTCTTCATCCAGCTTAAATAATTTGTCTACTTTGGACATTTCCTCGGTTTTTAGTTTCTTCTCAAATTTATTTTCTAGGTCAGCAATCATCTTCTCAACATTAGATGTCTCGGTCTTTTCAATAGTTACCTTCTCAACAACCTTTGGATCCTTTTTGTCTTGAGGATCTTGGTAGTATTGAGCCCAATCATCATCATAAATGATCACCTTATCATCATCAAATGCTACTTCACCAATTTTAGCCTTCCCATTATCCTTTGGCTTCTTGAGCTAGCAGACGCTTCGGCATTATTTTCTAAAATTGCAGCTAGTTGATTCTTTATGGTCTCGGCCATGGTTTCTTTTATTTCTTCCATCTTGGCATTGAGGGCATCATCCACCATTCTTTGAATTTGTTCGGTCTCCATTGCTTTTGGTGAGCAAGTGATCTAGTCGTTGCTAGATTCTTCGCTTTCGGCGTAGGTCGAATTGTTGTAAGCTTTTGAACTATCGTAATCTAGGGCTGTGAGCCAAAGAGGATCAATGATTTGAGATGCAAGTGTATGCATGTATGCACAAACCATTAACAAACAAGGATAACTAGGACATTCCTTCCAACCTTGTAACATCCACACACGAATGGCGAGTCTCTTTTCCTAGGTATATGGTTAACAAAATACCAACATGGGGCATCTTGTTTTCGAATATTTCCCTCAAACGTTTCAACCAATAGTTATATTTTCAAAAATGGAAATCCATTCATAGTAATTTCCATTAATTAGGTTTTAATCCATTTAACCAACTAAAGTAGCTTTTATGCTATATTGGATTAAAACTAAATTAAGAGGTTTATTATAAGTAGATTTCTCACTTGAAAAGGGTAACTAATGGTTCATGCCAAAAACAAGCCCATGATTAATTATTCTTAGTATAAACTAGGCTCACAATTGATTTTTGGTATTCCTTAATTGACCTAAATAATTTGCAAGCTCTTTGTAAGAAAAGGTTGGATAAAAACAATTTTGTTTCTAAACCCATTAGAAAAAACATATTTTGGGCTTAGTATTTGGGCCATGATCAAAAGAATTTTTGATTTATCTTTAGAAAAGTCTTATGTCCAAAGGTCATCTTGAAAAATTTTAAAAATAGCTTTGGTCTTTTGAATTTTAAAGAAAAATTTATTTTGAGCTTACAATATACTTAGGTCATATTAGAAAAAGAACATACCAAATAATCCATGATTTAAGCCAAGATAAATTAACCATAGTCAAACAACATGCATTTGGGGTAAAGCCTAAGGAAAGTAACTAGGCCAATTACATAAGCTTTAGTCTTTGGGTAGAAAGGCTTAGGTTCCCATAGCAAGTATATACCAAATGGTACGAGGCTATGAGTAGTTATGCCATGCTCGATTTTCATACCTTGAGTGAAAGTATGGTATCCCTTACATAACACAACACGGTCAACACGGGCATCCTAACTCACGCACATGATGCAATGGATAATATCATTATAAGAAAGAATAGAATAATATAAAGACCAATGGAATCAACTTCTCTTGTCCCCATTGGAGTCGCCACTGCGAGCGGAAATTTTCACCTCCACTCCCGGTGGAATGGTTCTTGTGACTTCGGCACTATTTATGCTCGGGGCCTTAGAGAACACAGACCTAAGGACAAAGAAAATGGAGTTGCCACCCGGACGGGCCAGGAAAAAGAAAGGGGTGGATGACTCCATACCTAAGGAATCCCCAACCCCCTAATGGGTTCAAAAAGTTAGGTACGTGTGGGGAAGGTGAGAAATGACCCAGCACCCCCACAACGCCCAGTTCATTGAAACCGGCCTCCTTTACAGGTCTTAATATTATAAAATTCTTAAATATAACAATATTATCCATATTACATGCAACAATTGAAATAAAGCATCGATATATTAAAAATCAAAACAATAACCAAGCAAAACAAATAAATGGACACCCATCCGAAGATGGAAACATGCCCTTACATAATCCATGCCTAAATAGGACACCCACCGAAAGGTAGAAACATGTCCTTTACATAGGTTATAAAATAGAAAAGCAATTAAAATTACATGATATTTAACTAATGAGGTACCCACCAAGTGGAAATATACCTCTTACATCATTTGGAAATCTAAAAAAATTGATAAAAGTAAATAACCATTCATCATAAATAAATCATTTATCGAAGATGTTAAACATCAATAGAAAGTAAACATCCATCTATGATAAATTAAATAAATCAAGCATTTAACTTAAATAAATCAACTAAGCATTGAAAATAAATTCAAGCATATAATTGACTACATAATCAAATATAAAATTAAATAAAGCAATTAAAGACATAAATTAGGGCTACTATTTCTATTTAAGATTCTTCAATTAATATTTAGGGTTTTGGAATTTATTGGTTTAAGCTACTGTGAGTTTTAAAGGAATTGAAATGGATTAAAGTTTTATAATTTAAGAGGTTGATAAAATTCTTTGCTTAACCAAATTAGTGTTTGAGGAGTGAAATCATGAAATATGGGTTTGGACACTTTAAAACATTATACTTATGATTTACGGTTACTTACTGTGTAGAATTATAATATTTAAATTTATATGGTTTTTGTAACACCCCTATACCCTGTATACGTACCAAGCATGCTTAAACGATCGTAATATACGTATACTGAATATAGAAAATGCCACGGTTTAAAAAGACACAACAATATCTTTGTAAATAAGTGAAACCAATCTCAAACATTTTAAAAGAAATCCAAAAGACACCATATATATAAAAACATTTACTAATTCACAGCTCAAGTTATTACAAATATGTTATAAATCAAAGTTTACAAAACATAGAATATATATATACATGATTGGCAGCTCTTCTCTGATCTTTAAGTCCTAAAAGGAAATCCTCAATGTCTAGTCTCACTTGGTCTCGAGGAGGTTTCAGGTTCAACTCTGTCACCTGCGCGATCAAACACTATCGCGCTAAGCCAACGGCTTAGTAGTACATAGTATACTAACATTATACTTTAAGGCAATGCAATGTCACACAACTAAATCATAAAGATAATATCATAAGTGGAAAACTAACATCACACCTTTATATTTCATAAACCATACTCATATAAGCATATCATAATTTCACATCATACTTTGTTAAATGTCATAACAACATTCATATTACATCTTCATAGTTCCATTAATTTCACTATTCAAGAATCACATTATATACAAAGACAAGCATGGGCCCAAAACACACTAATATGCCATTCAATTTTCAGAGTTAATGCTTTGGTTTTGATATCACATTTATCATTATCATAGACCCAACTAGGCTTCAAGAATTAGGTTCAACCAAGCTTCAAGGGGAACAAAGCATGCTAAGTATCAACCCAACTTGGCTTCAAGAACCAACCCAACCTAGCTTCAAGGGTTGTAACATCTCAATTAGGCTTCAAGGATTCAATCCAACCTAACTTCAAGAGATTGTTACCATTAGGCATGCCACCAACAACAAAACTCTGAAAATGAATAACACATTAGACACACAATTCATTTATTATTTCATTCTCAAATCTCATCATCAATTACGCAAACATGCCTTATGTCTTCAATTGAATCATCATAGCCAATCACAATGGCTTCACATCATATTTGAGTTATCATAGCCAATCACAATGGCCTCATATCATATCTCACTTCATATTGTACATATAGCATCATTGATATAACATTCCCAAAATACATAATTCATATAACACGTTACCATTCACAATGCATATAACATAACATTGTTCATATAGTATCATGTGCATCATCATTATCATCAAATGTGTTTTAAAATCTCAACATTATATGAATGTATGTTCCACACATATTCGTTTAGGTCATTCTTTATTTTAAAAGTGTTTATTTTGAGGTTTAGGTACAAAAGACCTTTGAAGAATCAAAGCAATGTGAGAAAAGCCAAGAACCATCACAGTAGCTAACACCCTCAAGGGACACGGCCAAGCTTGTGGCCGTGTCTCTCAACACCAAATCAAGCCGAGGCAGACACGGGCAAGGGACACGGCCGTGTCTCTCAACAAAATCAGGCAGTGGCAAACACAGTCAAAGGACAAGGCCAAGCCAGTGGCCGTGTCTCTCTAAAATTCATCCAACACGGCCAAATTTCATTAAACTTGGCCATGTCTCCCAAAATCTTAAGTCTTGGCCGTGTCTCTTCCTTGGTTTGGTCGTGTCTCTCATGAACAAAAACCCTAAATATGGCCAAAACTCTTTTAATTGCATTTAGACACATTGTGCGCAACATAACCTCATTCAAATGGATATAAACAATGTCATTAACACTTATTTTACATATTCATCACAATATTTTCATTAACAAAGCATTAACAACACATTTAAACACATACCACTTCAAAACCCTAAAACCAACATCATTCTTATTCTTTCAATACCAACATCCACTTAACTTACCATCCTCAAACCAAAACCAACACCAATTTATCTTACAATCAATTTCAACACTTATAAACACATCTCAACCACACCAAATTATAATCCCAACAAATCAAAACTCACTTCAAACACAACTTCACAAATAGCAAAGGACAACAAGAGAGTACTTACCAAAATTGATGAAATTCCACAAATCTCCAACTTAATCCTTTGATTCTTCCTTCAATTTGAAACTTGGAATAAACAAATCTCACTTTGCTCTCTTGCTAAGGGATGGCCGGCCAACATGGGAAAGAGAAGAAGAGGAAAAATGAAGAAAAGTCAAGTTATCATCTCTTTAAATCTCCACCATGTAATCCAAAACAAGAATTTACCTAAATACCCTTTTCCATTTGTTTTAACTCTCTTTTCACTTACTTGCCCATTTAGGTAATTTCACATATCACAAATAAATATCTTCTTCCATTGACTCCTCATTTGACCCACATATATGTTATATATATTACCATATACCCAACATATACACTTTCTCTCTACACATTACTTTCCTTATTAAACCATACATAAACATTCTCTTTTCAATTTCTTTTCTTATCAACATAACATATACACATAATTCAAACAAACAACAATTATATCCAAACTTCTAGGGCACACATTGGGATATTACAATTCTCCCCCTCTAAAAAGAAATTTCGTCCTCGAAATTACCTGATATCAAGTCTGAAACAACTGAGGATACTGATCTCGCATGGTTTGTTTACTTTCCCAAGTTGCCTCTTCTCTTCCATGATTCTTCCATAGAACCTTCACCAAAGGCACTTTTTTATTTCTCAATTCTTTCACATCACGTGCCAAAATAGCAACTGGTTCTTCTTTAAATGTCAGATCTGGACTCACTTTGATAGATTCAATTGGCAAAACATGAGATGGATCCGACCTGTACCTCCTCAACATAGAAACATGAAATACATTATGGATCCTGTTCAACTCAGGTGGTAAAGCAAGCCGATAAGCAACTGGCCCAACTCTTTCCAAAACTTCATATGGTCAAATGAAACGAGGACTCAATTTTCCTTTTCGACCAAACCTCAAAATCTTCTTCCAAGGAGACACTTTCAAAAATACCTTATCTCCCACATTATATTCAATGTCTCTCCTCTTCAAATCTAAATAAGACTTTTGTCGGTCTGAAGCTGTTTTCAATCTATCTCGAATCATCTTCACTTTTTCCTCAGTTTCTTTAATTAGATCAGGACCAATTATCTTACTTTCCCCAAGCTCATTCAAACATAGAGGTGTCCTACACCGTCTACCATACAATGCCTCGAATGGTGCCATACCAATGCTGGATTGATGACTGTTATTGTAAGCAAATTCCACAAGTGGTAAGAATCCATCCCAACTTCCAGAGAAATCAACGACACAGCTTCTCAACATGTCCTCAATAATCTGTATCACCCTCTCAGACTGCCCATCTGACTGCGGATGGAAAGCAGTACTGAAATGCAATCGAGAACCCAATGCATCATGTAAACTCTTCCAAAACCTGGAAGTAAATCGGGGATCTCGATCACACACTATAGAAATTGGGACACCATGCAACTTCACAATCTCATGGATATACAACTCAGCTAACCTCTCCAAAGAGTAATCCATCCGAACCGGAAGAAAATGAGCTGTCTTAGTCAATCTGTCAACAATTACCCAAATAGCATCATGCTTCCTTTGTGTCAAAGGTAAACCAGACACAAAATCCATTGTCACTCTTTCCCATTTCCATTCAGGCACTGTTAAAGGTTGAAGTAACCCTGTTGGAACTTGATGCTCAGCTTTTACCCTCTGACATGTGAGACATTTGGATACAAACTCCGCAATGTCTCTCTTTATACCGGACCACCAGTAATACTGCTTCAAATCATGATACATTTTTGTGTTGCCCGGATGCATGGCAAATATTGACTGATGTGCTTCTTCTAAAATGATCCTTCTCAAATTAGCATCACCAGGTACACACAATCTGTTTTTAAACCAAAGACTCCCATCACTTTTCACAATAAAATCTCGACTCTTTCCATTTTGACAATCCGAGATAATCTTTTGAATCTTCTCATCAGCCAATTGAGCCTCTATAATCTGATCCAACAACACTGGTTTCAATAGCAACTGTGCCAACAATGCACCATCATCACAAGATACAAAACTGGCATGCAAAGCTTGTAACACCCCCACATTCAGTACACACACACTACAACACCACAATGTAGCATATGTGCACCGAATATAGGAGTGCTACGGCTTTTCATCAACATTCAAAACATTTTTATATAATACCATCATCTTTCTCAATATACATTATAGATATATAAATACATTTAAGTAGTACACAGCGGAAGTTATAAAATATTTACACATATGAAAACATTTGAGTACATATTTATCATTACATATATATTTACAATATAAACAAAATCTTTACAAAATATAAAAGAGTTATACATGATTGGCAAATCTCCTCTGATCTTTAAGTTCCCAAAATCAACTCTTCAATGTCTACTCTCACTCGGTCTAGAAGAGCTCTCGGGTTCAACTCTATTACCTGCGCGATTAAACACTATCGCGCTAAGCCAAGGGCTTAGTAAGAAAATTCATGCTAATGTTATGCGTTAGTGCAATGCAATGTTTCACATTTGTATTAATAAATCAACATCAATGGTACACACACAATTAGTAAAGATCATACTCAACAAACAATATTCCGTGAATAGTCCGCTTCATTATATAAGTAATATTAACATTTCATTACATTAGAACAACATTTATGTTATTCATAAAACCTAGACACCTATGGGCCCATCAAGTATTTAATACGATATTCAGAATTCAGAGTTACTGCTTTGGTTCATAAACACCATTATCAAGCCCGTAGGCAACATATACATATATATCTCTATCCATGGATAGTGTAACAGATCCAGTCTCTTGGATCATCAACTCATCTAACTCGAGGAGATCCTCAACCCGGCAAGACTGTTACAAATCTAATATCTCATAATATCAATTTTCATAGTGTAACAGACCCAGTCTCTTGGACCTCAATTCAACTCACTTTGAAGAGATCCTCAACCCGGCAAGACTGTTAACTTTCATTAAATAGGCATGCCTTTAAAAAAAAAACCAGAACTCTGAAACTGAATATCATATTAAACATACACTTATTTCAAACTCTTTCTCAATCTTTCTCATCAATTAGGCAAACATGCCATACATCATTCAATTATATCATCATAGCCAATCACAATGGCTTTATAGCATTTCATATCTCAATTCATATTGTACATATAGCATTATTAGTATCACATTTCAAAGTACATTATTCATAATACACATCACCATTCACAATCCTCACAATACACAATACATAACCTTATTCATGTAATATCATATGCATTATCAATTCCATATCATCTCACATTTCATGATTCAACAATGATGTTAGACAAATGATATCTATTTTGATCCTTGACAACTCAAATGGATGATCTATTTAACATGTATTTGAAAATCTTGTTGTAGGATTAGATTGCTTTCAATAAGGTGAACAGAACCTTTCTAGCGGTCGCACCTCACCTGAATATGACCGCCCCATACAATTACAAGATGAAACCTTATTACAGTAGGTTTCGTGGCCAGAAACCCGACCTAAGTCGCGACCGCACTTGAATAATAGCGACCGTCCCAAATTACGTGTCTCTCATGCATAAACCCTAAATGTAACCAACCCTCTTCCAAATGCATTTTAACATATAATTCCCAACACAAACTCACTCAAATGGATATAACTCATGTCATAACACATATTCATCACAATAACCACTTAAACAACACATTTGAACACAAACCATCTCAAAACCCTAACTCGAACTTTACTCTTGATTTTCCACTATCAATCTTCACTTATTTTTCCATAATCACAACCAAACCAACACCAATTCCAATTTTTAACTTTAAATCAATTCTAACACTTGCAAACACATATCAAATACACCAAATCATTACATCAACAAATCACACTTCACTTTAAACATAACTTCAAAATTTACAAAGGAAAACAAGAGATTTCTTACCTTAGATGAAGAAATTTCACAAATCTCTAACCAAACTCTTTGATTGCCTCTTCAATTGAACTCTAGCATCAAGAACACTTCTCTTCCTCTTTCTCTCCTTCAATCACCGGCAACCAAAATGAGAAGAAAACAAAATAGCCACAAGTCAAACACTTTTCCATCTTTTAATCTCCACCAAGAGATTTCTAAAGGTAAATTACCTCAATGCCCTTAACCATATAACTCACCTTTTGTCTCATATAAGCCCATTTAAGTAATTACACACTCAACACAAAAATATCTCTTTTCCTTTGACTCTTCCTTTGACCCATTTATATGTTATATATATCATCATATACACAACATATACCATTCTCTCTAAACCCTATTTTCTTTCCCAATTTCTTTTCTCTTGCAATTACATATATATACAATCCAATATAACAACAACAACAATAACAACAATAACAATAACATAATCAAAACTTCTAGACCATATATGAGGATATTACAATTCTCCCCCTCTAAAAAGAAAATTTCGTCCTCGAAATTACCTGATATCAACTCTGAAACAACTAAGGATATTGCTCTCGCATGGATTGTTCACTTTCCCAAGTTGCTTCTTCTTTTGCATGATTCTTCCTTAGAACCTTCACCAATGGCACTCTCTTGTTTCTCAGCTCTTTCACATCATGTGCCAAGATAGCAACTGGTTCCTCTTCAAAAGTCAAATCTGGGCTCATTTCGATTGATTCAATTTGCAACACATGAGATGGATCCGATCTGTACCTCCTCAACATAGAAACATGAAATACATTATGAATACGATCCAACTCAGGTGGCAAAGCAAGTCGATACGCAACTGGCCCAATTCTTTCCAAAACTTCATACGGTCCAATGAAACGAGGACTCAATTTCCCTTTCCGACCGAACCTCAAAATCTTCTTCCAAGGAGATACTTTCAGAAATACCTTATCCCCAACATCAAACTCTATGTCTCTCCTTTTCAGATCTGCATAAGACTTCTGTCGGTCTGAAGCTGCTTTCAACCTGCCTCGTATCACTTTTACTTTCTCTTCAGTTTCTTGAATCAAATCAGGACCAATCAACTTATTATCTCCAAGCTCATTCCAACAAAGAGGTGTCCTACACCGTCTGCCATACAATGCTTCGAATGGTGCCATACCAATGCTAGATTGGTGACTGTTGTTGTAAGCAAACTCCACAAGAGGTAAGAATCTATCCCAACTTCCAGAGAAATCAATGACACAGCTTCTCAACATATCTTCAATAATCTGTATCACCCTCTCTGACTGTCCATCCGACTGTGGATGAAAAGCAGTGCTGAAGTGTAATCGAGAACCCAAAGTACTATGCAAACTCTTCCAAAATCTTGAAGTAAATCGGGGATCTCGATCAGACACTAAAGAAGTTGGAACCCCATGCAACTTCACAATCTCAAGGATATACAGCTCAGCTAACCTTTCCAAAGAATAATCCATCCGAACCGGAAGGAA
Organism: Garcia nutans; assembly: GCA_947685225.1. Lineage (NCBI taxonomy): Eukaryota > Viridiplantae > Streptophyta > Magnoliopsida > Malpighiales > Euphorbiaceae > Garcia > Garcia nutans. The sequence goes on from CANTUV010000031.1 coordinate 62,129,312, forward strand.
ATGAGCTGTCTTAGTCAATATATCCACAATCACCCATATGGCATCATGTTTCCTTTGTGTCAATGGCAACCCAGACACAAAATCCATCGTCACTCTATCCCACTTCCATTCTGGTACTGATAATGGTTGAAGCAATCCAGTTGGAACTTGATGCTCTGCTTTAACCTTCTGACAGGTGAGACATTTCGACACAAAATCTGCAATGTCTCTCTTCAAACCAATCCACCAGTAATGCTGTCTCAAATCATGATACGTCTTTGTATTACCCGGATGCATAGCAAACACTGACTGATGTGCTTCTTCTAAAATGACTCTTTTCAATTCAGCATCATCGGGTACACACAATCGGTTCTTAAACCAGAGACTCCCATCACCTTTCACAACAAAATCTCTAGTCTTCCCATTCTTGCAATCTGAAATAATCTTCTGAATCTTCATATCAATCAACTGAGCCTCTTTGATATGATCTAACAAAACTGGTTTCAAAAGCAACTATGCCAACAATGCACCATCATCACAAGGTACAAAACTGGCATGCAAAGCTCTCAACTCAACAAGCGAAGAGAGCGAGTAAACAGTTAAACCAGCTAAAGACTTCCGACTCAAGGCATCAGCAACAACATTTGCTTTACCTGGATGATAATCAATCAAACTGTCGTAGTCTTTAATCAATTCCAACCATCTCCTCTGCCGAAGATTGAGCTCTTTTTGAACACCCAAATATTTCAAACTTTTGTGATCAGTGTAGATAAAACATTTATCCCCAAACAGATAGTGTCGCCAAATCTTCAATGCAAACACAATGGCTGCTAGCTCCAAATCATGGGTCGGATAGTTAAGCTCATGCGGTTTCAACTGTCGAGATGCATAAGCTATAACTTTACCTTCTTGCATCAGAACACACCCCAAACCACTATGTGAAGCATCACTGTAGATCACATATGGTTTGCCTTCAACAGGTAAAGTAAGAACAGGCGCTTGAGTCAACATTTCTCTCAACTGCTCAAAGCTAATCTGACACTGATCTGTCCACACAAATCTCACTCCCTTACGAAGGAATCTGGTGAGTGGAGTAGCTATCAAAGAAAACCCTTTCACAAACCGCCGGTAATAGCCTGCCAAACCCAGAAAACTTCTAACCTCTGTCACCGACTTGGGTGGACTCCAATTTAAAATGGCTTCAACTTTACTCGGATCAACTCTAATGCCTTCAGCTGAGACAATATGTCCGAGAAAAGCGACTTGATCCAACCAGAACTCACACTTCGACAGTTTGGCAAACAACTGCTTCTCTCTCAAAATCTGCAACACAATCCGCAGATGCATATCATGTTCCTCTTCATTCCGCGAATACACCAGAATGTCATCGATGAAGACCACTACAAACTGATCCAGATAGGGCCTGAACACCCTATTCATCAAATCCATAAAAGCTGCAGGTGCATTCGTCAAGGCATAACTAGAAACTCATAATGTCCATACCTGGTCCGAAAGGCGGTTTTGGAAATGTCTTCAGCTTTAACTCTCAATTGATGGTACCCAGATCTCAAATCAATTTTAGAAAACACAGCTGCACCCTTCAATTGATCAAAGAGATCATCGATTCTAGGCAAAGGATATTTATTTTTAATAGTCACCTTGTTCAATTGCCTATAATCGATGCACAACCTCATAGTACCATCTTTCTTCTTCACAAATAGCACAGGAGCTCCCCAAGGAGAAACACTGGGGCGAATAAATCCTTTATCCAACAACTCCTGTAATTGTACTTTCAATTCCCTCAATTCTGCTGGTGCCATTCTATAAGGAGTAATAGAGATAGGAGTGGTACCAGGCAACAATTCAATACTAAACTCGACCTCTCTCTCAGGAGGTAACCCTGGCAACTCCTCTGGAAATACATCTGGGAACTCTGCAACTGTGGCAATACTATCAATGGGAGAACCCTTCACTCTAGTATCTATCACATGAGCATGATAAGCTTCACACCGCTTTCTAATCAACCTCCTGGCTGCAACAGCTGAAACAAACAAAGATGCTAACTGTTCCTGCTCATTAGATACTATCACATCTCTACCATCAACAGTTCTCAAAGAAACAATTTTCCTTTTACAGTCTACCACAGCTCCATGTCTAGATAACCAGTCCATACCTAGGATCACATCATATTCCTTAAATGGCATCTCAATCAAATCTCCAAGGAACTCCTCACCTTGCACCCTCACTGCACTATCTCGGTGCACCTTACTCACAACCACACTATGCCCTAACGGATTTGTCACCAAAACATCAAATCCTAGGGACTCAGCATGCATATCAGACACAGGCAAAACAGATGCACTAATATAAGAATGTGTGGAACCTGGATCAATCAAAGCAAGTACTAAAGTATCAAATAAAGAAAAAGTACCAGCTATGACTGCCGAAGCATCTGGCTGCCTCTGCATAACATACATCCTCTGGGAAGACCCAACCTCCTCTGGTCTACTCTCTCTGGATGTAGCACCTCCTCTAACACTGAACCCAGATCTGCCTCCCCGGCTGCTACCTCTGCCTGCTTGACCTCCCCTCACACTAGGTCGAGAAGCTGCAGTATCAACTGACATCCGCTCCTGTCTCTCTGGACAATCTCTAATAAAATGCTCAGGAGATCCACATCTGAAGCACACAGCTGACCCACTATACCTCTAACAAGTACCGCTATGTGATCCACCACACTGAGTACACACAGGTAAAATGGATCTCTGAGTCACTGGGGTCGGAGCACTCGCCGCCGAAGCTGCAGGTCTAAATCTCTGCCTCTGGAACTGCACTGACCTACCAGCTGACCTCTGACTCCTACAAACTCTAGGAACAAAGCTTCCTTTACCTCTTTTAACAGAAGAAGACCCTGCCTCAAACTGGGGCCTCCTAACCCTAACCTCTTCCTCTGAAGCAGCTGCAATAACTTGAGCTCGTTCCACACTCCGAGCTGCTGCCACTAGCTGGGAGAAATCGTGATATCTAGATCCAGCCACTAGACACATGATAGAGGGCCTCAATCCCTCCTCAAATCTCCTGCATCTATCTATCTCATCAGCTATAATGCCCCCAGCATACTGGCTCAATCGGATAAACCCTCATACTCAGTTACAGTCTTGCTATCTTGTTTCAAGCTTAAGAACTCCATCTTCTTCATGTCTTTGTACTCCCTAGGAGTATACTTCAATTCAAACTCTCTCAGAAAATCCGCATATGACAAGGTCGGTGGATCATCCATAGAATGGGGCACTGTCCTCCACCAGTCGTATGCATCCTTCTGTAGCAAAGATCTTGCATAGTCAAACTTTTCCTCCGATGTGGCTTGCAACTGAATAAAGATCCTCTGTACTTTGTCAAGCCACTGTTCTGCTACAGCTGGATCAGTAGTACCAAGGAAATCCTCCGCTCCATACTTCCTTAGTTTATCATAGTGCCTCACTGGTACCACAGGCTGAGGGGGTGGTGGCACTGGTTGCACTGGTTCTTGCCTCATAACTTCCATCATATGTCTAAACCAGGCTGGCGGAACCTCCTCTCCAGCTGGTCTACCCGACACCGAAGCAGGTGCCTCCTCAACACTATCAACTCTAGCTCCCTCAGCAGGAGCAATACTCTCGGCACTACCCTCAATCGATTGACGTGAGTGAGAATCCATCACAACCTAACACTGCAAACACAGTAGAATACTTATTATTAAAGATCAGAGATTGCCAATCCCAACTGTATATGTTATTCAAAAACCACTTTTTAAAATCAAAACAGTCTTTTTCTTACATTTTACCTAGGTTGAGAATCTCAAACCTAGGCTCTGATACCAAAACAATTGTAACACCCCCACATTCAGTACAGACACACTACAACACCACAATGTAGCATATGTGCACCGAATATAGGAGTGCTACGGCTTTTCATCAACATTCAAAACATTTTTATATAATACCATCATCTTTCTCAATATACATTATAGATATATAAATACATTTAAGTAGTACACAGCGGAAGTTATAAAATATTTACACATATGAAAACATTTGAGTACATATGTAATATCCCAAAGTGAGCCTAGAAGTTTGATACAATTGTTGTTTTGATTTGAATTAAATGTATATATGTTTTTGCAAAGGAAATAAGTGTGTTAAGAGAATGTATATGTTGTGTATATTGTAATATATATAACATATAAAGTGGTCAAATGGAGAGTCAAGGTAAGAAGATATTATTGTTTGTGATTTGTGCAATTACCAAAATGGGCATATATAAGACAAGAGTTAAGTTAAATGGATGAGGGCATTTAGGTAATTGTTGTGTAAGAAATGCATGGTGGAGATTTAAAGAGATAATCCTTTGTCTTTTCTTCATTTCTTCTTCTTTTCTTCTCCATGGTTGGCCGGCTATCTAAAACAAAGAGAGAGCAAGAGTGAGTTATTATTTTAAACATCAAATTGAAGGGTGAATCAAAGGTTTGAGTTGGAGATTTGTGAAATCTCTTCAATTCAAGTAAGTACTTTCTTGTTTTCCTTTGTTATTTTTGAAGTTGTGTATGAAATGAGTTTTGATTTGTTGAGATTATGATTTGGTGTGTTTAAGATGTGTTTATGATTGTTGAAATTGATTGTAAGTTAAAAGGTTGAATTGGTGTTGGTGATGGAAGAGTAAGAGTGTGTTAAGTGAATTCTTTTTCTGTTTTACAATTAGTAAAGGCTGTAACTTGTATGATTTTTAATTAATTATAGAAAAATGTTCTTGAAGTGAGTTTTTGATATGTTGTGCCTCTATGAGTCTAGAATGACTGAAAAATATGTTGATTCGATTTTGGAATGGTTATGAGTTTAGAAAGATTATTTTTATTAGACCTGTTCCAGCAGGTACCTTAATTGAGACAGCTCTATTTCGGGATTTTTAATAAAATGTAGAAAAATCATATTCAATTGAATTTTGGATATGTTGTTGCTTAGGGAGTCTAGTATTTGAGAAAAATAATTTGGAACCACGTTGATTGAATTTGATTTATGAAATTCACAAAGTTCAGAACTGCTGCCAGGATGCAGGGCAATTGGGGCAGTCTGGTTAGGTGAACTATTTGACCAAGATTTTGTGTTCCGTTTGATCTGAAATTTTAAAGGAATGATTTTAAGATACAAAACTAAATTCTGTAAAAATTTTAGAATTTTTAGTCAAGTATATTATTTTATACAATTTTTCAAAATAAGGATAAAATGGAGTCTAAAACCAGAATGTACTATTCATATGGTCATTTTGCTAATATTCCTTTTTGGATTAGATTGTGAAGAGGTAGAATTGCCCTAACCGTGTCCCTCATGTGTGCTGCCCGTGTCCCTCAAATGTGTTGGTTCATGTTTTTAGTTCTTGTTCTTCTTGCATTGTTTTGATTCTCCTAAGGCATTGTTATGCCTAAACCTAAACTTAAACACTTTAAGCACATGTTAAACAAAGAATGATCTAAACAAAGGTATGAGGAAGATCCTAAAACTATGAATAATGTAAATGGATATATATATATATATACATTTGATAATACATAAGATACTATATGGACAATGCTATGTTGTATGCATTGTAAATCTTGTGAATGGTAATGTGTTATATGAATAATGTATTTTGTAATGTTGCATCAATGATGTTATAGGTAAAGTGTGAAGGATATGATGAGGTAATGGAGTATGTATAGCTTGATGGGAGTAGTTCTTGATGTAAGTACAAATCTACCTAGATGCATTCTTTTATATGATGTTGAAACCTAAAACAATATTAAGTAGATTGTTATATTGTTAATACCAAGTGACTAATGTTGTTATTTGTATAGTGTGAAAACTAGAGTGGTTATCCAAAAAGGTATGTGCAATGCTATTTGTTATGATAAATGTTTTAATAATGAATGATATAAATGTGTCTTGAAATATGATGAAATGTGATGTTATCATGGTTGATAATAATGATCAAAATGAAATAAATGCACATTTGGTTTATATGACAATGAATTTAAGATACATGTGCAATGTGATTGATTATGTATGTTTGGATGATAAAGTGTATAATGTGAATTGATTCAAATGTGATGTGAAGCCATTGTGTTTGGCTATGATGATTCAAATGTGATGTGAAGCCATTGTGTTTGGCTATGATGGTTCAATTGAGTTAAATGAGGTATGTATGCCTAGATGATGATGAGAATTGAGAATGAAAGTGCTAAGGAAATAATAAATGAATTGTGTAGCTAATGTGTTATTCCATTTTCAGAGTTTGTTGTTGGTGGCATGCCTAATAATAGTAACAATCTCTTGAAGTTAGGTTGGATATGATCCTTGAAGCCTAATTGAGATGTTACAACCCTTGAAGCTAGGTTGGATTGGTTCTTGAAGCCAAGTTGGGTTGAAGTTTAACATGTTTTACTCCCCTTGAAGCTTGGTTGAACCTAAATCCTTGAAGCCTAGTTGGGTCAATGATAATGATAATGTGATAATTAAACCAAAGCATTAACTCTGAAAGTCGAATGGCATATTAGTGTTTTTGGGCCCGAGTCTGTCTTTGTTGTTAATATGATATATAAATGTTGAAGTAAATGAGTAATGAGATTTATGATTTGTGAATTGTGAACAAAGAAATGTTATGAAGTATGATGTGTAATGTGTATATTGATATATTGAGTGTGAGAATTAATGATGAATTGTGGTTGGTGATAATGATATGTATATAATATATTAAATTAGTTAAGATATATGAAAGATGAAATTCAAAAGATGAAACATGTTAAGAATCTAGTAGTACATGGAAGTGATATTTCATTATATGTTAGAAATTATATAATGTATGGTTATATGTTATATTTGTACTACTAAGCTTTCGAGCTTAGCGCAGATTTGTATTTGCGCAGGTGACTAGGTGGAAGATATGAAGTCCTTCATTATGCCACGAGAAGAGTAAAAGTTTGTCGAGACCAACTAGAGGGTTATGCATACATGTATAATTTTTTTATTATGATGTATTTTTGACAAGAGTATATTTATATGTATAAATGAAATTTTGCTAAAGATAATATCATTAAAGGTATGATGATTTTGTAAATGTTCCTTAAATTTATGTATTATGGTTTGAACCCTATTAAAGGATTTTGAAAATGTAACGAAAAGTGACATCCTTATACTTTATATACTTACTGTACGTATACCAGGTGTATGTATAGTACTTATATGGAATATCGGGGTGTTACAATTATTTTGGTATCAGAGCTTAGGTTCGAGATTCTCGGCCTAAGTGAAATTAAGAAGAAAAAAAAATTGAAATGCTTAAAATGAATTAAAAAGAAGAGTTTTGAAATGCAATTGGTAATACATGCATATGCATTAACACCTAGGTTGGTCTCGGATGTGGCATTGTATGATTTGTAGTATATTTGTGTTATATGAGATGGATGTTAGTGTGTGAATGATGTTTTACATGGAAGTAAAGCTAGAAAAAGAAATGATATGGATGTATATAAATTTAATTCAAATCAAAACAACAATTGTATCAAACTTCTAGGCTCACTTTGGGATATTACAACATATTTATCATTATATATATATTTACAATATAAACAAAATCTTTACAAAATATAAAAGAGTTATACATGATTGGCAAATCTCCTCTGATCTTTAAGTTCCCAAAATCAACTCTTCAATGTCTACTCTCACTCGGTCTAGAAGAGCTCTCGGGTTCAACTCTATTACCTGCGCGATTAAACACTATCGCGCTAAGCCAAGGGCTTAGTAAGAAAATTCATGCTAATGTTATGCTTTAGTGCAATGCAATGTTTCACATTTGTATTAATAAATCAACATCAATGGTACACACACAATTAGTAAAGATCATACTCAACAAACAATATTCCGTGAATAGTCCGCTTCATTATATAAGTAATATTAACATTTCATTACATTAGAACAACATTTATGTTATTCATAAAAACTAGACACCTATGGGCCCATCAAGTATTTAATACGATATTCAAAATTCAGAGTTACTGCTTTGGTTCATAAACACCATTATCAAGCCCGTAGGCAACATATACATATATATCTCTATCCATGGATAGTGTAACAGACCCAGTCTCTTGGATCATCAACTCATCTAACTCGAGGAGATCCTCAACCCGGCAAGACTGTTACAAATCTAATATCTCATAATATCAATTTTCATAGTGTAACAAACCCAGTCTCTTGGACCTCAATTCAACTCACTTTGAAGAGATCCTCAACCCGGCAAGACTGTTAACTTTCATTAAATAGGCATGCCTTTAAAAAAAAAAACCAGAACTCTGAAACTGAATATCATATTAAACATACGCTTATTTCAAACTCTTTCTCAATCTTTCTCATCAATTAGGCAAACATGCCATACATCATTCAATTATATCATCATAGCCAATCACAATGGCTTTATAGCATTTCATATCTCAATTCATATTGTACATATAGCATTATTAGTATCACATTTCAAAGTACATTATTCATAATACACATCACCATTCACAAGCCTCACAATACACAATACATAACCTTATTCATGTAATATCATATGCATTATCAATTCCATATCATCTCACATTTCATGATTCAACAATGATGTTAGACAAATGATATCTGTTTTGATCCTTGACAACTCAAATGGATGATCTATTTAACATGTATTTGAAAATCTTGTTGTAGGATTAGATTGCTTTCAATAAGGTGAACAGAACCTTTCTAGCGGTCGCGCCTCACCTGAATACGACCGCCCCATACAATTACAAGATGAAACCTTATTACAGTAGGTTTCGCGGCCAGAAACCCGACCTAAGTTGCGACCGCACTTGAATAATAGCGACCGTCCCAAATTATGTGTCTCTCATGCATAAACCCTAAATGTAACCAACCCTCTTCCAAATGCATTTTAACATATAATTCCCAACACAAACTCACTCAAATGGATATAGCTCATGTAATAACACATATTCATCACAATAACCACTTAAACAACACATTTGAACACAAACCATCTCAAAACCCTAACTCAAACTTTACTCTTGATTTTCCACTATCAATCTTCACTTATTTTTCCATAATCACAACCAAACCAACACCAATTCCAATTTTTAACTTTAAATCAATTCTAACACTTGCAAACACATATCAAATACACCAAATCATTACATCAACAAATCACACTTCACTTTAAACATAACTTCAAAATTTACAAAGGAAAACAAGAGATTTCTTACCTTAGATGAAGAAATTTCACAAATCTCTAACCAAACTCTTTGATTGCCTCTTCAATTGAACTCTAGCATCAAGAACACTTCTCTTCCTCTTTCTCTCCTTCAATCACCGGCACCCAAAATGAAAAGAAAACAAAATAGCCACAAGTCAAACACTTTTCCATCTTTTAATCTGCACCAAGAGATTTCTAAAGGTAAATTACCTCAATGCCCTTAACCATATAACTCACCTTTTGTCTCATATAAGCCCATTTAAATAATTACACACTCAACACAAAAATATCTCTTTTCCTTTGACTCTTCCTTTGACCCATTTATATGTTATATATATCATCATATACACAACATATACCATTCTCTCTAAACCCTATTTTCTTTCCCAATTTCTTTTCTCTTGCAATTACATATATATACAATCCAATATAACAACAACAACAATAACAACAATAACAATAACATAATCAAAACTTCTAGACCATATATGTGGATATTACAAAGCTCTCAACTCAACAAGCAACGAGAGCAAGTAAACAGTCATCCCTGCTAAAGACTTCCGACTCAAGGCATCAGCAACATCGTTTGCTTTACCAGGATGATAATCGATCAAACATTCATAGTCTTTAATCAACTCCAACCATCTCCTCTATCGAAGATTGAGCTCTCTTTGGACACCCAAATATTTTAAACTCTTATGATCAGTATAGATAAAACACTTCTCCCCATACAAATAGTGTCGCCAAATTTTCAATGCAAACACAATGGCTGCTAACTCTAAATCATGGGTTGGATAATTGAGCTCATGCGGTTTCAACTGTCGAGAAGCATAAGCTATAACTTTACCTTCTTGCATTAGAAAAGAGCCCAAACCATGATGTGAAGCATCACTGTAGATCACATATGGTTTATCTTCCACAGGCAGGGTAAGAACAGGCGCTTGAGTAAACACTTCTCTCAACTGATCAAAACTAGCCTGACACTGATCTGTCCACACAAATCTAACTCCCTTTCGAAGCAATCTGGTAAGTGGAGTAGCTATCAAAGAAAATCCTTTCACAAACCGTCGGTAATAGCCTGCCAAACCCAGAAAACTTCTAACTTCAGTTACAGACTTTGGTGGACTCCAATTCAAAATAGCTTCAACTTTACTCGGATCAACTCTAATACCCTCTGCCGAAACTATATGACAAAGAAAAGTTACTTGATCAAGCCAAAACTCACACTTCGATAGTTTAGCAAACAATTGCTTCTCTCTCAAAATTTGTAACACAATCGGAAGATGCATATCATGCTCCTACTCATTACGCGAATACACTAAAATGTCATCAATAAAGACCACTACAAACTGATCCAAATAGGGCCTAAACACCCTATTCATCAAATCCATAAAAACTGCAGGTGCATTCGTCAAACCAAAAGGCATAACTAGAAACTCATAATGCCCATACATGGTCCGAAAAGCGGTTTTAGGAACATCTTCAGCTCTGACCCTCAACTGATGGTACCCTGATCTCAAATCAATTTTAGAAAACACTGCTGCACCCTTCAATTGATCAAAGAGATCATCAATTCTAGGCAAAGGATATTTATTTTTAATAGTCACCTTGTTCAATTGCCTATAATCAATACACAATCTCATAGTACCATCTTTCTTCTTCACAAACAAAACAGGAGCTCCTCACGGTGAAACACTAGGGCGAACAAACCCTTTATCCAACAACTCCTGCAATTGCACCTTCAATTCTCTCAATTCAGCAGGTGCCATTCTATAAGGAGTAATAGAGATAGGAGTGGTACCAGGCAATAATTCAATATCAAACTCCACCTCTCTCTCAGGAGGCAACCCTGGTAACTCCTCTGGAAACACATCTGGAAATTCTGCAACTGTGGGTATACTATCAAGTTGAGAACCCTTTACTCTAGTATCCATAACATAAGCAAGGTAAGCATCACACCCTTTTCTAATCAATCTCCTAGCTGCAACAGTTGAAACAAACAAGGATGCTAACTGTCCCTGCTCATTAGATACTATCACCTCTCTTCCATCACCAGTTCTCAAAATAACAATTTTCTTTTTACAATCTACCACAGCTCCATGTCTAGATAGCCAGTCCATGCCTAGGATCACATCATATTCCTTAAAAGGCATTTTAATTAGATCTCCAAGGAACTCCTCACCTTGCACCATTACTGCACTATCTCCGTGCACTTTACTAACAATCACACTATGCCCTAAAGGATTTGTCACCAATACATCAAATCCTAGGGATTCAGCATGCACATCAGACACAGGCAAAACAGATGCACAAATATATGAATGAGTGGAACCCGGATCAATCAAAGCAAGTACTGAAATACCAAATAAAGAAAAAGTACCAGCTATGACTGCCGAAGCATCTGGTTGCCTCTGCATTACATAAATCCTCTGAGAAGATCCAGCCTCCTCTGGTCTACTCTCCTTGGATGTAGAACCTCCTCTAGAACTGAACCCAGATCTGCCTCCTCTGCTGAAACCTCTGCCTCCTCGACCTCTCCTCACACTAGATCGAGAAGCTGCAGTATCTACCAACATCTGCTCCTGTCTCTCAAGACAATCTCTCACAAAATGATTGGGAGATCCACATCTGAAACATACCCCTGCTACACCAGTCTTCCAACAAGTACCACCATGTGGCCTACCACAATGAATGCATATGGGTAAAGTGGATCTCTGAATCACTGGAGTCGGAGCACTCGCCACTGAAACTGTAGGCCTAGATCTCTGTCTCTGAAACTGTACTGACCTACCAGCTTGCCTCTGACTCCTACTAACCCGAGGAACAAAACTTCCTTTACCTCTCTTTGCAGATGAAGACCCTGCCTCAAACTGGGGTCTTCTAACCCTGATCTCTTCTTCAGAAGCAGTTGCAATACCTTGAGCTCTCTCCACACTCCTAGCTCCTGCCACAAGCTGGGAAAAATCATGATATCTAAATCCAGCCACAAGACACATAATAGAGGGCCTCAATCCCTCCTCAAATCTCCTGCATCTATCTATCTCATAAGATATAATACCCCCAGCATACTGGCTCAACTGGATAAACTCTAACTCATATTCCGTCACAGTCTGGTAATCTTGCTTCAAGCTTAGAAACTCCATTTTCTTCACGTCCTTATACTCCCTCGGAGTATACTTCAATTCAAACTCTCTTAGAAAATCAACATAGGTCAAGGTAGGTGGATCATCCATAGCATGAGGCACTGTCTTCCACCAGTTATATGCATCCTTCTGCAACAAGGATCTTGCATAATCAAAATTTTCTTCTGAAGTGGCTTGTAACTGTTCTCTGAACTTTGTCTAGCCACTGGTCAGCTACAGCTAGATCAATAGTACCCAAGAAATCTTCTGCTCCATACTTTCTTAATTTATCATACTGTCTCACTGATACCAAAGGTTGTGGGGGTGGCGGTGGTTGCACTGGTGCTTGCCTCATAATCTTTACCACATGCCTAAGCCAAACTGGTGGAACATCCTCACCAGGTGGTCCCCCCGACACAGAAGCAAGTGCATCTCCAACACTATCCACTCTAGCTCCATCATCAGGAGCAACACTCTCCGCACTACCCTCAACTGACTGACGCAAATGAGGATCCATCACAACCTATATCTGCAAACACAGCAGAATACTTCTCATTAAAGATCAGAGACTGCCAATACCAACATGTATGTTATTCCAAAAATCCACTTTTTAAAATCAAAACATTCCTTTTCTTACACTTGACCTAGGTTGAGAATCTCAAACCTAGGCTCTGATACCAAAACAATTGTAACACCCCTATACCCTGTATACGTACCAAGCATGCTTAAACGATCGTAATATACGTATACTGAATATAGAAAATGCCACGGTTTAAAAAGACACAACAATATCTTTGTAAATAAGTGAAACCAATCTCAAACATTTTAAAAGAAACCCAAAAGACACCATATATATAAAAACTTTTAATATATATTTACAATATAAACAAAATCTTTACAAAATATAAAAGAGTTATACATGATTGGCAAATCACCTCTGATCTTTAAGTTCCCAAAATCAACTCTTCAATGTCTACTCTCACTCGGTCTAGAAGAGCTCTCGGGTTCAACTCTATTACCTGCGCGATTAAACACTATCGCGCTAAGCCAAGGGCTTAGTAAGAAAATTCATGCTAATGTTATGCTTTAGTGCAATGCAATGTTTCACATTTGTATTAATAAATCAACATCAATGGTACACACACAATTAGTGAAGATCATACTCAACAAACAATATTCTATGAATAGTCCGCTTCATTATATAAGTAATATTAACATTTCATTACATTAGAACAACATTTATGTTATTCATAAAACCTAGACACCTATGGGCCCATCAAGTATTTAATACGATATTCAGAATTCAGAGTTACTGCTTTGGTTCATAAACACCATTATCAAGCCCGTAGGCAACATATACATATATATCTCTATCCATGGATAGTGTAACAGACCCAGTCTCTTGGATCATCAACTCATCTAACTCGAAGAGGTCCTCAACCCGGCAAGACTGTTACAAATCTAATATCTCATAATATCAATTTTCATAGTGTAACAGACCCAGTCTCTTGGACCTCAATTCAACTCACTTTGAAGAGATCCTCAACCCGGCAAGACTGTTAACTTTCATTAAATAGGCATGCCTTAAAAAAAAAAAAACCAGAACTCGGAAACTGAATATCATATTAAGCATACACTTATTTCAAACTCTTTCTCAATCTTTCTCATCAATTAGGCAAACATGCCATACATCATTCAATTATATCATCATAGCCAATCACAATGGCTTTATAGCATTTCATATCTCAATTCATATTGTACATATAGCATTATTAGTATCACATTTCAAAGTACATTATTCATAATACACATCACCATTCACAAGCCTCACAATACACAATACATAACCTTATTCATGTAATATCATATGCATTATCAATTCCATATCATCTCACATTTCATGATTCAACAATGATGTTAGACAAATGATATCTATTTTGATCCTTGACAACTCAAATGGATGATCTATTTAACATGTATTTGAAAATCTTGTTGTAGGATTAGATTGCTTTCAATAAGGTGAACAGAACCTTTCTAGCGGTCGCGCCTCACCTGAATACGACTGCCCCATACAATTACAAGATGAAACCTTATTACATTAGGTTTCGCGGCCAGAAACCCGACCTAAGTCGCGACCGCACTTGAATAATAGCGACCGTCCCAAATTACGTGTCTCTCATGCATAAACCCTAAATGTAACCAACCCTCTTCCAAATGCATTTTAACATATAATTCCCAACACAAACTCACTCAAATGGATATAACTCATGTCATAACACATATTCATCACAATAACCACTTAAACAACACATTTGAACACAAACCATCTCAAAACCCTAACTCAAACTTTACTCTTGATTTTCCACTATCAATCTTAACTTATTTTTCCATAATCACAACCAAACCAACACCAATTCCAATTTTTAACTTTAAATCAATTCTAACACTTGCAAACACATATCAAATACACCAAATCATTACATCAACAAATCACACTTCACTTTAAACATAACTTCAAAATTTACAAAGGAAAACAAGAGATTTCTTACCTTAGATGAAGAAATTTCACAAATCTCTAACCAAACTCTTTGATTGCCTCTTCAATTGAACTCTAGCATCAAGAACACTTCTCTTCCTCTTTCTCTCCTTCAATCACCGGCACCCAAAATGAGAAGAAAACAAAATAGCCACAAGTCAAACACTTTTCCATCTTTTAATCTCCACCAAGAGATTTCTAAAGGTAAATTACCTCAATGCCCTTAACCATATAACTCACCTTTTGTCTCATATAAGCCCATTTAAGTAATTACACACTCAACACAAAAATATCTCTTTTCCTTTGACTCTTCCTTTGACCCATTTATATGTTATATATATCATCATATACACAACATATACCATTCTCTCTAAACCCTATTTTCTTTCCCAATTTCTTTTCTCTTGCAATTACCTATATATACAATCCAATATAACAACAACAACAATAACAACAATAACAATAACATAATCAAAAATTCTAGACCATATATGAGGATATTACAATTCTCCCCCTCTAAAAAGAAAATTTCGTCCTCGAAATTACCTGATATCAACTCTGAAACAACTGAGGATATTGCTCTCGCATGGATTGTTCACTTTCCCAAGTTGCTTCTTCTTTTGCATGATTCTTCCATAGAACCTTCACCAATTGCACTCTCTTGTTTCTCAGCTCTTTCACATCATGTGCCAAGATAGCAACTGGTTCCTCTTCAAAAGTCAAATCTGGGCTCATTTCGATTGATTCAATTTGCAACACATGAGATGGATCCGATCTGTACCTCCTCAACATAGAAACATGAAATACATTATGAATACGATCCAACTCAGGTGGCAAAGCAAGTCGATACACAACTGGCCCAATTCTTTCCAAAACTTCATACGGTCCAATGAAACGAGGACTCAATTTCCCTTTCCGACCGAACCTCAAAATCTTCTTCCAAGGAGATACTTTCAGAAATACCTTATCCCCAACATCAAACTCTATGTCTCTCCTTTTCAGATCTGCATAAGACTTCTGTCGGTCTGAAGCTGCTTTTAACCAGCCTCGTATCACTTTTACTTTCTCTTCAGTTTCTTGAATCAAATCAGGACCAATCAACTTATTATCTCCAAGCTCATTCCAACAAAGAGGTGTCCTACACCGTCTGCCATACAATGCTTCGAATGGTGCCATACCAATGCTAGATTGGTGACTGTTGTTGTAAGCAAACTCCACAAGAGGTAAGAATATATCCCAACTTCCAGAGAAATCAATGACACAGCTTCTCAACATATCTTCAATAATCTGTATCACCCTCTCTGACTGTCCATCCGACTGTGGATGAAAAGCAGTGCTGAAGTGTAATCGAGAACCCAAAGTACTATGCAAACTCTTCCAAAATCTTGAAGTAAATCGGGGATCTCGATCAGACACTAAAGAAGTTGGAACCCCATGCAACTTCACAATCTCAAGGATATACAGCTCAACTAACCTTTCCAAAGAATAATCCATCCGAACCGGAAGGAAATGAGCTGTCTTAGTCAATATATCCACAATCACCCATATGGCATCATGTTTCCTTTGTGTCAATGGCAACCCAGACACAAAATCCATCGTCACTCTATCCCACTTCCATTCTGGTACTGATAATGGTTGAAGCAATCCAGTTGGAACTTGATGCTCTGCTTTAACCTTCTGACAGGTGAGACATTTCGACACAAAATCTGCAATGTCTCTCTTCAAACCAATCCACCAGTAATGCTGTCTCAAATCATGATACATCTTTGTATTACCCGGATGCATAGCAAACACTGACTGATGTGCTTCTTCTAAAATGACTCTTTTCAATTCAGCATCATCGGGTACACACAATCGGTTCTTAAACCAGAGACTCCCATCACCTTTCACAACAAAATCTCTAGTCTTCCCATTCTTGCAATCTGAAATAATCTTCTGAATCTTCATATCAATCAACTGAGCCTCTTTGATCTGATCTAACAAAACTGGTTTCAAAAGCAACTGTGCCAACAATGCACCATCATCACAAGGTACAAAACTGGCATGCAAAGCTCTCAACTCAACAAGCGATGAGAGCGAGTAAACAGTTAAACCAGCTAAAGTCTTCCGACTCAAGGCATCAGCAACAACATTTGCTTTACCTGGATGATAATCAATCAAATAGTTGTAGTCTTTAATCAATTCCAACCATCTCCTCTGCCGAAGATTGAGCTCTTTTTGAACACCCAAATATTTCAAACTTTTGTGATCAGTGTAGATAAAACATTTCTCCCCAAACAGATAGTGTCGCCAAATCTTCAATGCAAACACAATGGCTGCTAGCTTCAAATCATGGGTCGGATAGTTAAGCTCATGCGGTTTCAACTGTCGAGATGCATAAGCTATAACTTTACCTTCTTGCATCAGAACACACCCCAAACCACTATGTGAAGCATCACTGTAGATCACATATGGTTTGCCTTCAACAGGTAAAGTAAGAACAGGTGCTTGAGTCAACATTTCTCTCAACTGCTCAAAGCTAATCTGACACTGATCTGTCCACACAAATCTCACTCCCTTACGAAGCAATCTGGTGAGTGGAGTAGCTATCAAAGAAAACCCTTTCACAAACCGCCGGTAATAGCCTGCCAAACCCAGAAAACTTCTAACCTCTGTCACCGACTTGGGTGGACTCCAATTTAAAATGGCTTCAACTTTACTCGGATCAACTCTAATGCCTTCTGCGGAGACAATATGTCCGAGAAAAGCGACTTGATCCAACCAGAACTCACACTTCGACACTTCGACAGTTTGGCAAACAACTGCTTCTCTCTCAAAATCTGCAACACAATCCGCAGATGCATATCATGTTCCTCTTCATTCCGTGAATACACCAGAATGTCATCGATGAAGACCACTACAAACTGATCCAGATAGGGCCTGAACACCCTATTCTTCAAATCCATAAAAGCTGCAGGTGCATTCGTCAAGCCAAAAGGCATAACTAGAAACTCATAATGTCCATACCTGGTCCGAAAGGTGGTTTTGGAAATGTCTTCAGCTTTAACTCTCAATTGATGGTACACAGATCTCAAATCAATTTTAGAAAACACAGCTGCACCCTTCAATTGATCAAAGAGATCATCGATTCTAAGCAAAGGATATTTATTTTTAATAGTCACCTTGTTCAATTGCCTATAATCGATGCACAACCTCATAGTACCATCTTTCTTCTTCACAAATAGCACAGGAGCTCCCCAAGGAGAAACACTGGGGCGAATAAATCCTTTATCCAACAACTCCTGTAATTGTACTTTCAATTCCCTCAATTCTGCTGGTGCCATTCTATAAGGAGTAATAGAGATAGGAGTGGTACCAGGCAACAATTCAATACTAAACTCCACCTCTCTCTCAGGAGGTAACCCTGGCAACTCCTCTGGAAATACATCTGGGAACTCTGCAACTGTGGCAATACTATCAATGGGAGAACCCTTCACTCTAGTATCTATCACATGAGCAAGATAAGCTTCACACCCCTTTCTAATCAACCTCCTGGCTGCAACAGCTGAAACAAACAAAGATGCTAACTGTTCCTGCTCATTAGATACTATCACATCTCTACCATCAACAGTTCTGAAAGAAACAATTTTCCTTTTACAGTCTACCACAGCTCCATGTCTAGATAACCAGTCCATACCTAGGATCACATCATATTCCTTAAATGGCATCTCAATCAAATCTCCAAGGAACTCCTCACCTTGCACCCTCACTGCACTATCTCGGTGCACCTTACTCACAACCACACTATGCCCTAACGGATTTGTCACCAAAACATCAAATCCTAGGGACTCAGCATGCATATCAGACACAGGCAAAACAGATGCACTAATATAAGAATGTGTGGAACCCAGATCAATCAAAGCAAGTACTGAAGTATCAAATAAAGAAAAAGTACCAGCTATGACTGCCGAAGCATCTGGCTGCCTCTGCATAACATACATTCTCTGGGAAGACCCAACCTCCTCTGGTCTACTCTCTCTGGATGTAGCACCTCCTCTAACACTGAACCCAGATCTGCCTCCCCGGCTGCTACCTCTGCCTGCTCGACCTCCCCTCACACTAGGTCGAGAAGCTGCAGTATCAACTGACATCCGCTCCTGTCTCTCTGGACAATCTCTAATAAAATGCTCAGGAGATCCACATCTGAAGCACACAGCTGACCCACTATACCTCTAACAAGTACCCCTATGTGATCCACCACACTGAGTACACACAGGTAAAACGGATCTCTGAGTCACTGGGGTCGGAGCACTCGCCGCTGAAGCTGCAGGTCTAAATCTCTGCCTCTGGAACTGCACTGACCTACCAGCTGACCTCTGACTCCTACCAACTCTAGGAACAAAGCTTCCTTTACCTCTTTTAACAGAAGAAGACCCTGCCTCAAACTGGGGCCTCCTAACCCTAACCTCTTCCTCTGAAGCAGCTGCAATAACTTGAGCTCGTTCCACACTCCGAGCTGCTGCCACTAGCTGGGAGAAATCGTGATATCTAGATCCAGCCACTAGACACATGATAGAGGGCCTCAATCCCTCCTCAAATCTCCTGCATCTATCTATCTCATCAGCTATAATGCCCCCAGCATACTGGCTCAATCGGATAAACTCAACCTCATACTCAGTTACAGTCTTGCTATCTTGTTTCAAGCTTAAGAACTCCATCTTCTTCATGTCTTTGTACTCCCTAGGAGTATACTTCAATTCAAACTCTCTCAGAAAATCCGCATATGACAAGGTCGGTGGATCATCCATAGAATGGGGCACTGTCCTCCACCAGTCGTTTGCATCCTTCTGTAGCAAAGATCTTGCATAGTCAAACTTTTCCTCCGATGTGGCTTGCAACTGAATAAAGATCCTCTGTACTTTGTCAAGCCACTGTTCTGCTACAGCTGGATCAGTAGTACCAAGGAAATCCTCCGCTCCATACTTCCTTAGTTTATCATAGTGCCTCACTGGTACCACAGGCTGAGGGGGTGGTGGCACTGGTTGCACTGGTGCTTGCCTCATAACTTCCATCATATGTCTAAACCAGGCTGGCGTAACCTCCTCTCCAGCTGGTCTACCCGACACCGAAGCAGGTGCCTCCTCAACACTATCAACTCTAGCTCCCTCAGCAGGAGCAATACTCTCGGCACTACCCTCAATCGACTGACGTGAGTGAGAATCCATCACAACCTAACACTGCAAACACAGTAGAATACTTCTTATTAAAGATCAGAGATTGCCAATCCCAAATGTATATGTTATTCAAAAACCACTTTTTAAAATCAAAACAGTCTTTTTCTTACATTTTACCTAGGTTGAGAATCTCAAACCTAGGCTCTGATACCAAAACAATTGTAACACCCCCACATTCAGTACACACACACTACAACACCACAATGTAGCATATGTGCACCGAATATAGGAGTGCTACGGCTTTTCATCAACATTCAAAACATTTTTATATAATACCATCATCTTTCTCAATATACATTATAGATATATAAATACATTTAAGTAGTACACAGCGGAAGTTATAAAATATTTACACATATGAAAACATTTGAGTACATATTTATCATTACATATATATTTACAATATAAACAAAATCTTTGCAAAATATAAAAGAGTTATACATGATTGGCAAATCTCCTCTGATCTTTAAGTTCCCAAAATCAACTCTTCAATGTCTACTCTCACTTGGTCTAGAAGAGCTCTCGGGTTCAACTCTATTACCTGCGCGATTAAACACTATCGCGCTAAGCCAAGGGCTTAGTAAGAAAATTCATGCTAATGTTATGCTTTAGTGCAATGCAATGTTTCACATTTGTATTAATAAATCAACATCAATGGTACACACATAATTAGTAAAGATCATACTCAACAAACAATATTCCGTGAATAGACCGCTTCATTATATAAGTAATATTAACATTTCATTACATTAGAACAACATTTATGTTATTCATAAAAACTAGACACCTATGGGCCCATCAAGTATTTAATACGATATTCAGAATTCAGAGTTACTGCTTTGGTTCATAAACACCATTATCAAGCCCGTAGGCAACATATACATATATATCTCTATCCATGGATAGTGTAACAGACCCAGTCTCTTGGATCATCAACTCATCTAACTCGAGGAGATCCTCAACCCGGCAAGATTGTTACAAATCTAATATCTCATAATATCAATTTTCATAGTGTAACAGACCCAGTCTCTTGGACCTCAATTCAACTAACTTTGAAGAGATCCTCAACCCGGCAAGACTGTTAACTTTCATTAAATAGGCATGCCTTTAAAAAAAAAAACCAGAACTCTGAAACTGAATATCATATTAAACATACACTTATTTCAAACTCTTTCTCAATCTTTCTCATCAATTAGGCAAACATGCCATACATCATTCAATTATATCATCATAGCCAATCACAATGGCTTTATAGCATTTCATATCTCAATTCATATTGTACATATAGCATTATTAGTATCACATTTCAAAGTACATTATTCATAATACACATCACCATTCACAAGCCTCACAATACACAATACATAACCTTATTCATGTAATATCATATGCATTATCAATTCCATATCATCTCACATTTCATGATTCAATAATGATGTTAGACAAATGATATCTATTTTGATCCTTGACAACTCAAATGGATGATCTATTTAACATGTATTTGAAAATCTTGTTGTAGGATTAGATTGCTTTCAATAAGGTGAACAGAACCTTTCTAGCGGTCACGCCTCACCTGAATACGACCGCCCCATACAATTACAAGATGAAACCTTATTACAGTAGGTTTTGCGGCCAGAAACCCGACCTAAGTTGCGACCGTACTTGAATAATAGCGACCGTCCCAAATTACGTGTCTCTCATGCATAAACCCTAAATGTAACCAACCCTCTTCCAAATGCATTTTAACATATAATTCCCAACACAAACTCACTCAAATGGATATAACTCATGTCATAACACATATTCATCACAATAACCACTTAAACAACACATTTGAACACAAACCATCTCAAAACCCTAACTCAAACTTTACTCTTGATTTTCCACTATCAATCTTCACTTATTTTTCCATAATCACAACCAAACCAACACCAATTCCAATTTTTAACTTTAAATCAATTCTAACACTTGCAAACACATATCAAATACACCAAATCATTACATCAACAAATCACACTTCACTTTAAACATAACTTCAAAATTTACAAAGGAAAACAAGAGATTTCTTACCTTAGATGAAGAAATTTCACAAATCTCTAACCAAACTCTTTGATTGCCTCTTCAATTGAACTCTAGCATCAAGAACACTTCTCTTCCTCTTTCTCTCCTTCAATCACCGGCACCCAAAATGAAAAGAAAACAAAATAGCCACAAGTCAAACACTTTTCCATCTTTTAATCTCCACCAAGAGATTTCTAAAGGTAAATTACCTCAATGCCCTTAACCATATAACTCACCTTTTGTCTCATATAAGCCCATTTAAGTAATTACACACTCAACACAAAAATATCTCTTTTCCTTTGACTCTTCCTTTGACCCATTTATATGTTATATATATCATCATATACACAACATATACCATTCTCTCTAAACCCTATTTTCTTTCCCAATTTCTTTTCTCTTGCAATTACATATATATACAATCCAATATAACAACAACAACAATAACAACAATAACAATAACATAATCAAAACTTCTAGACCATATATGAGGATATTACAAAGCTCTCAACTCAACAAGCAACGAGAGCAAGTAAACAGTCATCCCTGCTAAAGACTTCAGACTCAAGGCATCAGCAACATCATTTGCTTTACCAGGATGATAATCGATCAAACATTCATAGTCTTTAATCAACTCCAACCATCTCCTCTATCGAAGATTGAGCTCTCTTTGGACACCCAAATATTTTAAAAGTCTTATGATCAGTATAGATAAAACACTTCTCCCCATACAAATAGTGTCGCCAAATTTTCAATGCAAACACAATGGCTGCTAACTCTAAATCATGGGTTGGATAATTGAGCTCATGCGGTTTCAACTGTCGAGAAGCATAAGCTATAACTTTACCTTCTTGCATCAGAAAAGAACCCAAACCATGATGTGAAGCATCACTGTAGATCACATATGGTTTATCTTCCACAGGCAGGGTAAGAACAGGCGCTTGAGTCAACACTTCTCTCAACTGATCAAAACTAGCCTGACACTGATCTGTCCACACAAATCTAACTCCCTTTCGAAGCAATCTGGTAAGTGGAGTAGCTATCAAAGAAAATCCTTTCACAAACCGTCGGTAATAGCCTGCCAAACCCAGAAAACTTCTAACTTCAGTTACAGACTTTGGTGGACTCCAATTCAAAATAGCTTCAACTTTACTCGGATCAACTCTAATACCCTCTGCCGAAACTATATGACCAAGAAAAGTTACTTGATCAAGCCAAAACTCACACTTCGATAGTTTAGCAAACAATTGCTTCTCTCTCAAAATTTGTAACACAATCGGAAGATGCATATCATGCTCCTCCTCATTACGCGAATACACTAAAATGTCATCAATAAAGACCACTACAAACTGATCCAAATAGGGCCTAAACACCCTATTCATCAAATCCATAAAAACTGCAGGTGCATTCGTCAAACCAAAAGGCATAACTAGAAACTCATAATGCCCATACCTGGTCCGAAAAGCAGTTTTAGGAACATCTTCAGCTCTGACCCTCAACTGATGGTACCCTGATCTCAAATCAATTTTAGAAAACACTGCTGCACCCTTCAATTGATCAAAGAGATCATCAATTCTAGGCAAAGGATATTAATTTTTAATAGTCACCTTGTTCAATTGCCTATAATCAATACACAATCTCATAGTACCATCTTTCTTCTTCACAAACAAAACAGGAGCTCCCCACGGTGAAACACTAGGGTGAACAAACCCTTTATCCAACAACTCCTGCAATTGCACCTTCAATTCTCTCAATTCAGCAGGTGCCATTCTATAAGGAGTAATAGAGATAGGAGTGGTACCAGGCAATAATTCAATATCAAACTCCACCTCTCTCTCAGGAGGCAACCCTGGTAACTCCTCTAGAAACACATCTGGAAATTCTGCAACTGTGGGTATACTATCAAGTTGAGAACCCTTTACTCTAGTATCCATAACATAAGCAAGGTAAGCATCACACCCTTTTCTAATCAATCTCCTAGCTGCAACAGTTGAAACAAACAAGGATGCTAACTGTCCCTGCTCATTAGATACTATCACCTCTCTTCCATCACCAGTTCTCAAAATAACAATTTTCTTTTTACAATCTACCACAGCTCCATGTCTAGATAGCCAGTCCATGCCTAGGATCACATCATATTCCTTAAAAGGCATTTTAATTAGATCTCCAAGGAACTCCTCACCTTGCACCATTACTGCACTATCTCCGTGCACTTTACTAACAATCACACTATGCCCTAAAGGATTTGTCACCAATACATCAAATCCTAGGGATTCAGCATGCACATCAGACACAGGCAAAACAGATGCACAAATATATGAATGAGTGGAACCCGGATCAATCAAAGCAAGTACTGAAATACCAAATAAAGAAAAAGTACCAGCTATGACTGCCGAAGCATCTGGTTGCCTCTGCATTACATAAATCCTCTGAGAAGATCCAGCCTCCTCTGGTCTACTCTCCCTGGATGTAGAACCTCCTCTAGAACTGAACCCAGATCTGCCTCCTCTGCTGAAACCTCTGCCTCCTCGACCTCTCCTCACACTAGATCGAGAAGCTGCAGTATCTACCAACATCTGCTCCTGTCTCTCAGGACAATCTCTCACAAAATGATTGGGAGATCCACATCTGAAACATACCCCTGCTACACCAGTCTTCCAACAAGTACCACCATGTGGCCTACCACAATGAATGCATATGGGTAAAGTGGATCTCTGAATCACTGGAGTCGGAGCACTCGCCACTGAAACTGTAGGCCTAGATCTCTGTCTCTGAAACTGTACTGACCTACCAGCTGGCCTCTGACTCCTACTAACCCGAGGAACAAAACTTCCTTTACCTCTCTTTGCAGACGAAGACCCTGCCTCAAACTGGGGTCTTCTAACCCTGATCTCTTCTTCAGAAGCAGTTGCAATACCTTGAGCTCTCTCCACACTCCTAGCTGCTGCCACAAGCTGGGAAAAATCATGATATCTAAATCCAGCCACAAGACACATAATAGAGGGCCTCAATCCCTCCTCAAATCTCCTGCATCTATCTATCTCATCAGATATAATACCCCCAGCATACTGGCTCAACTGGATAAACTCTAACTCATATTCCGTCACAGTCCGGTAATCTTGCTTCAAGCTTAGAAACTCCATTTTCTTCACGTCCTTATACTCCCTCGGAGTATACTTCAATTCAAACTCTCTTAGAAAATCAGCATAGGTCAAGGTAGGTGGATCATCCATAGCATGAGGCACTGTCTTCCACCAGTTATATGCATCCTTCTGCAACAAGGATCTTGCATAATCAAAATTTTCTTCTGAAGTGGCTTGTAACTGAACAAATATTCTCTGAACTTTGTCTAGCCACTGCTCAGCTACAGCTAGCAACACTCTCCGCACTACCCTCAACTGACTGACGCAAATGAGGATCCATCACAACCTATATCTGCAAACACAGCATAATACTTCTCATTAAAGATCAGAGACTGCCAATACCAACATGTATGTTATTCCAAAAATCCACTTTTTAAAATCAAAACATTCCTTTTCTTACACTTGACCTAGGTTGAGAATCTCAAACCTAGGCTCTGATACCAAAACAATTGTAACACCCCTATACCCTGTATACGTACCAAGCATGCTTAAACGATCGTAATATACGTATACTGAATATAGAAAATGCCACGGTTTAAAAAGACACAACAATATCTTTGTAAATAAGTGAAACCAATCTCAAACATTTTAAAAGAAATCCAAAAGACACCATATATATATAAACATTTACTAATTCACAGCGGAAGTTATTACAAATATGTTATAAATCAAAGTTTACAAAACATAGAATATATATATACATGATTGGCAGCTCTTCTCTGATCTTTAAGTCCCAAAAGGAAATCCTCAATGTCTAGTCTCACTTGGTCTCGAGGAGGTTTCAGGTTCAACTCTGTCACCTGCGCGATCAAACACTATCGCGCTAAGCCAACGGCTTAGTAGTACATAGTATACTAACATTATACTTTAAGGCAATGCAATGTCACACAACTAAATCATAAAGATAATATCATAAGTGGAAAACTAACATCACACCTTTATATTTCATAAACCATACTCATATAAGCATATCATAATTTCACATCATACTTTGTTAAATGTCATAACAACATTCATATTACATCTTCATAGTTCCATTAATTTCACTATTAAAGAATCACATTAAATACAAAGACAAGCATGGGCCTAAAACACACTAATATGCCATTCAATTTTCAGAGTTAATGCTTTGGTTTTGATATCACATTTATCATTATCATAGACCCAACTAGGCTTCAAGGATTAGGTTCAACCAAGCTTCAAGGGGAACAAAGCATGCTAATTATCAACCCAACTTGGCTTCAAGAACCAACCCAACCTAGCTTCAAGGGTTGTAACATCTCAATTAGGCTTCAAGGATTCAATTCAACCTAACTTCAAGAGATTGTTACCATTAGGCATGCCACCAACAACAAAACTCTGAAAATGAATAACACATTAGACACACAATTCATTTATTATTTCATTCTCAAATCTCATCATCAATTAGGCAAACATGACTTATGTCTTCAATTGAATCATCATAGCCAATCACAATGGCTTCACATCATATTTGAGTTATCATAGCCAATCACAATGGCCTCATATCATATCTCACTTCATATTGTACATATAGCATCATTGATATAACATTCCCAAAATACATAATTCATATAACACGTTACCATTCACAATGCATATAACATAACATTGTTCATATAGTATCATGTGCATCATCATTATCATCAAATGTGTTTTAAAATCTCAACATTATATGAATGTATGTTCCACACATATTCGTTTAGGTCATTCTTTGTTTTAAAAGTGTTTATTTTGAGGTTTAGGTACAAAAGACCTTTGAAGAATCAAAGCAATGTGAGAAAAGCCAAGAACCATCACAGTAGCTAACACCCTCAAGGGACACGGCCAAGCTTGTGGCCGTGTCTCTCAACACCAAATCAAGCCGAGGCAGACACGGGCAAGGGACACGGCCGTGTCTCTCAACAAAAATCACGCAGTGGCAAACACAGTCAAAGGACAAGGCCAAGCCAGTGGCCGTGTCTCTCTAAAATTCATCCAACACGGCCAAATTTCATTAAACTTGGCCATGTCTCCCAAAATCTTAAGTCTTGGCCGTGTCTCTTCCTTGGTTTGGTCGTGTCTCTCATGAACAAAAACCCTAAATATGGCCAAAACTCTTTTAATTGCATTTAGACACATTGTGCACAACATAACCTCATTCAAATGGATATAAACAATGTCATTAACACTTATTTTACATATTCATCACAATATTTTCATTAACAAAGCATTAACAACACATTTAAACACATACCACTTCAAAACCCTAAAACCAACATCATTCTTTTTCTTCCAATACCAACATCCACTTAACTTACCATCCTCAAACCAAAACCAACACCAATTTATCTTACAATCAATTTCAACACTTATAAACACATCTCAACCACACCAAATTATAATCCCAACAAATCAAAACTCACTTCAAACACAACTTCACAAATAGCAAAGGACAACAAGAGAGTACTTACCAAAATTGATGAAATTCCACAAATCTCCAACTTAATCCTTTGATTCTTCCTTCAATTTGAAACTTGGAATAAACAAATCTCACTTTGCTCTCTTGATAAGGGATGGCCGGCCAACATGGGAAAGAGAAGAAGAGGAAAAATGAAGAAAAGTCAAGTTATCATCTCTTTAAATCTCCACCATGTAATCCAAAACAAGAATTTACCTAAATACCCTTTTCCATTTGTTTTAACTCTCTTTTCACTTACTTGCCCATTTAGGTAATTTCACATATCACAAATAAATATCTTCTTCCATTGACTCCTCATTTGACCCACATATATGTTATATATATTACCATATACCCAACATATACACTTTCTCTCTACACATTACTTTCCTTATTAAACCATACATAAACATTCTCTTTTCAATTTCTTTTCTTATCAACATAACATATACACATAATTCAAACAAACAACAATTATATCCAAACTTCTAGGGCACACATTGGGATATTACAATTCTCCCCCTCTAAAAAGAAATTTCGTCCTCGAAATTACCTGATATCAAGTCTGAAACAACTGAGGATACTGATCTCGCATGGTTTGTTCACTTTCCCAAGTTGCCTCTTCTCTTCCATGATTCTTCCATAGAACCTTCACCAAAGGCACTTTTTTATTTCTCAATTCTTTCACATCACGTGCCAAAATAGCAACTGGTTCTTCTTTAAATGTCAGATCTGGACTCACTTTGATAGAAAAGGTAAATTAAATGAATTAAGGTTTTTTAAGCTTTAGAAAAGGTAAATTAAAGTTCTAGGGTTTTTTGAATCAAAAGAGACAATTGGATTATTTAAGCTACTGTGAAAGCAGTTATACATTCATACCTCCGTTTGTTGGTTCCAGCAAAAATTTCTTCTTGGATGAACAAGAATAAAGACAAGCTTTGCTGCTTTGATGAATTAAATTGCTTGTTTGCTTCTCTCAATAAGTCTGATTGATTTCACTGCCAGAAAGAATTCTTCAAATCTTTCAAAGTTTTCCTCCTCAATTTCGGTCTCCAATTTTTTCTCCCCCTATTTTGTGTTGTTTTAGTGCTTATTTATAGAAGATTTTTTTGATTAATTTTAGTTATTCACGGAATCTAACATTAATTAAGAAAAGGAAACCGAAACCTAATTGTATTTGGTTTCGAAAAAATTTGCATCGGAAAAAATTTCGTTGGCGAAAAAAAAACTACTGCAGAAAAATTGCTCTGGCAAAAAAAAATTGCGCTGACGAAAAACCTGCCACAGCCGCCTGCGGGCGAAAATTGGCCTGCAAGCCATTTTGTCGCAACTCTTCTGTCACCGATTTTTATTTTTATTTATTATTATTATTTTTATTTTTATTAATAAAAATTAAATACTAAAGCAAATATTATTTAATTAAGATAACAAAAATTATTTTGGACTAATTAAAATATATTGGACAACACAAAATTATTTTGGACTAATTAAAATATATTAGACCGGACTGGGTTAAAAATTAAGGGTCTACAGTTCCCATAGTAAGTATATACCAAAAGGTACAAGGCTATGAGTGGTTATGCCAAGCTTGATCTCCATACCTTGAGTAAAAGTATGGTATCCCTTACATAACACAACACATGTAACACAGGCATCCTAACTCACGCACATGATGCAATCTAAATGATGCAATTGATAATTTCATGATAAGAAAGAATAGAATAATATAAAGACCAACGGAATCAACTTCTCTTATCCCAAGTGGAGTCGCCACTGTGAGCGAAGATCTTTGCCCCCGCTCCAGGTGGAATGGTTCTTACGACTTCGACATTATTATGCTCGAGATCTTAGAGAACACGAGCCTAAGCCCGGAGAAAATGGAGTTGCCATTTGGAAAGGCCAGGAAAAAGAAAAGGGCGATGACTCGATTCCTAAGGAATCTCCAACCCCCTAATGGATTCAAAAAGCTGGGAACGCGTAGGGAAGGTGAGAATGACCCAGCACCTCCACAATGCCCGGTTCATTGGAACCGGCCTCCTTTTTAGGTCTTAATATTATAAAATTCTTAATTAATACAATATTATCCATACTAGATGCGATCATAAGAACAAATAAATAATTTATTAAAAATCATGGCAAGGTCCAAACAAAACAAACAAATAGGCGCCCATCCAAGGCCTTTACAATTGTCCAAAGCCTAAAGATAAATTGAATTACATGATACTTAACAATTTGAGGTACCCAATTATGGAAACATACCTCTTACAATTTCTTGAAACTAAAAATAAACCAATAAAAATAACCAACCATTCATCATAAATAATTTATTCATCGAAGATATAAATAAAAGATATAAATAAACCTATAATCAAAACATATAATAAACATGCTTCTAACTTTAATAAAGAAAATAAAGATACAAGTTTAGGTTTATATCTCAATTTAGAGTTTCTTAATTAACATTTAGGGTTTTGGGATTTTGGAATTAACACAATTATTATTATTATTATTTAAAATACTTAGCCTACTGTATGGAATTTGAAAAAATAGAATTGATTAGGGTTTTATAGTTTTAAGAAAGTAGTAGGGTTTTTGGTTAATCAAATTAGGGTTTAGGGCTAATATCATGCAATTAGTGTTTTTAGAAAGAAATAAATTAGGGTTTGATATATATGAAAAATAATGTTTGTAGCTTAAGATTTTACATGAATTAGGGTTTAGTGTTTATGAAAAACTTATCAAAGTTTATAGGTTATGTGAACTGTGAATATGTTTAAAGAGGTTAGATGCTACTGTGAGGTTTTATATGAAAAGCTTTAATGTGATTCTGAGTAACATGTTAATTAAATAACCATAAGATAAAAACAAATAAACAATCCATGCCAAACAAGTTTACTAGTTGTATTTATTATGACTTATCAAAATAATAATCTGCAATTCTCGTAAACTAACACATAAACTATTTTTAGAAGGAATTGCCTACTGTGATTTTAGTTTAATGAAGAATGAACCCTTTTAATGTTTAAAACAATCAAAACATATAGTTTTTATTTAATTTAAAGCATACGGTCGTTTGTTGGCTCTAACAAAATTGTTTAAACGAGAATTATGGATAAGCTTCGGCAAAGACAGTGTGTGTACAACCTTTGTAGAGTTGGTGTCTCCTTTTAATTTTCCAAAGTCCAGTCCTGAATCAAATTTCCAGAAGAAGTTCGAATAATCCTTGAGTAAAATCTCTCTCCCCTTTTTTGTGTGTCTTTAATGTGGTATTTATAGGTAATTAAAAGAAAAAACCTAGTATGTTAAGGAAATTAAAAATTATTAAGGAAATAAAACTAAAATCGAGTAAAATAAGGTTTGGACAGAAATCGACAGCACGCACCGGTAGCTGGGTGAGACTGGTGTGCGAGGATTAGCATGCTACTGTAGGCTGGCAAGGGCACGCTGGGCTGGGGTGTAAAGCCTTTGGCGAATTGGCCCAAGCCAATTTATCACGCTTGCAGCTTTCATCGCCGATTCTGTCACATGGACAACAGAATTTGCCCAAGCTTTGATCGCACTTGCAGTTTATTTATAATAAGTAAAATAAATATTATATTATTAAAACAAATAATAAATATTAAAATAAATAATATATACCGCAAAAATTATTTCAGACTGTTTTAAAATCTTTAGACTGGACTGGATCAAATTAAGGATCTACACTCGGTATGTGAGTCGCTGGGACTGCTGTAAGTATTATTCATGTATATCATGCATACATGAGCATATCAAACTGCATTTTGTTGTCTTGTATTGCCTATCCTTTGTTAATGTGAGCAACAGATACTCTACGAAACAAATAATGAGAAGCATATATGGAATCAGGGGGCATGGAAGGCCCATTGCATGAGGAAGATCCAATCACTTTATAAAAATATAAATGTGTAATATCCCAAAATGTGCCCTAGAAGTTTTAGTATAATTGTTGTTTTATTTGAATTAAAATGTATATGTTATTGGAAAGAGAAAATAATTTAAAGAGGAGTGTATATGTTGTATATATGGACATATATATAACATATACACAAGTCAAATGGATGGTCAAAGGAAGAGGATATTTATTTTGGTTATGTATGAAATTACTAAAAAGGGCAAGTAAGTGAAAGGGAGTTTAATTGTATAGAAGAGGGTATTTAGGTAATTTTCTTTTTAAATTGTTTGGTGGAGGTTTAAAGAGAGGGGAAATTTGACTTTGTCTCTTCATTTTTGTCATTTTTTTTCCTTTTCTCTTTGTGTTGGCCGGACCTCAAGGAAACAAGAGAGCAAGTGAGGGTTTTTGAATTTTAAGAGCTAATTGAAAGAAGAAAACAAGTTAGAAATTCAAGAAGTTCATCATTTTTGGTAAGTTTTCTCTTGTTCTATTTGGAATTTTGTTTGACTTTGATGGAGTGTTGTTGATGGTTGGAGTGTGTTTGTGTATGGTGTGTGTAAAAGTGTTGAAATGGAATTAAAGATAAGAAGTTAGGTTGGTGTTGTTGATGGAAGAGTAAGAGTTGTGTTTAGTGAAATTTTTTTCTGTTTTACAATTAGTAAAGGCTGTGACTTGTATGATTTTTAATTAAATATAGAAAAATGTTCTTGAAGTGAATTTTTGATATGTTGTGCCTCTGTGAGTCTAGAATGACTGAAAAATATGTTGATTCGATTTTGGAATGGTTATGATTTTGGAAAGATTATTTTTACTAAACCTGTTCCAGCAGGTACCTTAACTGAGACAGCTATATTTCGGGATTTTTAATAAAATATAGAAAAATCATATTCAATTGAATTTTGGATAGGTTGTTGCTTAGTGAGTCTAGTATTTGAGAAAAATAATTTGGAACCACGTTGATTGAATTTAATTTATGGAATTCACAAAGTTCAGAACTGCTGCCAGGATGCAGGGCAATTGGGGCAGTCTGGTTGGGTAAACTATTTGACCAAGATTTTGTGTTCAGTTTGATCTGAAATTTTAAAGAAATGATTTCAAGATGTAAAATTTAGTTCTGTAAAAATTTTAGAATTTTTAGTCAAGTAGATTATTTTATACAATTTTTCAAAATAAGGATAGAGTGGAGTCTAAAACCAGAATGTACTATTCATATGGTCATTTTGCTAATACTCCTTTTGGATTAGGTTGTGAAGAGGTTGAATTGCCCTAACCTAAGTGTTGAGGATTCTTGGAAGAGTAAGTGTATAGATTGGTGTGAGTTGGTTTTAAGGTAAGTACAAATTACATTATTTCATACATTCCTATGATGTTGAGATTTAACATACATTTGATTGTAAATGTGTTAAGAAATCTAATACATTGTTAATGCATATTAATAATGTATGTTTGGTATGATGTGAATGCTGTGATGAATATGTAAAATATGTGTTAATGCCATTGATTATATCCATTTGAATGATGAAATGAAATATGGAATATGAAATGTGAAAGATATGATGTTATGAAGAATTGTTTTATTGTGATTTGAGATCATTTGAGATATGATGCCATGGTTATTGGCTATGATATACAAATGAAATATATAATGGAGGCATGGTTGCCTAATTAATTGTGAGAAATGAAATGGAAAGAGATTGAAAAAGAGATAAATAAAATGATTGTGTGCCTAATATGTTTATTCAATTTTCAGATTTCTGGTTTTGGCGGCATGCCTATGAATCACTGGATAGGTGAAATGACCGGGTCGTAAGCCGATTCCAGTTGAAAAATGTGAAATGTGATGTTTTTGGGGTGAAATGACCGGGTCGTAAACCTCAAAAACAAATTATTAAAACTAGATTGGGTGAAATGACTGGGTCGTAAACTCAAATCTAGTTGAATATCCATGGATAAATGTATTGATGATTATGATTATAGACCAAAACAGTAACTCTGAACTTTGAATAGCATATTAGATTATTTTTGGGCCCATGCTTATGTTTGTTTAAATGTGACTATTGAATGGTGAAACAAATGAATAATGAGATGACTACTATACATACATTATTGAAACCGGTAAGATTTGAAATATAATATTCTCTTGAATTGATCTTGAATCTTGATTGTGTGACATTAGCATGGCATTAAAGCATCATAGCACTGTAATTTGTACCACTAAGCCGTTGGCTTAGCGCAAATGTGATTCTTCGCGCAGGTGACAGGGAAGAACCAGAGAGTTCCTCTAGGCCGAGTCGAGTCTAGATTTTGAGGTGTTGATAGTGGGCTTTAAGATCAAAGACTGACTGCCAAAGAAATGTATAAATTTTATGGGTTGTAAAACTTGAGTTTGGATATATATGAATTTGTAAATATTGTTTTTTTTCCGCTGCATAGTGAACAAATATTTTATTTACTGTATTTCATAATAAACTTTTACTTTATGTTGTACTAGAATTGTAAATCCTTTTTGCAGGTTGTAGTTGAGGTTATAAGGGGGATTTATTGGGAGTGTACTGAGAATGATTTTGTTTGCATTGGTTTGTGTAAATGTTTTAAAAATCAGAAAAAAACCAGTTTTGTCGACCCTTGGGACTCAATTTTTAGGCAAAATTATGGCAAAATTTCTGTAAAAATCGGAACTAAAAAAAAATTGACTGAGTAAAATTGGTAGCAACATTAGGATAGTGTGGCACCTCTACTCGGCTTACATATGTAGGTCGGGAAGGGGTGTTACAATTTTTGGTATCAGAGCCTAGGTTTGAGATTCTCAACCTAGGTCAATTGTAAGAAAAAGAATATTTAGATTTTTAAAGTGGGTTTTTGAGTAAAATACATGTTTTGGTATGGCAGTCTTTGATCTTTAATGAGAAATATTCTGCTGTGTTTGCAGATATAGGTAGAGATGGCATCTCATTCACGACAGTTTTGTTGAGGGTAGTGCGGAAAGTGTAGCTCCTGAAGAGAGTAGAGATGGAGCTAGATTTGAGAGGGTTAGTGAGGCACCTGTTTCTGTGCCAGAGAGATCAGCTGCAGAGGAGGCTCCGCCGGGTTGGTTAAGGCATATGGTAGAACTATTGAGGGGAGCTTCAGTGCAGCCACCACTACCACCACCACAGCCTCAGATGCCGGTAAGATATTATGACAAGTTAAGAAAATATGGGGCTGAAGATTTCTTGGGCACTACCGATCCTGCAGTGGCTGAGCAGTGGTTGGATAAGGTACAGAGAATATTCATACAGTTGCAAGCCACTTCGGATGAGAAATTTGACTATGCCAGATTCCTCTTGCAGAAAGATGCCTATGATTGGTGGAAGACAGTTCCTCATGCTATGGATGATCCACCTACATTGTCCTATAGTGATTTTCTACGGGAGTTTGAGCTGAAATATACTCCGAGGGAGTATAAAGATGTTAAGAAGATGGAATTTCTGAATTTGAAGCAGGACAACCGGACTGTGACAGAATATGAGATCGAGTTCATCCGGTTGAGTCACTATGCTGGAGGTATTATTTCAGACGAGATAGACCGGTGCAGAAGATTTGAGGAGGGATTGAGGCCCTCTATTATGTGTCTTGTGGCTGGTTCTAGATACCAGGATTTTTCCCAGCTTGTTGCAGCAGCTAGGAGTGTGGAGAGAGCCCAGGGTATTGCAGCAGCTGCTACTGAGGAAGAGACCAGGGTAAGGAGACCCCAGTTTGAGGCAGGGTCTTCATCTATGAAGAGGGGTCGAGGAGGTTTTGTTCCGAGAACCAGTAGAACCCAGAGACAGTCGGGCAGATCAGTTCAGTATTAGAGGCAGAGGTCGAGACAGATAGTTTCTGTAGCTAGTGCCCCGACTCTAGTGATTCAAAGGTCTACTCCACCTGTATGTGAGCATTGTGGTAAGACCCATGGGGGTGTTTGTTGGAAGATTGGTGGTTTAGCTGGGTGTTTTAGATGTGGATCACCAGCTCATTTTGTTAGAGATTGTCCTGAGATGCAGGAGTATAGGCAGGCTGATACTGCAGCTTCTCGACCTAGTGTCAGCAGAGGTGGTCGAGGGGGCAGAGGTTTCAGTAGAGGTGGTAGACCTGGGTTTAGTCAGAGAGTAGGATCTTCATCCAGGGGCAGTAGGCCAGATGAGGCCGGATCTTCTCAGAGAGTATATGTGATGCAGAGGCAGCCAGATGCTTCAGCAGTTATAGCTGGTACATTCTCTTTATTTCGCATTTCAGTTCTTGCTTTGATTGATCCAGGATCTACTCATTCATACATAAGTGCATCTATCTTGCCTGTGTCTGAATTGCATTCAGAGTCCTTAGGATTTGATGTCTTAGTGACCAATCCTTTAGGACATAGTGTTGTGGTGAGTAGGGTGCATCGTGAGAGTGCTGTTGTGGTTCAAGGTGAGGAGTTTCTTTGTGATTTAATTGAAATGCCTTTTAAAGAATATGATTTGATCTTAGGCATGGATTGGTTGTCTAAGCATGGAGCCATGGTGGATTGTCAAAAGAAATGTGTTACTTTGAGAACTGGTGATGGTAGAAGTATATTGGTATCTAGTGAGCAGAGACAACTTGCATCCTTGTTGGTTTCAGCTGTTTCAGCCAGAAAGTTGATTAGAAAAGGGTGTGATGCTTATCTTGCTCATGTTTTGGATACCAGAGTAATGGGTTCTCAACTTGATAGTATACCCACAGTTGCTGAGTTTTCAGATGTATTTCCAGAGGAGTTGCCAGGGTTACCCCCTGAGAGAGAGGTTGAGTTTGGTATCGATTTGTTGCCTGGTACTACTCCCATCTCTATCACTCCTTATCGAATGGCACCTGCTGAATTGAGAGAGTTAAAGGTACAGTTACAGGAGTTGTTGGATAAAGGGTTTATTCACCCTAGTGTTTCTCCGTGGGGAGCTCCTGTGTTGTTTGTAAAGAAAAAGGATGGTACTTTGAGGTTGTGCATCGATTATAGGCAATTGAACAAAGTAACTATCAAGAATAAGTATCCTTTGCCTTGAATTGATGATCTCTTTGATCAGTTGAAGGGAGCAGCGGTGTTTTCCAAAATTGATTTGAGATCAGGGTACCATCAATTGAGGGTTAGAGCTAAAGATGTTTCTAAGACAGCTTTCCGCACAAGATATGGGCATTATGAGTTTTTGGTAATGCCTTTTGGATTGACGAATGCACCTGCAGCTTTCATGGATTTGATTAATAGGGTGTTTCGGCCCTATCTAGATCAGTTTGTGGTGGTTTTCATCGATGATATTTTGGTGTATTCATGTAATGAGGAAGAACATGACAAGCATCTGCGAATTGTGTTACAGATCTTGAGAGAGAAACAGTTGTATGCTAAGCTGTCAAAGTGTGAGTTTTGGCTTGACCAAGTGACTTTTCTCGGTCATATAGTTTTAGCAGATGGTATAAGAGTTGATCCGAGTAAAGTTGAGGCCATTTTGAATTGGAGTCCACCAAAGTCAGTGACTGAAGTTAGAAGTTTTCTGGGTTTGGCAGGCTATTATCGAAGGTTTGTGAAATGTTTTTCTTTGATAGCTACTCCACTCACCAGATTGCTTCGAAAGGGAGTTAGATTTGTGTGGACAAATCAGTGTCAAGCTAGTTTTGATCAGTTGAAAGAAATGTTGACTCAAGCACCTGTTCTTACTTTACCCATGGAAGATAAACCATATGTGATTTACAGTGATGCTTCACATAATGGTTTAGGATGTGTCTTGATGCAAGAGGGTAAAGTTGTAGCTTATGCTTCTCGGCAGTTGAAGCCGCATGAGCTTAATTATCCGACACATGATCTGGAATTGGCAGCTATAGTATTTGCTTTGAAGATTTGGCGACACTACTTGTATGGGGAGAAATGTTTTATCTATACGGATCATAAAAGTTTGAAATATTTGGGTGTCCAGAGAGAGCTGAATCTTCGGCAAAGGCGATGGTTAGAGCTGATCAAAGACTATGACTGTTTGATTGATTATCATCCTGGTAAGGCAAATGTAGTTGCTGACGCCTTGAGTTGGAAGTCTCTGGCAGGTTTGGCTGTTTATTCGCTCTCGTTGCTTGTTGAGTTGAGAGCGTTACATGCTAGTTTTGAAGCATGTGATGATGGTGCATTGTTGACTCAGTTGCAATTGAGACCAGTATTATTGGATTAGATTAAGGAGGCTCAATTGACAGATGAGAAAATTTAGAAGATTGTTTCAGATTGCCAAAATGGGGAGAGCCGAGATTTCTTTGTGAGAAGTGATGGTAGCCTTTGGTTTAAGGATAGATTGTGTGTTCCTGATAATGATAGTTTGAAAAAGGTTATTTTGGAGGAAGCACACCAATCGGTTTTTGCTATGCATCCGGGAAGTACAAAGATGTACCATGAATTGAGACAGCATTATTGGTGGTCTGGTATGAAGAGAGACATAGCAGAATTTGTGTCCAAATGTCTCACTTGTCAGAGGGTGAAAGCTGAACATCAAGTTCCAACAGGGTTGCTTCAACCTTTAATGGTGCCTGAATGGAAATGGGAGAGAATCACAATGGATTTTGTGTCTGGTTTGCCTATGACACAGAGGATGTATGATGCCATTTGGGTGATTGTTGATAGGTTGACAAAGACTGCTCATTTTCTTCCGGTTCGGATGGACTTTTCACTTGAGAAGTTAGCTGAATTGTACATCAATGAGATAGTAAAGTTGCATGGAGTCCCAATTTCTTTAGTGTCTGATCGAGATCCTAGATTTACTTCAAGATTTTGGAAGAGTTTACATGGTGCTTTGGGTTCTCGATTGCATTTTAGCACTGCTTTTCATCCACAGACAGATGGGCAGTCAGAGAGAGTGATACAGATTATTGAGGATATGTTGAGAAGCTGTGTCATTGATTTCTCTGGAAGTTGGGACAGATTTTTGCCACTTGTAGAATTTGCTTACAACAACAGTCATCAATCCAGTATTAGAATGGCACCATTTGAGGCATTGTATGGAAGAAGATGTAGAACGCCTTTATGTTGGAATGAAATTGGGGAAGGCAAATTGGTTGGTCCTGATCTGATTAAAGAGACTGAAGAAAAAGTGAAGATGATTCGGGATAGGTTGAAAGCAGCTTCAGACCGACAGAAGTCTTATTCAGATTTGAAGAGGAGAGACATAGAGTTTGATGTTGGAGATAAAGTATTTTTGAAAGTGTCTCCTTGGAAAAAGATATTGAGATTTGGTCGAAAAGGGAAGCTGAGTCCTCGATTCATTGGACCGTATGAGATATTAGAAAGAGTTGGACCAGTTGCTTATCGTCTTGCTTTGCCGCCTGAGTTGGATAGAATCCATAATGTCTTTCATGTTTTTATGTTGCGAAGGTATAGATCTGACCCATCTCATGTTTTACTAGTTGAATCTATTGAGGTCAGTCCAGATCTAACTTTTGAAGAAGAACCAATTGCTATTTTGGCACATGAAGTGAAAGAGTTGAGAAATAAGAAAGTGCCACTTGTAAAAGTTCTTTGGAAGAATCATGGTAGAGAAGAGGCAACTTGGGAGAGTGAGAAAGCGATGTGAGATCAGTATCCTCAACTGTTTCAGACTTGATATCAGGTAATTTCGAGGACGAAATTTCTTTTTAGAGGGGGAGAATTGTAATATCCCAAAATGTGCCCTAGAAGTTTTAGTATAATTGTTGTTTTATTTGAATTAAAATGTATATGTTATTGGAAAGAGAAAATAATTTAAAGAGGAGTGTATATGTTGTATATATGGACATATATATAACATATACACAAGTCAAATGGATGGTCAAAGGAAGAGGATATTTATTTTGGTTATGTATGAAATTACTAAAAAGGGCAAGTAAGTGAAAGGGAGTTTAATTGTATAGAAGAGGGTATTTAGGTAATTTTCTTTTTAAATTGCTTGGTGGAGGTTTAAAGAGAGGGGAAATTTGACTTTGTCTCTTCATTTTTGTCATTTTTTTTCCTTTTCTCTTTGTGTTGGCCGGACCTCAAGGAAACAAGAGAGCAAGTGAGGGTTTTTGAATTTTAAGAGCTAATTGAAAGAAGAAAACAAGTTAGAAATTCAAGAAGTTCATCATTTTTGGTAAGTTTTCTCTTGTTCTATTTGGAATTTTGTTTGAGTTTGATGGAGTGTTGTTGATGGTTGGAGTGTGTTTGTGTATGGTGTGTGTAAAAGTGGTGAAATGGAATTAAAGATAAGAAGTTAGGTTGGTGTTGGTGATGGAAGAGTAAGAGTTGTGTTTAGTGAAATTTTTTTCTGTTTTACAATTAGTAAAGGCTGTGACTTGTATGATTTTTAATTAAATATAGAAAAATGTTCTTGAAGTGAATTTTTGATATGTTGTGCCTCTATGAGTCTAGAATGACTGAAAAATATGTTGATTCGATTTTGGAATGGTTATGATTTTGGAAAGATTATTTTTACTAAACCTGTCCCAGCAGGTACCTTAACTGAGACAGCTATATTTCGGGATTTTTAATAAAATATAGAAAAATCATATTCAATTGAATTTTGGATATGTTGTTGCTTAGTGAGTCTATTATTTGAGAAAAATAATTTGGAACCACGTTGATTGAATTTAATTTATGGAATTCACAAAGTTCAGAACTGCTGCCAGGATGCAGGGCAATTGGGGCAGTCTGGTTGGGTAAACTATTTGACCAAGATTTTGTGTTCAGTTTCATCTGAAATTTTAAAGAAATGATTTTAAGATGTAAAATTTAGTTCTGTAAAAATTTTAGAATTTTTAGTCAAGTAGATTATTTTATACAATTTTTCAAAATAAGGATAGAGTGGAGTCTAAAACCAGAATGTACTATTCATATGGTCATTTTGCTAATACTCCTTTTGGATTAGGTTGTGAAGAGGTTGAATTGCCCTAACCTAAGTGTTGAGGATTCTTGGAAGAGTAAGTGTATAGATTGGTGTGAGTTGGTTTTAAGGTAAGTACAAATTACATTATTTCATACATTCCTATGATGTTGAGATTTAACATACATTTGATTGTAAATGTGTTAAGAAATCTAATACATTGTTAATGCATATTAATAATGTATGTTTGGTATGATGTGAATGCTGTGATGAATATGTAAAATATGTGTTAATGCCATTGATTATATCCATTTGAATGATGAAATGAAATATGGAATATGAAATGTGAAAGATATGATGTTATGAATTGTTTTATTGTGATTTGAGATCATTTGAGATATGATGCCATGGTTATTGGCTATGATATGCAAATGAAATATATAATGGAGGCATGGTTGCCTAATTAATTGT
Organism: Garcia nutans; assembly: GCA_947685225.1. Lineage (NCBI taxonomy): Eukaryota > Viridiplantae > Streptophyta > Magnoliopsida > Malpighiales > Euphorbiaceae > Garcia > Garcia nutans. The sequence continues at coordinate 62,170,330 of CANTUV010000031.1, forward strand.
GAGAAATGAAATGGAAAGAGATTGAAAAAGAGATAAATAAAATGATTGTGTGCCTAATATGTTTATTCAATTTTCAGAGTTCTGGTTTTGGCGGCATGCCTATGAATCACTGGATAGGTGAAATGACCGGGTCGTAAGCCGATTCCAGTTGAAAAATGTGAAATGTGATGTTTTTGGGGTGAAATGACCGGGTCGTAAACCTCAAAAACAAATTATTAAAACTAGATTGGGTGAAACGACTGGGTCGTAAACTCAAATCTAGTTGAATATCCATGGATAAATGTATTGATGATTATGATTATAGACCAAAACAGTAACTCTGAACTTTGAATAGCATATTAGATTATTTTTGGGCCCATGCTTGTGTTTGTTTAAATGTGACTATTGAATGGTGAAACAAATGAATAATGAGATGACTACTATACATACATTATTGAAACCGGTAAGATTTGAAATATAATATTCTCTTGAATTGATCTTGAATCTTGATTATGTGACATTAGCATGGCATTAAAGCATCATAGCACTGTAATTTGTACCACTAAGCCGTTGGCTTAGCGCGAATGTGATTCTTCGCGCAGGTGACAGGGAAGAACCAGAGAGTTCCTCTAGGCCGAGTCGAGTCTAGATTTTGAGGTGTTGATAGTGGGCTTAAAGATCAAAGACTGACTGCCAAAGAAATGTATAAATTTTATGGGTTGTAAAACTTGAGTTTGGATATATATGAATTTGTAAATATTGTTTTTTTTCCGCTGCATAGTGAACAAATATTTTATTTACTGTATTTCATAATAAACTTTTACTTTATGTTGTACTAGAAGTGTAAATCCTTTTTGCAGGTTGTAGTTGAGGTTATAAGGGGGATTTATTGGGAGTGTACTGAGAATGATTTTGTTTGCATTGGTTTGTGTAAATGTTTTAAAAATCAGAAAAAAACCAGTTTTGTCGACACTTGGGACTCAATTTTTAGGTAAAATTATGGCAAAATTTCTGTAAAAATCGGAACTAAAAAAAAATTGACTGAGTAAAATTGGTAGCAACATTAGGATAGTGTGGCACCTCTACTCGGCTTACATATGTAGGTCGGGAAGGGGTGTTACAAAATGCATGTTCATGCAAGGAACTAGACAATACACACACATCAATTAGAGCTTGCATGGAAAAAAAAATCATTGGTTTGAGCCTACATAGGAGGCAAAACTTCCTCCTTTCAATTTTTAAGTTTATGCATATAAAAAAAAATTTTTAGACTCACTTTCAATATTTTTCCATACAGGGGGCAAAGAGAGGATACGAGGCTAGCTAAAAAATAGTTAATTTTTTTACAAAAGGAAGAACAAAAAGAATGGAACAAGAAGAAATTTAGAACTCTCAAAAGAATGAAGATGCAAATGACAAAAGATCAGTCCAGCTAGAAGAGCTAAAGCCAATATAGGACAATTTCCAAAGGATGAAAATCCATTTTGAAGGGTGAAGACCCAATCTCCAATGGATAAAGATCCATTTTGAAGGGTGAAGACCCGATGTGCGAAGATGAAGATCCAATTTGAAGGTTGAAGACCCAATCTCCAAAGGATGAAGATCCATTTTGAAGGGTGAAGACCCAATTTCTAAGGATGAAGATCTGAGGTCCAAGGATGGAGATCCATTTTAATGGTGAAGACCCACAATCCGTTGAAGAATGGAACAAACGGCTAGAAGAAAGCCAAAATTCTCAAATGACAGAAGGTCAGCAAAATTCATTGAAGAATGGAATGACCGGCTATAAGAAAGCCAAAATTCCCAAATTATAGAAGGTTAGTCCAACTAGTAGAGTTGGAGTCGATCTATTGAAGAATGAAGCAACTAGCTAGAAGAAAGCCATGATAGAAGGTCAATCAGCTAGAAGAGCTGAAATCAATTGGCTAAAAGAAAGCCAAAACTCCCAACTGACAGAAGGTCAGTTAGCTAGAAGAGTTGAAGTTGATGGCTAGAAGAAAGCCAAAACTCTCAACTGATAAAAGGTTAGTTGAATCCAGTTTAGGGTCAAGAACCCAAAATTCAGTCTCGGGTTGAGAACCCAAATCTTGTTTAGGGTCAAGAACTTGAAATTCAGTCTTTGGTCGAGAACCCAAATTTAGATTAGGGTAGAGAACCCAAAATCTAGTCTCGGGTAGAGGTACCCAAAATCAAATTACTTTCGAGTCTAGAACTCATTCCAGGTCTAAAACCCAAATATTTTTTTAGTCCATAACTCATTCCAGGTCCATAACCCAAACCTATCTGGGTCCAGAATCCAAATCTTTTTATAGTCTAGAACTCATTTCAGGTCCAAAACCCAAACTAATCAGGGTCCATAACCCACATCCACCTCGGGTCGAGAGCCCATCCTCATTCAAAATCATCTCAAAATTATGTTGCTTTTCACTCTCCTCAATTGAAGTCTCAAATCATTTAAGCAGGGGGCAAACTGTAGACCATTGATTATGGCCTTAAGCTAGTTTGGTCCTAATTAAAGATGTCCTAAGTACTTATCAGTTAATTCTTAAAGGCTTAAATAAATTTTAAGCTTTTATCTTGATTGGCCTAATTTTTATATAAAGGCCCAAATGAGTCCGATTTAGTTTCTAAAACTTTAAAATTATAACAAGGCGAGTTTTAAAACCTAAAAATGGTTTGAAAGTCATTTTGTGTAATATCCCAGAATAGACCCTAAGAGTTTTGGAGTTATTGTTGTTGTATTTGGATTTAATGTATATGTGTATATGTGAAATATAAGGATAATATATGTAAGACATATACATATACATCACATATACATGGGATATATATAATGGTGAAGGATAAGTGAGTTGTATATATATTTGTATAACTAAATAATAATAATAATAATAAAGACAAAAAGAAAAGAGAAGAAGAAAATCAAAGAAAGAATATGTGGTGGAGATTTAAAGTATTATTATTATTATTACTATTGTTATTGTTATTGTTATTGTTATTATTATTATTATTATTATTATTATTATATATATATATATATATGGATAAGGACAAAGGAAAGAAGTAGAAACTTCTTCTTCCTTCTACTCCTTCTTCGTCTTCTTCGTTCTTCTTGGCCGAGAGAGAGAGAGAGAGAGAGAGAGAGAGAGAGAGAGAGAGAGAGAAAGAGAGAAAGATGTGATTTTCTTACCAAATTTCTTAAGGAATTCAAGAGATTTGATGATAGAGATGAAGATTTGATAAAGGATTCAAGTAAGTATTTATTTCTTTAAATTGATTTTCATTGTTTGAGTTGGGTTTGGTATGGTTGATGTGTGATGATGATGATATTGAAAGATTTAAGTATATATATGTGTTGATTTGGTAATTGGATGATGATAATATGATTATTTGTGAAGATGATGATGAATTGTTGAATAAGGGTTGAGTTTAATGAAATTTGGGGATTTGATAAATTGGTATATGAATGAAGTTTATAATGATGATTGGTGTGTGTTTTGAGTGTTGTTGATGTTTTGGTAAGTTTGTTATGGTTTTTGGGTGTGTTTGATGAAGATTGTTTGAAGTGAGTAATGATAAAAAGATGGGTATTGTTGGATGTTGTTGTGTGTTGACCGGAATCTGGGTTTTTAGTCGGACACGCCCAGAGACACGGCCAGTTTGTTAGGCGTGTCGTTGGTTCTGTTTTCTGGAGTTGGTAGCACGAGCAGTGACACGCCCATGTTATTGAGCGTGTCATAAGTTCTGTGTGGCAGTAGAATTGACACGACCAGTAACACGCCCGTGTTATTGAGCGTGTCATAGCTACTGTGAGTTTGGAGAATTGACACGGCCATGAGCACGCTCTTGTTGATTGGACGTGTTGATGTTTTTGAGATACAGAATGTATTACACGCCCAGTGACACACCCGTGGTTATGAGCGTGTCAATGTTTCTGTGTTGTGGAGTTAGGGCACGATCAGGAACACGCCCGTGTTGATGAGCGTGTCATGTGTTGAGTTTGCCCTAATTGATTCTTATTTGTATTACCTCATGTGTATTTCTAAGTGAGTGTGTATGATTACTTTTGGATTAGGTTTTAAGAGATGGAATTGCCCTAATCCAAGTATTGAAAGATCTATGGAAGAGAAGTTATATGGGAGTGAGTTCTTTAGAGGTAAGTACAAAACCCTATTGGATTGCATATAAGTATATTGTTAAAATAAATATTAATATTGTATACGCAATGAAAAGATAAGAGATATGATAATACATTAATACATATAAGATGTGAAGGCATTCAATATATATATGTTATGAAATGTGAAAGATGTGAGGATATGATTTGTATGATGTGTATTCCAATTTATATGGTAATGCAATTGATTGTGCATACTTGAGTAATGAATGATTATGTATATAAATATCAAAGATGAACTATGAAATGTGATAATGTGATATTGTGATGAACTATGAAATGTGATAATGTGATATTGTGATGAACTATGAAATGTGATAATGTGATATTGTGGTGAACTATGAAATGTGATATTGTGATGGAATATGAAATGTAAATTGAGAGGTGATGATGTATAAAGCCATTGTGGTTGGCTATGATATTGAGAATGAGATAAATGAGGCATGTTTTGCCTAAATGATGCCATTGTGGTTGGCTATGATGATGTAAATGATGATGAGAATGAGAATGAAATTGATAATGAAATAATAAATGAATTGTGTGACTAATGTGTTATTCATTTTCAGAGTTTTGTTGTTGGTGGCATGCCTAATAAGTGTAACAATCTCTTGAAGTTAGGTTGGATTGAATCCTTGAAGCCTAATTGAGATGTTACCACCCTTGAAGCTAGGTTGGGTTAGTTCTTGAAGCCAAGTTGGGTAGAAGCTTAGCATGCTTTGCTCCCCTTGAAGCTTGGTTGAACTTAATCCTTGAAGCCTAGTTGGGTATATGATATTGATAAATGTGATAACAAAACCAAAGCATTAACTCTGAACTTTGAATGACATATTAGTGTCTTTTGGGCCCGAGTCTGTCTTTGTTGTTAATGTGATGTATATACAAGTTGAAATAAATGAGTAATGGGATTTATGTTGCCTTTGTTGGAAATGTGAGTTGTGAATGATGAATTGTGGTTAGTGATATGATTATATAACATACATGAATTATTGAAAGGAGATATGGTTTGTGAAGTTATATGCAATATGCGATTATAAAGTATAAAATGATATATATGATATGTATGAGGTGAAATTGGTAAGTATCATAATATGAAGGTTCTATCAATTTATTGAATTATGTTTGATGGTTATGTTATATGTGTATATGTATATCCTCTATAAGGTTAATAGGATTATATGAAGAATGCATTGAAAAAGGGGAAAACAGAGTAAGAAAATGTTAAAACATGAGACTAAACATATGAGGTATGTTTCCTTTATATTGTATATTTTAATGGTTACTTGTACTACTAAGCTTTCGAGCTTAGCGCGGTTATCTTAATCGCGCAGGTATATAGGTGATGAAGCTGGAGATAAGCTACTATGTCACAACGAGGACAAGTGTAGTTCGAGACCAACTAGATGGTGGTGCATGCATGTAATTATACTGTATTTTCATAAGATTGTATTCATTTGTATAAATGAATCTTTGGAAGAAACAATGTAACTTATATTTATGTATTACCATGATAAGAATAACCATTTTGTAAATACTTTCATATGATTTAAATGTATTATTGTTTTAAAAATTAAAGTAAAGAGTTATAATGGTGATGAAAAGTGACATTCTTATACTCTATATACATATTGTATGTGTACCTGGTATATGTACAGTATTTATATGGGGTATCGGGGTGTTACATTTTGGCTCAATATTGGTTCATGCATACCGAATTGGGCTTGTCCAGGTAGATATGGATGGTCCATATCGAACTAGGACAAACCTAGTTCGATATGGGCATCCATATTAGACTGGGAATCCCTAGTTAGATATGGACAAGTTCCATATCGAACTGGACATCCCAGATCGATATGGACAATGTCCATATCGAACTGGAACATCCCCAGTTCAATATGAATCCCAGTACAACTCGAATTCAGTGGATTTGAGTTTGACATGGGCATAGTTTATATGAAACTCAAACCATTTTAAAATTGTGCTTAATTAGGAAGCTTATACCATGCTTAATCAGGAAACAAAGGCGAGTTTACGAGGTTTAACCTAATCCATTCTTATAAATATAGGGAGGAGCAACTGATAAAAGGTAGCAACAAGCAGTAACAAAAGAACTGGCAATAAAGAAAAGAAACAAGGTAGCAACCTTGATGAATGAACAAACTCGGTATTAAATAGCAAGAAGGGACAACGACTTTAAAGAATGAACTGGCAATAAAGAGAAATAGAAAAAAAACAACACAGAAGTAGCAGCACAGAAATTGAAAACCAAAACCCTAGCAGCACCAAGAAGAGACAGTAGCAGTTTTTTTGTAAAACCCTAATGATCAAAAAGCATGTAAAAGTAGCAAACATATAACCATTGTCTCAGGCAGAGGCAGTGGTTTCCCTCAAGCCAAAAATTAAGGTGATTCGGATAGTAGCTTGGATTAATATTTCATTAATTTGGTGGAGTCAACACGAAGGTATGTTCTATATTAAATTCATCTAAATTTAATAGTAGCTGCTTTTGATCATAACTTTTAACATTGATATTTTATTCATCCAATACCTCTAATTCAATTTCCAAAACCTTAAGTTAAAACCCTAAACTTCATCCAGTTTCCATTCAAGAATAAAACCTTAATTTTTACCTAGTTTAGATAGAAACCCTAATTCCCCAACAAAACCATATCATGTAAATTGTTTACCTTTCGGAGGGCATTGCCCCCTTGACCCCCGCTCGCTAACTTTAAGCGCGACCCCTCATCATCATGCCCTATATTTCTTTAATAGATAATATTTAGATATTTTTTATCTTCTTTTTAGTTATTCAATTATCTTTATATGTGTTGTATTATTTTTTCCTGCTTTACTTTTTTCCTTATATTTATATGTATTTTTAAAGGGAATTGTAAGGGACATGTTTCCACCTTTGGGCGAGTGTCCTATTTTATTTATTTCCTTTATGAACATTTAAAGATTGTAAGGGTATGTTTCCATCTAAGGATGGGTATCCATGTTATTTTGTGATGTGCTATTTTATCTTATTTTATGAATGAATCTATTTTATTAATAATTTCATGTAATATGGATGATATTATAATATTTAAGAATTCAATAATATTTAAACCTAAAAAGGAGATCGGTTCTAATGAACAAGGCGTTATGGGGGTGCTGGGCCATTTCTCACCTTTCCCATACGTACCCAACTTTTCGAAGCCAATAGGGGATTGGAGATTCCTTAGGAGTGAAGTCATCCACCCCTTTCTATTTTCCTGGCCCATTTGGATGGCGACTCCATTTTCTCCTAGTTTAGGCAGTGTTCTCTATGGCAGTGTTCTTAACAGTGTCGAAGTCGCAAGAATCATTCCACATGAAAGTGAGGGCGAAAATCCCCGGTCACACTTCCACATTTTAGTGCACATTTGCACTTTTCACATTATGCACACATATCACATTTAGCCAATCTCTAATGGCTTACCATGACATAGGCAATGGAAATCAAACATTATTACTTCAAACAATGCCATACACACACATTCACATAAATCAAGTAGCATAGCGCATTCAATAAATATAATGTATTATGCTTGAAATCAATAAAATTAATGAAATTCAATATCAAAGTATGTACTAACCTCTTTAACCCAGGAATATGAGCCAAAGCTCCACTCCACTTCAAAACTCCTTATAGCCCAATACTACTAGGTTGATAGAATTTCTATCTACTCAATATCTATTCAAAATGTGAATATATATATAATTAATTAGTATCATATTTCTAAATGTTTTAACTACTAAATTTTAATTAAAACACATTCCTTCAATTTTTCCTTTTCTTGCTCTAATAGAATTTAATCTTGAAAGTTAATTTTACTTATTTCCAAATTGAATTTAAAGCTTATATATATTACTAGAATCACATTTCAACATTTTTTTAGGAACTAAATTTCAATGTACCACATTTTCTTCAAAATTCTAAAAATTTGCCCTAAGTTTCTTTAATTTTGGCTCTTCATTGTACTTAATTTTAATTGTCAATTTGAGTTCATTTCTATTATAGTAACATGTTTTAAATCATAAAATCAAATGATTATCCATACTCTAACAAAACCCTTCTAAAACCCTAAATTCAATACTACTTTCTAAACTCTAACCAAATCCATCCTTTTCTTTAATCTAACTTTAAAATCATAATTCCCACAACAAAAGAACACTTCGCATATCCATATAACAAATTAAAACACACCCCATCAAAAGTCCAATTTTTACATATTCATATATTCAAAGAAAACTTAATAAAATTCAAAGAATCCTCACATATTACTTGAAAATCCTTCGAAACTGCATTTAATCCTTAAGAACTTGGTGAAATTTTGAGTATTTGGAAGAAGAAAATCCTCCCTTATCCACCATGAAATTCGTCCAAAATGAGAGAGGAGGAAGAAGATGATAATAAATATGTGTTTTTCTAATTTTCTATCTTTTTTTTCCTAGCCATATATATATTTATAATAAATAGTTAATTATTTAATAATATTTATCCTCTTCCACTCAAAAATAATTTTAATTTTGATTTATTTATTTTTACTTTTTTGAGTTTTTACCATTTTGCCCCTCTTTTACCATTCATCTTTTGTCTTTTTCCATTTAATATTTAACTTTATTATGTATATTTTATTTATATTTCACATATACATTATATATTTTCTCACTTCCAACACCTCATTTAACCCTCCAAATTATTAATTTAATTTAATTTTAGTCAATTTTTGGATGTTACAACTCTCTCCCCCTTAAAAGAATTTCGTCCTCGAAATTACACGACATCAGCTTTGAAAAAGATGAGGGTACTAGCTCCACATCATATACTCACCCTCCTATGTGCCTCCTCAGTAGAATGGTTCCTCCAAAGGACTTTAGCCAATGGCACCTTCTTGTTTCTCAACTCCTTCACTTACTGTGCCAAGATCGCCATTGGTTCCTCTTCGTATGTGTGGACCCTTGATTTTGGCCCTAATTAGTCCAGTGTTAATTCCAAATCCTTAATTTTATTAATATATTTTAATAGAGCCTAAATTAAGCTTTTTAAACTTTGAAAACCTTAATTGCGTTTGATTTAAAAGGTTTGATTGATTTTTATTTGATATAGGTACACTAAACCCTAAACTTGCAAGACACAAATGAAAAGGGCAACAAAACTCAAACAACAAACAAAGAGCAACAAAATTCAAACATCAAGGCAGTAACTGAAGGAATTAACAAGGTAGCAGCATAGCTTATTGTCTTGTTCTCAATTCAACCAACAAATATAATGCTGGTTCAAACGAAAGTTTGGATCAAAGTTTGATTTTGGTGAAATCAACAAACAAAGGTACGTCTCTAAAATTGAATATATTTGAATACAACATATTAAGCGTTGGTAATTGTTCATATCTTTCATGCAAAGCAAATACCCCATTAACTATATTTTTTCCAACATAAAAATCTCTAATCCTATTTTCATAAACCTTAATCTTTTCTTAAACCTAAACCCTCTAAACCCTAATTTCATTCAAGAAACCCTAATTCAAGATCTAAACCTAAATTTATACTTTTATTGCTTTATTTAGTTTTAGATTTGATTATGTAATTAGTTATATATATTTTATGAACGATTTACTTAAATTTTGATGGTTGATTTATTTAATTTATGATGAATGAATGGATGAATATTTTCTTTATTATTATTTGTTTTTAATAATATTAGAGTTATGTCTCCACTTTGTGGATACCTCGTTAAGTAAGCTTCATGTTACTTAAATTATTTTCAGATTTTGGGATTAATGTAAAGGATACTTTAGACCCTTAATTTTTGACCCAGTCTGGTCTGATATTTTTTTATATAGTCCTAAATAATTTTTTGTGGTATTTTAATTAAATAATATTTATTTTAGTATTTATTAATTATAATGGTGAAGTTAATAAAAATAAATAAATAATAAATAATAAAAATAAATAAATAAATAATAAAAATAAAAATCGTCAACGGAACAATCGGCGACGAAAAAATTTCATCACCGAAGGTCCAATTGGCAAAGGCCAATTCGCCCATAGGAATTTTCTGCGGGCGAACACGCAAGAAATTCCTGCAGTGAATTCGCTGGCCGCCCAACCAAGCGGGCCCAGCTCTCGCTATTTTGTACCAATCCTCATAGTTTTGGCCAGCGCTCGTAGTTTTTGCCAGCAAAATTTTATCAACGCAATTTTTTTTGAAACCAAATTCTATTTGGTTTCGGTTTATTTTCTTAATTAATTTTAGTTTCCTTAAACAATTAGACTTAATCATATAAATTTTCCTATAAATAACACTTTAAAAGACAGAAAAAGGGACTAGAATTTGGAGATCGGATAGTGGGACTTTGATTAGGTGATCGAAACTTGGATTACAGAAAACCATAGCCAGAGAAGATTAGCAACAAGCAAGCCAGTAATAATTCATCAAAGGTAGCCACACTGCCTTTGTCTTTGTTCATCCAGAAAGCAACTTTTTGCTGGAACCAACTATGTAGGTTTGATCCTTCATCATAAATTACTCATGATCACAGTAGCTTTGTTTCTTTGATTCATAAGAATATACAAACAAAACTTTGATCTTCGTTTCAAGAACCCTAATTTATTTCTTCTGTTTCCAAAAACTTAAGAACCTTAATTTATTTCTTCTGTTTCCAAAAACCTTTAAAACACTATTTATTTCTTCTATTTTCTAAAAACCGCAAAAACACTAATTTATTTCTTCTGTCCCCAAAAACCCTAATTCCTTTCTTCTATTTTCAAGAACCCTAAAAACATTAAATCGTTTCTCTTATTTCTAAAAACTTTAAAAAACCCTAAACTATTTTCCTCTAACTTTTTTTCAAAATTTCCAAATGTTTTCTTAAATCTCCAAACCCTAACCTAATTTACAGTTTCTATAAATCATAATTATTTTATAAAACTCTTAACTATTTTCTTAAATCCGAAAATCAAATATGTTTTCCAAAATGACAAAAACCCTAATTCCCTCAAAACCCTAAACTGTTTTCCTAAACCCTAATCCTTAAAACCTTAAATTCTTATAAACCTAAAGCCATAATCTAACAAACCTTAAATCACAATCCAGTAGCTAAGAACTATAAACCTAATGTCTTAAGATTCTAAAACCCTAATTTCATAATGTTACCTCTAAACCCTAATTTGATTCATGAAACCCTAATTCATTCCAATTTTCCAAAACGTTTTGAATAGGTTAAACAAATAACAATAATAATACTAAAATCCCAAAACCCTAAATATTAATTAAAGAACTTTAAATAGAAACAGTAAACCCTAATTTGTATCGTTACTTGCTTTATTTTTAGATTTAATTATGTAGTTCATCATATGCTTTGATGGTTGATTTATTTAATTTCAATGTTTGATTTATTTAATTTATCATGGATGAATGTTTATTATATATTTTGATTGATGTATAATATCTTTAATGAATGATTTATTTATGATGAATGTTTATTTACTTTTATCGATTTATTTTGATTTTCAAATGTTGTAACAAGTATGTTTCCACTTTGTGGGTACCTCATTAATTAAGTTCTATGTAATTTAAATTGCTTTTATATTTTGGACCAATGTAAAGGATATGTTTCTACCTTTCGGTGGGTGTCCTATTTAGTTTAGACATGAACGATGTAAGGACATGTTTCCATCCTCGGATGGGTTTCTATTTATTTGCTTTGTTTGGACATTGCTTTGATTTTTAATATAACGATGCTTTATTTCAATTGTTGCGTGTAATATGGATAATATTGTTATATTTAAGAATTTTATAATATTAAGACTTGTAAAGGAGGCCGGTTCCAATGAACCGGGTGTTGTGGGGGTGTTGGGCCATTTCTCACGTTCCCCACACGTACCCAACTTTCTGAACCCATAAGGGATTGGGAATTTCTTAGGAATCGAGTCATCCACCCCTTTCTTTTTCCCGGCCCGTCTGGGTAGCGACTCCATTTTCTCCGGACCTAGGTCTGTATTCTCTAAGGCCCCGAGCCTAAATAGTGCCGAAGTCGCAAGAAACATTCCACCGGGAGTGGGGGCAAAAATCCCCACTCATAGTGGCGACTCCATTGGGGATAAGAGAAGTTGATTCCGTTGGTCATTATATTATTCTATTCTTTCTTATAATTATATTATCCATTGCATCATATTATATTGCATTGTGTGCGTGAGTTAGGATGCCCGTGTTACTCGTGTTGTGTTATTTAAGGGATACCATACTTTCACTCAAGGTATGGAGATCGAGCATGACATAACCACTCATAGCCTCGTACCGTTTTGTATATACTTGCTATGGGAACCTAACCCTTTTAACCCAAAGACTAAAGCTCATATAATTGGCCTAGATACTTTCCTTATGTTTTACCCCAAATGCATGTTGTTTGACAATGGTTATTTTATCTTAGTCTAAATCATGGCTTATTTGGTTAATTCTTTTTCTAATATGACCCAATTACGTTTGTAAGCTCAAAATAAATTTTTCTCTAAATCCAAAAGACCAAAGCTATTTTCAAAACTTTTTAAAATGGTCTTTGGACATAAAATTTTTTCTAAAAATAAATCAAAAATTCTTTTCTCATGACTAAAAAACATAGCCCAAAATCCATTTTTTCTAAAATCTTTTTACAATGGGCTTAGAAACAAAATTATTTTCATCCAACCTTTAAAAGAGCTTGCAAATTATTTAGGTCAATTATAAAATACCAAAAATCAATTGTGAGCCTAGTTTATACTAAGAATAATTATTCATGGGCTTGTTTTTGGCATGAATCATTAGTTACTTTTTCATGTGAGAAATCTATTTATGATAAATCTCTTAATTTAGTTTTGATCCTATATAGTATAAAAGCTACTTTAGTTGGTTGGATAGATTAAAGCCTAATTAATGGGAATTATCATGAACTGATTTTCATTTTCGAAAATATAACTATTGGTTAGAACGTCTGAGGAAATATTCGAAAACAAGATACCCCATGTTGGTATTTTGTTAACCATATACCTAGAAAAAGAGACTCGCCATTCGTGTGTGGATGTTATAAGGTTGGAAGGAACATCCTATTTGTCCTTATTTGTTTATTGTTTGTGCATACATGCATACATTTTCATCTTATATCATTGATCCTCTCTGGCTCACAGCCCTGGATTACGATAGTTCAAAAGCTTATGACAATCCGACCTACGCTGGAGACAAAGAATGTAGCAACGACTCAATCACTTGCTCACCAAAAGCAATGGAGCCCGAACAAATTCAAAGAATGGTGGATGATGCCATCAATGCCAAGATGGAAAAAATAAAAGAGGCCATGGCTGAGACCGTGAAGAATCAATTGGCTGCAATTTTAGGAAATAATGCCGAAGCATCTGATAGCTCCAAGAAGCCAAAGGATAAAGGGAAAGCTAAATTTGGTGAAGTAGCTTTTGATGATGATAAGGTGAACATTAATGATGATGATTGGGCTAAATACTACCAAGATCCTCAAGACAAAAAGGAGCTGAAGGTTGTTGAGAAGGCAACTATTGAAAAGACCAAGACGTCTAATGTTGAGAAGATGATTGCTGATTTAGAAAAGAAATTTGAGAAAAAGTTAAATATCGAAGAAATATCCGAAGTTGACAAATTATTTGAGCTAGACGAAGAAGTTCCGTACAAATTCAAGATGCCATCCTTTGCTAGATACAATGGTACCGAAATTCCTCATCTCCATGTGAAGCAGTATATCACTGCTATGCAGTCTGCCCGAGCTACTAAGGCTCAAACTCTAAGATACTTCATACTCTCATTGGATCCTATTATCCAAAATTGGTTCAATACCTTAGATGATGGAACACAAAAGAGTTGGGATCTACTATACAATGCCTTCATCCAACAATATGGATACAATTAGACAAAGGCCAAATGAGAATTTTGTGGACTATGTGAAAAGATGGAGAAATAAGGCTACTTTGCTCAAGAAAAGGCCCGATGAGTCTGATCAAATAAGGATGATCGTGAGAGGTGTCCTGGCCAATCTCCGTGAAAGGATATCTCACACCCTTATAAGGGATTTCAAAGATCTTCTCCAAGCTGGTCTACAAATTGAAGAGTGGGAAAGGGAGAAAAATTGTTTTTCAATAAGAAGGAATGAGAAAGGGAATTATTAGCCTAGCAATCAAAGCATGCAAAATGAAGTTGATATTATTGTGAATGGTTAAGGAAATAAAAGACAATTCCATGAATTGGGGAAACCTCTATCTTGGGTTTTTAGCAAGCTACAAAAGAAACGGTTGTTACAATCGTTAGCTCCTTGACTGTTACATAATCCACTGCCACCAAATTTCAATGCGAGGCTTTTTGTCAATTTCATCAAATGCAAGGGCATGAAACAGATAAATGTGCTCGTCTAAGGCATGAGATCCAAGATTTGATTGATAGTGGTAAGCTACCCAAGCCGAATAAGCCCAATACCGTGAACAACCCTTTTCCTAAATTTGGAAGAGTGCCACCACCAGCAACCTTCATGGTAGGAAAAGGATTAGAAGAAGATTTTATTTTATCATCCTTTCAAGATGGAAATATTGAAGATGTGAAAGGAGAATGAGTTTAACTCAACAAACTTTCCTTAGCTTAAATGTTGCTTTTCAATTTTGCTTTCTTGGAACAATAATTATGTTTTTTCAAATTTAAAAGTTGTTTGAATAAATTGCTTTCATCAAAATTTTTGTTGGTCTTTGTTCATTTTGGTGCTCAACCATTGAGGAATCTAGCTTGATGATTCATGAATTAATATATTTATGCATCATGACTCGAATGTCTTTACTAGGTGAGGGAATTGCTCTATAGCATTGAGTTGTATATGGTTACTTAGAGAGGGCTCCTGCATAATTACCTTTGTCTTGGTCCTAGTCAGTCTTAGAACATGCTTTGACAAACTTTTGAGGCAAAATTGAACTCTGCTTATTTAAGGGAGAGATGATCTAGGCATTGTTTGGTTAGCCAACAACTAGTATCCACCCTATTAAATATCAATCCCTAGTCCCTTTAAGCCTTCATAAAATTTTTAGCTTTATTTTCATTGACTTATAAGCCCAACAACCTACCCTGAGCTATTGTGATACTTTTGACAAGTCTTATGATCACTAAGATGAAGAGGCAAGAAGATCAAAGAAAGAAATGAATACCATGAAGATAGTTGATGTTCTCAACACCATGAAGATAGTTGAAGTTCTCAAGACCATAAGGGTAGTTAAAGTTCTCAAGACCATAAGGGTAGTTGAAGTTTTCTTAATATCTCCAATATATCCAGACAACATCAGAGTAACAAATGATTTATCCATGTTAAAGAAGATTTATGTCACTCCACTCATCCATTATTGGAAGCCCAAGTTAGTAAAAACAAGACAACTCTTTTAGAGCTAGAACTAAACAAAAATAATAATAAAAAAAAGAGAATAGAAAAAAGAAGAAAAAGAAAAAGAAAAAAGGACAAAAGAAAAGAAAAGAAACGAAAAAAGAAGAAAATAAGAAAAATAAAACAAAAAAAATAAGAAAAATAAAACCTAAAAAGGCGATTCAGAAAACCAACAAAGTTCTCTTTTACCTTAAACAACCAAAGGCTTCCATTTAGTCGATAAGGACAGTTTGACTTGAATTAGTCTAACCCAACCAAAGTTTCAAAGGAGAAAAATTCATCTAATTTTTGAAAGTTTTGTACTTGACATTCCTACAAGAAAGAATGACAAAATGATAAAATGCTCAAAGAAAGGGAGGAGTAAGAAAAATAAAAAGAAAAGAAAAGGGAGAAGAAGAAAAGAAACGAATTTGGGTGCCAAACTTTATGCAAAGAAACAAAGATTGTTCCAATCAAGATCCAGATTAATGCCAAGAAGATATAAGGAATTTGGAGTCTAGCAAGATTGCTCCCAATTGTCTAAAGTTCCAACAAGAAATTTGTAGTGTGAAGGTTTGTCCTTTGTGTCACACCAGCTTCATTCTTAAAATGGCTTTCATTTAACCCGTGTCCCTTATAGACCCCATTTCGATCCTATCAAAGACCTGTTGATCTTTCTTGATAGGTAGAGTCTATTAGTGGAGATAGTTTGAATAAGCATGCATATGAGATGGACAATATTTAAACTCAATGAGACCTTTGGACAAGTAATGTGTATGTGCCTATCTGAAGTGCAACAGTTCTTGCTTAAATAGAAATAATTCCCGAGTTTAGTATGGTAACTAGGGTTGTCATGTTATAGATATGTTAATTTGGAAAAATCAAGTCCTGAGGTACATCGACATTGATTTGGCAAAGCCAACATTTGATTTCAAAATCAAAATTCAAAAAATAAAAAATGTTTTTGTCATACAAAGCCCTCAAGTTAAGGGGAGTATGTTGAACTATCGAATCTCGAAAGACACATTGGGCAAAGTAAATGATTATTGGCAAGGTCATGAAGAAACTACCAACTGACTTGCTGAAACCTAGTTTGAAATGGATATATCCCTGACTCTGTTGCTTGGGGTCTCTACCACTCATGTTCTCAACATCTTAAAGATCAAAACCATAAATGCAAAGCTTTCTATCATTCCAATGCAAGACATGAATGAACTTCAAAAAGGAACTGATGAGAATACTTCAGCTGATCACCTCGGTCTGTGAGTCGATGGAACCACTGTAAGTGTTATTCACGCATATCATGCATACATGAGCATATCACATTGCATTTTCTTGTATTGTATTGTCTATTCTTTAACAAAGTGAATAGCAAACACCCTGTGAAGTAAACAATCAAAAGAAGATATCAAATCAGGGGGCATGGAAAGCCCATTGCTTGAGAAAGTTTCAATAATCTTGCAAAGAGAAGAAATACATGCTTGTGCGAAGAACTAGATAACAAAAACATCAATCAAAGCTTGCATGGAAAAAATCTTTGTTTTGATCCTACACAGGGGGTAAATTTTCTCCTTTCCAATTTTTTTTTAGTTTATATACCAAACATTTTCAAACTCACTTGCAAATATTTCGCCACGCAGGGGGGCAAGGAGAAGATATGAGGACCAACTAAAATAGTTGAATTTTTGCAAAAGGTAGGACAAAAGAATGGAACAACAAGTTAAGCCAAAATCCTCAACTGATAAAAGGTCAGTCAAATCCAATTCAATCTCGGGTCCAAGTACCCAGTCACGGGTCCAAGTACCAAACCAAATACAATTAGGATCGAGCATCCAAATCCAATTTAGGATCGAGCATCCAAATCGAGTTAGGATCTAGTATCCAAGTCCATTTAGAATTGAGTATAAAATTTCAGTTTAGGATCGAGTATCCAAATCCAATTAGGATCGAGCATCCAAATCGAGTTAGGATCTAGTATCCAAGTCCATTTAGAATTGAGTATAAAATTTCAGTTTAGGATCGAGTATCCAAATCCAATTAGGATCGAGTATCCAAATCCATTTTAGGATTGAGCATCCAAATCCAATTTAGGATTGAGTATCAAAATCTAGTTAGGATCGAGTATCCAAATTCAATTTAGGATCGAGCATCCAAATCCAATTTATGATCGAGTATCAAAATCCAGTTAGGCTCTAGTATCCAAGTCCAATTTAGAATCGAGTATCCCAATTCAGTTCTGGATCGAGCATCCAAGTCCAGTTTAGGATCGAGTATCCCAATTTAGTTTAGGACAGAGTATCCAAATCTAGTTTAGGATCGAGTATCCAAATTTAGTTTAGGATCGAGCATCAAAATCTAGTTTCATGTCGAGCACCCAAACTTAGCTCGGGCCCAGAACCCAAATTATCCTTAGGTCCACAACCTTAAATCTCTTTTAAGTCCAGAACTTAGCTCGGGTCCAGAACCCAAATTACCATTAGGTCCAGAACCTAAAATCTCTTTTAAGTCCAGAACTTAGCTTGGGTCCAGAACCCAAATTACCCTTAGGTCCAGAACCTAAAAACTTTTCTAAGTCCAGAACATAGCTCGGGTCCAGCGCCCAAATTATCCTTAGGTCCAGAACCTAAAATCTCTTCTAAGTCTAGAACTTAGCTCGAGTCCAGAACCTAAATTATCCTTAGGTACAGAACCTAAAATCTCTTTTAAGTCCAGAACTTAGCTCGGGTCCAAAATCCAAATTATCCTTAAGTCCAGAACCTAAAATTTCTTTTAAGTCCAGAACTTAGCTCGGGTCCAGAACACAAAATTACCCTTAGGTCCCAGAACCCGAACCGGGTCCAGAACCCAAAACCTCAACCATCTCGAAAAAATTAAGTCTTACTGCTTTTCACTCTCTTTTACTAAAGTCTCAGATCGTTCAAGCAGGGGGCAAACTGTAGACCCTTAATTTTTTACCCAGTTCGGTCCGATAGTTTATATAGTCCAAAATAATTTTTGTGGTATTTTAATTAAATAATATTTATTTTAGTATTTATTGTTTATAATGGTGAAGTTAATAAAAATAAAAATAAATATAAAAAATAAATAAACAAAAATAAAAATAAATAAATAAAAATAAAAATCCAATTGGCCAAGGCCAATTCACCCACAGAAATTTCGTGCGGGTGAACACCGCAGGAAATTCCTGCAGCGAATTGGCTGGCCACCCAGACAAGCACGCCCAGCTCTCACAATTTCGCATTAATCCTTGAAGTTTTGGCCAGAGCTCACAGTTTTTGCCAGCAAAATTTTTCCAACGCAATTTTTTTCCAAACCAAATTCAATTTGGTTTTGGTTTCTTTTCCTAATTAATTTTAGTTTCCTTAAACAATTAGACTTAATCATATAAATTTTCCTATAAATAACACTTTAAAAGACAGAAAAAGGGATTGGAACTTGGAGATCAGATAGTGGGACTTTGATTAGGTGATCGAAACTTGGATTACAGAAAACCCTAGCCAGAGAAGATTAGCAACAAGCAAGCTAGTAATAATTCATCAAAGGTAGCCATGCTACCTTTGTCTTTATTCATCCGGAAAGCAACTTTTTGGTGGAACCAACTACGCAGGTTTGATCCTTCATCATAAATTACTCATGATCACAGTAGCTTTGTCTCATTGATTCATAAGAATATACACACAAAACTTTAATCTTTAAATATGTAGTAACTTGATTTTCGTTTCAAGAACCCTAATTTATTTCTTCTGTTTCCAAAAAACTTAAGAACCTTAATTTATTTCTTCTGTTTCCAAAAACTTTAAGAACCCTAATTTATTTCTTCTATTCCAAAAACCTTTAAAACCCTAATTTATTTCTTCTATTTTCTAAAAAATTAAAAAACACTAATTTATTTCTTCTGTCCCCAAAAACCATAATTCGTTTCTTCTATTTTCATGAACCTTAAGAACATTAAATTGTTTCTCCTATTTCCAAAAACTTAAAAAACACCCTAAACTATTTTCCTCTAACTTTTTTCCAAATTTTCCAAATGTTTTCTTAAATCTCCAAACCCAAACCTAATTTACAGTTTCTATAAATCATAATTATTTTATAAAGCTCTTAACTATTTTCTTAAATCCAAAAATCAAATATGTTTTCCAAAATGACAAAAACCTTAATTCTCTCAAAACCCTAAACTGTTTTCCTAAACCCTAATCCTTAAAACCTTAAATTCTTATAAACCTAAAGCCATAATCTAAAAACCTTAAATCACAATCCAGTAGCTAAGAGCTATAAACCTAATGTCTTAAGATTCTAAAACCATAATTTCATAATGTTACCTCTAAACCCTAATTTGATTCATGAAACCCTAATCCATTCCAATTTTCCAAAACCTTTATAGTAGGTTAAATAAATAACAATAACAATACTAAAATCCAAAAACCCTAAATATTAATTAAAGAACTTTAAATAGAAACAGTAAACCCTAATTTGTATCTTTACTTTCTTTATTTTTAGATTTAATTATGTAGTTCATCATATGCTTTGATGGTTGATTTATTTAATTTCAATGCTTGATTTCTTTAATTTATCATGGATGAATGTTTATTATATATTTTGATTGATGTTTAATATCTTTAATGAATGAATTATTTATGATGAATGTTTATTTACTTTTATCTATTTATTTTGATTTCCAAATGTTGTAAGAGGTATGTTTCCACTTTGTGGGTATCTCATTAATGAAGTTCTATGTAATTTAAATTGCTTTTATATTTTGGACCAATGGAAAAGATATGTTTCTACCTTTTGGTGGGTGTCCTATTTAGTTTAGACATGAACGATGTAAGGACATGTTTCCATCCTCGGATGGGTGTCCATTTATTTGCTTTGTTTGGGCATTGCTTTGATTTTTAATATAACGGTGCTTTATTTCAATTGTTGCATATAATGTGGATAATATTGTTATATTTAAGAATTTTATAATATTAAGACTTGTAAAGGAGGCCGGTTCCAATGAACCGGGCATTGTGGGGGTTCTGGGCCATTTCTCACCTTCCCCACACATACCCAACTTTCCGAACCCATTAGGAGTTGGGGATTCCTTAAGAATCGAATCATCCACCCCTTTCTTTTTCCCGGCCCGTCCGGGTGGCAACTCCATTTTCTCCGGACCTAGGTCCTTGTTCTCTAAGGCCCTGAGCCTAAACAGTACCGAAGTCGCAAGAACCATTCCACCGGAGTGGGTGCAAAAATCCCCGCTCACAGATTCATTTCCACCTTTTGGTAGGTATCCAATTAGTTTAGAGATTGGATGGTGTAAGGACATGTTTCCATCCTCGGATGGGTGTCCATTTATTTATTTTGTTTGAACATTACATTAATTTTAATGCAATGATGCTTTATTTTAATGATTGCATGTAGTATGGATAATGTCACTAAAGTTAAGAATTTTATAATATTAAGACCTGAAAAAGGAGGCTGGTTCCATAGAATCGGGCGTTGTGGGGATGCTGGGTCATTCTCACTTTCCCCACGTGTACCCAACTTTCAAAACCCAATAGAGGGTTGGGGATTCCTTAGGAATCGAGTCATCCACCCCTTTCTTTTTCCCAGCCTGTCCAGGTGGTGACTCCATTTCTTTTGGTTTAGGGCCATGTTTTTTAAGGCCCTGAGCCTAACAATGGCGAAGTCATAAGAATCATTCCACATGGGAGTGAGGGCTAAAATTCCCACTCACAGTGGCGACTCCACTTGGGATAAGAGAAGTTGATTTTGTTGGTTTCTATATTATTTTTTTTCTTTCTTATTATGATATTATTCATTACATCATTTAGATTTCATTATGTGCATTATTTAAGATGCCCGTGTTACCATTGATGTGTTATGTAAGGGATGCCATACTTTCATTCAAGGTATGAAGATCAAGCATGGCATAACCACTCATAGTGTAGATCCTTAATTTTGACCCCAATTTGATATGGTCCTAATTAAAGGATGCTAAAATAAATTTGATCCGACTTTAAAATATTTAAAACAAGTTTATAACTTTTAAAGAAGTTGGTTTGAATTAAAGAGGCATAAATTCAATTACAAACCCTAAAATCAATTTGAATCGGTCCAACTTAAACTTTTCGGTCCATAAGTTAAAAAAGGACAAGAATAATTCGAGTCAGGCAACATGAGCATGCCTCATGTCGATCTGGCAGACTAGATCGACATGAGGTTGGACTCATGTTGACCTGAGCAGGCCAGGTCGACATGAGCATTCCTCATGTAGACCTGGCAGCCCAAGGTCGACAGGAGGTTGGACTCATGTCGACCTAGGGCAACCAGGTACACATGGGTTCAAAAAGTTTCCTAATTTAACTAAAATTTGTTTTAAGGACGGATTAATGTTAGGGTTCTGAGTGAGGTTTGCCTATAAATACTGGGATGAACATTAAGGAGGAACATTAACAAGGGTAGCAATAAACATTAAAGAGAAGAGACGGTAACAAACAGATAAGATTAGCAGCAAGCATTCATCAATCATCAATCCATCAAAGGCAGCAATGCTGTCTTTGTTCATTGTTCATCCAGAAATCAATTGTGGAGGAATCAACGAATGGAGGTTTTGTAACACCCCTACACCCGGTATACGCACACTACATACTACTACACCTGTAATATACGTATACCGAATACAAGAGTGCCACGGTTTATAATAAGCAAACCAATCTTTCAATTTAACAACATTATAAGAAAACTTAAAACACTTCATATTATATTATAAAGTATACTAGATAAAACATTTATTCAATACGCAGCGGAAAATATAGAGGTATTTACATATATAAATACATCAAAATCCATGTTTAGAAAACGTAAAAATTTATACATGTTTGGCAGTTTGTCTCTGATCTTTAAGCCCACAATCAACACTTCAAAGTCTAGACTCGACTCGGTCTAGCTGAACTCTCCGGTTCTACCCTGTCACCTGCGCGATGAACCACAATCGCGCTAAGCCAACGGCTTAGTGGTACAAACCACAATAACAATATGCTTTAATGTAATGCTAATGTCACACATTCATATATCATATTTCAAAACTTACATTAAATCATATTATTTATTTTATTTCACCATTCATGAATCACATTTAAACAAAGACAAACATGGGCCCAAAAGAAACTAATATGCCATTCAACTTTCAGAGTTAATGTTTTGGTTTAATTATCACATTTATCATTATCCCAACAAGGCTTCAAGGATTAGGCTCAACCAAGCTTCAAGGGGATCAAAGCATGCTAAGTATCAACCCAACTTGGCTTCAAGAACCAAACCCAACCTAGCTTCAAGGGTTTGTAACATCTCAACTAGGCTTCAAGGACTAGACCCAACCAAGCTTCAAGGGTTGTTAAGCATGCTAAACTTCAACCCAACTCGGCTTCAAGGATCAAGCCCAACCCAGCTTCAAGAGATTGTTACTATTAGGCATGCCACCAACAACAAAACTCTGAAAAGTGAATAACACATTAGACACACAATTCTTTTATTATTTCATATCAATTCCATTCTCATTTCATCATAATTATTTAGGCAAACATGCCCCAATTATTTCATTTGCATCATGATAGCCAACAACAATGGCTTCACATCTCATCATTAGGGTATACACAACCAATTGCATTTTACATATAATTTGAATGATCATCATATCTGTCACATCCCAAAGGCTAGATAGTCGAGTAATAGGCAAGGAGGACATGAACGAGTGGTCAAATAGAGGCTCGGGATAGTCAAATATGAAATTGGTGTACACAGTGGAGCTGACGGGACCTAAGTGGAAATTTCTCAAAAGTTAGGGGCAACTATGTAAACTTAAAAATTAAGTGTTGGAAGTTCTTAATAGTGCCCATATCCGACCCCGGAAGAATATTCTCGAGATTAATTGGGTCATAACCGTGGGTTTCAATTTTTCCCGAAAACGCATGGTTTAAAAGTTACAATCGATTAATCGCTGGAGGGTATTTTGATATTTTTCACACCCTAGACTATAAAATTACAGCACAAGAAAGTTGAGGGGGTCAAAATATGAATAAAAGGAAGCCTAATGGCTTGCCAAATAAATAGATAAAAGAAGAAGGCAAGTGGACCAATTAAAAGTGGCCATTTTTGCTATAAGGTGTACCAATTGGAAGTCAACATCTATACCAACATATTTTCACCACTTATGGCTGCCATTTGGATCAAAATAAGCTAAGGAAAGAAAATAAAAGCCCTCTCTTACATGGTGAACTCGTCCAAACCATAAGAGAAGGAAGAAGGAGGTGATTTTTCCAAAGTTTAAGGCTTTTGGTTGAAGATTTTGGTGACAAACAAGATTATAAGGTAAGAGAAACCTATCTCTAGTTTTAATTTAATGGATTAATGGTTAATTTAAGAGATTGAAATTAGGGTTCATGTAGCTAGATTTGGAGAAAATTCAAGAAATAATTATTTGAAGGATTTGATGAAAGAAATAATGGTGTTTAATGGTGAAAATAAGCTAGCAACCATTAGAAAAATCATAAGATAAGACTATGTCTATACCTACGGTTCTTACCTTTGTATATGTGATGTTAAATTTCATAGGAAATCAAGGAGACAAGGAAGGAAAGGAAGTGATATAGATAAAGGACAAAGAAATTGTAAGGTTTGGTACTTTAACCATTGAACTCTTTTTGAAAATTTTCTGTTTTACAATTAGTAAAATGCTGTGACTTGTATAATTTTTAATTAAATATAGAAAATTTATCTTGAGTTGAATTTCTGATATATTGTGTATCAATGAGTCTAGAATGACTGAAAATTATGTTGAGTTGAATTTGGAATGGTTATGATTTTTGAAAGATTATTTTTATTAGACCTGCTCCAGCAGGTACCTTGACTGAGATAGCCATCTTTTTGGATTTTTAATAAAATGTAGAAACATAATATCCAATTGAATTTTGGATATGTTGTTGTTTAGTGAGTCTAGTATTTGAAAAAAAATAATTTGAATTTAATTTACTTGAATTTAATTTACGAAATTCACAAAATTCAGAACTGCTACCAGGATGCAGGGCAACTGGAGCAGTCTGGTTGGGCGAACTAGTTGACCAAGATTTAATGTCAAGTTTGATATAAAATTTTGAAGGAATGATTTTAAGATGCAAAACTAAATTTTGTAAAAAAATTTGAGTTTTTAGCCAAGTGGATTATTTTATACAAATTTTCTAATACAAGGATCAAGTTGGTTCAAGAACCAGAGTTTATTGTTCATATGGTAATTTTTCATTATTAACTTGGTCAAAAACTTGGTGTGGGTGTTTTATCATTTTATTTTTGGTATTGAGTTTAAGTATGAATATGAAGAATAAATTAGATGGAAAAGAGGAGAAAATCAATCTGAATTTCATAACTGTGATAAAAGTCACGTGATGGAATACATGTTCATTATCATGTGAATATATAGATAAGGTATATACGTGGGGAATACGTGTATATATAGTATATATATGTGTGTATATGGGTATATATGAAATGTTATATATGCTCTACTTGGTAAATGGGTAAAGCCGGTCTGGAATGGGGTTTGACATGCCATCCTACCGGCAGTACTGTCTTAACGGCTTCGGTCTAGATATTACTTACGCACGCGCGGTTATATCGTGTGAGGTCAAGATCATGGCAACTAGTCGTGTGAGACCAAGACCACGCAGTTATGTTGTATATTCCATATCGTGTGAGACCAAGACTATGGCAATTAGTCATGTGAGGTCGAGACCACGCGTAACTCTATACGAGGCCTCATTTCGAGATTGGTGTATTCATAATTACCTAGTGGAGCAGATTAACTCGTAATTATAATGAAGTTATATTACATGTTGTTTACATACAAAATGTGAATCTTAACTTAATTAGAAAATATAAATATGATGATTGTATGAAAATAGTTTAATTATGTAGTATTCTACTTTTATATGTGCTTCAACAACCTTCCTTGCACTATTTATATTCGGCAATGGGTAAAGTACCCACTGGGCAATAAGTTGCTCAGCGAGTTATATGTCTAGCTCGCAGGTAGTGGATAGAAGATCAGCATTTCTGCAGTGGCCCGCACCAGCTCGACGGCAAATAGGGTAGGACTTTTGACATAAAATAGTAGTATGGCATGTGCGTTATATCCATTGTAAAGGTTTGTTAAACATATTAAGTATTATGGTGTATGTAACAAGAGAATAAACAGTAGTATGGTAATGAAACTTAGCAAATGATATGTGATCTTGAGAAACGATATAGAAGTGTGAAATTTTCTTGCAGGGCGTAGTGAGGATATAAGGGAGATTATTATTGGGAGTGTTCTTGAGTTGAATTATGAACAAAAGTGTTTTTTAAAAAAAAAATCAGTTTTGGCTACACTTGGGAAACCCGCTTTTTAGGGGAAACTCCGCCCAATTTTTTGAAAAATTTTTCATAAGAATTCTTAATTAAGATATTGTAACCAGAGCTCGCATCCCGATGTGACATTTCTCCCCGGCTTATTCGTAGGTCGGCAAGGGGTGTTACAATATCTTTCACATTATACAATTCATAGCATTAATCAAATGTATCAACAATGTAATAGATCACTTAGCACATTTATAACCAAATGTGTTAAGTTCCAATGTCATGTACATGTATGCAATAATGTAGGGTTTGTACTTACCTCAAAAGCAACTCACTCCACACCAAACTCGTCTTCCAAAAATCCTCAACACTTGGATTAGGGCAACTCAACTCTCTTCGAAATCTAAACCAAAGGTGATCATACATACTTACTTAGAGATACCCATGAGATAATATAGATAAAAACCAACTAGGGCAAACTCTACACATGACATGCTCAACAACACGGGCGTGTCCCTGACCATGCCCTAAACTCACAACACAGAAGCTTTGAAACGCTTAGAACCACGGACGTGTCACTGAACGTGTAATACCTTCTGTCTCAAAGAAACATTGACACGTCCAACAACACGGGCGTGCTCATGGCCGTGTCAATTCTTCACCAACACAGTAGCTATGACACATTCAACAACACGGGCATGTTATTGATCGTGTCACCCATCCAAGAACACAGAACCATTGACACGCCTAAAGACCTGGCCATGCTCATGGGCGTGTCAGGCCAAAAATGCAGATTCCGGCAACATCAACACTACATCCAACAAACCACTTTCTTTCACCATTTTCCACTTCAAACAAACTTAACTAAACACACCCATAAATCGTAATAACTTGCAAAAATACCAAAACAATTCAAAACATACATCAAACACCACTTCACAACCATCACATACACACAACTCAAACACCACACTTGTTCTTCCACCAAACCTTACACTTTCTCTTCAATCCAAACCCAAAAATCAAAATCAAATAAATCAAATACTCTCAAACACCCCACAATCAAACATACTCATACCATCAATAATCAACCATCAAACCCATAACATAAACTTAAAAGAAAAACCAAAGAATCAAGTGGAGAACTTACCAAAAATGATGAAACTTCTTAGATTTCCAACTTGATCACTTGAAACATCCTTCAATCATGATCTTGGAAAATCAAAAACTCTCTTTCTCTCTTGCTTAGGAGGGCGCCGGCCAAGAAGGAAAAGAAAAGAAGAAGAAGAAGAACAATAAGAGCCAAAGTCAACTCCTCAACCTCTTTAAACCTCCACCAAGCAATTTAATATTAAAATATTATAAAATATCTTCTTCCACTAATTCAATTTCCTTTTAATTAATTTAATTAATTTAAAATAATTAATTAATCTTCTTTTGACTTCCATTTCTTTGACTTGTATATGTTGTATATATCACTATATATACAACATATACACTCTTCCCTTACCTCATTACTCTTTCCATTTAAACATATACATTTAATCCAAATATAACAATAAAATATTCCAAAACTTTTAGGGTATACTTTGGGATATTACAATTCTCCCCCTCTAAAAAGAAATTTCGTCCTCGAAATTACCTGATATCAAGTCTGAAACAGTTGAGGATACTGATCTCGCATCGCTTGCTCATTCTCCCAAGTTGATTCTTCTCTACCATGATTGTTCCAAAGAACCTTCACAATTGGCATTTTCTTATTTCTTAATTCTTTCACTTTATGTGCCAAAATAGCAATTGGTTCTTCTTCAAAAGTCAGATCCGGACTCACTTCAATAGATTCAACGGACAAAACATGAGATGGATCTGATCTGTACCTCCACAGCATAGAAACATGAAAGACATTATGAATTCTATCCAACTCAGGTGGCAAAGCAATTTGATAAGCAACTGGTCCAGCTCTTTCTAATACCTCATAAGGTCCAATAAAACGAGGACTTAGCTTCCCTTTGTGGCCAAACCTCAAAATCTTCTTCCATGGAGACACTTTCAGAAATACTTTATCTCCAACATCAAACTCTATATCTCTCATCTTCAAATATGAATAAGATTTCTGCCGATTTGAAGCTGTTTTTAACCGATCCTGAATTATTTTCACCTTCTCTTCCATTTCTTTAATCAAATCAGGACCAACCAACTTGCCTTCTCCAACTTCATTCCAACATAGAGGCGTTCTGCATCTTCTACCATACAATGCCTCATGAGGTGCCATTTTAATACTAGACTGATAACTATTGTTATAAGCAAATTCTATTAATGGCAAAAATCTATCCCAACTTCCAGAAAATTCAATGACACAGCTTCTCAACATGTCCTCCAAAATCTGTATCACTCTCTCTGACTGCCCATCTATCTGCGGATGAAAAGCAGTGCTAAAGTGCAATCAAGAACCCAAAGCATCATCTAAACTTTTCCAAAATCTTAGATTAAATCAAGGATCTCGATCAGACACTAAAGAAATTGGAACTCCGTGCAATCTTACAATTTCACTGATATACAACTCATCCAACTTCTCAAGAGAATAATCCATTCTAACTGGAAGAAAATGAGCTGTCTTCGTCAACCGATCAACAATCACCCAGATGGCATCATGCTTTTTCTGAGTCAATGGCAAACCAGACACAAAATCCATTGTCACACGTTCCCATTTCCATTCAGGTACTAATAAAGGTTGAAGCAACCCCGTTGGAACTTGTTGCTCAGCTTTCACCCTCTGACAAGTGAGACACTTGGATACAAATTCCGCTATGTCCCTCTTCATACCTGACCACCAATAATGCTGCTTCAAATCATGATACATCTTAGTACTCCCAGGGTGCATAGCAAAAACAGATTGATGTGCTTCTTCCAAAATAATCTTTCTCAAACTAACATCATCAGGAACACACAATCTATCCTTGAACCAAATGCTACCATCACTTCTCACATGGAATTCTTGGCTCTCTCCTTTTTGGTAATCTGACGCAACTTTCTGAATTTTCTCATCAACCAATTGAGTCTCTTTAATCTGATCCAACAACATCGGTCTCAATGCAACTGAGCCAACAATGCACCATCATCACAAAGCCCAAAATTAGCATACAACGCTCTCAACTCAACAAGCAATGAGAGCGAATAAAAAGCAAAGCCTGCTAAAGACGTCTAACTCAAGGCATCAACAACAACATTTGCCTTACCAGGATGATAATCAATCAAATAGTCGTAATCTTTGATCAGCTCCAACCATCGTCTTTGTCAAAGATTCAGCTCTCTCTGAACACCCAAATATTTCAAACTCTTAGGAACATCTTCCTCTCAATTGAAGGTACCCTGATCTCAAATCAATCTTAGAGAAAACTGCTGCTCCCTTCAATTGATCGAAGAGATCATCTATCCTAGGCAAAGGATACTTATTCTTAATAGTTACCTTATTCAATTGCCTATAATCGATGCACAACCTCAAAGTACCATCTTTCTTCTTTACAAACAAAACAGGAGCTCCCCAAGGAGAACACTAGGGCGAATAAACCTTTTATCCAACAACTCCTGCAACTGTACCTTCAACTCTCTCAACTCAGCAGGTGCCATTTGATATGGAGTAATAGAGATAGGAGTGATACCAGGCAACAATTCGATACTAAACTCCACCTCTCTCTCAGGAGGTAACCCTGGCAACTCCTCAAGAAACACATATGGGAATTCAGCAACTGTGGGTATACTATCAAGTTGAGAACCCACTACTCTGGTATCCAAAACATGAGCAAGATAAGCATCACACCCTTTTCTAATCAACTTTCTAGCTACAACAGCTGAAACAAACAAGGATGCAAGTTGTTTATGCTCACCAGATACCATCACACTTCTACCATCACCGGTTCTCAGGGTAACACACTTCTTTTGACAGTCTACCACAGCTCCATGCTTAAACAACCAATCCATGCCTAAGATCAAATCATACTCCTCAAAAGGCATTTCAATCAAATCACCCAAAAACTCCTCACCTTGCACCACAACTGAACTATCACGATGCACCTTACTCACCACAACACTATGTCCTAAAGGATTTGTCACCAAGACATCAAATCCTAAGGACTCAGAATGTAATTCAGACACAGGCAAGATAGATGCACTTATGTATGAATGAGTAGATCCTGGATCAATCAAAGCAAGAACTGAAATACAAAATAAAGAAAATGTACCCGCAATAACTACTGAAGCATCCGGCTGCCTCTGCTCACATACACTAGCTGAGAAGACCCAGCCTCATCTGGCCTACTGCCTCTGGATGTAGAACCTCCTCTCTGACTGATTCCAGGTCGACCACCTCTACTGAAACCTCTGCCCCTCAACCACCTCTGCTAACACTAGGTCGAGAAGCTACAGTATCAGTCTATCTATCCTCCTGTAACTCAGGGAAATCTTTGATGAAGTGAGCTGGTGACCCACATCTAAAATATACTCCTGATCCAACCGTCTTCCAACAAACACCCCCATGTGTCCTACCATAATGAACACATGTAAGTGGAGTCGATCTCTGAACCACTAGAGTCGGAGCACTCACTACAGAAACTGTAGGTCTCGATCTCTGCCTCTGATACTGAACTGATCTACCTGACTGCCTCTGGCTCCTACTAATTCTCGGAACAAAACTTCCTCGGCCTCTCTTCATAGATGAAGACCCTGCCTCAAACTGGGATCTCCTAACTCTGGTCTCCTCCTCGGTAGCAGCTACTGCAATACCCTATGCTCTCTCAACACTTCTAGCTGCTGCAACCAATTGAGAAAAATCTTGGTACCGAGAACCAGCAACAATACACATAATAGAGGGCCTCAATCCCTCCTCAAATCTCCTACACCGGTCAATCTCATCTGAAATAATCCCACCGGCATAGTGACTCAACCAGATGTAATCTATCTCATACTCTGTCACTGTCCGGTTATCTTGTCTCAGATTTAGAAATTCCATCTTCTTGACATCCATATACTCCCTCGGAGTATATTTCTGCTCAAACTCCCTTAGAAAATCACCATAAGACAAAGTAGGTGGATCATCCATGGCATGTGGAACTGTCTTCCACCAATCATAAGCATCTTTCTGCAGAAGGGATCTAGCATAATCAAATTTCTCTTCAGGAGTGGCTTGCAACTGAATAAATACCCTCTGCACTCTATCCAACCACTGCTCAGCTACTACAGGATCTGTAGTGCTAAAGAAATCTTTAGCCCCATACTTCGTCAATTTATCATAATGTCTCACCGGTACTTGTGATTGTGGTGGCGGTGGCAGCTGCACTGCAGCTTGCCTCAACAATTCTACCACATGTCATAGCCAAACTGGCGGAACCTCATCAGCAACTGGTCTCTCTCGCACAGGAGCATGTGCCTCTCCAGCTATCTCAACCCTAGCTCCACCTTTACCCCCTTTAGGAGCTACACTCTCAGCACTACCTTCTATGGACTGACATGACTGAGACGCCATCACTACCTATATCTGCAAACACAGCAGAATATACCTCATCAAAGATCAAAGACGGCCAATACCAAAACATGTATCTTATTTAAAAACCAACTTTTAAAATCAAATTGTTCTTTTTCTTACAATTTACCTAGGTTGATAATCTCAAACCTAGGATCTGATACCAAAACAATTGTAACACCCCTATACCCCGTATACGCACACTACATACTACTACACCTGTAATATACGTATACCGAATACAAGAGTGCCACGGTTTATAATAAGCAAACCAATCTTTCAATTTAACAACATTATAAGAAAACTTAAAACACTTCATATTACATTATAAAGTATACTAGATAAAACATTTATTCAATATGCAGCGGAAAACGTAGTGGTATTTACATATATAAATACATCAAAATCCATGTTTACAAAACATAAAAATTTATACATGTTTGGCAGTTTGTCTCTGATCTTTAAGCCCACAATCAACACTTCAGAGTCTAGACTCGACTCGGTCTAGCTGAACTCTCCGGGTCTACCCTGTCACCTGTGCGATGAACCACAATCTCGCTAAGCCAACGGCTTAGTGGTACAAACCACAATAACAATATGCTTTAATGTAATGCTAATGTCACACATTCATATATCATATTTCAAAACTTACATTAAATCATATTATTTATTTTATTTCACCATTCATGAATCACATTTAAACAAAGACAAACATGGGCCCAAAAGAAACTAATATGCCATTTAACTTTCAGAGTTAATGTTTTGGTTTAATTATCACATTTATCATTATCCCAACTAGGCTTCAAGGATTAGGCTCAACCAAGCTTCAAGGGGAACAAAGCATGCTAAGTATCAACCCAACTTGGCATCAAGAACCAAACCCAACCTAGCTTCAAGGGTTTGTAACATCTCAACTAGGCTTCAAGGACTAGACCCGACCAAGCTTCAAGGGGAGTTAAGCATGCTAAACTTCAACCCAACTTGGCTTCAAGGATCAAGCCCAACCCAGCTTCAAGAGATTGTTACTATTAGGCATGCCACCAACAACAAAACTCTGAAAAGTGAATAACACATTAGACACACAATTCTTTTATTATTTCATATCAATTCCATTCTCATTTCATCATAATTATTTAGGCAAACATGCCCCAATTATTTCATTTGCATCATGATAGCCAACAACAATGGCTTCACATCTCATCATTAGGGCATACACAACAAATTGCATTGTACATATAATTTGAATGATCATCATATCTTTCACATTATACAATTCATAGCATTAATCAAATGTATCAACAATGTAATAGATCACTTAGCACATTTATAACCAAATGTGTTAAGTTCCAATGTCATGTACATGTATGCAATAATGTAGGGTTTTACTTAACTCAAAAGCAACTCACTCCACACCAAACTCCTCTTCCAAGAATCCTCAACACTTGGATTAGGGCAACTCAACTCTCTTCCTAATCTAAACCAAAGGTGATCATACACACTTACTTAGAGATACCCATGAGATAATATAGATAAAAACCAACTAGGGCAAACTCTACACATGACACGCTCAACAACACGGGGGTGTCCCTGACCGTGCCCTAAACTCACAACACAGAAGCTTTGACACGCTTAGAACCACGAACGGGTCACTGAACGTGTAATACATTCTGTCTCACAGAAACATTGACATGTCCAACAACACGGGCGTGCTCATGGCCGTGTCAATTCTTCACCAACACAGTAGCTATGACACATTCAACAACACAGGCGTGTTACTGATCGTGTCACCCATCCAAGAACACAGAACCATTGACACGCCTAAAGACCTGGCCGTGCTCATGGGCGTGTCAGGCCAAAAATGCATATTCCGGCAACATCAACAGTACATCCAACAAACCACTTTCTTCCACCATTTTCCACTTCAAACAAACTTAACTAAAAATCATAATAACTTGCAAAAACACCAAAACAATTCAAAACATACATCAAACACCACTTCACAACCATCACATACACACAACTCAAACACCACACTTGTTCTTCCACCAAACCTAACACTTTCTCTTCAATCCAAACCCAAAAATCAAAATCAAATAAACCAAATACTCTCATACACCCCACAATCAAATATACTCATACCATCAATAATCAGCCATCAAACCCACAACAGAAACTTAAAAGAAAAACCAAAGAATCAAGTGGAGAACTTACCAAAAATGATGAAACTTCTTAGATTTCCAACTTGATCACTTGAAACATCCTTCAATCTTGATGTTGGAAAATCAAAAACTCTCTTTCTCTCTTGCTTAGGAGGGCGCCGGCCAAGAAGGAAAAGAAAAGAAGAAGAAGAAGAAGAACAATAAGAGCCAAAGTCAACTCCTCAACCTCTTTAAACCTCCACCAAGCAATTTAATATTAAAATATTATAAAATATCTTCTTCCACTAATTCAATTTCCTTTTAATTAATTTAATTAATTTAAAATAATTAATTAATCTTCTTTTGGCTTCCATTTCTTTGACTTGTATATGTTGTATATATCACTATATATACAACATATACACTCTTCCCTTACCTCATTACTCTTTCCATTTAAACATATACATTTAATCCAAATACAATAATAAAATATTCTAAAACTTTTAGGGTATACTTTGGGATATTACAGGTTTGATTTAATTCTTCAATTTATTTGAATTCACAAAAGTTTCATCCTTGAGTTACAGCTAATTTGACTGTCCAGTATATACATTCCCTTTAATAAATATCATTAGAAGTTTGAAGATTAAGAATTTGTTTAGGTCCAGTTGTTAACATAAACCTCGTAGTATTGATTACTTGATTTAAACAACATGATTTGAGTTCAATATTCATATAATCACAAAACATTATCAAACCCCTAATCTAATTGCCTAGTTGCTAAAAACCCTAATCTACTTTCCAATTTCAAAAACTCTAAATTGTTTTATTAATTCCTAAAACCCTAATTGTTTTCTTAATTTTTCAAAACCTATATTATTTTATTAATTCCCAAAACCTGAATTATTTCCATAATTTTCCAAAACCTTAAACTTTTTATTAATTCCCAAAACCCTAATTGTTTTCTTAATTTTCTAAAACCCTAAACTATTTTATTAATTCTCAAAACCCTAACCGTTCTCTTAATTTTCCAAAACCCTAAAATGTTTTCTACATTCCAAACATAAATTAATAAAATCTATTTTCCAAATTCAAAACACCAAAGACCTAATCAAATTCTAAAATGTTAGAATCCTTTAATTCCAGAAAACCTAAAACCCTAACTCTAGTTGCTTAATTCACAAACCTAGACCCAAACCCTAATTCCAATAACATAATTCCTAAACCCTAGTTTCATATAAACCTTAAAATTTCTTAAACCCTAAATTTCATAATCTCAGTAACCTCAAAAAAAAACCCTAAACCCTAATTGTTGAAACCTCAATTTAAATCCTAATTTCAAAAACCCTAATTCCAAGAACCCTATTCTAATATGCAAATCCTAAATTTATATATTTATTACTTTATTTAATTTTAGATTTGATTATGTAGTTTATTATATATTTTAATGGTTGATTTATTTAATTTCAATGCTTGATTTATTTAATTTACCATGGATGGATATTTTCTTTATTATTATGATTATTATTTATTTATTTTGGTATTAAAATTGTAAGAGGTATGTTTCCACTTTGCGGGTACCTCATTAATTAATTTCTATGTAATTTAAATTGTTTTTATATTTTGGACCAATGTAAAGGATATCTTTCCACCTTTTGGTGGGTGTCCTATTTAGTTTAGATATGGATGATGTAAGGATATGTTTCCATCTTCGGATGGGTGTCCATTTATTTGCTTTGTTTGGACATTGCTTTGATTTTAATATAATGATGCTTTATTTTAATTGTTGCATGTAATATGGATAATATTGTTATACTTAAGAATTTTATAATATTAAGACCTGCAAAGGAGGCCGGTTCCAATGAACTGGGCGTTGTGGGGGTGCTAGGCTATTTCTCACCTTCCCCACACGTACCCAACTTATTGAACCCATTAGGCGATTGGGGTTCCTTAGGAATTGAGTCATCCACCCCTTTCTTTTTCCCTATCCATCCGGGTGGAGACTCCATTTTCTCCTGGCTTAGGTCCGTTTAGACTATTCTATAAAGTATTAAGGGTTTAAGGAAATATTTAAGTAAACTACATATTCTAATCGTTTAAGGAAACTATAAAGTATTAATATAAAGTATTTCCTTAAACCCTAATCCTTAAACTAAATATTTAAAGACCAAATTCATTCTAATCGTTTAAGGAAACTATAATTAATTAGGAAAGGAAAACCGAAACTAAATAGAATTTGGTTTCGAAAAAAAATTTCGTTGGAAAAATTTCTCTGGCGAAATTGCGAGCGTTGGCCAAAACTGCGAGGAAATTACTAGAGCTGGGAGCGCTGGCTGGGCGGCCAGCCAATTCCTACCATTCCTGCAGCCAAAAGGCCCAAGGCCATTTTGCTTGGAGGAAATTCCTGCAAGCGAATTGGCCTTGGCCAACCTTCGTCGCTTATTTTTCCATCGTCGATTTTTATTTTTATTTTTATTTTTATTTTTATTTTTTATGTTTATTTTTTATTTTTATATTTTTTATTAACTTCACCATTTTTAATTTTTATTAAAAATTATAAATATTAAATATTAAAATAAATATTATTTCATTAAAATAGCACAAAAATTACTTTTGACTATATAAAATAACGGACCGGACTGGGTCAAAAATTAAGGTCCTACAGTTTGCCCCCTGTTTGAATAGTCTGAGACTTCAGTAAAAGAGAGTGAAATGCAATAAGACTTAATTTTTTTGAGATGGTTAAGGTTTTGGGTTCTGGACCCGGTTCGACTTCTGGACTCAAGGATAATTTTAGGTTCTGGACCTAAAGGTAATTTTGGGTTCTGGACCCGATCTAAGTTCGAGACTTAAAAGGGATTTTAGGTTCTGGACCTAATGGTAATTTGGGTTCTGGACCCAAGCTAAGTTTGACTGACCTTTTATCAGTTGAGAAGTCTGACTGCTCCGGCTGTTCTATGCATTATGGTTCTTCACCCTCAAAATGGATCTTCATCGTTGGACCTTGGATCTTCATCCTTAGCATCGGATCTTCACCCTTGTAAATGGATCTTCATCCTTGGAGATCAGGTCTTCACCCTTGTAAATGGATCTTTATCCTTGGAGATTGGGTCTTCACCCTTATAAATGGATCTTCATCCTTGGAGATCGGGTCTTCACCCTTGAAAATGGATCTTCATCCTTGGAGATCAGGTCTTCACCCTTGAAAATGGATCTTCATCCTTTGAGATTGGGTCTTCACCCTTAAAAATGGATCTTTATCCTTAGAGATCATGTCTTCATCCTTGAAAATGGATCTTCATCCTTTGAGATCGGGTCTTCACCCTTGAAAATGGATCTTCATCCTTTGGAAGTCGGGTCTTTACCCTTAAAATTGGATCTTCATCCTTTAAACTATATCTTCATCCTTGGCATTGGGTCTTCACCCTTGAAAATGGATCTTCATCTGTTGGATTTTGGGTCTTCACCCTTTGAAATTGGATCTTCATCCTTGGAATCAGGTCTTCACCTTTGAAAATGGATCTTCATCCTTGGAAATCGGGTCTTCACCCTTGAAAGTGGATCTTCATCCTTTAAACTGGATCTTCATCCATGGAAATCGGGTCTTCACCCTTGAAAGTGGATCTTCATCCTTTTAGCTAGATCTTCATCCTTGGAAATCAGGTCTTCACCCTTTAAAATTGGATCTTCATCCTTGGAATCAGGTCTTCACTTTTGAAAGTGGATCTTCATCCTTATTTGATCAGATTCATCGGTCCTCTTCTTGAGCAATGAAGCCTTATTCCTCCACCTTTTCACATAGTCCACAAAATTCTCACTTGGCCTTTGTCTAATGGATTCAACTTCCATTAATGTATTTTCCAGCTCGACATTGTACCCATATTGCTGAATGAAAGCCTTGTACAATATGTCCCAATCTTTTTGAGTACTTTCCTCTAAGGTATTGAACCAATTTTGGACAATAGGGTCCAATGAGAGCAAGAAATATCTTAGAGTTTGAGCCTTAGTGGCTCAAGTAGACTGTATAGTAGTGATGTACTGCATGAAATGGAGAGGAGGGTTTCCAGTACCATTATACCTAGCCAAAGAATGCATTTTGAATTTATAAGGGACCTCCTCATCTTGTTCAAACAGTTTGTCAATCTCAGGCATCTCTTCGGTTTTCAATTCCTTCTCAAATTTCTTTTCTAAATCAGCAATCACTTTTCAACATCAGAAGTTTCAGTTTTCTCCATAGCTGATCTTTCAACAATCTTCGGCTCTTTCTTCTTGTCTTGAGGATCTTGGAAGTATTGAGCCCAATCTTCATCATCATCAATGATCACCTTATCATCATCAAAAGCCACTTCACCAACTTTAGCCTTCTCCTTATCTTTCTTGGTGCTTGCAGATGATTCAACATTATTCCCAAACATTGAAGTCAATTGATTCTTCATGATCTCGACTAGGGCCCCCTTTAGTTCTTCCATTTTAGCATCGAGGACGTCGTCCACCATTCTTTGAATTTGTTCTTACTCCATTGCTTTTAGTGAGAAAGTAATTGAGTTGCTGCTAGATTCTTCGTCTCCGGCATAGGTCGAATTGCTATAAGCTTTTGAACTGTCGTAATCCAGGGCTGTGAGCCAGAAAGGATTAATGATATGTGATGTGATGCATGTATGCATGTATGCACAAACAATAAACAAACAGGGATAAATAGGACATTCCTTCCAACCTTATAACATCCACACATGAATAACGAGTCTCTTTTCCTAGGTAATATGGTTAACAAAATACCAACATGGGGTATCTTATTTTCGAATAATTCCCTCGGACGTTTCAACCAATAGTTATATTTTCAAAAATTGAAATCAATCCATGATAATTCCCATTAATTAGGTTTTAATCCAGTCAACCAACTATAGTAGCTTTTATTCTATATTGCATTAAAACTAAATTAAGAGGTTTATTATAAATAGATTTCTCACTTGAAAAAGTAACTAGTGATTCATGCCAAAAACAAGCCCATGATTAATAACTCTTAGTATAAACTAGGCTCACAATTAATTTTTGGTATTTTCATAATTGACCTAAATAATTTGTAAGCTCTTTTAAAGGTTGGATGAAAACAATTTTGTTTCGAAGCCCATTGTAAAAAGATTTTAGAAAAAATAGATTTTGGACTTTGTATTTGAGTCATGAGAAAAAATTTTTGATTTATTTTAAGAAAAGCTTTATGTTCGAAGACCATTTTAAAAAGTTATAAAAATAGCTTTGGTCTTTTGGACTTTAAAGAAAAATTTATTTTGAGCTTACAATGTACTTAGGTCATATTAGAAAAGGAACAAACCAAATAAGCCATGATTTAAGCCAAGATAAACTAACCATAGTCAAACAATAAGCATTTAGGGTAAAAAACCTAAGGAAAGTAACTAGGCCAATTACATGAGCTTTAGTCTTTGGGTTTAAAGGCTTAGGTTCTGTAGACCCTCAATTTTGACCCAATCTAGTCCAATATGTTTTATTTAGTCTAAAATGATTTTTGTTGTCTAATTGGTCCAAAATAATTTTTATTAAATAATTTTTGCTTTACTATCTAATTTTTATTAATAAAAAATAGAAATAAACAAATAAAAGAAAAAAAAATAAAAATGAAAATAAAAATCGAAATCGAAAAAATCGGCGACAAACAAATTATCGCGCGGGCCAGTGGGCCCGTGCCCGGGCATTTCGCCCGCAGGAAATTCCTG
Organism: Garcia nutans; assembly: GCA_947685225.1. Classification (NCBI taxonomy): domain Eukaryota; kingdom Viridiplantae; phylum Streptophyta; class Magnoliopsida; order Malpighiales; family Euphorbiaceae; genus Garcia; species Garcia nutans. The sequence continues at coordinate 62,209,653 of CANTUV010000031.1, forward strand.
CGGGCGAAATCACTGTACTATTTCGTACGCAGAAATTTTCTGCTGCAAAATAGCTTACGGGCCTGCTCTGCGCGCGCTGCCGCAGCTAGCTGAAGCAGATTTTTTCACAAGCGCAATTTTTCCGCAGCAGTTTTTTTTCGGCAGTGCAAATTTTTCGAAACCTAATCCAATTAGGTTTTGGTTTCTTTTTTTTTATTAATATTACTTACCTTAACTAATTAGGAATAAACAACCTCAAACCACTATAAATAAGGACCAAAGGCAATTAATTTAGGGGAGGCAAAAATCCAAGAGGAGTTTGGAAAATTTGAAACCAAATCAAGGAACGAAAAGAAGAAATTCAATTCAACTTTTTTCTGGAACAGCAGTAGCACGATTTAGAGGATTCAAAGGCAAAAAAAGCTTGTCTTTGGAGCTAGTTCATCCAAGAAGAATTATTTTTGGAGAAATCATCAAAAGAAGGTATGTGTTAATTAATTTTCTTTAATTGTTTTTTTTACACAGTAGCAAATCTATGAAATCAAAATTAAAACCTTTAAACTTTAATTTAGTTTTTCTAAAGCAAAAAAAAAAACTTATTTCGTTGGCTTATCTTCCAAAAGGCTTAAAATTGTTATTTTTTCTTCTTAAAAACCTTAAAACTCTAATTGAACATATTTTTCAACAAAACTAAGATGTAAATTTTGCTTCTTTTAAAATCTTAAAGTAGGTTCTATTTCATTCAAAAAGCCTTAAAAAACATCTTTTCTACTTATAAAATCTTTAATTTATTTGTTTAAATTCATAAAACTTCATGAAATTATCAAATTGATTTCTAAAACCCTAAAAATTATTCACCACCCGTGACCCTACTTCTAAATCCTAAAATCCAAAATTCAACTTCACCAACACTTTAAAACATAAAACCCTAATTTATTTTAATTCCATAAAAAGTCACAATAGCCATAATTGGACTTTTATTTGCTTTATTCAATTCCATACTTGATTATGCTTTGATTTATTTCTTATGCGTTAATTTATTTAATTTCAATACTTGATTTATTTAATTTATCATGGATGGATGTTTATTTTATATTTTGATTAATAGCTTTGATGAATGATTTATTTATGATGAATGATTATTTACTTTTATCAATTAATTTAGATTTCCAAAAGTTGTAAGAGTTATGTTTCCACTTGGTGGGTACCTCATTACTTAAAAATTATGTAATTTAATTTGCTTTTCTATTTTAGAACCTATGTAAAGGGAATGTTTCTACCTTTTTGGTGGGTGTCCTATTTAGGCATGTGATGTAAAGACATGTTTCCATCCTTGGATGGGTGTCCATTTATTTGCTTTGTTTGGACATTGCTTTGATTTTAATATATTGATGTTTTCTTTTAATTATTGTGTGTAATATGGATAATGTTATTATATTTAAGAATTTTATAATATTAAGACTTGTAAAGGAGACCGGTTCCAATGAATCGGGCGTTGTGGGGGTGCTGGGCCATTTCTAACCTTCCCCACATGTACCCAACTTTCCGAACCCATTAGGGGTTTGGGGATTCCTTAGGAATCGAGTCATCCACCCCCTTTCTTTTTTCCCAGCCCGTCCGGGTGGCGACTTCATTTTCTCCAGACTTAGGTCCGTGTTCTCTAAGGCCTCGAGCCTAAAAAGTGCCGAAGTCGTAAGAACCATTCCACCGGGAATGGGGGCAAAAATCCCCGCTCATAGTGGCGACTCCACTGAGGATAAGAGAAGTTGATTCCGTTGGTCTTTATATTATTCTTTTCTTTCTTTTAATGATATTATCCATTGCATCATCTTAGATTGCATCGTGTGCGTGAGTTAGGATGCCCGTGTTACCCGTGTTATGTTATGTAAGGGATACCATACTTTCACTCAAGGTATGGAGATCGAACATGGCATAACCACTCATAGCCTCGTACCGTTGGGTATATACTTGCTATGGTAACCTAAGCCTTTTAACCCAAAGACTAAAGCACATGTAATTGGCCTAGTTACTTTCCTCAGGTTTTACCCCAAATGCATGTTGTTTGACTATGGTTCATTTATCTTGGCTTAAATCATGGCTTATTTGATTTGTTCTTTTTCTAATATGACCTAACTATTGTAAGCTCAAAATAAACTTTTCTCTAAAATCCAAAAGACCAAAACTATTTTTAAAAATTTTTCAAGATGGTCTTTGGACATAATACTTTTCTAAAAAATAAATAAATTAATTCTTTGGTCCATGGCCCAAATATTAAGAGATGTCTGAGATAGACAAACTATTTGAAGAAGAATGGAGGTCCCTTATAAATTCAAGATGCCTTCCTTTGCTAAGTACAATGGCACCGGAAATCCCCATCTTCATGTGAAGTAGTATATCACTGCCATGCGGGTTTTGAAATTTTTGCAGATGTTGCTGAGCTAGTGGAGCAAGTGAAGAAAGAGCTCACCCTGTCAATCAACAAAGAGAAGAATGAAGCTGCCCTGAAAGCCGAGAAGACTCCGAAAGAGATTACTGCCCTGGTCGAAGAAAAGTTTGAAGACATCCTGCTTTATGACTCTGAGAACAATGATTTTGATTTTGATTTTAATTTGTCTGCTTTGTATGAGGATGATGATGTTTTCTTTTCCAAAATGAATGCAATAAAGTCTGATTTTGCTTACTTGTGTGATGTTTCTCCTGATGGTTGCATACATTCAAATAGCAGTGACATGAGCATCTTTAATATTAATTCTGTTAACACACAATCATTAAATTTGGGAACGACTGAAAATCCTAAAAACATTAGCATAGCATCCGACCTTACTCCTGATGAGAGAGAGAGATTTGAAAAAATATTCAAAAAATATGAAGAAGTGTTTGCTTGGTCTTATAAGGATATGCCTGGGATAGATCGAGAGATAGCCGAGCATCATATTCCTACTTACACTCACATTAAGCCTGTCAAACAAAAGCTTAGGCGACTAAGACCTGAGTGGGCTGAATTGGTTAAAGAAGAGGTCACTAAGCAAATACAAGTGAAGTTCCTTGAAGTGATAGAATACCCAGATTGGCTAGCCAACATAGTACCAGTGCCAAAGAAAGATGGGAGGATAAGGGTCTGCGTGGACTATAGCGATCTAAACAAGGCTTCCCCTAAGGATGATTTTCCTTTACCTCATATAGATGTACTCATTGATAGTGTAGCCTCTAGTGTGCTACACTCGTTTGTAGATAGATTTTCTGGATACAACCAAGTGTTAATGGCCCAAGAGGATAAAGCCAAAACTGCCTTCACTACTACATGGAGTATATTTTGTTATAGGGTGATGCCTTTTGGCTTAAAGAATGCTGGAGCAACCTACCAAGGATGGCCACCACACTATTTCATGACATGATGCACAAAGAAGTTGAAGTATATGTTGATGATATGATGGTGAAGTCAGATACAAGGGAGCAACACTTCCAAAACTTAGAATTATTCTTCGATAGAGCTTTGAAGTATAAGCTAAGATTAAACCCGAAGAAGTGTGTATTTGGTGTTACTTCAGGCAAATTGTTGGGACATGTAATTGGTATGAATGGTATTGAGATAGATCCTGACAAAGTCAAAGCAATCAGGGATATGCCATCCCCAAAGACGGAGAGAGAAGTTTGGGGATTTATTGGTAAAGTACAGTACATTAGCAGATTTATAGCAAAGCTCACAACAATATGTGAGCCTATCTTCCAGTTGCTTAGAAAGAATCAGTCGGTCGTATGGAATGAAGAATGTCAAAAGGCCTTTGACAGAATAAAAGAGTATTTGTTGAATCCACCTGTTTTGAAACCACCTAAACCCGGAAAACCTCTATTACTATACTTAGCAGTAGAAGAAGAGTCGATAGGAGCCATTCTAGCCCAAGCAGATGAGTCAGGGATTGAGCATGCCATTTACTATTTGAGTAGAAAGCTCCTACTTTATGAAATTAAGTATAGTATCATCGAAAAGACATGTATACCCGTGGTTTGGTTTTCTAAGAAGTTGCGGCATTACTTTCAATCGTATAGTGTGCAAGCAATTTCCAGGTTGGATCCAATGAAGTACTTAAGGGAGACACCCTCTTAAATTGGGAAATATGGTCGATGGTTGATAATATTAGAAGAATTTGAGATCGAGTATGTAACCAGGAAAACAATCAAGGGTAGAACGGTGGCTGAATTCCTGGCTCAACAACCATTACCAGAAAGCGAAGAGGTAATCTTGGAATTTCCAGATGAACATTTAGAAGCAATTGAAGTACAAGGGTGGAAAATGTATTTTGATGGAGTAGTAAATAGGAAAGGAGCAAGTCTAGAAGTTATACTAGAATCGCCTGAAGGGGAACTCATCCCTTTAGCCAAAAAGTTGAAATTTAGGGCAACCAATAATATGGTGGAGTACGAAGCTTGTATTTTCGGTTTAGAAACCCTAATGATTATGAAGGTGGATAAGGTGGAAGTTTATGGTGAATCGTTGCTAGTAGTATCCCAAGTAAATGGAGAGTGGGAGTTGAAAGAAGAAAAATTGAAACCATACCACCATTACCTGACCATGATGAAGAAGAATTTTAAGGAGTGTAGGTTTATACACCTGTCAAGAGAAGAAAATCAGATGGCTGATGCCCTAGCCACATTGGCTTCGATATGGGAAAATCCTGCCAGCTTATTCCTTAAGCCTCTGATCTTGACCAGTTCATCAACTCCTTGCTATGAATATGAGACAATCATGGAAGTTGATATGGACCATGATGCATGGTATGATACTATAAGGCGATTTTTAGAGGAAAGAGAATACCTGCCGGGGGCAACAAAGAAAGAGAGAAGAGCCATAAGGAGGTGGTCATTGCAATACATCACCTTCCATGGAGAGTTATACCAAAGATGCCTGATGGAGTGCATTTGAGATGTTTAAGAAAGCCTGAAGTGGAGTGCATCATGTCTGAAATACATGCGGGAAGTTGCGGTCTGTACATGAGTGGTTGGCCCTAGTTAAGAAGATTATCCGACAAGGTTACTATTGGTTGACCATGGAGAAAGACTGTATTGAATTTGTAAAGAAGTACTGGAAATGTTAGATGTATGGTAACTTTAATCATATGGCTCCTGAAGAACTGCATTCAATGTCTTCACCCTGGCCATTTGCCACCTAGGGTATCGACATTATAGGAGAAATATATCCGACAACCTCAAACGGTCACCGTTTCATTATAGTAGCAATTGATAATTTTTAAAAATGGGTCTAAGCCGAATCCTTCAACAAGCTGGGTGCAACTCAAATGGCTAGGTTTATTGAAAAGAATCTCATCTGCAGATATGGGGTCTCGCACAGTGTGATATCAGACAATGGGGTACAGTTTCAAGGAGCAGTTAAGGATTTATTCTCCAAGTACCAAATCCATCATCATCGATCCTCTCCTTATAGACCAAAGGCTAATGGTGCAGTAGAAGTAACGAATAAGACAATTAAGAAAATTCTTTCCAGGATGACTAAGACTTATAAGGACTGGTCGAAAATGTTTCCCTTTGCTTTATGGGGATATAGGATGAGTGTGCGAACACCTACTGGGATGACACCGTTCTCTTTGGTTTATAGGATGGAAGCGGTATTGCCAATAGAAATTGAGATCAAGTCATTGAGAGTAGTCTTGGAAGCGGAGCTACCTGAAATGGAATGGGTAATAAGCAGATACACACAGTTAGCTCTACTGGAAGAGAGAAGGTTAAAGGCACTGTATCATCACCAACTGTATCAAAAGAAGATAGCTCGGGCTTACAATAGAAGGGTCAAGGTCAAAAAATTCAGAGTTGGGGATTTGGTGTTGAAGCAATGTAAGTCTAATGTATCCGATCCAAGAGGGAAGTTCAGACCTAGCTGGGAAGGGCCATATGTCGTCAAACAGGTGATTTGCAAAGGTGCGGTAAAGTTATCAGACATGGATGGGAATGAATTTAGTGAGCCAGTAAATATTGACAGGTTGAAGAAGTTCTATGTATGAAAAATAAAAAAGAGAGAGCTCGCTAGGTTGAAAACCCAAAAAGGGCGGCCTAGGCAAAAGTTAGAGCAGTCCGCTAGTTCCGAAAACCCGAAAGGGCGGGCTAGGCAACAATTAGGGCTAATGAGAGAAAATCGTCAATTAGAAAACCCGAAAGGGCTAATTGGAAATAGGAGTGATCTTGTGTATGCTGGCTTTATGTTTGGTTGTTCCCCAATTTAATAAAACATAATTAATGATTAAATTTGTTCTATGTGCATTGTTATAAGTATTTGACCAGATACGGATGAAATAAATAATCATAAATGCAAAAGGTGATGACAAATTATAAATGGAAAAGAAGCATCTTTTATTACTTTAGTTATTTTTCATCCTAACAAAACACTTTCTGAATTGACAAATGTAAAATCTATGGCAGTCTATAAGTGTAACGTGCAGGCCAGCTTTGCCTTAACCGATCCAAGTAGGCTTTAGTCAAGCAAGGCATGTCTAGGTCAGGAGCAAAGTCAGAATCACGAAGCTCAGCTCCATACTGACTCCCAAGTCGGCGAGGATCATAGCATGTACCTTGACGAAGAACAGCAAGGGGAACGTACATCAAGTGTGTCCGCATGGTGATACGAGAAATCTTCCACCAAGGTACCAACCAACGGACATTGACTTCAGAGCGTGAGTGGATCAAGTCGACCCAGTCAGCATATGAAGAAGCAGGATGGAGTAGCTTTCTAGCAGAATGATGATGTGGTAGGTATCTGGCAAAGTCCATGGAGGGAGTATCAAGCAAACAAAGATGCTCTTGAAGCCAAATCTGTGAAGAAAGAATTAAGTTTAAAAAAAAAGAGTCCGCTAAGTTGAAAACTGGCAAGGGCAGCTTAGGCAAAAATTAGGACAGCTCGCTAGTTCCGAAAACCCGCATGGGCGGACTAGGCAAAAGTTAGAACAATATAAAAAAAACCTAAATTGAAAACCCAAAGAGGGTAGTTTAGGTAATTACCTGAAGCAGTAACGGGCTCCCAGTCAATCTCTTTGACAATCCTGATTTAAATCGGTCTAATCCAACTAAGGTCTCGGTTAAAATCACAGGTACCGGCGACAAGCCTCATTCCATTTGATCCATGATATCCAATACTCGTGGGTCAATATCACCATTAGAAGAAACAAGCAAGAATTGGCCGAGCAAGCAAAGATAAAGCATGCGTCCCCATGTCTTAGTAAGAGACAAATAAGAGAAACAAAAGTCAATCAAATGAGCAAGTAGAATTTTTTCACCTCTCATCAACTGAAGAACTTCGGGTTTTGGAATTTGAAATAACATCTGCATTTTCTGTTGAGTTTTGGAAATCAATGTGGGTAACGCCATTTGTTGATTATTGGGATGTCCAAGGATGGCCTCAAATTCTTCAATCAAGGGACACATTTCAAAGCCATTAATTCTAAATACCCTAGAATCCGTATCCCACAAGGAAGCCATGGCATGTGAGAAGGAGTGGTCCAATTTGACATTTTGAAAGCATTTTAAAACATCAAGCTTTGACCATGAAATTTGCTTCCAATGGTCGGCATCCATATTCTTAAATAGAATTTTTATTTTCTTTAAATGGTGCTCGGTCATGGTTGATGAATAAAGGGGAACCAAAATTGCTAAAGGGAGTCTTCACGTTGAAAGAGAGAGATTTTTGGTTTATGAATTGAAATATGGCATGCGAGGTGATTTATATAGAAGAAAATAAACCTTTTCCAAAAGTGATGATGGGAAAGGGTAAGACCATATGGCATAAGGAAAGGAAGTGGCAATGAATTTCCTTTACCATATTGGATTTGGTTTAACAAAAGAAGTGGATATTAATTATGATATACTATATATATAAAAATAATAATAAATAAATAATAATAATAAATTAATATTTTTGGCAGTAATGAAAAAAAAAGAGAGTTACAATATTTACATATTACTAAGAGGGTGGTGGTAGGTCACCAAATAAAGACTTGAAAAAATCGTCGCCTGTTGGAGGAGGGGGAAAATTACTCATCCCGGGATCATCCGAAGCAGAAGCACTAAAATCCCTATTGCCTTGGAGTTCTGATTTATCATGGTCCTCATCAGAAGTAGACGACAGGATCTCATGGTCATCAGTCTGGGAGCCTCTCGATGAAGAAGCACCGGGATCCCTCATTCCTTGAAATCGGAAGTCACGAAAATTTTGTTCGGATTGATGATATAAACTTTCAAAATGAAAAGCTTGCCGATGACTTGCAGCCAACTCTTCTTGAAGTTTCTTATTTTGTTCTTCAAGCATCCACTGTGAGCCAAGAGAGAAAAAGGTAAGAGCATACATAATCATGCATACATATAGCATAAACTTTTATGAAATGAGGAACGTACCAGCTAGTTCACATTGATACCCTGCGGATGAGATGGCTTATCCGACAGGCTAGAATGAGCAAATGAAGGGGCAGTGAAAGAAGGTCCAGCCTCGTGATCAAAAGAGCCAACAGCCTGCAACAATCATTAAAGAAGCAAACAAAGAAAAGAAAAAGGAGGTGACACTGGCAGGCGACACGACCAAGCCATTGGTCATGTCTCTCCTAAGAGGCCAAGTCAAGAAGGACCAAGCAAAGAAAGAAAAGAAATAGTAGGTGACACTGGTAGGCGACACTGCCAAGCCACTGGCCGTGTCTCACCTGAAGACCAAACCAAAGAATGAAAAGAAAAGAAGGAAAGAAATGGCAGAAGGTGACACACCCATATGACACGGCCAAGCCACTGGCCGTGCCCCATGACATGGCCAGGAGCTTGGCTGTGTCCCATCCTAAGCCATGAACAAAGAAAAACCAAAGAAAAGATACAGAAGCTGACACACCCAGGAGACACGGCCAAGCCACTGGCCGTGTCACTCCCATCTTCAAAGAACAAAGAAGACCCCGATCTCCAAGGATGAAGATCCATTTTTAAGGGTGAAGACTCAATCTACGAGGGTGAAGATCCATTCTGAGGGTGAAGAATCACAATGCATAGAACATCTGGAGCAGTCAGACTTCTCAACTGATAAAAGGTTAGTCAAATTCATTCTCGAGTCCAAGTAAACAATCTCGGGTCCAAGTACCCAAATCAAATCAATCCCGGGTCCAAGTACCCAAGTCAATTCAAGCTCGGGTCTAAGTACCCAATCTCGAATCCAAGTACCCAAATCAAATCAATCCCGAGTCTAAGTACCCAAGTCAATTCAAGCTAGGGTTCAAGTACCCAATCTTGGGTCTAAGTGCCCGATCTCGAATCCAAGTACCCAAATCAAATCAATTTAGAGTCGAGTATCCCAATACAGTTAGGATCGAGTATTCCAATCCAGTTTAGGATCGAGTATTCCAATCCAGTTAGGATCAAGTATCCGAATCCAGATAAGATCGAGTATCCGAGTCTAGTTTAGGATCGAGTATCCAAATCAAACCAGGTCCAAAACCCAAATTTTTCTTTGGCCCAGAACCTAGAATTTCCCTTGAGTCCAGAACTCGAACTGGGTCCAGAACCCAAAATTTTCTTAGGTCCAGAACCTAGAATTATCCTTGAGTCCAGAACTCGAATTGGGTCCATAACCGAAATTTTCTTTAGGTCGAGAACCTAGAATTATCTTTAAGTCAAGAACTCGAACTGGGTCCAGAACCCAATTTTTCTTAGGTCCAGAACCTAGAATTTCCCTTGAGTCCAGAACTTGAACCGGATCCAGAACCCAAATTTTTCTTAGGTCCAGAACCTAGAAATTCCCTTGAGTCCAAAACTCGAACTGGGTCCATAACTCAAATTTTCTTTAGGTCGAGAACCTAGAATTATCCTTGAGTCCAGAACTCGAACCGGGTCTAGAACCCAAATTTTCCTTAGGTCCCGAACCTAGAATTATCTTTGATTCCAGAACTCGAACCGGGTCCAGAACCCAATTTTTCTTAGGTCCAGAACCTAGAATTTCCCTTGAGTCCAAATTTTCCTTAGGTCCAGAACCTAGAATTATCCTTGAGTCCAGAACTCGAACCGGGTCCAGAACCTAAAACCTCAACCGTTTCATCAAAAATTAAGTCTTATTGCTTTTCACTCTCTTTCACTAAGGTTTCATATCATTCAAGCAGGAGGCAAACTGTAAACCCTCAATTTTGACCCAATCCGGTCCAATATGTTTTTATTTAGTCTAAAATGATTTTTGTTGTCTAATTGGTCCAAAATAATTTTTATTAAATAATTTTTGCTTTAGTATCTAATTTTTATTAATAAAAAATAGAAATAAACAAATAAAAGTCAAAAAATAAAAATCAGAGTCAAAAAAATCGGCGACGAAAAAATTGTCGCGCGGGCCCGTGCATTTCGCCCGCAGGAAATTCCTGCCGGTAAAATCACTGTGCTATTTCACGCACAAAAATTTTTTGCCTGCGAAATAGCTTACGGGCCCGCTCCGCGCGCGCTGCCATAGCCAGCTGTAGCAGATTTTTTGCCAGCGCAGTTTTTCCATAGCAGTTTTTTTTCGGCAGCGCAAATTTTTCGACGCAAATTTTTTGAAACCACCAGATTACTTCCAAAAGGAGTTAGATTTGTGTCGACTGATCAGTGTCAAGCTAGTTTTGAGCAGTTGAAGGAAATGTTGACTCACACGCCTGTTCTTACTTTACCTGTGGAAGACAAACCATATGTGATTTATAGTGATGCTTCACATAATGGTTTAGGATGTGTTTTGATGCAAGAGGGTAAAGTTGTAGCTTATGCTTCTCGGCAGTTGAAGCCGCATGAGCTTAATTATCCGACGCATGATTTGGAGTTGGCAGCTATCGTATTTGTTTTGAAGATTTGGCGACATTACTTGTATGGGGAGAAGTGTTTTATCTATACGGATCATAAAAGTTTAAAAAATTTGGATGTTCAGACGGAGTTGAATCTTGGGCAAAGACGATGGCTGGAGTTGATCAAAGATTGCGACTGTTTGATTGATTATCATCCGGGTAAGGCGAATGTTGTTGCGGATGCCTTAAGTCAGAAATCTTTGGCAGGTTTGACTGTGTATTCGCTCTCGTTGCTTGTTGAGTTGAGAGCATTGCATGCTAATTTTAAATCATGTGATGATGGTGCATTGTTGGCTCAGTTGCAATTGAGACCGATATTGTTGGATCAGATTAAAGAGGCTCAATTGGCAGATGAGAAAATTCAGAAGATTGTGTCAGACTACCACAATGGAGAAAGTAAAGATTTCCATGTAAAAAGTGATGGTAGCCTTTGGTTTAAAGATAGGTTGTGTATTCCTGATGATGCTAGTTTGAGAAAGATTATTTTAGAGGAAGCACACCAATCGGTCTTTGCTATTCATCCTGGAAGTACAAAGATGTATCAGGATTTGAAACAGTATTATTGGTGGTCAGGTATGAAGAGAGACATAGCAGAGTTTTTATCCAAGTGTCTCACATGTCAGAGGGTAAAAGCTGAGCATCAAGTTCCAACAGGGTTGCTTCAACCTTTAACAGTGCCTGAATGGAAATGGGAGAGAGTGACAATGGATTTTGTGTCTGGTTTGCCATTGACTCAGAAGAAGCATGATGCTATTTGGGTGATTGTTGATCGATTGACAAAGACAGCTCATTTTCTTCCAGTTCGGATGGACTATTCTCTTGAGAGACTAGCTGAGCTGTATATTAGTGAGATGGTGAGGTTTCATGGAGTCCCAATTTCTTTAGTGTCTGATCGAGATCCCCGGTTTACTTCAAGGTTTTGGAAGAGTCTGCATGGTGCATTGGGTTCTCGATTGCACTTTAGCACTGCTTTTCATCCGCAGACAGATGGGCAGTCGGAGAGAGTAATACAGATTATAGAGGATATGTTGAGAAGCTGTGTCATTGATTTCTCTGGAAGTTGGGACAGATTTTTGCCACTTGTGGGATTTGCTTACAACAACAGTCATCAATCCAGTATTGGTATGGCACCATTTGAGGCATTGTATGGTAGAAGATGTAGAATGCCTTTATGTTGGAATGAACTTGGAGAAGGCAAATTAGTTGGTCCTGATTTAGTTAAAGAGACAGAAGAGAAAGTGAAGATAATTTGGGATCGGTTGAAAGCAGCTTCTGATCGACAAAAATCTTATTCTGATTTGAAGAGGAGAGACATAGAGTATGATGTTGGAGATAAAGTATTTCTGAAAGTATCTCCATGGAAAAAGATTTTAAGATTTGGTCGAAGAGGGAAGCTAAGTCCTCGTTTTATTGGACCTTATGAAGTTTTAGAAAGAGTTGGACCAGTTGCTTATCGTCTTGCTTTGCCGCCTGAGTTGGATAGAATACATAATGTCTTCCATGTTTCTATGTTGTGGAGGTACAGATCAGATCCATCTAATGTTTTGCCAGTTGAATCTTTTGAGATGAATTCGGATCTGACGTTTGAAGAAGAACCAATTGCTATTTTAGCACATGAAGTGAAAGAATTGAGAAATAAAAAAGTGCCACTGGTGAAGGTTCTTTGGAAGAATCATGCAAAGGAAGAGGCAACTTGGGAAAGTGAACAAGCAATGCGGAATCAGTATCCTCAACTGTTTCGGACTTGATATCAGGTAATTTCGAGGATGAAATTTCTTTTCAGAGGGGGAGAATTATAATATCCCAAAATATGCCTTAGAAGTTTTAAAGTAATTATTGTTGAATTTGGATTTAAGGTATATGAGAAATTGAAAAGAGAAAAGAATTAAAGAGAGAGTGTATATGTTGTATATATGGAAATATATACAACATATACAAGTCAAAATGTAAAGTCAAAAGATGATTAGTTAATGATTTTAAATTAATTAAGTGGAATTTGAGTGAGTGGAAGTGGATGGAGATATTTAGAATATTTTAATATTAAATGCTTGGAGGAGAGGGGTTTGAGGAGATAGTGGGTGAGAATTTGACTTTTGTCTTCTTTGCTTTCCTCTTTCTTTCTTTCTTTCTTTCTTCTTCGTGGTTCACCTTCCTTTCCTTTTCTTTTCTTTGTTTTGGCCGACACTCCATAGCAAGAGAGCAAGAGAGAGATTTGATCTTCCAAACTCAAGATTGAAGGAAGTTTTTAAGTGATCAAGTTGGAAATTCAAGAGTTTCTTCATCCTTGGTAAGTTTTCCATTTGATTCTTTGATTTCTTTGAGTTTGTGAGTTGAGGATTATGGTTGATATGAGTTTGTTTGATTGTGGGGTGTTTGAGAGTGTTTGGTATATTAATTATGGATTTTTGGGGTTGGATTGAAGGAAAGAGTGAGTTGTTGGAAGAGAAAGTGTTGTGGTTGTGTTTTGGGTTTGTGGTGATGATATGATTGGTGTTTGATGTATGTTTTGAGTTGTTTTTGTGTTTTTGTGTTTTTGTAAGTTATTGTGATTTTTTGGTGTGTTTAGTTAAGTTTGTTTGAAGTGGAAAATGGTGGAAGTAAGAGGATTGTTGGATGTGAGGTTGTTGTTGCCGGAATATGTATTTTTGGCCTGACACGCCCATGAGCACGACCAAGTCTTTAGGCGTGTCAATGGTTCTGTGTTGCAGTAGCATTTACACGTCCAGTGACACGCCCATGTCACTGAGCGTGTCATAGCTACTGTGTGGGTGAAGGATTGACAAGGCCATGAGCACACCCATGTTGTTGGACGTGTCAAAGTTTCTGTGAGACAGAATGTATTACACGTTCAGTGACACGCCCGTGGTTCTGAGTGTGTAAAAGCTTCTGTGTTGTGGAGTTAGGGCACGGTCAGGGACATGCCTGTGTTTTTTAGCGTGTCATGTGTAGAGTTTGCCCTAGTTGGTTTTTAGCCTTACTTTTTCATGTGTATTTCTAAGTGAGTGTGTATGATTACCTTTGGTTTAGGTGTTGAAGAAGTTGAATTGCCCTAACCTAAGTGTTGAGGATTCTTGGAGGAGGAAGTGTATAGATTGGTGTGAGTTGGTTTTGAGGTAAGTACAAACTACATTGTTGCATACATTTATATGATTTTGATACTTAACATATTTGGTTGTACATATGTTAAGTAATTGATTACATTGTTAATACATTTGATGAATGTTATGATTTGTATAATGTGAGTAATTGATGAGCAATTAAAATATATGTTCATGCAATTGGTTGTGTACATTTTAATAATGAATTGTGAAGCCAATGTGATTGGTTATGATGATTCAAATGATATAAGTGGGGCATGTTTGCCTAGATGATGATATTCAATGCATTTAATTATGTATACTCTATTGATGAGATGAGGAGCCATGGTTGTTGGCTATAATGATAATGATGCAAATGAGATGATTGAGGCATGGTTGCCTAAATGATGATGACAAAATGAGAATGAAATAATGAATGAATTGTGTGTCTAATGTGTTATTCCATTTTCAGAGTTTTGTTGTTGGTGGCATGCCTATAGTAACAATCTCTTGAAGTTAGGTTGGGCTTGATCCTTGAAGCCAAGTTGGGTTGAAGTCTAGCATGCTTAACTCCCCTTGAAGCCTGGTTGGGTCTAGTCCTTGAAGCCTAATTGAGATGTTACAACCCTTGAAGCTAGGTTGGGTTTGGTTCTTGAAGCCAAGTTGGGTTGATACTTAGCATGCTTTGTTCCCCTTGAAGCTTGGTTGAACCTAAATCCTTGAAGCCTAGTTGGGATAATGATAATGATAAATGTGATAATTGAACCAAAACATTAACTCTGAAAGTTGAATGGCATATTAGTGTCTTTTGGGCCCATGCTTGTCTTTGTTTTTAATGTGATTCTTGAATTATGAAACTAATGAATAATGAGATACATGATGTGTAATATGTTTATGAATGTGGCATGGGAAGCTATGTTGAGTGATGAAACCATGAGGATACAACATGAATGTTTTGATATGATATTGAACAATGTAAGGTATTAAAATATAATATTCTTTTAAATGGTGTATGAAAATTGATGGTGTGACATTAGCATTGCATTGAAGCAGAGTATTATTGTAGTTGTACCACTAAGCCGTTGGCTTAGCGCGAGTGTGATTCATCACGCAGGTGACAGGAAAGAACCGGAGAGTTCCTCTAGGCCGAGTAGAGTCTAGATTTTGAGGTGTTGATAATGGAGCTTAAAGATCAAAGACATACTGTCAAACATGTATATCTTTTATGTTTTGTAAAAATTTGAGTTTTGATGTATTTATATATTTGTAAATATTTGTTATACTTTCCGCTGCGTTTTGAATAAACATGTTATCTATTGTCTTTTATAATATAACTTAAATGTTTTGAGTATGCGTATATTGTTTTAAAAGAAGTGAGTCGTTTGTTAGTAAACCGTGGCATTACTATATTCAGTATACGTATATTACGATCGTCATAACATGCTGCGTGTGTATACGGGATATAGGGGTGTTACATATTTAATTTCAATGTTTGATTTATTTAATTTATCATGGATGGATATTTTCTTTATTATTATGATTATTATTTGTTTGTTTTAGCATTAAAATTGTTAGAGGTATGTTTCCACCTTGTGGGTACCTCATTAGTTAAGTATTATGTAATTTAAAATGCTTTTATATTTTGGACCAATGTAAAGGACATGGTTCAACCTTTCGGTGGGTGTCCTATTTAGTTTAGACATGGATGATGTAAGGACATGTTTCCATCTTCAGATGGGTGTCCATTTATTTGCTTTGTTTGGACATTGCTTTGATTTTAGTATAATGATGCTTTATTTTAGTTGTTGCATGTAATATGGATAATATTGTTATACTTAAAAATTTTATACTATTAAGACCTGCAAAGGAGGCCGGTTCCAATGAACCGGGCGTTGTGGGGGTGCTGGGCCATTTCTCACCTTCCCCATACGTACCAAACTTTCCTAACCCATTAGGGGGTTGGGGATTCCTTAAGAATCGAGTCATCCATCCCTTTCTATTTCCCGGCCCATTTGGGTGGCGACTCCATTTTCTCCGGGCCTAGGCCTATGTTCTCTAAGGTCCTGAGCCTAAATAGTGCTGAAGTCGCAAGAATTATTCCACTGTGAGTGGGGGATGAAAATCCCCGCTCATAGTGGCTACTCAACTGGAGATAAGAGAAGTTGATTCCATTGGTCTTTATATTATTCTATTCTTTTTTATCATGATATTATCCATTGCTTCATATTAGATTGCATCGTGTGCATGAGTTAGGACGTCTGTGTTACCCGTATTGTGTTATATAAGGGATACCATAATTTCACTCAAGGTATGGAGATAAAACATGGTATAACCACTCATAGCCTTGTACCATTTGGTATATACTTGCTATGGGAACCTAAGCCTTTTAACCCAAAGACTAAAGCTCATGTAATTGGCCTAGTTACTTTCCTTAGGTTTTTACCCAAAAGTTTATTTTTTGACTATGGTTAATTTATCTTGGTTTAAATCATGGCTTATTTGGTTTATTCTTTTTTCTAATATGACCCAAGTACATTGTAAGCTCAAAATAAATTTTTCTTTAAAGTCCAAAAGACCAAATCTATTTTCAAAACTTTTTAAAATGGTCTTTGGACATAAAATTTTTCTTAAAAAAAACAAATCAAAAATACTTTTCTCATGATCAAAATACAAAGTCCAAAATCCATTTTTTCTAATAACTTTTACAATGGGCTTAGAAACAAAATTATTTTCATCCAAAAGAGCTTACAAATATTTAGGTCAATTACAAAATACCAAAAAATCAATTGTGAGCCTAGTTTATACTAAGAGTTATTAATCATTAGTTACTTTTTCAAGTGAAAAATCTATTTATAATAAACCTCTTAATTTAGTTTTAATCCAATATAGCATAATGGCTACTTTAGTTGGTTGAATGGATTAAAACCTAATTAATGGGAATTATCATGAACTGATTTCAATTTTCAAAAATATAACCATTGGTTGAAACGTCTGGGGGAATTATTCGAAAAACAAGATTCCCATGTTGTTATTTTGTTAACCATATTACCTAGGAAAAAAGACTTGCCATTCATGTGTGGATGTTACAAGGTTGGAAGGAACGTCCTAATTTTTCTTTGTCTATTGTTTGTGCATACATGCATACATACATCGCATTCCATATCATTGATCCTTTCTGGCTCATAGACCTGAAGTACGACAATTTAAGAGCATACAATGATACCACCTACAACATTGACTTTTGATTCAAGTGCTTCATTGGAAGGATGGATGCAAACCAGCTAAGGGACATAGTATGAAGTTGTCAAAGCTAGGATGGCCGAGCTGCGAGATCAATTGGTTGAAATTATGAGGACCCATTTGATTCAAATTCTGGACATCATGAACAATTCTAATGGGGCATCTCCCATTGACATAAGAAGGAAGGGAAAGGCAGCATCAACGGGGAACATGCTCACTAATAGAGATCAAATGAAAATTGAGAGATCAATCCCTATTCTACAAGATCAACTGAACCATGTGCTACCTAAGTGGAACAATAAGGGTGGCTATCACCCTAGTGGGCAAAGTCAAAGGGAAAAAGGAGGTGTTGAGAAAAATGCAACAATTGAACCAACGAAGAAGCGTAAATTTTCAGACTTAAGGGAGCCTTTGTCAAAGATGTTAGAAAATCTAATGAAAATGGATTTGCTACAACCATTGGCACCTCGGCCTCTACGTAAGCCACTACAGCCAAATTTTGATGCCAAGGTCTTCTGTCAATTCCATCAAATGCATGGGCATGAGATAGATAAATGTGTTCGATTAAAGCACGAGATCCAAAATTTGATTGACAGTGGAAAGCTGCATGAGCCTAATAAGCCTAACATTAAGAATGATCCTCTGCCTAAACTTAGAAGGGCGCCTTACAACCTTCATGAAGAGTTGTATCTTGTCATCCTGTGATGATATGGATAGAGAAGCTGCTAAAGATAATGTGTTACTAAGCAAGCATGGGCTAATTGTGGATGATTAAGCAATGACTCTTGATCCTTGCCCTTGATATGTCTAAATAAATGAAGTATCTTCAACTCCAACTCAATGAACTTTCCTTAGCTTGAATATTACTTTTCAATTTTGCTTTCTTTAATATCTAATAGGAATAATTGTGCTTTTCAAATTTAAAGTTGCTTGAAATAAATTATTTTTGTTGGTCTTTGTTCATTTTGGAGCTCAACCGATAATGAATCTAGCTTGATGATTCATGAATTAATATATTTATGCATCATGACTTGAATGACTTTATTAGGTGAGGGAATTGTTCTATAGCATTGAGTTGTGTATGCTTACTTAGAGAGGGCTATGCATAATGACCTTTGTCTAGGTCGTAGTCAGTCTTAGAACATGCTTTGACAAACTTTTGAGGTGAAATTGAACTCTGCTTATTTTAAGAGAGAGATGATCTCGGCATTGTTTTGTTAGTCAACAACTAGTATCCACCCAATTAAATATCAATCTCTACTTATCCCTTTGAGCCTTCATAAAATTTTAGCTTTCTTTTCACTGGCTTACAAACCCCAACAACCTACCCTGAGCTGTTGTGATACTTTTGACAAGTTTTATGATCACTAAGGTGAAGAGGTAAGAAGATTAAGGAAAGGAATACATAGCCAAAACTGTAAGGATAGTTGATGCTATCAAGACCATGGGGATAGTTGATGTTCTCAAGACCATAAGGGTAGTTGAAGTTCACCTAGTATCTCCAATCTATCAAGACAACATCAGAGTAACAAATGATTTATCTCTATTAAAGGAGATTTATGTCACTCCACTTATCCATTATAAGAAACCCAAGTTGGCACAAACAAGACAACTATTTTAGAGCTAGAACCAAAAAAAATAAATAAAAGAAAAAGAAAAGAAGAAGAAAAGAAAAAAAGGACAAAAAAAAAAGGAAAAAAGAAAAGAAAAAGGGTAAAACCTAAAAAGGCGGTTCAGAAAGCCAACTGAGTTCTCTTTTACTTAAAGTAGCAAAAGGCTTCCATTTGGTTTATAAGGACAGTTCGACTTGAATTGGTCCAACCCAACCAAAGATTCAATCAAAATCAGAGAAAAAGGAGAAAGACCATCCAGTTCTTGAAAGTTATGTACTTGACAGTCCTACAGGGAAAAAGAACAAAATGCTCAAAGAAAGGAAACATTAAGAAAAAGAAAGAGAAAGAGAAAAGAAAAAATGATGATGAAAATGAGTACCAAACTTTTTGCAAGGGCAAAGACCATTCTAATCAAAATCCAGATTAATGCCAAGAAGATAGAAAGAATTTGGAGTTTAGCAAGATTGCTCCCAGCTGCCTAAAGTTCAAACAAGAAATTTATAGTGTGAGGGTTTGCCCATAGTGTCAGAATGGCTCCAACTTACAAATAGCCTTTATTTAACCCATGTCCTTTATAGACCCCATTTCAAGCCTTTCAAAGACCTGTTGATCTCTCTTGGTAGGTAGTGTAATATCCCTAAGTGTGCTTAGAAGTTATGATAATGTTGTTATTATTGAATTGAGTGTGTGATTGATAAGTGGTAATTATGTTGTTTGAAGAAAAGCATTGTGTAGAGTGAAGTGTATATGTTGTGTATATGGTCATATATATATAATATAAGTTGGTCAAAGGGCTTGGTCAAGGGAAGAGGATATTTTATTTGTGATTGTGAAATTACCAACATGGGCTTGTAAAAGACAAAGGTTTAGTTATATGGTTGAGGGTAGTTTAGTAATTTTCTTTTGGAAGGGTATTTAATGCCTATTGACTTTGTATTTAATGCCTATCGAGGATTTAAATTAATTATTAGAATCTATTTTCTTTACTTTACATCAAGAACCATAAATTATTTTAATGAAACTCAAAACCTTAAGCTATTTTTATCCAAAAGCTTAAACCATTTTATTATTAAACTCCAAAATATTGATATTTTTTCCAAAATCGTAATTTATCATTCCAAACCAAAAATTATGTTTTTAAGGCAGTAAACTAAACCCAAAAACCCTAATTCCAAACTCTGAATTCCAAAATCCTAGTTTCAAAAACCCTAATTTTAAAACCCTAATTCCAAACTCTGAATTCCATAACCCTAGTTTCAAAAACCCTCAAAACCCTAATTCAAAACCCTAATTACAAAACCCTAATTTTAAAACCTAAGTTCCAAAAAAACTCTAAATTCTTTAAAACCCTAAACTTTTATATTTATTGCTTTATTTAATTATAGATTTGATTATGTAGTTTATTATATGTTTTGATGGTTGATTTATTTAATTTCAATGTTTGATTTATTTAATTTATCATGGATGGATATTTTCTTTATTATTATGATTATTATTTGTTTGTTTTAGTATTAAAATTGTAAGAGGTTGTGAGCAGAGATTTTTGCCCCCACTCCCGGTGGAATGGTTCTTGCGACTTCGGCACTGTTTAGGCTCAGGGCCTTAGAGAACACGAACCTAAGTCCAGAGAAAATGGAGTCGCCACCCTGACGAGCCGGGAAAAAAAAAGGGGTGGATGACTCGATTACTAAGGAATCCCCAACCCCCTAATGGGTTCGAAAAGTTGGGTACGTGTGGGGAAGGTGAGAATTCACCCAACACCCACACAACGCCAGGTTCATTAGAACCGGCCTCCTTTATAGGTCTTAATATTATGAAATTCTTAAATATAACAATATCATCCATATTACACACAATAATTAAAAGAAAGCATCATTATATTAAAATCAAAGCAATATCCAAACAAAGCAAATAAATGGACACCCATCCAAGGATGGAAACATGTCCTTACATCACATGCCTAGATAGGACACCCACCAAAAGGTAGAAACATGCCCTTTACGTAGGTTCTAAAATAGAAAAGCAAATTAAATTACATGATGTTTAACTAATGAGGTACCCACCAAGTGGAAACATGCCTCTTACAACTTTTGGAAATCTAAATTACTTGATAAAAGTAAATAATCATTTATCATAAATAAATCATTCATAAAAGGTATAAAATAAACATCCATCCATGATAAATTAAATAAATCAAGTATTAAAATTAAATAAATCAAAGCATAAGAGATAAATCAAAGCATAATCAAGTATAGAATTAAGTAAAGCAAATAAAAGTCTAATTATAGCTACTGTGACTTTTTATGGAATTAAAATAAATTAGGGTTTTGTATTTTGAAAGGTTGGTAAGACTCTTTGATTAAACAAATTAAGGTTTAAATGGTGAAATCATGAAACTAGGGCTTTAGACACTTTAAAATACTTTGATTTATGATTTTCGGTTATTGTGTTTCTAAGCTACTGTGTAAATTTAATCTATTTATGGTTTTATGGTTTTTAATATTTTAGAAGAATTAGGGTTCATAAAAATTAGGGTTCAAAGTTTTAAAAGGATCAGGGTTTATTATTTTGAATTTTGGAAGTTAAATTTGGGTTTAGTATTTTTAGAATTTAGGGTCACGAGTGGTGAATTAATTTTTAGGAATTTGGAAATCAATTTGATAATTTCCTGAAGTTTTATGAATTTAAACAAACAAATTAAAGTTTTTATAAGTAGAAAAGATGTTTTTTAAGGCTTTTTGAATGAAATAGAACCTACTTTAAAATTTTAAAAGAAACAAAATTTAAATCTTAGTTTTGTTGAAAAATATGTTCAATTAGAGTTTTAAGATTTTTAAGAAGTAAAAATAATAATTTTAAGCCTTTTGGAAGATAAACCAACGAAATAAAGCTTTTAACTTTAGAAAAACTAATTTAAAATTCTAAGATTTTAGATTTTGAAAAAAAAACAAATTCCTAATTTTAGATACTGTATAAAAAAAATAAAGAAATTAGAATTTCATACCTTCTTTTGTAAGTTGCACCAAAATTGCTTCTTGGATGAACAAGCTTAAAAGACCAGCCTTTTTCCCTTTTTTAATCTCTTAAATCGTGTTTATGCTCCTTTTAAAATCAATTGAATTCAAGCTTTTTCTTTTATGAATTTGGATTTTCTTTTTTCCTTGTCCCTCTCGGCCTCCCCTTTTTTAATTGCCTTTGGTCCTTATTTATAGTGGTTTGATGTGGTTTTTTCCTAATTAGTTATGGTAAGTAATATTAATAAAAAAAAGAAACCGAAACCTAATTGAATTAGGTTTTGAAAATTTTGCGTCGGAAAAAATCGCGTTGACGAAAAAATTGCCGCAGGAAAAATTGCGCTAGCGAAAAAATTCTGCAGTAGTTGGCTGCGACAGTGAAAACGCAAAATGGGTCAGTAACCATTTCGCAGGCAGAAAAATTCTGCGTGCACTATTTCGCAGGCAGAATTTTTCTGCGTGCGAAATGCCCACGGGCCCGCGCGACGATTTTTTTGTCGCCGATTTTTATTTTTATTTTTTGACTTTTATTTGTTTATTTCTATTTTTTATTAATAAAAATTAGATACTAAAGCAAAAATTATTAAATAAAAATTATTTTGGACCAATTAGACAACAAAAATCATTTTAGACTAAATAAAACATATTGGACCGGATTGGGTAAAAAATTAAGAGTCTACAGTTTGCCCCCTGCTTGAATGATCTGAAACCTTAGTGAAAGAGAGTGAAAAGCAATAAGACTTAATTTTTGAGATTTTGGGTTTTGGACCCGAGAGATTTGGTTACTCGATCCTAAACTAGACTTGGATACTCGATCCTATCTGGATTTAGGTACTCGATCCAAAACTAGATTCGGATACTCGATCTTAACTAGATTTGGATACTCGATCCTAAATTGGATTTGGATACTCCACCCTAAATTGGATTAGGATACTCAATCCTAAATTGATTTGGATACTCAATCCTAACTTGGATTTGGATACTCGATCCTAAACTTGATTGGGATACTCGATCCTAACTGGATTTGGATACTCGATCTTAAATCGAAGTTGGATACTCGATCCTAAACTGGATTTGGATACTCGATCCTAAATTAGATTTGGATACTCAATCCTAACTGGATTTGGATATCCTAAATTGGATTTGGATACTCGATCCTAAATCGAATTTGGATACTTGATCCTAAATCGAATTTGGACACTCGATCCTAAATTGGCTTTGGATACTCGATCCTAAACTTGATTGGGATGCTCGATCCTAACTGGATTTAGATACTCAATCCTAAATTTGATTGGGATACTCGATCCTAACTGGATTCGGACACTCGATCTGAACTGGATTTGGATACTCGATCCTAAACTTGCTTTGGATACTCAATCCTAAACTGGATTGGGATACTCGATCCTCAACTGGATTTGGATACTCAATCCTAAATTGGATTGGGATACTCGATCCTAACTGGATTTGGACACTCAATCCTAACTGGATTTGGATACTCGATCCTAAACTGGATTGGGATACTCGATCCTAAACTAGATTTGGATACTCGATCCTAAACTTGATTGGGATACTCGATCCTAACCTGGGTACTTTGACTTGAGATTTGAATTGACCCGAGATTAGATTTGATTTGGGTACTTGGACCTGAGAATGGGTACTTGGACCTGAGAATGAATTTGACTAACCTTTAATCAGTTGAGAAGTCTGATTGCTCCGGCTGTTCTATGCATTGTGATTCTTCAACCTCAGAATGGATCTTCATCCTTGGAGATTGGGTCTTCACCCTTGCAAATGGATCTTCATCCTTTGAGATCAGGTCTTCACCTTTGCAAATGGATCTTCATCCTTTAAGATTGGGTCTTTACCCTTGAAACATGGGTCTTTATCCATTGGAGGTCGGGTCTTTACCCTGGCTTTAGCTCTTTTAGCTGGATTGGTCTTTTGTCTTTTGCATCTTCATTCTTTTGAGAGTTCTAATGTTCTATTCTTTTCTTCTTCCTTTTTGAAAAAATTCAACTATTTTTAATTGGACCTTGTATCTTCTCCTTGCCCCCCTGCGTGGCAAAACATTTACAAGTGAGTTTGAAGATATTCGGATATAAACTCAAAAAATTGAAAAGGAGAAACTTTGCCCCCTGTGTAGGCTCAAACCAAAGATCTTTTCAATGCAAGCTTTGATTGATATTTTTCTTGTCTAGTTCTTCTTTGCAAAATTACTAGAGCTTTCTCAAGCAATGGGCTTTCCATGCCCCACTGATTTGACATCTTCTTTTGATTCTTCACTTCACAGAGTGTTTGCTGTTCACTTTGATAAAGAATAGACAATACAAGACAAGAAAGTATGATGTGATATGCTCATGTATGCATGATATGCGTGAATAATACTTACAGTTGTTCCTTTGACTCACAGATTGAGATGATCAGCATAAGTGTTCTCATTGGTTCCTTTTTGATGCTCGTTCAGGTCTCGCATTAGAAAGATCGAAAGCTTTGCATTTGTAGCTTTTATCTTCAAGACGATGAAAACATGAGTGGTGGAGACCCCAAGCAGCAGAGTCAAGGATTTATCTATCTCAGCATGTCAGTTGATGACCTTGCCAATAATCATTTCATGTGCCCAATGTGTCCTTTAGAGATTCAACATACTTCCCTTAACTTGAAGGCTTTGTAAGACAAAAACATTTTTTGTTTGATTTTTTCAATTTTAATTTTGAAATCAAATGTTTGCTTCGTAATATCCCAAAATATACCATAGAAGTTTGGTGTAATAATTGTTGTAATTGAATTAAGTGTATTCGTGTTTTATTGGAAAGAGAAAGGAAGTGAAGGGAGAGTTTATATGTTGTACATATGTAAATATATACAACATATACACAAGTCAAAGAGGAAGTCAAAGGAAGAGATTTATAATTTGATTAATTGTGTTTAAGGGATTATTTAATTATTTGTTTTTGGGTTAGAGTAAGTGGAAGAAGATATTTGAATATTTTATTGTATTTTACTTGGTGGAGAGGAATTTAAAGAAAAATGGATTTGACTTTGTTTTTCTTCTTTCTTTCTTTCCTTGCCATGGATCATTTCTTTCCTTCTCTTCTCTTTTCTTTTCTGTGTTGTTCGGCCATCAAAAACCAAGGGAGCAAGAGAGAGATTTAATCTTCCAAGTTCAAGATTGAAGATAGTTTTCAAGAGATCAAGTTGAAGGTTTAAGAGTTCTTCATTTTGGGTAAGTTCTCTCTTGATTTATTGTGTTGTTTTTGAAATTTAGTTTGGGTTTGTGAGTTGAAGTTGTGATGGATATGTGTTTGGTTTGATTGTGTTGTGTTTATAAGTTTTTGATTTAAGTGGTTTTGGATTTTGGGGTTGGATTGAAGAAATGAGTAAGTTGATTTGTATAGATTGAGTTGTGGTTGTGTTTAGAGTTTTGATGAAGTTTGTGATTTATGTTTGTGTATGTTTTGGGGTTGTGGTAAGTTTGAGATGATTTTTGGGTATGTTTTGTTAAGTTTGTTTGAAGTGGATGTTGGTGGATAGAAGTGATTTGTTGGTTGTGGTGTTGTTTTGGCCGGAATCTGGGTTTTTGGCCTGACACGCCCAGGAGCACGTCCAGGTCCTTAGGCGTGTCGATGGTTCTGTGTGGCAGTAGGATTGACACGGTCAGTAACACGCTCGTGTTATTGAACGTGTCATAGCCACTGTGTTGATGGGGGGTTTGACACGACCAGTAACACGCCCGTGTTATTGAGCGTGTCATAGCTACTGTGAGTTTTAAGAATTTACACGGCCATGAGCACGCTCATGATGTTGGACATGTCGATATTACTGAGACACAGAATGTATTACACGCCCAGTGACACGCCCGTGGTTCTGAGCATGTAAATGTTTATGTGTTGTGGAGTTAGGGCACAGCCAGGAACACGCCCGTGTGTGTGAGCGTGTCAAGTTTAGAGTTTGCCCTAGTTGATTTTTAACCTTATGATCTCATGTGAGTTTCCTCATTCTTTTGGAATAGGTTGTGAAGAAAGTGATTTACCCTAACTCGAGTGGTGAAAGATTCTTGATAGAGGAGGTGATTAGAATTGTGTGGATTGCTTTTGATGTAAGTACAAACATTGCATTTTTGTATACATTCATGTGAGTTTGGGACTTACACATTGGGATATGAATGAACTAAGAAACCTTATTGCATTGTTGCATTCATTCATATGATGTTGAGATTGAACATACATTTGATGATATTAATGATGTATATGAATAGTGTTATGTTATGCACAATGTGGGATATAATGTGAATTGAAATAATATGAGATATGGGCCATGGTTGTTGGCTATGATGTTGAAAAGGAGATAATTAAGGCATGGTTGCCTAGTTAATTGTGAAATATAAAATGAGAAATGAATTGAGAAAGAAATTGATAAAGAGATAAATGAAATCATTGTGTGCCTAATATGTTTATTCAATTTTCAGAGTTCTGGTGTTGGCGGCATGCCTATGAATAACTGGATAGGTGAAATGACCGGGTCGTAAGCCGATTCCAGTTGATAAAAGTGAAATGTGATGTTTTTGGGGTGAAATGACTGGGTCGTAAACCTCAAAAACAATTATTGAAACTAGATTGAGTGAAATGACTGGGTCGTAAGCTTCAATCTAGTTGATTATCCATGGATATATATATATATATATATTGCCTACGGGGCTAGACACAAGGTGTCACTATGGACCAAAGCAGTAACTCTGAACTTTGAATAACATATTAGTTTCTTTTTGGGCCCATGCTTGTGTTTGTGTAAATGTTTTTTATGAATGGAGAAACAATTGAATAATAAGATCTAATGTACAATTATGAAATGTGATATGCTTAGGTATGGTTTATGAAATGTAAAAATTGTGGCATTTGCATCGCATTAAAGCATAATGTTAGTATGAGTTGTACCACTGAGCTGTTAGCTCAGCGCGATTGTGGTTCATCGCGCAGGTAACAGGGTTGAACCCGAGAGTTCATCGAGACCAAGTGAGTCTAGACACTGAAGAGTTGAGTTTGGACTTAAAGATTAGAGAAGAGCTGCCAATCATGTATATATTTCATGTCTTGTAAATTTGGATCTTAATGTATTTGTATTTGAAAATATTTGTTATATTTCCGCTGCTTTTAAATGAACACTTTATCTTTTGTCTTTTATAATTTAATTTAAATGATTTAAATTTGGTTATGTTTTTAAAAAGGGATGTGTCATTTGTTAATTATAACGTGGCATTTCTATATCCAGTATACGTATATTACGATCGTATAAGCATGCTGTGTATGTATACGGGGTATAGGGGTGTTACATGCTTTGCCAAATTAATGTCAATGTACCTCAGGACTTGATTTTCCAAATTAACCTATCTATAACATGACAACCCTAGTTATCGTACTAAACTCAAGAATCATTTCTATTTAAGCAAGAATTGTTGCACTCCAGATAGGCACATACACATTACTTGGCCAAACGTCTCATTTGAGTTTAAATATTGTCTATCTCATATGCATGCTTATCCAAACTATCTCCACTAATAGACTCTACCTACCAAGAGAGATCAACAGGTCTTTGATAGGCTTGAAATGGGGTCTATAAGGGACATGGGTTAAAGTGGAGGCCATTTTGAGATTGGAGCTGGTGTGACACAATTGACAAACCCTCTACAAATTTCTTGTTGAAACTTTAGACAGCTTGGAGGTAATCTTGCTAGACTTCAAATTCCTTTTATATCTTCTTGGCATTAATCTGGATCTTGATTAGGACAGTCTTTGCCTGTGCAAAAAGTTTGGTACCCAAATTCGTTTCTTTTCTTCTTCTCCCTTTTCTTTATTTCTCTTACTCTTCCCTTTTCTTTCTCTTTATTTTCCTTACTCTTCCCTTTCTTTGAGCATTTTGTCCTTCTTCCTTATAGGACTGTCAAGTACAGAACATTTAAGCACTGGATGGTCTTTCTTTTTCTCTTAATTTTGATAGATTCTTTGGCTAGGTTGGGACCAATTCAAGTCAAAATGTCCTTATGAACCAAATGGAAGCCTTTTGCTGCTTAGGTAAAAGAGAACTCAGTTGGCTTTCTGAACCGCCTTTTTAGGTTTTCTTTTCTTGTTGTTTTTTTCCTTCTTTTCTTTTTCTTTTCTTTTTTCTCTTTTTTTGTCTTTTTTTGTTTTCTTTTCTTCTCTTTTTTATTTGATTCATTTTTTTTTCTTTTTAGCTCAAACTGAGTTGTCTTGTTTGTACCAACTTGGGCTTCCAATAAGGGATGAGGGGAGTGACATAAATCTTCATTAATAGGGATAAACCAATTGTTACTCTGATGTTGTCTTGATATATTGGAGATATTAGGAAAACTTCAACTACGCTTATGGTCTTAAAAACTTCAACTAACTTCATGGTATTCATTTCTTTCTTTGATCTTTTCGCCTCTTCATCTTAGTGATCATAAGACTTGTCAAAAGTATCACAACAGATCAGGGTAGGTTGTTGGAGTTTGTAAGTCAATGAAAAGAAAGCTAACATTTTATGAAGGCTCAAAGGGACAACTAGGGATTGATATTTAATAAGGTGGATACTAGTTGTTGGCTAACCAAACAATGCCTAGATCATTTCTTAAATAAGTAGAGTTCAATTTCGCCTCGAAAGCTTGTCAAAGCATGTTCTAAGACTGACTAGGACCTAGACAAAGGTAATTATGCAGGAGCCTTCTCTAAGTAAGCATACACAACTCAATGCTATAGAGTAATTCCCTCACCTAGTAAAGTTATTCGAGTCATGATGCATAAATATATTAATTCATGAATTATCAAGCTAGATTCCTCATTGGTTGAGCATCAAAATGAACAAAGACCAACAAAAATTTTGATGGAAGTAATTTATTCAAGCAACTTTAAATTTGAAAAACACGATAGTTCCAATTAAAGAAAGTAAAATTGAAAAGCAACATTCAAGCTAAGAAAAGTTCATTGAATTTAAGCTTCTTTTCCCTTCACATCTTTAATATTTCCATCTTGAAAAGAGGATAAAACAAAATCTTCTTCCAATCCTTTTCCCACCATGAAGGTTGCCGGTGGAGGTACTCTTCCAAACTTAGGCAAAAGGTTGTTCTTGGTATTGGGCTTATCCAGCTCGGGTAGCTTGTCACTATCGATTAGGTCTTGGATCTCATGCCTTAGACGATCATATTTATCTATTTCATACCCTCGCATTTGATGAAATTGACAGAAGGCCTCGACATTGAAGTTTGGTGGTAATGGATTATGTAACGGTCGAGGAGCTAACGGTTGTAACAACCCTTTTTTTGCAGCTTGCTAAAAACCCAAGACAAAGGCTTCCCCAGATCTGAGAATTGTCTTTTATTCCCTTGACCGGTTACATTAACATCAACTTCTTTTTGTTTGCTTTGATTGTTAGGCTGGTTGTTCCCTTTCTCATTCCTTCTTATTGAAAAGCGATTCTTCTCCCTTTCCCACTCTTCAATTTGTAGACTAGCTTGGAGAAGATCTTTGAAATCACGGATGAGTGTATGAGACATCCTCTCACGAAGACTAGGCAACACCCCTCTTACAATCATCCTTATTTGATCGATTCATCGGGCCTCTTCTTGAGTAAAGAGGCCTTGTTTCTCCATCTCTTCACATAGTCCACAAAATTCTCATTTGCCCTTTGTCTAATGGACTACACTTCCATTAAGGTAACTTCCATCTCGATATTATATCCATATTGTTGGATGAAGGCCTTGTAAAGCAGATCCCAACTCTTTTGTGTTCCATCATCTAAGGTATTGAACCAATTTTGGACAACAGTATCTAATGAGAGCATGAAGTACCTTAGGGTTTGAGCCTTAGTAGCTCGGGCAGATTGCATGGCAGTGATGTACTGCTTCTCATGGAGATGAGGGTTTCCGGTTCCATTGTACCTAGCGAAGGAAGGCATCTTGAACTTATAAGGGACTTCTTCATCTTGTTCAAATAGTTTGTCAATTACGGACATCTCTTCGGTTTTCAGCTTCTTCTCAAATTTCTTTTTTAAATTAGCAATCATCTTTTCAACATCGGATGTCTCGATCTTTTCAATAGTTATTTTCTCAACAGCCTTCGGTTCTTTCTTCTTCTCTTTAACATCTTGGTAGTATTGAGCTCAATCATCATCATCATTAATGATCACCTTTTCATCATCAAAAACCACTTCACTAACTTTGATCTTCCCTTTGTCCTTTGGTTTCTTAGTGCTAGCAAATGCCTCAGCATGGTTTTCTAAGATTGCAGTCAATTGGCTTTTCATGGTCTCAGCTAGGGCCTCTTTCATTTCTTCCATCTTGGCATTGAGGGTCTCATCCACCATCCTTTGAATTTGTTCGGGCTCCATTATTTTAGGTGAGCAAGTGATTGAGTCATTGCTAGATACTTCATCTTCGGTGTGGGTCGAATTGTTGTAAGCTTTAGAACTATCGTAATCCAGGGCTGTGAGCCAGAGAGAATCAATGATATGAGATGCAAATGTATGCATGTATGCACAAACAATCAACAAATAAGGGTAAATAGGACTTTCCTTCCAACCTTATAACATTCACACATGAATGGCGAGTCTCTTTTCCTAGGTATATGGTTAACAAAATACCAACATGGGGTATCTTGCTTTCGAATAATTCCCTCGGACGTTTCAACCAATAGTTATATTTTCGAAAATGGAAATCAATCCATGATAATTCCCATTAATTAGGTTTTAATCCATTCAACCTACTAAAGTAGCTTTTATGCTATGTTGGATTAAAACGAAATTAAGAGGTTTATTATAAATAGATTTCTCACTTGAAAAAGGTAACTAATGGGTCATGCCAAAAACAAGCCCATGGTTAATTTATTCTTAGTGTAAACTAGGCCCGCAATTGATTTTTGGTATTTCATAATTGACCTAAATATTTTTGCAAGCTCTTTGTAAGAAAAGGTTGGGTGAAAATAGTTTCGTTTGAACCCATTGTAAAAGATTTTAGAAAAATGGATTTTGGGCTTAGTATTTGGGCCATGGGCCAAAGAATTTTTTATTTGTTTTTAGAAAAGTCTTATGTCCAAAGACCAACTTGAAAAATTTTGAAAATAGCTTTGGTCTTTTGGACTTTAAAGAAAAGTTGAGCTTACAATATACATAGGTCATATTAGAAAAAGAACAAACCAAATAAGCCATGATTTAGACTAAGATAAACTAACCATAGTCAAACAACATGCATTTATGGTAGAACCTAAGGAAAGTAACTAGGCCAATTAAATGAGCTTTAGTCTTTGGGTTAAAAGGCTTAAGTTCCCATAGCAAGTACATACCAAATGGTACGAGGCTATGAGTGGTTATGCCATGCTCGATCTCCATACCTTGAGTGAAAGTATGGTATCCCTTACATAACATAACAAAGTAACACGGGTGTCCTAACTCACGCACACGATGCAATCTAAGATGATGCAATGGATAATATCATTATAAGAAAGAATAGAATAATATAAAGACCAACGGAATCAACTTCTCTTATCCCCAGTGGAGTCGCCACTGTGAGCGGAGATTTTCGCCCCCACTCCCGGTGGAATGGTTCTTGCGACTTCGGCATTATTTAGGCTCAGGGCCTTAGAGAACGCGAACCTAAGTCCAGAGAAAATGGAGTCACCACTCGGACGAGCCAGAAAAAAAGAAAGGGGTGGATGACTCGATTCCTAAGGAATCCCCAACCCCCTAATGGGTTCGGAAAGTTGGGTACGTGTGGGGAAGGTGAGATATGGCCCAGCACCTCCACAACACCCGATTCATTGGAACCAGCCTCCTTTACAGGTCTTAATATTATAAAATTCTTAAATATAACAATATCATCCATATTACACACAATAATTAAGAGAAAGCATCATTATATTAAAATCAAAGCAATGTCCAAACAAAGCAAATAAATGGACACCCATCCAAGGATGGAACATGTCCTTACATCACATGCCTAGATAGGAGACCCACCAAAAGGTAGAAACATGCCCTTTACATAGGTTCTAAAATAGAAAAGCAAATTAAATTACATGATGTTTAACTAATGAGGTACCCACCAAGTGGAAACATACCTCTTACAACTTTTGGAAATCTAAATTACTTGATAAAAGTAAATAATCATTTATCATAAATAAATCATTCATTAAAGGTATAAAATAAACATCCATCCATGATAAATTAAATAAATCAAGTATTGAAATTAAATAAATTAAAGCATAAGAGATAAATCAAAGCATAATCAAGTATAGAATTAAATAAAGCAAATAAAAGTCTAATTATAGCTACTGTGACATTTTATGGAATTAAAATAAATTAGGGTTTTGTGTTTTGAAAGGTTGGTAAGACTCTTTGATTAAACAAATTAAGGTTTGAATGGTGAAATCATGAAACTAGGGCTTTAGACACTTTAAAATACTTTGATTTATGATTTTTGGTTATTGGGTTTCTAAGCTACTGTGTAAATTTAATCTTTTATGGTTTTATGGTTTTTAATATTTTAGTTGAATTAGGGTTGATAAAAATTAGGGTTCAAAGTTTTAAAAGGATTAGGGTTCATTATTTTGAATTTTGGAAGTTGAATTTGGGTTTAGTATTTTTAGAATTTAGGGTCTTGACTGGTGAATTAATTTTTAGGAATTTGGAAATCAATTTGATAATTTCAAGAAGTTTTATGAATGGAAACAAACAAATTAAAGTTTTTATAAGTAGAAAAGATGTTTTTTAAGGCTTTTTGAATGAAATAGAACCTACTTTAAAATTTTAAAAGAAACAGAATTTAAATCTTAGTTTTGTTGAAAAATATGTTCAATTAGGGTTTTAAGATTTTTAAGAAGTAAAAATAACAATTTTAAGCCTTTTGGAAGATAAACCAATGAAATAAAGGTTTTAACTTTAGAAAAACTAATTTAAAATTCTAAGATTTTAGATTTTGAAAAAAAAAAAACAAATTCCTAGTTTTAGCTACTGTGTAAAAAAATAAAGAAATTAGAATTTCATACCTTCTTTTGTAAGTTGCACCAAAATTGCTTCTTGGATGAACAAGCTCAAAAGACCAGCCTTTTTGCCTTTTTTAATCTCTTAAATCGTGTTTCTGCTCCTTTTAAAATCAATTGAATTCAAGCTTTTTCCTTTATGAATTTGGATTTTCTTTTTTCCTTGTCCCTCTCGGCCTCCTCTTTTTTAATTGCCTTTGGTCCTTATTTATAGCGGTTTGATGTGGTTTTTCCTAATTAGTTAAGGTAAGTAATATTAATAAAAAAAAAGAAACCGAAACCTAATTGAATTAGGTTTAAAAAATTTTGCGTCGGAAAAAATCGCGCCGCCGAAAAAATTGCCGCAGGAAAAATTGCGCAGGCATTAAAAAATTTGCAGCAGTTGGCTGAGCCAAGGCGATTAACCATTTCGCAGGCAGAAAAATTCTGCGTGCTATTTCGCAGGCAGAATTTTTCTGCTTGCGAAATGCCCACGGGCCCGTGCCCAAGGGCCCGCGCGATAATTTTTTCGTCTCCGATTTTTTCGACTCCGACTCAGATTTTTATTTTTATTTTTTGAATTTTATTTGTTTATTTCTATTTTTTATTAATAAAAATTAGATACTAAAGAAAAAATTATTTAATAAAAATTATTTTGGACCAATTGACAACAAAAATCATTTTAGACTAAATAAAACATATTGGACCGGATTAGGTAAAAAATTAAGAGTCTACAGAGGTATGTTTCCACCTTGTGGGTACCTCATTAGTTAAGTATTATGTAATTTAAAATACTTTTATATTTTGGACCAACTTAAAGGACATGTTTCAATCTTTCGGTGGTTGTCCTATTTAGTTTAGACATGGATGATATAAGGACATTTTTTCATCTTCGGATGGGTGTCCATTTATTTTTTTTTGGACATTACTTTGATTTTAATATAATGATGCTTTATTTTAATTGTTGAATGTAATATGGATAATATTGTTATACTTAAGAATTTTATAATATTAAGACCTGCAAAGGAGGCTGGTTCTAATGAACCGGGCGTTGTGGGGGTGCCAGGCCATTTCTCACCTTCCCCACATGTACCCAACTTTTTGAACCCATTAGGGGGTTGGGGTTTCCTTAGGAATCGAGTCATCCACACCTTTCTTTTTCCTGACTCGTCCGGGTGGCGACTCCATTTTCTCTGGGCCTAGGCCCATGTTCCCTAAGGCCCTGAGCCTAAACAGTACCGAAGTCGCAAGAACCATTCCACCGGGAGTGGGGGATGAAAATCCCCACTCACATAAAGATTATGATTGTTTAATTGATTACCATCTTGATAAGGCTAATATAGTTGCAGATGCTCTAAGTCGGAAGTCAATGGCAGGATTAATTGCCTATTCTTTATTGTTGTTAGTTGAATTGAGAGCCTTACATGCTAGATTTAAAATTGATGATGATAGCTCACTTGTGGCACAATTACAAACTAAGCCATTACTTTTAGAACATATTAAAGAAACACAAAAGGTAGATGTGAAGATTCATAAAATTTTGCAAGATTGCTAAAAAGGGGAGAGTGGAGATTTTCAAATTGGAGATGATGGTATTTTGAGGTATAGAACATGATTGTCTATTGTAGAAGATGCAAAATTGAAGAAAAATATTTTAGAAGAGGCACATCAATCGACTTTTGCTATGCACCCTGTGAGTACTAAAATGTATCAAGATTTAAAACAACATTTCTGATGGACGAGTATGAAAAAGAATATAGCAGAATTTGTATCCATGTGTCTCACTTGTCAGAAGATAAAGGCTGAACATCAAGTTTCTTCAGAATTGTTGCAGCCCTTATTAGTGCCCGAATGGAAGTGGGATAGGGTAACTATGGATTATGTTACTGGATTACCTCTGACTCAAAGAAAGCATGATGCCATTTGGGTAGTTGTGGATAGAATAACAAAGTTGGCTCATTTCTTACCTGTGAGGATGGATTATTCCCTTGATAAATTAGCAGAAATCTATATCAGTGAAATTGTAAGACTAAATGGGATTCCAATTTCATTAGTGTTGGATCGAGATCCTAGATTCACTTTAAGATTTTATAAGAGTTTGCAAGATGCATTGGGCACTCAATTACATTTCATTACTTCTTTTCATCCCCAGACTGATGGACAGTCTGAAAGGGTGATATTAGTGTTGGAGGATATGTTGAGAAGTTGCGTTATTAATTTTGTTGGCAGCTGGGATAAGCACTTGTCGTTGGTTGAATTTGCACATAATAATAGCTACCAATCTAGTATTGGTATGGCACCGTATAAAGCTTTGTATGGGAGAAAATATAGAACACCTTTATGTTGGGATGAAGTTGGAAAAGGAAAATTAGTAGGTCCTAAATTTATTAAAGAAACATAAGAGAAAGTAATGATAATTTGGGATCGGTTGAAAATAGCTTCAGATTGATAGAAATCCTATGCAGATTTGAAAAGAAAAGACATAGAATATAATTTAGGAGACAAGGTGTTTTTAAAAGTGTCTCCATGAAAGAAGGTGTTAAGATTTGGAAAGAAGAGAAAATTGAGTCCACGTTTTATTGAACCGTATGAATTGTTAGAAAGAGTTGGACCAGTTGCCTATAGATTAGCGTTACCACCGGAGTTAGATAGAATTCATAATGCATTTCATGTTTCTATGCTACGAAGAAATAGGTCAGATCCATCTCATGTATTGTCAATTGAATCTATTGAGGTGAATCCATACCTAAGTTATGAAGAAGAATCTATAGCAATTTTGGTACGAGAAGTAAAGGAATTAAGGAATAAGAAAGTACCTTTAGTGAAGATTTTAAAGAGGAATAACTCAATGAAAGAGGCTACATGGAAAATTGAACAAGTAATGCAGAGTCAATACCCACAATTGTTTCAGAGCTAATCACAAGTAATTTCGGGGATGAAATTATTTAAGGGGGAGAGAATTGTAACACCCCAATTTTCATTAAATCTAATGATACACATTAATTGGTGAGAGATTTTGGAAATATAATTAACATATACATGATATATACAAAGGCTAAATATAAATGACATATGTATAACATATAAATGTTAAACTGTAAATGGTAAAAGAATTAAAAAGTTGAAAGTGGAAAAGTTAAAATATAAAATATTATTATTATATATATAAATCTAATTAGTAATAAAATATATATATTTATGGTAGGTAAAAAGAAGAGTAGAGTCCAGAGTAAAAAAAATTGCTAGAAATTTCTTTTTCTTCTTTTCTTTTCCTTCTTGGCCATTTCTCATAGACAAGAGAAAGAGAGATGATTTTGATTTCAATAGCGATCAAATTTTACTAAGAATATTCCAAGAGGGGGTGATAGTTTTTGGAGATACATGGAATAATAAGTTTCTTCAATTCTTGATGAATTTTCTTTTAAGTAGGATTTTTAATAAATTAGATGATTGTTTAAATGATTAAAATGAAGTTAATCAATATAAAAATGATGAATTTAAAACTTGGGTGAGTGATGGAATATATTTAGTTAGATTTTGGAGTGGTAAAGATGAAAAATAAGGTTTTATAAGAGATTTGGCTAATTATGAGTTGGAGGAAGATTAAAGAGCTTGAAAGTATTTGTACGGGTTACTAATGTCATCTTTGAAATTATAAATTGATTAGGGATTGATTTATTTAAGTGAAGCAATCAATAGAAGGAAGTAAAAGATTTAGAGAAATTATTGTGCAAAAGAAATTATTTCTCTAATTTGAGCTTCAAAAAGGTAAGTATATACTTGGATAGTGTTCTTGTCTTTGGTTTGCATCATTCTAAATTGATAGATATGTGTTTTGTTGTTGAAAATAGTGTAAAAGAGTGATCTTGGGATGCCATGGGCATGGCCATGCAGGGCCACGGTCATGGGATCAGACGAGGGACTGTTTCATGTGAAAATGGTGAAGAAACAAAAGTGAAATGAATGCCACAAGTGTGGCCTTTGGGGGCCACGACCGTGTGGTCATAAATGATGTTTTACAGGTTCATTTTACATTCCACGGGCGTGGCTATTGGATGCCATGGCCATGGGGTTGGTATGTTGACTTTTATTATCATATTTCGCACTATATGGGTGTAGTAAATGGCTTGCATGGCGTTTTTTTATATATGTTGTATTGAGAATGTAAATATGATTATAAAGTGAAGAATAATGATAAAATATGATGATTATGATAAATATTATAATGTTGATGAGCCATATGGTGAATGGCATATATATATAATGTGAAATGTTGTTTGTTGCCTTATATTATAAATAGATGCCAGAACATTGTGTTTCGTAGTTGGCATGCCATATATGTATGGGGTGAGACACTAGGTGTCACAAATATTCCTACGCCCCTAAGTTAGACACATTAGTTTCACTATTGTTGATATACATTGTGGATGAGACACTGGGTGTCAGAGATATTGCTGCGTCCACTAGCGTGACACATTGGTGTTATTGTGATGAGATAGGCCAAAACAATGGTTCTGGAACTAGTTTATTGTATAAGGATTGTGGACCTATTGCATGATGTATGCTAATTATATTTATATACATTTGTTTTTATATTAAAGTTTGAATTATCTTAATATTATTTTGCATATTAATATTGCATTATTAAGTATATACCACTGAGCATATAGCTCAGTGCAAATTATTTATTCCGTAGGTGACAGAACAAAAGTTGGGAGTCCTTCTAAGCCAGGTCAGGCTTAGATAGTGATCGGATACTAGAACCGTCGGTTGCCACAGGTCAAGCCTAAGCATAGCATGTAAATATTTCTTTTGAGGTGTTGTGGATGTAATATCTATTTTGTAGAATATAATGAATTGTATTATGAATAAAAGATGTTTTGTAAATAAGTAATATCATATTCACATATATACACATGTATGTAATTAAAATATGAAATTTTTGGTTGTCAGTGAAAGAAAATTTTTTGAGAACTATTATATTTATATACAGGTTGAATTGATTGAATTTGGTAATACTCATATTTTAAATGAAACTCTGGCAAAAATTTTATAAAATGATTTATCTTTCTTATGCCTATTTATTTATCTATATAATTATATAAACTATCAACTAAATAATGTAAATTGGTAAAGTACAATTAATGTGTTTTAGTAATGCTCTTATGTCTTATCTGTGCATACTACATATTTGAGGAAATGTGTACTATGTGTGGGTAGTTTGTAAGGGTGTTACATAGACTCATTATTCCTTCGGGTAAGAATGCTGGTATCACAGATGAATGAGATAGCCCAAAATAATATTTGTAGAATGATAAGAGCATTTTGTACTTATTTTTAGTATGATTTTTATGTGTTTTTAGTTAATGTTTCATTTGATTTTTGTTTAAAGTTTGTTTTAAGTGTTTGTTTTAGGTTAAAGTGCCAAAACTCCCTTGGATGATCAAAACAATGAAGAAAGAGCATGAATCAAGCAAGACATGGCCAAGCCAAATCAAGCTTGGCCGTGTCCCTCAAGAGAATTGCATGGCAGTAGCTAACACGGCCAGGAGACACGGCCAAGCCACTGGTCATGTCTCACCTAAGGAGAAAACCCAAAGAAACCAAAGAAAGAAAGGAAAATTTGGCAGAAGCTGACACTGGCAGGTGACACGCCTAAGCCA
Source organism: Garcia nutans (assembly GCA_947685225.1). Classification (NCBI taxonomy): domain Eukaryota; kingdom Viridiplantae; phylum Streptophyta; class Magnoliopsida; order Malpighiales; family Euphorbiaceae; genus Garcia; species Garcia nutans. The sequence continues at coordinate 62,248,065 of CANTUV010000031.1, forward strand.
TTGTGACATGGCCACAAGCTTGGCCGTGTCCCATCCTAAGCCGAAGACCAAGCAAAGAGTGAAAGAAAAGAAGCAGGAGCTGGCCGTGTCACATGACACGGCCAGGAGCTTGGCCATGTCACCCTTGGAAACAAAGAAAATAATTGAACAAATGGCAAGAAAAAGATGACACGCTCAAGAGACACGGCCAAGCCACTGGCCGTGTCACATGACACGGCCAGGAGCTTGGCCGTGTCACCCCATGAAACCAAAGAGAAAAGAAAGAAAGGAAGAGAGGCAGTGATGGACACGACCAGCTAGCTTGGCCGTGTCCCAAAGAAAGACGAGAGACACGGCCAAGCCACTCATGGTTTGACCGTGTCACCTATGGAATATTGACTTCTCTTGTACGAGTTGGGAGACAAAGTGGGGAACAAGACATTGTGCTTGCTAAAAGAAAGATTAAACAAAGGGGATGTGGGAGAAAAGGAAGAGTGGTGTGAGTTGGAAGGTATGGGCTTTGAGCTTGGAATGATTTAAAAAGAGGATAAGAGGAAGAAGAAAGGGGGTTCTAAAGGTTTTTGCGGAAAACAGAGAACAGAGACAGAGAAGAGAGACTTGGAGAGGAGGAGGCTTGGGCATACACGGTTTGGGCAAGGAGGGAGTGACACTCTCCTTGACTCTTCATCTTCATCCTCCATTTCTATCCTCTCCATCATCTCCATCTCCCATTGACAAAATTCAACAATTGAAGAGGGCTTGAGCTCTTCATCATACACCCAAGTGGAGCTTGCAGGAAGACTAGTAATCCTACTCTTGGCATCTTCACAAGGGGTTTTTCTATTGTCTCTTTCAATTTATTTTAATGTTGTTATTGTTGTTGTTGTATCAAGAGTATTGAGCATGAACTAACTCATTCTCTATCTGGATATTGATGATGGATTGAATAATTTTAATTGATGGAGTTGTTTTATTCTTATGATGCTTAATGATTTATTTCCAATTGATGATAGCATACTTATTGATTGGTTGCAATTTTCATATTATTGACTTGAGAAAGCTTGATATGAATTGAATACTCATAAGGGTTGAGGATTGATTGGAGTGCTAGAGATAGACTTACAAGATCCTTTGGTTTATAGTTCCTTGTTCTTAATTCAAGATCTATTTAATTATGTTTGAGAAGAGATTCGACACTCTACTTAGTGATTAGGGATTAATTCACTCGAGAGAAGTTTTAATCTAATTTAGAGGAATGCCAACTCAACTCTATTGAATGATTTAACTGAATTGATGTTCATAAATATCATTGAGGCTAGGGGGATTTGATATCTGGATAGTATTATTATCATCAATCCTTTTTGCACAACATTTAATTTCCCTTTACTTTTAGTTATTAAATTAGTTATTTTTAATTACAAAATATCACAAAACTATTGATTTGCTAAACAACGGTTAAGATTTGCACTAGTACTTGACCTTGTCCTCAGTGGAATGATAACTCACTCATTACTTTATTACTTGGGCGACCCGTGCACTTGCAGTATTGCTATAGCATTAGGCTCGCATGCACCAAGTTTTTGGCACCGCTGCCGGGGACAACGGTTTCAATATTAGTAATATAATCAAGACTATTGATTTAGTTTTATTTTTATCAAGATTGTTTGTTTGTTTTTTGTAAATTTGATTGTTTGTTGTGTTTGAATTTGTTTTTAATTTAATTGTTGGTTTGTTTTCTTTAAATTGCTAAGTGCCTTTTATAAAGATGCAGTTTTCAAGGCATGAGGGAGTTTATGATAGGGACTATAATTCTGACATGGTATGTGCAGCATGTGGCAATGCAGGACATAGTGCCAATACATGTTCATTTGGTTTCGAACGATACCAAGAATGGCAAGAGGAAGAATATGACTACAGTTTCCAGCAAATGGGTGGTAATGACCCATATTCCAATTCCTATAATCCAAGATGGGAAAGCCACCCAAATTTTTCTTGGAAAAATCAGCAGTACATTCCACCTCAACAATTTTTTCAGCCTTACCAAAGAAGTTCTTACTTTCAAGAACAATTTTCAAACAAAGATCACCTTAAGGAACCCACTTTGGAAGATCATTTGAATGCCTTCATTCAAAATAGCCCACAAAATGAAGGTCAACCGAAGGAACTCACATTGGAGGAAAGATTGAATGCCTTCATTCACAATAGCACGCAACATCAAGCTCAATGCAAGCAATCCATAGTGGAAGATGATTTGAATGCTTACCTTCAACTAGGGACACAAAATCAGGAAGGGAGCAATGAGAGGTTTGATTCTTTGGAAGAATCAGTGAAGAGGATGGAAACTCAAGTTAGGCAGCTGGCCCATCAACTCCAAGCATACTAAAAGGAGGAATTTCCTAGCCAATTGGAGCAAATTGAGGTAATCACAAATTTGAGGAATGAACAGGTAATATATAACAATTTTTGTGATTTCTTTGATGCAGGTACTAATCAAGAAGCAAGTGGCGAGGAGATCCAATCCAACATAGAGGAGCTGAGTCAAACAAAGGAGGAGGAGAATTTGGAAGCATCAACTTAGATAAAATTACATGAACCTCCAAATCCTTTTATGCCACCAATTTCATTCCCATGTAGGCTGGAGGAAGAGAAACAAGGTATGCATATTCCTGAACTCTATGACATGCCCTATAGTGAATATAGTGTAGACAAGCTTGAGATGGCCATAACTTTAGAAGTAGAGCCTAATATTTCCAATTTAAAAATTGAGGAGAGCAAATTAATATTAAATGATGAGATTGTTGAGAGGGAACTTCAAATTGCTGAAGAGGATGAGAAAGTGATTCAAACAAACTTGGTTGAACTTAAAAAGACCCTAAAATTTTGGAATTTGTTTTAGTTGGGGTGAACAATATGCAACCAATGATCATCCCTCCCTCTTTCGGGAGCGAGAAAGAGCAAAAAATGAATATAACCATGTTGCATACTGAAAAATATTTTTACCAAGTTCCTATAGTATTCGAGGATCACCCCAAGACAACCTTCACATGTTCTCATTGGCCAATTGCTCATCCAAGGATGCTACCTAGGCTTTGCAATACATCGGGCACATTTCGCAGTTGCATGTTGTTCATCCTCTCACTCATGGGTTGCAATTGCATTATGGGTGGAAGGAGCCCTACATATCGCATATGGGAATGGTGGAAATCAGGTTGCATCTGAACTCTCTTTTAGTTTATGCATGCTCACATTGAGGACAATGTGAATTTTTAAGTGTGGGGTGCATTTTGTGTTTTTACTTTTACTTGTTTTAGTTTAAATTTAGTTAATGTTTTTCTTGTTTTTCTTTTAATAAATGAATTTTGAAAAGTTCAATTGTTATAAACATTGTTGATAGATGACTTTTGCATATTTGAAGAATGAATTTTAGAATTGAGTAGAATTGATACTTCTTGTCAATTTTGTTGGTTTTTCCTTGCATTGCCTTTAACCTAGTGAGAAATTGAGCCATCAACTTATCATTCTTGCTATGGGTGAACATCTTTGATTGATGACTTGCTAGAACTTGCTTTGACATGCATTTTAAGATTACATAAAAATTTTAATTTGGCATCAAGATGATTAAGGCAATTAGGTGAACCCACTTTGGCTTAAAAAGACCAACCCTATTTTTAACATTAGTTAGTCAATTTTGAGCCTATCCTGTTTATCCTTTTATTTTTTTTCGCAACACTACTAACTTTGAATCATGCTATTTTGTCTCTTACCCTTTCATTAGGTCAAGAGCATTTTAAGAGCATTTATGACCGAGTGTGGTGTTGAATTAAGTTTGGGGTTAAATTTAGTAAGTTTAAGATTGCAAAGAAAAATATATATAAAAAAGAAATTTAAAAAAAATGAAAAAAAATGAAAAAAAATCAAGTAAAAAGAAGAAAAATAATAAGAATAATTGTTGTTCTTATTGAAAGGGTTGGAATATGTTTGGAATAATCATTGCAAGATGTAATAAGTGAGTTCCCTTGAAAAGTTCTTTAATGTCAAGGGGTAGATAAGAGGAAGGTATTTTGGGATCGTTGGGTTATACATATGATCAGTTACTTCATTCTTGAAATGCTCTTGAACTTAATGATTAAGCTCACATTTCCTAAATGTCATGCCTCTACCTTAACCCCATTACAACCCAATAAAAGACCTTTTGATTGATGCTTGATTGTAATTAGGTAGTGGAGATTTGATCGATAAGCAAGCCTATGGCAATAATCTTTCATTGATTGTTATGAGTGTAAACACCACCTTGATCAAACACTTTCTAAGAGTTGGTGAGGGAGTGACAAGCATAGGTTATCCTTGGATAGCCACTTAATTGCTTGGGTATCAGTTTTGTTCGATTTGATATTGATTGCGGATTTAGCGATAGGGAAGTCTTGAAACATTTTTATAACTCTTGAACTTAACAAAATTTATCTTGTTTAGTTTGTTTTAATTTTAACCTTGCTTGGGGACAAGAAAGGAATTAAAGTGTGGGGTATTTGATAAGAGCATTTTTGTACTTGTTTTTAGTATGATTTTTATGCATTTTAAGTTAATGTTTCATTTGATTTTTTTTAAAGTTTGTTTTAAGTGTTTGTTTTAGGATAAAGTGCAAAAACTCCCTTGGATAATCAAAACAATGAAGGAAGAGCATAAATCAAGCAAGACATGGCCAAGCCAAAGCAAGCTTCGCCGTGTCCCTCAAAAGAATTCCAAGACAGTAGCTGACACACCCAAATGACATGGCCAAGCCACTGGTCGTGTCTCATCTAAAGAGCAAAACCAAGAAACCAAAGAAATGAAGGCAGAATCTGACACCATCACTTGAAACGGCCAAGCCCCTGGTCGTGTCACATGACACAGCCAGGAGCTTGGCTGTGTCACCCTTGGAAACAAAGAAAAGAATTGAACAAATGGCAAGCAGAAGGTGACAAACCCAAGTGACACGGCCAGGAGCTTGGCCGTTTCACCCCATGAAACCAAAGAGAAAAGAAAGAAAGGAAGAGAGGCAGTGATGGACACGGCCAGCTAGCTTTGTCGTGTTCCAAAGAAAGATGAGCAACACGGCAAAGCCACTCATGGCTTGGCCGTGTCACCTATGGAATTTTGGCTTCTCTTGCACGAGTTGGGAGATAAAGTGGGGAACAAGACATTGTACTTGCCAAAAGAAATATTAAACAAAGAGAATGTGTAACACCCCTTCCCGACCTACGTGCGTAAGCCGAGTAGAGGCGCCACACTAACCTAATGTTGCTACCAAATTTACTTAGTCAAATTTTAGTTCTAGTTTTTAATGAAATTTTGCTAGAGGTTCGCCTAAAAATTGGGTCCCAAGTGTCGACAAAACTAGTTTTTCTGATTTTTGAAAACATTTTTACACAAACCAACGCGAATATAATCAATTTCAATACACTCCCAATGAATCCACCTTATACCCTCAACTACAACCTGCAAAAAGAATTCACACTTCTAATACAAAATAAAGTAGAGATTTATTCTTATTACATACTACTAATGTACAGTATAACATAGTAATTCTCAATCTTATATATACATATACATGCCACAACTAATTAACTCATAATGGAAAACTAGGAGATCTACCTTGAGATGCTGTGGGTCTGGTCGTCGCTTCCCCAAAAGTTAGCTACTGCTCCTAACCTACGAGTAAAGGAAAACTTAACTCGCTAAGCAATATCGCTCAGTGGGTACTTTACCGTTGAAAATATAGTTAAAACATGAAAGCATTTGAAATAAACGGAAATAATTAAATCATAAATCAACCTGTAATATCCCAATGTATGCCCTAGAAGTTTTAATATTATTGTTTTAATTGGAATTGAATGTATATGTTAATTTGAAAGAGAAAAGAAATTTAAAAGAAAGTGTATATGTTGTGTATATGGAAATATATACAACATATATACAAGTCAATGTGATGGTCAAGGGATGAAGATATTTATTTTGTTCTTTGTGAAATTATTAAATAGGGTAATAAGTGAAAGAGAAGTAAAATTAATAGGTGAGGGCATTTAAGTAATTTTCTTTTTGGAATACTTGGTGGAGGTTTAAAGAGATGACAAATTTGACTTTTCTTCATTTCTTCTTCTTTCCTTCTCCATTGTTGGTCAGCCATCCTAAACAAGAGAGAGAGAGCAAGAGTGAGTTGGTGTTTAAAGCTTAAATTGAAGGAGTTTTCAAGTGATTAAGTGGAAATCCAAAAGATTCATTATTTTTGGTAAGTCTCTCTTGATTCTCTCATTTTATTTTAAGTTGTTTGTGAGTTTGATTGTGGATATTTGAAAGTAGGGTTGTGTTTATCGTAGTATGTTGGTGTGAGTTTGATTTAAATTGATTGTGGTGTTGGTTTTGAATGGAAAATTAAAAGATGGGTTGATGTTGGTGTTAGAAGAGTAGGAGTGTTGTTGGTTTTAGAGTTTTGAAGTGGTAAGTGATGTTTAACTTGAGTTTGATCAATTATTTTCATAGATTTTCATGTTGTTGATGTTGGTTGGAGTTGTAAGCATTGAATATGTGATTTTGGTCAGAAACAGTAGCGTTTTGGATGCCACGCCCGTGGCCTTTGGTTGCCATGGTCGTGGCCATTTGTAGCCATGGCCGTGGAGGTTTGGAGCAAGAGAGGCAGACCCATTTTCTAACCCACGCCCATGGGGGTTGGGGTGGCCACGGCTGTGGGCCTTAGTGAGTGATGTTGAAGTGTAATTTGTGATTTAAGGGTTTAGTAAAAGGGTATTAAGTGAGTATTCATATTTGGAATTGATATATTTTATCAATTTTTGGATTAGGTTTTGGAAGAAAGTGAATTGCCCTAATTTAAGAAGTGAGGAACTTTTGGAAGAAAAAGAGTATAGAGTTGTATGAGTGTTTTGGAGGTAAGTACAAACTACATTATTGCATTCATTCATATGATGTTAAGAACTATATTTCTATGCTTGATATAATGTGAACATTGATGATGCATATGAATAATGCTATATTGTGTATCATGTGAATTATATGGAATGTATATTGAAGGTTATAAATCTATGAATAATGCAAATTGCTAAACATTTTTATATGATGACCATTCTTAATGGATGTTCAATGTAATTGATTATGAGTACTTAAATGATGAGTTGAGATATGTTGAGATGTGAATTCATGTGATTGAGGCATGTTTGCCTAGATGATGTGCAATGCAATTGAACGTTGATGAAAATGATATGATTGAGGCATGTATGTCTAAATGATGTTCAATGTAATTGATGATATAAGTATACTATTTTGATGTGATGAAAAGCCATGATTGTTGGCTATGATGATGTAAATGAATTATAATGGAGGCATGATTGCCTATTTGATTATGAGAATGAAATGAGAAATGATTTGAGAAAGAAATGTATAATGATATAAATGAAAATATTTTGTGTCAAATGTGTTATTCAACCTTCAGAGTTCTGTGTTTGGTGGCATGCCAATGAATTACTGGATAGGTGAAAAGACCGGGTCGTAAGCCGAATCCAGTTGGAAAAAAAAAGTGAAATGATAAATGTGAAATGTGAATTAAAAGTAACAGTCTAGCCGGGTTGAGGATTTCCTCGGGTTTATCCGGGTTGAGATCCAAGAGACTGGGTCTGTTACTAGTAACAGTCTAGCCGGGTTGAGGATCTCCTCGAGTTTAGACGGGTTGAGGTCCAAGAGACTGGGTCTGTTACACTATCCATGGATAGAGATATATATATGATGCCTACGGGCTTGATGATTATGATTAAAGACCAAAGCAGTAACTCTGAATTTTGAATAACAAATTAGTGTCTTGTGGGCCCATATGTGTCTTCGTGTCAATGTAAATCATGAAATGAGGAAATGTAATCTAATGAACAATGTGTACACATTATTTGTGAATATTATATGAATTGTTGAAATGTGTGACATTGGCATTGCATAGAAACATATTATTATTGTAGTTTGTACCACTAAGTCGTTGGCTTAGCGCGATTGTGATTCATCGCGCAGGTGACAGAGAAGAACCGGAGAGTTCCGCTAGACCGAGTAGAGTCTAGATTTTTATACTTTGAGAGTGGAGCTTAAAGATCAAAGACATACTGCCAAACATGTATATAGTTTATGTTTTGTAAAATTTGAATTTTGATGTATATATATATTTGTAAATATTTGTTACAGTTTCCGCTGCTTTTAAATAAACGTTTTATCTTTTGTCTTTTGTAATTTCTTTTAAATGTTTTAAATTTGTTTCATGTTTTTGAAAAGGGATGAGTCTTTTGTTAAGTATACTATGACATTTCTATATTCAGTATACGTATATTACGATCGTATTAGCATGCTATGTATGTATACCGGGTATAGGGGTGTTACATTTATTTTGGTATCAGAGCCTAGGTTTGAGATTCTCAACCTAGGTGAATTGTAAGAAAAAGAATATTTTGATTTTAAAGGTTGGTTTTGAGTAAAATACATGTTTTGGTATGACAGTTTTTGATCTTTAATGAGGTATATTCTGCTGTGCTTGCGGATATAGGTAGAGATGGCATCTCATTCACGACAGTCTGTTGAGGGTAGTGCGGAAAGTGTAGCTCCAGGAGAGAGTAGAGAGGGAGCTAGGGATGAGAGAGTTTGTGAGGCACCTGTTTCTGTGCCAGAGATACCAGCTGCAGAGGATGGTCCGCCGGGTTGGTTAAGGCATGTGGTGGAATTATTTAGACAAAGTCCAGTGCAACCACCACCACCACAGCCTCAAGTGCCAGTAAGACATTATGACAAGTTGAGGAAATATGGGGCTGAAGATTTCTTAGGCACTACCGATCCTGCAGTGGCTGAGCAGTGGTTGGATAAGGTACAGAGGATATTCATTCAGCTGCAAGCCACTTCAGATGAGAAGTTTGACTATGCTAGATCCCTCTTACAGAAAGATGCTTACGACTGGTGGAAGACTGTTCCTCATGCTATGGATGATCCACCTATACTATCTTATAGTGATTTTCTGAGGGAGTTTGAGCAGAAATACACTCCGAGGGAGTATAAAGATCTTAAGAAGATGGAATTTCTAAGTTTGAGTCAAGACAACTGGACGGTGACAGAGTATGAGATTTAGTACATCCGGTTGAGTCGTTATGCTAGGGGAATCATTTCTGATGAAATAGACCAGTGTCGAAGATTTGAAGAGGGATTGAGGCCCTCCATTATGTGTATTGTGGCTACAGGATTTCTCTCAGCTTGTTGCAGCAGCTAGAAGTGTAGAGAGAGCGCAGAGCATTGCAGCAGCTGCTTCTGAGGAGGAGACTAGGGTAAGGAGACCCCAGTTTGAGGCAGGGTCTTCATCTGTGAAGAGGGGAAGAGGAAGTTTTGTTCCAAGGTTCAGTAGGAGTCAGAGACAGCCGGGTAGGTCAGTGCAGTATCCGAGACAGAGACCGAGACCTACAGCTTCTATAGCTAGTGCTCCGACTCCTAGGATTCAGAGGTCTACTTTACCTACATGTGAGATTTGTGGCAGAAACCATGTGGGTGTTTGCTAGATGAGTGGCAGATCAGCTGTGTGTTTCAGGTGTGGATCACCCAATCATTTTATTAGGGAGTGTCCTGAGATATAGGAGCCTAGACAGGCTGAGTCTACAGCCTCTCAACCCAGTGTCAGCAGAGGGGGTCGAGGAAGTAGAGGTTTCAGTAGGGGTGGTCGATCTGGATATAGTCAGAGAGGAAGATCATCATCTGGAGGCAATAGGCCAGAGGAGGCCGGATCTTCTCAGAGGGTGTATGTGATGCAGAGGCAGCCAGATACTTCAGCAGTCATAGCGGGTACATTTTCTTTATTTGGCATTTCAGTACTTGCTTTAATTGATCCAGGATCTACTCATTCATACATAAGTGCATCTATATTGCCTGTGTCTGAATTGCATTCAGAATCCTTAGGATTTGATGTCTTAGTGACAAATCCTTTAGGACATAGTGTGGTTGTTAGCAAGGTGCACCGTGATAGTGCTGTTGTGGTGCAAGGTGAGGAGTTTCCTGGAGATTTAATTGAAATTCCTTTTAAAGAATATGATTGATTTTAGGCATGGATTGGCTGTCTAAACATGGAGCTGTGGTAGATTGTCAAGAGAAGTGTGTCACTTTGAGAACCAGTGATGGTAAGAGTGTGATAGTATCTAGTGAGCAGAGGCAACTTGCATCCTTGTTTGTATCAGCTGTAACAGCTAGAAAGTTGATTAGAAAAGGGTGTGATGCTTATCTTGCTCATGTGTTGGATACTAGAGTAGCGGGTTCTCAACTTAATGATATAACCACAGTTGCAGATTTTTTGGATGTGTTTCCTGAGGAGTTGCCAGGGTTACCCCCTGAGAGAGAGGTTGAGTTTGGTATCGATCTATTGCCTGGTACCACTCCCATCTCTATCACTCCTTATAGAATGGCACCAGCTGAATTGAGAGAGTTGAAGGTGTAGTTACAGGAGTTGTTGGATAAAGGGTTTATTCGCCCCAGTGTTTCTCCTTGGGGAGCTCCTGTGTTGTTTGTAAAGAAGAAGGATGGTACTATGAGGTTATGCATCGATTATAGGCAATTGAATAAAGTGACTATTAAGAATAAATATCCTCTGCCTAGGATTGATGATCTCTTTGATCAATTGAAGGGAGCAGCAGTGTTTTCCAAGATTGATTTGAGATCTGGGTACCATCAGTTGAGGGTTAAAGCTTAAGATGTTTCTAAGACAGCTTTTCGTACTAGATATGGGAATTATGAGTTTTTAGTAATGCCTTTTGGGTTGACGAATGCACCTGTAGCTATCAGGATCAGTTTGTGGTGGTTTTCATCGATGATATTTTGGTGTATTCGCGTAGTGAAGAGGAGCATGATAAGCATTTGCGGATTGTGTTGTAGATTTTGAGAGAGAAGCAATTGTATGCTAAGCTGTCAAAGTGTGAGTTTTGGCTTGACCAAGTGACTTTTCTGGGCCATATAGTTTCAGCAGATGGTATAAGAGTCGATCCAAGTAAAGTTGAAGCTATTTTGAATTGGAGTCTACCAAAGTCTATGACTGAAGTTAGAAGTTTTCTGGGTTTGGCAGGCTATTACCGATGGTTTGTGAAAGCTTTTTCTTTGATAGCTACTCCACTCACCAGATTGCTTCGGAAGGGAGTTAGATTTGTGTGGACAGATCAGTGTCAAGCTAGCTTTGAGCAGTTGAAAGAAATGTTGACTCAAGCACCTGTTCTTACTTTACCTGTGGAAGATAAACCATATGTGATTTACAGTGATGCTTCACATAATGGTTTAGGATGTGTTTTGATGCAAGAGGGTAAAGTTATAGCGTATGCTTCTCGGCAGTTGAAGCCGCATGAGCTCAATTATCCGACTCATGATTTGGAGTTGGTAGCTACAGTGTTTGCTTTGAAGATTTGGCGACACAACTTATATGGGGAGAAATGTTTGAAATATTTGGGTGTTCAGAAGGAGTTGAATCTTCGACAAAGGCGATGGTTAGAACTGATTAAAGATTATGACTGCTTGATTGATTACCATCCTGGTAAGGCAAATGTAGTTGCTGATGCCTTGAGTCGGAAATCTTTCGCAGGTATGACTGTGTATTCGCTCTCGTTGCTTGTTGAGTTGAGAGCATTACATGCTAGTTTTGAAGTGTGTGATGATGGTGCATTATTGGCTCAGCTGCAGTTGAGACCAGTATTGTTGGATCAGATAAAGGAAGCTCAATTGGCGGATGAGAAAATTCAGAAGATTGTATTAGATTGCCAAAATGGGGAGAGTCGAGATTTCTATGTGAAGAATGATGGTAGTCTTTGGTTCAAGGATAGGTTGTGTGTACCTGATGATGATAGTTTGAGAAAGATCATTTTAGAGGAAGCACACCAATCGGTTTTTGCTATGCATCCGGGTAGTACAAAGATGTATCATGATTTGAGACAACATTATTGGTGGTCTGGTATGAAGAGAGACATAGCAGAATTTGTGTCCAAATGTCTCACTTGCCAGAGGGTGAAAGCTGAGCATCAAGTTCCAACAGGGTTGCTTCAACCTTTAACAGTGCCTGAATGGAAATGGGAGAAAGTGACAATGGATTTTGTATCAGGGTTGCCATTAACTCAAAAGAAGCATGATGCTATTTGGGTGATTGTTGATCGTTTGACAAAGACAACTCATTTTCTTCCTGTTAGAATGGACTATTCTCTTGAAAGGTTGGCTGAGCTGTATATTAATGAGATAGTGAAGTTGCATGGAGTCCCAATTTCTTTAGTGTCTGATTGAGATCCTCGGTTTACTTCGAGATTTTGGAAGAGTTTACATGGTGCTTTGGGGTCTCGATTACACTTCAGTACTGCTTTTCATCCACAGACAGATGGGCAGTCAGAAAGAGTGATACAAATTATTGAGGATATGTTGAGAAGTTGTGTCATTGATTTCTCTGGAAGTTGGGACAGATTTTTGCCACTTGTGGAATTTGCTTACAACAACAGTCATCAATCCAGTATCGGTATGGCACCATTTGAGGCACTATATGGTAGAAGATGCAGAACTCCTTTAGGTTGGAATGATATTGGAGAGGGCAAGTTAATTGGTCCTGATTTGATTAAAGAGACTGAAGAGAAAGTAAAAATAATTCGGGATCGGTTGAAAGCAGCTTTAGACCGACAGAAATCTTATTCAGACTTGAAAAGGAGAGACATAGAATTTGATATTGGAGATAAAGTATTTTTGAAAGTATCTCCTTGGAAAAAGATCTTAAGATTTGGTCAGAAAGGGAAGCTGAGTCCTCGTTTTATTGGACCGTATGAAGTTTTGGAAAGAGTAGGGCCAGTTGCTTACCGTCTTGCTTTGCCACCTGAGTTGGATAGAATCCATAATGTATTCCATGTTTCTATGTTGAGAAGGTATAGATCGGACCCATCTCATATCTTGCCAGTTGAATCCATTGAAGTGAGTCCAGATCTGACATTTGAAGAAGAACCAGTTGCTATTTTGGCACATGAAGTGAAAGAGTTGAGGAATAAGAAAGTGCCATTAGTGAAAGTTCTATAGAAGAATCATGGGAAAGAAGAGGCAACTTGGGAAAGTGAGCAAGCAATGCAAGATCAGTATCCTCAACTGTTTCAGATTTGATATCAAGTAATTTCGAGGACGAAATTTCTTTTTAGAGGGGGAGAATTGTAATATCCCAATGTATGCCCTAGAAGTTTTAATATTATTCTTTTAATTGGAATTGAATGTATATGTTAATTTGGAAGAGAAAATAAATTTAAAAGAAAGTGTATATGTTGTGTATATGGAAATATATACAACATATATACAAGTCAATGTGATGGTCAAGGGATGAAGATATTTATTTTGTTCTTTGTGAAATTACTAAATAGGGTAATAAGTGAAAGAGAAGTAAAATTAATAGGTGAGGGCATTTAAGTAATTTTATTTTTGGAATACTTGGAGGAGGTTTAAAGAGATGACAAATTTGACTTTTCTTCATTTCTTCTTCTTTCCTTCTCCATTGTTGGCCGGCCATCCTAAACAAGAGAGAGAGCAAGAGTGAGTTGGTGTTTAATGTAATATCCTAAAGTGTACCCTAGAAGTTTTGATATAATTGTTGTTTGATTTGAATCAAATGTATATGTGTTTTGGAAAGGAAAAGATTGTTTAGAGGGAATGTATATGTTGTATATATGGTAATATATATAACATATATGCAAGTCAAATGGGTGGTCAAGGGAAGAAGATATTTTAATTTGTGATTTGTGAAATTATTAAAAAGGGAAAGTGTTTTAAAGGAAGTTAAAACTAATTGTAAGAGGGTGTTTAGGTAATTCCTTGTTTTGGAATACTTGGTGGAGATTTAAAGAGAATTCCTTGTTTTGGAATACTTGGTGGAGATTTAAAGAGAAGTTTGACTTTGTTTCTTTATGTTCTTTTCTTCTTTTCCATTGTGTTGGCCAGCTCATCCAAAGACAAGAGAAAGCAAGAGAGCAAGAGAGGATTTTAATGTTCTAAGCTCAAATTGAAGGAAGATCTAAGTGATCAAGTTGGTGATTCAAGAAGTTTCATTACTTTGGTAAGTCCTCTTTTGATTTCTTTGCTTATTTGAAGTTGTGTTTGAGTTTGATAGATTATTTAAGGGTGTGTTGTTTGATTGTGATATGTTTAAGAGTGTTTGATTAAATTGATTATGGATTTTAAGGATGGATTGAAGAAAAGAGTAAGTTGGTTGGAAGAGATGGTGTTGTATTTGTGTTTAGGGTTTGTGATGATATTTCTGATTTGTGTTTGATGTAGGTAGTGAGTTGTTTTGGTGTTTTTGTAAGTTTAAGATGGTTTTTGGGTATGTTTTGTTAAGTTTGTTTGAAGTGGATGTTGGTGAAAAGAAGTGTTTTGTTGGATGTTTTGTTGTTTTGGCCGGAATCTGGGTTTTTGGCCCGACACGCCCATGAGCACGTTCACATTCTTAGGCGTTTCAATGGTGTCGGTGGCAGTAGGATTGACACGACCCGTAACATGCCCGTGTTATTGAGCGTGTCATAGCTACTGTGAGATTGGAGAATTGACACGGCCATGAGCACGCTCACGTTGTTGGACGTGTCGATGTTTCTGAGAGGCAGAATGTATTACACGCCCAGTGACACGCCCGTGGTTCCGAGCGTGTAAAAGCTTCTGTGTTGTGGAGTTAGGGCACGGTCAGGGACACGCCCGTGTGGTTGAGCGTGTCATGTTTAGAGTTTGTCCTAGTTAACTCTTAACTTGATTATCTCATGTGTATCCCTAAGCAAGTGTATGTTATTATGTTTGGATTAGGTCTTGAAGAAAGTGATTTGTCATTGATCTAAGAAGTAAAAGAATCTTGGAAAAGGAAGTGTTTAGAGTTGTGTGAATTGTTATTAAGGTAAGTACAAATATTGCATTACTACATTGTTGACTTATATGAATAATGTATTTTGTTATGTTTATATCAATGATTCTTTATGTATAATGTGAAGGATATGATGATGTAAATGATTGTGTATTTGAAAGATGAATTGCTATAATGTGGATTAAGATGTGATGGAATATAAAGCCATTGTGATTGGCTATAATGACTTTAATGAGGCATGTTTGCCTAATTGATAATGAAATAATGAATGAATTGTGTGTCTAATGTGTTATTCCATTTTCAGAGTTTTGTTGATTGGTGGCATGCCTATTAGTAACAATCTCTTGAAGTTAGGTTGGAATTGATCCTTGAAGCCAAGTTGGGTTGAAGTTTAACATGTTTTACTCCCGTTGAAGCTTGGTTGGGTCTAATCCTTGAAGCCTAATTGAGATGTTACAACCCTTGAAGCTAGGTTGGGTTGGTTCTTGAAGCCAAGTTGGGTTGATACTTAGCATGCTTTGTTCCCCTTGAAGCTTGGTTGAATCTAATCCTTGAAGCCTAGTTGGGATTATGATAATAATGAATGTGATAATTGAACCAAAACATTAACTCTGAAAATTGAATGGCATATTAGTTTTTTTTTTGGGCCCATGCTTGTCTTTGTTTAAATGTGATTTATTACTGGTAAAATAAATTGAATAATGAGATATATGGAAGGACTTTGAAATGGGATATGTTTATATGTGTATGGTTTATGAAATATAAAGGTGTGATATTAGCTTTCCACCTATGATGTTGTCTTTATTATGAAAATGTGTGACATTGCATTGCATTAAAGCATATTGTTAGTATACTATGTACTACTAAGCCGTTGGCTTAGCGCGATAGTGGTTGATCGCGCAGGTGACAGGGTTGAACCCGAGAGTTCCTCGAGACCGAGTGAGACTAGGCATTGAAGATTTTATTTTTGGGACTTAAAGATCAGAGAAGGGCTACCAATCATGTATAACTTCTTTATATTTTGTAAAGTATTGATTCTAATGTAAATATATGTATAATTGTAAATATGGATTTGAATGTATTCATATATGTAAATATTTTATAAATTCCGCTGTGTATTAAGTAAACTTATATATCTATTTTGTTTATATTACAAGTTAATTACTTTATTTTCTGTAATGTATAATGAGAAGGAATATCTTATCATTTACAATGATTTAAATGTTAAAGAAAACCGTAGCATCCCTATATTCAGTGTACGTATATTACAGTGTGGTGTTTTGTAGTGTGCGTGTACAGGATATAGGGGTGTTACAATTGTTTTAGTATCAGAGCCTAGGTTTGAGATTCTCAACCTAGGTAAAATGTAAGAAAAAGAATATTTTGACTTTAAAAGTCAGTTTTTGAATAACATACATGTTTGGTATTGGCAGTCTCTGATCTTTAATGAGATGTATTCTGTTGTGTTTGCAGATATAGGTTGTGATGGATTCTCACTTACGTTAGTCAGTAGAGGGTAGTGTTGAGAGTGTAGCTCCGGATGAGGTTAGGGATGGAGTTAGAGTGGATAGTGCTGGAGAGGTACCTGCTTCTGTGTCGGGGAGACCAGCTGGTGAGGAGGTTCCGCCAGTTTGGCTTAGGCATGTGGTAGAGATATTGAGGCAAGCACCAGTGCAACCACCGCCACCACCCCCACAGCCTTTGGTATCAGTGAGACATTACGATAAATTAAGGAAGTATGGAGCTGAAGATTTTTTGTGTACTATTGATCCAGCTTTAGCTTAGCAGTGGCTAGATAAAGTACAGAGAATATTCATTCAGTTGCAAGCCACTCCAGAAGAAAAATTTGATTATGCAAGATCATTGTTGCAGAAGGATGCATATGATTGGTGGAAGACAGTGCCCCATGCTATGGATGATCCACCTACATTGTCCTATACTGATTTTCTAAGAGAGTTTGAATTGAAGTATACTCCGAGAGAGTATAAAGATGTGAAGAAGATGGAGTTTTTGAGTTTGAAACAAGACAACCGGACAGTAACAGAATATGAGGTTGAGTTCATCCGGTTGAGCCATTATGCTGGGGGTATTATATCTGATGAGATTGATAGGTGCAGGAGATTTGAGGAGGGATTGAGGCCCTCTATTATGTGTCTTGTGGCTGGATCTAGATATCATGATTTTTCCCAGCTTGTTGCAGCAGCTATGAGTGTGGAGAGAGCTCAGGGCATTGCAGCAGCTGTTTCTAAGGAAGAGATCAGGGTTAGGAGACCCCAGTTTGAAGCAGGGTTTTCATCTGTGAAGAGAAGGAAAGGAAGTTTTGTTCCTCGGGGTAGTAGGAGTCAGAGGCCAGCTGGTAGGTCAGCACAGTTTCAGAGGCAGAGATCGAGACCTACAGTTTCAGTGGCGAGTGCCCCGACCCCAGTGATTCAGAGATCCACTCTACCCATATGTATTCATTGTGGTAGGCCACATGGTGGTACTTGTTGGAAGACAGGTGTAGCAGGGGTATGTTTCAGATGTGGATCTCCTGATCATTTTGTTAGAGAGTGTCCTGAGAGGCAGGACCAGATGTCGGTAGATTCTGCAGTTTCTCGATCTAGTGTGAGAGGTGGTCGAGGGGGCAGAAGTTTCAGCAGAGGAGGTAGATCTAGGTTTAGTCAGAGAGGAGGCTCTACATCCAGGGATAGTAGACTAGAGGAAGCCGGATCTTCTCAGAGGGTATATGTGATGCAGAGGCAGCCAGCTGCTTCAGCAGTCATAGCGGGTACTTTCTCTTTATTTGGTATTTCAGTACTTGCTTTGATTGATCCAGAATCTACTCATTCATATATTAGTGCATCTATTTTGCTTGTGTCTGAATTGTATGTTGAATCCCTAGGATTTGATGTATTGGTGACAAATCCTTTAGGGCATAGTGTGATTGTTAGCAAGGTGCACCGAGATAGTGTAGTAGTGGTGCAAGGTGAGGAGTTTCGTGGAGATTTGATTGAAATGCCTTTTAACGAATATGATTTGATCCTAGGCATGGACTGGTTATCTAGACATGGAGCCGTGGTAGATTGTCAAAAGAAACTTGTTACCTTGAGAACCGGTGATGGTAGAGATGTGATAGTATCTAGTGAGCAGGGACAGCTAGCATCCTTGTTTGTTTCAGCTGTTGCAGCTAGGAGGTTGATTAGAAAAGGGTGTGATGCTTATCTTGCTCATATTTTGGATACTAGAGTAGTGAGTTCTCAACTTGATAGTATACCTACAGTTGCAGAGTTTCCAGATGTGTTTCCAGAGGAGTTGCCAGGGTTGCCTCCTGAGAGAGAGGTGGAGTTTGGTATTGAATTATTGCCTGGTACCACTCCTATCTCTATTACTCCTTTAGAATGGCACCTGCTGAATTGAAAGAATTGAAGGTGCTGTTGCAGGAGTTGTTGGATAAAGGGTTTGTTCGCCCTAGTGTTTCACCATGGGGAGCTCCTGTTTTGTTTGTGAAGAAGAAGGATGGTACTATGAGATTGTGTATCGATTATAGGCAATTGAACAAGGTGACTGTTAAAAATAAATATCCTTTGCCTAGAATTGATGATCTCTTTGATCAATTGAAGGGTGCAGCAGTGTTTTCCAAGATTGATTTGAGATCAGGGTACCATCCGTTGAGGGTCAGAGCTGAAGATGTTCCTAAGACAGCCTTTCATACAAGGTATGGGCATTATGAGTTTCTAGTTATGCCTTTTGGTTTGACGAATGCACCTGCAGCTTTTATGGACTTGATGAATAGGGTGTTTAGGCCCTATTTGGATCAGTTTGTGGTAGTTTTTATCGATGATATTTTGGTGTATTCGCGTAATAAGGAGGAGCATGACAAGCATCTGCGGATTGTGCTGCAAATTTTGAGAGAGAAGCAATTGTTTGCTAAACTGTCAAAATGTGAGTTTTGGCTTGACCAAGTAACTTTTCTCGGTCATATAGTTTCAGCAGAGGGTATTAGAGTTAATCCGAGTAAAGTTGAAGCTATTTTGAATTGGAGTCCACCAAAGTATGTGATTGAAGTTAGAAGTTTTCTAGGTTTGGCAGGCTATTACCGACGGTTTGTGAAAGGATTTTCTATAATAGCTACTCCCCTTACGAGATTACATCGAAAGGGAGTTAGATTTGTGTGGACAGATCAGTGTCAGGCTAGCTTTGAACAGTTGAGAGAAATGTTGACCCAAGCGCCTATTCTTACTTTACCTGTGGAAGATAAACCATATGTGATTTACAGTGATGCTTCACATAATGGTTTGGGTTGTGTTTTGATGCAAGAAGGTAAAGTTATAGCTTATGCTTCTCGACAGTTGAAATCGCATGAGCTCAATTATCCAACCCATGATTTAGAGCTAGCAGCCATTGTGTTTGCATTGAAGATTTGGCGACACTATTTGTATGGGGAGAAGTGTTTTATCTATACAGACCATAAAAGTTTAAAATATTTGGGTGTCCAAAGAGAGCTCAATCTTCGACAGAGGAGATGGTTGGAGTTGATTAAAGACTATGACTGTTTGATTGATTATCATCCTGGTAAGGCAAATGTTGTTGCTGATGCCTTGAGTCGGAAGTCTTTAGCAGGTTTGACTGTTTATTCGCTCTCGTTGCTTGTTGAGTTGAGAGCGTTGCATGGTAGCTTTGTATCTTGTGATGATGGTGCATTGTTGGAGTCTTTGGTTTAAAAACAGATTGTGTGTACCTGATGATGCTAATTTGAGAAGGATTATTTTAGAAGAAGCACATCAGTCAGTATTTGCTATGCATCCGGGCAATACAAAGATGTATCATGATTTGAAACAGTATTACTGGTGGTTCGGTATGAAGAGAGACATAGCAGAGTTTATATCCAAATGTCTAGCATGTCAGAGGGTAAAAGCTGAGCATCAAGTTCCAACAGGGTTACTTCAACCTTGATCAGTGCCTGAATGGAAATGGGAAAGAGTAACAATGGATTTTGTGTCTGGTCTACAATTAACACAAAGGAAGCATGACGCTATTTGGGTGATTGTTGATAGGTTGACTAAGACAGCTCATTTTCTTCTGGTTCGGATGGATTATTCTCTAGAGAGGTTAGCTGAGCTGTATATTCATGAGATTGTGAAGTTGCATGGTGTCCCAATTTCTTTAGTGTCTGATCGAGATCCCCGGTTTACTTCAAGGTTTTGGAAGAGTTTACATGGTGCTTTGGGTTCTCGATTGTATTTTAGCACTGCTTTTCATCCGCAGACAGATGGGCAATCAGAGAGAGTGATACAGATTGTCGAGGACATGTTGAGAAGCTGTGTCATTGATTTCTCTGGGAGTTGGGATAGATTCTTGCCCCTTGTGGAATTTGCATACAATAACAGTCATCAATCTAGCATTGGGATGGCACCATTTGAGGCATTGTATGGTAGAAGATGTAGGACGCCTCTATGTTGGAATGAAACTGGAGAAGGGAAGTTAATTGGTCCTGATTTGGTTAAAGAAACTGAAGAGAAAGTGAAAATGATTCGAGATAGGTTGAAAGCAGCTTCAGACCGCCAGAAGTCTTATTCAGATTTGAAGAGGAGAGACATAGAGTTTGATGTTGGAGATAAAGTATTTTTGAAAGTGTCTCATTGGAAAAAGATTTTGAGATTTGGTCGAAGAGGGAAGCTGAGTCCTCGTTTCGTTGGACCTTATGAAGTATTGGAAAGAATTGGACCAGTTGCTTATCGGCTTGCTTTGCCACCTGAGTTGGATAGGATCCATAATGTATTCCATGTTTCTATATTGAGGAGGTACAGGTAGGATCCATCTCATGTATTGCCAATTGAATCTATCGAAGTGAGTCCAGATCTGACATTTGAAGAAGAACCAATTGCTATTTTGGCACGTGAAGTGAAAGAATTGAGAAATAAGAAAGTGCCACTTGTGAAGATTTTGTGGAAGAATCATGCAAAGGAAGAGGCAACTTGGGAAAGTGAACAAACAATTTGAGATCAGTATCCTCAGTTGTTTCAGAATTGATGACAGGTAATTTCAAGGACGAAATTTATTTTTAGAGGAGGAGAATTGTAATATCCTAAAGTGTACCCTAGAAGTTTTGATATAATTGTTGTTTGATTTGAATCAAATGTATATGTGTTTTGGAAAGGAAAAGATTGTTTAGAGGGAATGTATATGTTGTATATATGGTAATATATATAACATATATGCAAGTCAAATGGGTGGTCAAGGGAAGAAGATATTTTAATTTGTGATTTGTGAAATTATTAAAAAGGGCAAGTGTTTTAAAGGAAGTTAAAACTAATTGTAAGAGGGTGTTTAGGTAATTCCTTGTTTTGGAATACTTGGTGGAGATTTAAAGAGAAGTTTGACTTTGTTTCTTTATGTTCTTTTCTTCTTTTCCATTGTGTTGGCCAGCTCATCCAAAGACAAGAGAAAGCAAGAGAGCAAGAGAGGATTTTAATGTTCTAAGCTCAAATTGAAGGAAGATCTAAGTGATCAAGTTGGTGATTCAAGAAGTTTCATTACTTTGGTAAGTCCTCTTTTGATTTCTTTGCTTATTTGAAGTTGTGTTTGAGTTTGATAGATTATTTAAGGGTGTGTGTGTTTTATTGTGATATGTTTAAGAGTGTTTGATTAAATTGATTATGGATTTTAAGGATGGATTGAAGAAAAGAGTAAGTTGGTTGGAAGAGATGGTGTTGTATTTGTGTTTAGGGTTTGTGATGATATTTGTGATTTGTGTTTGATGTAGGTGTGGAGTTGTTTTGGTGTTTTTGTAAGTTTAAGATGGTTTTTGGGTATGTTTTGTTAAGTTTGTTTGAAGTGGATGTTGGTGAAAAGAAGTGTTTTGTTGGATGTTTTGTTGTTTTGGCCGGAATCTGGGTTTTTGGCCTGACACGACCATGAGCACGTTCAGATTCTTAGGCGTGTCAATGGTGTTGGTGGCAGTAGGATTGACACGACCCGTAACACGCCCGTGTTATTGAGCGTGTCATAGCTATTGTGAGATTGGAGAATTGACACGGCCATGAGCACGCTCACGTTGTTGGACGTGTCGATGTTTCTGAGAGGCAGAATGTATTACACGCCCGTGGTTCCGAGCATGTAAAAGCTTCTGTGTTGTAGAGTTAGGGCACGGTCAGGGACACGCCCGTGTGGTTGAGCGTGTCATGATTAGAGTTTGTCCTAGTTAAGTCTTAACTTGATTATCTCATGTGTATCCCTAAGCAAGTGTATGTTATTATGTTTGGATTAGGTCATGAAGAAAGTGATTTGTCATTGATCTAAGAAGTAAAAGAATCTTCGAAAAGGAAGTGTTTAGAGTTGTGTGAATTGTTATTGAGGTAAGTACAAATATTGCATTACTACATTGTTGACTTATATGAATAATGTACTTTGTTATGTTTATACCAATGATTCTTTATGTATAATGTGAAGGATATGATGATGTAAATGATTGTGTATTTGAAAGATGAATTGCTATAATGTGGATTAAGATGTGATGGGATATAAAGCCATTGTGATTGGCTATAATGACTTTAATGAGGCATGTTTGCCTAATTGATAATGAAATAATGAATGAATTGTGTGTCTAATGTGTTATTCCATTTTCAGAGTTTTGTTGATTGGTGGCATGCCTATTAGTAACAATCTCTTGAAGTTAGGTTGGAATTGATCCTTGAAGCCAAGTTGGGTTGAAGTTTAACATTTTTTACTCCCCTTGATGCTTGGTTGGGTCTAATCCTTGAAGCCTAATTGTGATGTTACAACCCTTGAAGCTAGGTTGGGTTGGTTCTTGAAGCCAAGTTGGGTTGATACTTAGCATGCTTTGTTCCCCTTGAAGCTTGGTTGAATCTAATCCTTGAAGCCTAGTTGGGATTATGATAATAATGAATGTGATAATTGAACCAAAACATTAACTCTGAAAATTGAATGGCATATTAGTGTTTTTTTGGGCCCATGCTTGTCTTTGTTTAAATGTGATTTATTAATCGTAAAATAAATTGAATAATGAGATCTATGGAAGGACTTTGAAATGTGATATGTTTATATGTGTATGGTTTATGAAATATAAAGGTGTGATATTAGCTTTCCACCTATGATGTTGTCTTTATTATGAAAATGTGTGACATTGCATTGCATTAAAGCATATTGTTAGTATACTGTACTACTAAGCCGTTGGCTTAGCGCGATAGTGGTTGATCGCGCAGGTGACAGGGGTTGAACCCGAGAGTTCCTCGAGACCGAGTGAGACTAGGCATTGAAGATTTTATTCTTGGGACTTAAAGATCAGAGAAGGGCTACCAATCATGTATAACTTCTTTATATTTTGTAAAGTAATGATTCTAATGTAAATATATGTATAATTGTAAATATGGATTTGAATGTATTCATATATGTAAATATTTTATAAATTCCACTGCGTATTAAGTAAACTTATATATCTATTTTGTTTATATTACAAGTTAATTACTTTATTTTCTGTAATGTATAATGAGAAGGAATATCTTATCATTTACAATGATTTAAATGTTAAAGAAAACCGTAGCATCCCTATATTCAGTGTACGTATATTACAGTGTGGTGTTTTGTAGTGTGCGTGTAGAGGATATAGGGGTGTTACATTTAAAGCTCAAATTGAAGGAGTTTTCAAGTGATTAAGTGGAAATCCAAGAAGATTCATTATTTTTGGTAAGTCTCTCTTGATTCTCTTGTTTTATTTTAAGTTGTTTGTGAGTTTGATTGTGGATATTTGAAAGTAGGGTTGTGTTTTTGGTAGTATGATGGTGTGAGTTTGATTTAAATTTATTGTGGTGTTGGTTTTGAATGGAAAATTAAAAGATGGGTTGATGTTGGTGTTAGAAGAGTAGGAGTGTTGTTGGTTTTAGAGTTTTGAAGTGGTAAGTGATGTTTAACTTGAGTTTGATCAATTATTTTCATAGATTTTCATGTTGTTGATGTTGGTTGGAGTTGTAAGCATTGAATATGTGATTTTGGTTAGAAACAGTAGTGTTTTGGATGCCACGCCCGTGGCCTTTGGTTGCCATGGTCGTGGCCATTTGTAGCCATGGCCGTGGAGGTTTGGAGCAAGAGAGGCAGACCCATTTTCTAACCCACGCCCGTGGGGGTTGGGGTGGCCACGGTCGTGGGCCTTAGTGAGTGATGTTGAAGTGTAATTTGTGATTTAAAGGTTTAGTAAGAGGGTATTAAGTGAGTATTCGTATTTGGAATTGATATATTTTATCAATTTTTGGATTAGGTTTTGGAAGAAAGTGAATTGCCCTAATTTAAGAAGTGAGGAACTTTTGGATGAAGAAGAGTATAGAGTTGTATGAGTGCTTTGGAGGTAAGTACAAACTACATTATTGCATTCATTCATATGATGTTAAGAACTATATTGCTAGTTTGATATAATGTGAACATTGATGATGCATATGAATAATGCTATATTGTGTCTCATGTGAATTTTATGGAATGTATATTGAAGGTTATAAATCTATTAATAATGCAAATTGCTAAACATTTTTATATGATGACCATTCTTAATGGATGTTCAATGTAATTGATTATGAGTACTTAAATGATGAGTTGAGATATGTTGAGATGTGAATTCATGTGATTGAGGCATGTTTGCCTAGATGATGTGCAATGCAATTGAACGTTGATGAAAATGATATGATTGAGGCATGTATGTCTAAATGATGTTCAATGTAATTGATGATATAAGTATACTATTTTGGTGTGATGAAAAGCCATGATTGTTGGCTATGATGATGTAAATGAATTATAATGGAGGCATGATTGCCTATTTGATTATGAGAATGAAATGAGAAATGATTTGAGAAAGAAATGTATAATGATATAAATGAAAATATTTTGTGTCAAATGTGTTATTCAACCTTCAGAGTTCTGTGTTTGGTGGCATGCCAATGAATTACTGGATAGGTGAAAAGACCGGGTCGTAAGCCGAATCCAGTTGGAAAAAAAAATGTCAAATGATAAATGTGAAATGTGAATTAAAAGTAACAGTCTAGCCGGGTTGAGGATTTCCTCAGGTTTATCCGGGTTGAGATCCAAGAGACTGGGTCTGTTACTAGTAACAGTCTAGCCGGGTTGAGGATCTCCTCGAGTTTAGACGGGTTGAGGTCCAAGAGACTGGGTCTGTTACACTATCGATGGATAGAGATATATATATATATGATGCCTACGGGCTTGATGATTATGATTAAAGACCAAAGCAGTAACTCTGAATTTTGAATAACAAATTAGTGTCTTGTGGGCCCATATGTGTCTTCGTGTCAATGTAAATCATGAAATGAGGAAATGTAATCTAATGAACAATGTGTACACATTATTTGTGAATATTATATGAATTGTTGAAATGTGTGACATTGGCATTGCATAGAAACATATTATTATTGTAGTTTGTACCACTAAGCAGTTGGCTTAGCGCGATTGTGATTCATCGCGCAGGTGACAGAGAAGAACCGGAGAGTTCCGCTAGACCGAGTAGAGTCTAGATTTTGATACTTTGAGAGTGGAGCTTAAAGATCGAAGACATACTGCCAAACATGTATATAGTTTATGTTTTGTAAAATTTGAATTTTGATGTATATATATATATTTGTAAATATTTGTTACAGTTTCCGCTGCTTTTAAATAAACGTTTTATCTTTTTTCTTTTGTAATTTCTTTTAAATGTTTTAAATTTGTTTCATGTTTTTGAAAAGGGATGAGTCTTTTGTTAAGTATACTATGACATTTCTATATTCAGTATACGTATATTACGATCGTATTAGCATGCTATGTACGTATACCGGGTATAGGGGTGTTACACAACCAACATTAAACCAAAGGAAATTATTGTACATTCAGTGTAAATATGCTTCCAACAAATGTAAAAACCATAATTCAAACTCATTTTGCATTACGTAGTTTAAAAAAAATAATAACCGGACCTTGGCTCTACTGGAATATAGGGAACCATAGCTATAAGGCAGTGGCCCTCACCACTGTAACATAGGTGGCCCTCACCACTGATATCAAATCGCAGGAATGGCCCTCACCATCCTGGTTATAACCAATGACCCTCACCATTGGCCCCAATGGCCCTCACCATTGAGTTCAGATCATAACAATTCAATCACAATATCGAGCAGTACTGCATAAGTTAGTATAGTGCACCATACCCTTATCTACCACCCCCACTACCCAGTAGAGCATAAAGGTTAAAACGATTCAATTTAAGTCTCAAACTTCATTTTAGAATGACTCGAGAAATTATTTTAATTTCCGTTGCACTTTGCCATTTACGCCGCGCACCACATTCTTTAGTCAAACCATTACCCATTTTCACATATTTAACATCAACAATAAACATATCAAACATTTCAAAGCATTCCTCAAAGAGTCACAAATTGACCAAATGAATAGTGTCGCAGCACATAAAATCGGCAACGCAAAATGGCATGACCAAATGAATAGTAAAATCTGGATTTTCGTCAAAATTTCAGTCCGTTTCAGTCATGCATTTGACAAGGTAAATGATCTTATTTTTGGCTGAAATTTTACAGGAAACTTATTTCATATGTTGAATAATTGCATGTAAAATGTTGTTGAAAATTTTCATCGTTTGCTGCCTCAACTGTCTGCCCAAAATTAGGTCCAGAATTGGGTCCCAAAGGCACCAATTCGGCCCACACTTGCACTTAGTGCAAAATTGTTTATTTTTCTGTTTTAACCCCATTTCAAAGCTTCCCTAATAATGTATTGAAGACTTAAACACTTCCCTTTTAAAATAACTTGATTGCTTAAATCAATTTCGACTAAATAGAGTCCATAAACTCTTTTACCAGAATCTTTGGAAACAATAGATTTCAATTGAATTTAACAACTCAATCACCACATGGGTTTAAAAATATCACTCAACAAATGAATTCAAACTCAAACAATACATTTATGCATCCATAGCAAAAGTTCCATAGATAAAGTTTTGGTAAGAAAATGAAAGGAAAATTAATTCTTCAAAGGTAAAGTACCAAACCTTGTTCTTTTAAATTCCCCTTTGCTTTTCCTTCTTATCCTTCCTTAATCTTTGTTTCTCCTTCAAGAAATTCAAGAATACAACCTTAAACATAAACCATAGAAATTTAAAACATACACTACCCTTCCATTTCTTTTCAAACTAAATCCTAATCTAACCTTATTAAACCTTAGAAACCTTGATTCTTCCATTTAATTAATCAATATCATCACTACTTAAAATTTTCCCAAATCCACCATAAGAATCCTAATTTCCAATCTTCTAATACATATATAAATACTTAAAATTGATACTATAATTGAAATCTACATGCTTTAAAACCTTAAAACTCACCTTGAACTTGACTCAAACTTGATAAAATTTGGAATTTCTTTAGTGTTTTTCCTATGGTGGCCGATGGTTTGGAGGTGAGAGAGAGAGGTTTTGTTCTTCTTACTATGATATATATAGGAGAAATGATGCTAACTTTTGGGTTGGATAAATGCCTTAGGGCCATTTGTCCACCTCTTTTTCTTTTCTTCTTTTTATAAAGGCTAAATGGCTAATTTCCACTAGTCCATTTGTCTCTTTCTTTTATTTATTTAAACCCAAGCCCTTGGACTTTCTTTTAATTATATTTTGCCCCCTCCAACCTCCTTGTGTTGTAATTTTATGTTCTAGGGTGTGAAAAGACCAAAATACCCTCCAGCGATTAATTGATTGTAACTTTTAAACCGTAAAGTTCCACGAGGCAAACTACATATGGTTTTGATCCTCTCGACCCCTTCTTTCTATTTTTAAGGTCTATTTTAGGTTTCCAAGTCGTTTTGAAAAATTACCAATAAGCCCTCGACTTTTTACAAAATTCCCTTTAAGTCCTTTCTTTGCTCGGGTTTTGCCCGAACTCCGTTTCTACTGTCGATCATTTCATATTCAACCCCTCGACGTCCTCTACGCACTCATATGTTTATTTTCTACTTTGGTTTCATGTATAAATTTTAATTAAAATGACAAAAATGCCCCTAGTCTACATGTTTTTGTTTCTCTCTAACGGGGTGTTTCCTGGAAAAACCGTTACATGTCATTGCAACCCTTTTTTTTCTCTACTCTCCATTTTTGAAATGTGTTATGTGTACTAATAAGAACCTCCAGTACAACTTTTGGAAATTATAGTTACCTCCCCAAAACTTGGCATTATTGCAATTAAGTCCCTTTGATCCTGCGACCTTCTCTAGGAACTGCCATCAGAGATGACCTCTCCAGATCCTTTCTCTTGCTGTGCACATGACTGCTAGATATAAATACAGTGGACGGATGTGACAGTTCCTCCCTCGTTAATTTATGCTTCGTCCCAAAGCCCATCAGGTGAAAATAAATATGGGTACTGCTTCCTCATAGTTTCTTCGCATTCCCATGTGGCTTCTTCTACTTTGTGATTCCTCCAAAGCACTTTGACCAATGGGATCTTCTTATTCCGTAGCTCTTTGATTTCCCATGCTAAGATTTCTACCGGCTCTTCCTCGTATGTCAGGTCGGGCTGAATCTCGGTGTCTTGAGCTTGTATGATGTGGGTTGGATTTGAACGATACCTCCTTGGCATTGAAACATTGAAAACATCATGTATTTTACTTAATTCGGGTGGTAACACTAACTGGTAAGCTACCGGACCTACCCGTTTGATGATCTCATATGGTCCGATGAATCTAGGGCTTAGCTTGCCTTTCTGTTTAAATCGTAACACCTTCTTCTAGGGAGAGACTTTGAGGAATACTCTGTCACCGACCTCAAACTGTATGTCTTTCCTCTTTAGGTCCGCGTATGATTTTTGCCTGTCCGCCGCTACTTTTAATCGGTCTCGAATGATCTCTACCTTTTCCTCAGTTTCCTTAATTAAGTCTGGCCCCAACATCTTTTCCTCGTTCAATTCTGTCCAGCAAACTGGAGTTCTGAATTTTCGACTGTACAGTGCTTCGTAAGGAGCCATTTGTATGCTAGATTGATAGCTGTTGTTGTACTCGAATTCTATTAAGCTCAGGTGTTTGTCCCAGCTGCCTTTAAATTCTAAAATGCAAGCCCTCAGCATATCTTCCAAAACTTGAATCACTTTTTCCGACTGTCCATCTGTCTGGGGATGGAATGTTGTACTGTGGTACGTTCGAGTCCCAAGGGTTGTTTGGAACTTCTGCCAAAAATTTGACGTAAAGCGTGGATCTCGATCTGATATGATTGAAGTTGGAACTCCGTGGAGACGTACGATCTCTTTGATGTACAAGTCTGCCAACTTGTCTAGCGAGTAATCCTCACGTATTGGTAAGAAATGAGCGGACATAGTAAGCTGATCCACGATTACCTAGATCGCGTCATGTTTGTCCCTAGTCATTTGCAATCCTGAGACAAAATCCATAGTAATACGATCCCAATTCCAGGTTGGAATCGTGATAGGTTGTAGTAGTCCTGAGGGTAGTTGATGTTTCGCTTTCACTTGTTGACAGATCAGACACTTCGTTACGTGATCCACAATGTCTCTTTTCATTCATGGCCACCAGTAATACTCCTTCAAGTACCGGTACATTTTTGTTGCTCTCAAATGCATTGTATAAGGACTGTTATGAGCTTATAGCAAAATTTGTTTCTTCAGTTTGTCGGACTTAGGTACCACCATTCTCTTCTTGTAGTATAGGATACCATCTGGACGAATTTGATAATCTCCTGATGAATTCTCCTGCGCCTGTTGACTCCACTTCTTCACTTGTTCATCTTCCTTTTGAGCCTCACGTATTTGTTGATGTAAGGTAGGTCGCACGTGCATTTCTGCAAGGTTAGCTCCATCTTCTGTGGGTTCTAATTCTATCCTCATAGCACGTAGCACTTGCATTGACTTCCTACTAAGTGCATCTGCTATGACATTCGCTTTGCCCGGGTGATAGTTAATCGTATAATCATAGTTGGCTAATACTTGCATCCATTTTCGCTGTCACAGGTTTAAATCTTTCTGCGTGGGCAGATACTTCAGGCTTTGATGATCCGTATAAATGTAACACTTTTCCCCGTATAGGTAGTGCCTCCACGTCTTGAAAGCCAAAACAATCGCTGCTAGTTCTAAGTCATGTGTGGGATAATTCTTTTTGTGTGGCTTGAGCTGTCAAGAGACATACGCAATGACTTTGCCCTCCTGCATCAATACGCAACCTAACCCGATGTGGGATGCATCGCTATAGATCAAAAAATATTTTCCTGCTTCGGGTTGTATAAGAATGGGCGCTTCAGTAAGTTTTTGCTTCAGCCTTTCAAAGCTCCGTTGGCAAGCGTCGGTCCACTGGAATTTGGCATTCTTCTGAAGTAGCTTGGTCATAAGTACGGTGATCATGGAAAACCCTTTAACAAATTTCCGATAATATCTTGCTAACCCCAAGAAACTACAGACTTCTGTTACTGTCTTAGGTGGCTTCCATTCCAATACTGCTTCTATTTTCATGGGATCGACCCTTATTCCTTCTGCCGATACAATATGTCCCAAGAAAGCTACTTCTTTCAACCAAAATTTGCATTTACTGAATTTAGTGTATAACTGCTTCTCACGCAGGGTTTGTAAAATGATCCTAAGGTGGCGATCATGATCCTCTCGATTCTTTGAATACACCAATATGTCAATGAATACAACCACGAACTGATCCAAATACGGGTGGAAAATTTTGTTCATCAGATCCATGAATACTGCAGGTGCGTTCGTTAATCCGAAAGGCATAACAATGAATTCATAATGTCCATAGCGAGTTCTGAATGTGGTTTTTGTTATGTCTTCGTCTTTGATTCCCAATTTATGATAACCCGATCGTAGATCGATTTTTGAAAAGACTCCAGCACCTTTGAGTTGATCAAACAAATCATCTATGCGAGGTAGCGGATACTTGTTCTTGATGGTCAGCTTATTGAGTTGACGGTAATCCACACACAACCTTAGGGATCCATCTTTCTTTTTCACGAACAATACTGGCGCTCCCCATGGTGACACACTTGGCCTAATAACCCCTTGTCTAAAAGTTCCTGTAGCTGTACCTTTAGTTCTTTTAGCTCCACTGGCGCCATTCGGTAAGGTGTGATGGATACTGGTGCAGCTCCTAGGTACACGTCTATGGTGAATTCCACCTCTCGTTTAGGTGGTAATCCAGGTAAATCGTCAGGAAATACATCGGGGAAATCGCAAACAGTAGGTATATCTTGTAACTTCGGTGCCTCTTCTTTAGCTTCTAATGCGCATAACAGGTATGCCTCGCAGCCTTTTTGTACTAACCTATTAACCGTCATAGCGGAAATAATGTTAGTTAGATAATCCTTGCTCTTTCCCACTAAGGTCACTTCGTCGCCGTCTGACGTATGCAGGGTAACTCTCTTCCGTTTACAGTCAACCAGTGCATCGTGTTTGGCCAACCAATCCATTCCGAGGATAGCGTCGAATTCTTGAAATGGTAGTTCAAATAAGTCTCCCCAAAAGATACGTCCATGTATCTTCACGGGGCAATCTTTCACTACCTTCCTCGTAATTACCTCACTCCCTAATGGGCTAGTAACTAATATTCCTTCTTCCTCTAGTTCTGTCTTTAGGTTCCCAAGTTTTTCATTTTTCATGCATATATATGAGTGTGAAGAACCCGGATCTATTAAAATGTAAAGCAGAACTCCAAACATAGACAACTGACCTGCAATCACGTCTAGCGCTTCTTCATCTTCTCGCCCCCTCATGGCATACATTCTAGCAGGAGCCCTCACTTCTGGTCGATTCACTGTCTCAGACTGCACACGTGATAGATTTCCGCCCCTACCTCTGCCTCAGCCTTGCCCTGCTGCCGCTTGTGATCCCTCAGTCTCCCTAGGTAGATTCTGCATTCGCTGGGGACACTCTCGCATAAGGTGATCTAGAGATCCACATATGTTACATGCAAATGTCCGACCCCAACATTCTCCCATGTGGCGGCGTTCGCAATGATCACAGCATGGATTAGTATTTTCACCTTCATTACCTCTCGAACCGGTAGAAAAGTTACCTCCGCTTCTGTTAAATCCTCTTCCTTGCCCTCTTCCGGATCATCGGGTACTAGCAACTGAGGTGGCTTGACTTAGGCCATTGTGATTCGATCCCTGACTGTAACCACGGCGTTGACCGCCTCCCGTGGAACCACTGCCTCGGAATCGCTTCCTTGATGATTGGTAGTTTCCCAAATAGTTTTGGGTACCTCTCTTCTGTTTCATCTTATGTCTTCTATTCTGCTCATCAGACTGACATTGCTCTACTTCCAAAGCCCTAGTGACCAACTCGAAAAATTCCTTGATATTAGCAGTAATTAACTGCATCCTAATCTCATTATTCAAACCATCCTTGAATTGTTTACACCTATCATGTTCATCTTCAATTGTCTTCTTGGCATACCTACTCAGCCGGGTAAATTCCCTCTCGTATTCAGCAACGGTCAGTCAACCTTGCTTTAAGTGTAGAAACTCCTTTTTCTTGGCATCTAGGTATGCCTCCAATATAAACTTCCTCTTGAACTCATTCACAAAGAAATCCCATGTCCTCTGTTTCGGTGGAACTCGTTGGTGAACTGTGTCCCACCATATATATGCTTCTTCCACTAATAAGGAAGTAGAACATACCACTCGCTCTTCTGGCGTACACTGTAACTGATATAAGGCTCGTACTGTTCCTTCCAGCCAATATTCGACTGTAGAAGAATCATCGTCCCTTCGGGCCCTAAACTCCTTCGCCCCGTACTTTCTTATCTTTTTGATCGGGGGTTTCCTTTCCCCTCCTACAACAGGTACTGGCATGCGTGCTGGCGCTGGTGGTGGTGTTGGGGCAACACCGGCTATCTGCCGTAATACGGCAGCCATTTGTTGCAACATTTCGTTGGGAATAGGAGCATCTGCTGGTGGTTGCTCAGATGCAGGTATCTCTGATACATGTGTTTCTACAGTTCGGGAGGCCTGAGACTCGACCTCCTCCTCTATATCACGCTGCGCTACTTGCGACATTTAAAGAATAGAGCAAACCATATACAATCCCATAATCAATAACGACCTAGACCAACGGCATTATATTACCCTAGGTGGCATGTATATAAAGATAAAACTCTTAAATAACACATATACAACACAACTTTTATTTATTTCCAAGCAAAAGTATTTACATTACTAGGAAGCCCTTATGTACATTCCAAAATTTAGGACTCCTTACTACTATATCGTCATGTCATACTACCATACAATATTTACACGATACCCCGATATCACATATGTACATAACCAAAAGAACCTCCAAAAAGCAATACATCTCAAACCGCAGTGAGTAGGTGCCCTAGGTGAGGTGGCACTATCAGACAAATACTCTTCTATCTCAGGGTCAAAATCTGGGTCATGCGATGCTTCACCAGGTAAGTACTGGCCTAGCTCCTGGACCCTCTCCTGCAAAGCATGGATCTCTCTATGTGATACACTGAGGCTCCTACAGGCACTATCAAACTCCACTCTATGACTAAGCCTGTCCTTCTTTATCATCTGCACGTCTCTTATCAAGGAGGTAATCATCTCATCTTTTGATCTCAGGTCTTCATGTTCCTGTATACTTTGATCTGCCAAAATTTTTAGGGTATCATCTTGCTCTTGCAGTATCTGCTTTAACCTCTCTACTTCCATCCTTAGCTCCCTCATCTCATCGTTTCGATCACCCATAATTACTCCTGTTATAATTAGAATAACATAACTAACAATACTCCACACATGTATAGTTACATAATTAGAACCCCTAACCTAACCCTATATGTCATACATTTAAGGTTTAGTTCAACTAACTACCCAGAATCGGCTAAATCGGAGCTCTGATACCAAGAATTGTAACACCCTTCCCGACCTACGTGTGTAAGTTGAGTAGAGGCGCCGCACTAACCTAATGTTGCTACCAAATTTACTTAGTCAAATTTTAGTTCCAGTTTTTACAGAAATTTTGCCAGAGGTTAGCCTAGAAATTGGGTCCCAAGTGTCGACAAAACTGGTTTTTCTGATTTTTGAAAATATTTTTACACAAACCAACGCTAATACAATCAGTTTCAATACACTCCCAATGAATCCACCTTATACCCTCAACTACAACCTGCAAAAAGAATTCACAATTCTAATACAAAATAAAGTAGAGATTTATTCTTATTACATACTACTAATGTACAGTATAACATAGTAATTCTCAATCTTATATATACATATACATGCCACAAATAATTAACTCATAATGGAAAACTAGGAGATCTACCCTGAGATGCTGTGGGTCTGGTCGTCGCTTCCCCAAAAGTTAGCTACTGCTCCGAACCTATGAGTCAAGGAAAACTTAACTCGCTAAGCAATGTCGCTCAGTGGGTACTTTACCGTTGAAAATATAGTTAAAACATGAAAGCATTTGAAATAAACGAAAATAATTAAATCATAAATCAACCAACATTAAACCAATGGAAATTATTGTACATTCAGTGTAAATATGCTTCCAACAAATGTAAAAACCATAATTCAAACTCATTTTGCATTATGTAGTTTTAAAAAAAATAATAACCGGACCTTGGCTCTACTGGAATATAGGGAACCAGAGCGATAAGGCAGTGGCTCTCACCACTGTAACATAGGTGGCCCTCACCATCGATATCAAATCGCAGGAATGGCCCTCACCATCCTGGTTATAACCAATGGCCCTCACCATTGGCCCTAATGGCCCTCACCATTGAGTTCAGATCATAACAATTCAATCACAATATCGAGCAGTCCTGCATAAGTTAGTATAGTGCACCATACCCTTATCTACCACCCCCACTACCCAGTAGAGCATAAAGGTTAAAACGATTCAATTTAAGTCTCAAACTTCATTTTAGAATGACTCGAGAAATTATTTTAATTTCCGTTGCACTTTGCCATTTACGCCGCGCACCGCATTCTTTAGTCAAACCATTACCCTTTTTCACATATTTAACATCAACAATAAACATATCAAACATTTCAAAGCATTCCTCAAAGAGTCACAAATTGACCAAATGAATAGTTTCGCGGCACGTAAAATCGGCAACGCAAAATGGCACGACCAAATGAATAGTAAAATCTGATACATGCGTTTCTATAGTTCGGGAGGCTTGAGACTCGACCTCCTCCTCTATATCACGCTGCGCTACTCGCGACATCTAAAGAATAGAGCAAAACGTATACAATCCCATCATCAATAACGACCCAGACCAACATCATTATATTACCCTAGGTGGCATGTATATAAAGATAAAACTCTTAAATAGCACATATACAACACAGCTTTTATTTATTTCCAAGCAAAAGTATTTACATTACTAGGAAGCCCTTATGTACATTCCAAAATTTAGGACTCCTTACTACTATATCGTCATGTCATACTACCATACAATATTTACACGATACCCCGATATCACATATGTACATAACCAAAAGAAACTCCAAAAAGCAACACAACTCAAAGCTCAGTGAGTAGGTGCCTTAGGTGAGGTGGCACTATCAGACAAATACTCTTCTATCTCAGGGTCAAAATCTGGGTCATGCGATGCTTCACCAGGTAAGTACTGGCCTAGCTCCTGGACCCTCTCCTGCAAAGCATGGATCTCTCTATGTGCTACCCTGAGGCTCCTACAGGCACTATCAAACTCCACTCTATGACTAAGCCTTTCCTTCTTTAACATCTGCACGTCTCTTATCAAGGAGGTAATCATCTCATCTTTTGATCTCAGGTCTTCATGATCTTGTATACTTCGATCTGCCAAAATTTCTAGGGTATCATCTTGCTCTTGAACTATCTGCTTTAACCTCTCTACTTCCATCCTCAGCTCCCTCATCTCATCGTTTCGATCACCCACAATTACTCCTGTTATAATAGAATAACATAACTAACAATACTCCACACATGTATAGTTACATAATTAGAACCCCTAACCTAACCCTATGTGTCATACATTTAAGGTTTAGTTCAACTAACTACCCAGAATCGGCTAAACCGGAGCTCTGATACCAAGAATTTTAACACCCCTTCCCGACCTACGTGTGTAAGTCGAGTAGAGGCGCCACACTAACCTAATGTTGCTACCAAATTTACTTAGTCAAATTTTAGTTCAAGTTTTTACAGAAATTTTGCCAGAGGTTTGCCTAGAAATTGAGTCCCAAGTGTCGACAAAACTGGTTTTTCTGATTTTTGAAAACATTTTTACACAAACCAAAGCTAATACAATCAGTTTCAATACACTCCCAATGAATCCACCTTATACCCTCAACTACAACCTGCAAAAAGAATTCACACTTCTAATACAAAATAAAGTAGAGATTTATTCTTATTACATACTACTAATGTACAGTATAACATAGTAATTGTCAATCTTATATATATATATATACATGCCACAACTAATTAACTCATAATGGAAAACTAGGAGATCTACCCTGAGATGTTGTGGGTCAGGTCGTCGCTTCCCCAAAAGTTAGCTACTGCTCCGAACCTACGAGTCAAGGAAAACTTAACTCGCTAAGAAATGTCACTCAGTGGGTACTTTACGATGAAAATATAGTTAAAACATGAAAGCATTTGAAATAATCGGAAATAATTAAATCATAAATCAACCAACATTAAACCAATGGAAATTATTGTACATTCAGTGTAAATATGCTTCCAAAAAATGTAAAAACCATAATTCAAACTCATTTAGCATTATGTAGTTTAAAAATAATAATAACCGGACCTTGGCTCTACTGGAATATAGGGAACCATAGCGATAAGGCAGTGGCCCTCACTACTGTAACATAGGTGGCCCTCACAACCGATATCAAATCGCAGGAATGGCCCTCACCATCCTGGTTATAACCAATGGCCCTCGCCATTGGCCCCAATGGCCCTCACCATTGAGTTCAGATCATAACAATTCAATCACAATATCGAGAAGTACTGCATAAGTTAGTATAGTGCACCATACCTGTAACACCCCTATACCCATATATGTACACAGCATGCTTATACGATCGTAATATACGTATACTGAATATAGATAATGCCACAGTTTACAAAAGTCACAAATCATATCTCAAAAATAAATAAAACAAATACCAACCGTTTAAAAGAAATTTATGAAACATAACAGATAAAAATGTTTCTTAATACACAGCGGAAGTCAATACAAATGTTTATAAGTACAAATACATTAAAACCAAAATTTACAAAACATGAAATATATACATGATTGGCAGCTTGACTCTCTGATATTTAAGCTTTAACCAACAGATAAGAACCTCACTCAACTAGGTCTAGAAGAATCCTCCGGCTCAACCCTATCACCTGCGCGATAAATCACAATCGCGCTAAGCCCACGGCTTAGTGGTACAAACCATAATGATAATATGCAATGTCAATATCAATGTCATACATTCAATAATACTAACATAAACACACATGGGCCCAACAAATATTTAATATGATATTCAAAGTTCATCATTATAGCCAACAACCATGGCTTCATATACGAAACCTTCCCCCAACCAGGTCGGTAGTCCAAGTTCGGTTGCCCACTCATTGGGTCCGCATGGTTCCGCAGGAGGCAGATAGGCACGTATAAGACTATCAGTAATGAACCTTCCCCCAACCAGGTCGGTAGTCCAAGTTTGGTTGCCCACTCATTGGGTCCGCATGGTTTCGCAGGAGGTAGATAGGTACGTAATACTGATTATATCGAACCTTCCCCCAACCAGGTCGGTAGTCCAAGCTCGGTTGCCCAAAACAATGGGTCCACATGGTTCCGCAGGAGGCAGATAGGTCCGTTCATTTACATCTTTAAACATTACTTTCTCAATTCATATTTCATATATCATCATTGATATGTATGCAAAACCATTCACCATTTAAATGCTCATAATCAATTGCATTATCATATATTTCACATATTCATCATGTCATCACATCTTTTACCATCATAACACATACATATATCATATGCATCATCCATGTTCACATTATGTCCCACATTGTACACAACATAACACTATTTATATGCATCATTAATATCATCAAATGTATGTTCAATCTCAACATCATATGAATGAATGCAACAATGCAAGGTTTGTACTTACCTCAAAACAACTCACACCACTCTATTGACTTCCTCTTCCAAAAATCCTTCACTTCTTAAATTATGGCAAATCACCTTCTTCACAACCTATTCCAAAAGAATGTTGAGACCCACATGAGATAATAAGGTTAAGAATCAACTAGGGCAAACTCTAAACTTGACACGCTCACCCACACGGGCGTGTCCCTGACCGTGCCCTAACTCCACAACACAGAAACATTGACACGCTCAGAACCACGGGCGTGTCACTAAGCGTGTAATACATTCTGTCTCACAGAAATATTGACACGTCCAAAATCATGAGCGTGCTCATGGCCGTGTCATTTCCCAAAAGTCACAGTAGCTATGACACGCTCAATAACACGGGCGTTTTACTGACCATGTCAATCATACTGCCACACAGAACCATCGACACGTCCACAACCCTGGCCGTGCTCATGGGCGTGTCAGGCCAAAAACCCAGATTCCGGCCACAACAACACCATAACCAACAATTCACTTCTATCCACCAACATCCACTTCAAACAACTTCACTACACATGCCCAAAAACCATCTCAAACTTGCAACCATACCAAAAACAAGCCAACACACACATCAAACACAAATCACAACATCATCAAAAACTCTAAACACAACCACAACTCAATCTATACCAACCAACTTACTCTTTCTTCAATCCAACCCCAAAACCAGAAATTAGTTTACCCAAACACTCTTAAACACATCTTAATCAAACATATTCACATACCATCCACAAACTCAACTCATAAACTCAAAGAATCAAAGAAGAAAGTGAAGAACTTACCAAGGATGAAGAAGCTCTTAACTTTCCAACTTGAACACTTGAATCTTCTTTCAATCTTGAATTTGAATGTTCAAATCTCTCACTTGCTCTCTTGTTCCTTTGATAGCCGGCCAAAAGAAAGAAAAGGAAAGAGAAGAATGAGAGCCACGACAAAAAGGAAGAAAGAAAGAAGAAAAGAGGGAAAGCAAAAGTCAAATCTCAACCACTTTCCTCAAAATCCTCTCCTCCAAGCTTTTATATTAAAAAAAATCCAAATATCTCATTCCACTCACTTAATCTTCATTTTCTTTAATTAACTTAATTAATTAAAATAATTAATTAATCATCTTGACTTCCACCAACTTGACTTGTATATGTTGTATATATTGCTATATATACAACATATACACTCTCTCTTCTTTTCCCTTTTTCTTTCCAATACACATATACATTAAATCCAACTATAAAAATAATTATACCCAAAACTTCTAGGGCACATTTTGGGATATTACAATTCTCCCCCTCTAAAAAGAAATTTCGTCCTCGAAATTACCTGATATCAAGTTTGAAACAACTGAGGATATTGATCTTGCATCGCTTACTCATTCTCCCAAGTTGACTCTTCTCTACCATGATTCTTCCAAAGAATCTTCACAATTGGCACTTTCTTATGTCTCAACTCTTTCATTCCATATGCCAAAATAGCAACTGGTTCTTCTTTAAAAGTCAGATCTGAACTCACCTCAATAGATTCAACAGACAAGACATGTGATGGATCTGATCTGTACCTCCGCAACATAGAAACATGGAAGACATTATGGATTCTATCCAACTCAGGCGGCAAAGCAAGTAGATAAGCAACTGGCCCAATTCTTTCCAATATCTCGTAAGGTCCAATGAAACGAGGACTCAGTTTCCCTTTTCGACCAAATCTCAATATCTTTTTCCAAGGAGACACTTTCAAAAATACTTTATCTCCCACATTATACTCAATGTCTCTCCTCTTTAAATCTGAATAAGATTTCTGCCGATCTGAAGCTGCTTCTAACCTATCCCGGATCATCTTTACTT
Source organism: Garcia nutans (assembly GCA_947685225.1). Classification (NCBI taxonomy): domain Eukaryota; kingdom Viridiplantae; phylum Streptophyta; class Magnoliopsida; order Malpighiales; family Euphorbiaceae; genus Garcia; species Garcia nutans. The sequence goes on from CANTUV010000031.1 coordinate 62,287,953, forward strand.
TCTCTTCTGTTTCTTTAACCAAATCAGGACCAATTAACTTACCTTCTCCAGTTTCGTTCCAACATAGAGGCGTCCTACACCGTCTACCATACAATGCCTCAAATGGTGCCATACCAATGCTGGACTGATGACTGTTATTGTAGGCAAATTCCACAAGTGGCAAAAATCTGTCCCAACTTCCAGAGAAATCAATGACACAGCTTCTCAACATATCCTCGACAATCTGTATCACTCTCTCTGACTGTCCATCTGTCTGCGGATGAAAAGCAGTGCTAAAGTGTAACCAAGAACCCAAAGCACCATGCAAACTCTTCCAAAATCTTGAAGTAAACCTGGGATCTCGATCAGACACTAAAGAAATTGGGACTCCATGCAACTTCACAATCTCATGGATATACAGCTCAGCCAACTTCTCAAGAGAATAATCCATCCGAACTGGAAGAAAATGAGCTGTCTTAGTCAACCTGTCAACAATCACCCAAATAACATCATGCTTCCTTTGTGTCAAAGGTAAACCAGACACAAAATCCATTGTTACTCTTTCCCATTTCCATTCAGGCACTGATAATGGTTGAAGTAACCCTGTTGGAACTTGATGTTCAGCTTTAACTCTTTGACAGTTGAGACATTTGGACACAAATCCCGCTATGTCTTTTTTCATACCTGACCACCAGTAATGCTGTCTCAAATCATGATACATCTTCGTATTGCCTGGATGCATAGCAAATACTGACTGATGTGCTTCCTCCAAAATAATTCTTCTCAATTTAGCATCATCAGGTACACACAATCTGTTCTTAAACCAAAGACTCCCATCACTTTTTACCAGAAAATCTCGGCTCTCTCTATTTTGGCAATCTGAAATAATTTTCTGGACTTTCTCATCAACCAACTGGGCCTCTTTAATCTGATCCAACAATACCGGCCTCAACTGCAATTGTGCCAACAATGCACCATCATCACAAGATACAAAGCTAGCATGCAATGCTCTAAACTCAACAAGCAACGAGAGCGAATAAGAAGTCAAACCTGCTAAAGACTTCCGACTCAAGGCATCAGCAACAACATTTGCCTTACTAGGATGATAATCAATCAAACAATCGTAGTCTTTAATCAATTCCAACCATCGTCTCTGCCGAAGATTAAGCTCTCTCTGAACTCCCAAATATTTCAAACTTTTATGATCAGTATAGATAAAACACTTTTCTCCATACAAATAGTGTCGCCAAATCTTCAAAGCAAACACTATGGCTGCCAACTCCAAATCATGGGTCGGATAGTTAAGCTCATGCGGCTTCAACTGTCGAGAAGCATAAGCTATCACATTACCTTCTTGCATCAAGACACAACCTAAACCACTATGTGAAGCATCAATGTAAATCACATATGGTTTATCTTCCACAGGTAAAGTGAGAACATGTGCTTGAGTCAACATTTCTTTCAACTGTTCAAAGCTAGCCTGACACTGATCCGTCCACATAAATCTAACTCCCTTTCGAAGTAATTTGGTAAGTGGAGTAGCTATCAAAGAAAATCCCTTCACAAAGCGTCGATAATAGCCTGCCAAACCCAGAAAACTTCTAACTTCTGTCACAGACTTTGGTGGACTCCAATTCATAACAGCTTCAACTTTACTCAGATCAACTCTAATGCCATCTGATGAAACTATATGACCGAGAAAAGTCTGTGACAGACTTTTAAATCTGTTATGTGCAGTATTAAGAACCTCCAGTACAACTTTTGGAAATTACAGTTACCTCCCCAAAACTTTGCATTATTGCAATTAAGTCCCTTTGATCCTGCGACCTTCTCTAGGAACCGCCATCAGAGATAACCTCTCCTAATCCTTTCTCTTGCTTTGCACATGACTGCTAGACATAAATACAGTGGGTGGATGTGACAGAATGTGGGGAACAAGGGAGAGTGGTGTGAGTTGGAAGGTATGGGGTGTGAGTTGGAAGGCATGGCTTGAGCTTTGGAGGGAAATAGAAAGAGAAGAAGAGGGAGTTCTTGAGAGAGTGCTAGCTGGAGGTTTTTGCAAGAGACAGAGAACAGAGATAGAGAAGAGAGGTTTGAGAGGAGGAGGCTGGGCATACACGGTTTGGGCAAGGAGGGAGTGACACTCTCCTTGACTCTTCATCTTTATCCTCCATTTCTATCCTCTCCACCATCTCCATCTTCTATTGGCAGCTCCTGGAGATTGAAGAAGCTACATTGAAAGGGGTTTTTCTATTGTCTCTTTTAATTCATTTTAATGTTGTTGTTGTTGCTGTTGTATTAAGAGTATTAAACATGAACTAATTCATTCTCTATCTAGATATTGATGAACCCTAGCCTATTTGTATGGATTGAATAATTTTAATTGATGGAATTATTTTATTCTTATGATGCTTAATGATTTATTTCCAATTGATAATAGCATGCTTATTGATTGGTTGCAATTTTCATATTATTGACTTGAGAAAGCTTGATATGAATTGAATAGTCATAAGGGTTGAGGATTGATTGGAGTACTAGAGATAGACTTACAAGATCCTTTAGTTTATAGTTCCTTGTCCTTAATGCAAGATCTATTTAATTGTGTTTGAGAAGAGATTTCGGCACTCTACTTAGTGATTAGGGATTAATTCACTCGAGAGAGGTTTTAGTCTAAGTTAGAGGAATGCCAACTCAACTCTATTATGTGATTTAATTGAATTGATGTTCATAAATATACTTCTGGCCAGGGGGATTCAATATCTGGATAGTATCATTACCATCAATCCTTTTTACACAACACTCAATTTTTCTTTGCTTTCATTTATTTAAGTTAATTGTCTTTAATTACAAAACATCACAAAACTATTGATTTGCTAAACAACGGTTAAGATTTGCACTAGTACTTGACCTTGTCCTCAGTGGAACGATAACTCACTCACTACTTTATTACTTGGGCGACCCGTGCACTTGCGGTATTGCTATAGCATTAGGCTCGCGCGCACCATAGAACTAGACCAGTATATATTAATTTTATGGCCCAATATGTGTGGATGGATAATATGTTAAATAAATTTTGATATGTGTTGGGTGACATTTGAATTATAGTGTTTTATGGGCATTATGTATGTAATAATATTATTTTTTTTATATCAAAGTATGTACCACTAGGTGAAATGCTTAATGCGAATGAATTTCATTGTGCGGGTGACAGGATAGATCCAGAGGATTCAAAGAGTGTTGTTAGACCATACCAAGTCTAGGCTATAGTTGGTTTTTGTAAAGATTTTAAAGCTGCCACGGACCAGTGCCACCTGCATTTCATGTATACACTTTAAATTTTTTGAAACAGATTTAAGATTGTACATTATATTTTTAAACATGTGTATTATGTAAATTATAAAGATTTTCTTTTTGTGTTAAATGCTAAAAATTGAAAAAAAAAAGGTATATATATATTGATGGATGTACACTCTATAAAATGTTGGTGGATTTGAGCCTTTAGGCTAATTTTGGAGAAATGGATGTGCTAAGTAGTTATTTGGGAGTGTGTTTTATTACAGGTTGTGTGAATTTAAATTTGAGATTATCCAAAAAACAGACAAAACTCTGGTGAATTTTTCCTAGAGATGTCCTTTTTAAAATATGTCTTTTTACTCTTTAAATCATTAATGAATACTTTTGTGTATTTATTAAGATACAATTTAAGTGTTTAAAATAGTTATCTTAAAATTACAAATTTTTTTAAAAAAAACCATACTGTGACATTTTTATATTCTGTATATGTATTCTACATATACTGGGTGTATGTGTAGTATGTATATAGAGTATAAGGGTGTTATATTTAAATTTGTATCAAAGCCAAGAGACTTGTTCCCCTGGCCGATGGTGGGGAAAACCTCAATGAGGATGCGGAGTCCCTTAAGGGGGAGAATTTAACACCTTTGCATATAGTACACGACTATGGGTTACTATTTATCCTTAGGTGAATCCCACATCGGTTACGTGCAAGGTGAGGAAGTAGTACATGAGGGTGGGCATGCTTTGGACTAGCAAGACCCATTTTGGGCCTAAAGATAAGTCTAGACCTAAGAATAAATCTGTGCGGGCTTGCACAAAGTAGATAATATCTTACTAACTGGGTTGTTACACTTCTAGCTTGATTGACCTTCTGTCATTTGAGAGTTCTGGCTTTCTTCTAGCCGTCAACTTCAGCTCTTCTAGCTTGATTGATCTTCTGTCATTTGATTGAGAATTTTGGTTTTCTTCTAGCTACGATTTGTATCTTCATTTATCTAACAATTTTAGCTTTCTTCTAGCCACTTGTTCCATTCTTAAATGGATGCTTCTTTGCAAACAATTTGGCTATTTTTTACCCCTTTAGCCCTCATATCATCTCTTTGCACCCTGCATGGCAGAAATTTGAAAGAGAGTCTGAAACTATTTTGTACATGCATAAAATCAAATTTTGAAAGGAGAAGCTTTGTCCCCTGTGTAGGCTCAAACTGATGATTTTATGACCATTTGGCTTCAACCAATACTTTTGCCTTCAACCAATAATTTTGCCTTGTTCTTTGTGCAAGCATTCATCTATATAATTAGATCTTTTTCAAGCAATGGGCCTTTCATGACCTCTAATTCTATGTCTGCTTCTGATTATTTACTCTATAGAGTGTCAGCTGTTCACTTTGACAAGAATAGGCAACACAAGACAACAAAAGTGCAATGTGACATGCTTATGTATACATGGTATGTATGATGTGCATGGATGATGCTTACAATGGTTCTATTGACTCACATGCAAAGATGATAAGTCGAGGCACTCCCATTGTTACCTTTAGGATATTCATGTAGGCCTTGCATTGGATCATCAGGAGATGTCACATCCACATCTTCATCTTCAAGATATAGAAAGCATGATTAGTGGGGCCTCAAGCAGGATAGTGAGAGGTATGTAAGACATATTTCAAACTATGATTCAACACATTAGTCTGTAGCTTCTTCATAACCTTACAAACAATTTCTTCATTAGCCCACCTTTACCCAATATGTCCTTTAAGGTTCGACAGTGCAACATACATCCCTAAGCTTGAAGGCTCATATGACAAGAAAACTTTTTTTTTAAATTTAATTTAAAATTTGAAATCAGATGTTGGCTTTGTCAAATCAATATCACTATACGTCAGGAGTTGTGTTTCAGATTAACACGTTTATAACATCATAACTCTAGTTATTGTACTAAATTTGGGAATCATTTCTATTTGAGCAAGAGCTGTTGCACTTCAGATAGACACATACACATTCCTTAGCCAAAAGTATCACTGTGTAGACCCTTAATTTTTGACCCAAACTGGTCTAATATGTTTTATTTAGTCCAAAATAATTTTTGTTGTCTAATTGGTCCAAAATAATTTTTGTTAAATACTTTTTTGCTTTAGTATCTAATTTTTATTAATAAAAAATAAAAATAAAAAAATAAAAGTCAAAAAATAAAAATAAAAATAAAAATCAGAGTCGAAAAAATCGGCGACGAAAAAATTGTCGCGCGAGCCCTTGGGCATTTCGCCCGAAGAAAAAATCTGCGGGCGAAATAGCTTTTCTATTTCCCTCGCAAGAAAATCCTACAAGCGAAATAGCTCATGCGATTTTGCCCGCAGCCCGCCCACTGCCGCAATTTCCTGCGGCAGTTTTTTTTGCCAGCGAATTTTTTCCTGCGACAATTTTTTTGGGCAGCGCAATTTTGCCGATGCAAATTTTTTAAAACCTAATTCAATTAGGCTTCAGTTTCTTTTTTTTATTAATATTACTTGCCTTGACTAATTAGGAATAAACCACATCAAACCACTATAAATAAGGACCAAAGGCAATTAAATTGGGGAGCCGAAAATCCAACAGAAGCTTGAAAATTTTAAACCAAATCAGTGAAGGAAAGGAGCAATTCAATCTTTTTTTTTCTGGAATAGCAGGGACACGATTTAAACAATTCAAAGGCAGCAATTGTCTTTGTTCTTGTTCATCCAAGAAGAATTATTTATGGAGAATCTACAAAAGGAGGTATGTTAAATTCTTTTTGTTTTATTTTTTCACAGTATCATAAACTATGAAATTTTGTTTTTTTAAATCAAAAAACGTTAGAACTTTAATTTAGTTTTTCCAAAGTTAAAACACTTATACGTTACTTTATTTTCCAAAAAGACTTAAAATTGTTATTTTTACCTCTTCAAAATCTCAAAACCTTAATTAAACGTATTTTCAACAAAAACCAATATTTGATTCTATTTCTTTCAAAACTTTAAATTTGATTATGTTTCTTTCAAAATTTTAAACTAGGTCCTATTTCATTCAAAAAGCCTTAAAAAACATCTTTTCTATTTATAAAAACTTTAATTGGTTTGTTTAAATTCATAAAACTTCATAAAATTATCAAATTGATTTTCAAATTCTAAAAGCTAATTCACCGCTTTGACCCTAATTTTAAATCCTAAAACCCTAGTTCAACTTCCAAACCTAAAATAATAAGCTCTAATTCCTTTAAAACCTTAAACCCTAACTTTTCCTAAACCCTAATCCTTTAAAACATTAAAAACCATAAAAACATAAATATTTTAAATTTACACAGTAGCTTGAAATCACCATTTAAAACAATGAACCAAAAGTATTTTAAAGTGTCTAAAACCCTTGTTTCATGATTTCACCATTCAAATATTAATTTAGTTAATCAAAGAGTCTTACCAACCTTTTAAAACATAAAACCCTAATCTATTTTAAATTCCATAAAAAGTCACAGTAGCTATAATTGAACTTTTATTTGCTTTATTCAATTCCATATTTGATCATGCTTTGTTTTATTTCTTATGCTTTAATTTATTTAAATTCAATGCTGGGTTTATTTTATTTATCATAGATGGATGTTTACTTTTTATTGATATTCGATACCTTTGATGATTGATTTATTTATTATGAATGGTTATTTACTTTTATCAATTTATTTAGATTTCTAAAAGTTGTAAGAGGTATGTTTCCACTTGGTGGGTACCTCATTAGTTAAACATAATGTAATTTAATTTGCTTTTCTATCTTAGAACCAATGTAAAGGGCATGTTTCTACCTTTTGGTGGGTGTCCTATTTAGGCTTGTGATTTAAGGACATGTTTCCATTGTAACACCCCCATACTCTATATAAGTACTATACATATACCAAGTATACATACAATACGTATATAAAGTATAAGAATGTCACTTTTCGTTTCCAATTAAAAACCTTTATCCAAGTTTAAGCAATATTGCATTAATTTAAAGAGCATTTACAAAAATCATTATTCTTATAAAAAATATAACATAATTAAAGTCACACATGTATGCATCACCTTCTAGTTGGTCTCGAGACACTCTTACCCTTCTCGTGGCATAACAGCTGGACTTCCAGATCAACCGCATAACCACCTGCGCGATTGCACCACCGCGCTAAGCCCGAGAGCTTAGTAATACAAATAAATATAAAATATATATACTTTACATAAAGATCATACCTTATACTTTTAGCATCATGTTTTATTGTTTTCTTACCCTGATTTCCTTTCTCAAAGCATTCTTCATATATTCCCACTGATCTCATAAATCATACACATATTTACATAGAACATTCACAAAATTATACTTACCATTTCTATCTCATATACATATACATATACATCATTTTAACAAATCACTATTCAATGATCTATCCAAACCTTCATGAGAACAATTCTCACAAAATTCCACATTCATAAACATTTTACACATCATACTATATTCTCATAAACTCATATTTCAACAAAACTCCTCAAGCCATATTCATTTTCAATATATCATTATACACATTACCAAATCATACTTCATAACATTATTTTATTCACAAATTTATCAATCATGAAACACACTTCCAACAAAAGCAACCATAGATCTCATTACTCATTTAGTTCAACATTTGGATATCACATTAACAACAAAGACAGACTCGGGCCCAAACAAAACACTAACATGCCATTCCATTATCAGAGTTAATGCTTTGGTTTAATCATCACATTTATCATTATCCCAACTAGGCTTCAAGGATTTAGGTTCAACCAAGCTTCAAGGGGAACAAAGCATGCTAAGTATCAACCCAACTTGGCTTCAAGAACCAATCCAACCTAGCTTCAAGGGTTGTAACATCTCAATTAGGCTTCAAGGATTTGACCCAACTAAGCTTCAAGGGGAGTAAAACATGTTAAACTTCAACCCAACTTGGCTTCAAGGATCAAGTCCAACCTAACTTCAAGAGATTGTTACTCATATTAGGCATGCCACCAATAACAAACTCTGGATATGGAATAACACATTAGCTATACAATTCATTTATCAATTTCATTCTCAATTGAATTATCATAACTAATAACAATGGCTTCACATGTCATTTGAATCATCATAGCCAATAACAATGGCTTCACATGTCATTTGAATCATCATAGCCAATAACAATGGCTTCAATTACATTTGCACCATTATCACCAACATTGATCTTACATCTCACTATATCTCAAATCACAATTCATGTTATTCATATAGCATCATCATTGGTATAACATTTCAAGATACATTATTTCTATAACACATTGCCATTCACAAGTTTACAATGCATAATACCTAACCTTAATCATGTAATATCATATGCATTATTGATACCACATTTCAAAGTACATATCATATTACCATTCACAATGCATGTAGCCTAACATTGTTCATATGCTTCATCATTATCATCAAATGTGTGCTAACATCTCAACATCATATGAATGTATGTTCCACATACATTTGTTTGGATTATTATTGTTTTAAATGTGTTTATGTTTAGGTTTAGGTACAAAAATACCTTTGGAGAATCAAACCAATGCAAAAAGAACAAAGAATAAAAATATTAACTAACACACTTGAGGAACATGGCCAAGCTTGTGGCCGTGTCTCTCAACACAATTTTGGCAGTAGCAAACACATGCATAAGACACGGCCGTGTCTCTCCAAAATCACTCCAACACGGCTCAATTTTCCTTGACTTGACCGTGTCTCTCATGAATTGGCCGTGTCTCTCCTTGCTTTTGGCCGTGTCACTCATGAACAAAATCCTAACCAAAGCCAACACTCTTTCAATTGCATTTACACACTTTTTGCACAACATTAATCTCATTCAAATGGATTCAATCAATAACATAAACACATATCTTACACAATCATCACAATAATCACTTTAACAACACATTAACATTACATTTAAACACAACCACTTCAAAACCCTAAATCCAATATCATTCATAATCTTTCAAAATCAACATCCACCACTTCCAACAACAACACCTATTTAACCTCTTAACTTAAAACCAAATTTAGCACTTGAAAACACATCACAAACACCTCTCATCATCAAATCAACAAACCCTAATTCACTTCAAATACCACTTCAAAAGAATAAAAGAAATCAAAGAAAAGAACTTACCTTAGTTATAAACTTCTTGAATCATCACTTGATCACTTAATCTTCCTTCAATTTGAGCTTAACTCTTCAAGATCTTCTCTTTGTCTCTTGCTTTCCTTTGTCTATGGAGGAGCCGGCCAACAATGGAGAAGAAGAAGAAATCATGAAGAAAACAAAGTCAATTCTTCTTTAAATCTCCACCAAGAGTTTTTAACCAAACAATTACCTATATACCCTTATCCATTTAACTAACCTCTTGTCTCTTATATGCCCATATAAGTAATTTCACCTATCACAAATGAAAATATCTTCTTGCATTGACTCTCCCTTGACCAACTTATATGTTATATATATTATCATATAAACAACATATACATTTCTCTCTAAACCCTCTTTTCTTTCCCAAAACACATATACATAAGCATTCACTTTCCAATTCCTTTTTTTCTTTCAAATCAACATATACATTCAATCCCATTTAAAACAACAACAACAACAACATCAACAACAACAACATTCAAAACTTCTAAGGCATATATGGGGATATTACAATTCTCTCCCCCTTAAATAATTTCGTCCTCGAAATTATCCAGCACCACAACAACCCATTTAAAACAAATCACCATTTTAATTTTCATATGAAAACAATCGTATTCTTACACTATAATTTCATCAAATCTCATAACTTCTACTCTCCCCCTTAGAGATACTCATCTTCTCTGAAATTCATAATTCATCATTGTATAGGTATATATATATATCTTTGCATCTTATTACTTTCTCAACAAAGCAATCAAGATAACTCATAACATCTCTAATGACCTTTATCTTTGTACTAGAGTCAGATTATGACTTTATCTCTTTATAGATATTTCCTTAACTTTAACCTCAAAAATCATTAATTAATAACTTAGCATTGTTTATTCCATTCTTACAATCACTTTCAAAATAAACATTTACCAAACCTCAATGGATAACAATATCTTTACTTTCTTTAGCTTGCTTCTCACGTAATATAATTATTAGTACAATACCTTTAAACTTACTTAACAGATAAACAACATTTCCCTTTTTCTCATCATGAACAAATGATATAATTCAATTTATTTATGTTTATTCATAAGCCAGAATATTACATCATACATATTACTATTTAAATTTTACACTCCCAGTACAACTGTACGTATCAAATCTCAATATTGACTCGCAACTTTAGCGAAATCCAGATCAATCGATCTATCTATCACAATATACTAACATTTAAACCTTATTCGATTCAAACTAACTGTTAACTTATCGAAATTTATCATTGGATTTCACACAATATATACATATACATAACCTAATTTCATTAGGTCAAATTTATATTCACATTCTAATCTTTTTATATTCATAAATTCAATCAAGAAGAATCATGCTTATAAATATACATTTCATTATTTCAATAATTATATTATCATTTCTCATACTCATTCAAAGTTTATCAGTATAGCCAACCACTATGGCTTCATAAACGAACTTTTCCCAAACCAGATCGGTAGTCCAAGTTCGGTTGCCCAACACAATGGGTCCGCATGGTTCTGCAGGAGGCAGACAAGTTCGTTCATTTATCTTTTCACAATTCATTTCTCATAATCAATGAAGCATTCTACCTCAATTATAATTCATTTCCAACATCATTGCCAACAATCATGGTTTCTCATCACATCAAGATAGTATACACATATATCATCAATTATATTGAACATCTCATTATTCAATCATATCATCTAGACATGTTTCAATCATATCATTTCCTTTTATTATTTCTTCACTTCACATATTATTACTATATTTATATAATTATTTTTCTACCACATAATTCATAGCTGAAAACCTTATCACAATTCTCTTCCCTTGCGTTACCTCTCATAATTATAATTAAATTTTTTTTTAACATAGAAATTATAAGATATAACTTCACCAATCATATCTTTTAACCATGTTTCTGGAAATATAGTTATCAATCTCACCAAAACTGTACTACAGTTATATCATCTCAGTTCTAAATCTGAAGATAATAAAACTAATCAACTAGTCACACTAACCAAATCATATTACCATAATATATTAACAATCACGCCTGGGGTTTGTAAATCAATATTGTTCTTCAATTATTTGATTTCCAGCCTTTACGATTATAAGGCTAGATTGTATCACAAAAATTATATATATATATATTCTCCAAACTTTTATTACACCAAGAGTTAACACATTTTAAATTTCATCTCAAAACAGTTTACTTTTGATTATTTGATCATCATTAACCTAACTCATGTTCAATAATATTATCTTTAACATTTTCTACTCCAACTTTCAATCATATACAAATCTTACACAAGTTTTATTCATTACTCCATTTCCAATCCATCTTTTCTAAAAAATTTTCAATACATTACTCTTTCCTTACAATTTCTTATTATACACTTATACATAAAATTTTTCTACACACAAATACTTTGAGTTCCAAAACATCTTATGATCGCCTCATTTAGTTATTGCCATAACAATTCCACTGTTCAATATCACCCAAATCCATTCTCATTTAATATTTCATCACATAATCTATTCTACGAAAATTTAATCTCTATTAGATCCACTACTATATGCAATCTCATTTCTAATACCATTAAACATACAATGGTATAAAATAATAAACATATTATATACACATATTCATAATGTGACTCTCTTTCCACCTTTCTTACATATATTCATTACATTCATGTCGAAAATTCCTTTCACATATCCTTTATATATATACACATAATTATGCAATTTATTAAATTTCTCTTTTGCATATAGTTTATACAAATTTAATATTTATCACTTTCCTTTGACTATTATCATTCTCATTCTTTTAACATAACTTAAGTTATTCATTAACTTTAATAAATATATACACTCTACTTATAATATTATTTCACAAAGATCTTAATCACATTTCCAATGTGATATCTCTCTCACATTTATCTTTAAATACCTTTAACATATCCTTCATATTCATTTTCATCCTTTCCAATCAAATTGCTTAAAGTAACTCATTTTCATTTGCTCAATTCCTTTTCTTTTCTTTTATTTCAAACCAAATTTTCCTACTATCAATATCTAAATGATCTTTATCCACATTCCATTAAAACTATAGATTTTCAACTTACTATTTTCCTTAAACTTCAATTTATTCATCTCATTCTCTTAATATCAACTTTAAAACATTTTATATGTATATACCACAAAGCAACATCAAAACATATATGTTTCACCATTACTAAGCTCATTCCAAAACTCTAAATATCACATATTACCATCATTTACATGAGCTTTTACAATATTCAAACATATCACATTGCTAACATTGAAATCACCATGTTTGCATTAAAATAACAATACAACAACACCAATATCTCTTTATACTTAACCAACATCATCTCTTTTTCCTTTTAAACAAAACCTTAACTTTTCATATCCACACCTTAAATTATCACACTTAATCTATACCAATCAACTCATTCAATAATTCACCGTACTATTTTCATTTAAATAATATATCTTTCCATATTACCCATCCAACAATATTTCCTCTTTCTAGAAATCCAAACATAAAGTTTATTAGAAAGAGGTTCAAATAATAGAGGAAAGATTACATACTTTAATCTTAATTTTGTTTTTAACTCATTTCCAACTTTATTCTTCTAGTCATTTCTTTATATGTCAAACACATGTCAATAATCAAACTTTTTACTTATAAATTCCATATCATTCTTTTATATTGCAATCACCTTTCAATTATCAACATTTCAAAATTTGCTTTCATATAAAACCTCATTTACACACTATCATCTATCTCATGTAATTCAGATACATCACAAATCACATAATGCCACGTTCGAGTCCAACCTAGATGTAAATGCATATGCATGTATCACCAATTGCATTTCAAAACTCTTCCTTTTTAATTCTATTTAAACTCTTCAAATTTTTTTTTTGACTTAGGCCTGGAATCTCGAACCTAAGCTCTGATACCAAAATAATTGTAACACCCCCATACTCTATATAAGTACTATACATATACCAAGTATACATACAATACGTATATAAAGTATAAGAATGTCACTTTTCATTTCCAATTAAAAACCTTTATCCAAGTTTAAGCAATATTGCATTAATTTAAAGAGCATTTACAAAAATCATTATTCTTATAAAAAATATAACATAATTAAAGTCACACATGTATGCATCACCTTCTAGTTGGTCTCGAGACACTCTTACCCTTCTCGTGGCATAACAGCTGGACTTCCAGATCAACCGCATAACCACCTGCGCGATTACACCACCGCGCTAAGCCCGAGAGCTTAGTAATACAAATAAATATAAAATATATATACTTTACATAAAGATCATACCTTATACTTTTAGCATCATGTTTTATTGTTTTCTTACCCTGTTTTCCTTTCTCAAAGCATTCTTCATATATTCCCACTGATCTCATAAATCATACACATATTTACATAGAACATTCACAAAACTATACTTACCATTTCTATCTCATATACATATACATATACATCATTTTAACAAATCACTATTCAATGATCTATCCAAACCTTCATGAGAACAATTCTCACAAAATTCCACATTCATAAACATTTTACACATCATACTATATTCTCATAAACTCATATTTCAACAAAACTCCTCAAGCCATATTCATTTAACATCTCAATTAGGCTTCAAGGATTTGACCCAACCAAGCTTCAATGGGAGTAAAACATGTTAAACTTCAACCCAACTTGGCTTCAAGGATCAAGTCCAACCTAACTTCAAGAGATTGTTACTCATATTAGGCATGCCACCAATAAAAAACTCTGGAAATGGAATTACACATTAGCTATACAATTCATTTATCAATTTCATTCTCAATTGAATTATCATAACTAATAACAATGGCTTCACATGTCATTTGAATCATCATAGCCAATAACAATGGCTTCACATGTCATTTGAATCATCATAGCCAATAACAATGGCTTCACATGTCATTTGCACCATTATCACCAACACATTGATCTTACATCTCACTATATCTCAAATCACAATTCATGTTATTCACATAGCATCATCATTGGTATAACATTTCAAGATACATTATTTATATAACACATTGCCATTCACAAGTTTACAATGCATAATACCTAACCTTAATCATGTAATATCATATGCATTATTGATACCACATTTCAAAGTACATATCATATTACCATTCACAATGCATGTAGCCTAACATTGTTCATATGCTTCATCATTATCATCAAATGTGTGCTAACATCTCAACATCATATGAATGTATGTTCCACCTATATTTGTTTGGATTATTATTGTTTTAAATGTGTTTATGTTTAGGTTTAGGTACAAAAATACCTTTGGAGAATCAAACCAATGCAAAAAGAACAAAGAATAAAAATATTAACTAACACATTTGAGGGACACGGGCAGCACACTTGAGGGACACGGCCAAGCTTGTGGCCGTGTCTCTCAACACAATTTTGGCAGTAGCAAACACATGCATAAGACACGGCCATGTCTCTCCAAAATCACTCCGACACGGGCTCAATTTTCCTTGACTTGGCCGTGTCTCTCCTTGCTTTTGGCCGTGTCACTCATGAACAAAATCCTAACCAAAGCCAACACTCTTTCAATTGCATTTACACACTTTTTGCACAACATTAATCTCATTCAAATGGATTCAATCAATAACATAAACACATATCTTACACAATCATCACAATAATCACTTTAACAACACATTAACATTACATTTAAGTTTAAAGGTATTGTACTAATAATTATATTACGTGAGAAGCAAGCTAAAGAAAGTAAGGATATTGTTATTCATTGAGGTTTGGTAAATGTTGATACCTTTAAACTTGAGGAGTTTTGTTGAAATATGAGTTTATGAGAATATAGTATGATGTGTAAAATGTTTATGAATGTGGAATTTTGTGAGAATTGTTCTCATGAAGGTTTGGATAGATCATTGAATAGTGATTTGTTAAAATGATGTATATGTATATGTATATGAGATAGAAATGGTAAGTATAGTTTTGTGAATGTTCTATGTAAATATGTGTATGATTTATGAGATCAGTGGGAATATATGAAGAATGCTTTGAGAAAGGAAAACAGGGTAAGAAAACAATAAAACATGATGCTAAAAGTATAAGGTATGATCTTTATGTAAAGTATATATATTTTATATTTATTTGTATTACTAAGCTCTCGGGCTTAGCGCGGTGGTGTAATCGCGCAGGTGGTTATGCGGTTGATCTGGAAGTCCAGCTGTTATGCCACGAGAAGGGTAAGAGTGTCTCGAGACCAACTAGAAGGTGATGCATACATGTGTGACTTTAATTATGTTATATTTTTTATAAGAATAATGATTTTTTGTAAATGCTCTTTAAATTAATGCAATATTGCTTAAACTTGGATAAAGGTTTTTAATTGGAAACGAAAAGTGACATTCTTATACTTTATATACGTATTGTATGTATACTTGGTATATGTATAGTACTTATATAGAGTATGGGGGTGTTACACATCCACCCCTTTCTTTTTCCCGGCCCCTCCGAGTGGATTAAAACATAATTAATGGGAATTACTATGAATGGATTTCCATTTTCGAAAATATAACTATTGGTTGAAACGTCCGAGGGAATTATTCAAAAGCAAGATACCCCATGTTGGTATTTTGTTAACCATATACCTAGGAAAAGAGACTCGCCATTCGTGTGTGGATGTTATAAGGTTGGGAGGAATGTCCTATTTGTCCTTATTTGTTGATTGTTTGTGCATACATGCATACATTTGCATCTCATATAATTGATCCTCTCTGGCTCACAACCCTGGATTACGATAGTTCTAAAGCTTACAATAATCCGACCTATGCCGGAGACGAAGTATCTAGCAACGACTCAATCACTTTCTCACCTAAAACAATGGAGCCCGAACAAATTCAAAGGATGGTGGATGAGGCCCTCAATGCCAAGATGGAAGAAATCAAAGAGGCCCTAGCTGAGACCATGAAGAACCAGTTGACTACAATCTTAGAGAACCATGCCGAGGTGTCTGCTAGCACTAAAAAACCAAAGGACAAAGGGAAGACCAAAGTTAGTGAAGTGGTTTTTGATGATAAAAAGGTGATCATTGATGATGATGATTGGGCTCAATACTACCAAGATCTTCAAGACAAAAAGGAGCTAAAGGTCGTTGAGAAGGAAACTATTGAAAAGACCGAGACTTCTGATGTTGAAAAGATGATTGCGAATTTAGAAAAGAAATTTGAGAAGAAATTGAAAACCGAAGAGGTGTCCGAAATTGACAAACTATTTGAACAAGATGAAGAGGTCCCTTATAATTTCAAGATGCCTTCCTTTGCTATGTATAATGGCACTGGAAATCCTCATCTTCACGTGAAGCAATATATAACTGCCATGCAGTCTGCCCGACCTACTAAGGCTCAAACCCTAAGGTACTTTATGCTCTCATTGGATCCTGTTGTCCAAAACTGGTTCAATACCTTAGATGATGGAACACAAAAGAGTTGGGATCTACTTTACAAAGCCTTCATCCAACAATATGGATATAATGTTGAGTTAGAAGTTACTTTAATGGAAGTGGAGTCCATAAGGCAAAGGCCAAATGAGAATTTTGTAGATTATGTGAAAAGGTGGAGAAACAAGGCCGCTTTACTCAAGAAGAGGCCCGATGAATCCGATCAAATAAGGATGATCGTGAGAGGGGTGTTGCCTAGTCTTCGTGAGAGGATGTCTCATACACTCATCCGTGATTTCAAAGACCTTCTCCAAGCTGGTTTGCAAGTTGAAGAGTGGGAAAGGGAGAAGAATCGCTTTTCAATAAAAAGGAATGAGAAAGGGAACTACCAGTCGGGCAATCAAAGCACACAAAAAGAAGTTGATGTTAATGTAACCGGTCAAGGGAATAAAATTCAATTCTCAGAATTGGGGAAACCTCTATCTTAGGTTTTTAGTAAGCTACAAAAGAAAGGGTTGTTACAACCGTTAGCTCCTCGACCACTACATAATACACTGCCACCAAACTTCAATGCCGAGGCATTCTGTCAATTTCATTAAATGCGAGGACATGAAACAGATAAATGTGCTCGTTTAAGGCATGAGATCCAAGATTTGATTGATAGTGGCAAGCTACCTGAGCTGGATAAGCCCAATACCAAGAACAACCCTTTGCCTAAGTTTGGAAGAGTACCTCTCCACCGGCAACCTTTATGGGAAAAGGATTGGAAGAAGATTTTGTTTTATCCTCTTTTCAAGATGGGAATGTTGAAGATGTGAAAGGAAAAGAAGCTTAAACTAACGAACTTTCCTTAGCTAGAATGTTGCTTTTCAATTTTACTTTCTTTAATATTTTATTGGAACAATCTTGTTTTTCAAATTTAAATTTGTTTGAATAAATTACTTTCATCAAAATTTTTGTTGGTCTTTGTTCATTTTGGTGTTCAACCAATGAGGAATCTAGCATGATAATTCATGAATTAATATATCTATGCATCATGATTCGAATGACTTTACTAGGTGAGGGAATTACTCTATAGCATCGAGTTGTGTATGCTTACTTAGAGAGGGCTCCTACATAATTACCTTTGTCTGGATCCTAGTCAGTCTTAGCATGCTTTGATAAACTTTCAAGGCGAAATCGAACTCTGCTTATTTAAGAGAGAGATGATCTAGGCATTGTTTGGTTAGCCAATAACTAGTATCCACCCTATTAAATATCAATCCCTAGTTGTCCCTTCGAGCCTTCATAAAATTTTAGCCTTCTTTTCATTGGCTTACAAACCCCAATAACCTACCATAAGCTGTTTTGATACTTTTGACAAGTCTTATGATCACTAAGATAAAGAGGCAATGAGATTAAAAAAAATAATGATTAGTCCAGATCATGAGGATAGGTGAAGTTCTTAAGACCATAAGGGTAGTTGATGTTTTTAAGACCATAAGGGTAGTTGAAGTTTTTCTAATATCTCCAATATATCAAGACAACATCAGAGTAACAAATGATTTATCCTTGTTAAAGGAGATTTATGTTACTCTACTCATCCATTATTGGAAGCCCAAGTTGGTACAAACAAGACAACTCTTTTAGAGCTAGAACCAAAAAAAAAAAAAGAAGAAGAAGAAGAAGAAAAAAGAGAAGAAAAGAAAACAAAAAAGATAAAAAATAAAAGAAAAGAAAAGAAAAGAAAACCCAAAATGGTTCAAAAAGCCAACTGAGTTCTCTTTTACCTAAGACAACAAAAGGCTTCCATTTGGTTTATAAGGACATTTTGACTTGAATTGGTCCAATTCAACCAAAGATTCAATCAAAATCAAAGGAAAAGGAGAAAGACCATCCAGTTCTTGAAAGTTCTGTACTTGATAGTTCTACAAGAAAGAGGGACAAAATGATAAAATGCTCAAAGAAAGGGAAGAGTAAGAAAAATAAAGAGGAAAGAAAAGGGAGAAGAAGAAAAGAAACAGATTTGGGTCTTAAACTTTTTGCAAGGGCAAAAACTGTCCTAATTAAGATCCAGATTAATACCAAAAAGATAGAAAGAATTTGGAGTCTAGCAAGATTACCTCTAAGCTGCCTAAAATTCAAACAAGAAATTTGTAGTGTGAGGGTTTGTCCATTGTGTCACATCAACTCTTATCTTAAAATGGCCTTCATTTTAGCCCATGTCCCTTATAGACCCCATTTCAAGCCTATCAAAGACCTATTGATCTCTCTTGGTTGGTAGAGTCTATTAGTGGAGATAGTTTGGATAAGCATGCATATGAGATAGACAATATTTAAACTCAAATAAGACCTTTGGCCAAGTAATTTGTATGTGCCTATCTGAAGTGCAACAGTTCTTGCTTAAATAGAAATGATTCCCAAGTTTAGTATAGTAACTAGGGTTGTCATGTTTTAGATATGTTAATTTGGAAAATCAAGTCCTGAGGTACATTTGACATTAATTTGGCAAAGCCAACATTTGATTTCAAAAAAAATAATCAAAAAATGTTTTGTCATACAATGCCTTTAAGTTAAGGGAAGTATGTTGAACCTCCAAAGGACACATAGGGCATGGGAAATGATTATTGGCAAGGTCATCAACTGACATGCTGAGATAGATGAATCCCTGACTCTGCTGCCTAGGGTCTTCATTATTCTTGAATATAAAAGCCATAAATGCAAAGGTTTCAATCATTCCAATGCAAGACTTGAACGAGCATCAAAAAGGAACCAATGAGAACACTTCTGATAATCACCTCGGTCTGTGAGTCGATGGAATAGCTGTAAGTATTATTTATGCATATCATGCATACATGGGCATATCACGTCACACTTTTTTGTCTTGTATTGTCTATTCTTTATCAAAGTGAACAGCAAACACTTTGTGAAGTAAGGAATCAAAAGAAGATATCAAATCAGGGTGGCATAGAAAGCCCATTGCTTGAGAAAGCTCCAATAAATTTGCAAAGAGAAGAAATACATGCTTGTGCGAAGAACTAGATGGCAAAAACATCAATCAAAGCTTGCAAGGATAAAATATTTGGTTTGAGCCTACACAGGGGGCAAAGTTTCTCCTTTTCAATTTTTTGAGTTTATATAACAAATATTTTTAAACTCACTTACAAATATTTTGCCACATAGGGGGGCAAGGAGAGGACATAAGGTCCAATTAAAAATAGCTAAATCTTTGCAAGAAGGAAAGAACAAAATAATGGAACATTAGAACTCTCAAAAGAATGAAGATACAAAAGACAAAAGACCAATCCAGCTAAAAGAGCTGAAGCCAGGGTAAAGACCCGACCTCCAATGGATGAACATCCATTTGCAAGGGTGAAGACCTGATCTCAAAGGATGAAGATCCTTTCGCGAGGGTGAAGACCTGATCTCCAAGGATGAAGATCCATTTTTTAAGGGTAAAGACCCGATTTCAAAAGATGAAGATTCATTTTCAAGGATGAAGACCCAATCTCAAAGGATGAAGATCCATTTTGAGGGTGAAAAAACATAATGCATAGAATAATCGAAACAATCAGATTTCTCAAATGATAAAAGGTCAGTCAAATTGAATCTTGGGTCCGAGCACCCATTCTCGGGTCCAAGTACCCAAATCAATTCAAGCTCGGGTCCAAGTACCCAGTCTCAGGTCCAAGTACCCAAATCAATTCAAGCTCGGGTCTAAGTACCCAATCTCGGGTCCAAGCACCCATTCTCCGGTCCAAGTATCCAAATCAATTCAAGCTCGGGTCCAAGTACCCAATCTCGGGTCTAAGTACCCAATTCAAATTCAGTTTAGGATCGAGTATCCAAAGCCAATTTAGGATCGAGTATCCAAATCCAGTTAGGATCGAGTATCCGAATCTAGTTAGGATCGAGTATCCAAAGCCAATTTAAGATCGAGTATCCAAATTTAGTCAGGATCGAGTATCCAAATCCAGTTTAGGATTGAGTATCCAAAGCCAATTTAGGATCGAGTATCCGAATCCAGTTAGGATCGAGTATCCCAATCTAATTAAGGATCAAGTATCCAAAGCCAATTTAGGATCAAGTATCCAAATCCAGTTAGGATCGAGTATCCAAATCCAGTTAAGATCGAGCATCCGAAGCCAATCCCAATCTAATTTAGGATCAAGTGTCCCAATCTAGTTTAGGATCGAGTATCCAAATCCAGTTAGGATTAAGTATCCCAATCCAATTTAGGATCGAGTATCAAAATCCAGTTAAGATCTAGTGTCCCAATCCAGTTTAGGATCGAGTATCCAAACCTTTCAGGTCCAGAACTCAAAATACCCTTAGGTCCAGAACCTAGAATCTCTTCTAAGTCTAGAACTTAGCTTTGGTCCAGAACCCAAATTTTCCTTAGGTCCAAAACCTAGAATCATCCTTGAGTTGAGAACTCGAACCGGGTCTAGAACCCAAATTTTCTTTAGGTTGAGAACCTAGAATTATCCTTGAGTCCAGAACTCGAACCGGATATAAAACCCAAATTTTCCTTAGGTCGAGAACCTAGAATTATCCTTGAGTCCAGAACTCGAACCAGGTCTAGAACCCAAATTTTTCTTTAGGTCCAGAACCTAGAATCATCCTTGAGTCCAGAACACGAACCGGGTCCAGAACCCAAATTTTTCTTTAGGTCCAGAACCTAGAATCATCCTTGAGTCAAGAACTCGAACCGGGTCCAGAACCCAAAATTTTATTTAGGTCCAGAACCTAGAATTATCCTTGAGTCCAGAACTTGAACCGGGTCCAGAATCCAAAACCTCAACCATCTCAAAAATTAAGTCTTATTGCTTTTCACTCTCTTTCACTAAAGTTTTAGATCATTCAAGCAGGGGGCAAACTGTAGACCCTTAATTTTTGACCCAATCCGGTCAAATATATTTTATTTAGTCTAAAATGATTTTTGTTGTCTAATTGGTCAAAAATAATATTTTTTAAATAATTTTTTTCTTTAGTATCTAATTTTTATTAATAAAAAATAAAAAAAAAATAAAAATAAAAATAAAAATAAAAATCGGAGTCAGAAAAATCGACGACGAAAAATCATCGCCCGGGCCCATGGGCATTTCGCCTGCGGGTGAAATAGCTTTTCTATTTCACTTGCAGGATTTTCCTACGCGCGACGCCCGCAGCCCGCCCACTGCCGCAATTTCCTGCGGCAGTTTTTTTTCGCCAGCAAATTTTTTCCCGCGGCAATTTTTTTCGGAAGCACAATTTTTCCGACGTAATTTTTTCGAAACCTAATTCATTTAGGTTTCGGTTTCTTTTTTTTTTATTAATAATACTTGCCTTGACTAATTAGGAATAAACCACATCAAACCACTATAAATAAGGACCAAAGGCAATTATATTGGGGAGCCGAAAATCCAACAGAAGCTTGAAAATTTTAAACAAAATCAGAGAAGGAAAAGGAGCAATTAAATATTTTTTTTTCTGGAATAGCAGGGACACGATTTAAACAATTCAAAGGCAGCAATTGTCTTTGTTCTTGTTCATCCAAGAAGAATTATTTTTTGAGAATCAACAAAAGGAGGTATGTTAAATTCTTTTTGTTTTATTTTTTCACAGTAGCATAAACTATGAAATTTTGTTTTTTTAAATAAAAAAAACCTTAGAAATTTAATTTAGTTTTTCCAAAGTTAAAACACTAATACGTTACTTTATTTTCCAAAAAGACTTAAAATTGTTATTTTTACCTCTTCAAAATCTCAAAACCTTAATTAAACATATTTTCAACAAAAACCAATACTTGATTCTATTTCTTTCAAAACTTTAAATTTGATTCTGTTTCTTTCAAAATTTTAAACTAGGTTCTATTTCATTCAAAAAGCCTTAAAAACATCTTTTCTATTTATAAAAACTTTAATTCATTTGTTTAAATTCATAAAACATCATAAAATTATCAAATTGATTTCCAAATTTTAAAAGCTAATTCACCTGCTGTGACCCTAATTTTAATCCTAAAACCCTAGTTTAACTTCCAAACCTAAAATAATAAGCTCTAATTCCTTTAAAACCTTAAAAACCATAAAAATACAAATATTTTAAATTTACACAGTAGCTTGAAATCACCATTTAAAACCATGAACCAAAAGTATTTTAAAGTGTCTAAAACCCTAGTTTCATGATTTCACCATTCAAATATTAATTTAGTTAATCAAAGAGTCTTACCAACCTTTTAAAACATAAAACCCTAATCTATTTTAATTCCATAAAAAGTCACAGAAGCTATAATTGAACTTTTATTTCTTTATTCAATTCCATATTTGATCATGCTTTGTTTTATTTCTTATGCTTTAATTTATTTAAATTCAATGCTGGGTTTATTTTATTTATCATAGATGGATGTTTACTTTTTATTGATATTCGATATCTTTGATGATTGATTTATTTATTATGAATAGTTATTTACTTTTATCAATTTATTTAGATTTCTAAAAGTTGTAAGAGGTGTAACACCCCCACATCCAATACACGCACACTACAACACCACAATGTATCATACGTGCACCGCACATAGGAATGCCACGGTTTTTCATCACCATTCAAAACATTTTTAAAAAAAATACCATAACCTTTCTCATTATGCATTTTAGAAAATAAGTAACGAACTTGTAATACAAAAAAAAAATAAATATATATATATACATATACTTAATACGCAGCGGAATTTAGAAACTATTTACATATTGGAAAACATTTAAATATTTATATTTACAAATATACATATATTCACATTATAAACAATACTTTACAAAATATTAAAAGAGTTATACATGATTGGCAAATCTTCTCTGATCTTTAAGTCCCAAAATCAACTCTTTAATGTCTACTCTCACTCAGTCTTGAAGAGCTCTCAGGTTCAACTCTATCAACTCTATTACCTGCACGATCAACACTATCGCTAAGCCAAGGGCTTAGTAAGACAAATCATGCTAATATTATGCTTTAGTGCAATGCAATGTCAATTCTCAATCCATATTATACATGTAACATCATAGATGCAAAGCTAACAACATACCTTTACACTTCATAACCCAACATATATAGACATATCACATTTCAACATCTTTTCATATACCTCATTAGTTATTCATTTAACCATTCATGAACAACACTAAACAAAGACAAGCATGGGCCCAAAACACACTAATATGCCATTAAATTTTCAGAGTTAATGCCTTGGTTTTGTTATCACATTTATCAATATCATAATCCCAACCAGGCTTCAAGGATTAGGTTCAACCAAGCTTCAAGGGGAGCAAAGCATGCTAAGCTTCAACCCAACTTGGCTTCAAGAACCAACCCAACCTAGCTTCAAGGGTTGTAACATCTCAATTAGGCTTCAAGGATCAAATCCAACCTAACTTCAAGAGATTGTTACCAATATTAGGCATGCCACCAACAACAAACTCTGAAAATGGAATAACACATTAGCCACACAAGTCATTTATTATTCAATTATCATTTCCATTCTCAATTCTCATCATAGCCAATAACAATGGCGTCATATCACATATAAGTTACCATAGCCAATCACAATGGTATTATATTCCATCACATTTCAAACCACATTATACACATAGCATTATTGATATCAATCTAACAAAGTACATTACCCATCACAAAAGTTACAATGCATAAAGTATAACATTGTTCACATAGTATCTTCATTATCATTATCATCACATCATATGAATTATATGCAACAATGCATTAGTGCAAGATTTGTACTTACCTCAATAACAAATCACACAACTTTAAACACTTTCCTTTATCCAAGATTCTTCACTTCCCAAACTTAGGGCAAATTACCTTCTTTCAAACCCTAATCCAAACATAATACAATCCATCAATTCCAATACCATTTAATCACTTAATAACTTCATCTTAAACCTTAAATCACAAAATTACACTTCAACATCATTCATTATAGGCCACGGTCGTGGCCACCATAACCCCCACGGGCGTGGGGTACAAAACAGTTCTGCCACCCAAGCTTCCATCCTCCACGGCCATGGCACTAAAAGCCTACCAATGGCCACGGCCATGGCCAATCAAGGCCACGGGCGTGGCATCAAAAAGGCTACTGCCTTCGACCAACCTCCCATTCCAAGCCTAAAATTCCAACAAACACCAACAACAAGAAGATCTTTGAAAATAATGAAGCAAACACAAGGAAAACATCATGTAACACTTCAAAATCCTAAAACAATTTCAACTCCAACACTTCCAACAACAACACCTCTTAAACTTCTACACTTAAAATCAAAAATAACATTTGAAAACACATCACAAACACATTTAATCATTATCTCAACAAACCAAAATTCATTTCAAACTCCACTTCAAAAGAATAAAGGAAATCAAGAAAAAGAGCTTACCAAAATTGTTGAATTTCACAAATCTTCCACTTAATTCCTTGAATCTCCTTTCAATTTGAGTTTAGAAATCAAAACAACACTTTTCTCTCTTCCTCCCTTTGGATAGCCGGCCACACACACATGAGAAAAGACAAGAAAAATGAACAAGTCAACCTTTCTTTCCTTCTTTTAATCTCCACCATGCAATCCTACAAGGAAAATTACTAAAACACCCTTAACCATTTAACTAGCCTCTTGTCTCTTATATGCCCATTTATGTAATTTCACACTCAACAAAATAAATATCCTCTTCCAGTGACTCTCCCTTTGACTTATGTATATGTTAATTATACAACCATATAAACAACATATACACTTCTCTCTAAACCCTCTTTCTTTCCCAAAACACATTTACATAAGCATTCTCTTTCCAATTTCTTTTCTTATCACATAATATATACATTCAATCCAATTTATAACAACAACAACAACAACAATATGCAAAACTTCTAGGGCATACAATGGGATATTACAAGAGGTATGTTTCCACTTGGTGGGTACCTCATTAGTTAAACATCATGTAATTTAATTTGCTTTCCTATCTTAAAACCAATGTAAAGGGCATGTTTCTACCTTTTGGTGGGTGTCCTATTTAGGCATGTGATGTAAGGACATGTTTCCATCCTTGGATGGGTGTCCATTTATTTGCTTTGTTTGGACATTGTTTTGATTTTAATATAATGATGCTTTCTTTTGATTATTGTGTGTAATGTGGATAATGTTGTTATATTTAAGATTTTTGTAATATTAAGACCTGTAAAGGAGGCTGGTTCCAATGAACTGGCCGTTGTGGGGGTGCTGGGCCATTTCTCACCTTCCCCACACGTACCCTACTTTCCGAACCCATTAGGGGGTTGGGGATTCCTTAGGAATCGAGTCATCCACCCGTTTCTTTTTCTGGGCCCTTCCGGGTGGCGACTCCATTTTCTCCGGATTTAGGTCTGTGTTCTTAAGGCCATGAGCCTAAACAGTGCTGAAGTCGCAAGAACCATTCCACTGGGAGTGGGGGCGAAAATCCCCGCTCACACACTGAGTTTACTCATTTGCAATATCAACTCTAGGGCTTTCAAGACTGGAGCTATGTTGGATGAAAGATGGTCTTTCTCCTATTTCTTTGATTTAGTTGTATCCCTGGTTGGGCTGGACCGATTCAAGTCAAACTCTTCTTGTAGTTAAGTAAAAGTTAGCACTCTTAAACGTCCTTTCGGGTTTTCAAAACTAGAGAGTTACTCTAATTTTTGCCTAGGCCGCCCTTTCATGTTTTCAACCTAGAGAGCTTTTTCTTTTCTTCTTCTTTTTTTATCTTGATTTAATTTTGATTTTGATTTTTTTATTTGTTTTGAGTCTTTACCCTAAGAAAATTATTTTGTTTTGTGTTGTCTTATGCTTTTGACTTTAGAGGAGCACTAGTCTGTTTCAATGAGAATGAATTCTTCCATTGCCTAAATGCCATCTCAATGATGAAATATATATGAGATACTAGGTCTAGTTTAGGTAAACTGGAAATATCCTTATGGTCTTGATTAAATATATCTTTCTTCAATCTTCTTGCTTTTTAGTAGCTTAGTAATCATCAGACTTGTCATAAGTTTCACACCAAATCAGGGTAGGTTATCAAGGTTTACAAGCCAATAAAAATCAAGCTAAAATCTCATGAATGCTCAAAATGACAAACTATGGATTGATATTAACAGGGCGGATACTAGTTGCTGGCTCACCAAAGATTCCTATATCATCTCTCTCTTAAATAAGAAGAGTTTAATTTCACCTTGAAAGTTCATCAAAGCATGTTCTAAGATTGACTAGACATAGGAAATTTTGCAAAAGCCCTCTCTAAGTAAGCATACACATCTCAATGCTATAAAACAATTCCCTCACTTAGTAAAGTCATTTGCGTCATGATGTATAGATGCAATAATTTATGAATATCAAGCTAGATTCATCATCGATTGAGCATCAAAATGATCAAAAATCAACAAATCATAAATTCAACAAAAGTAATTATTTAAACAATGTTAATTTATTCAATGATAATTTTCCCTGTAATATCCCAAAATGTGCCCTAGAAGTTTTAGTATAATTGTTGTTTTATTTGAATTAAAATGTATATGTTTAATTTGAAAGAGAAAGGAATTTAAGAGAGAGTGTATATGTTGTATATATAGAAATATATATATAACATATACACAAGTCAAATAAGAAAGTCAAAGAAGAAGATATTTATGTTTATTATTGTTGAATTAATTAATTAATGGAAAATAGAAATTTAGATGATTGGAAGAGAGTTTATATGTTATATATATGGAAATATATATAACATATATACAAGTCAAAATGGATCGTCAAAGGAAGAAGATATTTAATTTGTTATTTGTGAAATTACTAAAAAGGACAAATAAGTAAAAGGGAGTTAAGATATAAAGAAGAGGGTATTTTAGTAATTTTCTTTTTGGAATACTTGGTGGAGGTTTAAAGAGATGAGAAATTTGACTTTGCCATTCATTTTTATTTTTCTTCTTCTTCCTTTGTGGTTTGGCCGGCCATCACTCAAGCTAGAGAGCAAAAGAGGGATTTGATTTTCCAAGACCAAAATTAAAGGAGTTTTCAAAAAAACAAGTTAGAAATTCAAGAAGTTCATCATTTTTGGAAAGTTTTCTCTTAATTTCTCTTGTTCTATTTGGAGTTTTGTTTGAGTTTGATAGAGTGTTGTTGATGGTTGGAGTGTATTTGTGTATGGTGTGTGTAAAAGTGTTGAAATGGAATTAAAGATAAGAAGTTAGGTTGGTGTTGGTGAAGAGTAAGAGTTGTGTTTAGTGAAATTTTTCAGTGTTGCAATTAGTAAATGCTTTGATTTGTATGATTTTTAATTAAATATAGAAAAATGTTCTTGAAGTGAATTTTTGATATGTTGTACCTCTATGAGTCTAGAATGACTGAAAAATATTTTGATTCGATTTTGGATTGGTTATGATTTTGGAAAGATTATTTTTATTAGACCTGTTCCAGCAGGTACCTTAACTGAGACAGCTATCTTTCGAGATTTTTAATAAAATGTAGAAAAATAATATACAATTGAATTTTGGATATGTTGTTTCTTAGTGAGTCTAGTATTTGAGAAAAATAATTTGGAACCACGTTGATTGAATTTAATTCATGGAATTCACAAAGTTCAGAACTGCTGCCAGGATGCAGGGCAATTGGAGCAGTCTGGTTGGGTGAACTATTTGACCAAGATTTTGTGTTCATTTTGATCTGAAATTTTAAAGGAATGATTTTAAGATGTAAAATTTAGTTCTGTAAAAATTTTAGAGTTTTTAGTCTAGTAGATTATTTTATACAATTTTTCAAAATAAGGATAAAGTGGAGTCTAAAACCAGAATTTACTAATCATATGGTCATTTTGCTAATATTCCTTTTGGATTAGGTTGTGAAGAGGTTGAATTGCCCTAACCTAAGTGTTGAGGATTCTTGGAAGAGTAGGTGTATAGATTGGTGTGAGTTGTTTTTAAGGTAAGTACAAACTACATTATTGCATACATTCATATGATATTGAGGCTTGAGACATATTTGGTTATAATGTGAATGTTGTGATGAGCATGTAAAATATGTGTTAATGCCATTGATTATATCCATTTGAATAATGAATTGATTAATGTGATTTGAAACATAATGAAATGTGAAATGTGCAAGATATGATGTTATGAAGAGTTGCTTTATTGTGATTTGAGATCATATGAGATATGAGGCCATGATTGTTGGCTATGATGATGCAAATGAGATGATTGAGACATGGTTGCCTAATTTGCTTATGAAATATAAAATGAATTGAGAAAGAGATTATGAAGAGATGAATGAAATGTTTGTGTGCTTAATATTTTATTCAGATTTCAGAGTTCTGGGTTTGGCGGCATGCCTATGAAATATATGAATAATAGTAACAGTCTTGCCGGGTTGAGGATCTCCTCGAGATTAGTCGGGTTGAGGTCCAAGAGACTGGGTCTGTTACACTTGTTTTGGTAACAGTCTTGCTGGGTTGATGATCTCCTTGAGTCTAGCCAAGTAGAGGTCCAAGAGACTGGGTCTGTTACCCTATCCATAGATAGATATATATATATATATATGTGTATATCGCCTACGGGCTTGATGATTATGATTATGGACCAAAGCAGTAACTCTGAACTTTGAATAACATATTAGTGTATTTTGGGCCCATGCTTGTCTTTGTTTTCAATGTGAATCATGAATGTTTTGATTAATTATTAAATAATGTAAAATTGTGAAATATAATATTCTCTTGAATTGATCTTGAATCTTGATTGTGTGACATGAGCATGGCATTAAAGCATCATAGCACTGTAGTTTGTACCACTAAGTCGTTGGCTTAGCGCGAATGTGATTCTTCGCGCAGGTGATAGGGAAGAACCAGAGAGTTCCTCTAGGCCGAGTCGAGCCTAGATTTTGAAGAGTGAATAGTGGGCTTTAAGATCGAAGACTGACTGCCAAACATGTATAAATTTTATG
Organism: Garcia nutans; assembly: GCA_947685225.1. Lineage (NCBI taxonomy): Eukaryota > Viridiplantae > Streptophyta > Magnoliopsida > Malpighiales > Euphorbiaceae > Garcia > Garcia nutans. The sequence continues at coordinate 62,317,965 of CANTUV010000031.1, forward strand.
TGTTGTAAAACTTGAGTTTTGATGTATATGAATTTGTAAATATTATTACTTTCCGTTGCATAGTGAACAAATATTTTATCTGCTGTATTTCATAATAAACCTTTACTTTATTTTGTACTAGAAGTGAAAATCCTTTTTGCAGGTTGTAGTTGAGGTTATAAGGTGGATTTATTGGAAGTGTACTGAGAAAGATTTTGTTTGCATTGGTTTGTGTAAAAATGTTTTCAAAAATCAGAAAAAAAAAAAACCAGTTTTGTCGACACTTGGGATTAAATTTTTAGGCGAAACTATGGCAAAATTTCTGTAAAAATTGGAACTAAAATTTGACTAAGTAAAAGTGGTAGCAACATTAGGATAGTGTGGCGCCTCTACTCAGCTTACACACATAGGTCGGGAAAGAGTGTTATAATTTTTGGTATCAGAGCCTAGGTTTAAGATTCTCAACCTAGGTGAATTGTAAGAAAAATAATATTTTGATTTTAAAAGTTGGTTTTTGAATAAAATACATGTTTTGGTATGGCAGTCTTTGATCTTTAATGAGGAATATTCTGCTGTGTTTGCAGATATAGGTAGTAATGGAGTCCCATTCACGTCAGACTGTAGAAGGAAGTGCTGAGAGTGTAGCTCCAGGAGAGAGTAGAGATGGAGCTAGAGTTGACAGAGTTAGTGAGGCACCTGTTTCTGTGCCAGAGAGACCAGCTGTAGAGGAGGGTCCGCCGGGTTGGTTGAGGCATGTGGTAGAACTATTTAGACAAGTTCCAGTGCAGCCACCACCACCACCACCACAGCCTCAAATGCCGGTAAGACATTATGACAAGTTGAGAAAATATGGGGCTGAAGATTTTTTAGGCACTACCGACCCTGCAGTGGCTGAGCAGTGGTTGGATAGGGTACAGAGGATATTCATTCAGTTGCAAGCCACTTCGGATGAGAAGTTTGACTATGCCAGATCCCTCCTTCAGAAAGATGCCTATGATTGGTGCAAGACTATCCCTCGTGCTATGGATGATCCACCTACACTATCATATAGTGATTTGTTGAGGGAGTTCGAGCAGAAATATACTCCGAGGGAGTATAAAGATCTTAAGAAGATGGAATTCCTGAGCTTGAGGCAAGACAACCGAATGGTGACAAAATACGAGATTGAGTATATCCAGTTGAGTCGTTATGCCGGGGGAATTATTTCTGATGAAATAGATCGGTGCAGAAGATTTGAGGAGGGATTGAGGCCCTCTATCATGTGCATTGTGGCTGGTTCTAGATACCAGGATTTCTCTCAGCTTGTTGCAGCAGCTAGAAGTGTTGAGAGAGCGCAGAGCATTGCAGCAGCTGCTTCGGAGGAGGAGACTAGAGTGAGGAGACCCCAGTTTGAGGTAGGGTCTTCATATGTGAAGAGGGGTAGAGGGAGTTTTGTTCCGAGGATCAGTAGGAGTCTGAGACAGTCGGGTAGGTCAGTGCAGTATCAGAGACAGAGACTGAGACCTACAGCTTCTATAGCCAGTGCCCCGACTCCCGTGATGAAGAGGTCTACTCCACCTATATGTGTTCAGTGTGGTGGAAGACATGGGGGTGTTTGTTGGAAATATAGTAGATCAGCTGTATGCTTCAGGTGTGGATCGCCTGACCATTTCATTAGGGAGTGTCCTGAGATGCAAGAGCATAGGTGGGCTGAGTCTGCAGCCTCTCGACCTAGTGGAAGAAGATATTGAGGTTCGGTCGGAAAGGGAAATTGAGTCCTCAATTCATTGGACCGTATGAAGTTTTGGAAAGAGTTGGGCCAGTTGCTTATCGACTTGCTTTGCCACCTGAGTTGGATCGTATTCATAACGTATTCCATGTTTCTATGTTAAGGAGGTACAGATCGGATTCATCTCATGTGTTGCCAATTGAATCTATCGAAGTGAGTCCAGATCTGACATTTGAAGAGGAACCAGTTGCTATATTGGCTCGTGATGTGAAGGAGTTAAGAAACAAAAGAGTGCAACTTTTAAAGATTTTGTGGAAGAATCATGCAAAAGAAGAAGCAACTTGGGAAAGTGAGCAAACCATGCGAGAGCAATATCCTCAATTGTTTCAGAGTTGATATCAGGTAATTTCGAGGACGAAATGTCTTTTTAGAGGGGGAGAATTGTAATATCCTCATGTATGCCCTAGAAGTTTGGATTATGTTGTTGTTGTTGTTGTTGTTGTTGTTGGTTTAAAATGTGATTGAATGTATATGTTAGGTGATAAGAAAAGGAATTGGTAAGAGAATGCTTATGTATATGTGTTTTGGGAAAGAAAGAGGGTTTAGAGAAAAGTGTATATGTTGTTTATATGATGATATATATAACATATACATAAGTCAAAGGGAGAGTCAATGGAAGAGAGATATTTTTATGGGATATGTGAAATTACTATAATGGGCTTATAAGAGACAAGAGGTTAGTTATATGGATAAGGGTGTTTTGGTAATTGCTTGAATTGAATCACATGGTGGAGATTTAAAGAAGGATTGACTTTGTTTCTTTATCATTTTTCTCTTCTTCTTGATGGTAGTGGATGGATCCTCCAAAGACAAAAGAAAACTAGAGAGCTAGAGAGGTGTTTGAAGTTCTAAACTCAAATTGAAGGAAGATTGAAGTGATCAAGTGTTGATTCAAGAAGTTTATAGCTTTGGTAAGTTTTCTTTTGGATCTTTTGCTTGTTTGAAATGATATGTGGATTTGATAGATGATATAAGAGTGTGTTGCTTGATTTTGTTATACTCAAGTATGTTTGATTAGTTTGATCTTGGATTTTAAGGATGAATTGATGAAAGAAGTAAGTTGATTTTTGAAAGATGGAGAGGAAGGTTGGTTTTAGGGTTTTGAGGAGATAGGTGTTAAATGTTGTGTTAATGTATTGTTAAAGTGATTAATGTGATGAATATGTAAGATATGTGTTAATAATGTTGATTAGAACCATTTGAATGAGATTATTGTTGTGTATAATGTGTTAGAATGCATTTAGAAGAGTGTTGGCTTTGGTTAGGGTTTGTTCATGAGTGACACGGCCAAAACCAAAGAAGAGACACGGCCAAGACTTAATGTTTTGGAGAGACACGGCCAAGTCCATGGGAATTTGGCCGTGTGTGTGAGATTTTGGAGAGGACACGGCCGTGTCTCATGCCAGTGTCTGCCACTGCCAATTTGTTTTGGGAGACACGGCCACAAGCTTGGCCGTGTCCCTTGGGTGTGTTGGTTACTGTGTTTGGTTTTTGTTCTTCATACATGATTGAGTTTGAACTTTCTATTGATAATGCATATGATACTACATGAACTAGGGTTTGTACTATGCAATGTGAATTTTGTAAATGATAATGTGTGATATGGATAATGTATTTTGAAATGCTATATCGATGATGCTATATGCATAATATGAATTGAGATGTGAAATGTGATGCAAAGCCATTGTGATTGGCTATGATGGTGCAATTGAAAGAAATAAGGCATGTTTGCCTAAATGTTGATGAGAATTGAGAATGGAAATGATGACTAAATAATAAATGAATTGTGTGGCTAATGTGTTATTCCATTTTCAGAGTTTGTTGTTGGTGGCATGCCTAATAAGTGTAACAATCTCTTGAAGTTAGGTTGGATTGAATCCTTGAAGCCTAATTGAGATGTTACCACCCTTGAAGCTAGGTTGGGTTTGGTTCTTGAAGCCAAGTTGGGTTGATGCTTAGCATGCTTTGCTCTCCTTGAAGCTTGGTTGAATCTAATCCTTGAAGCCTAGTTGGGTATATGATATTGATAAATGTGATAACAAAACCAAAGCATTAACTCCGAAAATTGAATGGCATATTAGTATGTCTTGGGCCTATGCTTGTCTTTATTTAGTGTTGTTCATGAATGGTTTAATGAATAACTAATGAGGCATATGAAAAGATGTTGAAATGTGATAAGTTTACATATGTTGGATTATGAAATGTAAAGGTATGTTGTTAGCTTTGCATATATGATGTTACATGTATAATATGGATTGAGAATTGGCATTGCATTGCATTAAAGCATATCAATAGCATGTTTTATCTTACTAAGCCCTTGGTTTAGCGCGATAGTGTTTAATCGCGCAGGTGATAGAGTTGATAGAGTTGAACCCGAGAGCTCTTCGAGACCGAGTGAGAATAGACGTTGAAGAGTTGATTTTGGGAACTTAAAGATCAGAGAAGATTTGCCAATCATGTATAACTCTTTTAATATTTTGTAAAGTATTGTTTATAATGTGAATATATGTATATTGGTAAATATGGATTTAAATGTTTTCATATATGTAAATCTATTTTACAAATTCCGCTGCGTATTAATTAAATGTATTTATATATCTATTTTGTTTTGTATTATAAGCTAATTACTTATTTTCTAAAATGCATAATGAGAAAGGTGATGGTATCAATTAAAATGATTTGAATGTCGATGAAAAACCGTAACATTCCTATGTTCGGTACACGTATGCTACATTGTGGTGTTGTAGAGTACGTGTATTGGATGTGGGGGTGTTACAATTGTTTTGGTATCAGAGCCTAGGTTTGAGATTTTCAACCTAGGTAAAATGTAAGAAGAAGAAATGTTTTTGATTTTAAAAAGTTGGTTTTGAAATAAAATACATGTTTGGGATTGGCAATCTCTGATCTTTAATAAGGTATAATCTGCTGTGTTTGCAGACATAGGTTGTGATGGACTCTCACTTACGTCAGTCAGTTGAGGGTAGTGAGGAGAGTGTAGCTCCGGAGGATAGAGCTAGAGTTGATAGTGCTGAGGAGGCACCTGCTTCGGTGTCGGGGAGACCAGTTGGTGAGGAGGTTCCACCAGCTTGGCTTAGGCATGTGGTAGAGGCTTTGAGGCAAGCACCAGTGCAACCACAGCCACCACCCCCTCAGCCTTTAGTACCAGTGAGGCACTATGATAAACTAAGGAAGTATGGAGCGGAGGATTTCTTTGGTACGGTTGATCCAGCTGTAGCTGAACAGTGGTTAGATAGAGTACAGAGAGTATTTGTTCAGTTGCAAGCTACTTCAGAGGAGAAATTTGACTATGCAAGATCTTTGCTACAGAAGGATGCATACGACTGGTGGAGGACAGTGCCCCATTCTATGGATGATCCACCAACCTTGTCATATGCGGATTTTCTGAGAGAGTCTGAATTGAAGTATACTCCTAGGGAGTACAAAGACATGAAGAAGATGGAGTTCTTGAGCTTGAAGCAAGACAGCAAGACTGTAACTGAATATGAGGTTGAGTTTATTCGATTGAGCCAGTATGCTGGGGGTATTATATCTGACGAGATAGATAGATGCAGGAGATTTGAGGAGGGATTGAGGCCCTCTATCATGTGTTTGGTGGCTGGATCTAGATATCATGATTTTTCCCAGCTTGTGGCAGCAGCTCGAAGTGTGGAGCGAGCTCAGGGTATTGCAGCTGCTTCAGAGGAAGAGGTTAGGGTGAGGAGGCCCCAGTTTGAGGCATGGTCTTCTTCTACAAAGAGAGGTAAAGGTAGTTTTGCTCCTCTGGTCAGTAGGAGTCAGAGATCAGCTGGTAGGTCAGTGCAGTTCCAGAGACAGAGATTTAGATCTACAGCTTCAGTGGCTAGTGCTCCGACCCCGGTGACTCATAGATCCACCCCACCCATCTGCATTCATTGTGGTAGGCCACATGGAGGTCCTTGTTGGAAGGCTGGTGTAGCAGGGGTTTGCTTCATATGTGGATCCCCTGATCACTTTGTGAGAGATTGTCCTGAGAGGCAAGAGCAGATGTCAGTTGATACTGCAGCTTATCGACCTAATGTGAGGGGAGGTCGAGGAGGCAGGGGTGTCAGCAGAGGAGGTAGATCAGGGTTCAGTTTTAGAGGAGGTGCTACATCTAGGGAGAGTAGACTAGAGGAGGTTGGATCTTCCTAGAGGATGTATGTTATGCAGAGGCAGCCAGATGCATCGGCAGTCATAGTTGGTACTTTTTCTTTATTTGATACTTCAGTACTTGCTTTGATTGATCCCGGATCCACCCATTCTTATATTAGTGCATCCATTTTGCCTGTGTCTGATATGCATGCTGAGTCCCTAGGATTTGATGTGTTGGTGACAAATCCTTTAGGGCATAGTGTGATTGTGAGCAAGGTGCACCGAGATAGTGCAGTAACGGTGCAAGGTGAGGAGTTCCTTGGAGACTTGATTGAGATGCCTTTTAAGGAATATGATGTGATCCTAGGCATGGATTGGTTATCCAGACATGGAGCTGTGGTGGATTGTAAAAAGAAAGTTGTGACTTTGAGAACTGTTGATGGTAGAGAAGTGATAGTATCTAATGAGCAGGAGCAGCTAGCATCCTTGTTTGTTTCAGCTGTTGCAGCTAGGAGATTGATTAGAAAAGGGTGTGATGCTTACCTTGCTCATGTGGTGGATACTAGAGTGAAGGGTTCTCAACTTGAGGATATAACCACAGTGGCAGAGTTTCCAGATGTGTTTCCAGAAGAGTTGCTAGGGTTGCCTCCTGAGAGAGAGGTGGAGTTTGGTATTGAATTATTGCCTGGTACCACTCCTATTTCTATTACTCCTTACAGAATGGCACCGGCTGAGTTGAGAGAACTGAAGGTGCAGTTGCAGGAGTTGCTGGATAAAGGATTTATTCGCCCCAGTGTTTCTCTTTGGGGAGCTCCTGTGTTATTTGTAAAGAAGAAGGATGGTACTATGAGATTGTGTATCGATTATAGGCAATTGAACAAGGTGACTATCAAAAATAAATATCCTTTGCCTAGAATTGATGATCTCTTTGATCAATTGAAGGGTGCAGCAGTATTTTCCAAAATTGATTTGAGATCAGGGTACCATCAGCTAAGGGTCAGAGCTAAAGACATTTCCAAGACAGTCTTTCGAACCAGATATGGGCATTATGAGTTTCTAGTAATGCCTTTTGGTTTGACGAATGCACCTGCAGTTTTTATGGATATAATGAATAGGGTGTTTAGACCCTATCTTGATCAGTTTGTGGTGGTCTTCATCGATGACATTCTGGTGTATTCGCAGAATGAAGAGGAACATGATAAACATTTGCGAATTGTGTTGCAAATCTTGAGAGAGAAGCAATTGTTTGCTAAACTGTCGAAGTGTGAGTTTTGGTTGGATCAAGTAGCTTTTCTCGGACATATAGTTTCAGCAGAGGGTATTAGAGTTGATCCGAGTAAAGTTGAAGCAATTTTGAATTGGAGTCCACCCAAGTCTGTAACTGAAGTTAGAAGTTTTCTGGGTTTGGCAGGCTATTACCGATGGTTTGTGAAAGGATTTTCTTTGATAGCTACTCCACTCACCAGATTGCTTCGTAAGGGAGTTAGATTTATGTGGACGGATCAGTGTCAGGCTAGCTTTGAACAGTTGAGAGAAATGTTGACTCAAGCGCCTGTTCTTACTTTACCTGTGGAAGGCAAACCATATGTGATTTACAGTGATGCTTCACATAGGGGTTTGGGGTGTGTGCTAATGCAAGAAGATAAAGTGATAGCTTATGCTTCTCGACAGTTGAAACCGCATGAGCTCAATTATCCGACCCATGATTTGGAATTGGCAGCCATTGTGTTTGCATTGAAGATTTGGCAACATTATTTGTTTGGGGAGAAGTGTTTCATCTATACTGACCATAAAAGTTTGAAATATTTGGGTGTCCAAAAAGAGCTCAATCTTCGGCAGAGGAGATGGTTGGAATTGATTAAAGACTACGACTGTTTGATTGATTATCATCCGGGTAAAGCAAATGTTGTTGCTGATGCTTTGAGTCAGAAGTCTTTAGCAGGTTTGACTGTTTATTCGCTCTCGTTGCTTGTTGAGTTGAGAGCATTGCATGCCAGTTTTGTATCTTGTGATGATGGTGCATTGTTGGCACAGTTGCATTTGAAACCAGTTTTGTTAGATCAGATTAAAGAGGCTCAGTTGGCTGATGAAAAGATTCAGAAGATTGTTTCAGATTGCCAGAATGGGAAGAGTAGAGATTTTATTGTGAGAAATGATGGGAGTCTCTGGTTTAAGAATAGATTGTGTGTACCTGATGATGCTAATTTAAAAAGGATCATTTTGGAAGAAGCACATCAGTCAGTGTTTGCTATGCATCCTGGCAATACCAAGATGTATCATGATTTGAGACAGCATTACTGGTGGATTGGGTTGAAGAGAGACATTGCTGAGTTTGTATCGAAATGTCTCACTTGTCAGAAGGTAAAAGCAGAGCATCAAGTTCCAACCGGGTTGCTTCAACCTTTGTCAGTGCCTGAATGGAAATGGGATAGAGTGACCATGGATTTTGTGTCTGGATTGCCATTGACACAAAGGAAGCATGATGCTATATGGGTGATTGTGGATAGATTGACTAAGACAGCTCATTTTCTTCCGGTTCGGATGGATTACTCTTTGGAGAGGTTAGCTGAGCTGTATATCCATGAGATTGTGAAGTTGCATGGTGTCCCAATTTCTTTAGTGTCTGATCGAGATCCCAGGTTTACTTCCAGGTTTTGGAAGAGTTTGCATAGTGCTTTGGGTTCTCGACTACACTTCAGCACTGCTTTTCATCCACAGACAGATGGGCAGTCAGAGAGAGTAATACAGATTATTGGGGACATGCTGAGAAGCTGTGTCATTGATTTCTCTGGAAGTTGGGACAGATTTCTACCACTTGTGGAGTTTGCTTATAACAACAGTCACCAATCCAGCATTGGTATGGCACCATTCGAAGCACTGTATGGTAGACGGTGTAGGACACCGCTGTGTTGGAATGAACTTGGAGATAGTAAGTTAATTGGGCCTGATTTGGTTAAAGAAACTGAAGAGAAAGTGAAATTGATTCGAGGCAGATTAAAAGCAGCTTCAGACCGACAGAAGTCTTATGCAGATCTGAAGAGGAGAGACATAGAGTTTGATGTTGGAGATAAGGTATTTTTGAAAGTGTCTCCTTGGAAGAAGATATTGAGGTTCGGTCGGAAAGGGAAATTGAGTCCTCGATTCATTGGACCGTATGAAGTTTTGGAAAGAGTTGGGCCAGTTGCTTATCGACTTGCTTTGCCACCTGAGTTGGATCGTATTCATAACGTATTCCATGTTTCTATGTTAAGGAGGTACAGATCGGATTCATCTCATGTGTTGCCAATTGAATCTATCGAAGTGAGTCCAGATCTGACATTTGAAGAGGAACCAGTTGCTATATTGGCTCGTGATGTGAAGGAGTTAAGAAACAAAAGAGTGCAACTTTTAAAGATTTTGTGGAAGAATCATGCAAAAGAAGAAGCAACTTGGGAAAGTGAGCAAACCATGCGAGAGCAATATCCTCAATTGTTTCAGAGTTGATATCAGGTAATTTCGAGGACGAAATGTCTTTTTAGAGGGGGAGAATTGTAATATCCTCATGTATGCCCTAGAAGTTTGGATTATGTTGTTGTTGTTGTTGTTGTTGTTGTTGGTTTAAAATGTGATTGAATGTATATGTTAGGTGATAAGAAAAGGAATTGGTAAGAGAATGCTTATGTATATGTGTTTTGGGAAAGAAAGAGGGTTTAGAGAAAAGTGTATATGTTGTTTATATGATGATATATATAACATATACATAAGTCAAAGGGAGAGTCAATGGAAGAGAGATCTTTTTATGGGATATGTGAAATTACTATAATGGGCTTATAAGAGACAAGAGGTTAGTTATATGGATAAGGGTGTTTTGGTAATTGCTTGAATTGAATCACATGGTGGAGATTTAAAGAAGGATTGACTTTGTTTCTTTATCATTTTTCTCTTCTTCTTGATGGTAGTGGACGGCTCCTCCAAAGACAAAAGAAAACTAGAGAGCTAGAGAGGTGTTTGAAGTTCTAAACTCAAATTGAAGGAAGATTGAAGTGATCAAGTGTTGATTCAAGAAGTTTATAGCTTTGGTAAGTTTTCTTTTGGATCTTTTGCTTGTTTGAAATGATATGTGGATTTGATAGATGATCTAAGAGTGTGTTGCTTGATTTTGTTATACTCAAGTGTGTTTGATTAGTTTGATCTTGGATTTTAAGGATGAATTGATGAAAGAAGTAAGTTGATTTTTGAAAGATGGAGAGGAAGGTTGGTTTTAGGGTTTTGAGGAGATAGGTGTTAAATGTTGTGTTAATGTATTGTTAAAGTGATTAATGTGATGAATATGTAAGATATGTGTTAATAATGTTGATTAGAACCATTTGAATGAGATTATTGTTGTGTATAATGTGTTAGAATGCATTTAGAAGAGTGTTGGCTTTGGTTAGGGTTTGTTCATGAGTGACACGGCCAAAACCAAAGAAGAGACACGGCCAAGACTTAATGTTTTGGAGAGACACGGCCAAGTCCATGGGAATTTGGCCATGTGTGTGAGATTTTGGAGAGGACACGGCCGTGTCTCATGCCAGTGTCTACCACTGCCAATTTGTTTTGGGAGACACGGCCACAAGCTTGGCCGTGTCCCTTGGGTGTGTTGGTTACTGTGTTTGGTTTTTGTTCTTCATACATGATTGAGTTTGAACTTTCAATTTATAATGCATATGATACTACATGAACTAGGGTTTGTACTATGCAATGTGAATTTTGTAAATGATAATGTGTGATATGGATAATGTATTTTGAAATGCTATATCGATGATGCTATATGCATAATATGAATTGAGATGTGAAATGTGATGCAAAGCCATTGTGATTGGCTATGATGGTGCAATTGAAAGAAATAAGGCATGTTTGCCTAAATGTTGATGAGAATTGAGAATGGAAATGATGACTAAATAATAAATGAATTGTGTGGCTAATGTGTTATTCCATTTTCAGAGTTTGTTGTTGGTGGCATGCCTAATAAGTGTAACAATCTCTTGAAGTTAGGTTGGATTGAATCCTTGAAGCCTAATTGAGATGTTACCACCCTTGAAGCTAGGTTGGGTTTGGTTCTTGAAGCCAAGTTGGTTTGATGCTTAGCATGCTTTGCTCCCCTTGAAGCTTGGTTGAATCTAATCCTTGAAGCCTAGTTGGGTATATGATATTGATAAATGTGATAACAAAACCAAAGCATTAACTCTGAAAATTGAATGGCATATTAGTGTGTCTTGGGCCCATGCTTGTCTTTGTTTAGTGTTGTTCATGAATGGTTTAATGAATAACTAATGAGGCATATGAAAAGATGTTGAAATGTGATAAGTTTACATATGTTGGATTATGAAATGTAAAGGTATGTTGTTAGCTTTGCATATATGATGTTACATGTATAATATGGATTGAGAATTGGCATTGCATTGCATTAAAGCATATCAATAGCATGTTTTATCTTACTAAGCCCTTGGCTTAGCGCGATAGTGTTTAATCGCGCAGGTGATAGAGTTGATAGAGTTGAACCCGAGAGCTCTTCGAGACCGAGTGAGAATAGACGTTGAAGAGTTGATTTTGGGAACTTAAAGATCAGAGAAGATTTGCCAATCATGTATAACTCTTTTAATATTTTGTAAAGTATTGTTTATAATGTGAATATATGTATATTGGTAAATATGGATTTAAATGTTTTCATTTATGTAAATCTATTTTACAAATTCCGCTGCGTATTAATTAAATGTATTTATATATCTATTTTGTTTTGTATTATAAGCTAATTACTTATTTTCTAAAATGCATAATGAGAAAGGTGATGGTATCAATTAAAATGATTTGAATGTCGACGAAAAACCGTAACATTCCTATGTTCGGTACACGTATACTACATTTTGGTGTTGTAGAGTACGTGTATTGGATGTGGGGGTGTTACAGTATATATTTACATATGTACAACATATAAACGCTCCCTTCACTTCCTTTCTTTTTCCAATAAAACACGAATACACTTAATTCAATTACAACAATAATTACACCAAACTTCTAAGGTATATTTTGGGATATTACAATTCTCCCCCTCTAAAAAGAAATTTTGTCCTCGAAATTACCTGTCATCAAGTATGAAACAACTGAGGATACTGATCTCGCATCGCTTGCTCACTTTCCCAAGTTGCTTCTTCTTTTGCATGATTCTTCCACAAAACCTTAACAAGTGGCACTTCCTTATTTCTTAACTGATTCACTTCATGTGCCAAGATAGCAACTGGTTCCTCTTCAAATATCATATCCGAAGTCACCTCAATAGATTCAACTGACAACACATGAGATGGATCTGATCTGTATCTCCTCAACATAGAAACATGGAAAACATTATGGATCCTATCCAAGTCAGATGGCAAAGCAAGCCGATAAGCAACTGGTCCAATTCTTTCTAAAACTTCATACGGTCCAATGAAACGCGGACTCAGCTTCCCTCTTCGACCAAATCTCAATATCCTTTTCCAAGGAGACACTTTCAAAAATACTTTATCTCCCACATTATACTCAATGTCTCTCCTCTTCAAATCTGAATAAGACTTCTGTCGGTCTGAAGCTGCTTTCGACCTATCTCGAATCACTTTCACTTTCTCCTCAGTTTCTTTAACCAAATCAGAACCAATTAACTTGCCTTCTCCAAATTCATTCCAACATAGAGGCGTTCTACACCGTCTCCCATACAATGCCTCAAATGGTGCCATTCCAATGCTGGATTGATGACTGTTATTGTAAGCAAATTCCACAAGTGGCAAAAATCTGTCCCAACCTCCCGAGAAATCAATGACAGCTTCTCAACATATCCTCAATAATCTGTATCACTCTTTCTGACTGCCCATCTGTCTGCGGATGGAAAGCAGTACTAAAGTGCAATCGAGAACCCAAAGCACCATGTAAACTCCTCCAAAACCTAGAACTAAACCGAGGATCTCAATCAGACACTAAAGAAACTGGGACACCATGTAGCTTCACAATCTCATGGATATACAACTCAGCCAACCTCTCAAGAGAATAATCCATCCGAACTGGGAGAAAATGAGCTGTCTTTGTCAACCTATCCACAATCACCCAAATAGCATCATGTTTCCTCTGAGTCAATGGCAAACCAGACACAAAATCCATTGTAACTCTTTCCTATTTCCATTCAGGCACTGGTAATGGTTGAAGTAACCCTGTTGGAACTTGATGCTCAGCTTTTACCCTCTGACATGTGAGACATTTGGACACAAACTCCGCTATGTTTTTCTTCATACCTGACCACCAGTAATGCTGTCTCAAATCATGATACATCTTCGTATTGCCCGGATGCATAGCAAAAACTGACTGGTGTGCTTCTTCCAAAATAATCCTTCTCAAATTAGCATCATCAGGTACACATAATCTGTTCTTAAACCAAAGGCTCCCATCACTTTTTACCAAAAAACCTCGACTCTCTCCATTCTGGCAATTTGAAACAATCTTCTGAACTTTCTCATCAACCAACTAAGCCTCTTTAATCTGATCCAACAATACCGGCCTTAACTGCAATTGTGCCAACAATGCACCATCATCACAAGGTACAAAGTTAGCATGCAACGCTCTCAACTCAACAAGCAACGAGAGTGAATAAATAGTCAAACCTGCTAAAGACTTCCAACTCAAGGCATCAGCAACAACATTTGCCTTACCAGGATGATAATCAATCAAACAGTCATAGTCTTTAATCAACTCCAACCAACGTCTCTGCCGAAGATTAAGCTCTCTCTGAACCCCCAAATATTTCAAACTTTTATGATCCGTATAGATAAAACACTTCTCCCCATACAAATAGTGTCGCCAAATCTTCAATGCAAACACAATGGCTGCTAACTCCAAATCATGGGTCGGATAATTAAGCTCATGCGGCTTCAACTGTCGAGAAGCATAAGCTATCACTTTGCCTTCTTGCATCAAGACACAACCCAAACCACTATGTGAAGCATCACTGTAGATTACATATGGTTTATCTTCCACAGGCAAAGTAAGAACAGGTGCTTGAGTCAACATCTCTCTCAACTGTTCAAAGCTAGCCTGACATTGATCTGTCCACACAAATCTAACTCCCTTGCGAAGTAATCTGGTAAGTGGAGTAGCTATCAAAGAAAATCCTTTCACAAAGCGTCGATAATAGCCTGCCAAACCCAGAAAACTTCTAACTTCAGTTACCGACTTTGGTGGACTCCAATTCAAAATAGCTTCAACTTTACTCGGATAAACTCTAATACCATCTGCTGAAACTATATGACCGAGAAAAGTCACTTGATCAAGCCAAAATTCACATTTTGACAGCTTAGCATACAACTGCTTCTCTCTCAAAATCTGCAACACATTCCGCAGATGCTTGTCATGCTCCTCCTCATTGTGTGAATACAACAAAATATCATCGATGAAAACCACAACAAACTGATCTAGATAGGGCCTAAACACTCTATTCATCAGATCCATAAAAGCTGCAGGTGCATTCGTCAAACCAAAAGGCATCACTAGAAACTCATAATGCCCATACCTTGTACAAAAGGTTGTCTTAGGAACATCTTCATCTCTGACTCTCAACTGATGGTACCCTGATCTCAAATCAATCTTGGAAAACACTGCTGCTCCCTTCAATTGATCAAAGAGATCATCAATTCTAGGCAAAGGATATTTATTCTTGATAGTCACCTTGTTCAATTGCCTATAATCGATGTACAATCTCATAGTACCATCCTTCTTCTTCACAAACAACACAGGAGCTCCCCACGGTGAAACACTAGGGTGAACAAACCCTTTATCTAACAACTCCTGCAACTGCACCTTCAACTCTCTCAATTCAACAGGTGCCATTCTATAAGGAGTAATAGAGATAGGAGTGGTACCAAGCAACAATTCAATACCAAACTCCACCTCTCTCTCAGGAGGCAATCCTGGCAACTCCTCTGGAAACACATCTGGAAAATTTGCAACTGTGGGTATACTATCAAGTCGAGAACCCACTACTCTAGTATCCACAACATGAGCAAGATAAGCATCACACCCTTTTCTAATCAACCTCCTAGCTGAAACAGCTGAAATAAACAAGGATGCAAGCTGTCTCTGCTCACCAGATACCATCACAATTCTACCATCATCGGTTCTCAATGTAACACATTTCTTTTGACAGTCTACCACAGCTCCATATTTAGACAATCAGTCCATGCCTAGGATCAAATCATATTCTTTAAATGGCATTTCAATCAGATCACCCAAGAACTCCTCACCCTGAACCACTACTGCACTATCTCGGTTCACCTTACTAACAATCACAATATGCCCTAAAGGATTTGTCACCAACACATCAAATCCTAGGGATTCCGCATGCAATTCAGACACAGGCAATACAGATGCACTAATATATGAATGAGTAGATCCTGGGTCAATCAAAGCAAGTACTAAAATGCCAAATAAAGAGAAAGTACCAGCTATGACTACTGAAGCATCAGGCTGTCTCTGCATCACATAAATCCTCTGAGAAGATCCAGCCTCCTCTGGTCTACTCTCCCTGGATGTAGAACCTCCTCTAGGACTGAACCCAGATCTACCCCCTCTGCTAAAACTTCTGCCCCCTCGACCTCCTCTCATACTAGGTCGAGAAACTGCGGAATCTACCGGCCTCTGCTCCTGCAACTCTGGACACTCTCTAATAAAATGATCAGGCAATCCACATTTAAAACATCCAGATGATCCTCTAATCTTCCAACAACTACCCCAATGGGTCTTACCACAATACTCACACATCGGTGGAGTAGATCTCTGAATCACTGGGGTCGGAGCACTCGCCACTGAAACCGTAGGTCTCGATCTCTGTCTCTGAAACTAAACTGACCTACCAGCAGGCCTCTGACTCCTACTGATCCTGGGAACAAAGCTTCCCCTGCCTCTCTTCACAGATGAAGACCCTGTCTCAAACTGGGGTCTCCTAACCCTGGTCTCATCCTCTATAGCAGATGCTGCAATACTCTGAGCTCTCTCCACACTCCTAGCTACTACCACAAGCTGGGAAAAATCCTGATACCGAGAACCAGCCACATGGCACATAAGAGAGGGCCTCAATCCCCCTTCAAATCTCCGGCACCTATCAATCTCATCAGAGATAATACCCCCAGCATAATGGCTCAACAGAATAAACTCAACCTCGTATTCTGTTATAGTCCGGTGGTCTTGCTTCAAGCTCAGAAACTCCATCTTCTTCACATCTTTATACTCCCTTGAAGTATACTTCAATTCAAACTCTCTG
The DNA here is from genome assembly GCA_947685225.1 of Garcia nutans. Classification (NCBI taxonomy): domain Eukaryota; kingdom Viridiplantae; phylum Streptophyta; class Magnoliopsida; order Malpighiales; family Euphorbiaceae; genus Garcia; species Garcia nutans. Next base: position 62,334,116 of record CANTUV010000031.1, read on the forward strand.
AGGAAATCAGCATAGGACAAGGTAGGTGGATCATCCATAGCATGAGGCACAGTCTTCCACCAATCGTATGCATCTTTCTGTAACAATGATCTTGCATAATCAAACTTTTCTTCTGGAGTGGCTTGTAACTGAACAAATATCCTCTGTACTTTATCTAGCCACTGCTCAGCTACAGCTGGATCAATAGTACCCAAGAAATCCTCTGCTCCAAACTTCCTTAATTTATCATACTGGCTCATCGGTACTAAAGGCTGTGGGGGTGGTGGCGATGGCTGCTGTACTGGGGCTTGCCTCATCAATTCTACTATATGCCTAAGCCAAACTGGTGGAACCTCATCACCAACTGGCCTCCCTGACACAGAAGCAGGTGCCTCACCAACTCCAACACTAACCACTCTAGCTCTCTCTCTAACCTTATCTGGAGCTACACTCTCTGCACTACCCTCAACTGACTAACGCAAGTGAGAATCCATCACAACCTATATCTGCAAACACAGCAGAATACATCTTATTAAAGATCAGAGACTGCCAATACCAAGCATGTATGTTATTTCAAAAATCATTTTTAGACTCAAAATATTCTTTTTCTTGCATTTTACCTAGGTTGAGAATCTCAAACCTAGGCTCTGATACCAAAACAATTGTAACACCCCTATACCCCGTATATGTACACATCATGCTTATACAATCGTAATATACGTATACTGGATATAGAAATGCCATGTTATAATTAACAAAGGACACATCCCTTTTTAAAAACATAACCAAATTTAAATCATTTAAATTAAATTATAAAAGACAAAAGATAAAGTGTTCATTTAAAAGCAGCGGAAATATAACAAATATTTTCAAATACAAATACATTAAGATCCAAATTTACAAGACATGAAATATATACATGATTGGCAGCTCTTCTCTGATCTTTAAGTCCAAACTCAACTCTTCAGTGTCTAGACTCACTTGGTCTCGATGAACTCTCGGGTTCAACCCTGTTACCTGCGCGATGAACCACAATCGCGCTGAGCTAACAACTCAGTGGTGCAACTCATACTAACATTATGCTTTAATGCGATGCAAATGCCACAATTTTTACATTTCATAAACCATACCTAAGCATATCACATTTCATAATTGTACATTAGATCTTATTATTCAATTGTTTCTCCATTCATAAATCACATTTACACAAACACAAGCATGGGCCCAAAAAGAAACTAATATGTTATTCAAAGTTCAGAGTTACTGCTTTGGTCCATAGTGACACCTTGTGTCTAGCCCCGTAGGCAATATATATATATCCATGGATAATCAACTAGATTGAAGCTTACGACCCAGTCATTTCACTCAATCTAGTTTCAATAATTTGTTTTTGAGGTTTACGACCCAGTCATTTCACTCAATCTAGTTTCAATAATTTGTTTTTGAGGTTTACTACCCAGTCATTTCACCCCAAAAACATCACATTTCACTTTTATCAACTGGAATCGGCTTACGACCCGGTCATTTCACCTATCCAGTTATTCATAGGCATGCCGCCAACACCAGAACTCTGAAAATTGAATAAACATATTAGGCACACAATGATTTCATTTATCTCTTTATCAATTTCTTTCTCAATTCATTTCTCATTTTATATTTCACAATTAACTAGGCAACCATGCCTTAATTATCTCCTTTTCAACATCATAGCCAACAACCATGGCCCATATCTCATATTATTTCAATTCACATTATATCCCACATTGTGCATAACATAACACTATTCATATACATCATTAATATCATCAAATGTATGTTCAATCTCAACATCATATGAATGAATGCAACAATGTAATAAGGTTTCTTAGTTCATTCATATCCCAATGTGTAAGTCCCAAACTCACATGAATGTATACAAAAATGCAATGTTTGTACTTACATCAAAAGCAATCCACACAATTCTAATCACCTCCTCTATCAAGAATCTTTCACCACTCGAGTTAGGGTAAATCACTTTCTTCACAACCTATTCCAAAAGAATGAGGAAACTCACATGAGATCATAAGGTTAAAAATCAACTAGGGCAAACTCTAAACTTGACACGCTCACACACACGGGCGTGTTCCTGGCCGTGCCCTAACTCCACAACACAGAAACATTTACACGCTCAGAACCACGGGTGTGTCACTGGGCGTGTAATACATTATGTGTCTCAGTAATATCGACACGTCCAACATCATGAGCATGCTCATGGCCGTGTAAATTCTTAAAACTCACAGTAGCTATGACACGCTCAATAACACGGGCGTGTTACTGGTCGTGTCAAACCCCCATCAACACAGTGGCTATGACACGTTCAATAACACGAGCGTGTTACTGACCGTGTCAATCCTACTGCCACACAGAACCATCGACATGCCTAAGGACCTGGACGTGCTCCTGGGCATGTCAGGCAAAAAACCCAGATTCCGGCCAAAACAACACCACAACCAACAAATCACTTCTATCCACCAACATCCACTTCAAACAAACTTAACAAAACATACCCAAAAATCATCTCAAACTTACCACAACCCCAAAACATACACAAACATAAATCACAAACTTCATCAAAACTCTAAACACAACCACAACTCAATCTATACAAATCAACTTACTCATTTCTTCAATCCAACCCCAAAATCCAAAACCACTTAAATCAAAAACTTATAAACACAACACAATCAAACCAAACACATATCCATCACAACTTCAACTCACAAACCCAAACTAAACTTCAAAAACAACACAAGAAATCAAGAGAGAACTTACCCAAAATGAAGAACTCTTAAACCTTCAACTTGATCTCTTGAAAACTATCTTCAATCTTGAACTTGGAAGATTAAATCTCTCTCTTGCTCCCTTGGTTCTTGATGGCCGAACAACACAGAAAAGAAAAGAGAAGAGAAGGAAAGAAATGATCCACGGCAAGGAAAGAAAGAAAGAAGAAAACCAAAGTCAAATCCACTTTTCCTTAAATTCCTCTCCACCAAGCAAAATACAATAAAATATTCAAATATCTTCTTCCACTTACTCTAACCCAAAAACAAATAATTAAATAATCCCTTAAACACAATTAATCAAATAATAAATCTCTTCCTTTGACTTCCTCTTTGACTTGTGTATATGTTGTATATATTTACATATGTACAACATATGAACTCTCCCTTCACTTCCTTTCTCTTTCCAATAAAACACGAATACACTTAATTCAATTACAACAACAATTACACCAAACTTCTAAGGTATATTTTGGGATATTACATATCTAGTGAGCAGAGACAACTTACATCCTTGTTTGTATCAGCTGTAACAGCTAGGAAGTTGATTAGAAAAGGGTGTGAAGCTTATCTTGCTCATATTGTAGATACCAGAGTAGTGGGTTCTCAACTTGATAGTATACCCACAGTTGCTGAGTTTTCAGATGTATTTCCAGAGGTGTTGCCAGGGTTACCCCCTGAGAGAGAGGTTGAGTTTGGTATCGATTTGTTGCCTGGTACCACTCTCATCTCTATCACTCCTTATAGAATGGCACCTGCTGAATTAAGAGAGTTAAAGGTGCAGTTGCAGGAGTTGTTGGATAAAGGGTTTGTTCGCCCTAGTGTTTCACCTTGGGGAGCTCCTGTTTTGTTTGTGAAGAAGAAGGATGGTACTATGAGGTTATGCATCGATTATAGGCAATTGAACAAAGTGACTATTAAGAATAAATATCCTTTGCCTAGAATTGATGATCCCTTTGATCAATTGAAGGGAGCATCAGTGTTTTCCAAGATTGATTTGAGATCATGATACCATCAATTGAGGGTTAGAGCAGAAGATGTTTCTAAGACAGCTTTCCGCACAAGATATGGGCATTATGAGTTCTTGGTAATGCCTTTTGGGTTGACGAATGCACCTGCAGCTTTCATGGATTTGATGAATAGGGTGTTTAGGCCCTATCTGGATCAGTTTGTGGTGGTTTTCATCGATGATATTTTGGTGTATCCATGTAATGAGGAGGAGCATGACAAGCATTTGCGGATTGTGTTACAGATCTTGAGAGAGAAGCAGTTGTTTGCTAAGCTGTCAAAATGTGAGTTTTGGCTTGACCAAGTTACTTTTCTAGGTCATATAGTTTCAGCGGATGGTATAAGAGTCGATCAAAGTAAAGTTGAAGCTATTTTGAATTGGATTCCACCAAAGTCAGTGACTGAAGTTAGAAGTTTTCTAGGTTTGGCAGGCTATTATCGTCGATTTGTGAAAGGTTTTTCTTTAATAGCTGCTTCACTCACCAGATTGCTTCGGAAGGGAGTTAGATTTGTGTGGACGGATCAGTGTCAAGCTAGCTTTGAGCAGTTGAATAAAATGTTGACTCAAGCACCTGTTCTTACTTTACCCATGGAAGATAAACCATATGTGATTTACAGTGATGCTTCACATAATGGTTTATAATGTGTTTTGATGCAAGAGGGTAAAGTCATAGCTTATGCTTCTTGGCAGTTGAAGCCGCATGAGCTTAATTATCCGACTCATGATTTGGAGTTGGCAGCTATAGTATTTGCTTTGAAGATTTGGCGACACTACTTGTATGGAGAGAAATGTTTTATTTATATGGATCACAAAAGTTTGAAATATTTGGGTGTTCAGAAGGAGCTGAATCTTCGGCAAAGACGATGGTTAGAACTAATTAAAGATTACGATTGTTTGATTGATTACCATCCTGGTAAGGCGAATGTTGTTGCTGATGCCTTAAGTCGGAAGTCTTTGGCAGGTTTGGCTGTTTATTCGCTCTCGTTGCTTGTTGAGTTGAGAGCATTACATGCTAGTTTTGAAGCATGTGATGATGGTGCATTGTTGGCTCAGTTGCAATTGAGACCAGTATTATTGGATCAGATTAAGGAGGCTCAATTGACAGATGAGAAAATTCAGAAGATTGTTTCAGATTGCCAAAATGGGGAGAGTCGAGATTTCTTTGTGAAGAATGATGGTAGTCTTTGGTTCAAGGATAGGTTGTGTGTACCTGATGATGATAGTTTGAGAAAGATCATTTTAGAAGAAGCACACCAATCGGTTTTTGCTATGCATCCGGGTAGTACAAAGATGTACCATGATTTGAGACAGCATTATTGGTGGTCTGGTATGAAGAGAGACATAGCAGAATTTGTGTCCAAATGTCTCACTTGTCGGAGGGTTAAAGCGGAGCATCAAGTTCCAACAAGGTTGCTTCAACCTTTAACAGTGCCTGAATGGAAATGGGAGAGAGTAACAATGGATTTTGTGTCGGGATTACCATTGACTCAGAGGAAGCATGATGCTATTTGGGTGATTGTTGATAGGTTGACAAAGACAGCTCATTTTCTTCCGGTTCGGATGGACTATTCACTTGAGAAGTTGGCTGAGCTGTATATTAGTGAGATAGTGAAGTTACATGGAGTTCCAATTTCTTTAGTGTCTGATCGAGATCCTACTTTTACTTCAAGATTTTGGAAGAGTTTACATGGTGCTTTGGGTTCTCGATTGCATTTTAGCACTGCTTTTCATCCGCAGACAGATGGGCAATAAGAGAGAGTGATACAGATTATTAAGGATATGTTGAGAAGCTGTGTCATTGATTTCTCTGGAAGTTGGGACAGATTTTTGCCACTTGTAGAATTTGCTTACAACAACAGTCATCAAACCAGTATTGGAATGGCACCATTTGAGGCATTGTATGGAAGAAGATGTAGAACACCTCTATGTTGGAATGAAGTTGGAGAGGGCAAGTTAATTGGTCCTGATTTGGTTAAAGAAACTGAAGAGAAAGTGATGATAATTCGGGATCGGTTAAAGACAGCTTCAGATCGACAGAAATCTTATTCAGATTTGAAGAGAAGAGACATAGAATTTGATGTTGGAGATAAAGTATTTTTGAAAGTGTCTCCTTGGAAAAAGATATTGAGATTTGGTCGTAGAGGGAAGCTGAGTCCTCGTTTTATTGGACCATATGAAATTCTAGAAAGAGTTGGGCTAGTTGCTTATCATCTGGCTTTGCCACCTGAGTTGGATAGAATCCATAATGTATTCCATGTTTCTATGTTACGGAGGTATAGATCGGATCCATCTCATATCTTACCAATTGAATCCATTGAAGTGAGTTCGGATCTGACATTTGAAGAAGAACCAGTTGCTATTTTGGCACATGAAGTGAAAGAATTGAGAAATAAGAAAGTGCCATTGGTGAAAGTTCTATGGAAGAATCATGGGAGAGAAGAGGCAACTTGGGATAGCAAGCAAGCAATGCAAGATCAGTATCCTCAACTGTTTCAGACATAATATCAGGTAATTTCGAGGACGAAATTTCTTTTTAGAGGGGGAGAATTGTAATATCCCAAAATGTGCCCTAGAAGTTTTAGTATAATTGTTGTTTTATTTGAATTAAAATGTATATGTTTAATTTGAAAGAGAAAGGAATTTAAGAGAGAGCGTATATGTTGCATATATAGAAATATATATATAACATATACACAAGTCAAATAAGAAAGTCAAAGAAGAAGATATTTATGTTTATTATTGTTGAATTAATTAATTAATGGAAAATAGAAATTTAGATGATTGGAAGAGAGTTTATATGTTATATATATGGAAATATATATAACATATATACAAGTCAAAATGGATGGTCAAAGGAAGAAGATATTTAATTTGTTATTTGTGAAATTACTAAAAATGACAAATAAGTAAAAGGGAGTTAAGATATAAAGAAGAGGGTATTTTAGTAATTTTCTTTTTGGAATACTTGGTGGAGGTTTAAAGAGATGAGAAATTTGACTTTGCCATTCATTTTTAATTTTCTTCTTCTTCCTTTGTGGTTTGGCCGGCCATCACTCAAGCAAGAGAGCAAAAGAGGGATTTGATTTTCCAAGACCAAAATTAAAGGAGTTTTCAAAAAAACAAGTTAGAAATTCAAGAAGTTCATCATTTTTGGTAAGTTTTCTCTTAATTTCTCTTGTTTTATTTGGAGTTTTGTTTGAGTTTGATAGAGTGTTGTTGATGGTTAGAGTGTATTTGTGTATGGTGTGTGTAAAAGTATTGAAATGGAATTAAAGATAAGAAGTTAGGTTGGTGTTGGTGATGGAAGAGTAAGAGTTGTGTTTAGTGAAATTTTTCTGTGTTGCAATTAGTAAATGCTGTGATTTGTATGATTTTTTATTAAATATAGAACAATGCTCTTGAAGTGAATGTTTGATATGTTGTACCTCTATGAGTCTAGAATGACTGAAAAATATTTTGATTCGATTTTGGATTGGTTATGATTTTGGAAAGATTATTTTTATTAGACCTGTTCCAGCAGATACCTTAACTGAGACAGCTATCTTTCGGGATTTTTAATAAAATGTAGAAAAATAATATCCATTTGAATTTTGGATATGTTGTTGCTTAGTGAGTCTAGTATTCGAGAAAAATAATTTGGAACCACGTTGGTTGAATTTAATTCATGGAATTCACAAAGTTCAGAACTGCTGCCAGGATGCAGGGCAATTGGAGCAGTCTGGTTGGGTGAACTATTTGACCAAGCTTTTGTGTTCAGTTTGATCTGAAATTTTAATGGAATGATTTTAAGATGTAAAATTTAGTTCTGTAAAAATTTTAGAGTTTTTAGTCTAGTAGATTATTTTATACAATTTTTCAAAATAAGGATAAAGTGGAGTCTAAAACCAGAATTTACTATTCATATGGTCATTTTGCTAATATTCCTTTTGGATTAGGTTGTGAAGGGGTTGAATTGCCCTAACCTAAGTGTTGAGGATTCTTGGAAGAGTAGGTGTATAGATTGATGTGAGTTGGTTTTAAGGTAAGTACAAACTACATTATTGCATACATTCATATGATATTGAGACTTGAGACATATTTGGTTATAATGTGAATGTTGTGATGAGCATGTAAAATATGTGTTAATGCCATTGATTATATCCATTTGAATAATGAATTGATTAATGTCATTTGAAATATAATGAAATGTGAAATGTGCAAGATATGATGTTATGAAGAGTTGCTTTATTGTGATCTGAGATCATATGAGATATGAGGCCATGATTGTTGGCTATGATGATGCAAATGAGATGATTGAGACATGGTTGCCTAATTTGCTTATGAAATATAAAATGAATTGAGAAAGAGATTATGAAGAGATGAATGAAATGTTTGTGTGCTTAATATGTTATTCAGATTTCAGAGTTCTGGGTTTGGCGGCATGCCTATGAAATATATGAATAATAGTAACAGTCTTGCCGGGTTGAGGATCTCCTCGAGATTAGTCGGGTTGAGGTCCAAGAGACTGGGTCTGTTACACTTGTTTTGGTAACAGTCTTGCCGGGTTGAGGATCTCCTTGAGTCTAGCCAAGTAGAGGTCCAAGAGACTGGGTCTGTTACCCTATCCATGGATAGATATATATATGTGTATATCACCTACGGGCTTGATGATTATGATTATGGACCAAAGCAGTAACTCTGAACTTTGAATAACATATTAGTGTATTTTGGGCCCATGCTTGTCTTTGTTTTCAATGTGAATCATGAATGTTTTGATTAATTATTAAATAATGTAAAATTGTGAAATATAATATTCTCTTGAATTGATCTTGAATCTTGATTGTGTGACATTAGCATGGCATTAAAGCATCATAGCACTGTAGTTTGTACCACTAAGCCGTTGGCTTAGCGCAAATGTGATTCTTCTCGCAGGTGATAGGGAAGAACCAGAGAGTTCTTCTAGGCCGAGTCGAGCCTAGATTTTGAAGAGTGAATAGTGGGCTTTAAGATCGAAGACTGACTGCCAAACATGTATAAATTTTATGTGTTGTAAAACTTGAGTTTTGATGTATATGAATTTGTAAATATTATTACTTTCCGTTGCATAGTGAACAAATATTTTATCTGCTGTATTTCATAATAAACCTTTACTTTATTTTGTAGTAGAAGTGTAAATCCTTTTTGCAGGTTGTAGTTGAGGTTATAAGGGGGATTTATTGGAAGTGTACTGAGAATGATTTTGTTTGCATTGGTTTGTGTAAAAATGTTTTCAAAAATCAGAAAAAAAAAACTAGTTTTGTCGACACTTGGGATTAAATTTTTAGGCGAAACTATGGCAAAATTTTCGTAAAAATCGGAACTAAAATTTGACTAAGTAAAAGTGGTAGCATCAATAGGATAGTGTGGTGCCTCTACTCAGCTTACACATGTAGGTCGGGAAGGGGTGTTACATTCCCTTTTATTTCTTCTTCCAAAAAAGTGATTCTTCTCCCATTCCCACTCTTCTATTTGCAAGCCAACTTGGAGAACATATTTGAAATCTCTGATAAGCATGTGAGAGGACACCTCTTACCATCATTCTGATTTGGTTTGATTCATCAAGCCTCTTTTTGAGAAGAGCTGCTTTATGTCTCCAACTCTTCACATATTCAACAAAATTCTTTTTGCTTCTGCCTAATAGTCTCCACCTCCATTAGGGTCACTTATAGTTCAACATTATACCCATATTGTTGAATGAAGATTTGTATAGCAAATCCCAATTCTTCTGTGTATTTTCCTCTGAGGTATTGAATCAGTTTTGTGCAATAGGATCCAATGAACGTGTGAAATACCTTAGAGTTTGAGCCTTACTAGCTCTAATAGACTGTATGGCAATGATGTACTTCTTAACATTAAAGTGGGGATTCCCTATTCCATCAAACTTAGCAAAAGGAGGCATCTTGAATTCATAAGGAACTATTTCATCATTTTCAAATAATTTGTCTACCTCCAACATCTCTTATGTCTTTAATTTATTTTTAAACTTCTTTTCCAAGTAGGCAATCATCTTTTCAACATCAACAAATTCAGCCTGTGAGCGGGGATTTTCACCCCCACTCCCGGTGGAATGGTTCTTATGACTTCGGCACTGTTTAGGCTCGGGGCCTTAGAGAACACAGACCTAAGTTCGAAGAAAATGGAGTCGCCACCCGGATGGGCCAGGAAAAAGGAAGGGATGGATGACTCGATTCCTAAGGAATCCCCAACCCCCTAATGGGTTCAGAAAGTTGGGTACGTATGGGGAAGGTGAGAAATGGCCAAGCACCCCCACAATGCCCGGTTCATTGGAACTGGCCTCCTTTACAAGTTTTAATATTATAAAATTCTTAAATATAACAATATCATCCATATTACACACAATAATTGAAATAATGCATCGTTATATTAAAATCAAAGCAATGTCTAAACAAAGCAAATAAATGGACACCCATCAGAGGATGGAAACATGTCCTTGCATCCCATGCCTAAATAGGACACCCACCGAAAGGTAGAAACATGTCCTTTACATTGGTCTAAAATAAAAAAAAACAATTTAAAGTACATGATATATAACTAATGAGGTACCCATAAAGTGGAAACATACCTCTTACAACATTTAGAAATCAAAATAAATCGATAAAAGTAAATAACCATTCATAATGCAATTGGAGCCCATGACTGAGAGGATGAACAACATGTAACTTTGAAATGTACCTGATGTACGGCAACCCCTAAATAGTATTCTTTGAAGAGAACATGTCTCAAAGGGACATGTGAAGGTCGCATCAGGGTGATCCTCCCGTGCTATAGGATCGTTGTAAAATCCTATTTCATTGTGTAGCATGGTTTTATCCATTGTATGCTCTTCTTCACCACCAAGAGTAGAGGAGATGATTTTTGGGAACTCTTTAAGTTCAACCAAGTTTGGTTGAATCACTTCTTCATCCACTTTAACAATGTCAAGTCCCCTCTCTACAACCTCAGCATCTAAAACTAGCTTACACTCCTCAAATTTTAAATTGGGCATTTCATGTTCTTCTTTTAAAGACATACGCATCTCAAGCTTATTTCCACTTTCTCCTTGGGAGTGCATTATATAAATGTTAGAAGGTTGCTTACCTTTCTCCTCTTCTTTCAGCCTACTTGGGAATGGAATTGGTGGCAAAGGATTCGGAGGTTCATACAAATGTGATGAAGTTGATGCTTCCAAATCCTCCTCCTCCTTTGATTGAATTAACTCCTCTATATATGGTTGTATTTTTTCACCATATTCTTCTTGATTAGTTCCTGCATCAAAGGAATCACAAAAACTATTATATATCACCTGTTCACTCCTCAATTTTGTGATTACCTTAACTTGCTCTAGTTGGCTAGGAAATTCCTCTTCTTGGTGTGCTTGGAGTTGATGTGCCAATTGCCCAACTTGAGCTTCCACTCTCTTCAATGATTCCTCCAAAGAATCAAATCTCTCATTGCTCCCTTCCTGATTTTGTGTGCTAATTTGAAGGTAAGCATTCAAATCATTTTCCACTGTGGATTTTTCGAATGGATATTGATTTTGTACGCTAGTTTGAATGAAGGTATTCAAACTATCTTCCAAAGTGGGTTCCTTAAGGTGATTTTGATTTTGTGCGCTAGTTTGAATGAAGGCATTCAAACTATCTTCCAAGGTGGGTTCCTTAAGGTGATTTTGATTCCATGTGCTAGTTTGAATGAAGGCATTCAAACTATCTTCTAATGTGGGTGGCTTAAGGTACTCTTGATTTGAATATTGTTTTTGAGAGTAAGAATTTCTTTGGTAAGGTTGAAAAAAATTTTGAGGTGGAATTTGCTATTGGTTTTCCCAAGAAAAATTTGGGTGGCTTCCCCAGCTGGGATTATAAGGATTGGAATATGTGTCATTTCTACCCATTTGCTGGAAACCTTGGTAGTCATATTCTTCCTCTTGCCATTCTTGGTATCGTCCAAAACCCATTGAACACGTGTTTGCACTATGGCCTACATTGCCACATGATGCACATATCTCTTGGCGTGGCATAGGTGCTCTTCCTCTTGCATTTAGCATCTTAAGTTGATTCGTCAATTCTGCTAATTGCCATGCCATTTCAAAATCATCGTTCCTATCATAAACTCCTCATGCCTTGAAAACTGCATCTTTACAAAAGGCACTCAGCAACTTAATGAAAACAAATAACAAAAAAATTCAAAAAAAAAACAAACAAACAATTAAAAGAAAACAAACAAACAATTAAATAAAAAAAATTATCAAACTATTACTACTACGACAGCCCTCCCCGACAGCGGCGCCAAAAACTTGTTGCGCTCTAATTAAGTACTACTACAAAGCATCACTTGCAAGTATACGAGGTAGTTGTAGCTAAGGTGATCGCCCCAAGGTCGTTTCCCCAAGAAAGTGTGGTTCGTAATAGCTTGATTGACAAATTATTTAAATGCGAGAGTTTGTTGTTTGGGATGGTGCGAGAATAATTTAAACCTAAAATTAACGTGCGTAGGGATTAGTGTGTGTGATGGGTGTACAATATCAAATCGAATCTTGGGAAGGTGCCTAGAGTCATAGGTCCATTCAATCAAAGTTCAATTCTCAATTATCCATTAACATAACCTTGTAATTAATTTGTTCCTTAAGGTTAATTAGTCAATTACCAATCCATTAGTTCTCACATTCATGAATTAACAATGACCAATTCTTTTACATTACCAAATTAATAAACCCTAGAACTTATATTTCTAATTCATTCATAGGTTGGTTGATTATATAGTTCCGATATCGGATTTCACCTATCGGTCCGTCATCCAATATTCAAAGATTAATAGGTAGCTAATCTATCAACCTAGCATTTAATGCAATACAATCAACCAATCAACAAGGAAGATCAATGGAAATATCGAATCAAGACATTCAACCAAATATACTACAAACCCTAGGCATGGGTATTTAACTCAACATCATCAATTTAGAACATTCATTCAACTCAATATAAAACAAATACAAATTTTCCATTGCAATATCAATCTCTTAATACAACAACAACAATAAGAATTGAATTAAAAGAGAAAATAGAAAAACCCCTTGTGAAGATGCCAAGAGTAGGATTGCTAGTCTTCCTCCTAGCTCCACTTGATGTATGATGAAGAACTCAAGCCCGCTTCAGTGGTTGATTCCCCTTTGCATTGTGGAATGGAGCTTTCTCAAGTCACCAAACCTTTGGATGGAGCTTTCTCAAGTCACCAACCCTTCAATTGATTTTGCCTTTGGAAGATGGAATGGAGCTTTCTCAAGTCACCAATCCCTTCAATGAAGCTTCTTCAACCTTCATGAGCTTGTTTAACCCAATTTATCCCAAAGAATCTCAAAGATCTTATCAATGGAAGATGGAGAAGGTGGAGAGAATGGAAATGGAGATGAAGATGAAGGGGTAAGGGAGAGTGTCACTCTCTCCCTCTCCCACGTTTTTGCAGAAATTGTTCAAGAACAAAGAAGAACCCCCTCCAATTTCCTCTTCCTCTTCTTTTAATTCATTCAAAATACACACCCATGCCTTCCAACTCACACCATTTCACTTTGTTCCCCACTATTCTCTTATTTAATATTTCTTTTGGCAAGCACAAGGCATTGTCTCCCACTTTGTTCCCCACTTCATGCAAAAGAATTCAAATGTTTTTGGTGTGACACGGCCAAGCCAAGAGTAGCTTGGCCGTGTCTCTTGTTCTTTTTCTTTCTTTCCATGAGGTGACACGGCCAAGCTAGTGGCCGTGTCTGTAATATCCCAAAATGTGCCCTAGAAGTATTGATGTAATTATTGTTTGATTTGAATTAAATGATTATGTGTTATTGGAAAGGAAAAATGTATTTTGAGATAATGTATATGTTGGGTATATGGTAATATAAATAACATATATGTTGGTCAAAAGGGATGGTCAATGGAAGAGGATATTTATTTGTGATATGTGAAATTACTTAAATGGGCATATAAGTGACAAGAGTTAAGTTAAATGGATGAGGGCAATTTGGTAATTGCTTTGTTAGGATTGCTTGGTGGAGATTTAAAGAAGAGGAGAAGTTTGACTTGTCTTCATTTTCTCTTCTTTGCTTGGTGTGGCCGGCTACCAAAGGGAAAGAGAGAGCAAGTGAGGTGTTTTGATTTCTAACATCAAATTGAAGGAAGAATAAAAGGATTAAGTTGGAGATTTGTGAAATTTCTTCAATTGAGGTAAGTACTCTCTTGTTTTCCCTTGTTATTTTTGAAGTGAGTTTTGATTTTTTGGGATTATGATTTGGTGTGGTTGAGATGTGTTTATAAGTGTTGAGTTTGATTGTAAGTTAAATTGGTGTTGGTTTTGGTTTGAGGATGGTAAGTTAAGTGGATGTTGATATTGAAAGAATAAGAATGATGTTGGTTTTAGGGTTTTGAAGTAGTATGTGTTTAAATGTGTTGTTAATGTTTTGTTAATGAGAATATTGTGATGAATATGTAAAATAAGTGTTAATGACATAGTTTAGATCCCTTTGAATGAGGTTATGGTGTGCACAATGTGTTTAAATGCAATTAAAAGAGTTTTGGCCATATTTAGGGTTTTTGTTCATGAGAGACACGGCCAAGACTTAAGATTTTGGAGAGACACGGCCAAGCTTAATGAAACTTGGCCGTGTTGGATGAATTTTGGAGAGACACAGCCACTGGCTTGGCCGTGTCCCTTGACTGTGTTTGCCACTGCCTGATTTTTGATGAAAGACACGGCCGTGTCCTTTGCCCGTGTCTTCCTCGGCTTGAATTGGTGTTGAGAGACACGACCATAAGCTTGGCCGTGTCCCTTGAGGGTGTTAGCTACTGTGATTGTTCCTTTGTTCTTCTTGCATTGTTGAGATTGAACATTCATTTGATGACAATGATGATGCATATGATACTATATGAACAATGCTATGTTTTATGCATTATGAATCTTGTGAATGATAATGTGTTATATGAATAATGTACTTTGTAGTGTTACATCAATGATGCAATATGTAAAATGTGAAGGATATGATGAGGTAATTGATTATGTATAGCTTGATGGGAGTAGTTCTTGAGTGTAAAAGAGACGAGGATCATCCAAAAAGGTATGTGCAATAGGTTTTAATAATGAATGATGTTAATGTCTTAAGAAATGGATTATGTATGCTTGAATGATGAAGTGTATAATGTGAATTGAGACATAAAGAGGTGTGAAACTAATGTTCTGAGTTATAATGATGTGAATGATATGATTGAAGCATGCCTAGATGGTATGATTGAATAATGATATGTGTGTTTAGTTAATGTAATTGATGTTGCATATATCAATGATGAAATATGAAAGGTAATTTGAGATATAATGTGATGTGAAGCCATTGTGATTGGCTATGATAACTCAAATGTGATGTGAAGCCATTGTGATTGGCTATGATAACTCAAATGTGATGTGAAGCCATTGTGATTGGCTATGATGATTCAATTGTGATAAATAAGGCATGTTTGCCTAGATAATGATTCAATTGAGAATGAAATGGATAATGAAATAATAAATGAATTGTGTGACTAATGTGTTATTCCATTTTCAGAGTTTGTTGTTGGTGGCATGCCTAATGATAGTAACAATCTCTTGAAGTTAGGTTGGGCTTGATCCTTGAAGCCAAGTTGGGTAGAAGTTTAACATGTTTTACTCCCCTTGAAGCTTGGTTGGGTCTAGTCCTTGAAGCCTAATTGAGATGTTACAACCCTTGAAGCTAGGTTGGATTGATTCTTGAAGCCAAGTTGGGTTGAGACTTAGCATGCTTTGTTCCCCTTGAAGCTTGGTTGAATCTAAATCCTTGAAGCCTAGTTGGGTCTATGATAATGATAAATGTGATAACAAAACTAAAGCATTAACTCTAAAAATTGAATAGCATATTAGTGTCTTTTGGGCCCGAGTCTGTCTTTGTTGTCAATGTGATATACAAGTGTTGAAAGAAATGAGTAATGAGATCTATGGTTGATTTCATTGGAAATGTAATTCATGATTGGTATGATATGTAATATGTGTAATGATATATTGATTATGAATACTAGTGATGGATTGTGGTCGGTGATAATGTTTATGTATATATATGTACATAAAATATGAAATTAGCCGAGATATATGAAAGGTGCAATTAAAAAGGAAAAACATGATAATAACTAATGGTACATTGAATTGATATATCATTATATGTTAGAATTTCTATAATGTATGTTTATATTTCATAATTGTATTACTAAGCTCTCGGGCTTAGCGTGGTTGTGTAATCGCGCAGGTGGATATGCGGTTGATCTGGAAGTCCAGCTGTTATGCCACGAGAAGAGTAAGAGTTTATCGAGACCAACTAGAGGGTGATGCATACATGTATAACTTTTAATTATGATATATTTCTGACGAGAAAGTATTTATATGTATAAATGAAGTTTTGATAATGATAATGATTTTGTAAATGTTATTTAAAGTAACGTATTATGGTTTGAACTCTGTTACAGGTTTTTAAAAGGTAATGAAAAGTGACATCCTCATACTTTATATACTTACTGAATGTATACTAGGTATATGTATAGTACTTATATAGGGTATCGGGGTGTTACAATTATTTTTGTATCAAAACTTAGGTTCGAGATTCTCGGCCTAGGTGAACTTAAAAAAAAAATTTTGAAACGTTTAAAGAGAATTAAAAAGAAGAGTTTTGGAACGTAATTGGTAATACATGCATATGCATTAACACCTAGGTTGGTCTCGGATGTGGCATTATATGAATGGTAGAATATCTGTGTTATATGAGATGGATGCTAGTGTGTGAATGATGTTTTACATGAATGTAAAGCTAGAGAAAGAAATGATATGGATTTATATAAGTTTAATTGATAAATTGAAAAAAAAAATTTGGAAATTTATGCAAGTATAGTGAATTGTTAAATGTGTTGAAATATAAAGAAATGAAAAGGAGAATAAAGTTGAACATGAGATGAAATCAAAATTAAGATAAGAGTATGCACTCTTTCCTCTACACTTTGAATCTCTTTATAATAGAGTTTATGTTGGGTTTGCTAGATAGAGGAAATATTGTTGAATTGTTAATATTGAAAGATATGTTACTAAAATGAGGAGAGTATGGTGGAATATTGAATGAGTTGATTAGTATAGACAAAGTGTGACTATTTAAAGTTTGGGGTATATATAAAGTTAAGGTTTTGTTTAAAGGAAAAAGAGATGATATTGGTTAAGTAAGAATATAAATTGGTATTGTTATTTTAATGCAAACATTGTGAATTCAATGTTAGAAATGTGAGATGCTTGGATATTGTGAAAGTTCATGGTAATGGTGGTAATATGTGATATTTGAGATTTTTGAAATGAGTTTGATAATTGTGAAAATTATATTTTTTGATATTGCTTTGTGATATATATATATATATAAGATGTTTTTAAAGTTGATATTAAGAAAAGATGAGTTTGGCAAGTTGAAGCTTAAGCGAAGTAGTAAGTTGAAAAGTTAAAGTTTTAGTGGAATTTGATAAAGATTATTTGGATATTGATGGTTTAATGTATATGCAATACATGAGCTAGATGAAATGACTAATATTGCATATGAAAGTATTATGAATTGAACAATGTGATTGATGGTATGAAAATTTGTTTTGAAGTAAAAAGGGAAGTGAATAAGCGAATGAAAATGAGCTATTTTAAGTCACTATACTGCAAAGGGTAAAAATGGATATGGAAGTATATTAAATGTTTTTAAAGATGAAAGTGAAAGAGATGTCACATTGGGAATGTGACCAAGATGGATGTGAAATGTTATTATAGTCAGAATATATATTTGTAGTGTGAATAAATACTTTACATCATATTGGAAGAATGAGAAGGATAGTATTTATAAAAAAAAAAGAAAAAAAAAGTGATAAACATTAAATTTGTATTGAATGTATGAAAAAGGAAAATAAAATAAGAGCATATATTTAAGTGTATACATGTATATGATATGTGAACTGAGTTTTCAATATAAATGAAATTATGATATATAAACAAATGTATGAATCACATTATGAAGGTGACCTATGAATATGTATGTGGTATAATTATAGAATTAGTGATATGGAAAATGATGTTATATGTATTAGTGGACCTAAGAGAGATTAGGTCTTGAATTGTATAAAGTTAGATGGATTATGTGATGGAAGTAAGTATGGAATGGACTTGAGTAATATTGGATAGTGGAAATTGTTATGGTGAGCATTGAACGTGATAATCATATGATATTTAGAGTCCCAAAGTATTCACATATGGAAAGTTCTATGTAATTATATTATAAGAGATTGTAAATGGATTAGAAATGAAGTGACGGATAGAAATTATATGGAAACTGCATATGATTGAATATGTATATAGTAATATTGTTGAAACATGAACTAAGTTGATAAAAATCATATAATAGAATGCAAATTGGTTTGAAATGGAGTTGGAATGTGTTAATTTCTATTATACCAAAAATGTAAAGAAGGAATATATAATTCTTGAGATACACCTTAGCCTTGTATTTGTAAAGATTGAGAATAAAGTTATAAAAGAACAGTATTGATTTAAAAGTTCCAGGCTTGAATATTAATCTCTTAAAGCCATGTGTTTTGTTTAGTATATTTAATCGGTTAATGTTGTTATCCATAGATTTGGATTTGAGATAAAATGATTGTAATACAGATTTGGTGAGATGGAAAACTTTATTTGAGAAGTATAGTTAAAAGTTATGATGGATAAAGTTGTACTTTATCATTTTATGTTAAAAATTTGGTTATAGTTGTGAAGGTAAAGAGAGAAAAAGGAAATTATGGAAATGTGTTGAGTTATGGATAATATGACAAAAAGGTAATCAAATTAAATATAACAATGATATGAATTGTGAAGAGATATTAAAAAGGGAGAAATTATAAAATATGACTGAAAGTTATACTGAATATGTTTATGGTATGTAACTTGAGGTTTAAGTGAATAAACTATGTGTATATTAAAAGATAATTTGAAGTGAATTGTTATTATGATAATTTGATTGAATATGGATCGGAAGAGATCAGGAATTGAATATAAATTTGCCCTAATGGAATGAAGATATATATATACATATATGAATATTGTGAAATTTCATGATAAGTTAAATAAATTAATCGTTGGTTGGAATTGAACAAGATTGGAATGTGGGTATATTGTGGCAGATAGATCAAGTGATCTGGATTTGGCTAAGAATTATGAATCACTATTGAGATTTAATGTGTATAGTTGTACTAAGAGTATAATTATTTTCATGATAATGTATATGATGTAAAATTTTAGAGTGTGTTTGGACATGAATGAATGGAGTTATAGTAGTTATAAATTATGATATAAAGGGAAAAGATTGGTTATTTACAAAATAAGTTGAAAAGTAGTGTATTAATATATAAGTTAAGTGAAAAGCGTGCTAAAGAAGTAACTCCATTTGTGAAAAATAAGGATCTTGTTATCCATTGAGGTTTGATAAATGTCTATTTAGACAGTAATTGTAATGACAGGATAATTAATGCTCAGATATAAACCAATGGTTTCTAAGGTTAAAGTTAAGAGGGTAATTACAAAGAGATGAAGGAACAAATTATATTAAATATAAAGATTGGACGAAGTGTAAGTGTGCTATAAAATGATTTGATTATTGTATAAAGACATTAATAGGAAATGTAATGAGTTCTTTTAAATGTTTGATCAAGGAAGTGATAAGATGTATAAACGTATAGAATGATGAGTTATGGAATATAGAGAAGATGGTTGATTAAAAAGGGGAGAGTTGAAATTATATGGTTTGGTGACATAATAACTTAAGCATATAATTAAGTTCATATGGAAGTTAAGATAACATTTTGTTAAGAATGGATTGTTATGATACTGATAATTTCGAGGACGAAATTTCTTTTTAGTGGGGGAGAATTGTAATATCCCAAAATGTGCCCTAGAAGTATTGATGTAATTGTTGTTTGATTTGAATTAAATGTTTATGTGTTATAGGAAAGGAAAAATGTATTTTGAGATAATGTATATGTTGGGTATATGGTAATATAAATAACATATATGTTGGTCAAAAGGGATGGTCAATGGAAGAGGATATTTATTTGTGATATGTGAAATTACTTAAATGGGCATATAAGTGACAAGAGTTAAGTTAAATGGATGAGGGCAATTTGGTAATTGCTTTGTTAGGATTGCTTGGTGGAGATTTAAAGAAGAAGAGAAGTTTGACTTGTCTTCATTTTCTCTTCTTTGCTTGGTGTGGCCGGCTACCAAAGGGAAAGAGAGAGCAAGTGAGGCGTTTTGATTTCTAACATCAAATTGAAGGAAGAATAAAAGGATTAAGTTGGAGATTTGTGAAATTTCTTCAATTGAGGTAAGTACTCTCTTGTTTTCCCTTGTTATTTTTGAAGTGAGTTTTGTTTTGTTGGGATTATGATTTGGTGTGGTTGAGATGTGTTTATAAGTGTTGAGTTTGATTGTAAGTTAAATTGGTGTTGGTTTTGGTTTGAGGATGGTAAGTTAAGTGGATGTTGATATTGAAAGAATAAAAATGATGTTGGTTTTAGGGTTTTGAAGTAGTATGTGTTTAAATGAGTTGTTAATGTTTTGTTAATGAGAATATTGTGATGAATATGTAAAATAAGTGTTAATGACATAGTTTAGATCCCTTTGAATGAGGTTATGGTGTGCACAATGTGTTTAAATGCAATTAAAAGAGTTTTGGCCATATTTAGGGTTTTTGTTCATGAGAGACACGCCCAAGACTTAAGATTTTGGAGAGACACGGCCAAGCTTAATGAAACTTGGCCGTGTTGGATGAATTTTGGAGAGACATGGCCACTGGCTTGGCCGTGTCCCTTTACTGTGTTTGCCACTGCCTGATTTTTGTTGAGAGACACGGCCGTGTCCTTTGCCCGTGTCTGCCTCGGCTTGAATTGGTGTTGAGAGACACGGCCATAAGCTTGGCCGTGTCCCTTGAGGGTGTTAGCTACTGTGATTGTTCCTTTGTTCTTCTTGCATTGTTGAGATTGAACATTCATTTGATGACAATGATGATGCATATGATACTATATGAACAATGCTATGTTTTATGCATTGTGAATCTTGTGAATGATAATGTGTTATATGAATAATGTACTTTGTAGTGTTACATCAATGATGCAATATGTAAAATGTGAAGGATATGATGAGGTAATTGATTATGTATAGCTTGATGGGAGTAGTTCTTGAGTGTAAAAGAGACGAGGATCATCCAAAAAGGTATGTGCAATATGTTTTAATAATGAATGATGTTAATGTGTCTTAAGAAATGGATTATGTATGATTGAATGATGAAGTGTATAATGTGAATTGAGACATAAAGAGGTGTGAAACTAATGTTCTGAGTTATAATGATGTGAATGATATGATTGAAGCATGCCTAGATGGTATGATTGAATAATGATATGTGTGTTTAGTTAATGTAATTGATGTTGCATATATCAATGATGAAATATGAAAGGTAATTTGAGATATAATGTGATGTGAAGCCATTGTGATTGGCTATGATAACTCAAATGTGATGTGAAGCCATTGTGATTGGCTATGATGATTCAATTGTGATAAATAAGGCATGTTTGCCTAGATAATGATTCAATTGAGAATGAAATGGATAATGAAATAATAAATGAATTGTGTGACTAATGTGTTATTCCATTTTCAGAGTTTGTTGTTGGTGGCATGCCTAATGATAGTAACAATCTCTTGAAGTTAGGTTGGGCTTGATCCTTGAAGCCAAGTTGGGTAGAAGTTTAACATGTTTTACTCCCCTTGAAGCTTGGTTGGGTCTAGTCCTTGAAGCCTAATTGAGATGTTACAACCCTTGAAGCTAGGTTGGATTGATTCTTGAAGCCAAGTTGGGTTGAGACTTAGCATGCTTTGTTCCCCTTGAAGCTTGGTTGAATCTAAATCCTTGAAGCCTAGTTGGGTCTATGATAATGATAAATGTGATAACAAAACCAAAGCATTAACTCTGAAAATTGAATAGCATATTAGTGTCTTTTGGGCCCGAGTCTGTCTTTGTTGTCAATGTGATATACAAGTGTTGAAAGAAATGAGTAATGAGATCTATGGTTGATTTCATTGGAAATGTAATTCATGATTGGTATGATATGTAATATGTGTAATGATATATTGATTATGAATACTAGTGATGGATTGTGGTCGGTGATAATGTTTATGTATATATATGTACATAAAATATGAAATTAGCCGAGATATATGAAAGGTGCAATTAAAAAGGAAAAACATGATAATAACTAATGGTACATTGAATTGATATATCATTATATGTTAGAATTTCTATAATGTATGTTTATATTTCATAATTGTATTACTAAGCTCTCGGGCTTAGCGCGGTTGTGTAATCGCGCAGGTGGATATGCGGTTGATCTGGAAGTCCAGCTGTTATGCCACGAGAAGAGTAAGAGTTTATCGAGACCAACTAGAGGATGATGCATACATGTATAACTTTTAATTATGATGTATTTCTTACGAGAAAGTATTTATATGTATAAATGAAGTTTTGATAATGATAATGATTTTGTAAATGATATTTAAAGTAACGTATTATGGTTTGAACTCTGTTACAGGTTTTTAAAAGGTAATGAAAAGTGACATCCTCATACTTTATATACTTACTGAATGTATACTAGGTATATGTATAGCACTTATATAGGGTATCGGGGTGTTACAGTGTCCCTCAATTTTCATGGGACACGGCCAAGCTAGCTGGCCATGTCCTTCACTATTTGCTTCTTTCTTTTCTTCTTTCCTTTTGGTCTCAAGGGGTGACATGCCCAAGCTAGTGGCCGTGTCATGTGACACTGCCACTGGCTTGGCCATGTCACTTGGGTGTGTTCACTTCCGCTTCTTTTCTTTCCTTCTTTGCTTGCTCCACTTGTCTTTGGCATGAAATGGGACATGGCCAAGCTTGCTCTAGGCTTGGCCGTGTCATGTGACACGGCCACAAGCTTAGCCATGTCACTGAGTGTGTCTTCTTCTGTTTCATCATTTTTACTCTTTCTTTGATTTGTTCTTTATTTTGCTCTTTGAATGAGACACGGCCAGAGGCTTGGCCATGTCTCATGGCCGTGTCAAGCTCTGCCAACTTCATTCTTTGAGGGACACGGCCAAGCTAGTTTTGGCTTGTCCATGTCTTGCTTGGTTCATGCTTTTCTTGCACTATTTTGATCTTCAAGGGTGTTTTTGCACCCAAACCTAAAAACAACACTTTAAACACACTTAAAACAAAAATCAATCAAAACATTAACTAAAAACACATAAAAATCATACTAAAAATAGGTACAAAAATGATCTAAACAGTGTTCTCTAAGGCCCCAAGCCTAAACAGTGCTGAAGTCGCAAGAACCATTCCATTGGGACTGGGGGTGAAAATCCCCACTCACACACTGAGTTTACTCTTTTGCAATATCAACTCTAGGGCTTTCAAGACTGGAGCTATGTTGGATGAAAGATGGTCTTTCTCCTATTTCTTTGATTTAGTTGTATCCCTGGTTGGGCTGGACTGATTCAAGTCAAACTCTTCTTGTAGTTAAGTAAAAGTTAGCTCTCTTAAACGTCCTTTCGGGTTTTCAAAACTAGAGAGTTACTCTAATTTTTGCCTAGGCCGCCCTTTCAGGTTTTCAACCTAGCGAGCTTTTTCTTTTCTTCTTCATTGTTTATCTTGATTTAATTTTGATTTTGATTTTTTTATTTGTTTTGAGTCTTTACCCTAAGAAAGTTATTTTGTTTTATGTTGTCTTATGCTTTTGAATGTAGAGGAGCACTAGTATGCTTCAATGAGGATGAATTCTTCCATTGCCTAAATGCCATCTCAATGATGAAATATATATGAGATATTAGGTCTAGTTTAGGTAAACTTCAAATATCCTTATGGTCTTGATTAAATATCCCTTTCTTCAATCTTCTTGCTTTTTAGTAGCTTAGTGATCATTAGACTTGTCATAAGTTTCACACCAAATCAGGGTAGGTTATCAAGGTTTACAAGCCAATAAAAAGCAAGCTAAAATCTCATGAATGCTCAAAAAGACAAACTATGGATTGATATTAACAGGGTGGATACTAGTTGTTGGCTCACCAAAAATGCCTAGATCATCTCTCTCTTAAATAAGAAGAGTTTAATTTCACCTCGAAAGTTCATCAAAGCATGTTCTAAGATTGACTAGGCGTAGGAAATTTTGCAAAAGCCCTCTCTAAGCAAGCATACACATCTCACTACTATAAAACAATTCCCTCACCTAGTAAAGTCATTCGCGTCATGATGTATAGATGCAATAATTTATGAATATCAAGCTATATTCATCATCGATTGAGCATCAAAATGATCATAAATCAACAAATCATAAATTCAACAAAAGTAATTATTTAAACAATCTTAATTTATTCAAAGTAATTTGTTTTAAAGAAATACTAAAGAAAGAAAATAAGAGGAGCATCAATCAAGCCGAGGGAAGTTTGTTGGATGGAGTTTCTTCTCTTTTCATTTCTTCTACACTCACACCTTAAAAAGAAGATAAAACAAAATCTTCTTTCACTCCTCCTCCTATTATGAAGGTTGCTGGTGGAGGTACTCTGCCGAACATAGGTAAAGAATTATCCTTCGTGCTAGGTTTGTTGGGTTTTGGCAGCTTACTACTATTAATAAGATCTTCGAATCATGATGCATAGATACTAATTTATGAATATCAAGCTAGATTCATCATCAATTTAGCATCAAAATGAACAGAAACCAACAAAATCATAAATTCCACAAAAGTAATTAATTTAAATAATCTTAATTTGGAAAACATAATTATTTTAAACAAATAACAAAGAAAGAAAATAAGATGAGCACCAATCAAGCTGAGGGAAGTTTGTTGAATGGAGTTTCTTCTCTCTTCATATCTTCTACACTCTCACCTTGAAAAGAGGATAAAATAAAATCTTCCTTTAATGCTCCTCCTACCATGAAGGTTGCTAGTGGAAGTACTCTGCCGAACTTAGGCAAAGTATTGTCCTTCGTGCTAGGTTTGTTGGGCTTAGGCAACTTCCAACTATCAATCAAAATTTGGATCTCATGTCTTAATTGCATGCAATTATCTTTTTCATGCCCTTGTGTCTGATGAAATTGATAGAAGGCCTTATCATCAAAGTTTGGTGGCAGAGGATTTGGTAATGGTCAAGGAGCTAGTGATTACAATAGCTTTGCTTCTACAGCTTATTGAAAACCTAGGATAAAGGTCTCCCTTGATCTGAAAATTGACTCCTATTTCCTTGGCTAGTAGTTGCATTGATATCCATTTCTTTTTATGTATTCTAACTGCTAGGTTGATAATTTTCCCTTTTATTTCTTCTTCCAAAAAAGTGATTCTTCTCCCATTCCCACTCTTCTATTTGCAAGCCAACTTGGAGAACATATTTGAAATCTCTGATAAGCATGTGAGACAGTCTCATATGAAAGCTTGGTAGGACACCTCTTACCATCATTCTGATTTAGTTTGATTCATCAGGCCTTTTTTTTAGAAGAGCCGCTTTATGTCTCCAACTCTTCACATATTCAACAAAATTCTTTTTGCTTCTGCCTAATAGGCTCCACCTCCATTAGGGTCACTTCCAGTTCAACATTATACCCATATTTTTGAATGAAGATTTGTATAGCAAATCCCAATTCTTCTGAGTATTTTCCTCTAAGGTATTGAACCAGTTTTGTGCAATAGGATCCAATGAAAGTGTGAAATACCTTAGAGTTTGAGCCTTACTAGCTCTAGTGGACTGTATGTCAGTGATGTACTTCTTAACATGAAAGTGGGGATTCCCTGTTCCATCAAACTTAGCAAAAGGAGGCATCTTGAATTCATAAGGAACTATTTCATCATTTTCAAATAATTTGTTTACCTCCAACATCTCTTATGTCTTTAATTTATTTTTAAACTTCTTTTCCAAGTAGGCAATCATCTTTTCAACATCAACAGATTCAGCCTTTGAGAGGGGATTTTCGCCCCCACTCCCGGTGGAATGGTTCTTGCAACTTTGACACTGTTTAGGCTCGGGGCCTTAGAGAACACGGACCTAAGTTCAAAGAAAATGGAGTCGCCACCCGGATGGGCCGGGAAAGAAAAAGGGGTGGATGACTCGATTCCTAAGGAATTCCCAACCCCCTAATGGGTTCAGAAAGTTGGGTACGTGTGGGGAAGGTGAGAAATGACCAAGCACCCCCACAACGCTCGGTTCATTAGAACTGGCCTCCTTTACAGGTCTTAATATTATAAAATTCTTAAATATAACAATATCATCCATATTACACATAATAATTGAAATAAAGCATCATTATATTAAAATCAAAGCAATGTCTAAACAAAGCAAATAAATGGACACCCATCCGAGGATGGAAACATGTCCTTACATCCCATGCCTAAATAGGACACCAAACGAAAGGTAGAAACATGTCCTTTACATTGGTCTAAAATATAAAAACAATTTAAATTACATGATATTTAACTAATGAGGTACCCATAAAGTGGAAACATACCTCTTACAACATTTAGAAATCAAAATAAATCGATAAAAGTAAATAACCATTCATCATAAATAAATCATTCACCGAAGATATTAAACATTAATCAAAATATAAACATTCATCCATGATAATTTAAATAAACCAAGCATTGAACTTAAATGAATCAAAGCATATAAATCAAAGCATATAATGAACTACACAATCAAATCTAAAAGTAAAGCAAGAAAAGATACAAATGAGAGCTACTGTTTTTTATTTAAGATTCTTTATTTAATGTTTAGGGTTTTGGAATTTATTGGTTTAAGCTACTATTAGTTTTTAAGAGAATTAAAATGGATTATAGTTTTATAATTCAAGAGGTTGATAAAGTTCTTTGAATAACTAAATTAGTCTTTGAGGAGTGAAATCATGAAATTAGGGTTTGGATATTAAAACATTAGGTTCTTTGATTTACGGTTACTGGATTATTATTTTGGATTTACTATATTGAATTTTAATATTTAGATTTATGTGGTTTTAAGGATTAGGGTTTAGGAAAACTAGGGTTTACAGTTTTGGTTTTGAGGAAATTAAGGTTTTAGGAAAATTAGGGTTTAGAATAATTGGTTTGAGGTTCACTGTTTTGGTCTTGAAGTTGAAGAAAATAGTTTAGGGTTTTTGAGGTTTTAGGGAAACAGAAGGATGATTTTTAGGGTTTAAGAAAGATTTAAGGTTTTTAGGAAAACAAAAGAAACCAATTAGGATTTTAGGCTTTTTGAAAATAGAGGACACGATTTAAGGTTCTAAGGTTTAGAAAAAGTAAATTAGGGTTCTAAGGTTTTTAGAATCAAAAGAAAGAATTTAATGATTCAAGCTACTGTAAAGAAAAAATATTTGATATTCATACCTTTGTTTGTTAGTTCCACCACAAATTACTCTTTGGATGAACAAGGACAAAGGCAAGGTTGGTGCCTTTGATAGCTTGATTGCTTGCTTGCTTCTTCTCTTCTCTAAAAAAAAATCCGATTGTTTCACTGCAAAAATTTTTAAAGTCCGATCATTCCAAAGTTCAAGTCCTCCAAAAGTTTCTCTAAAATATTTCCTCCATTTTGATCCCCCTTTTTGTGTTGTTTTTGGTCTTATTTATAGAAGATTTATATGATTAATCTTAATTGTTCACAGAATCTAACATTAATTAAGAAAAGAAAACCGAAACCGAATTGAATTTGGTTTCAGAAAAATTAGCGTCGAAAAAATTTTGCTGGCGAAAAAAAACTGCTGCGGAAAAATTTTGCTGGCAAAAAAAGTTGCCGCGGGAGCTTGTAGGCTGCAGGGGAGAAATGGCCCTAGCCATTTCACCTGCAGGATTTTCCTGCGAGTGAAATGGCCTTGGGCCATTTCGTCCGACCCCTTTTCAGGGACAAAAAAATTCGTTGCCGATTTTTCATAGCCGATTTTTATTTTTATTTTTAGTTTTTTGTTTATTATTATTATTATTTATTTTTTATTAATTATAAAAACTAAATACTAAAGCTAATATTATTTAATTAAGATAACACAAAAATTATATTGGGCTAATTAAAATATATTGGACCGCACGAAAATTATTTTGGACTTATTAAAATATATTGGACCGGACTGAGTCAAAAATTAAGGGTCTACTGTTTGCCTCCTACTTGAATGATCTGAGACTTTAGTAAAAGAGAGTGAAAAGCAATAAGACTTAATTTTCAGATGGTTGAGGTTTTGGGTTCTGGACCTGATTTGAGTTCTGGACTCAAGGATAATTTTAGGTTCTGAACCTAAGCATAATTTTAGGTTCTGGACCTAAGGAAATTTAGGTTCTGGACCCGAGCTAAGTTCTGGACTTAGAAAAGATTCTAGGTTCTAGACCTAAGGAAAATTTGGGTTCTAGACCCGAGCTAAGTTCTGGACTTAGAAGAAATTCTAGGTTCTCGACCTAAGGAAAAATTTGGGTTCTGGACCCGAGCTAAGTTCTGGACTTAAAAGAGATTCTAAGTTCTGGACTTAAGAATAATTTGGCTTATGGACCCGAGCTAAGTTATGGACTTAGGAAAGATTCTAGGTTCTGGACCCAAGGAAAATTTGGGTTCTGGACCCGAGCTAAGTTCTAGACTTAGAAGAGACTCTAGGTTATGGACCTAAGGGTAATTTGGGTTCTGGACCCAAGCTAAGTTCTGGACATAGGAAATATTATACGTTCTGGACATAAAGAAAATTTGGGTTCTAGACCCGCGCTAAGTTTTGGACTTAGGAAAGATTATAAGTTCTGGACCTAAGGAAAATTTAGGTTCTCACCCAAGCTAAGTTCTGGACTTAGAAAAGATTCTAGGTTCTGGACCTAAAGGTAATTTGGATTCTGGACCCGAGCTATGTTTTGGACTAAGAAAAGATTATAGGTTCTGGACCTAAGGATAATTTGAGTTCTGGACCCAAGCTATGTTCTGGACTTAGAAGAGATTCTAGGTTCTGGACCTAAGGAAAATTTGGGTTCTGGACCCGAGCTTATAAAGATTTAATTATCTGCAAAAAATAATATTTTAATTTCAAAAAGTTTGACTAATCTTTATTAATATATATTCTCCTTGCCCCCTGCGTATAAAAATATTTATACACACACAAGTATTTGAATGATTAAATTGAATAATTGAATTTATTGTTTATTTACTGTGTAGTCACTGTTATGCACTATTTACTATTCATAAATAGTAAATAGTAGTAAATAGTATTTTACTATCATCAATAGTAATTTACTATTTATAAATAGTACTTTACTATTCATAAATAATAAATTTTACTATTCATCAATAGTAAAGTTTACTATTCATAAATAGTAAACTTACTTTTGAATTTTGTTTTTTTTCTTGTCGTTTCTCTATATAAACTAATGAATTCCTTCATTTCATTCACAGCAAAATCTATAATTTCTATAATTCTCGTAAATTCCTTCAAATTTAGCACATAGTTTTCAAAAAAATGCATGCTTCAAGTTCAGGGACTCATTTTAATGCTGAGTTATTAGAGTTTATTTGGCATCATGAAGACGGAAATATAGATATATTTCGCCGGGATGCCGCTTCATCGTAGTTCAAACCAAAAGAGCGCAGTAATTATTTTTTCCCTCTTCTTTTCTTTTTTTTTTATAGTTTTACATTTTTTATAATTTTTTGTTTTATATTTTTTAGTTTCATTTTTTTTGTTTATATTATTTTTTTATTTTTAATTTTAAAATTTTTGATTTATGTTTTTATATTATGCTCTTTTATTATTATTGTGTTTGCCTTTATTTTTTTATTTATATTTTTATATTATTATAATTTTATAGAAAATTTAGGAAAAATATATTAATTTAAGCAGATAGGATAATATGTACTTACCTGGTATTAACTTACCTGGCTCCGTGTTAGCATGATCGTTGTGTTGTTCAGGCAGGAGGGTGTATCTATAAAGCCCGACAATGGTATGATGTAGTACCTTCTCGGGTAAGGCAGATTATCCGAGATTGCAGCTTTGAAAGCTTCATCTTACAATTGCCATCCGAGGAGTATCTGATAGACTGGAGCGTAGTCTAGGCGCTTGCAGAACGATGGTTGGACACAACTCATACTTTTCACTTGCCCATTAGAGAGATGACAATTGGTCTGGTAGATTTTACTGCTATAATCAGCCTTCGGTATGATGGTGTTCCGGTTCCTCTGACCAATGATATTTTGACATTTGAAGAAATTCAGCAGTTAATTGGTATGGAACCATCGTATAAAGGGCCTTTTAAGATAAAGATCGAGCCAATTCGTAGTTATTGGATGAACTACAAAGGACGGGTTCACAGAGACACGACCCAACAGTATGCTCGAGGATTCTTATTATATTTGCTTGGGTCGACCATCTTAGGAAGCACTGAATCCGCTATCCATTTGTCAGCGTTGAGGGCCCTTTCTTATTTTAGGACAGTACCACTTTATGGCTGGGATGAAGCTAGTCTCGCCTGTCTTTACCATGGTCTTGACAAAATTTGCCGAAATAAGAAGTCTTTTATCCGCTTGATGGCGGTTGTCGAGGTATTCTTCTTCTACCAATGTCAATTCCCCTCTTTTCTTACATGAATGTGATCTTTATTATTATTGCAGGCATAGGCATATGAACATAACCTCGTGAGGGTGCCTGGTATTTCTCGAGAGAGGGTCGGGTATACGAGATTAAATTTCTGGTTGTCTGATAGCGTGGACGTTCCCGGCTCTCACCATATGCATACCCAACGCTTCGTGTTGAGCCGCTTAACCTGGGACCAGGCAAAATAGCATTAGTATACTGTCAAATTTATATGAAAGTTTACTTACCCCATGTCATTTTGCAGGTGAATTTGGCCTGGTGGAACCCAAAAGAGCGGACAAACTGGACTCCCTTCATGAATTCTGCACTATCTTTCCAACATACTTGCCGAGTCATCGCTAGCCCAATGTCTAGTGGTTGTTTCTTAGAGAGAGAGTTTATGAGTGGTTTCTCAGAGGGTTCTAATGCCTTGCCCTGAATATACATTAAATATTACATCGATGCCGGAGGATGCATGGTGGTTGGCCCGGCATGGTTATGATGTTAAAACATTTCTCTATCCACGTGGTGCATCTTATGCTCATTTTATTCAAAGAAGGCTCTTGAACTTTGATGTATCTCCTGTTGGCGTACGGTATATTCCCGAAGAAAATGAGGGTAGAGATGAAGAGGCAGGAGAATTCGTTCCACATCTTGGGGCTAGCACTGCTCAGGTAAACCTTTTCCATTTTTCCCTTACAACTGCTTCTTTCTTTTTTTTACTTTTTGATGATTATTGTAGGTTTTTGGCTCATTTGAACATGAGGCTGGACCTTCATTTACTGCTCCTTCATTTGCTCATTCTGGTCTGCTAGAGATGCCATCTCATCCACAGGGCATTGATATTAATTACCTGGTAAGTTTTCCTGATAATTTATGCTACATGTATGCATGATTATGTATGCTCTTACCTTTTTCCTATCTGGCTCACAACGGATGCTTGAAGATCAAAATAAGAAACTTCAAGAAGAGTTGGCTACAAGTCATCAGCAGGTTTCTCATTTCAAAAATTTTTATCATCAATCAGAATAGAATTTTTGAGACGTCCGATTTCAGGGGATGAGGGATCCTGGTGCTTCTTCATCAAGAGGCCCCCAGACTGATGACCATGAGATCCTTTCATCTACCTTCGATGAGGACCGTGACAGATCGAAACTCCAAGGTAATAGGGATTTTGGTGACCCTGGTTTGGGCGGATTCGGGACGAGTGATTTACCTCCTCCTCCAACAGGCGATGACTTTTTCAGGGCTTTATTTGATGACCTACCACTACCCTCTTAGGGATGTATAAATATTGTATCAATTGTATGAACATTGTACAATAAGCATAAAAATAATCATGATAATATATAATTTCCATCTTTACTATAACTCTATCTCTTTTTATTTTTAGCCTTCATATCTTCTCTTTGCCCCCTGTATAGGCTCAAACCCATGATTTTTTTCTATGTGTTTTGGTTGATGATTGTATATTGTTTAGCTCATCGAATAAGCATGGATTTCTTCCTTTCTCAAGCAATGGGTCTTCCATGCCCCCCTGATTCAATATCTTCTTTTGATTCTTTGCTTCACAGGATGTTTGAATGGTTTCATCGACTCATAGACCAAGGTGATCATTGGAAGTGTTTTCATTAACTCCTTTCAGATACCCATTCAAGTTTTGCTTTGGAATGATAGGATGCTTCGAGATATTGAGAACATGAATAATTGAGCAGAGATACATCCATTCAGCATGTCAGTTGGTATCTTCTTCATATCCTTGCCAACAATCATTTCCTTTGCCCAATGTGCCCAAGAAACTTCTCTTAACTTGAAGGCTTTGTATGACAAAAATATTTTTTATTTTTTAATAGAGGAATGGCAAAGGAAAAAGACAAAAATTAAAAAGAGAAAAACAGTATTCTCATAAAAAAAAAAGAAAGAAAAAGTAAATGTTACTATTGATGAATAGTAAATTACTATTTACAAATAGTAAATGAATAGTGATAAATAGTGTATAAACAGTAACTACACAGTAAATAAATAGAAAACTCAATTATTCAATTCAATCATTCAAATATTTGCATGTATATAAATATTTTTGCACTTTTAAAATATTTTTACGCATACGGGCAAGGAGAAGATATGTGCATGATAAAAATTAGATAAATTTTTTACAAATTCCTTTAGTATCCTACTTACTACAACTATTTTTTTACAGACAGTTAAATCTCTCTTAGCTCGAGTCTAGAACCTAAAATTACCTTTAAGTCTAAAATTTAGCTCGGGTCCAGAACCCAAATAATCCTTAAGTCCAGAACTTAGCTCGAGCACAGAACCCAAATTTCCTCTTAAGTCCAGAATTTAGCTCGGGTCCAGAACCCAAATTATCCTTAAGTCCAAAACTTAGCTCGGGTCCAGAACCCAAATTTTCTCTTAAGTCCAGAATTTAGCTTGGGTCCAGAACCCAAATTATCCTTAAGTCCAAAACTTAGCTTGGGTCCTGAATTCAAATTTCCTCTAAGTCTAGAAATTAGCTCGGGTCTAGAACCCAAATTATCCTTATGTCCCTGACATAGCTCGGGTCCAGAATCCAAGTCTTTTTCGAGTGCAGAACTCAAACCGGGTCAAAAACCCAAACTATCCCGGGTCCAGAACCCAAGTCTTTTTTTAGTCTAGAACTCACATCGGGTCGAGAACCCAAACCATCTCGGGTCTAGAACATAAGTCTTTTTCGAGTCTAGAACTCAAACCGAGTCCAGAACCCAAACCATCCAGGGCCCAAAACCCAAGCCTTTTTGGAGTCCAGAACTCGAACCGGGTCCAGAACCCAAAACCATCTCGGCTCCAGAACCCAAGTCTTTTTTGACCCAGAACTCGACCAGGTCTAGAACCCAAGTCTTTTATGAGTTTAGAACTCGAACCTAGTCCAGAACCCAAACCATCTCGTGTCCAGAACCCAAATCCTTTTTGAGTCTAGAACTCAAACTGGGTCCAGAACCCAAACCATCCCGGGTCCAGAACCTAAGTCTTTTCTGAGTCCAGAACTCGAACCGGGTCCAAAACCCAAGTCTTTTTCGAGTCCAGAATTCGAACTGAGTCTACAATCAAAACCATCTCGGGTCCAGAACCCAAATCTTTTTTTAAGTCCAGAACTCGAACCGGGTCCAAAACCCAAACCATCTCCGGTCCAGAACCCAAAACCAAAACCATCTCAAGATAATTAAGTCTATTTTTGCCAAAATTAAAAGTCTTGTTGCTTTTCACTCTCTGAATCAATTCAAGATCGTTCAAGCAAGGGGAAAATTGTAGACCCTTAATTTTGACCCCAATTTGATATGGTCCTGGTTAAAGGATGCCAAAATAAATTTTATCCGACTTTAAAATATTTAAAACTAGTTTATAACTTTTAAAGAAGTCGGCTTGGATTAAAGAGGCACAAATTCAATTACAAAACCCTAAAATCAATTTGAATCGGCCCAAATTAAACTTTTCGATCCTTATGTTAAAAAAGGGCAAGAATAATTAGAGTCAAGCCACATGAGTAATTGCTCATGTCGACCTGGAGGGACCAGGTCGACATGAGCAAGCCTCATGTCGATTTGGCAGAGCAGATCGGCATGAGGTTAGACTCATGTCGACCTGAGCAGGCCAGGTCGACATGAGCATTCCTCATGTTGACCTGGTAGCCTAAGGTCGACATGAGCATTCCTCATGTCGACTTGGGCAGCCCAAGTTGACATGAGGTTGGACTCATGT
The DNA here is from genome assembly GCA_947685225.1 of Garcia nutans. Taxonomy (NCBI): domain Eukaryota; kingdom Viridiplantae; phylum Streptophyta; class Magnoliopsida; order Malpighiales; family Euphorbiaceae; genus Garcia; species Garcia nutans. The sequence continues at coordinate 62,368,377 of CANTUV010000031.1, forward strand.
CAACCTAGGGCAACCAGGTCGACATGGGTTCAATAAGTTTTCTAATTTAACTAAAATTTATTTTATGGAAAGATTAACATTAGGGTTTTGAGAGAGGTTTGCCTATAATTACTAACGTTTCAGAATTCAGAAACGGGATGAACATTAAGGAGAAACATTAACAAGGGTAGCAATAAACATTAAAGAGAAGAGTCGACAATAAACAGAGAAGATTAGCAGTAAGAATTCATCAATCATCAATCCATCAAAGGCAGCAATGCTGTCTTTGTTCATTGTTCATCCAGAAATCAATTATGGAGCATGAGCAGGCCAGGTCGACATGAGCATTCCTCATGTCGACTTGGCAGCCTAAGGTTGACATGAGTATTCCTCATGTCGACCTGGGCAGCCCAAGTTGACATGAGGTTGGACTCATGTCGACCTAGGGCAACCAGGTTGACATGGGTTCAATAAGTTTTCTAATTGAACTAAAATTTGTTTTATGGACAAATTAACGTTAGGGTTCTGAGTGAGGTTTGCCTATAATTACTAACGTTTCAGAATTCAGAAATGGGATGAACATTAAGGAGGAACATTAACAAGGGTAGCAATAAACATTAAAGAGAAGAGTCGGCAATAAATAGAGAAGATTAGCAGTAAGCATTCATCAATCATCAATCCATCAAAGGTAGCAATGCTGTCTTTTTTCATTGTTCATCCAAAAATCAATTATTGAGGAACCAACGAACGGAGGTTTGATTTAATTCTTTAATTTATTTGAATTCATAGTAGTTTCATCCTTGACTATCCAGTATATATATTCCCTTCTATAAATATCATTAGAAGTTTGAAGATTAAGAAGTTGTTTAGGCCCAGTAGTTAACTTAAACCTTGTAGTCTTGATTACTTGATTTAAACAACATGATTTGAGTTCAATGTTCATATAATCACAAAACATTATCAAAACCCTAATCTAATTTCCCAGTTGCTAAAAATCCTAATCTGCTTTCCAATTTCAAAAACTCTAAATTGTTTTATTAATTCCTAAAACCATAATTGTTTTCTTAATTTTTCAAAACCTATATTATTTTATTAATTCCCAAAACCTTAATTGTTTTCATAATTTTCCAAAACCTTAAACTTTTTATTAATTCCCAAAATCCTAATTGTTTTCTTAATTTTCCAAAACCCTAAACTATTTTATTAATTGTCAAAACCCTAACTGTTCTGTTAATTTTCCAAAACCCTAAATTTTTTTCTAAATTCCAAACCTAAATTTATAAAATCTATTTTCCAAATTCAAAACACCAAAGCCCTAATCAAATTCTAAAATGTTAGAATCCTTTAATTCCAGAAAACCTAAAACCCTAACTCTAGTTGCTTAATTCAAAAACCTAGATCCACACCCTAATTCCAATAACTTAATTCATAAACTCTAGTTTCATAAAAACCTTAAAATTTCTTAAACTCTAAATTTCATAATCCCAGCAACCTCAAAAAAAAAAAACTCTAAACCCTAAATGATGAAACCTCAATTTAAATCCTAATTTCAAAAACCCTAATTCCAAAAACCCTATTCAAAGATGCAAATCCTAAATTTATATATTTATTACTTTATTTAATTTTAGATTTGATTATGTAGTTTATTATATGTTTTGATGGTTGATTTATTTAATTTCAATGCTTAATTTATTTAATTTACCATGGATGGATATTTTCTTTATTATTATGGTTATTATTTGTTTATTTCGATATTAAAATTGTAAGAGGTATGTTTTCACTTTGTGGGTACCTCGTTAATTAATTTCTATGTAATTTAAATTATTTTTCTATTTTGGACCAATGTAAAGGATATGTTTCCACCTTTTGGTGGATGTCCTATTTAGTTTAGATATGGATGATGTAAGGACATGTTTCCATCTTCGGATGGGTGTCCATTTATTTGCTTTGTTTGGACATTGCTTTGATTTTAATATAATGATGCTTTATTTTAATTGTTACATGTAATATGAATAATATTATTATACTTAATAATTTTATAATATTAAGACCTGCAAAGGAGGTCGGTTCCAATAAACCGGGCGTTGTGGGGGTGCTGGGCCATTTCTTACCTTCCCCATACGTACCCAACTTTTTGAACCCATTAGGGGGGTTGGGGATTCCTTAGGAATCGAGTCATCCACCCCTTTCTTTTTCCCGGCCTGTTCGGGTGGCGACTCCATTTTCTTTGAGCTTAGGTCTGTGTTCTCTAAGGCCCCGAGCCTAAACAGTGTCAAAGTCGCAAGAACCATTCCACCGAGATTGGGGGCAAAAATCCCCGCTCACACATAGCCTTGTACCTTATGGTATATACTTGCTATGGGAATCTAACCTTTTCAACCCAAAGACTAAAGCTCATATAATTGGCCTAGTTACTTTCCTTAGGTTTTTACCCTAAATGCATATTATTTTACTATAGTTAATTTATCTTGGTTTAAATTATAGATTTTTTGGTTTGTTCTTTTTCTAATATTGCCTCCCTATATTATGAGCTCAGAAATAATTTTTTCCTTTAAAAGTCCAAAATCTCAAATTTTCAAATATTTAAAGATGGTTCAAAAATCTTTTTCTACCTTATGGCCCAAGGGTTTTGCAACAAAATTATGTTTTTTTTTATCAAAGATTACAAAAGAGCTTACGAATATTTAGGTCAATTATGAAAATACCAAAAATCAATTGTGAGCCTAATTTATACCAAAGAATTATTGATCATGGGCTTGTTTTTGACATGAATCAATAGTTGCTTTTTTCAAATAAGAAATCTATTTATGATAAACCCATTGATTTTGCTTTAAATCTAATATAGCATAAAAGCTATTTTAGTTGAAATTCAATGGATTAAAGCCTTATTAATGGAAATTATCATGGACTGACTTTTAATTTAAAAATATAACTATTGGTTCAATCGTTCGAGTGAAGTTTTCAAAAATAAAATATCCCATGTTGGTATTTTGTTAACCATATACCCAAGAAAAGTGACTTGCCATTCTTGTGTGGAAGTTATAAGGTTGGAAGGGATGTCCTAATTATCTTAGATTGTTTGTTATTTATGCATATATGCATCATGCATACACGCATTGCATAACATATCATTGATCCTTTATGGCTCACAGACCTGGAGTATATGTAGACCCTTAAATTTTTGACCTATTCAAATATGATAGTCCAAAATAGTTTTTATGGTATTTTATTTATTTTAATAATATTTTAATTACTAATAACATTTAATAGTTATTTTTAATAAAAATAAAAAATATAAAAAATAAACAAATAAAAAATCGGACGAATCGGAGAGTGAAGCGCGATAGCCCATTTTACCGCAGCTGGCTTGCCCAGCCTGCCGCTTCTATTTTTACCAGTGCAATTTTTGCCAACGTAGCCAGCGGGATCGACAGCTTGCTCGCTGTCGATTTTTTTACCAATCCTTATTTTACCCGCTTTATAGTTTTTCCAAAATAGATAGTATTTCCTTATTAAAATAGGATTAGGACTTTATTTTTCCTATAAATACCACATTAAAACACGAAAAAGAGGGATGGGAAAAAAAGAGACAGAGAACCCTAGAAAGAGAGAAAAACAGAGAAAAACCCTAGAGGGTGGTAATTAACATTAAAGAGGAACGACATTTAACATTAAGAGAGATTAAACAACAAACAGAGAAGAACAACAACAGTTTTTTTTAGAACGAAGGAAACAACAAGTAGAAATATCAAGACAACCAAAGAAGAAGGCAGAGTCCATACTGTCATCACATTGTTCACCCAGAAATCAATCTTTTTGGTGGAACCAAAGACGCAGGTTTGATCTTTAATCATAAATTATACATGGTCACAGTAGCTTCGTTTTCTTTGATTAATAAAAATATGCAGTAACTTGATCTTTTAACATGCAGTAACTTGATCTTTGAGCATGCAGTAAATTGACCTTTGTTTTAATAACTTTAATTGTTTTCTCTAATTAATACATTGATCAGTTGGTGTTCGTAACTCCACTTACATGTTTTACAAAAAACTTAAAACTACCTAGTAGCTATTGAGGATTTAAATTAATTGTCAGAATCTATTTTGTTTACAAAAAACCTCAAGAACCGTAAGTTATTTTATTGAAATTCAAAACCTCAAACTATTTTTATCCTAAAGCGTAAACCATTTCATTATTAAACTCCAAAATATTGATTATTTTTCCAAAACCTTAATTTATCTCTCGAAATCCAAAATTATTTTTTCGAAGGCAGTAAGTTCTAAAACCCTAATTACAGCTTTCTAAAAACCAAAACAACAATCTATTACCAAACCTATTTTTATGAATCACAGTAGCATTATTTTCATAAAAACATTCGAAACCTTAAATCTTTAAAACATCCAGTAGCATTATTCTTTTAAAAAATAATATTAGTTCCTTAAAATTCAAAAATCCTATTTTCTAAATCCTAAAACATAAATCTTAATTTTTAACACCAAAAACTACAACCCTAAAAGCTAGTTTCATAAAATTTTATGAGGCGTTGCCCCCTTGACCCCGGCCAGCTAATCGACTAGCGGGATCGCCGTATGGGCTCGTCAAGGGGGTCAATATTCATTTGTGTATTATAAGTCCGTATATTTAACTTTCCTTTTTCCAAAGCCCTAATTTAGTAATTAAAATTCTAAAACCCTATTTTAAGTGTGAACCCAAAATTTATATATTTATTGCTTTATTTAATTTTAGATTTGATTATGTAGTTTATTATATGTTTTGATGGTTGATTTATTTAACTTCAATATTTGATTTATTTAATTTATCATGGATGGATATTTTCATTATTATTATTATTATTATTTGTTTATTTTGGTATTAAAATTGTAAGAGGTATGTTTCCATTATTGGGTACCTCATTAATTAATTTTCATGTAATTTAAATTGCTTTTATATTTTAGACCAATGTAAAGGACATGTTTCCACCTTTCGGTGGGTGTCCTATTTAGTTTTAGACATAAACGATGTAAATACATGTTTTCATCCTCAGATGGGTGTCCATTTATTTGTTTTGTTTGGAAATTGCTTTGACTTTAAGATAATGATGCTTTATTTTAATTGTTGAATGTAGTATGGATAATATTGTTATATTTAAGAATTTTATAATATTAAGATCTGCAAAAGGAGGCCGATTCCAATGAACCAGGCATTATGGGGGTGCTGGGCCATTTCTCACCTTCCCCACACGTACCCAACTTTCCAAACCCATTAGGGGGTTGGGGATTCCTTCGGACTTGAGTCATCCACCCCTTTCTTTTTCCCAGCCCATCCGGGTGGTGACTCCATTTTCTTCGGGCTTAGGCCCGTGTTCTCTAAGGCCCCGAGCCTAAACAATGCCAAAGTCGCAAGAATCATTCCATCGGGAGTGGGAGCGAAAATCCCTGCTCATAGTGGGGACTCCACTGGGGATAAGAGAAGTTGATTCCATTGGTCTTTTCATTATTCTATTATTTTTTTATCATGATATTATCCATTGCATCATTTGGATTTCATCGTGTGTGTGAGTTAGGATGCCTGTGTTACTCGTGTTGTGTTATGTAAGGGATACCGTACTTTCACTCAAGGTATGGAGATCGAGCTTGGCATAACCACCATAGACTTGTACATTTTGGTATATACTTGCTATGTGATCCTAAGCCTTTTCAACACAAAGACTAAAGCTCATGTAATTGGCCTAGTTACTTTCCTTATGTTTTTACCCCAAATGCATGTTGTTTGACTATGGTTAATTTATATTGGCTTAAATCACGGCTTATTTAGTTTGTTCTTTTTCTAATATGACCTAATTACATTGTGAGCTCAAATAATTTTTTCTTTAAAAAGACCAAAGCAATTTTCAAAACTTTTCAAGATGGTCTTTGGATATATAACTTTTCCATAAACAAATTCTTTTTCTCATGACCTAAATACTAAGCCCAAAATCCATTTTTCTAAAATCTTTTTACAATGTGCTTAAAAATAAAATTACTTTCATCCAACCTTTTCTTACAAAGAGCTCACAAATATTTAGGTCAATTATGAAATACCAAAAATCCATTGTTAGCCTAGTTTATACTAAGAGTTATTAATCATGAGCTTATTTTGGGCATGAATCATTAGTTACTTTTTCAAGTGAGAAATCTACTTATAATAAACCTCTTAATTTAGTTTTAATCTAATATAGCATAAAAGCTACTTTAGTTGGATGAATGGATTAAAACCTAATTAATGGGAATTATCATTAACTGATTTCCATTTTTAAAATATAATTATTGGTTGAAACGTCCGAGGGAATTATTCAAAAACAAGATACCCCATGTTGGTATTTTGTTAACCATATGCCTAGAAAAAGAGACTCGCCATTCGTGTGTGGATGTTATAAGGTCGGAAGGAACGTCCTAATTATCTTTCTTTGTTGATTGTTTGTGCATACATGCATACATATATTTGCATCACATATCATTAATCCCTTCTGGCTCACAACCCTGAAGTATGACAATTCAAGAGCATACAATGATACCACCTACAACATTGATTTTGATTCAAGTGCTTCATTGGAAGGATGGATACAAACCAGCTAAGGGACATAGTCGATGAAGTTGTCAAAGCTAGGATGGCCGAGCTATGAAATTAATTGGTTGAAATTATAAGGACCCAGTTGATTTAAATTCTAGAGATCATCAACAATGCTAATGAGGCATCTCCCATTGACATAAACAAGAAGGAAAAGGCAACATTAACAAGGAACATGTCTATTGATAGAGATCGAATGAAAAATGAGAGATCAATCCTTATTCTACAAGACCAACCGAACCATGTTCTATCTAAGTGAAGCAATAAGAGCGGCTATCACCCTAGTAGGCAAAGTCAAAGGGAAAGAGGAGGTGTTGAGAAAAATGCAACAGCTGAGCCAACAAAGAAGCATAAATTTTCAGACTTAAGGGAGCCTTTGTCAAAGATGTTAAAAAACCTATTGAAAATGAATTTGCTACAACTATTGACACCTCGGCCTCTACATAAGCATCTACCACTAAATTTTGATGCCAAGGTTTTCTGTCAATTCCATCAAATTCAAGGGCATGAGACAGATAAATATGTTTGATTAAGGCATGAAATCCAAGATTTGATTGACAGTGGAAAGTTGCCTAAGCCTGATAAGCCCAACAATAAGAATAATCCACTGCCTTAATTTGGAAGGGCACCATCGCTTACAACCTTCATGAAGAGTTTTACCTTGTCATCTTGTCATGATATGGATAGAGAAGCTGCTAAAGATGATATGCTTGTAAGAAAGCTTGGGCTAGCTATGGATGATGAAGCAATGACCCTTGATGATGGAAAAAATCCTTGCCCTTGAGATGTCTAAATAAGTCTAAATAAATGAAGTATCTTCGACTCTAACTCAATGAACTTCCCTTAGCTTGGAGTGTTGCTCTATTTATTTTGCTTTCTTTAATATCTAATTGGAACAATTACGTTTTTTTAAAATTAAGATTGTTTGAATAAATTACTTTCATCAAAATTTTTGTTGGTCTTTGTTCATTTTGGTGCTCAACCGATGACGAATCTAGCTTGATATTTATAAATTATCATATTTATGCATCATGACTTGAATGACTTTAGTAGGTGAGGGAATTGCTCTATAGTATTGAGTTGTGTATGCTTACTTAGAGAGGGATCCAGCATAATTACCTTTGTCTAGGTCCTAGTCAGTCTTAGAACATGCTTTGACAAACTTTCGAGGCAAAATTAAACTCTGCTTATTTAAGGGAGAAATGATCTAGGCATTATTTGGTTAGCCAACAACTAGTATCCACCCTATTAAATATCAATCCCTAGTTGTCCCTTTGAGTCTTCATAAAATTTTAGCTTTATTTTCATTGGCATATAACCCCAACAACCTACCCTGAGCTGTTGTGATACTTTTGACAAGTCATATGACCACTAAGATGAAGAGGCAAGAAGATCAAAGAAAGGAATAAATAGTCAAGATCATAAGGATGGTTGATGTTCTCAAGACCGTAAGGGTTGTTGAAGCTCACCTAATATCTCCAATCTATCAAGATAACATCAGAGTAACAAATAATTTATCCCTATTAAAGGAAATTTATGTCACTCCACTCATCCATTAATAGAAACCTAAGTTGCTACAAACAAGACAACCCTTTTAGAGCTAGAACCAAAAAAAAGAGAAGAAAAGAAAGCAAAAAAAAAAAGAAAAAAAGAAAATAAAGTAAAAGAAAAGAAAACTAAAAATGGTTCAGAAATCCAACTGAGTTTTCTTTTACCTAAGAACACAAAAGGATTCCATTTAGTTTATAAGGATAGTTTGACTTGACTTGGTCCAACCCAACCAAAGATTCAGTCAAAATCAAAGAAAAAGGAGAAAGGTCACCCAGTTTTTGAAAGTTCTATACTTGACAAAGAAGAAGGACAAAATGCTCAAAGAAAGGGAATAGTGAGAAAAATAAAAAGAAAGAAAAGGGAGAAGAAGAAAAGAAATAAATTTTGGTACCAAACTTTTTGCAAGGGCAAAGATTGTCCTAATTAAGATCTAGATTAATGCCAAGAAGATAGAAAGAATTTAGAGTCTAGCAAGATTGCTCTCAGCTGCCTAAAGTTCAAATAAGAAATTTATAGTGCGGGTTTGTCCATAGTGTCACAACGGCTCCAACTTACAAATGGCCTTCATTTAACCCATGTCCCTTATAGACCCCATTTCAAGCCTATCCAAGACCTATTGATCTCTCTTGGTAGGTAGAGTCTATTAGTGGAGATAGTTTGAATAAGCATGCTTATGAGATAGACAATATTTAAACACAATGAGACCTTTGGCCAAGTAATGTGTATATGCCTATCTGAAGTGCAACAATTCTTGCTTGAATAGAAATGATTCCCAAGTTTAGTACGGTAACTAGGGTTGTCATGTTATAGATATGTTAATTTGAAATTCGAGTCCTGAGGTAAATTGACATTGATTTTGCAAGGCCAACATTTGATTTAAAAAATATATATTTTTTGTCACACGAAGCCTTCAAATTAAGGGAAGTATGTCCAATCATCGAACCTCAAAGGACACATTGGGCAAAGTAAATAGTTATTGGCATGGATGTGAAAAGTTACCAACTGACGTGTTGAATCATTATTTGAAATGGATGTATCTCTGCTGTTTGTGGCCTCCATTATTCATGTTTTCAATATCTCAAAGATAAAGGGCATAAATGTGAAGCATCCTGTTATTCCAAAATAAGAACTGAACAAGCATCTAGAAGGAGTCAATTAGAACACTTTTGCTGATCACCTCGGTCTGTGAGTCGATGGAACCACTGTAAGTATTACTCATGCATATCATGCATACATGAGCATATCACAGGGCATTTTTTCTTATACTATCTATTCTTTGTCAAAGTGAACAACAAGCACTCTATGAAGTAAAGAATCAAAGGAAGATATCAAATCAGGGGGGCATGGAAAGCCCATTGCTTGAGAAAGCTTCAGTAATTTTGCAAAGAGAAGAAATGCGTGCACGTGCAAAGAACTAGTCAACCAAACTTCAATCAAAGCTTGCATGGAAAAAATCTTTGGTTTGAGCCTACACAAGGGGCAAAGTTTCTCCTTTTCAATTTTTTTTTGAGTTTATATACCAAATATTTTCAAACTCAATTGCAAATATTTTGCCATGTGTTTGACCAGTTCGGTCCAATATATTTTAATTAGTCCAAAATAATTTTTGTGTTGTCCAATATATTTTAGTTAGTCCAGAATAATTTTTATGGTATCTTAATTAATTTTAGTATTTATTTTAGTAAAAAATGGTAAAATGAATAAAAATTCAAAAATAATAAAAAAATCGGCGACGAAAAAATCGACGACGAAAAAAATCGTATCCGAATATCAGCGCGGGCCTGTGGGCATTTTGCCTGCAGGAATTTCCTGCAGGCGAAATGGCCTACAGGCCTATTTTGTGCTCGCTGCCGCAGCCAGCTGCGGCTAATTTTTTCGCCGAACCCATTAGGGGGTTGGAGATTCCTTAGGAATCGAGTCATCCACCCCTTTCTTTTTCCCAGCCCGTTCGGCTGGCGACTCCATTTTCTCCGAACTTAGGTCCGTGTTCTCTAAGGCCCCGAGCCTAAACCGTGCCGAAGTCATAAGAACCATTCCACTGGGAGTGGGGGCAAAAATCCCTGCTCACACCATGCAGGGAGCAAGGAGAAGATTTGAGGGCCAACTAAAAATAGCTGAAATTTTGCAAAACAAAGAACAAAAGAATGGAACAACCAGTTAAGCCAGAATCCTCAACTGATAAAAGGTCAGTCAAATCCAATTCAATATTGGGTCCAAGTACACAAATCCAATCGAGTCAAGGGTCCAAGTACCTAATCTCGGGACCAAGCACCCAAATTCAATTCAGTCACGGGTCTAAGTATCCAATCTCAAGTCCAAGTGCCCAAAACAAATTCAATCTCAGGTCCAAGTACCCAATCTCGAGTCCAAGTACCCAATCTTGAATCGAAGTACCCAAATCAAATTCAATCTCAGGTCCAAGTACCCAATCTCGAGTCTAAGTACCCAATTCCAATCCAATTTTGGGTCCAAGTACTCAATCTTGGGTCCAAGTACCCAAATCAAATTCAATCTCGGGTCCAAGTACCTAATCTCGGGTCCAAGTACCCAAATTGGATTAAAATTTAAATATATGAAAAAGAAATAGCTACTGTGATAATAAACTAAACAACTTGGATTAGGTTTTAACAAAAGAAGTTACGGTTTAATTTCAATTAGGGCTTGGATTTCTAAGAAAACTAACACTATCATATTTATTTTTGAAAGAAGAGGCTACTGCGAAGATTTTTAAAAATCGATTTAATTAGGGTTTAATAATTTTAAGAAGGTAGTAGGATTTTTGGTTAATCAAATTAGGGTTTATGGCTAACATCATGAAATAGGGTTTCTAGGGTTTTAAAAATGAAATATGGCTTACGGCTATTAAGGTTTACTGTATTGATTAGGGTTTGAATGACTTAGGGTTTAAGAAATTAGATTGTGTTTTGAATGATTATATTTTTTACTTTAATTAGAACCTTATGTATTGTATGAATTAATTTATGCTACTGTGTATACTAAATTAAAGGAAGAATTTAATAACTTAGGTAGTTTGATGATGTCTTGAAAGATGAAGATGATTAATAATTTAATAAACTGAATTTAAAGCAATTTACCTACGTTTGAAGGCTCCATCAAATTGAAGAGATTGAGCCAAGCTGCTGCCTGCTTCAGTGCTTATTTTCTGGCCGAACCTTGCTGCCTTGAATTGGACAGTGTTTGATTTATTTTGAATTGCTAGATTTTTGTTTGATTGTTCAAAGGTTTAAATGTTTAAGCTTTCTGAGTCTCAGCTTCAAAAATTCTCCTCCGTTGCTAGGGTTTTCTGTCTCCCTTTTTTTGTTGCCGTTCTCCAAGTCCCTAGTTTCTTTAAAAAATTGCCTCCTCAATCCGTATGTTTAATGCTAGTATTTATAGGAAAACAAAAAGTCCTAATCCTATTTTAATATCGAAATACCCACTGTTTAGGAAAAATTACAAAACTGGGTAAAACAAGGTTTGGTAAAAAATCGATAACAAGCGCGGGTTGCTGGGCATGCGGGCTGTGAACTGGGCAAGCCATTTCACTGCAAGCAGCGCCTGCAGTGAACTGGGCTCCCAGTTAACCATGTACGACGAATTGGGAAGTGCCCAATTCGCAGAAGAAACATTCTGCGACAAAATTGCCTTGCCGCACGGCAGCGCTACCGATCCATTTGATTTTTTATTTTTTATTATATTTTTATTAAAAATAACTATTAAATATTATAAAGATAAATATTATAAACAATAAATTAAATAAATACCACAAGAATTATTTTAGACTATTATAAAAAATATCAGACTTAATTGGGTTAAAAATTAAGGGTCTACAGTTTGCCCCCTGCTTTAACGATCTAAGACTTTGAGTAGAAGAGAGTGAAAAGCAATATGACTTTGAGCAGATTTTGGATGAGGATGGGTACTTGGATTTGATTTGGGTACTTGGACCCATGACTGGATTGGGTACTTGGACCCGAGATAGGAGTTGGGTGCTCAACCCAAAATTGGATTTGGATACTCAATCTTAAACTAGATTTGGATGCTCAATCCTAAACTTGGTTTGGATACTCGATCCTAAACTGGATTTGGATACTTGATCCTAAATTGGATTTGGATACTCGGTCCTACACTGGATTTGGATACTCAATCCTAAACTGGATTTGAATACTCGATCCTAAACTATATTTGGATACTCGATCCTAAACTAGATTTGGATACTCGATCCAAAACTGGAGTGGGTACTTGGACCAAAGACAGGAGTTGGGTGCTCGACCTGAAATCAAATTTGGATGCTCAACCCAAAACTAGATTGGGTACTTGAACCCGAGACAGGAGTTGGGTGCTCGACCTGAGACTAGATTTGGGTGCTTAACCTAAGACTGATTTGGATTTGGATTCTCGACTCGAGGCTGATTTGGATTTGGGTTCTCGACCCGAGGATAATTTGGATGCTCGTTCCAAGACTAGATTATGGGTGCTCGACCCAAAACTGGATTTTGTGTATTTGAGGCAATACTAGATTTGGATTTGAGTTCTTGACCGAAATTGGATTTTGAGTGCTCGACCCAAAATTGATTTTGGATTTGGGTTCTCGACCTGAAACTGAATTTTGGGTGCTCGACTCGAAACTGATTTTGGATTTTGGGTGCTCGACCCAAGATTGAATTTTAAGCGCCCAACCCGATATTGAATTTGGATTTGGGTTTTTGACCTGAAACTGGATTTTGGGTGCTCGACCCTAAATCTGATTTTGGGTGCTCGACCAGAGATAAGTTCGGGACTCAAATGTGATTTGGGTTCTAGACCCGGTGGTGAGTTCTAAACTCAAAAAGTGATTTAGGTTCTGGACCCGATGGTGATTTTTGGACTTAAAAAGTTATTTGGGTTTTGGACCAAAATATTTGAATGTGAGTTTGAAAATATTTTTTATACGCATAAACTCAAAATTAAAATGGAGAAACTTTACCCCCTGTGTAGGCTCAAAACTGATGAATTTTCTATGCAGGCTTTGGTTGATATTTGTAGATTGTTTAGTTCTTCGAACAAGCATGCATTTCTTCTTTTGCAAAATGACTGGAGCTTCCTCAAGCAATGGGCTTTCCATGCCCCCTGATTCCATATCCGCTTTGTGGTTGCTTCATAGAATATTACTGTTTATTTTTTACAAAGAAAAATAGAGTGTGATATGCTCATGTATGCATGATATGCATGGATAACACTTATAGTGGTTCCATTGACTCACAGACCGAGGTGATCAGCTGAAGTGTTCTCATTGACTCCTTCCAGATGCTTGTTCAGTTCTTGCTTTGGAAGGACATGATGCTTCACATTTATAGCTTTTATCTTTGAGATATTGAAAATATGAGTGGTGGAGACCCCAAGCTTGCAGAGTCAGGGATACATCCATTTCAAACTATGTTTCAGCATGTCAGTTGGTAGCTTCTTCATGACCTTGCTAATAATCATTTCCATTGCCCAATGTGTTCTTCGAGTTTTGATGGTTCAACAAACTTCTCTTAATTTGAAGGCTTTGTAATTTTTTTTCTTTTTTTTTGAATTTTGAAATCAAATGTTAGCTTTGCCAAATCAATGTCAATTTGCCTCAAGACTTGATTTTCCAAATTAACATATCTATAACATGACAACCCTTATTACCATACTAAACTCCGGAATCATTTCTATTTAAGCAAGAACTGTTGCGCTTCAGATAGTCACTTATACATTACTTAGTCAGAGGTCTCATTTGAGTTTGATTATTGTCTATCTCATATGCATGCTTATTCAAACTATCTCCACTAATAGACTCTACCTACTAAGAGAGATCAATAGGTCTTTGATAGGCTTGAAATGGGGTCTATAAGGGACATAAGTTTAAGTGAAGTCCATTTTGAGATTAGAGCTGATGTGACACAATGGACAAACCCTCACACTAGAAATTTATTATTAGAACTTTAGACTGTTGGGAGCATGAAAAGATAGAGCTTTGAGTGTTTAACCATCTTCTTGGCATTAATCTAGATCTTGATGGAGACAATATTGGCCTTTGCAAAATGTTTGGTACCCACATTCCTTTTCTTTCTTCTTTTCCCTTTTCTTTCTCTTTATTTTTCTTATTCGTTCTTTTCTTTGAGCATTTTATCATTTTGTCCTTCTCCCCTGTAAGACTGTCAAGTACTAGATGACCTTTTTTCTATCTCTCTAATTTTGATTGAATCTTTGGTTGAGTTGGACAAATTCGAGTCAAACTGTCCTTATAAACCAAATGGAATCCTTTTGTTGCTTTAGGTAAAAGAAAACTCAGTTGGATTTCTGAACTGCCTTTTTGGGTTTCAACTTCTTTTCTTTTTTTTTCTTCTCTCTTTTTTTTTGTCTTTTTTTGTCTTTTCTTTTTTGTCTTTTTTCTGGGTTCTAGCTCTAACAGAGTTGTCTTGTTTGTACCAACTTGTATTTCTAATAATGGATGAGTGGAGTGGTATTAATCTGCTTCAGTCCTGACTTTATTTGTGATATTTGGTCGAATTCAGGTGAACTTCAATTACCCTTATGATCTTGAGAACTTCAACTATCCTTATGGTTTTGGCTATGCATTCCATTCTTTGATCTTTTTGCCTCTTCGCCTTAGTGATAATAAGACTTGTCAAAAGTATAACAACAGCTCAGAGTAGGTTGTTGGGGTTTGTAAGTCAATGAAAAGAAAGCTAAATTTTTTGAAGGTTCAAAGGGACAACTAGGGATTGATATTTAATAAGGTGGATACAAGTTGTTGGCTAACCAAACAATGCCTAGATCATCTCTCCCTTAAATAAGCAGAGTTCAATTTTGCCTCGAAAGTTTGTCAAAGCATGTTCTAAGACTGACTAGAACCTACACAAAGATTGTAACACCCCTATACCCCGTATACGCACACTACATAACACCATATCTGTAATCTACGTATACTGAATATAGGAATTCTACGGTTTACTAAACAAACAACTCACTCCTTTATACAATTTCCTTTATACAATAATATGAGCAAATTTAAACATTTAAGTTACATCATAAAACACAATAGATAAAAACGTTCATTCAATATGCAGCGGAAAATATAGTGGTATTTATATATATACATCAAAATACATAAACATCCAAATCAATTTTTACAAAAACATAACGTTTATACATGTTTGGCAGTTCGTCTCTGATCTTTAAGCCCACAATCAACACCTCAAAGTCTAGACTCGACTCGGTCTAGATGAACTCTCTAGCTCTACCTTGTCACCTGCGCGATGAACCACAATCGCGCTAAGCCAACGGCTTAGTGGTACAAACCACAATAACAAAATGCTTCAATGCAATGCCAATGTCACACATTTCAACAAATAAGACAATATTCACAAATGATATCTTTATATTGTTTATAACACTTCATTTCATTATTTTACTCAATTATTTCATCACTTATGATTTATATTGAAACAAAGACAAGCATGGGCCCAAAAGACACTAATATGCCATTCCACTTTCAGAGTTAATGTTTTGGTTCAATTATCACATTTATCATTATCATTATCCCAACTAGGCTTCAAGGATTAGGCTCAACCAAGCTTCAAGGGGAACAAAGCATGCTAAGTATCAACCCAACTTGGCTTCAAGAACCAAACCCAACCTAGCTTCAAGGGTTGTAACATCTCAACTAGGCTTCAAGGACTAGATCCAACCTAGCTTCAAGAGATTGTTACCATTAGGCATGCCACCAACAACAAAACTCTGAAAATGGAATAACACATTAGACACACAATTCATTCATTATTTCATTATCAATTTCATTCTCATTTTCTTATCATCATTTAGGCATCCATGCCTCAATCATCTCATTTGCATCATTATATCCAACAACAATGGCTTCACATCTAATCAATAGAGTATACATAACAAATTGCATTGGACATATATTTTAAATTTCATCATCATCTAGGTAAACATGCCCCACTTATTTCATTTGAATCACTATAGCCAACCACAATGGCATCATATCTTATCATATCTCAATTCACATTATAGCAATTCATCATTAAAGTATTCATCATTAACAATTGCATTGCACATACCTTTTGAATAACCATCATATCTTTCACACTATACAAATCATAACATTAATCACATTGTATTAACAATATAGTAAATTACTTAACACATTTATAACCAAATGTGTTAAGTCTCAAAATCACGTAAATGAATGCAACCATGTAAGTTTGTACTTACCTCAAGAGCAACTCACACCAATCTATACACTTCCTCTTCCAAGAATTCTCAACACTTAGGTTAGGGCAACTCAACCTCTTCACAACCTAATTCAAAAGGAATAACACACACTTATTTACAAATACACATGAATTCTAATACAATTATTCACCTACTAGCCTCATATTAGACCCATGGATCACAAATTACAAACCAAAACCACTAACTAGGGCCCACGGTCGTGGCCTCACAACCCTACTGTCGTTGCCTCACAACCCCCCACGGGCGTGGGTTAGAAAACGAACCTGTCCAATATGCTTAACACCCCCACGGTCGTGGTATCAAAGGGCCACGGGCGTGGCATCCAAACTGGTTCTGTTTCGGACCAAAGTCATGTATTCTAGGGTTACAACTCCATTAAACACAAACATATGGAAAATCTACCAAAATAATTGATCAAATTCAATATTGACATCAATTACCAATTAAAAACCATAATATAAACACAACTCTTACTCTTCCATTACACTCCAAAATCTCAATCAATTAAATCCAACACTCTCAAACACACCCCAATCAAACATACTCATGCTCTTGATAATCCAACACCAAACTCAAATATCACTTAAAATAAAACAAGAGAATCAAGAAGAAACTTACCAAAGTTAATGAAATTTCTTAAATTTCCAACTTGATCACTTGAATTCTTCTTCAATTTTGAGCTTGGAATATCAAAAATCTCATTTCCTCTCTTGCTTCTTTGATAGCCGGCAAACCCAAAGAGAAAAGAAGAAAAAGAACAACATAAATGACCAAGTCAAACTTCTATTCTCTTTAAATCTCCACCAAGAAATTATATAATAAAATCATCTAAAATATTCTCTTCCATTCATAAATTTCCATTTAATTTATTTCACTAATTTAAAATAAATAAATATCTTCCTCCACTAACTTAATTTAAAATCAATTATTTCTTCTTTTGACCATATAATAATTTGACTTGTATATGTTGTATATATCTCTATATATACAACATATACACATCTCTCTTCTCATCTTTAATCTTCCCTCTTAAACATATACATTAAATCCAAATACAACAATAATTCCAAAACTTTTAGGGTATACTTTGGGATATTACAATTCTCCCCCTCTAAAAGAAATTTCTTCCTCAAAATTACCTTATATTAAGACTGAAACAGTTGAGGATATTGATCACGCATCGCTTTCTCACTCTCCCAAGTTGTCTCTTCCTTTGCATGATTCTTCCAAAGAATCTTTACAAGTGACACTTTCTTATTTCTCAACTCTTTCACTTCATATGCCAAAATAGCAACTGGTTCTTCTTCAAATGTCAGATCCGAATTCACCTCAACAGATTCAACTGGTAAAATATGAGATGGATCCAATCTGTACTTCCGTAGCATAGAAACATGAAAAACATTATGGATTCTATTCAACTCAGGCGGCAAAGCGAGTCGATAAGCAACTGGTCCAACTCTCTCCAATACTTCATAAGGTCCAATAAAATGAGGACTTAGTTTTCCTTTGCGCCAAATCTCAAAATCTTTTTCCAAGGAAACACTTTCAGAAAAACTTTATCTCCAACATCAAACTCTATATCTCTCCTCTTCAAATCTGAATAAGATTTCTGTCAATCTGAAGCTGCTTTTAACTGATCCCGAATTATCTTCACTTTCTCTTCTGTTTCTTTAATCAAATCAGGACCAACTAATTTGCCTTCTCCAACTTCATTCCAACATAGAGGCATCCTACATCTTCTACCATACAATGCCTCAAACGGTGCCATTCCAATACTGGATTGATGACTGTTGTTGTAAGCAAACTCCACAAGTGGCAAAAATCTGTCCCAACTTCCAGAAAAATCAATGACAGCTTCTCAACATATCTTCTATAATCTGTATTACTCTCTCTGACTGCCCATCTGTTTGCGGATGAAAAGCAGTGCTAAAGTGCAATCGAGAACCCAAAGCACCATGTAAACTTTTCCAAAACCTTGAAGTAAACCGAGGATCTCGATCAGAAACCAAAGAAATTGGGACTCCGTGCAACTTCACTATCTCATTGATATACAACTCAGCTAACTTCTCAAGAGAATAGTCTATTCTAACTGGAAGAAAATGAGCTGTCTTTGTCAACCGATCAACAATCACCCAAATAGCATCATGCTTCTTCTGAGTTAATGGCAAACCAGATACAAAATCTATCGTCACACATTCCCATTTCCATTCAGGTACTGATAAAGGTTGAAGCAACCCTGTTGGAACTTGATGCTCAGCTTTCACCCTCTGACAAGTGAGACATTTAGATACAAACTCCGCTATGTCTCTTTTCATACCTGACCACCAATAATGCTGCTTCAAATCTTGATACATCTTTGTACTCCCAGGATGCATAGCAAAAATCGATTGATGTGCTTCCTCTAAAATAATCTTTCTCAAATTAGCATCATTAGGAACACACAATCTATTTTTAAACCAAAGGCTACCATCACTTTTTCACAAGAAAATCTCGGTTCTCCCCATTTTGGCTATCTAACAAAACTTTCTGGATTTTCTCATCAGTCAATTGAGCCTCTTTAATCTGATCCAACAACATTGGCCTCAATTGTAACTGAGCCAACAACGCACTGTCATTACAAAGCTCAAAACTAGCATGCAACGCTCTCAACTCAACAAGCAACAAGAGCGAATAAGCAGTCAAACCTGCTAAAGACTTCCGACTCAAAGCATCAGAAACAACATTTGCCTTACCAGGATGATAATCAATCAAACAGTCGTAGTCTTTGATCAGCTCTAACCATCGTTTTTGTCGAAGATTAAGCTCTTTCTGCACCCCCCAAGTATTTCAAACTCTTATGATCTGTGTAAATAAAACACTTCTCCCCATACAAGTAGTGTCGCCAAATCTTCAAAGCAAACACTATAGCTGCCAATTCTAAATCATGCGTTGGATAATTAAGCTCATGCGGCTTCAACTGCCGAGAAGCATAAGCTATAACTTTACCCTCTTGCATCAAAACACAACCTAAACCATTATGTGAAGCATCACTGTAAATCACATAAGGTTTATCTTCCATAGGTAAAGTATGAACAGGAGCTTGAGTCAACATTTCCTTCAACTGCTCAAAACTAGCTTGACACTGATCTGTCCACACAAATCTAACTCCTTTCCGAAGTAATATGGTGAGTGGAGTAGCTATAAAAGAAAAACCTTTCACAAAGCGTCGATAATAGCCTGCCAAACCCAAAAAACTTCTGACTTCAGTTACAGACTTCGGTGAATTCCAATTCAAAATAGCCTCAACTTTACTCGGATCAACTCTTATACCATCTGCTGAAACTATATGACCTAGAAAAGTTACTTGATCAAGCCAAAACTCACACTTCGACAGCTCAGCATACAATTGCTTCTCTCTCAAAATCTACAATACAATTCGCAAATGCTTGTCATGCTCCTCTTTATTATGCGAATACACCAAAATATCATCAATAAAAACCACCACAAACTGATCCAAATAGGGCCTAAACACCCTATTCATCAAATCCATGAAAGCTGCAGGTGCATTCGTCAACCCAAAAGGCATCACTAAAAACTCATAATGCCCATACCTTGTGCGGAAAGCTGTCTTAGGAACATCTTCAGCTCTAACCTTCAGTTGATGGTACCCTGAACTCAAATCAATCTTGGAAAATACTGTTGCTACCTTCAACTGATCAAAGAGATCATCAATCCTAGGTAAAGGATACTTATTCTTGATAGTCACTTTATTCAATTGCCTATAATCGATGCACAACCTCAAAGTACCATCCTTCTTCTTCACAAACAAAACAGGAGCTCCCCATGGAGAAACACTAGGGCGAATAAACCCTTTATCCAACAACTCCTGCAACTGCACCTTCAACTCTCTCAACTCAACAGGTGCCATTCAATAAGGAGTAATGGAGATTGGAGTGGTACCAGGCAACAAATCGATACCAAACTCAACTTCTCTCTCAGGAGGTAACCCTGGCAACTCTTCCGGAAACACATATGGGAATTCCGCAACTGTGGGTATACAATCAAGTTGAGAACCCACTACTCTGGGATCCACAACATGAGCAAGATAAGCATCACACCCTTTTCTAAAAAACTTTCTAGCTGCAAAAGCTGACATAATCAAGGATGCAAGTTGTCTCTGCTCACTAGATACCATTACACTTCTACCATCACCGGTTCTCAAAGTAACACACTTCTTTTGATAGTCTACCATGGCTCCAAGCTTAGACAACCAATCCATACCTAAGATCAAATCATATTCCTTAAAAGGCATTTCAATCAAATCACCCAAAAACTTCTCACCTTGCACCACAACTGAACTATCTCGGTGCACTTTGCTAACAACCACACTATGCCCTAAAGGATTTGTCACCAAAACATCAAATCCTAAGGACTCTGAATGCAATTCAGACATAGGCAAGATAGATGCACTTATGTATGAATGAGTATATCCTGGATCAATCAAAGCAAGAACTGAAATACCAAATAAAGAAAATGTACCCGCAATAACTGCTGAAGCATCCGGCTGCCTCTACATCACATACATTCTCTGAGAAGATCCAGCCTCATCTGGCCTACTGCCTCCAGGTATAGAGCCTCCTCTCTGACTGATCCCAGGTTGACCACCTCTACTAACACCTCTACCCCCCTCGACCACCTCTGCTGAAACTAGGTCGAGAAGCTGCAGTATCAGTCTGTCTGTCCTCCTGCATCTCAGGGCCATCTTTAATAAAATGAGCTGGTGACCCACATCTAAAGCATACTCCTGATCCACCCGTCTTCCAGCAAGTACCCCCATGGGTCCTACCACAATGTACACATACAGGTGGAATAGATCTCTGAACCACTAGAGTCGGAGCACTCGCTACAGAAACTATAGGTCTCGGTCTCTGCCTCTGATACTGAGCTGACCTACCTGACTGCCTCAGGCTCCTATTGACTCTCGGAACAAAACTTCCACAGCCTCTCTTAATAGATGAAGACCCTGCCTCAAACTGAAATCTCCTAACTCTGGTCTCCTCCTCGGTAGTAGCTGCTGCAAAAGCTTGTGCTCTCTCAACACTTATGGCTGCTACAATCAACTGAGAAAAATCCTGGTACCGAGAACCAACAACAATGCACATAATAGAGGGCCTCAATCCCTCCTCAAACCTCCTACACCGGTCAATCTCATCAGAAATAATTCCACCAGCATAGTGGCTCAAACGGATAAACTCTATCTCATACTCTGTCACAGTCCGGTTATCTTGTCTCAAATTCAAAAATTCCATCTTCTTCACATCCTTATACTCCCTCGGAGTATATTTCTGCTCAAACTCCCAAAGAAAATCACTATACGTCAAAGTAGGTGGATCATCCATGGCATGAGGAACTGTCTTCCACCAATCATAAGCATCTTTCTGTAGTAAAGATCTAGCATAATCAAATTTCTCTTCAGGAGTAGCTTGCAACTGGATAAATACCCTCTGCACTCTATCGAACCACTGCTCAGCTACTGAGGGATCTGTAGTGCCGAAGAAATCCTCAGCCCCATACTTTCTCAATTTATCATAATGTCTCACTGGCACTTGAGGCTGTGGTGGCAGTCGCGGCTGCATTGGAGCTTGCCTCAACAATTCTACCACATGTCTTAACCAAACCGGCGGAACCTCATCAGCAGCTGATCTCTCTGGCACAAGAGCAGGTGCCTCTCCAGCTCTATCAACTCTAGCTCCATCTCTACCCTCTTCAGGAGCTACACTCTTAGCACTACCTTCTATAGACTGACATGACTGAGACGCCATCACTACCTATATCTGCAAACACAGCAGAATATACCTCATCAAAGATCAGAGACTGCCAATACCAAAACATGTATCTTATTTAAAAACCATATTTTAAAAATCAAAATTTTTTTCTTTTTCTTACAATTTACCTAGGTTGAGAATCTCAAACCTAGGTTCTGATACCAAAACAATTGTAACACTCCTATACCCCGTATACGCACAATACATAACACCATATCTGTAATCTATGTATACTGAATATAGGAATTCTACGGTTTACTAAACAAACAACTCACTCCTTTATACAATTTCCTTTATACAATAATATGAGCAAATTTAAACATTTAAGTTACATCATAAAATACAATAGATAAAAACGTTCATTGAATACGCAGCGGAAAATATAGTGGTATTTATATATATATACATCAAAATACATAAACATCCAAATCAATTTTTGCAAAAACATAACATTTATGCATGTTTGGCAGTTCGTCTCTGATCTTTTAGCCCACAATCAACACCTTAAAGTCTAGACTCGACTCGGTCTAGATGAACTCTCTGGCTCTACCCTGTCACCTGCGCGATGAACCACAATCGCGCTAAGCCAACGGCTTAGTGGTACAAACCACAATAACAAAATGCTTCAATGCAATGGCAATGTCACATATTTCAACAAATAAGACAATATTCACAAATGATATCTTTATATTGTTCATAACACTTCATTTCATTATTTTACTCAATTATTTCATCACTTATGATTTATATTAAATCAAAGACAAGCATGGGCCCAAAAGACACTAATATGCCATTCCACTTTCAGAGTTAATGTTTTGGTTCAATTATCACATTTATCATTATCATTATCCCAACTAGGCTTCAAGGATTAGGCTCAACCAAGCTTCAAGGGGAACAAAGCATGCTAAGTATCAACCCAACTTGGCTTCAAGAACCAAACCCAACCTAGCTTCAAGGGTTGTAACATCTCAACTAGGCTTCAAGGACTAGATCCAACCTAGCTTCAAGAGATTGTTACCATTAGGCATGCCACCAACAACAAAACTCTGAAAATGGAATAACACATTAGACACACAATTCATTCATTATTTCATTATCAATTTCATTCTCATTTTCTTATCATCATTTAGGCATCCATGCCTCAATCATCTCATTTGCATCATTATAGCCAACAACAATGGCTTCACATCTAATCAATAGAGTATACATAACAAATTGCATTGGACATATATTTTAAATTTCATCATCATCTAGGCAAACATGCCCCACTTATTTCATTTGAATCACTATAGCCAACCACAATGGCATCATATCTTATCATATCTCAATTCACATTATAGCAATTCATCATTAAAGTATTCATCATTACCAATTGCATTGCACATACCTTTTGAATAACCATCATATCTTTCACACTATACAAATCATAACATTAATCACATTGTATTAACAATATAGTAAATTACTTAACACATTTATAACCAAATGTGTTAAGTCTCAAAATCATGTAAATGAATGCAACCATGTAAGTTTGTACTTACCTCAAGAGCAACTCACACCAATCTATACACTTCCTCTTCCAAGAATTCTCAACACTTAGGTTAGGGCAACTCAACCTCTTCACAACCTAATTCAAAAGGAATAACACACACTTATTTACAAATACACATGAATTCTAATACAATTATTCACCTACTAGCCTCATATTAGACCCATGGATCACAAATTACAAACCAAAACCACTAACTAGGGCCCACGGTCATGGTCTCACAACCCCACGGTCGTGGCCTCACAACCCCCCACGGGCGTGGGTTAGAAAACGAACCTGTCCAATATGCATAACACCCCCACGGTCGTGGCGTCCAAGGGCCACGGGCGTGGCATCCAAAATGCTTCTGTTTCGGACTAAACTCATGTATTCTAGGCTTACAACTCCATTAAACACAAACATATGGAAAATCTACCAAAATAATTTATCAAACTCAATATTGACATCAATTATCAATTCAAAAGCATAATATAAACACAACTCTTACTCTTCCATTACACTCCAAAATCTCAATCAATTAAATCCAACACTCTCAAACACACCCCAATCAAACATACTCATGCTCTTGATAATCCAACACCAAACTCAAATATCACTTAAAATAAAACAAGAGAATCAAGAAGAAACATACCAAAGTTAATGAAATTTCATATATTTCCAACTTGATCACTTGAATTCTTCTTCAACTTTGAGCTTGGAATATCAAAAATCTCATTTCCTCTCTTGCTTCTTTGACAACCGGCCAACCCAAAGAGAAAAGAAGAAAAGGAACAAGATAAATGACCAAGTCAAACTTCTCTTCTCTTTAAATCTCCACCAAGAAATTATATAATAAAATAATCTAAAATATTCTCTTCCATTCATAAATTTCCATTTAATTTATTTCACTAATTCAAAATAAATAAATATCTTCCTCCACTAACTTAATTTAAAATCAATTATTTCTTGTTTTGACCATATAATAATTTGACTTGTATCTCTATATATACAACATATACACATCTCTCTTCTCATCTTTAATCTTCCCTCTTAAACATATACAGTAAATCCAAATACAACAATAATTCCAAAACTTTTAGGGTATACTTTGGGATATTACAAAGGTAATTATGCAGGAGCTCTCTCTAAGTAATCGTACAAAACTCAATCCTATAGAATAATTCCCTCACCTAGTAAAGTCATTCGAATCATGATGCATAGATGCGCTAATTTATAAATATCAAGTTAGATTCCTCATCGTTTGAGCACCAAAAATGAATGAAGACCAATAAAAATTTTGATGAAAGTATTTTATTCAAACAAATTTAAATTTGAAAAATATGATTGTCCCATGAAACACCAAATAAAGAAAATAAAACAAAAAAAACAAACAAGACAAGGGAAGTTTGTTGAGTTAAGCTTCTTTTCCTTTCACATCTTCAATATTCCCATCTTGAAAGGAGGATAAGACAATATCTTCCTCCAATCCTCTTCCTACCATGAAGGTTGATGGTGGTGGCACTCCATTGAAACTTGGCAAAGGATTATCTTTTATGTTGGGCTTATCGGGCTCAGGCCGCTTACCACTGTCAATTAAATTTTGGATCTCATGTTTTAGTTGCAAGCATTTGTCTGTCTCATGTCCTTTTGTCTGATGAAATTCACAAAAGGCTTTAGTATCAAATTTTGGGGGTAAAGGATTCGACAAAGGTCGAGGGGCCAATGGCTGTAATAGTCCCTTCTTTTGTAGCATGTTGAAGACCCAAGACAAAGGCTTCCCCAAATTTGAAAATTGCCTTCTATTTGCTTGACCAGTCTGATTAACATCAACTTCTTTTTTAGTGCATTGATTGTCCGACTGGTAGTTCCCTTTCTCAATCCTTCTTATTGAAAAGCGATTCTTCTCCATTTCCCATTCTTCAATTTGCAGACCAGCTTGAAGAAGATCTTTGAAATCCCGGATGAGTGTATGAGACATCCTTTCATGAAGACTAGGCAACACCACTCTCACAATCATCCTTATTTGATCAGATTCATCGGTCCTCTTCTTGAGCAATGAAGCCTTATTCCTCCACCTTTTCACATAGTCCACAAAATTCTCACTTGGCCTTTGTCTAATGGATTCAACTTCCATTAAGGTATTTTCTAGCTCGACATTGTACCCATATTGCTGAATGAAAGCCTTGTACAACATGTCCCAATCTTTTTGAGTACTTTCCTCTAAGGTATTGAACCAATTTTGGACAACAGGGTCCAATGAGAGCATGAAATATCTTAGAGTTTGAGCCTTAGTGGCTCAAGTAGACTGTATAGTAGTGATGTACTGCTTGACATGGAGAGGAGGATTTCCAGTACCATTATACCTAGACAAAGAATGCATTTTGAATTTATAAGGGACCTCCTCATCTTGTTCAAACAGTTTGTCAATCTCAGGCATCTCTTCGGTTTTCAATTTCTTCTCAAATTTCTTTTCTAAATCAGCAATCACTTTTCAACATCAGAAGTTTCAATTTTCTCCATAGCTGATCTTTAAACAATCTTCGGCTCTTTCTTCTTGTCTTGAGGATCTTGGAAGTATTGAGCCCAATCTTCATCATCATCAATGATCACCTTATCATCATCAAAAGCCACTTCACCAACTTTAGCCTTCCCCTTATCTTTCTTGGTGCTTGCGGATGATTCAGCATTGTTCACAAACATTGAAGTCAATTGATTCTTCATGATCTCGACTAGGGCCCCCTTTAGTTCTTCCATTTTAGCATTGAGGACGTCGTCCACCATTCTTTGAATTTGTTTTGGCTCCATTGCTTTTGGTGAGAAAGTAATTGAGTTGCTGCTAGATTCTTCGTCTCCGGCATAGGTCGAATTGTTATAAGCTTTTGAACTATCGTAATCCAGGGCTGTGAGCCAGAAAGGATTAATGATATGTGATGTGATGCATGTATGCATGTATGCACAAACAATAAACAAACATGGATAAATAGGACATTCCTTCCAACCTTATAACATCCACACATGAATGATGAGTCTCTTTTCCTAGGTAATATGGTTAACAAAATACCAACATGGGGTATCTTGTTTTCGAATAATTCCCTCGGACATTTCAACCAATAGTTATATTTTCAAAAATTGAAATCAATCCATGATAATTCCCATTAATTAGGTTTTAATCCAGTCAACCAACTAAAGTAGCTTTTATTCTATATTGCATTAAAACTAAATTAAGAGGTTTATTATAAATAGATTTCTCGCTTGAAAAAGTAACTAGTGATTCATGCCAAAAACAAGCCCATGATTAATAACTCTTAGTATAAACTAGGCTCACAATTAATTTTTCGTATTTTCATAATTGACCTAAATAATTTGTAAGCTCTTTTAAAGGTTGGATGAAAACAATTTTGTTTCGAAGCCCATTGTAAAAGGATTTTAGAAAAAATAGATTTTGGACTTTGTATTTGAGTCACGAGAAAAAAATTTTGATTTATTTTAAGAAAAGCTTTATGTTCGAAGACCATTTTAAAAAGTTATAAAAATAGCTTTGGTCTTTTGGACTTTAAAGAAAAATTTATTTTGAGCTTACAATGTACTTAGGTCATATTAGAAAAAGAACAATCCAAATAAGCCATGATTTAAGCCAAGATAAACTAACCATAGTCAAACAATAAGCATTTAGGGTAAAAAAACTAAGGAAAGTAACTAGGCCAATTACATGAGCTTTAGTCTTTGGGTTAAAAGGCTTAGGTTCTGTAGACCCTCAATTTTTACCCAATCCAGTCCAATATGTTTTATTTAGTTTAAAATGATTTTTGTTGTCTAATTGGTCCAAAATAATTTTTATTAAATAATTTTTTGCTTTAGTATCTAATTTTTATTAATAAAAAATAGAAATAAACAAATATAAGTCAAAAAATAAAAATAAAAATAAAAATCGGAGTCGGAAAAATCGGCGACAAAAAAATTGTCACGCGGGCCCGTGGGCCCATGCCCGAGTATTTCGCCCGCAGGAAATTCTTGCAGGCAAAATCACTGTACTATTTCGCACGCAGAAATTTTCTGCTGCGAAATAGCTTACGAGCCTGCTCCGCGCGCGCTGTCGCAGCCAGCTGAAGCAGATTTTTTCGCCAGCGTAGTTTTTCCGCAGCAGTTTTTTTCGGCAGCGCAAATTTGTCGACGCAAATTTTTTGAAACCTAATCCAATTAGGTTTTGGTTTCTTTTTTTTTATTATTAATATTACTTACCTTAACTAATTAGGAATAAACAACCTCAAACCACTATAAATAAGGACCAAAGGCAATTAATTTAGGGTAGGCAAAAATCCAAGAGGAGTTTGGAAAATTTGAAACCAAATCAAGGAACGAAAAGAAGAAATTCAATTCAACTTTTTTCTGGAATAGCAGTAGCACGATTTAGAGGATTCAAAGGCAAAAAAAGCTTGTCTTTGGAGCTAGTTCATCCAAGAAGAATTGTTTTTGGAGAAATCATCAAAAGAAGGTATGTGTTAATTAATTTTCTTTAATTATTTTTTTACACAGTAGCAAATCTATGAAATCAAAATTAAAAACCTTTGAACTTTAATTTAGTTTTTCTAAAGAAAAAAAAAACCTTATTTCGTTGGTTTATCTTCCAAAAGGCTTAAAATTGTTATTTTTTCTTCTTAAAAACCTTAAAACTCTAATTGAACATATTTTTCAACAAAACTAAGATGTAAATTCTGCTTCTTTTAAAATCTTAAAGTAGGTTCTATTTCATTCAAAAAGACTTAAAAAATATCTTTTCTACTTATAAAATCTTTAATTTATTTGTTTAAATTCATAAAACTTCATGAAATTATCAAATTGATTTCTAAAACCCTAAAAATTATTCACCACCTGTGACCCTACTTCTAAATCCTAAAATCCAAAATTCAACTTCACCAACCCTTTAAAACATAAAACCCTAATTTATTTTAATTCCATAAAAAGTCACAGTAGCCATAATTGGACTTTTATTTGCTTTATTTAATTCTATACTTGATTATGCTTTGATTTATCTCTTATGCTTTAATTTATTTAATTTCAATACTTGATTTATTTAATTTATCATGGATGGATGTTTATTTTATACCTTTAATGAATGATTTATTTATGATAAATGATTATTTACTTTTATTAAGTAATTTAGATTTCTAAAAGTTGTAAGAGGTATGTTTCCACTTGGTGGGTACCTCATTAGTTAAACATCATGTAATTTAATTTGCTTTTCTATTTTAGAACCTATGTAAAGGGCATGTTTCTACCTTTTTGGTGGGTGTCCTATTTAGGCATGTGATGTAAGGACATGTTTCCATCCTTGGATGGGTGTCCATTTATTTGCTTTGTTTGGACATTGCTTTGATTTTAATATATTGATGTTTTCTTTTAATTATTGTGTGTAATATGGATAATGTTATTATATTTAAGAATTTTATAATATTAAGACTTGTAAAGGAGGCCCCGGTTCCAATGAATCGGGCATTGTGGGGGTGCTGGGCCATTTCTCACCTTCCCCACACGTACCCAACTTTTCGAACCTATTAGGGGTTTGGAGATTCCTTAGGAATCGAGTCATCCACCCCCTTTCTTTTTTCCCTGCCCGTCCGGGTGGCGACTTCATTTTCTCTGGACTTAGGTCCGTGTTCTCTAAGGCCCCGAGCCTAAACAGTGCTGAAGTTGCAAGAACCATTCCACCGGGAGTGGGGGCGAAAATCCCCGCTCACAGTGGCGACTCCACTGGGGATAAGAGAAGTTGATTCCGTTGGTCTTTATATTATTCTTTTATTTCTTATAATGATATTATCCATTGCATCATCTTAGATTGCATCGTGTGTGTGAGTTAGGATGCCCGTGTTACCCGTGTTATGTTATGTAAGGGATATCATACTTTCACGCAAGGTATGGAGATCGAACATGGCATAACCACTCATAGCCTCGTACCGTTGGGTATATACTTGCTATGGGAACCTAAGCCTTTTAACCCAAAGACTAAAGCTCATGTAATTGGCCTAGTTACTTTCCTCAGGTTTTACCCCAAATGCATGTTGTTTGACTATGGTTGATTTATCTTGGCTTAAATCATGGCTTATTTGGTTTGTTCTTTTTCTAATATGACCTAACTATTGTACGCTCAAAATAAACTTTTCTCTAAAATCCAAAAGACCAAATCTATTTTTAAAAATTTTTAAGATGGTCTTTGGACATAATACTTTTCTAAAAAATAAATAAATTAATTCTTTGGCCCATGGCCCAAATATTAAGCCCAAAATCCATTTTTCTAACCTTTTTTACAATGGGCTTAGAAACAAAACTATTTTCACCCAACCATTTTTTACAAAGAGCTTGCAAAAATATTTAGGTCAATTATGAAATACCAAAAATCAATTGTGGGCCTAGTTTATACTAAAAATAAATTAACCATGGGCTTGTTTTTGGCATGAACCATTAGTTTCTCTTTTCAAGTGAGAAATCTATTTAAAATAAACCTCTTAATTTCGTTTTAATCCAACATAACATAAAAGCTACTTTAGTTGGTTGAATGGATTAAAACCTAATTAATGGGAATTATCATGGATTGATTTCCATTTTGGAATAAAACCCCATGTTGGTATTTTGTTAACCATACACCTAGGAAAAAGAGACTCGCCATTCGTGTGTGGACGTTATAAGGTTGGAAGGATCGTCCTAATTACACTTGTTTATTGGTTGATTGTTCATACATGCATACATGCATACATTTGCATCTCATATCATTGATCCTCTCTGGCTCACAGCCCTAGATTACGAAAGTTCAAAAGCTTACGACAATCCGACCTACACCGGAGACGAAGTATCTAGCAATGACTCAATCACTTTCTCACCTAAAACAATGGAGCCCGAACAAATTCAAAGGATGGTGGATGAAGCCCTTAATGCCAAAATGGAAGAAATCAAAGAGGCCCTAGCTGAGACCATGAAGAACCAATTGACTGCAATCTTAGAGAATCATGCCGAGGCATCTATTAGCACTAAAAAACCAAAGGACAAAGGGAAGACTAAAGTTAGTTA
This sequence comes from Garcia nutans, assembly GCA_947685225.1. Taxonomy (NCBI): domain Eukaryota; kingdom Viridiplantae; phylum Streptophyta; class Magnoliopsida; order Malpighiales; family Euphorbiaceae; genus Garcia; species Garcia nutans. The sequence goes on from CANTUV010000031.1 coordinate 62,399,169, forward strand.
AGTGGTTTTTGATGATGAAAAGGTGATAATTGATGATGATGATGATTGGGCTCAATACTACTAAGAGGTTCAAGAAAAGAAGAAAGAACCGAAGGCTGTTGAGAAGGCAACTATTGAAAAGACCGAGACATCCGATGTTGAAAAGATGATTGCTGATTTAGAAAAGAAATTTGAGAAGAAGCTGAAAACTAAAGAGATGTCTGAGATAGACAAACTATTTGAACAAGATGAGGAGGTCCCTTATAAATTCAAGATGCCTTCCTTTGCTAAGTACAATGGCACCGGAAATCCCCATCTTCATGTGAAGTAGTATATCACTGCCATGCAATCTGCCCGAGCTAGTAAGGCTCAAACCCTAAGGTACTTTATTTGTCCAAAATTGGTTCAATACCTTAGATGATGGAACACAAAAGAGTTGGGATCTACTTTACAAAGCCTTCATCGAACAATATGGATATAATGTTGAGTTAGAAGTTACCTTGATGGAAGTGGAGTCCATTAAGCAAAGGCCAAATGAGAATTTTGTGGACTATGTCAAGAGATGGAGAAAAAAGGCTGCTTTACTCAAGAAGAGGCCCGATGAATCCGATCAAATAAGGATGATTGTGAGAGGGCCTAGTCTTCGTGAGAGGATTTCTCATACACTAATCCGTGATTTCAAAGACCTTCTCCAAGCTGGTTTGCAAATTGAAGAATGGGAAAGGGAGAAGAGCCGATTTGCAGCAAAAAGGAACGAGAAAGGGAGCTATCAACCTGGTAGCCAAAGCATGCAAAAGGCCGTCGGTGTTAATGCTACTAACCAAAGTCTTGAATATGATGAAGAACATGAACTACCTTCCCTAAGCTGGTCTTGGAAAGGGTAAGGCCGGTTTAACAAAGTTGCCAGATTTTAGAACTCAAGCTTCCAAAAAGGGGTTGGGATATGATGAAGCCAATGATGTTCAACCAAATAAGAATGAGAAGATGAGCTTCCCACCACTTGAAGAGATCTTTGTCAAAGCTCCAGATATGGGACCACTCCAAGGAAAGCCCGAGCCAATCATGTTCATGGGTAAGTTAATCCCCGGTTTTGAAATTTTTGCAGATGTTGCTGAGCTAGTGGAGCAAGTGAAGAAAGAGCTCACCCTGTCAATCAACAAAGAGAAGAATGAAGCTACCCTGAAAGCCGAGAAGACTCAGAAAGAGATTGCTGCCCTGGTCGAAGAAAAGTTTGAAGACATCCTGCTTTATGACTCTGAGAACAATGATTTTGATTTTGATTTTAATTTGTCTGCTTTGTATGAGGATGATGATGTTTTCTTTTCCAAAATGAATGCAATAAAGTCTAATTTTGCTTACTTGTGTGATGTATCTCCTGATGGTTGCATACATTCAAATAGCAGTTACATGAGCATCTTTAATATTAATTCTGTTAACACACAATCATTAAATTTGGGAACAACTGAAAATCCTAAAAACATTAGCATAGCATCTGACCTTACTCCTGATGAGAGAGAGAGATTTGAAAAAATATTCAAAAAATATGAAGAAGTGTTTGCTTGGTCTTATGAGGATATGCCTGGGATAGATCGAGAGATAGCCGAGCATCATATTCCTACTTACACTCACATTAAGCCCGTCAAACAAAAGCTTAGGCGACTAAGACCTGAGTGGGCTGAATTGGTTAAAGAAGAGGTCACTAAGCAAATACAAGTGAAGTTCCTTAAAGTGATAGAATACCCAGATTGGCTAGCCAACATAGTACCAGTGCCAAAGAAAGATGGGAGGATAAGGGTCTGCGTGGACTATAGAGATCTAAACAAGGCTTCCCCTAAGGATGATTTTCCTTTACCTCATATAGATTTACTCATTGATAGTGTAGCCTCTAGTGTGCTACACTCGTTTGTAGATGGATTTTTCGGATACAACCAAGTGTTAATGGCCCAAGAGGATAAAGTCAAAACTGCCTTCACTACTACATGGGATATATTTTGTTATAGGGTGATGCCTTTTGGCTTAAAGAATGCTGGAGCAACCTACTAAAGGATGGCCACCACACTATTTCATGGCATGATGCACAAAGAAGTTGAAGTATATGTTGATGATATGATGGTGAAGTCAGATACAAGGAAGCAACACTTCCAAAACTTATAATTATTCTTCGATAGAGCTTTGAAGTATAGGCTAAGATTAAACCCGAAGAAGTGTGTATTTGGTGTTACTTCAGGCAAATTGTTGCGACATGTAATTGGTACGAATGGTATTGAGATAGATCCTGACAAAGTTAAAGCAATCAGGGATATGCCAGCCCCCAAGACGGAGAGAGAAGTTCGGGGATTTATTGGTAAAATACAATACATTAGCAGATTTATAGCAAAGCTCACAACAATATGTGAGCCTATCTTCCAGTTGCTTAGAAAGAATCAGCCGGTCGTATGGAATGAAGAATGTCAAAAGGCCTTTGACCGAATAAAAGAGTATTTATTGAATCCACCTGTTTTGAAACCACCTAAACCCGGAAAACCTATATTACTATACTTAGCAGTAGAAGAAGAGTCGATAGGAGCCATGCTAGCCCAAGCAGATGAGTAGGGGATTGAGCATGCCGTTTACTATTTGAGTAGAAAGCTCCTACTTTATGAAATTAAGTATAGTATCATCGAAAAGACATGTATAGCCGTGGTTTGGTTTTCTAAGAAGTTGCGCATTACTTTCAATCGTATAGTGTGCAAGCAATTTCCAAGTTGGATCCAAAGAAGTACTTAAGGGAGACACCCTCTTAAATTGGGAAATATGGTCGATGGTTGATAATATTAGAAGAATTTGAGATCGATTATGTAACCAGGAAAACAATCAAGGGTTGAACGGTGGCAGAATTCCTGGCTCAACATCCATTACCAGAAAGTGAAGAGGTAATCTTGGAATTTCCAGATGAACATTTAGAAGCAATTGAAGTACAAGGGTGGAAAATGTATTTTCATGGAGCAGTAAACAGGAAAGGAGCAGGTTTGGAAGTTATACTAGAATCGCCTGAAGGGGAACTCATCCCTTAAGCCAAAAAGTTGAAATTTAGGGCAACCAATAATATGGTGGAGTACGAAGCTTGTATTTTCAGTTTAGAAACCCTAATGATTATGAAGGTGGATAAGGTGGAAGTTTATGGTGATTCGTTGCTAGTAATATCCCAAGTAAATGGAGAGTGGGAGTTGAGAGAAGAAAAATTGAAACCATACCATCATTACCTGACCATGATGAAGAAGAATTTTAAGGAGTGTAGGTTTATACACCTGTCAAGGGAAGAAAATCAGATGGCTGATGCCCTAGCCACATTGGCTTCGGCATGGGAAAATCCTGCCAGCTTATTCCTTAAGCCTCTAATCTTGACCAGTTCATCAACTCCTTGCTATGAATATGAGACAATCATGGAAGTTGATATGGACCATGATGCATGGTATGATACTATAAGGTGATTTTTGGAGGAAAGAGAATACCCGCCGGGGGCAACAAAGAAAGAGAGAAGAGCCATAAGGAAGTGGTCATTGCAATACATCACCTTCCATGGAGAATTATACCAAAGATGGCCTGATGGAGTACATTTGATATGTTTAAGAAAGCCTGAAGTGGAGCACATCATGTCTGAAATACATGCGGGAAGTTGCGGTCCGCACATGAGTGGTTTGGCCCTAGTTAAGAAGATTATCCGACAAGTTTACTATTGGTTGACCATGGAGAAAGACTGTATTGAATTTGTAAAGAAGTGCCAGAAATGTCAGATGTATGGTAACTTGAATCATATGCCTCCTGAAGAACTGCATTCAATGTCTTCACCCTGGCCATTTGCCACCTGGGGTATCGACATTATAGGAGAAATATATCCGACAGCCTCAAACAGTCACCGTTTCATTGTAGTAGCAATTGATTATTTTTCAAAATGGATCGAAGCCGAATCCTTCAACAAGCTGGGTGCAACTCAAATGGCTAGGTTTATTGAAAAGAATCTCATCTGCAGATATGGGGTCTCGCACAGTGTGATATCAGACAATGGGGTACAGTTTCAAGGAGCAGTTAAGGATTTATTCTCCAAGTACCAAATCCATCATCATCGATCCTCTCCTTATAGACCAAAGGCTAATGGTGTAGTAGAAGCAACGAACAAGACAATTAAGCAAATTTTGTCCAAGATGACTAAGAACCTGCACACATCATCAAGACACAAGATATCGAGGTCCAGCCCGACTTGACTTATGAAGAGGAGACAGTGAAGATTTTGGCACGAGAGGTTAAAGAATTGAGAAATAAGAAAATTTCTCTGGTTAAAGTATTGTGGAGAAATCATAAGATAGAAGAGGCAACCTGGGAAAGAGAAGAAACTATGAAGCAGCAATACCCGCATTTGTTTACAACTGACTAGCTTCGGGACGAAGCTTAAATTTTAGAGGGAAAGAAATGTCACGACCCAATTTGTACATATGTATAGTACGTCCATGTACAGTAAGAAGAACCATCCCGAGAAGCTACTCAAGAGCACGAAGTGAAGGGAAGTTCTGTAGAACTGAAAGGACCTATTTGAAAAGATTGCAAAGTTTTGGGGAGGTGACTGTAATTACCAAAAGTCATTCCGGAGGTCCTTAATAGTGCACATAACAGACTCCAGAAATGGAAAGTAGAGAAAAATAGGGTAGCAACGGTGCGACACGGTTTTTCCTAAAAATGCACGGTTTGGAAGATATAGGGGATTTTGACCAGGGGCATCATGGTCATTTTTAAAAGTGTCTCGAAAGTAATAATGGATCTCAAAAATGAAAAGTAGAGGAAAAACTGAGTCAAAAAAGTGTACCACAGCATTCGGCGGAAGTGCGCGGTTTAAAAGTTAGGAACGAGTAACCGCCGGAGGGTATTTTGGTCTTTTCACATCTTAGACCATAAAATTACAGCACAAGGAGGTTGAGGGGCCAAAATATAATTAAAATGAAGTCCAAGGGCTTGGGTTGTAAATAAATAAAAGAAGGAGAAATTTGGACCAATGAGAATTAGCCATTTTCCCACATATGTGTACCAATGGGAAATAAACATTTACACCATGACATATTACCCTCTCTTGGCTGCCATTTGGAGGAGAGAACACCGCAAAAATAAAGCCAAGAACTCTCTTTGTTCTTGCTTGGACGAAAATAAGAGAAAGGGAAAAGAGAGAGAGATTGTTTTTTTTCAAGTAGCTGAATTTGGAGAATAAAGAGAGGTTGCAAACTTGGATGGAGAATAAGATTTTAAGGTAAGGAAATTCATCTATGGTTCTATTTCTTTCATTGGTTATAGTATTTGTAAGATAAAAATGAAAGAATAAATATGATGATTATAGAAAATTTAAGAAGTTGAAGAAAAGTGAAAGAGATGATTTGCACATATAAGATTAAGGATAAAAAGGATGACTAGTAGTATTAGTTAGCAAAATAAGGCATGAAGCACTTAAATTTTATTATGTTCTTGACATGGATTTTATGAAAATTATAGGAAATCAAGAAGTGAGAGAGAAGGAAGCAAAGAAGACATAAAAGAACTAGAAACAAGTGAAAAGAATTAAGGTTTGGTACTTAAATCATTGCCCTTTTCAATTAATTCACATATTTTGCATTATGGGACTTTTGAAATGGTTTTGAAATAATGTTATTATGTGTGGTAAATATGTAGGAAAGTGCTCTTGAACCATTTGTAATCAATTGATTGTGAAAAGAATGAAAACAAAACAAACTAGCTAAACTTTGCTCAATTATCCATAAACTTTGATGAACTTTTAATCACTCCTTTGGTTTGATTTTTGAAAGAGGGACCCTTAGTCTTTCAATGGTATCACAAAAGGATTCTAAATATCAATTTTGCAAGAAAAAAATGAATTTCCCTCAAATTTTGAAAATTGGGCCGAATGGTCCCTTTTGGGCACCATTCTGCAGCCTTAATTTTTGGCAGTCCGTTGAAGGGGCAAACAAAATAATTTCTCGACGAAATTTTACATGCATTTAGTTAACTTATGAAAGTGTTTTCCTGAAAAAATTCATCCAAAAATAAGGTTGTTTACTTAGTCAAAACTATTGCCAAAGTTGACTGATTTTCAGCAGTAAAAACAGATTTTACTATTTAGTTGTCGCGCGCCATTGCGTTGCCGATTTTACGCATCGCGCTACTATTCATTTGGTCATTTTTCTAAATGTGTTAAAACTTGAATATTATGATATATATTGATGTTATATTATTTAAAAAATGACACGAAAGGTGTTTGGAATAATCAGAAAAACATCATGAGAAGTTATCCTAGTAATATATGCATTATGGAAAAATCATGACTTATTGAATATCATGACCCAAGTAATTTAATAAATTATTTATGCTCTACTTGGTATATCAGAACCCTTGAGATAAGGGTATGATGCATCATACTATTACTGCAGTACTGCTTATGACATGATATGATATTCCGGCTGAAGGCCGATGATTACAATGACATGATCAATGATGCAATGATAATGGCCATTGGCACATGTGCATGAATTATGATGAAAGATAATGAAATATGATCATGATGAGATATGTTTATCATGACCCTTCCTTATCCGCTGATGTTCTGTTAGACCAGTAGAGCACCGATATTGATAAAAGCAAAAGGAGTAATTTATAAATTCAGAATATGGGATTTAATCTTTTATCATTATGTTTATATCTTATTCATTTATTTAAAGTATTCAAATGCATGTTTTGAATTACTCATTTTATTTTATTATGAAATGCAATGATTTAAGTACCCACTAAGCAAATGCTTAGCGAGTTTAGTTTCTTTTCTAAACTCGTAGGTTGAGCGAGAAGCTGTTTTCTGCAGTGTTCCGAGCAGCTGGTGTTGGCAACTATTCGGATAGAAAGTTATTATAAGTAATGTAACTAGAATGGCATGTACATATGTTAGTGTAACTTAGAATTGTATGTATGACTAGTAAAAGACCAAAGTACGTGTGCTAAGTATATTAACTAATGTATGTTGTATGAATTAGTGTGTATGGATGTGTGTGTAGAAGTGTGAAATTTTAATGCAGGTTGTGGTGGAGGATATAAGGAGTTCGACTATGGAAGTGTTTGAGATTGATTGAGATTGTTTGATTGAGATCAAAATTGTTTTCAAAAATCAAAAAAATCAGTTTTGGCGACACTTGGGACCCCCAAATATAGGGGAAACTCTGGCAAAATTTTTTTTTTAAATCTGCACTTTAAATTGGCTAAGTAAAATATTAAGACACAACCACTATGAGATAACAGTCCATCTTGGTCTATAAACGTAGGCCGAGATGGGGTGTTACATTTAGTGGTATCAGAGCATAGATTTAGTCAATTCTGGGTAGTTAGTTGAATCAAACTGTGAATGCATGACACATAGGTTTAGGAAGGGAATTTTAATAAGCTGATGTTTATGTTTATGATGCTTATTAGTGATACTGTGGTATTGAGAACAGGAGTGAAGATGAGTGATTCGAAGCAACCAGCTAAATTGGCTTTAGGTCCTAAACCTTATTCTCGGGCCAGCACAAGTGAGGAACAAGCCATAGATAAGAAGCTTTTTGAATTGGGGAAGGAGAATCTGCGCCAGAAAATTAAAATGGAAGCCAGAGAGCGGGAAATAGCAGAGTTGAAAGTGGAATTAGTCAGAATGAAGAGGAAACAGGAGGAGCAAGAGGAAGTAATAGATCAGTTGAGAGACTTGAGACTCCAGGATCAGGAAGACTTAGTGTTAGCCCTGGATAATAGTAGGCTCTTGATGGAAGATGTTAGGGCGTTACAAGTGGATAAGAGGCAAACTACAGTAGAGCTTGAGAATGTGAATCATTTGGTTAGGACCTTGCAAGGAAGGGTAGAGAGGTTACAGGATAGAATGGACGAACTCCCTCGTAACCTTCCTAGAGTTCAGTCTAACGAGGTAGATTGGGATCCGATGGAGCTTGCTTCAGATAGTGCTACCTCTCCCCGAGCTCCTACTTATTAGCTGTGATGGGCTGAGGATTTTGCTACCCTTTTGGTTATGTATATAGGCGGAGAAAAATGCAACAGTAGATAGGCCATTTTGTTGTAAATAGATATAAATAGGCCAAACAAGTAACAAACTAATATAGGCCATTTGGCTGTATATAGATGTAAAATAGGCCATAAGTAGGAATATGTGATGATGTATGTTAAATATGTATGAAAACGCGATTATGTGAATAAATAATGTTATGTTTATATTAAGTGTATGATCTGAAATTACGATTGGAATTTATCTATGTACATGCCATATAGGAAAATTTATATGTCAAGCCAAACCAGCTGCTAACTTTATTATGATATACATGTATATGATTGTAGAATGTCGCAAGAAGTTGAATCACAGAGAGCCGTAGACGAGGAGGGCGAGTCACGTGTCTCCGTGCCTATAAATGTAGAGGAGAGTCTTGAAAATATGCAACAACCAGCAGCGGCGGCCGCGGAAGGCCCCGATGCTTATTTACGACAGATGGCAGCAGCATTTCAACAAATGGCAGGAATGGTACCTGCTGCTGCCGAAAGAGAGAGAAAGCCCCCAATTGAGAAATTAAGGAGGTATGGGGCTAAGGAATTTAAAGCCAGTAGGGAAGAAGGATCTGAGGAAGCGGAATATTGGTTAGATAGTACTATTAGAACGTTGGATCAATTAAGGTGCACGCTAGAGGAAAGATTTGTTTGTGCCACGTCTCTGTTGGTTGAAGAAGCATACATTTGTTGGGAGACTACACAGCAACGTGTGCCACAAGAACAGCAGACATGGGAATTTTTCCAAACCGAGTTTAAGAAGAGATATATCACCGAGGTGTACTTAAATGCAAAAAGGAATGAATTTACGTACTTAAAGCAAGGAAGAATGACTGTATCCAAGTATGAAAAAGAGTTCACTCGTCTTAGTAAGTACGCGAGGAGAATGATAGAAACAGAACAGGAAAGATGCCAGAGATTCTTAGAAGGATTAAACAATGAAATCAAAGTGCAATTGGTAGCCATAGATATATCAGAATTTTCCAAGCTTGTTGCAAAGGCTTTGGATGTTGAGAAAGTACAAGTGGATGAGAGGAATAGGCACCAGCGCATGCAGCAAAAAAGGACGCAAACTCGAGGCCTAGGAGGACCTCAGCAAGCCCAAAAGAGATTCAGGGGAGGAAATAGTTCTATGCAACAAGGCGGACGATTTCAGAATCAGAGGTCAGGCCAAGGTATGAGTTATCAAACATCTGAAGCCAGTGCACCGGGGTCGTTTGGAAGAGGCATCGAAAGAGGATTAAGTAGAGGCAGAGGAAGAAGTAACAATCCAGGAATTAGTGGAGGATTTGGAAGAAACACGGGTTTTGAAGGATATACTTTTCCTCTATGTGAACATTGCGGACGAAAACATGGAGGCGAATGTTGGTATTTAACTGAAGGATGCTGGGAATGTGGAGCACTAGACCATATAAAGGTGAACTGCCCTAAAATACAGATGAATACTCCTGCACCAACGGAGAGGTCACAGCTTACCTTTGGCAGAGGCCGAGGTAGAGGAAGAGGAGGTAATCCAAACTTTCAAAAGGCACAATCAGAGACTGTTAACCAGCCTAGTACAAGTGCACCGGCAAGGGTATATGCGAGGAGAACCCGAGAAGAAGAAGAAGCACCGGACGACATTGTTGGTACATTTTATATGTTCAGCAAACCTGTACATGCTTTAATTGATCCCGGATCCACACATTCGTATATATGCATGCATAGTGAGAATTTAGAAGGATTACCAGTAGAATATGTCAAGTCTGGTATACTAGTTACAAACCCTATAGGAGATGAAATAGTTACGAACAAAGTAATCAAAGAATGCCCTATAGAGATACACGGAAATGTATTTCCTGGAAATTTGATGGAATTACCATTTCGGGAATTTGACATAATTTTAGGAATGAACTGGTTAGCAAAGCATAAAGCAATAGTTGACTGTGAGAAGAAAAGAGTGACGCTCCATACCCCTCGCGGAGAGGAAGTGACAGTGGTCGGAAAAAGAGGCGACTATTTGAACAACATAATATCGGCAGTGACGGCAAGGAAGCTAATACAAAAAGGGTGCGAGGCATATCTAGTAAGCGCCATGGAAGCAAAGAAAGACTCTAGTAAGATCCAAGACATACCGACGGTGCGTGATTTTCCCGATGTTTTCCCAGATGAGCTACCCGAACTACCACCTAAGAGAGAAGTGGAATTCACCATAGATGTTTATCCGGGAGCTGCACCAGTGTCGATTGCCCCATACCGAATGGCGCCAGTGGAACTCAAGGAATTGAAGACGCAATTACAAGAACTACTCGACAAAGGCTTTATACGACCAAGCGTTTCCCCATGGGGCACACCAGTACTTTTTGTCAAGAAGAAAGATGGATCCTTAAGGCTATGCGTGGATTATCGACAGTTGAACAAGCTCACAATCAAGAACAAGTATCCACTACCGCGCATTGACGATTTATTCGATCAACTCAAAGGAGCCAGTGTATTTTCAAAGATAGATCTCCGATCTGGATACCATCAGCTACCAATTAAGGAGGGGGACATTCCAAAGACTGCTTTTAGAACTCGGTACGGACATTATGAGTTTCTTGTAATGCCTTTTGGGCTTACAAACGCACCAGGAGTATTTATGGATTTGATGAATCAAATTTTCCATCTGTACCTTGACCAATTCGTAGTGGTGTTTATAGATGACATTCTTGTTTATTCAAAGAACAAAGAAGAGCACGATCGACACCTCTGCATTGTATTGCAAACATTGAGAGAAAAACAACTATATGCCAAGCTCAATAAGTGTGAATTTTCGCTGGAAGAAGTGACATTCTTGGGACACATTGTAACTGCTGAGGGCATTAGAGTGGATCCTAAGAAAATAGAAGCTATTTTGGATTGGAAATCGCCAAGGACAGTAACAGAAGTGAGAAGTTTCCTAGGATTGGCAGGATACTATCGACGATTCGTGAAAGGATTTTCCATTATCGCCGCCCCAATGACCAAGTTTCTTCAGAAGAATGCTAGATTTCAGTGGGCAGATGAATGTCAAAGAAGCTTCGAGAAACTGAAAGGAAAGCTAACAAATGCCCCGATACTCACGCAACCAGTGTCTGATAATGACTTTGTGATATACAGCGATGCATTGCACATTGGCTTAGGTTGTGTACTCATGCAAGAAGGTAAAGTGGTCGCGTATGTTTCCCGGCAACTTAAACCATACGAGAAGAATTATCCAACACACGATTTAGAATTGGCAGCTATTGTGTTGGCATTCAAGACATGGAAACATTACCTGTATGGAGAAAAATGCTACATTTATACAGATCACAAAAGCTTGAAGTATCTGCCAACACAAAAGGACCTCAATTTGCGACAAAGGAAATGGATCCAAATTTTGGCGAACTATGACTATATCATAAACTATCATCCAGGAAAGGCGAACGTCGTTGCTGACGCACTTAGTAGGAAATCAATGCAAGCTTTAAGTGCTATGAGGATCAGTTTGAGACCAACAGAAGAAGGAGCACTGCTAGCAAAAATGCAAACACGACCCACGCTTTTACAGGAAATCCACCAAGCACAACAAAAAGATAAACAAGTCCAAAAATGGATCAAGCAAGTACAACAAGGAAAAAGTACAAAGTTTCAAATTTTAAGAGACATCAGTTTATATTACGAAAGTCGGACAATAATACCAGCAACCGGAGATATAAAAAAGAAGATTCTTCATGAAGCCCACAGTAGCACACGCAATGCACCCAGGGGCTACAAAAATGTACCAAGATTTGAAGGAATTCTATTGGTGGCCAGGAATGAAGAGAGACATCGTGGATTTCGTAACTAAGTGTTTGACATGTCAGCAAGTGAAAGCAGAACATCAAGTGCCATCAGGACTATTACAGCCAATTACAATTCCGACATGGAAATGGGATCGCATCACTATGGATTTCGTCACAGGATTGCCAATGACGAGAGATAAGCATGACGCTGTATGGGTAATTATCGATCGATTAACTAAGTCAGCTCATTTTCTGCCTGTGAGAATGGACTATTCAATGGATAAGTTGGCAGAAATATACGTCAAAGAGATTGTACGATTGCATGGAGTCCAAACATCCATTATTTCGGACAGAGATCCACGGTTCACTTCAAACTTTTGGTGAAAGCTCCAAACAGCCCTCGGAACCCAAGCAAGCTATAGCACTGCTTTCCATCCTCAAACGGATGGGCAATCTGAAAGAGTAATTCAAATTTTGGAAGACATGTTGTGTAATATCCTCATGTATGCCCTAGAAGTTTTGTATGTTGTTGTTGTTGTTGTTGTTGTTGGTTTAAATTGAGAAAAGAAAAGTATATGTATATGTGTTTTGGGAAGAAATAGGGTTTAGAGACAAGTTTATATGTTGTGTATATGGTGATATATATAACATATAAAATGGTCAAAGAGAGAGAGTCAATGCAAGAGGAGATTTTTATATGGCATGTGAAATTACTTAATTGGGTTTATAAGAGACAAAAGCTAAGTTAAGTGATGAGGGGTATATGAGTAATTGCTTGAAATGAAATGCATGGTGGAGATTAAAAGAAGAAAAGGTGTTTGACTTGTGCATTTTTCTTCTTTCTTTCTTGAAGTGGCCGGCTCTCCAAATAGCAAAGAGAAAGGGAGGTGTTCTTGAGGCAAGAAGTAAATTGAAGAGGCAATCAAAGAGTTTGGTTAGAGATTTGTGAAATTTCTTCATCTAAGGTAAGAAATCTCTTGTTTCCTTTGTTAATTTTGAAGTTATGTTTAAAGTGAAGTGTGATTTGTTGATGTAATGATTTGGTGTATTTGATATGTGTTTGCAAGTGTTAGAATTGATTTAAAGTTAAAAATTGGATTTGGTGTTGGTTTGGTTGTGATTATGGAAAAATAAGTGAAGATTGATAGTGGAAAATCAAGAGTAAAGTTTGAGTTAGGGTTTTGAGATGGTTTGTGTTCAAATGTGTTGTTTAAGTGGTTATTGTGATGAATATGTGTTATGACATGAGTTATATCCATTTGAGTGAGTTTGTGTTGGGAATTATATGTTAAAATGCATTTGGAAGAGGGTTGGTTACATTTAGGGTTTTGGTGATGAGTGACACGGCCAAAGGAAAGGAGAGACACGGCCAAGCCAAGGAAATTTGGGCGTGTTGGTTGAGTTTTTGAGAGACACGGCCGTGTCCCTTAGCCGTGTTCACTACTGGATTTTGGTTTTGGGAGACACGGCCACAAGCTTGGCCGTGTCCCTCAAGTGGCTGCCCGTGTCCCTCAATTGTGTGGGTTAGGGTTTTAATTCTTTGTTCTTCTTGCATTGCTTTGGTTCTCCAAAGGTAGGTTGGTCCTTAAACCTAACCCTAAACACTTTAAATACACTTGAATCAATGAATGATATAATCAAATGCATGTGTAAGGTCCTAAAACTATGAATCATATCAATTGTTCTTTGCCCTAATTGCATTGTTGAGATTGAACTATGTTATGTTATGCATTGTGAATGGTAATGTGTTTCATGAGTAATATACATTGAAATTGAAATGTATATCAAAGATGCAATGATAATTCAAATAAGACATGATATGAGACAATGCCATTGTGTTTGGCTATGATGATGCAATTGAAAGAAATAAGGCATGTTTGCCTAAATGTTGTTGAGAATTGAGAATGAAAATGATAATTGAATAATAAATGAATTGTGTGGCTAATGTGTTATTCCATTTTCAGAGTTGGTTGTTGGTGGCATGCCTAATAAGTGTAACAATCTCTTGAAGTTAGGTTGGATTGAATCCTTGAAGCCTAATTGAGATGTTACCACCCTTGAAGCTAGGTTGGATTAGTTCTTGAAGCCAAGTTGGATAGAAGCTTAGCATGCTTTGCTCCCCTTGAAGCTTGGTTGAACTTAATCCTTGAAGCCTAGTTGGGTATATGATATTGATAAATGTGATAACAAAACCAAAGCTTTAACTCTGAAAATTGAATGGCATATTAGTGTGTCTTGGGCCCATGCTTGTCTTTGTTTAGTGTTGATTATGAATGGTTAAATGAATACTAATGAGGTATAAGAAAAGATATTGAAATGTGATATGTAATGTGAAAATATGTTGTTAGTTTTGCATATATGATGTTATATGTATAATATGGATTGAGAAATGACATTGCATTGCACTAAGTCATATCATTTGCATGATTATCTTACTAAGCCGTTGGCTTAGCGCGATAGTGTTTAATCGCGCAGGTAATAGAGTTGATAGAGTTGAACCCGAGAGTTCATCAAGACCAAGTGAGAGTAGACCTTGAAGAATCCATTTTGGGAGCTTAAAGATCAGAGCAGACTTGCCAATCATGTATACTTCTTTATATTTTGTAAAGAAATGTTTAATATGTAAATATGTACATATTTTATAACTTCTGCTGTGTAATATTTAAATGTATATATATATAACTAATATGTTTTGTTTTATAAGTAAATGATCTACTTTTCTATAATGTATAATGATAAGGGTATTGTATCAAATTTAAAGTGTTTTGAATGTTAAGAAAGCCGTAGCACTCCTATGTTCGGTGCACATATGCTACATTGTGGTGTTGTAGTGTGTGTGTACTGAATGTGGGGGTGTTACATGTTGAGAGCATGTGTTATGGATTTTAAAGGCAGCTGGGATAGGTACCTAAGCCTAATGGATTTCGCATATAACAACAGCTACCAATCCAGCATACAGATGGCACCCTATGAAGCATTATACGGAAGAAAGTGCAGAACGCCAGTATGTTGGACAGAACTAAGTGAGGAAAAAGTTCTTGGACCCGACATTGTAAAGGAGACTCAGGAGAAAGTTAACATCATTTGAGACAGACTAAAGGTTGCATCAGATAGACAGAAGTCGTACGCAGACCTGAAACGAAAAGACATAGAATTTGCAGTAGGGAACAAAGTTTTCCTTAAAGTTTCTCCATGGAAGAAAGTACTGAGATTTAAGCAGAAAGGCAAGTTAAGTCCCAGATTCATTGGACCATACGAAGTCATCAAACGTATAGGCCCAGTAGCTTATCGGCTAGCCCTACCACCCGAACATGACAGGATACATAATGTTTTTCATGTTTTGATGTTACAACGATATCGTTCAGACCCTGCACACATCATCAAGACACAAGATATCGAGGTCCAACCCGACTTGACTTATGAAGAGGAGCCAGTGAAGATTTTGGCATGAGAGGTTAAAGAATTGAGAAATAAGAAAATTTCTCTGTTTAAAGTATTGTGGAGAAATCATAAGATAGAAGAGGCAACCTGGGAAAGAGAAGAAACTATGAAGCAGCAATACCCGCATTTGTTTACAACTGACTAGCTTCGGGACGAAGCTTAAATTTTAGAGGGAAAGAAATGTCACGACCCAATTTGTACATATGTATAGTACGTCCATGTACAGTAAGAAGAACCATCCCGAGAAGCTACTCAAGAGCGCGAAGTGAAGGGAAGTTCTGTAGAACTGAAAGGACCTATTTGAAAAGATTGCAAAGTTTTGGGGATGTGACTGTAATTACCAAAAGTCATTCTGGAGGTCCTTAATAGTGCACATAACAGACTCCAGAAATGGAAAGTAGAGAAAAATAGGGTAGCAACGGTGCGACATGGTTTTTCCTGAAAACGCACGGTTTGGAAGATATAGGGGATTTTGACCAGGGGCATCATGGTCATTTTTAAAAGTGTCTCGAAAGTAATAATGGATCTCAAAAATGAAAAGTAGAGGAAAAACTGAGTCAAAAAAGTGTACCACAGCATTCGGCGGAAGTGCGCGGTTTAAAAGTTAGGAACGAGTAACCGCCGGAGGGTATTTTGGTCTTTTCACATCTTAGACCATAAAATTACAGCACAAGGAGGTTGAGGGGCCAAAATATAATTAAAATGAAGTCCAAGGGCTTGGGTTGTAAATAAATAAAAGAAGGAGAAATTTGGACCAATGAGAATTAGCCATTTTCCCACATATGTGTACCAATGGGAAATAAACATTTACACCATGACATATTACCCTCTCTTGGCTGCCATTTGGAGGAGAGAACACCACAAAAATAAAGCCAAGAACTCTCTTTGTTCTTGCTTGGACGAAAATAAGAGAAAGGGAAAAGAGAGAGAGATTGTTTTTTTTCAAGTAGCTAAATTTGGAGAATAAAGAGAGGTTGCAAACTTGGATGGAGAATAAGATTTTAAGGTAAGGAAATTCATCTATGGTTCTATTTCTTTCATTGGTTATAGTATTTGTAAGATAAAAATGAAAGAATAAATATGATGATTATAGAAAATTTAAGAAGTTGAAGAAAAGTGAAAGAGATGATTTGCACATATAAGATTAAGGATAAAAAGGATGACTAGTAGTATTAGTTAGCAAAATAAGGCATGAAGCACTTAAATTTTATTATGTTCTTGACATGGATTTTATGAAAATTATAGGAAATCAAGAAGTGAGAGAGAAGGAAGCAAAGAAGACATAAAAGAACTAGAAACAAGTGAAAAGAATTAAGGTTTGGTACTTAAATCATTGCCCTTTTCAATTAATTCACATATTTTGCATTATGGGACTTTTGAAATGGTTTTGAAATAATGTTATTATGTGTGGTAAATATGTAGGAAAGTGCTCTTGAACCATTTGTAATCAATTGATTGTGAAAAGAATGAAAACAAAACAAACTAGCTAAACTTTGCTCAATTATCCATAAACTTTGATGAACTTTTAATCACTCCTTTGGTTTGATTTTTGAAAGAGGGACCCTTAGTCTTTCAATGGTATCACAAAAGGATTCTAAATATCAATTTTGCAAGAAAAAAATGAATTTCCCTCAAATTTTGAAAATTGGGCCGAATGGTCCCTTTTGGGCACCATTCTGCAGCCTTAATTTTGGGCAGTCCGTTGAAGGGGAAAACGAAATAATTTTTCGACGAAATTTTACATGCATTTAGTTAACTTATGAAAGTGTTTTCCTGCAAAAATTCATCAAAAAATAAGGTTGTTTACTTAGTCAAAACGGTTGCCAAAGTTGACTGTTTTTCAGCAGTAAAAACAGATTTTACTATTTAGTTGTCGTGCGCCATTGCGTTGCCGATTTTACGCATCGCTCTACTATTCATTTGGTCATTTTTCTAAATGTGTTAAAACTCGAATATTATGATATATATTGATGTTATATTATTTAAAATGACACGAAAGGGGTTTGGAATAATCAGAAAAACATCATGAGAAGTTATCCTAGTAATATATGCATTATGGAAAAATCATGACTTATTGAATATCATGACCCAAGTAATTTAATAAATTATTTATGCTCTACTTGGTATATCAGAACCCTTGAGATAAGGGTATGATGCATCATACTATTACTGCAGTACTGCTTATGACATGATATGATATTCCGGCTGAAGGCCGATGATTACAATGACATGATCAATGATGCAATGATAATGGCCATTGGCACATGTGCATGAATTATGATGAAAGATAATGAAATATGATCATGATGAGATATGTTTATCATGACCCTTCCTTATCCGCTGATGTTCTGTTAGACCAGTAGAGCACCGATATTGATAAAAGCAAAAGGAGTAATTTATAAATTCAGAATATGGGATTTAATCTTTTATCATTATGTTTATATCTTATTCATTTATTTAAAGTATTCAAATGCATGTTTTGAATTACTCATTTTATTTTATTATGAAATGCAACGATTTAAGTACCCA
Source organism: Garcia nutans (assembly GCA_947685225.1). Classification (NCBI taxonomy): domain Eukaryota; kingdom Viridiplantae; phylum Streptophyta; class Magnoliopsida; order Malpighiales; family Euphorbiaceae; genus Garcia; species Garcia nutans. The sequence goes on from CANTUV010000031.1 coordinate 62,416,961, forward strand.
CTAAGCAAACGCTTAGCGAGTTTAGTTTCTTTTCTAAACTCGTAGGTTGAGCGAGAAGCTGTTTTCTGCAGTGTTCCGAGCAGCTGGTGTTGGCAACTATTCGGATAGAAAGTTATTATAAGTAATGTAACTAGAATGGCATGTACATATGTTAGTGTAACTAAGAATTGTATGTATGACTAGTAAAAGACCAAAGTACGTGTGCTAAGTATATTAACTAATGTATGTTGTATGAATTAGTGTGTATGGATGTGTGTGTAGAAGTGTGAAATTTTAATGCAGGTTGTGGTGGAGGATATAAGGAGTTCGACTATGGAAGTGTTTGATATTGATTGAGATTGTTTGATTGAGATCAAAATTGTTTTCAAAAATCAAAAAAATCAGTTTTGGCGACACTTGGGACCCCCAAATATAGGGGAAACTCTGGCAAAATTTTTTTTAAATCTGCACTTTAAATTGGCTAAGTAAAATATTAAGACACAACCACTATGAGATAACAGTCCATCTTGGTCTATAAACGTAGGCTGAGATGGGGTGTTACAATACTGACGCCCAAGTCGGCGAGGATCATAGCATGTACCTTGACGAAGAGCAGCAAGGGGAACATACATCAAGTATGTCCGCATGGTGATACGAGAAATCTTCCACCAAGGTACCAACCAACGGACATTGACTCCAGAGCGTGAGTGGATCCAATCGACCCAGTCAGCATATGAAGAAGCAGGATGTAGTAGCTTTCTAGTAGAATGATGACGTGGCAGGTATCTGGCAAAGTCCATGGAGGGAGTATCAAGCAAACAAAGATGCTCTTGAAGCCAAATCTGTGAAGAAAGAATTAAGTTAAAAAAAAAGAGTCCGCTAAGTTGAAAACCGGCAAGGGCAGGTTAGGCAAAAATTAGGACAGCTCGCTAGTTCCGAAAACCCGCATGGGCGGACTAGGCAAAAGTTAGAGCAATATAAAAAAAAAACCTAAATTTAAAACCCGAAGAGGGCAGTTTAGGTAATTACCTGAAGCAGTAACGAGCTCCCAGTCAATCTCTTTGACAATCCTGATTTAAATCAGTCTAATCCAACTAAGGTCTCGGCTAAAATCACAGGTACCGGCGACAAGCCTCCTTCCATTTGATCCATGATATCCAATACTCGTGGGTCAATATCACCATCAAAAGAAACAAGCAAGAATTGGCCGAGCAAGAAAAGACAAAGCATGCATCCCCATGCCTTAGTAGGAGCCAAATAAGAGAAACAAAAGTCAATCAAATGAGCAAGTAGAATTTTGTCACCTCTCATCAACTGAAGAACTTCGGGTTTTGGAATTTGAAATAACATCTGCATTTTCTATTGAGTTTTGGAAATCAATGTGGGTAACGCCATTTGTTGATTATTGGGATGTCCAAGGATGGCCTCAATTTCTTCAATCAAGAGACACATTTCAAAGCCATTAATTCTAAATACCCTAGAATCCGTATCCCATAGGGAAGCCATGGCATGTAAGAAGGAGTGGTCCAATTTGACATTTTGAAAGCATTTTAAAATATCAAGCTTTGACCATGAAATTTGCTTCCAATGGTTGGCATCCATATTCTTAAATAGAATTTTTATTTTCTTTAAATGGTGCTCGGTCATGGTTGATGAATAAAGGGGAACCAAAATTGCTAAAGGGAGTCTTCACGTTGAAAGAGAGAGATTTTTGGTTTATGAATTAAAATATGGCATGCGAGGTGATTTATATAGAAGAAAATAAACCTTTTCCAAAAGTGATGATGGGAAAGGATAAGACCATATGGCATAAGGAAAGGAAGTGGCAATGAATTTCCTTTACCATATTGGATTTGGTTTAACAAAAGAAGTGGATATTAATTATGATGTACTATATATATAAAAATAATAATAAATAAATAATAAATAAATAAATAATTTTGGCAGTAATGAAAAAAAAGAGAGAGTTACAATATTTACATATTACTAAGAGGGTGGTGGTAGGTCACCAAATAAAGACTTGAAAAAATCGTCGCCTGTTGAAGGAGGGGGCAAATTACTCATCCCGAGATCATCCGAAGCAGAAGCACTAAAATCCCTATTGCCTTGGAGTTTTGATTTATCATGGTCCTCATCAGAAGCAGACGAAAGAATCTCATGGTCATCAGTCTGGGAGCCTCTCGATGAAGAAGCACCGAGATCCCTTATTCTTTGAAATCGGAAGTCACGAAAATTTTGTTCGGATTGATGATATAAACTTTCAAAATGAGAAGCATGCCGACGACTTGCAGCCAACTCTTCTTGAAGTTTCTTATTTTGTTCTTCAAGCATCCACTGTGAGCCAAGAGAGAAAAAGGTAAGAGCATACATAATCATGCATACATATAGCATAAACTTTTATGAAATGAGGAACGTACCAGCTAGTTCACATTGATACCCTGCGGATGAGATGGCTTATCCGACAGGCTAGAATGAGCAAATGAAGGGGCAGTGAAAGAAGGTCCAGCCTCGTGATCAAACGAGCCAACAGCCTGCAACAATCATTAAAGAAGCAAACAAAGAAAAGAAATAGTAGGTGACACTAGCAGGTGACACGGCCAAGCCATTGGCCGTATCTCTCCTAAGGGGCCAAGTCAAGAAGGACCAAGCAAAGAAAGAAAAGAAAAAGTAGGTGACACTGGCAGGCGACACGGCCAAGCCACTGGCCATGTCTCACCTGAAGACCAAACCAAAGAATGAAAAGAAAAGAAGGAAAGAAATGGCAGAAGGTGACACACCCACATGACATGGCCAAGCCACTGGCCGTGCCATATGACATGGCCAAGAGCTTGGCTGTGTCCCATCCTAAGCCTCGAACAAAGAAAAACTAAAGAAAAGACACAGAAGCTGACACACCCAGGAGACATGACCAAGCCACTGGCCATGTCACTCCCATCTTCAAAGAACAAAGAAGACCCCGATCTCTAAGGATGAAGATCCATTTTCAAGGTGAAGCTCGATCTCCGAGGGTGAAGATCTTCTGAGGGTGAAGAATCACAATGCATAGAACATCTGGAGCAGTCAGACTTCTCAACTGATAAAATGTTAGTCAAATTCATTCTCGAGTCCAAGTACCCAATCTCGAGTCCAAGTACCCAAATCAAATCAATCCCGGGTCCAAGTGCCCAAGTCAATTCAAGCTCGGGTCTAAGTACCCAATCCCGGGTCCAAGTACCCAAGTCAATTCAAGCTAGGGTTCAAGTACCCAATCTTGGGTCTAAGTGCCCGATCTCGAATCCAAGTACCCAAATCAAATCAATTTAGAGCCGAGTATCACAATACAGTTAGGATCGAGTATTCCAATCCAGTTTAGGATCGAGTGTCCAAATCCAGTGAGGATCAAGTATCCGAATCCAGATAAGATCGAGTATCCGAGTCTAGTTTAGGATCGAGTATCCAAATCAAACCGGGTCCAGAACCCAAATTTTTCTTAGACCTAGAACCTAGAATTTCCCTTGAGTCCAGAACTCGAATCGGGTCCAGAACCCAAATTTTTCTTAGGTCCAAAACCTATAATTATCCTTGAGTCCAGAACTCGAACTGGGTCCAAAACCCAAATTTTCTTTAGGTCGAGAACCTAGAATTATCCTTGAGTCCAGAACTCGAACCGGGTCTAGAATCCAAATTTTCCTTAGGTCCAGAACCTAGAATTATCCTTGAGTCCAGAACTCGAACCGGGTCCAGAACCCAAATTTTTCTTAGGTCAAGAACCTAGAATTTCCCTTGAGTCCATAACTCGAACTGGGTCCAGAACCCAAATTTTCTTTAGGTCGAGAACCTAGAATTATCATTGAGTCCAGAACTCGAACAGGGTCCAGACCCAAATTTTCCTTAGGTCCAGAACCTAGAATTATCTTTGAGTCCAGAACTCGAACCGGGTCCAGAACCCAATTTTTCTTAGGTCCAGAACCTAGAATTTCCCTTGAGTCTAGAACTTGAATCGGGTCTAGAACCCAAATTTTTCTTAGGTCCAGAACCTAGAATTTCCCTTGAGTCCAAAACTCGAACTGGGTCCAGAACCCACATTTTCTTTAGGTCGAGAACCTAGAATTATCCTTGAGTCCAGAACTAGAACCCGGTCCAGAACCCAAATTTTCCTTAGGTCCAGAACCTAGAATTATCTTTGAGTCCAGAACTCGAACCGGGTCCAGAACCCAATTTTTCTTAGGTCCAGAACCTAGAATTTCCCTAGAGTCCAGAACTCGAACCGGGTCCAGAACCCAAATTTTCCTTAGGTCAGAACCTAGAATTATCCTTGAGTCCAGAACCCGAACCGAGTCCAGAACCCAAAACCTCAACCGTTTCATCAAAAATTAAGTCTTATTGTTTTTCACTCTCTTTCACTAAGGTTTCAGATCATTCAAGCAGGAGGCAAACTGTAGACCCTCAATTTTGACCCAATCCGGTCTAATATATTTTTATTTAGTCTAAAATGATTTTTGTTGTCTAATTGGTCCACAATAATTTTTATTAAATAATTTTTGCTTTAGTATCTAATTTTTATTGATAAAAAATTGAAATAAACAAATAAAAGTCAAAAAATAAAAATAAAAATCAGATTCGGAAAAATCGGCGACGAAAAAATTGTTGCGTGGGCCCGTGGGCACGGGCCCGGGCATTTCACCCGCAGGAAATTCCTGCGGGCGAAATCACTGTGCTATCTCGCATGCAGAAATTTTCTGCCTGTGAAATAGCTTACGGGCCCGCTCCGCGCGTGCTGCCGCAGCCAGCTGTAGCAGATTTTTTTGCCAGCGCAGTTTTTTTTAGGCAGCGCAAATTTTCCGACGCAAATTTTTTGAAACCTAATCCAATTAGGTTTTGGTTTCTTTTTTTATTAATATTACTTACCTTAACTAATTAGGAATAAACAACCTCAAACCACTATAAATAAGGACCATAGGCAATTAATTTAGGGGAGGCAAAAATCAAAGAGGAGTTTAGAAAATTTGAAACCAAATCAAGGGAGGAAAAGAAGAAATTCAATTCAACTTTTTTCTGGAACAGCAGTAGCACGATTTAGAGGATTCAATGGCAAAAAAAGCTTGTCTTTGGAGCTAGTTCATCCAAGAAGAATTGTTTTTGGAGAAATCATCAAAAGAAGGTATGTGTTAATTAATCTTCTTTAATTGTTTTTTTTACACAATAGCAAATCTATGAAATCAAAATTAAAAACCTTTGAACTTTAATTTAGTTTTTCTAAAGCAAAAAAAAAAACCTTATTTCGTTGATTTATCTTCCAAAAGGCTTAAAATTGTTAATTTTTCTTCTTAAAAACCTTAAAACTCTAATTGAACATATTTTTCAACAAAACTAAGATGTAAATTCTGCTTCTTTTAAAATCTTAAAGTAGGTTCTATTTCATTCAAAAAGCCTTAAAAAACATCTTTTCTACTTATAAAATCTTTAATTTTTTTGTTTAAATTCATAAAACTTCATGAAATTATCAAATTGATTTCTAAAACCCTAAAAATTATTCACCACCCGTGACCCTACTTCTAAATCCTAAAATCTAAAATTCATCTTTACCAACCCTTTAAAACATAAAACCCTAATTTATTTTAATTCCATAAAAAGTCACAGTAGCCATAATTGGACTTTTATTTGCTTTATTCAATTCCATACTTGATTATGCTTTGATTTATTTATTATGCTTTAATTTATTTAATTTCAATACTTGATTTATTTAATTTATCATGCATGGATGTTTATTTTATATTTTGATTAATAGCTTTGATGAATGATTTATTTATGATGAATGATTATTTACTTTTATCAATTAATTTAGATTTCCAAAAGTTGTAAGAGGTATGTTTCCACTTGGTGGGTACCTCATTAGTTAAACATCATGTAATTTAATTTGCTTTTCAATTTTAGAACCTATGTAAAAGGCATGTTTCTACCTTTTTGGTGGGTGTCCTATTTAGGCATGTGATGTAAGGACATGTTTCCATCCTTGGATGGGTGTCCATTTATTTGCTTTGTTTGGACATTGCTTTGATTTTAATATATTGATGCTTTCTTTTAATTATTGTGTGTAATATGGATAATGTTATTATATTTAAGAATTTTATAATATTAAGACCTGTAAAGGAGACCGGTTCCAATGAACCGAGCGTTGTGGGGGTGCTGGGCCATTTCTCACATTTCCCACACGTACCCAACTTTTCGAACCCATTAGGGGGTTAGGGATTCCTTAGGAATTGAGTCATCCACCCCTTTCTTTTTTCTTGGCCTGTCCGGGTGGCAAATCCATTTTCTCTGGAGTTAGGTCCGTGTTCTCTAAGGCCCCGAGCCTAAACAGTGCCGAAGTCACAAGAACCATTCCACCAAGAGTGGGGGCAAAAATCCCTGCTCATAGGTTCCCATAGCAAGTATATACCAAAAGGTACAAGGCTATGAGTGGTTATGCCATGCTCGATCCATATCTTGAGTGAAAGTATGGTATCCCTTACATACACTACAAAAATATTCGGCATTTGCGATGGAAATCTTCGACGGACATGTTTCCATCGCCAATTTGCTACGGATCTGCGACGAATTTGCGACGGAAGGATAAGTCAGAGGAATTTTGAGAAACTGGTCGCAAATCCGTCGCAGATCTGCGACGAAAATCATTCCGTCGCAAATAATCGTCGCAAAAGTTGGTGTGGAAACTTGGCACGAGAGAGAAAACACTAAAAAAAGCAATTTGCAACGGAGATCTGCTACCGTCTATTGCCGTTGCAAATTTCACTATAAAAATATTCGGCATTTGCGATGGAAATCTGCGACGGACATGTTTCCGTCGAAAATTTGCTACGAATCTGCGTCGGATTTGCGACGGAAGAACGAGTCAGAGGAATTTTGAGAAATTGGTCGCAAATCTGTTGCAAATCCATCGCAGATCTGCGACGAAAATCATTCCTTCGCAAATAATCGTCGCAAAAGTTGGCGCGGAAACTTGGCGCGAGAGAGACCCGGGTATATTTTTTTGCAAAATTTTTTTCCGTCACAGATTGGTTGTAGAAAACTGTAAAAAAGCAATTTGCAACTGAGATCTACTACCGTCTATTACCGTCGCAAATTTCACTAAAAAAATATTCGTCATTTGCGACGAAAATCGGCAATGGAAAATTTCCGTCGCAAATTTGACAACAGTTTAAGAAACAAGACCCAGCAACACGCAAGTAAACATTACTGTACTTGACTTTTTCGCGTTACCCACCAAAAACCCAAAACTGAAAACCAAAACCCCAAACCAAAGCCGAGCCCTGGTCTGTCTCAGTATCGGAAACGCCGTAGCCAAATCGACAGCTCTCTGTTACTTAAAGGACGCTGCCGTACCTCTAACCGGTATGTTCATGGCCATTGCTTTCTCGCTTCTCTATCTCCCTCTCCCTCTCTCTCCGTCTTCTCTGCTTGCTTGTAGTCATGGTCTTACTTAGGGTTAGCTTGATGAACTTCTAGTTAGGGTTTCTTGGTTTTTTTTTGTCATTCAGTGTACTCCATTATGTTCTAAAATTTGGATCTATTGTTAGCTTTACAACATATTCTTTCAATAGTAATTGTGCAGTTACTTTATTTTCATACTTAGGTTAATTCTTGCAATTAGGTTATGTTTTTCATTGATATTTATGGTTGTAATTTGTGAAGCTTTTTTATTATTGTTTATTCTTTTGGCTGAAAATATGTGGTGTTTTGTGTTATGAACGGGTTGTATTATAGATATTGAAGTGTGGTTTAATCAAGTATGGGAGACGGTGAAATTGTAGTTACTGAAACATCCACAGTTACGGAATATGCGGCGGCTGGATATCCTCCTGACTCTACTGTTCATACCACTGAGGGTACTGGAGTTTTTGCAGCTTCTGCTGTTGATGAAGCGCATACTGTGCCACCGTCTGCTTCTAATTTTGCTGTTGGCGACAATTTATATGGTACAGATTCTAATTCTATTGTACAAGAGGCCCATGTTGATGCAACATATGAGGCTAAGCCAAATGTTGGAATGGTTGCTACTAGTGAGAATGTAGGTGCTACGGAGAATGTGTCTCTGCCTCCATCTTAGGTTATGATTCTTCTGTTAATGGTATTGTTGGTGGTGAAGTAGGAAGTGTGACATCGACTGAGAATGGTACTGCTGTAGATGTTGTAACAGGAGCTGATGCTGCTGTGGATGGTTCTGGTATGTCTTATGCATGTTCTTGATATATGCATATATAATAAGTGAGAGTTTCTATGCCTTTGATTGAGTTATTTAAAAATTGTGGTTAAGCACAATATAATCTTCAACCATCTTAAGTATTTCTCACATCAAGTTGCAATATGGAAATAAGTCTCTTAAAGATTACATTTGGCTTATTCTAACTAATTTCCAGTAGTCTCCCTCTTCAATTTTTCCAATTAACGTTGACTAGTTTTTATTCATTCAACAGAAAATTGGATGTGAGCTATTCTTGTTTGAAGCAATATAAACAAAAGCTTTAACACAATCAGTTGGTCCCTCTTGTAAATAAACTACTGCTATTTGAATCATGAGCTGGCATACTATCAGTTCTGTAAATATCAAACTGAAAAATGCAATTTTCCATGACATATTATCACATCGAGCAATTTGGTGTTGAATTTTCTTTACGGTAAATAATTTCATGAGACCTTCATATGCTGGCACATCAATATTCATTCTTTTTAGTGTGTTTCCAGTGCTTCACATCTACATTAATGCTCTTAATGAGCTGTTATTTTATTTTATTGTACTTTCACTTAGCTCTTGATATTGTTCTGTTTCTGGTTTTTCTTCATCAACTTTTATGTGGATTTGCTTCTGTTGAGCATTACTTAGGCGCTTCATTTATTTTTTTTGTAGTGCCACCAATGTCAGGTGAAGAGGAGCGATTGTGGAGTATTGTGAAGGCTAATTCCTTGGATTTTGATGTATGGACTGCCTTGATTGATGAGACAGAGAAGGTGGCAGGGGTATGGATTTCCAATTATATGTTGAAGTGCTAGTGGCTAAGCTCATAAACGTTTATCCTTCACACCAGTTTTTTTTTTTTCGGTGAACAGCCGGTTGAGGTTTAACATGCATACCTCTGTTAGGCACAAAGCCAGCTATTCATAACTGATTGAGTGTGTGTGCGTGTTTTTGGGAAATGGAATTATTGAAGTATAACTAAAATTTTGTATTACTTGGATAACTTAATCTTAGAGTGGGATGGGAAGCAAAATCGCATTGCACATGCAGCTAATTGTATTTAGTTATTCTTTCTTTCAACGTCTTAGTTGTTTTTATTCTTGAAAGGTAAAAAAAGAAAATTTAAATCAGACATTGGTTGGATTGAAGATTAGGTTTATTTCTAAATGGGAAACTTCTCAAATTGAGAGTGAGTTTGTGAATAGATTGCATGCATGTTTTCCATATAAAATTTATTTTGATAAAGTCACTTGCTAGAGCATTGGAGCTTTTATTTTTTCCATGGTTCCTTTTCCTAAAGTTGCACTTGCTTTTTGACTCTTTTTTCTTTTCTTTTAGAGTTAACATTTTCATCCAAATCTGATGCAGGATAAGATATTGAAAATTCGAAAAGTATATGATGTCTTTTTGGCTGAATTCCCATTGTGTTATGGTTATTGGAAGAAGTACGCAGATCATGAGGCACGCATTGGTTCTATGGACAAAGTGGTGGAGGTATATGAACGAGCTGTTCTAGGGGTGACATATTCAGTGGACATTTGGTTGCATTATTGTGTATTTGCTATAAATACATATGAAGATCCAGATACAATTAGAAGGTAATAGCTGTTCATGTTCCCACTGATGCTGTTGGTATACATCAGAATCATGATTGGTTCATGTTCCCACTGATGCTGTTGGTATTCAGTTCGATGTGATTGTCATAGCACATAACGGTGACCTGCTTCTATCACTGCTTTTGCACTCTTTATTTTATCAGTTCTTACAATATTTCCATTTTGCTGCATTTCTATATATGTATTATTTAATTTTGGATGACACATGAATGCTACATTTGCTTTCTTTTTAAATGGTATGTCTATTTATTCTAATTTTCTGAACCTGTGATTTCTCTTGATTATATTAAAATGATAATATTCTTGATATCCTTTCTGTGTTGAGACCGATTACCGTACATGTATCTTTTCTACGTGAAAGTATATAATTCTTTATTAATGGCGAAGAGGGTTCTGAATTTAAAGAAATCTATAAATTTTACCTTATAGTAGTCCATTTATTATTAATTAATGTACATTATACAACTTAAAGTTAGCTGTTCATATATCCATTTCAGCGGCTGGATATCTCAAGAGCTTAGATCAATCCCAGATTTTAAGTAAGTTTCTTAGATCATGCTCAGGGTTTCTTTCATTGCAATTTGTGATGTTTCACTTTGCAGTATGGCTAACTTATCTTTTGATAAAATAAAACAGATATGATGGAAATTCTTTTGACAATGGTCCTGCTCCTCCTCCCCCACCATATACCCCACCACCTCCTGGTAGATCTCATAATAATTGTAATCATTCAAGATCAGGGGCACATTCACCCCCACCTTTTAACGGCCAGTCATCTGATTCTGATAAGGGATTGTCAGTGGGGGCTATTTTAGCCATAATCCTGGGTTCTTTGTTTGTGCTTTTTGTTGCACTTCTTGCTGTTATGTTTTTCATCAGAAAGAACAAAAGAAAGGAAGTAGGTGTTATAGTTTCCCAGAGAAATCGGTCTGCTGGCACAAATGATAGTAGGTTTTCTTTCCTTTCTTCTTTTATGCTCTTGACTTTACTATTTCTTAAAGTTTCTGAATATTGATTGATTCACTTAAATGTTAATTTGGGTTTTAGATATTTCTGGAGTCATGATATGTGTTGTAGTATATATAACATTTGGTTTCATCTTCTTCTTCTTCTGCTACTCGACTGTTAGATGCCTTTTGTTTCTTTGAATGTCATATAGGAATAGCTAAAATGAAAAAAGTGGTCATCGGTTAACTAATTGTTTACTCTATATGCTGTAATGTAAAATAAATGTTGAAATTCTTCTTCCTGTGAGTTTCCTACAAAATTTGTTCATTATTAGTTTGAAGCTGGAAGCTCTAGTGCTATAATCTAACCATTCAGGCATCATTCTGCTCTATTTTGCAGTAAATATGGAGACACAAGAACAAAGAGTGAAAAACACTGCTGCTGTTATAGATCTGAAGCCCCCACCAGCTGAAAAATTGGTGGTTGAGAGGTTGCAGGGGAATTCTGGATCTATAAAGAGAATGAAGTCATCAATCACTGCTATTTCATATACTGTTGCTTCTCTGCAAACAGCAACAAATAGTTTTAGTCAAGAGTTTCTGATTGGTGAAGGTTCTCTTGGTCGTGTTTACAGAGGAGATTTTCCTAATGTAAAGGTAATTTTCTTGGTAATTCCATATAAAATCATGTGTTCTTGTGGTTCATGTTGTTCTTCTGTGTGTCTCTTACTTTGGGGCATAATGGCTATTAGTGTTTTATATGTTCTGGGAGATTCTACCCTATGGTGCAGACTATTGTAAAAATTATGTTTTGTCCCTGAATATTTTTCTCAACTGTAATTTGAGCATGATGTTCTTCTATGTATTTATTGTTCTAAAGTGTTAATCACTTTTTCCTAAGTTAAAGTGCAGAGACAAGTACGTTAAATGTTTGTTATTAGGTTATGTTACACTGCTTCTTTTACCAATGTTGGACTACAAGCCTCCCTTTCCATTTCTCTCACCAATTTGGATAATGCACTGGACATACACAGTAAAGAGGGGATTACTATCATTTAACTCACTTCAGTTCTTTTCTTGTGAACTATGCATGTCGTAATGAAGCCTTTTTGAAGTGTGTGTCTTTATTTATTTGTTTGGATATTTTTGAGTTGTGTCCCAATATGAATTAATCAATTTATATGCTATTGATGTAGACAATGGCTATTAAGAAGATCGACAATGCATCACTTTCATTTAATATTTGTCCTTTATGGTTTCTACATATGCTATTCTAATTTTGTAGTTGTTCTTTAAGTTTTTCTATATTTATTTCCTGTGTACTGTTTAGGCAACTGAGATCCGTTTCTAGAGATGGTGTGAGGAACAAACTTTATGGTTTAGTTAAGATTTACACAAAATTTCTAGATAATTATTATCTCAATAACAAGATGTTATAACTGTGATTAATATGATAAGGCTTCTAATTTCAATTCTAAGTTAAGGTTTCATGTATGAGTTCCAAAGTAGGCAGTTGGTTGATTTCTGTATATATATGCTTTTGCTATTATTTTGGGTTCTGTTTTATGACATTAGCTGGTTTAAGACGACGGGGTGTAACATCAACTGCAATCAATGCTTTTATCCAAGGGATTGGAATCACTAGAAGGTGTTAATGTGATTTTGCAATTAGTTAGGCTTAAGAAATATGCCTGACTCATTCTATTTTACTTATTTTGGATGATAAAACTAGTTTCTATTCTGTTCTATTTTCATATATATTTCCTGTGTATTGTGCTGCAGTGATGGTAGTTTGATACGCTTGGATCGCCTTGAGTATCACATAAGAGAGGAATTGAACAAAACGGCAGCTCGGACAATGGTTGTCCTTCATCCTCTGAAGGTGTGCATCTTATCTCTCTTTCTTTGTGTATTTTTTCAATGATTGAGACTCTCATTTTCAGTCCAATTTTTCTTTTTTTCTTAGGTGGTCATTACAAACCTAGAGCCTGGTTCAATTATGAATCTAGAGGCAAAGAAATGGCCCGATGCTCAAACAGAAGAGGCTTATGCTTTTTACGAGGTGAAAATCTTAAAGAACATGGTTGACATGTTAACTTTTTTTTTTTGGGGTTGGGATAATATATGACTTTAAGTGAACATATTATGTATAGAGTTTGCACAAGAGAGAGGAAGATTCATAGCAGTAGCTCATGTGGGGAAAACTGCACATTCAAAGTGCATGCCTATGTTATGAAGTACTATGAAAACTTTATTCTTGAAAATGGGAGCCGAACATTTATGCAATGCTAATTTTACCATATATATCTAACTTATATTAGTGCTTTCAGAAGTGTAGCAATCTAGAAGTAGTATTTGGATAGAGTGGTATAAGGAAAGTATGTCTTGGAGGCCTCCACTCTTAACCCCAAGTATGTCTTGCAGACTCAACTAGAATTCAGGCCTCCAATGTCTGAAGTTGTTCAGGATCTGAAAGACGTGATAAGGAGAGAACGCCCCAGCACTATAATTTAATATTGAAGATCTATATTGTTATTTTCAAGATAGATTATTTATAGTAGTGTTCTTAACACTTGTATAGTTAAATTGTAAAATATTTTATTCTATTGAAGATTAATAAAAGAATTATTTTTATCAATGTAATTAGTGTTTTTTTAGATTGTGTTTAAATGTTCCAAATGTATTTATAAAGTTCTCATAAAATTAATTGATAATATAAATAGTTCCAATAAAAATCAATATTAAATTACTACGGATTTGCTATGAATCTGCGACAGATATTTGATATCTATGACGGAATTTGCTACAGATACTGCGACGACAATCTGCGACGGAATCTGTGACGGCAATCTGCAACGGAATCTGCAATGAATTTGTGACAAAAATCTGTGACGGAATCTGCGACGGAAATCTGCGACGAAATCTGTGATGGAATCTGCGACAGCTGCCCTTTACCCGCGAAAATTTAAGCGCGAGATTTGCAACCGCCGAGTGGTTGTAAATCCGTCGCAATCTGCGACGGCCGGTCGCAAATTTAAAATTGCGACGCCTTTTTTATTAACGGATCATATCCATCGCAGATCGGTCGCAAAACTTGATTTGCGATGGATTTGCGATGGATCTGCGACGGATTCTGTCCGTCGCAGATAGCGTATTTTTTTTGTAGTGATAACACAACATGGGTAATACGGGCATCCTAACTCACACATATGATGCAATCTAATATGATGCAATGGATAATATCATGATAAGAAATAATAGAATAATATAAAGACCAACGGAATCAACTTCTTTTGTCCCCAGTGGAGTCACCACTATGAGTGGGGATTTTCGCCCACACTCCCGGTGGAATGGTTATTGCGACTTCGGCACTGTTTAGGCTCAGAGCCTTAGAGAACACAAGCCTAAAAATGGAGTTGCCACCCGAATGGGCCGGGATGACTCAATTCCTAAGGAATCCTCAACCTAATGGCTTCAAAAAGTTGAGTACGTGTGGGCAAGGTGAAAAATGGCCCAGCACCCCCACAACGCCCGGTTCATTGGAGCCGGTCTCATTTGCAGGTCTTAATATTATAAAATTCTTAAATATAATAATATTATCCATACTACATGCAATAATTAAGATAAAGCATCATTATATTAAAATTAAAACAATGTCCAAACAAAGCAAATAAATAGACATCCATCCGAGGATGAAAAAATGTCCTTACATTGTCCATGTCTAAAACTAAATAGGACACCCACCAAAAGGTGGAAATGTGTCCTTTACATTGGTCCAAAATATAAAAGCAATTTAAATTGCATGATGCTTAATACATGAGGTACCCAAAATATGGAAACATACCTCTTACAATATTTTGAAAACAAAGCAAATAAATAAAAAGAACCAACCAATAATTCATCATAAATAAATCATTCATTGAAGACATAAATTGAATGTATGAATAAATCATTAATCAAACTATATAATAAATGCTCATTTAATAATGAAATAAATAAAGATGCAAATTTAAGTGTTTCAACTTAGGGTTTCTTAGATAACATTTAGGGTTTTGGAATTTATATCTAAAAGCTAGGGTTTCAAAATCTTAAAGAACTAGTATTATTGTTAGTTTTATTATTTTAAAAAGATTATGCTACTGTGTGATTAATATTATAATTTGGGATTTAAGTGAATAAGGTACAAGCCTATGAAAATTATATTAAAACTTAAATATATTAAAAAGAAATAGCTACTGTGATAATAAAATAAACAAATTTGATTAAGGTTTTAACAAAATAAGTTAGGGTTTAATTTCAATTAAGGCTTGGATTTCTAAGAAAACTAACACTATCATATTTATTTTTGAAAGAAGAGGCTACTGTGAAGATTTTAGAAAATTAATTTAATTAGGGTTTAATAATTTTAAGAAAGTAGTAGGATTTTTTGTTAATTAAATTAGGGTTTAGGCTAACATCATTAAATAGGGTTTCTAGGGCTTAAATATGAAATATGGCTTTCGACTATTAAGGTTTACTGTATTGATTAGGGTTTGAATGGCTTAGGGTTTAAGAAATTAGATTGTGTTTTGAATGATTATATTTTTTTACTTTAATTAAAACCTTATGTATTGTATGAATTAATTTATGCTACTATGTATACTAAATTAATGGAAGAATTTAATAACTTAGGTAGTTTGATGATGTCTTGAAAGATAAAGATGATTAATGATTTAATAAACTGAATTTTGAGCAATTTACCTATGTTTGAAGGCTCCACTAAATTGAAGAGATTGAACCAAGCCGCTACCTGCTTCAATGCTTATTTTCTGGCCGAACCTTGCTGCCTTAAAACCCTAAGTTCCAAAAAACCCTAAATTCTTTAAAACCCTAAACATATATATTTATTGCTTTATTTAATTTTAGATTTGATTATGTAGTTTATTATATATTTTGATGGTTGATTTATTTAATTTCAATGTTTGATTTATTTAATTTATCATGGATGGATATTTTCTTTATTATTATGATTATTATTTGTTTGTTTTAGTATTAAAATTGTAAGAGGTATGTTTCCACCTTGTGGGTACCTCATTAGTTAAGTATTATGTAATTTAAAATGCTTTTATATTTTGGACCAATGTAAAGGACATGTTTCAACCTTTTGGTGGGTGTCCTATTTAGTTTAGACATGGATGATGTAAGGACATGTTTCCATCTTCAGATGGGTGTCCATTTATTTGCTTTGTTTGGACATTGCTTTGATTTTAGTATAATGATGCTTTATTTTAATTGTTGCATGTAATTTGGATAATATTGTTATACTTAAAAATTTTATAATATTAAGACCTACAAAGGAGGTCGGTTCCAATGAACCGAGCGTTGTGGGGGTGCTGGGCCATTTCTCACCTTCCCCACACGTACCCAACTTTCCTAACCCATTAGGGGGTTGGGGATTCCTTAGGAATCGAGTCATCCATCCCTTTCTTTTTCCCGGCCCATTCGGGTGGCGACTCCATTTTCTCCGGACCTAGGCCTGTGTTTTCTAAGGCCCTGAGCCTAAATAGTGCTGAAGTCGCAAGAATCATTCCACTGGGAGTGGGGGATGAAAATCCCCGCTCACAGTGGCTACTCAACTGGAGATAAGAGAAGTTGATTCCATTGGTCTTTATATTATTCTATTCTTTCTTATCATGATATTATCCATTGCATCATATTAGATTGCATCGTGTGCATGAGTTAGGATGTCCGTGTTACCTATGTTGTGTTATATAAGGGATACCATAATTTCACTCAAGGTATGGAGATCAAACATGGTATAACCACTCATAGCCTTGTACCATTTGGTAGATACTCGCTATGGGAACCTAAGCCTTTTAACCCAAAGACTAAAGCTCATGTAATTGGCTTAGTTACTTTCCTTAGGGTTTTACCCAAAAGCTTATTTTTTGACTATGGTTAATTTATCTTGGTTTAAATCATGGCTTATTTGGTTTTTTCTTTTTTCTAATATGACCCAAGTACATTGTAAGCTCAAAATAAATTTTTCTTTAAAGTCCAAAATACCAAATCTATTTTCAAAACTTTTTTAAAATGGTCTTTGGACATAAAATTTTTCTAATAAAAAAACAAATCAAAAATACTTTTCTCATGATCAAAATACAAAGCCTAAAATCCATTTTTTCTAATAACTTTTACAATGGGCTTAGAAACAAAATTATTTTCATCCAAAAGAGCTTACAAATATTTAGGTTAATTACAAAATACCAAAAAATCAATTGTGAGCCTAGTTTATACTAAGAGTTATTAATCATTAGTTACTTTTTCAAGTGAGAAATCTATTTATAATAAACCTCTTAATTCAGTTTTAATCCAATATAGCATAATGGCTACTTTAGTTGGTTGAATGGATTAAAACCTAATTAATGGGAATTATCATGAACTGATTTCCATTTTCAAAAATATAACTATTGGTTGAAACGTCCAGGGGAATTATTCAAAAAATAAGATACCAATGTTGTTATTTTGTTAACCATATTACCTAGGAAAAAACACTTGCCATTCATGTGTGGATGTTACAAGGTTGGAAGGAACGTCCTAATTTTTCTTTGTCTATTGTTTGTGCATACATGCATACATACATCGCATCCCATATCATTGATCCTTTCTGGCTCATCGACCTGAAATACGGCAATTTAAGAGCATACAACGATACCACCTACAACATTGACTTTTGATTCAAGTGCTTCATTGGAAGGATGGATGCAAACCAGCTAAGGCACATAGTATGAAGTTGTCAAAGCTAGGATGGCCGAGCTGCGAGATCAATTGGTTGAAATTATGAGGACCCATTTGATTCAAATTCTGGAGATCATCAACAATTCTAATGGCGCATCTCCCATTGACATAAGAAGGAAGGGAAAGGCAACATCAACGGGGAACATGCTCACTAATAGAGATCAAATGAAAAATGAGAGATCAATCCCTATTCTACAAGATCAACTGAACCATGTGCTACCTAAGTGGAACAATAAGGGCGGCTATCACCCTAGTGGGCAAAGTCAAAGGGAAAAATGAGGTGTTGAGAAAAATGCAACAACTGAACCAATGAAGAAGTGTAAATTTTCAGACTTAAGGGAGCCTCTGTCAAAGATGTTAGAAAATCTAATGAAAATGGATTTGCTACAACCATTGGCACCTCGGCCTCTACATAAGCCACTACAGCCAAATTTCGATGCCAAGGTCTTCTGTCAATTCCATCAAATTCAAGGGCATGAGATAGATAAATGTGTTCGATTAAGGCACGAGATCCAAAATTTGATTGACAGTGGAAAGCTGCATGAGCCTAATAAGCCTAACACTAAGATTGATCCTCTGCCTAAACTTAGAAGGGCGCCTTACAACCTTCATGAAGAGTTTTATCTTGTCATCCTGAGATGATATGGATAGAGAAGCTGCTAAAGATAATGTGTTACTAAGCAAGCATGGGCTAACTGTGGATGATGAAGCAATGACTCTTGATCCTTGCCCTTGATATGTCTAAATAAATGAAGTATCTTCAACTCCAACTCAATGAACTTTCCTTAGCTTGAAAATTACTTTTCAATTTTGTTTTCTTTAATATCTAATAGGAATAATTGTGCTTTTCAAATTTAAAGTTGCTTGAAATAAATTATTTTGTTGGTCTTTGTTCATTTTGGAGCTCAACCGATAATGAATCTAGCTTGATGATTCATGAATTAATATATTTATGCATCATGACTTGAATGACTTTACTAGGTGAGGGAATTGTTCTATAGCATTGAGTTGTGTATGCTTACTTAGAGAGGGCTATGCATAATGACCTTTCTCTAGGTCGTAGTCAGTCTTAGAACATGCTTTGACAAACTTTTGAGGTGAAATTGAACTCTGCTTATTTTAAGAGAGATATGATCTAGGCATTGTTTTGTTAGCCAACAACTAGTATCCACCCAATTAAATATCAATCTCTACTTGTCCCTTTGAGCCTTCATAAAATTTTAGCTTTCTTTTCACTGGCTTACAAACCCCAACAACCTACCCTGAGCTGTTGTGATACTTTTGACAAGTTTTATGATCAGTGAAGAGGCAAGAAGATTAAAGAAAGGAATGCATAGCCAAAACTGTAAGGATAGTTGATGCTATCAAGACCATGGGGATAGTTGATGTTCTCAAGACCATAAGGGTAGTTAAAGTTCACCTAGTATCTCCAATCTATCAAGACAACATCAAAGTAACAAATGATTTATCTCTATTAAAGGAGATTTATGTCACTCCACTTATCCATTATAAGAAACCCAAGTTGGTACAAACAAGACAACTATTTTAGAGCTAGAACCAAAAAAAATAAATAAAAGAAAAAGAAAAGAAGAAGAAGAAGAAGAAAAAAAAGAAGAAAAGAAAAAAAAGGAAAAAAGGACAAAACAAAAAAAAGGAAAAAAGAAAAGAAAAAGGGTAAAACCTAAAAAGGCGGTTCAGAAAGCCAACTGAGTTCTCTTTTACCTAAAGTAGCAAAAGGCTTCCATTTGGTTTATAAGGACAGTTCGACTTGAATTGGTCCAACCCAACCAAAGATTCAATCAAAATCAGAGAAAAAGGAGAAAGACCATCCAGTTCTTAAAAGTTATGTACTTGACAGTCCTACTGGGAAAAAGAACAAAATGCTCAAAGAAAGGAAAGATTAAGAAAAAGAAAGAGAAAGAGAAAAGAAAAAATGATGATGAATATGAGTACCAAACTTTTTGCAAGGGCAAAGACCATTCTAATCAAGATCTAGATTAATGCCAAGAAGATAGAAAGAATTTGGAGTTTAGCAAGATTGATCCCAGCTGCCTAAAGTTCAAACAAGAAATTTATAGTCTGAGGGTTTGCCCATAGTGTCACAATGGCTCCAACTTACAAATAGCCTTTATTTAACCCATGTCCCTTATAGACCCCATTTCAAGTCTATCAAAGACCTGTTGATCTCTCTTGGTAGGTAGAGTCTATTAATGGAGATAGTTTGAATAAGCATGCATATGAGATAGATAATATTTAAACTAAATGAGATCTTTGACCAAGTAATGTGTATGTGCCTATCTGAAATGCAACAATTCTTGTTTAAATATAAATAATTCTCAAGTTTAGTATGGTAACTAGGGTTGTGATGTTATAGATATGTTAATTTGAAAAATCAAGTCCTGAGGTAAATTGACATTGATTTGGCAAAGCCAACATCTGATTTAAAAAAAAATAATGTTTTTGTCACGTGAAGCCTTCAAGTTAAGAGAAGTTTGTTGAACCATCAAAAATCGAATGATACATTGGGCAAAGAAAATGATTATTGGCAAGGTCATGAAGATGCTACCAACTGACATAGTTTGAAATGGATGTATCCCTGACTCTGCAACTTGGGGTATCCACCACTCATATTTTAAACATCTTGAAGATAAAAGCCATAAATATGAAGCATTTTGTCATTCCAAAGCAAGACCTGAACAGGCATCTGGAAGGAGGCAATGAGAATACTTCAGTTGATCATCTTGGTCTGTGAGTCGATGGAGCCATTGTAAGTATTACTCATGCATATTATGCATACATGATCATATCATATTGAATTTTTCTTTGTTAAAGTGAACAACAGACACTCTATGAAGCAATCATAAAGAAGATATTGAATCAGGGGGGCATGGAAGAACCATTGCTTGAGGAAGCTCTAGTCATTTCGCAAAGGAAAGAAGAGATACATGCTTATGCAAAGAACAAGATAAAATACAAACATTAATCAGAGCCTGCATGAGAAAAATCTTTGGTTTGAGCCTACATAGGGGGCAAAGTTTCTCCTTTTAAATTTTTTAAGTTTATATACCAAACATTTTCAAACTCACTTGCAAATATTTCGCCACGCAGGGGACAAGGAGAAGATATGAGGGCCAACTAAAAATAGTTGATTTTTTGCAAAAGGAAGAACAAAAGAATGGAACAACCAGTTAAGCTGGAATCCTTAACTGATAAAAGGTCAGTCAAATCCAATTCAATTTTGGGTCTAACTATCCAATCATGGGTCCAAGTACCCAAATCAAAATCCAGTTAGGATCAAGTATCCAAATCCAGTTTAGGATTGAGCATCCAAATCCAGTTTAGGATCGAGTATCCAAACCTAGTTTAGGATCGAGCATCCAAACCCAATTTAGGATCGAGCATCCAACTCCAGTTTAGGATCGAGTATCCAAACCCAGTTTAGGATTGAGCATCCAAACCAAGTTTAGAATCTAGCATCCAAATCCAGTTTAGGATCGAGTATCCAAATCCAGTTTAGGATCAAGCATCCAAATCTATTTTAGGATCGAGTATCCAAATCTAGTTTAGGATCGAGCATCCAAATATAGTTTAGGATCCAGCGTCCAAATCCAGTTAGGATCGAGCATCCAAATCTAGTTTAGGATCGAGTATCCAAATCCAGTTTAGGATTGAGTATCCAAATCTAGTTTAGGATTGAGCATCCAAATCTAGTTTCATATCGAGTACCCAAATCAAATCCAAGTATCCATCCTCATATGCACAAAGTCATGTTGCTTTTCACTCTCTTCTACTGAATGTCTCAAATCATTCAAGAAGGGGGCAATGATCTGGACACTATTCGTATGAGGTACCCAAGACTGCTTTTCATAGGAGGTATGGACACTATGAATTTCTTGTGATGCCTTTTGGGTTGATGAATGCATTCGCAGTTTTTATGGATTTAATGAATCAGATTTTCTAACCTTATCTAGATCAATTTGTAGTGGTATTTATTGCAGACATTAAGGGAAAAGCAATTGTTTGCAAAATTATCTAAGTGTCAGTTTTGGTTAGATCAAGTAATGTTTCTTGGACATGTTGTTTCAATAGAAGGGATTAGAGTAGACCTAAGTAAAGTTGAGGCAATCTTGAATTAGAGTTCACCTAAAACTATTATAGAAGTGAGGAGTTTTCTTGGATTGGTAGGTTATTACCGTCGATTTGTAAAAGGGTTTTCTATGATTGTCATGCCACTCGCCAAATTACTTTGGAAAGTGGTGAAATTTGTATGGACAAAAAAATTGCAAATGAGCTTTGAACAGTTAAAAGATATGTTGACTCATGCTCCTGTTCTTACTCTACCTATAGAAAATAAACCATATGTGATATATAGTGATGCTTCACATAATGATTTGGGATGTGTGTTAATGCAAGAAGGTAGAGTCATTGCTTATGCTTCTAGACAATTAAAACCATATGAGTTGAATTACCTGACTCAACATCTAGAATTGGTAGCTATAGTGTTTGCATTAAAGATTTGGTGACATTATTTATATTGGGAGAAATGTTTTATCAATCTAAATCATAAAAGTTTGAAGTATTTAGGTGTGCAAAGAGAGTTGAATCTTCGGCAAAGGCGATGGTTAGATTTTATCAAAGTGTACACCCTTAATTTTGACCCCAATTGGATATGGTCCTAATTAAAGGATATCAAAATAAATTTGATCCGACTTTAGAATATTTAAACCTAATTTATAATTTTTGAAGAAGTCAGATCGGATTTAAGAAGCATAAATTTACTTGTAAAACCCTAAAATCAAGTTGAATCGGCCCAAATTAAACCTTTCAGTCCATAAGTTAAAAAAGGCAATACTAATTCAAATTAGGCCGGCCGGGGAGGCATGAGCATGCCTCATGATGATCTGGCAGCCCAAATCGACATGAGGTTTGACTCATGTCGACCTGGGCAGGCTAGGTCAACATGAGCATGCTTCATGTCAACCTTGGCAGGCTAGGTTGACATGAGCATGCTTCATGTCGACCTTGGCAGGCTAGGTCGACATGAGCATGCTTTATGTCGACCTTGGCAGCCCAAGGTCGACATGAGCATACCTCATGTCGACTTGGGCAGCCCAAGGTCGACATGAGGTTGGTCTCATGTCAACCTAGCCTGCCCAGGTCGACATGAGTTTAATAACTTTCCTAATTCAACTACAATTCATTTTAGGGACTGATTAATAGTAGGTTAAGGATTTTGAGTGAGGTTTGGCTATAAATATTAACGTTTCAGAATTCAAAGAGGGAGAGGAACATCAGAACAAGGAAGGAACATTAAAGATGGTCAGCAATGAATATTAAGAGTGATTAAAACCACAAAACAAAAGAGACGGCAACACAGAGAGAAGAACAGCAGCAGCTTTTTGGAGAGCGAAGGAAACCACAAACAGAAAAATCAAAACAACCAAAGAAGAAGGTGGAATCCACACTATCTTCACATTGTTCATCCAGAAATCAATTTTTTGGTGGAACCAGCAATGGAGGTTTTATCTTTAATCATAAATTATTCATAGTCACAGTAGCTTCATTTCTTTGATTAATAAGAGCATGCACGCAATAACATGATGTTTGAACGTGCAGTAACTCGATCTTTGAACATACAGTAAATTTATCTTTGTTTTTAATCATTTGATTTATTTAACACATTAATCAGTTGGTATTCATAACCCCACATGCATGTTTCATAAAAAATATAAAACTATCCAGTATCCATCGAGGATTTAAATTAATTATTAGAATATAGTTTGTTTACTTTACATCAAGAACCGTAAATTATTTTATTGAAACTCAAAACCTTAAGCTATTTTTATCCAAAAGCTTAAACCATTTTATTATTAAACTCCAAAATATTGATATGTTTTCCAAAATTGTAATTTATCTTTCCAAACAAAAAATTATGTTTTTAAGGCTGTAAACTAAACCCAAAAACCCTAATTCCAAACTCTGAATTCCAAAATCCTAGTTTCAAAAACGCTAATTTTAAAACCCTAATTCCAAACTCTGAATTCCATAACCCTAGTTTCAAAACCCTAATTCAAAACCCTAATTACAAAACCCTAATTTTAAAACCCTAAGTTCCAAAAAAACCCGTAAATTCTTTAAAACCCTAAACTTATATATTTATTGCTTTATTTAATTATAGATTTGATTATGTAGTTTATTATATGTTTTGATGGTTGATTTATTTAATTTCAATATTTGATTTATTTAATTTATCATGGATGTATATTTTCTTTATTATTATGGTTATTATTTGTTTGTTTTAGTATTAAAATTGTAAGAGGTTGTGAGCGGGATTTTTGCCCCCACTCCCGGTGGAATGGTTCTTGCGACTTCGGCACTGTTTAGGCTCAGGGCCTTAGAGAACACGGACCTAAGTCCAGAGAAAATGGAGTCGCCACCCGGACAGGCCGGAAAAAAGAAAGGGGTGGATGACTCGATTCCTAAGGAATCCCCAACCCCCTAATGGGTTCGGAAAGTTGGGTGTGTGTGGGGAAAGTGAGAAAAGGCCCAGCACCCCCACAACGCCCGGTTCATTGGAACCGGCCTCCTTTATAGGTCTTAATATTATAAAATTCTTAAATATAACAATATCATCCATATTACACACAATAATTAAAAGAAAGCATCATTATATTAAAATCAAAGCAATGTCCAAACAAAAGCAAATAAATGGACACCCATCCAAGGATGGAAACATGTCCTTACATCACATTCCTAGATAGGACACCCACCAAAAGGTAGAAACATGCCCTTTACATAGGTTCTAAAATAGAAAAGCAAATTAAATTACATGATGTTTAACTAATGAGGTACCCACCAAGTGGAAACATGCCTCTTACAACTTTTGGAAATCTAAATTACTTGATAAAAGTAAATAATCATTTATCATAAATAAATCATTCATCAAAGGTATAAAATAAACATCCATACATGATAAATTAAATAAATCAAGTATTGAAATTAAATTAATTAAAGCATAAGAGATAAATCAAAGCATAATCAAGTATAGAATTAAGTAAAGCAAATAAAAGTCTAATTATAGCTACTGTGACTTTTTATGGAATTAAAATAAATTAGGGTTTTATGTTTTGAAAGGCTCGTAAGACTCTTTGATTAAACAAATTAAGGTTTAAATGGTGAAATCATGAAACTAGGGCTTTAGACACTTTAAAATACTTTGATTTATGATTTTCGGTTATTGGGTTTCTAAGGTACTGTGTAAATTTAATCTTTTTATGGTTTTATGGTTTTTAATATTTTAGAAGAATTAGGGTTCAAAGTTTTAAAAGGATTAGGGTTCATTATTTTAAATTTTGGAAGTTGAATTTGGGTTTTGTATTTTTAGAATTTAGGGTCACGAGTGGTGAATTAATTTTTAGGAATTTAGAAATCAATTTGATAATTTCATGGAGTTTTATGAATTTAAACAAACAAATTAAAGTTTTTATAAGTAGAAAAGATGTTTTTTAAGGCTTTTTGAATGAAATAGAACCTACTTTAAAATTTTAAAAGAAACAGAATTTAAATCTTAGTTTTGTTGAAAAATATGTTCAATTAGAGTTTTAAGATTTTTAAGAAGTAAAAATAACAATTTTAAGCCTTTTGGAAGATAAACCAATGAAATAAAGCTTTTAACTTTAGAAAAACTAATTTAAAATTCTAAGATTTTAGATTTTGAAAAAAAAACAAATTCCTAGTTTTAGCTACTGTGTAAAAAAAAATAAAGAAATTAGAATTTCATACCTTCTTTTGTAAGTTGCACCAAAATTGCTTCTTGGATGAACAAGCTCAAAAGACCAGCCTTTTTGCCTTTTTTAATCTCTTAAATCGTGTTTCTGCTCCTTTTAAAATCAATTGAATTCAAGCTTTTTCCTTTATGAATTTGGATTTTCTTTTTTCCTTGTCCCTCTCGGCCTCCCCTTTTTTAATTGCCTTTGGTCCTTATTTATAGTGGTTTGATGTGGTTTTTTCCTAATTAGTTATGGTAAGTAATATTAATAAAAAAAAGAAACCAAAACCTAATTGAATTAGGTTTCGAAAATTTTGCGTCGGCAAAAATCGCGCTGCCGAAAAAATTGCCGCAGGAAAAATTGCGCTGGCAAAAAAATTCTGTAGCAGTTGGCTGCGGCAGTGCACGCGGAATGGGCCAGTAGCCATTTTGCAGGCAGAAAAATTCTGCGTGCGCTATTTCGCATGCAGAATTTTTCTGCGTGAGAAATGCCCATGGGCCCGCGCGACGATTTTTTCGTCGCCGATTTTTTCGACTCTGATTTTTATTTTTATTTTTATTTTTTGACTTTTATTTGTTTATTTCTATTTTTTATTAATAAAAATTAGATATTAAAGCAAAAATTATTAAATAAAAATTATTTTGGACCAATTAGACAATAAAAATTATTTTAGACTAAATAAAACATATTGGACCGGATTGGGTCAAAAATTAAGGGTCTACAGTTTGCCCCCTGCTTGAATGATCTGAAACCTTAGTGAAAGAGAGTGAAAAACAATAAGACTTAATTTTTGAGGTTTTGGGTTTTGGACCCGAGAGATTTGGTTACTCGATCCTAAACTAGACTTGGATACTCGATCCTATCTGGATTTGGGTATTCAATCCTAAACTAGATTCGGATACTCGATCCTAACTAGATTTGGATACTCGATCCTAAATTGGATTTGGATACTCCACCCTAAATTGGATTGGGATACTCGATCCTAACTTGATTTTGATAATCAATCCTAACTTGGATTTGGATACTTGATCCTAAACTTGATTGGGATACTCGATCCTAACTGGATTTGGATACTTGATCTTAAATCGGAGTTGGATACTCAATCCTAAACTGGATTTGGATACTCGATCCTAAATTTGATTTGGATACTCAATCCTAACTGGATTTGGATACTCGATCCTAAATCAAATTTGGATACTTGATCCTAAATCGAATTTGGATACTCGATCCTAAATTGGCTTTGGATACTCGATCTTAAACTTGATTGGGATACTCGATCCTAACTGGATTTAGATACTCCATCCTAAATTGGATTGGGATACTCGAACCTAACTGGATTCGGACACTCGAACCTAACTGGATTCGGACACTCGATCCGAACTGGATTTGGATACTCGATCCTAAACTGGCTTTGGATACTCAATCCTAAACTGGATTGGGATACTCGATCCTCAACTGGATTTGGATACTCGATCCTAATTTGGATTGGAATACTCGATCCTAACTGGATTTGGACACTCGATCCTAATTGGATTTGGATACTCGATCCTAAACTGGCTTTGGATTCTCGATCCTAAACTGGATTGGGATACTCGATCCTAAACTAGATTTGGATACTCGATCCTAAACTTGATTGGGATACTCGATCCTAACCTGGGTACTTTGACTTGAGATTTGAATTGATTTTGATTTAATTTGGGTACTTGGACCCTAGATTAGATTTGATTTGGGTACTTGGATTCGAGAATGGGTACTTGGACCCGAGAATGAATTTGACTAACCTTTTATCAGTTGAGAAGTCTGACTACTCCGGCTGTTCTATGCATTGTGATTCTTCAACCTCAGAATGGATCTTCATCCTTGGAGATTGGGTCTTCACCCTTGCAAATGGATCTTCATCCTTTGAGATCAGGTCTTCACCTTTGCAAAATGGATCTTCATCCTTTAAGATTGGGTCTTTAGTCTTTACCCTTGAAACATGGGTCTTGGCTTTAGCTCTTTTAGCTGGATTGGTCTTTTGTCTTTTGCATCTTCATTCTTTGGAGAGTTCTAATGTTCTATTCTTTTATTCTTCCTTTTTGAAAAAATTCAGCTATTTTTAATTGGACCTTGTATCTTCTCCTTGCCCCCTGCGTGGCGAAACATTTACAAGTGAGTTTGAAGATATTCGGTATATAAACTCAAAAAATTGAAAAGGAGAAACTTTGCCCACTGTGTATGCTCAAACCAAAGATTTTTTCCATGCAAGCTTTGATTGATATTTTTCTTGTCTAGTTCTTCTTTGCAAAATTACTAGAGCTTTCTCAAGCAATGGGCTTTCCATGCCCCCCTGATTTGACATCTTCTTTTGATTCTTCACTTCACAGAGTGTTTGCTGTTCACTTTGATAAAGAATAGACAATACAAGACAAGAAAGTATGATGTGATATGCTCATGTATGCATGATATGCGTGAATAATACTTACAGTTGTTCCATTGACTCACAGACCGAGGTGATCAGTAGAAGTGTTCTCATTGGTTCCTTTTTGACGCTCGTTCAGGTCTCGCAATGGAAAGATAGAAAGCTTTGCATTTGTAGCTTTTATCTTCAAGACGATGAAAACATGAGTGGTGGAGACCCCAAGCAGCAGAGTCAGGGATTTATCTATCTCAGCATGTCAGTTGATGACCTTGCCAATAATCATTTCCTGTGCCCAATGTGTCCTTTAGAGATTCAACATACTTCCCTTAACTTGAAGGCTTTGTAAGACAAAAACATTTTTTGTTTGATTTTTTGAATTTTAATTTTGAAATCAAATGTTTGCTTTGCCAAATTAATGTCAATGTACCTCAGGACTTGATTTTCCAAATTAACATATCTATAACATGACAACCTTAGTTACCGTACTAAACTCAAGAATCATTTCTATTTAAGCAAGAATTGTTGCACTTAAGATAGGCACATACACATTACTTGGCCAAAGGTCTCATTTGAGTTTAAATATTGTCTATCTCATATGCATGCTTATCCAAACTATCTCCACTAATAGACTCTACCTACCAAGAGAGATCAACAGGTCTTTGATAGGCTTGAAATTGGGTTTATAAGGGACATGGGTTAAAGTGGAGGCCATTTTGAGATTGGAGCTGGTGTGACACAATGGACAAACCCTCACATTACAAATTTCATGTTGAAACTTTAGACAGCTTAGAGGTAATCTTGCTAGACTCCAAATTCCTTCTTTATCTTCTTGGCATTAATCTGGATCTTGATTAGGACAGTCTTTGCCTGTGCAAAAAGTTTGGTACCCAAATTCATTTCTTTTCTTCTTCTCCCTTTTCTTTATTTCTCTTACTCTTCCCTTTTCTTTCTCTTTATTTTCCTTACTCTTCTCTTTCTTTGAGCATTTTGTCCTTCTTCCTTATAGGACTGTCAAGTACAGAACATTTAAGCACTGGATGGTCTTTCTTTTTCTTTTAATTTTGATAGAATCTTTGGCTGGGTTAGGTCCAATTCAAGTCAAAATGTCCTTATGAACCAAATGGAAGCCTTTTGCTGCTTAGGTAAAAGAGAACTCAGTTGGCTTTCTGAACCGCCTTTTTAGGTTTTCTTTTCTTGTTGTTTTTTTCCTTCTTTTCTTTTTTCTCTTTTTTTTGTCTTTTTTGTTTTCTTTTCTTCTCTTTTTTGTTTGATTCATTTTTTTTTCTTTTTAGCTCAAACTGAGTTGTCTTGTTTGTACCAACTTGGGCTTCCAATAATGGATGAGGGGAGTGACATAAATCTTCATTAACAGGGATAAACCATTTGTTACTCTGATGTTGTCTTGATATATTGGAGATATTAGGAAAACTTCAACTACCTTCATGGTATTCATTTCTTTCTTTGATCTTTTTGCCTCTTCATCTTAGTGATCATAAGACTTGTCGAAAGTATCACAACAGATCAGGGTAGGTTGTTGGGGTTTGTAAGTCAATGAAAAGAAAGCTAAAATTTTATGAAGGCTCAAAGGGACAACTAGGGATTGATATTTAATAAGGTGGATACTAGTTGTTGGCTAACCAAACAATGCCTAGATCATTTCTTAAATAAGTAGAGTTCAATTTCACCTCGAAAGCTTGTCAAAGCATGTTCTAAGACTGACTAGGACCTAGACAAAGGTAATTATGCAGGAGCCTTCTCTAAGTAAGCATACACAACTCAATGCTATAGAGTAATTCCCTCACCTAGTAAAGTTATTCGAGTCATGATGCATAAATATATTAATTAATGAATTATCAAGCTAGATTCCTCATTGGTTGAGCACCAAAATGAACAAAGACCAACAAAAATTTTGATGAAAGTAAATTATTCAAGCAACTTTAAATTTGAAAAACATGATAGTTCCAATTAAAGAAAGTAAAATTGAAAAGCAACATTCAAGCTAAGGAAAGTTCATTGAATTTAAGCTTCTTTTCCCTTCACATCTTCAATATTTCCATCTTGAAAAGAGGATAAAACAAAATCTTCTTCCAATCCTTTTCCCACCATGAAGGTTACCGGTGGAGGTACTCTTCCAAACTTAGGCAATTCTTGGTATTGGGCTTATCCGGCTCGGGTAGCTTGCCACTATCGATTAGGTCTTGGATCTCATGCCTTAGACGAGCATATTTATCTGTTTCATACCCTCGCATTTGATGAAATTGACAGAAGGCCTCGGCATTGAAGTTTGGTGGTAATGGATTATGTAACGGCCGAGGAGCTAACGGTTGTAACAACCTTTTTTTGCAGCTTGCTAAAAACCCAAGACAAAGGCTTCCCCAGATCTGAGAATTGTCTTTTATTCCCTTGATCGGTTACATTAACATCAACTTCTTTTTGTGTGCTTTGATTGTTAGGCTGGTTGTTCCCTTTCTCATTCCTTCTTATTGAAAAGCGATTCTTCTCCCTTTCCCACTCTTCAATTTGTAGACCAGCTTGGAGAAGATCTTTGAAATCACGGATGAGTGTATGAGACATCCTCTCACGAAGACTAGGCAACACCCCTCTTACAATCATCCTTATTTGATCGGATTCATCGGGCCTCTTCTTGAGTAAAGCGGCCTTGTTTCTCCATCTCTTCACATATTCCACAAAATTCTCATTTGGCCTTTGTCTAATGGACTCCACTTCCATTAAGGTAACTTCCATCTTGATATTATATCCATATTGTTGGATGAAGGCCTTGTAAAGCAGATCCCAACTCTTTTGTGTTCCATCATCTAAGGTATTGAACCAATTTTGGACAACAGGGTCTAATGAGAGCATGAAGTACCTTAAGGTTTGAGCCTTAGTAGCTCGGGCAGATTGCATGGCAGTGATGTACTGCTTCACATGGAGATGAGGGTTTCCGGTTCCATTGTACCTAGCGAAGGAAGGCATCTTGAACTTATAAGGGACTTCTTCATCTTGTTCAAATAGTTTGTCAATTACGGACATCTCTTCGATTTTCAGCTTCTCTCAAATTTCTTTTCTAAATTAGCAATCATCTTTTCAACATTGGATGTCTCGATCTTTTCTATAGTTGTTTTCTCAATAGCCTTCGGTTCTTTCTTCTTCTCTTTAACATCTTGGTAGTATTGAGCCCAATCATCATCATCATCAATGATCACCTTTTCATCATCAAAAACCACTTCACTAACTTTGATCTTCCCTTTGTCCTTTGGTTTCTTAGTGCTAGCAAATGCCTCGGCATGGTTTTCTAAGATTGCAGTCAATTGGCTTTTCATGGTCTCAGCTAGGGCCTCTTTGATTTCTTCCATCTTGGCATTGAGGGCCTCATCCACCATCCTTTGAATTTGTTCGGGCTCCATTATTTTAGGTGAGTAAGTGATTGACTCGTTGCTAGATACTTCATCTTTGGCGTGGGTCAGATTGTTGTAAGCTTTAGAACTATCGTAATCCAGGGCTGTGAGCCAGAGAGGATCAATGATATGAGATGCAAATGTATGCATGTATGCACAAACAATCAACAAATAAGGGTAAATAGGACGTTCCTTCCAACCTTATAACATTCACACACTAATGGCGAGTCTCTTTTCCTAGTTATATGGTTAACAAAATACCAACATGGGGTATCTTGCTTTCGAATAATTCCCTCGGACATTTCAACCAATAGTTATATTTTCGAAAATGGAAATCAATCCATGATAATTCCCATTAATTAGGTTTTAATCCATTCAACCTACTAAAGTAGCTTTTATGCTATGTTGGATTAAAATGAAATTAAGAGGTTTATTATAAATAGATTTCTCACTTGAAAAAGGTAACTAATGGGTCATGCCAAAAACAAGCCCATGGTTAATTTATTCTTAGTGCAAACTAGGCCCACAATTGATTTTTAGTATTTCATAATTGACCTAAATATTTTTGCAAGCTCTTTGTAAGAAAAGGTTGGGTGAAAATAGTTTCGTTTGAACCCATTGTAAAAGATTTTAGAAAAATGGATTTTGGGCATAGTATTTGGGCCATGGGCCAAAGAATTTTTTTTTTATTTTTAGAAAAGTCTTATGTCCAAAGAGCAACTTGAAAAATTTTGAAAATAGCTTTGGTCTTTTGGACTTTAAAGAAAAGTTGAGCTTACAATATACTTAGGTCATATTAGAAAAAGAACAAACCAAATAAGCCATGATTTAGACTATGATAAACTAACCATAGTCAAACAACATGCATTTAGGGTAGAACCTAAGGAAAGTAACTAGGCCAATTACATGAGCTTTAGCCTTTGGGTTAAAAGGCTTAGGTTCCCATAGCAATTATATACCAAATGGTACGAGGCTATGAGTGGTTATGCCAAGCTCGATCTCCATACCTTGAGTGAAAGTATGGTATCCCTTACATAACATAACATGGGTAACACGGGCGTCCTAACTCACACACACGATGCAATATAAGATGATGCAATGGATAATATCATTATAAGAAAGAATAGAATAATATAAAGAACAACGGAATCAACTTCTCTTATCCCCAGTGGAGTCGCCACTGTGAGCGGATATTTTTGCCCCCACTCCCGGTGGAATGGTTCTTGCGACTTCGGCATTGTTTAGGCTCAGGGCCTTAGATCTAAGTCTAGAGAAAATGGAGTCACCACCCGGACGAGCCTGGAAAAAGAAAGGGGTGGATGACTTGATTCCTAAGGAATCCCAACCCCCTAATGGGTTCGGAAAGTTGGGTATGTGTGGGGAAGGTGAGATATGGCCCAGCACCCCCACAACGCCCGGTTCATTGGAACCGGCCTCCTTTACAGGTCTTAATATTATAAAATTCTTAAATATAACAATATCATCCATATTACACACAATAATTAAAAGAAAGCATCATTATATTAAAATCAAAGCAATGTCCAAACAAAGCAAATAAATAGACACCCATCCAAGGATAAAAACATGTCCTTACATCACATGCCTAGATAGGACACCGACCAAAAGGTATAAACATGCCCTTTACATAGGTTCTAAAATAGAAAAGCAAATTAAATTACATGATGTTTAACTAATGAGGTACCCACCAAGTGGAAACATACCTCTTACAACTTTTGGAAATCTAAATTACTTGATAAAAGTAAATAATCATTTATCATAAATAAATCATTCATCAAAGGTATAAAATAAACATCCATCCATGATAAATTAAATAAATCAAGTATTGAAATTAAATAAATTAAATCTTAAGAGATAAATCAAAGCATAATCAAGTATAGAATTAAATAAAGCAAATAAAAGTCTAATTATAGCTACTGTGACATTTTATGGAATTAAAAAAAATTAAGGTTTTGTGTTTTGAAAGGTTGGTAAGACTCTTTGATTAAACAAATTAAGGTTTGAATGGTGAAATCATGAAACTAGGGCTTTAGACACTTTAAAATACTTTGATTTATGATTTTTGGTTATTGGGTTTCTAAGCTACTGTGTAAATTTAATCTTTTTACGGTTTTATGGTTTTTAATATTTTAGAAGAATTAGGGTTCATAAAAATTAGGGTTCAAAGTTTTAAAAGGATTAGGGTTCATTATTTTAAATTTTGGAAGTTGAATTTGGGTTTAGTATTTTTAGAATTTAGGGTCACGAGTGGTGAATTAATTTTTAGGAATTTGGAAATCAATTTGATAATTTCATGAAGTTTTATGAATTTAAACAAACAAATTAAAGTTTTTATAAGTAGAAAAGATGTTTTTTAAGGCTTTTTGAATGAAATAGAACCTACTTTAAAATTTTAAAAGAAACAGAATTTAAATCTTAGTTTTGTTGAAAAATATGTTCAATTAGAGTTTTAAGATTTTTAAGAAGTAAAAATAACAATTTTAAGCCTTTTGGAAGATAAACCAATGAAATAAAGCTTTTAACTTTAGAAAAACTAATTTAAAATTCTAAGATTTTAGATTTTGAAAAAAAAAAAACAAATTCCTAGTTTTAGCTACTGTGTAAAAAAAATAAAGAAATTAGAATTTCATACCTTCTTTTGTAAGTTGCACCAAAATTGCTTCTTGGATGAACAAGCTCAAAAGACCAGCCTTTTTGCCTTTTTTAATCTCTTAAATCGTGTTTCTGCTCCTTTTAAAATCAATTGAATTAAAGCTTTTTCCTTTATGAATTTGGATTTTCTTTTTTCCATGTCCCTCTCGGCCTCGTCTTTTTTAATTGCCTTTGGTCCTTATTTATAGTGGTTTGATGTGGTTTTTCCTAATTAGTTAAGGTAAGTAATATTAATAAAAAAAAGAAACCGAAACCTAATTGAATTAGGTTTCGAAAATTTTGCGTCGAAAAAAATCGCGCTGCCTAAAAAATTGCCGCAGGAAAAATAATGCTGGCAAAAAAAATTCTGCCGCAGTTGGCTGAGCCAGCGCGAACGGAACGGGCCCGTAGCCATTTCGCAGGCAGAATTTTTTTGCGTGTGAAATGCCCACAGGCCCGCGCGACGATTTTTCGTTGCCGATTTTTCCGACTCCGATTTTTATTTTTATTTTTTGACTTTTATTTGTTTATTTCTATTTTTATTAATAAAAATTAGATACTAAAGCAAAAATTATTTAATAAAAATTAATTTGGACCAATTAGACAACAAAAATCATGTTGGACCGGATTAGGTAAAAAATTAAGGGTCTACAGAGGTATGTTTCCACCTTGTGGGTACCTCATTAGTTAAGTATTATGTAATTTAAAATGCTTTTATATTTTGGACCAATGTAAAGGACATGTTTCAATCTTTCGGTGGGTGTCCTATTTAGTTTAGACATGGATGATATAAGGACATTTTTTCATCTTCGGATGGGTGTCCATTTATTTGCTTTGTTTGGACATTACTTTGATTTTAATATAATGATGCTTTATTTTAATTGTTGAATGTAATATGGATAATATTGTTATACTTAAGAATTTTATAATATTAAGACCTGCAAAGGAGGCTGGTTCTAATGAACAGGGCGTTGTGGGGGTGCTGGGCCATTTCTCACCTTCCCCACATGTACCCAACTTTTTGAACCCATTAGGAGGTTGGAGATTCCTTAGGAATCGAGTCATCCACACCTTTCTTTTTCCTAACTCGTCCGGGTGGCAACTCCATTTTCTTCGGGCCTAGGTCCATGTTCCCTAAGGCCCTGAGCCTAAACAGTACCGAAGTCGCAAGAACCATTCCACCGGGAGTGGGGGATGAAAATCCCCACTCACATAAAGATTATGATTGTTTAATTGATTACCATCTTGATAAGGCTAATATAGTTGCAGATGCTCTAAGTCAGAAGTCAATGGCTGGATTAATTGCCTATTCTTTATTGTTGTTAGTTGAATTGAGAGCCTTACATGCTAGATTTAAAATTGATGATGATGGCTCACTTGTGGCACAATTACAAACTAAGCCGTTACTTTTAGAACATATTAAAGAAGCACAAAAGGTAGATGTGAAGATTCATAAAATTTTGCAAGATTGCTAAAAAGGGGAGAGTGGAGATTTTCAAATTGGAGATGATGGTAGTTTGAGGTATAGAACATGATTGTCTATTGTAGAAGATGCTTAGAAGAGGCACATCAATCGACTTTTGCTATGCACCCCGTGAGTACTAAAATGTATCAAGATTTAAAACAACATTTCTGATGGAAGAGTATGAAAAAGAATATAGCAGAATTTGTATCCATGTGTCTCACTTGTCAGAAGATAAAGGCTGAACATCAAGTTCCTTCAGGATTGTTGCAGCCCTTATTAGTGCCCGAATGGAAGTGGGATAGGGTAACTATGGATTATGTTACTGGATTACCTCTGACTCAAAGAAAGCATGATGCCATTTGGGTAGTTGTGGATAGAATAACAAAGTTGGCTCATTTCTTACCTGTGAGGATGGATTATTCCCTTGATAAATTAGCAGAAATATATATCAGTGAAATTGTAAGACTAAATGGGATTCCAATTTCATTAGTGTCGGATCGAGATCCTAGATTCACTTTAAGATTTTATAAGAGTTTGCAAGATGCATTGGGCACTCGATTACATTTCATTACTTCTTTTCATCCCCAGACTGATGGACAGTCTGAAAGGGTGATATTAGTGTTGGAGGATATGTTGAGAAGTTACGTTATTAATTTTGTTGGCAGCTGGGATAAGCACTTGTCATTGGTTGAATTTGCACATAATAATAGCTACCAATCTAGTATTGGTATGGCACCGTATAAAGCTTTGTATGGGAGAAAATATAGAACACCTTCATGTTGGGATGAAGTTGGAAAAGGAAAATTAGTAGGTCCTAAATTTATTAAAGAAACAGAAGAGAAAGTAATGATAATTTGGGATCAGTTGAAAATAGCTTCAGACTGATAGAAATACTATTCAGATTTAAAAAGAAAAGACATAGAATATAATTTAGGAGACAAGGTGTTTTTAAAAGTGTCTCCATGGAATAAGGTGTTAAGATTTGGAAAGAAGGGAAAATTGAGTCCACGTTTTATTGAACCGTATGAAGTGTTAGAAAGAGTTGGACCAGTTGCCTATAGATTAGCTTTACCACCGGAGTTAGATAGAATTCATAATGTATTTCATGTTTCTATGCTACGAAGAAATAGGTCAGATCCATCTCATGTATTGTCAATTTAATCTATTGAGGTGAATCCAGACCTAAGTTATGAAGAAGAACCTATAGCAATTTTGGTACGAGAAGTAAAGGAATTAAGGAATAAGAAAGTACCTTTAGTGAAGATTTTAAAGAGGAATAACTCAATGAAAGAGGCTACATGGAAAAGTGAACAAGTAATGCAGAGTCAATACCCACAATTGTTTCAGAGCTAATCACAAGTAATTTCGGGGATGAAATTATTTAAGGGGGAGAGAATTGTAACACCCCAATTTTCATTGAATCTAATGATACACATTAATTGGTGAGAGATTTTGGAAATATAATTAACATATACATGATATATACAAAGGCTAAATATAAATGACATATGTATAACATATAAATGTTAAACTGTAAATGGTAAAAGAATTAAAAAGTTGAGAGTGGAAAAGTTAAAATATAAAATATTATTATTATATATATATAAATCTAATTAGTAATAAAATATATATATTTATGGTAGGTAAAAAGAAGAGTAGAGTCCAGAGTAAAAAAAATTGCTAGAAATTTCTTTTTCTTCTTTTCTTTTCCTTCTTGGCCGTTTCTCATAGACAAGAGAAAGAGAGATGATTTTGATTTCAATAGTGATCAAATTTTACTAAGAATATTCCAAGAGGTGGTGATAGTTTTTGGAGATACATGGAATAATAAGTTTCTTCAATTCTTGATGAATTTTCTTTTAAGTTGGATTTTTAATAAATTAGATGACTGTTTAAATGATTAAAATGAAGTTAATCAATATAAAAATGATGAATTTAAAACTTGGGTGAGTGATGGAATATATTTAGTTAGATTTTGGAGTGGTAAAGATGAAAAATAAGGTTTTATAAGGGATTTGGCTAATTATGAGTTGGAGGAAGATTAAAGAGCTTGAAAGTATTTGTACGGGTTACTAATATCATCTTTGAAATTATAAATTGATTAGGGATTGATTTATTTAAGTGAAGCAATCAATAGAAGGAAGTAAAAGATTTAGAGAAATTATTGTGCAAAAGAAATTATTTCTCTAATTTGAGCTTCAAAAAGGTAAGTATATACTTGGATAGTGTTCTTGTCTTTGATTTGCATCATTCTAAATTGATAGATATGTGTTTTGTTGTTGAAAATAGTGTAAAAGAGTGATCCTGGGATGCCATGGGCATGGCCCTGCAGGGCCACGGTCATGGGATCAGACGAGGGACTGTTTCATGTGAAAACGGTGAAGAAACAAAAGTGAAATGAATGCCACAAGCGTGGCCTTTGGGGGCCACGACCGTGTGGTCTTAAATGATGTTTTACAGGTCCATTTTACATTCCACGAGCATGGCTATTGGATGCCATGGCCATGGGGTTGGTATGTTGACTTTTATTATCATATTTCACACTATATGGATGTAGTAAATGGCTTGCATGGCGTTGTTTTTAAGGGTGTTACATAGACTCATTATTCCTTCGGGTAAGAATGTTGGTATCACAGATGAATGAGAGAGCCCAAAATAATATTTGTAGAATGATAAGAGCATTTTTGTACTTGTTTTTAGTATGATTTTTATGTGTTTTTAGTTAATGTTTCATTTTATTTTTGTTTAAAGTTTGTTTTAAGTGTTTGTTTTAGGTTAAAGTGCCAAAACTCCCTTGGATGATCAAAACAATGAAGAAAGAGCATGAATCAAGCAAGACATGGCCAAGCCTAATCAAGCTTGGCCATGTCCCTCAAGAGAATTGCATGGCAGTAGCTAACACAGCCAGGAGACACGACCAAGCCACTGGCCTTGTCTCATTTGAGGAGAAAACCCAAAGAAACCAAAGAAAGAAAGGAAAATTTGGCAAAAGCTGACACTGGCAGGTGACACGCCTAAGCCATTGTGACACAGCGACAAGCTTGGTCGTGTCCCATCCTAAGCCGAAGACCAACCAAAGAGTGAAAGAAAAGAAGCAAGCCACTGGCCGTGTCACATGACACGGCCAGGAGCTTGTCCGTGTCACCCTTGGAAATAAAGAAAAGAATTGAACAA
Source organism: Garcia nutans (assembly GCA_947685225.1). Classification (NCBI taxonomy): domain Eukaryota; kingdom Viridiplantae; phylum Streptophyta; class Magnoliopsida; order Malpighiales; family Euphorbiaceae; genus Garcia; species Garcia nutans. Next base: position 62,455,348 of record CANTUV010000031.1, read on the forward strand.
ATGGCAAGCAAGAGATGACACACTCAAGAGACACGGCCAAGCCACTGGCCGTGTCACCCCATGAAACCAAAGAGAAAAGAAAGAAAGGAAGAGAGGCAGTGATGGACACGACCAGCTAGCTTGGCCGTGTCCCAAAGAAAGATGAGAGACATGGCCAAGTCACTCATGGTTTGGCCGTGTCACCTATGGAATATTGACTTCTCTTATACGAGTTGGGGGACAAAGTGGGGAACAAGACATTGTGCTTGCTAAAAGAAAGATTAAACAAAGGGGATGTGGGAGACAAGGAAGAGTGGTGTGAGTTGGAAGGTATGGGCTTTGAGCTTGGAATGATTTAAAAAGAGGATAAGAGGAAGAAGAAAGGGGGTTCTAAAGGTTTTTGCGGAAAATAGGGAACAGAGACAGAGAAGAGAGACTTGGAGAGGAGGAGGCTTGGGCATACACGGTTTGGGCAAGGAGGGAGTGACACTCTCCTTGACTCTTCATCTTCATCCTCCATTTCTATCCTCTCCATCATCTCCATCTCCCATTGACAAGCTTCAACAATTGAAGAGGGCTTGAGATCTTCATCATACACCCAAGTGGAGCTAGCAGGAAGACTAGTAATCCTGCTCTTGGCATCTTCACAAGGGGTTTTTCTATTGTCTCTTTCAATTTATTTTAATGTTGTTATTGTTGTTGTTGTATCAAGAGTATTGAGCATGAACTAACTCATTCTCTATCTGGATATTGATGAACCCTAGCTTATTTGTATGGATTGAATAATTTTAATTGATAGAGTTGTTTTATTCTTATGATGCTTAATGATTTATTTCCAATTGATGATAGCATGCTTATTGATTGGTTGCAATTTTCATATTATTGACATGAGAAAGCTTGATATGAATTGAATACTCATAAGGGTTGAGGATTGATTGGAGTGCTAGAGATAGACTTACAAGATCCTTTGGTTTATAGTTCCTTGTTCTTAATGCAAGATCTATTTAATTGTGTTTGAGAAGAGATTCCGGCACTCTACTTAGTGATTAGGGATTAATTCACTCGAGAGAAGTTTTAGTCTAATTTAGAGGAATGCCAACTCAACTCTATTGAATGATTTAACTGAATTGATGTTCATAAATATCATTGAGGCTAGGGGGATTCGATATCTGGATAGTATTATTATCATCAATCCTTTTTGCACAACATTTAATTTCCCTTTACTTTCAGTTATTAAATTACTTGTTTTTAATTACAAAATATCACAAAACTATTGATTTGCTAAACAACGGTTAAGATTTGCACTAGTACTTGACCTTGTCCTCAGTGGAATGATAACTCACTCATTACTTTATTACTTGGGCGACCCGTACACTTGCAGTATTGCTATAGCATTAGGCTCGCGTGCACCAAGTTTTTGGCACCGCTCCCGGGGACAACGGTTTCAATATTAGTAATATAATCAAGACTGTTCATTTAGTTTTATTTTTATCAAGACTGTTTATTTGTTTTCTGTAAATTTGTTTGTTTGTTGTGTTTGAATTTATTTTTAATTTAATTGTTTGTTTGTTTTCTTTAAATTGCTAAGTGCCTTTTGTAAAGATGCAGTTTTCAAGGCATGAGGAGTTTATGATAGGGACTATAATTCTTACATGGTATGTGCAGCATGTGGCAATGCAGGACATAGTGCCAATACATGTTCATTTGGTTTCGAACGATACCAAGAATGGCAAGAGGAAGAATATGACTACAGTTTTCAGCAAATGGGTGGTAATGATCCATATTCCAATTTCTATAATCCAAGCTGGGAAAGCCACCCAAATTTTTCTTGGAAAAATCAGCAGCAGTACATTCCACCTCAACAATTTTTTCAGCCTTACCAAAGAAGTTCTTACTTTCAAGAACAATTTTCAAACAAAGATCACCTTAAGTGTGTATGATAATATATATAACATATAAATGGGTCAAAGGAAGAGTCAAAGGAAGAGAGATATTTTTGTGTTAAGTGTGTAATTACATATAAGGGCTTATATGAGACAAATAGTTAGTTATATGGTTAAGGGCAATTTGGTAATTGCTTGGATAAGATTACTTGGTGGAGATTAAAAGCAAAATTTGACTTTGTGTCTTGATCATTTTCTTCTTTCTTTCATGAAGTGGCCGGCTCCTCCATAGGCAAAGGGAAGCAAGAGGTGAAGAGAGGTTCTTGATGAGTTGAGTTCAAAATTGAAGGAAGATTAAGTGTTCAAGTGTTGATTCAAGAAGTTTTTAACTAAGGTAAGATCTTCCCTTTGATTTCTTTCATTCTTTTGAAGTGGTATGGGAAGTTAATTAGGGTTTGATGATTTGATGATGAGATGTGTTTATGATTTGTTCTCAAGTGTTAAATTGGTTTTAAGTTAATAGTTTAAATAGGTGTTGTTGTTGGAAGTGGTAAATGTTGATTTTGAAAGGTGGAGAAGGATGGTGATTTTAGTGTTTTGAGATGATGTGTGTTTAATTGTTATATTAATGTGTTGTGAAGTAATTCTTGTGGTGAATATGTGTTTAGAACATTGATTATGTTCATTTGAAACATGTTATATGATGAATATTGTGTTTGAGTGCAATTGAGAAAGTGTTGGTTTTAGTTAAGGTTGTGTTTATGGTGACACGGCCAGAAGCAATGAAGAGACACGCCCGTGTCATTTATTTGTGTTGGCTACTGCCTCTTTTATTTTTAGAGACACGGCCGTGTTCCTCAAGTGGGCTGGGCGTGTCCCTCAAATGAGTTGGATATTGTTTGATTTCTTTGTTCTTTTTGCATGGTTTGGGTTCTTCAAAGGTAGTTTGGTCTCTAAACCTAAACATAAACATTTTAAACATACTTAAACTAAGGAATGACTTAATCAAACACTTGTGGATGATCCTAAAGCTATGACTAATATAAATTGTTCTTGCATTGTTGAGATTGAACAATGTTATGTTATGCATTATGAATAGTAATGTGTTTCATGAGTAATGTGGAATGAAATGTTGATATTTATGAATGATGCTATGTGAGATATAATGTGATCATGGATGAGATAAATATACACTTGAATAATGAAGTGTTATATTGTGAAATGAAATGTGAAGCCATTGTTTTTGGCTAAGGTAATTCAATGGGGATAAATGAGGCATGTTTGCCTAAATGATAATGAGAATTGAGAATGAAAACTAAATGAATTGTGTGGCTAATGTGTTATTCCATTTTCAGAGTTTGTTGTTGGTGGCATGCCTAATAAGTGTAACAATCTCTTGAAGTTAGGTTGGATTGAATCCTTGAAGCCTAATTGAGATGTTACCACCCTTGAAGCTAGGTTGGGTTAGTTCTTGAAGCCAAGTTGGGTTGAAGCTTAGCATGCTTTGCTCCCCTTGAAGCTTGGTTGAACTTAATCCTTGAAGCCTAGTTGGGCATATGATATTGATAAATGTGATAACAAACCAAAGCATTAACTCTGAAAATTGAATGGCATATTAGTGTGTCTTGGGCCCAATGCTTGTCTTTGTTTAATGTGAGTCATGATTTGTTTATTGTTGTTCATGGATGATTAAATGATTAAATAATGAAGTATATGCAATGATGTTGAAATGTGATATGCATATATGTATGTTGATTATAAAATGTAAAGGGATGTTGTTAGCTTTGCATCTATGTTGTTACATATATGATATGAATTAGAATTGACATTGTATTGCATTAAAGCATATCCATTGCATGTTTTATCTTACTAAGCCCTTGGCTTAGCGCGATAGTGTTTAATCGCGCAGGTAATAGAGTTGATAGAGTTGAACCCGAGAGTTCATCAAGACCAAGTGAGAGTAGACCTTGAAGAATCCATTTTGGGAGATTAAAGATCAGAGCAAACTTGCCAATCATGTATACTTCTTTATATTTTGTAAAGAAATGTTTAATATGTAAATATGTACATATTTTATAACTTCCGCTGTGTAATATATAAATGTATATATATATAACTAATATGTTTTGTTTTATAAGTAAATGATCTAATTTTCTATAATGTAAAATGATAAGGGTATTGTATCAAGTTTTAAAGGGTTTGAATGTTAAGAAAACCGTAGCATCCCTATGTTTGGTGTACTTATGCTACCTTGTTGTGGTTGTAGTGTGTGTGCATTGGATATGGGGGTGTTACAAAATACATGTTTTGGTATGGCAGTCTTTGATCTTTAATGAGGTATATTCTGTTGTGTTTGCAGATATAGGTAGTAATAACGTCAAACTGTAGAAGGAAGTGCCGAGAGTGTAGCTCCAGGAGAGAGTAGAGAGGGAGCTAGGGTTGAGAGAGTTAGTGAGGCACCTGTTTCTGTGCCAGAGAGATCAGCTGCAGATGAGGCTCCGCCGGGTTGGTTAAGGCATATGGTGGAATTATTTAGACAAGCTCCAGTGCAGCCACCACCACCACCACAGCCTCAGGTGCCGGTAAGACATTATGACAAGTTGAGAAAATATGGGGCTGAAGATTTCTTAGGCACTACTGATCCTGCAGTGGCTGAGCAGTGGTTGGATAAGGTACAGAGGATATTCATTCAGTTGTAAGCCACTTCGGATGAGAATTTGACTATGCCAGATCCCTCCTGCAGAAAGATGCCTATGATTGGTGGAAGACGGTCCCTCATGCTATGGATGATCCACCTACACTATCATATGATGATTTCTTGAGGGAGTTCGAACAGAAATATACTCTAAGGGAGTATAAAGACATTAAGAAGATGGAATTCCTGAATTTGAGACAAGACAATCAGACGGTGACAGAATATGAGATTGAGTACATCCGGTTGAGTCGTTATGTAGGGAGAATTATTTCTGATAAAATAGACCGGTGTAGAAGATTTGAGGAGGGATTGAGGCCCTCTATCATGTGTCTGGTGGCTGGTTCTCGGTATCTTGTTGCAGTAGCTAGGAGTGTGGAGAGAGCCCAGAGTATAGCCGCAGCTGCTACTAAGGAGGAGACCCCAGTTTGAGGAATGGTCTTCATCTGTGAAGAGGGGTAGAGGAAGTTTTGCTCCAAGGGTTAGTAGGAGTCAGAGGCAGTCAGGCAGATCAGTGCAATATCAGAGGCAGAGGCCAAGACCGACAGTCTCTGTAGCTAGTGCCCCGACTCCCATGATTCAAAGGTCTACTCCACCTGTATGTGTTCACTGTGGCAGGCCCCATGGAGGTGTTTGTTGGAGGACTGGTGTATCCAGAGTATGTTATAAATGTGGGTCACCATATCATTTTATTTGAGATTGCCCGGAGATGCAAGATGATAGGCAGATTGATACTGCAGTTTCTCGACCCAGTGTCAGCAGAGGTGGTCGAGGGGGCAGAGGTTTTAGTAGAGGTGGTAGACCTGGGTTCAGTCAGAGAGGAGGATCATCATCTAGACGCAGTAGACCAGATGAGGTCGAATCTTCTCAGAGGGTATATGTGATGCAGAGGCAGCCAGATGCTTCAGCAGTTATAGCGGGTACATTTTCTTTATTTGGCATTTTCAGTACTTGCTTTGATTGATCCAGGATCTACTCATTCATACATAAGTGCATCCATATTGCCTGTGTCTGAATTGCATTCAGAATCCTTAGGATTTGATGTTTTGGTGACAAATCCTTTAGGACATAGTGTGGTTGTTAGTAAGGTGCACCGTGATAGTGCAGTTGTGGTGCAAGGTGAGGAGTTTCTTGGTGATCTAATTGAAATGCCTTTTAAAGAATATGATTTGATCTTAGGCATGGATTGGTTGTCTAAACATGGAGCTGTGGTGGATTGTCAAAAGAAGTGTGTCACCTTGAGAACCAGTGATGGTAGGGATGTGATAGTATCTAGTGAGCAGAGACCACTTGCATCCTTGTTTGTATTAGCTGTAACAGCTAGGAAGTTGATTAGAAAAGGGTGTGATGCTTATCTTGCTCATGTGGTGGATACTAGAGTCATGGGTTCTCAACTTGATAATATCGCCACAGTTGTAGATTTTCTGGATGTGTTTCCTGAGGAGTTGCCAGGGTTACCCCCTGAGAGAGAGGTTGAGTTTGGTATCGATCTGTTGCCTGGCACCACTCCCATCTCTATCACCCCTTATCGAATGGAACCTGCTGAATTGAGAGAATTGAAGGTGTAGTTACAGGAGTTGTTGATTAAAGGGTTTATTCACCCCAGTGTTTCTCCTTGGGGAGCTCCTGTGTTGTTTGTGAAGAAGAAGGATGGTACTATGAGGTTATGCATTGATTATAGGCAATTGAACAAAGTGACTATTAAGAATAAATATCCTTTGCCTAGGATTGATGATCTCTTTGATCAATTGAAGGGAGCAGCAGTGTTTTCTAAGATTGATTTGAGATCAGGGTACCATCAGTTGAGGGTTAGAGCTGAAGATGTTTCTAAGACAGCTTTTTGCACCAGGTATGGACATTATGAGTTTTTAGTAATGCCTTTTGGGTTAACGAATGCACCTGCAGCTTTCATGGATTTGATGAATAGAGTGTTTAGACCCTATCTAGATCAGTTTGTGGTGGTTTTCATCGATGATATTTTGGTGTATTCACATAATGAGGAGGAGCATGACAAGCATCTGCGAATGGTATTACAGATCTTGAGAGAGAAGCAGTTGTATGCTAAGCTGTCAAAGTGTGAGTTTTGGCTTGACCAAGTAACTTTTCTGGGTCATATAGTTTCAGCAGATGGTATAAGAGTCGATCCAAGTAAAGTTGAAGCTATTTTGAATTGGAGTCCACCCAAGTCTGTAACTGAAGTTAGAAGTTTTTTGGGTTTGGCAGGCTATTGTCGTCGATTTGTGAAAGGTTTTTCTTTAATAGCTACTCCACTCACTAGATTGCTTCGGAAGGGAATTAGATTTGTGTGGACGGATCAGTGTCAAGCTAGTTTTGAACAGTTGAAAAAGATGTTGACTCAAGCGCCTGTTCTTACTTTACCCATGGAAGATAAACCATGTGTGATTTATAGTGATGCTTCACATAATGGTTTAGGATGTGTTTTAATGAAAGAGGGTAAAGTGGTAGCCTATGCTTCTTGGCAGCTAAAGCCGTATGAGCTCAATTATCCGACACATGATTTGGAATTAGCAGCTATAGTATTTTCTTTGAAGATTTGGCGACACCACTTATATGGGGAGAAATGTTTTATCTATACGGATCAAAAAAGTTTGAAATATTTGGGTGTTCAGAAGGAGCTGAATCTTCGGCAAAGGCGATGGTTAGAACTGATTAAAGACTACGATTGTCTGATTGATTATCATCCTGGTAAGGCGAATGTAGTTGCTGATGCCTTGAGTCGGAAGTCTTTAGCAAGTTTGGCTGTGTATTCGCTCTCGTTGCTTGTTGAGTTGAGAGCGTTGCATGCTAGTTTTGAAGTATGTGATGATGGTGCATTATTGGCTCAACTGCAGTTAAGACCAGTATTGTTAGATCAGATTAAAGAGGCTCAATTGGCCGATGAGAAAATTCAAAAGATTGTGTCAGATTGCCAAAATGGGGAGAGCCGAGATTTCTATGTAAAGAGTGATGGTAGTCTTTGGTTCAAGGATAGGTTGTGTGTACCTGATGATGATAGTTTGAGGAAAATTATTTTAGAGGAAGCACACCAATCGGGTTTTGCTATGCATCCAGGTAGTACAAAGATGTACCATGATTTGAAACAGCACTACTGGTGGTCTAGTATGAAGAGAGACAGTGGAATTTGTGTCCAAATGTCTCACTTGTCAGAGGGTGAAAGCTGAGCATCAAGTTCCAACTGGCTTGCTTCAACCTTTAACGGTGCCTGAATGGAAATGGGAGAGAGTAACAATGGATTTTGTGTCTGGATTGCCGTTGACTCAGAAGAAGCATGATGCTATTTGGGTGATTGTTGATCGGTTAACAAAGACAGCTCATTTCCTTCCTGTTAGAATGGACTATTCTCTTGAAAGGTTGGCTGAGCTTTATATTAGTGGGATAGTAAAGTTGCATGGAGTCCCAATTTCTTTAGTGTATGATCGAGATCCCCGGTTTATTTCAAGGTTTTGGAAGAGTTTACATGGTGCTTTGGGTTCTCGATTACACTTTAGTACTGCTTTTCATCCGCAAATAGATGGGCAGTCAAAAAGAGTGATACAGATTTTTGAGGATATGTTGAGAAGCTGTGTCATTGATTTCTCTGGTAGTTGGGACAGATTTTTTCCACTTATGGAATTTGCTTACAACAACAGTCATCAATCCAGTATTGGTATGGCACCATTTGAGGCATTGTATGGTAGAAGATGCAGAACGCCTTTATGTTGGAATGAAACTGGAGAGGGCAAGTTAATTGGTCTTGATTTGATTAAAGAAACTGAAGAGAAAGTGAAGATAATTTGGGATCGGTTGAAAGCAGCTTCAGATCGATAGAAATCTTATTCAGACTTGAAAAGGAGAGACATAGAATTTGATATTGGAGATAATGTATTTTTGAAAGTGTCTCCTTGGAAGAAGATTTTGAGATTTGGTCAGAAAGGGAAGCTGAGTCCTCGTTTCATTGGACCGTATGAAGTTTTGGAAAGAGTTGGGCCGGTTGCTTATCGTCTTGCTTTACCGCTTGAGTTGGATAGAATCCATAATGTATTCCATGTTTCTATGTTGCGGAGGTATAGATCGGATCCATCTCATATCTTGCTAGTTGAATCCATTGAAGTGAGTTCAGATCTGACATTTGAAGAAGAACCAGTTACTATTTTAGCATATGAAGTGAAAGAGTTGAGGAATAAGAAAGTGCCATTGGTGAAGGTTCTTTGGAAGAATCATGGTAAAGAAGAGGCAACTTGGGAGAGTGAGCAAGCAATGCGAGATCAATATCCTCAACTATTTCAGACTTGATATCAGGTAATTTCGAGGACGAAATTTCTTTTTAGAGGGGGAGAATTGTAATATCCCAAAGTATGCCCTAGAAGTCTTGATATTATTGTTGTAATTGTATTGGATGTATATGTTAAATTTTAAAGAGAAGAGAAATTTAAAGGAAAGTGTATATGTTGTGTATATGGAAATATATACAACATATATACAAGTCAATTGTGATGGTCAAAGGAAGAAGATATTTAGTTATTTTAATTAATTAAGTTAATTAGTGGAAAATGGGAAATTAAAATGAATGGAAGAGATTAATTTGGATTATTTAATATTATAATTGTTTGGAGGAGGTTTAAAGAGAGGAGTATTTAACTTTGGTTTCTTCATTTTCTTTTTCATTTCTTTCCTTTTTCTTTTGTTGGCCGGCCATCTAAAGCAAGAGAGAGAGAGAGTGAGTTTTGTGATCCAAGCTCAAATTGAAGGAAGATTCAAGGGAATAAGTTGAAATTGGTGAACTATCATCAACTTTGGTAAGTTCTCTCTTGATTTCTCTTGTTTATTTTGGAGTTATGTTTGAGTTTGAAGGATTATTGTTGATGATAGGAGTGTTTTTTATTGTGTTGGGCTTAAGAGTGTTTGATTCATTTGATTTTTGGATTTTTGAGTTTGGATTGAAGAAAAGAGTAAGTTTGTTGGAAGAGGTAGTGTTGTAGGTGTGTTTTGGGTTTGTGGTGATGATTTTGATTTGTGTTGGATGTATGTTTTTAGTTGTTTTGGTGTTTTTGCAAGTTTGTTATGGTTCTTGGGTATGTTGAGCTAAGTTTGTTTGAAGTGGATTTTGATGAAAGGAAGTGATTTGTTGGATTAAGTGTTGTTGTGGCCGAAATTTGTATTTTTGGCCTGACACGCCCATGAGCACGACCAGGTTTTAGGCCTGTCAATGGTTCTGTGTTTTTGGATGAGTGGCATGAGCAGTGACAGGCCCATGTCACTGAGCGTGTCATAGCTACTGTGTTGGTGAGGAATTGACACGGCCATGAACATGCCCATGTTGTTGGACGTGTCAATGTTTCTATGAGACAGAATGTATTACACGTTTAGTGACACGCCCGTGGTTCTGAGCGTGTCAAAGCTTCTGTGTTGTGAGTTTAGGGCACGGTCAAGGACACGCTCGTGTTGTTGAGCGTGTCATGTGTAGAGTTTTGCATCTCATGTGTAATATTTCTTTTGGTTTAGGTTGTGAAGAGGTTGATTTGCTTTAACCTAAGTGGTGAAGAAGTTTTGGAAGAGTAAAGTTGTAAATTGGTGTGAGTTGTACCTAAGGTAAGTACAAACCCTAAATTAATGCATACTTTTATATGATCTTGAGACTTAACACATGTGATAAGTAATCAATTGCATTATTGATGCATATTAATAATGTTATGTTTTGCATAATGTGAATTGAGATAATTGAGGCATGTATGCCTATATGATGATGTTCAATGTAATTGATTATGTATACTTGAATAATGAAGTATTATAATGTGAATTGAGACATGATAAGATATGAAGCCATTGTGATTGACTATGATGATTCAATTAAGATAAGTGGGGCATGTTTGCCTTGATGATGATGAGAATTGAGAATGAAATTGATAATGAAATAATAAATGAATTGTGTGGCTAATGTGTTATTCCATTTTCAGAGTTTGTTGTTTGTGGCATGCCTATGGTAACAATCTCTTGAAGTTAGGTTGGACTTGATCCTTGAAGCCAAGTTGGGTTGAAGTTTAGCATGCTTAACTCCCCTTGAAAATTGGTTGGGTCTAATCCTTGAAGCCTAATTGAGATGTTACACCCTTGAAGCTAGGTTGGGTTTGGTTCTTGAAGCCAAGTTGGGTTGATACTTAGCATGCTTTGTTCCCCTTGAAGCTTGGTTGAACCTAAATCCTTGAAGCCTAGTTGGGATAATGATAATGATAAATGTGATAATTAAACCAAAACATTAACTCTGAAAGTTGAATGGCATATTAGTGTCTTTTGGGCCCATGCTTGTCTTTGTTTTCAATGTGAATCTTGAATAGTGAAACTAATGAAACTATGAAGATACAATATGAATGCTTGATATGACATTGAACAAAATAAAATGTTGAAATGTAATGTTCTTTTGAATGGTGTATGAAATTGATTGTGACATTGGCATTGCATCGAAACATAGTATTATTGTAGTTTGTACCACTAAGTCATTGGCTTAGCGCGATTATGATTTATCACGCAGGTAACAGGGAAGAACCGGAGAATTCCTCTAGGCCAAGTAGAGGCTAGATCTTGAGGTGGTGATAGTGTAGCTTAAAGATCGAAGATATACTGCCAAACATGTATATACTTTATGTTTTGTAAATCTTGAGTTTTAATGTATAAGTATTTGTAAATAATTGTTATATTTTCCGCTGCTTTTAAATAAACATTTTATCTTTGGTCTTTTATAACTTCTTTTAAATGATTTAAATTTGTTCATGTTTTTGTAAAGGGATGATTCATTTGTTAAGTATACCATAGCATTTCTATATTCAGTATACGTATATTACGATTGTAATAGCACGTTGTATACGTATACGGGGTATAAGGGGTGTTACATGGTTCTAGTTCAAACAGAGTTGTCTTATTTGTAACAACTTAGGTTTCCAATAATGGATGAGCAGAGTGGTATAAATCTCCTTTAACAGGGATAATTCATTTGTTACCCTGCTGCTGTCTTGATATTGGAGATATTACGAGAACTTCAACTACCCTTATGGTCTTGAGAACATCAACTATTCTCATGATCTTAACTAATCATTGCTTTCTTTGATCTTCTTGCCTCTTTATCTTAGTGATCATAAGACTTGTCAAAAGTATCACAACAACTCAGGGTAGGTTATTGGGGTTTGTACGCCAATGAAAAGAAAGCTAAAATTTTATGAAGGCTCAAAGGGATAACCAGGGATTGATATTTAATAGGGTGGATACTAGTTGTTGGCTAACCAAACAATGCCTAGATCATTTATCTCTTAAATAAGTAAAGTTCAATTTTGCCTCGAAAGTTTGTCAAAGCATGTTCTAAGACTGACTAGGACCTAGACAAAGGTAATTATGCAGGAGCCCTCTCTAAGTAAGCACACACAACTCAATGCTATGGAGCAATTCCCTCGCCTTGTAAAGTCATTTGGGTCATGATGAATAAATATATTAATTCATGAATTATGAAGCTAGATTCCTCATTGGTTGAGCACCTGTAGACCCTTAAATTTTGACCCGGTCCGATCCAATATATTTTAATTAGTCCAAAATAATTTTTATGGCATCTTAATTAATTTTAATATTTATTTTAGTAAAAATTGTGAAATGAATAAAAATTTAAAAATAATAAAAAATAAAAAATAACAAAAAAAAATCGGCGACAAAAAAATCGTTGCCGAAAGTCAGCGCGGGCTAGTGAGCATTTCGCCCGCAGGAATTTCCTGCAGGCGAAATGGCCTATGGGACCATTCCGCTCGCGCTGCCGCAGCCAGCTACAGCAGTTTTTTTCTCCAATGCAGTTTTTTTTCGCCAGCGAAATTTTTTCGACGCAAATTTTCCGAAACCTAATACAATTTGGTTTCGGTTTCCTTTTCTTATTCAATAAAGATGCCGTGAATAATTAGGAATGAAGGATATAAAACTTCTATAAATATGGACTAAACAAGACAAAAAATGAGGAGGCCGAAAGAGGAGAAATTTGGATAGAAACTTGAGAAAAATTGGAGATCGAGGCTGTGAAGGAAAACCTTGAATCAAGCTGATTTTTTGAGGGAGCAGAAAAACGATTTAAGCAATTCAAAGGCAAAAAGACTTGTCTTTGATCTTGTTCATCCAAGAAGAATTAATTTTGGAGGAATCAACAAAAGGAGGTATGGATTAAATTTTTGTTATATTTTTCACAGTAACAAAAACTATATAATTTTGGCTTTCAAAATCAAAATCCCAGAACTTTAATTTAGCATTTCAAAAATTAAAAACACTAATTCATTGCTTTATTTTCCAAAGAATTTAAAGTTATTAATTTAGTTTCTTCAAAACCCCAAAAATCCTAATTTACTTTCCAAATCATTAAAACCCTTAAATTATATGTTGTTTCTTTCCAAAAGCATTAAAAATTACCTTTTTTTTGCTTTATAAACTTTAAATCGTTGGTGTATTTTCATAAAACTCCCTAAAAATATTCGATTGCTTTGTCCAAATTCTAAAATTCTAAGATCACCCGAAACCCTAATTCAAAACTTCTAAAACCCTAATTCAATTCCTAAACTCAAAATAGTAACCCTAACCCCTTAAAACCTTAAACCCTAACTTTTTCTAAACCTTAATCCTATAAAACATTAAAAAAACCATAAAACACAAATATTTTAAATTTACACAGCAAGCTTGAAATCATCATTTAAAGCCACAAATCAAAAGTATTTTAAAGTGTCCAAAACCCTAGTTTCATGATTTCACCATTCAAACCTTAAGTTGGTTAACCAAAGTGTCTCACCAACCTTTTAAAACATAAAATCCTTAATTTATTTTAATTCTTTAAAAAGTCACAGTAGCTTGAATTCATAAAAATCCAAAATTCTAAACACATGAAATAAAGGATCCCAAATGGAAATAGTAGCTATAACTTAGATTTTTTTTATTTGCCTTATTCAATTCTTTATGCTTTAATTTATTTAAGTTCAATACTTAGTTTATTTAATTTATTAAGGATGGATGTTTACTTTTTATTGAATATTTAATACTTTTAATGAATGATTTATTTATGATGAATGATTATTTACTTTTATCAATTTATTTAGATTTCCAAATGTTGTAAGAGGTATGTTTCCACTTGGTGGGTACCTCCTTAGTTAAATATCATATAATTTAATTTTGCTTTTCTATTTTAGAACCTATGTAAAGGACATGTTTCTACCTTTCGGTGGGTGTCCTATTTAGGCATGTGATGTAAGGACATGTTTCCATCATTGGAAGGGTGTCCATTTATTTGCTTTGTTTGGAAATTGCTTTGATTTTAATATATTGATTATTTCTTTTAATTATTGTGTGTAATATGGATAATGTTGTTATATTTAAGAATTTTATAATATTAAGACCTGTAAAGGAGGTCGGTTGTAATGAACCGGGCGTTGTGGGGTGCTAGGCCATTTCTCACCTTCTCCACACGTACCCAACTTCTTGAACCCATTAAGGGTTTGGGGATTCCATAGGAATCGAGTCATCCACCCCTTTCTTTTTTGCCCCCACTCCCGGTGGAATGGTTCTTGCGACTTCGGCACTATTTAGGCTCGAGGCCTTAGAGAACGCGGATCTAAGTCCGGAGAAAATGGAGTCGCCACCCGGACGGGCCGAGAAAAAGAAAGGGGTGGATGACTCGATTCCTAAGGAATCCCCAACCCCCTAATGGGTTTGGAAAGTTGGGTACGTGTGGGGAAGGTGAGAAATGGCCTAGCACCCCCACAACGCCCGGTTCATTGGAACTGACCTCCTTTATAGGTATTAATATTATAAAATTCTTAAGTATAATAACATTATCAATACTACACACAATAATTAAAAGAAAGCATCAATATATTAAAATCAAAGCAATGTCCAAACAAAGCAAATAAATGGACACCCATCCAAGGATGGAAACATGTCCTTACATCATATGCCTAAATAGGACACCCACCGAAAGGTAGAAACATGTCCTTTACATTCGTTCTAAAATAGAAAAAGCAAATTAAATTACATGATATTTAACTAATGAGGTACCCACCAAGTGAAAACATACCTCTTACAACTTTTGGATATCTAAATCAATTGATAAAAGTAAATAATCATTCATCATAAGTAAATCATTCATCAAAGCTATTAATCAAAATATAAAATAAACATCCATCTATGATAAATTAAATAAATCAAGTATTAAAATTAAATAAATTAAAGCATAAGAAATAAATCTAAACATAATCAAATATGGAATTGAATAAAGCAAACAAAAGTCCAATTATGGCTACTATGACTTTTTATGGAATTAAAATAAATTAGGATTTTATGTTTTAAAGGGTTGGTAAGACTCTTAGATTAACAAAATTAAGGTTTGAATGATGATATCATGAAACTAGGATTTTAAACACTTTAAAATACTTTAATTTGTGACTTCTGGTTATTAGGTTCCTAAGCTACTGTGTAAAATTTAGGTTTTTATGTTTTTATGTTTTTTAATGTTTTAATAGGATTAAGTTTCATAAAAATTTGGGTTTAAGGTTTTAATAGTGTTAGTGTTCATTATTTTGAATTTTGGAAGTTGAATTTTGGATTTTAGGATTTAGAAGTAGGGTCACGAGTGGTGAATAATTTTTAAGAATTTGGAAATCAATTTGATAATTTCATGAAGTTTTATGAATTTAAACAAATAAATTAAAGTTTTTATAAGTAGAAAAGATGTTTTAGAAGACTTTTTGACTGAAATAGAACCTACTTTAAAATTTTAAAAGAAGCAGAATTTACATCTTAGTTTTGTTGAAAAATATGTTCAATTAGAGTTTTAAGGTTTTTAAGAAGAAAAAATAACAATTTTAAGCCTTTTGGAAGATAAACCAACAAAATAAGTTTTTTTTTTCTTTAGAAAAACTAAATTAAAGTTCAAAGGTTTTTAATTTTGATTTCATAGATTTGCTACTGTGTAAAAAATAACAATTAATGAAAATTAATTAACACATACCTTCTTTTGATGATTTCTCCAAAAACAATTCTTCTTGGATGAACTAGCTCCAAAGACAAGCTTTTTTTGCCTTTGAATCCTCTAAATCGTGCTACTGCTGTTCAAGAATTTCTTCTTTTCCTTCCTTGATTTGGTTTCCAATTTTCCAAACTACTCTTGGATTTTTGCCTCCCTTAAATTAATTGCCTTTGGTCCTTATTTATAGTGGTTTGAGGTTGTTTATTCCTAATTAACATATGATAAAATCAAGTACTCTACTCAAACATCAATTAATCAATCTTTAACCATCACTTATAGCTAAACACAACATCAAACCACTCATTTCTTATAAAGATTGAATTAAGAATCAAATTCATCACATAAATGTTCCTTTTCACTCATCAATCTATTTAATCAATACTTTCAAGAAATATTTCATTATCAATAACTCAATCAATCAATTCATACATTAAAACTCTTAAAAATTCATATATTTGTAAATTATAATGCAAAAGCACATACCTCTTCAAACTCTAATTGCGCGTCCCGACAATCACAGCATGGGCAAGATTCCAGCTGTAGAGCACTCAAATTCGACCGTTGAAGCTTTTTTAAAATTCAGCGACCGTGCCTTGTTTAAGGACGACCGCGTGTGACATAAGCGCGACCATCCTTGTATGAAGGACGACCGCGAGAAGCTTCGGACAGTTTAAGTAAAGAAGGTCTAAGCTGCCAAGACTTTATTCTTACTTTCAATAACGACTAGTAAGACCACATTGGCTACAAATACAGTGCTTCTACAAGAAAAGAAGAAAAAGAAGCAAGAAATTAGATTTTGATATCCAAGCAACAAATTCTCTTTTACTTAAACTTACATTTGAATTGTAATGAATGTTAGGTGTTAGCATTGAAAACACCATTGTATAAGTTTGAGTGTGAGCTTGGAAAAACACTTGGGTTGTGAGAGTAATCCTTGTAAAACTCTTGTTTGGGTTGTGAGAGTAAGCCTTAAAAACTTCTTTAAAGGTTCTTGAGTGTAAGCCTTAGAAAAACACTTGTGAAGTTAGGTGTGAACTTGTGAAAACACCAAAGTTGGAAGTGAGCTTGTAAAAACTTCAAAGATTAGTGGAACCTTAACAAGTTGTTAAGGAAGTGGATGTAGGATTGAAGTAAAATCTGAACCACTATAAATCTTGCGTGTTCTTTCTTTCTTCCATTACTCAACCATCTCTTAATTCCGCACTTCTATTTTGTTGAGTTTTTTAATTGTCATTATTTCTTGAGGAAACCAATTCACCCCCCCCCCTCTTGGTTGCCATCTTGGGACAACAATTGGTATCAGAGCCTGAGATTTCTTAAACTTAATTGTGAAATCTGATCCACTATGGCAACTTCTTCTTCATCAAGCTCTCATGGAAATCTTAACACTATTCTTAGACCCTACTTTGATGGAACTGATTATTCATACTGGAAACACAAAATGTATTTGTTTCTAGACAGTGAAGGGATTGAACTATGGGATTTCGTGGAAAGTGAGTGGAAACCTCCCACTTATGAAGTTGACGGTATTCAAGTTCCACTTCCCAAAGCACAATGGTCAGCTAGCAATGTCAAAGATCGATTCAAGAACAATAAAGCCGCTTCCATCTTGATGAATTCCATTTCAAGAGAAGAAGGTGGAAGAGTTCAACATTTAACTTGTGCACATTGCATTTGGAAAACACTTGAAAACTACCATGAAGGTACGACTCAAGTGAGATTTACCAAGAAACAAATGCATGTCCATGAGTATGAGCTATTCAAGATGAAACCAAATGAAAATGTCACCGACATGACCAATCGCTTGCTTGCTATTGTCAATGAACTAAAGAAGTATGGCAAGGTATATGATCAAGGTGATGTAAACAGTAAAATCTTGAGAGCCCTAAGACCTAGAAAGAACTTTGAATCAAAGGTATCATCCATAGAAGAAGCTCATGATCTCAACACATTAAGAACTGACGAGCTAGTTGGTAAACTACTCACATTTGAGCTACACAGTGAGAAAGAAGAAGATCAAGGTGAAAAAGAAAAGAGAAAACCAATTGCACTCAAAGCAATCAAAGAAGCTGAGAGCTCAAGCAATGAAGGTACTGATGATGAAGATGAAATGGCAATGTTCTAAAAAAGAATCAATGAATGGAAAAGAAAGAAAAGATTACAAGCAAACAAAGGTACACCTCCAAAATTCTCCTTCAAAGATAAAGAAAAGAAAAATGAGGTAAAATGCTATGAATGTGGAAAAACTGATCACATTAAATCGGATTGCTTCAAATTAAAGAACAAAAAGAAATGGGATAAAGAAAAGAAAAAGTCTCTCGAAGCCACATGGGATGACTCTTCTTTAAGTGGAGAAGAAGAAGAAGAAGGAATTGCAAATCTGTGTCTCATGGCTATTGAAGATGACTCCAATGAGGTAAGTACTCAATCCTTTGATCTAGTAGCACATAATGATACAAATGATATAGATGATAGTGATTTGATTGAGCACATGAACTTTAAAATAGAAAAATATTTTTCTAAAATGATGCTCTATAAAGAGAAAAACTCTAAGTTAGAAAAGGATTTTATATGCTTAAAAAACTCTACCTTAGAATTGAAAACCTCAAATGAACACTTGATGAATACAATAGGAGAGTTAAATAAAAACTCACATGACTTAGAAAAAGTGATTAAAGAAAATGAAACATTGAAGCATGAACTAAAAGAATTAAAAGAATCAATTTCTAGATTTCATAAAGGAAAGGAAGCATTAAACACATTAATTAATAACCAAAGATCACCTTCCTTAAAATATGGATTAGGATTCAATGGCTCAACTAACATTGCACCAAGCAAACCAACATTTGTAAAAGCATCTACAATTGAAATTCCTGATGTTCATATCAAAGATGCTTGCACCAAGTCTAAAAGTACTACAAGAACTTCTTATGGTTTGCTAGGAGATAAAGCCAAAAATAATTATGCATTATTGTTCACTAAACTTGCACAAAAGAAATCACATACTTGTAGCTGCATGCATAATACGTCAAATAAAAAAAGAAAAATGCAGAAGTATAGAATGCCATGGCAATGCACATATTGCATGAAATTCAGACATAAAAATTTCTATTGTTATATAAGAAAGGCTCATCTCAATTTAGAAGGTACTTTTACTACTAACAATCAAGGACCCAACTTCATGTGGGTACCTAAAAGAAGATGATCACTATTGCCTTGCAGGTATGCCTAAAATCTACTATCAACGAAAGCACATGGCTTGTAGATAGTGGATGCTCAAGGCATATGACTGGGAATGCAAAGCTCTTTACAAGTATTACCTACAAACATGGAGGTACACTTGAACCTCTTGAATCTATTGATGCTCCAAAGATAAATCAGCATGAACTTGAAGAAAAGACTCAAGATCTACCTAAGGATTGGCAATACAAGAAAGATCATCCTAAGGAACTCATCATTGGAGAAACATCTAAGGGAGTAATTACTAGATCTAAAATTAATCATGTAGATGTTAATTTTGCTTTTGTTTCTCAAATTGAGCCAAAGACTATTGAGGAGGCTTTAAATGATGAAAATTGGATAACTGCAATGCAAGATGAACTTAATCAATTTGAAAGAAATAATGTTTGGCAACTTACTCCTAGACCTACAAATCACTCTATAATAGGATGCAAATGGGTCTATAGGAATAAGCTTGATGAGAATGGTCACATTGTTAGAAATAAAGCAAGATTGGTAGACAAAGGCTATAATCAAGAAGAAGGTATTGACTATGATGAAACCTTTGCCCCCGTAGCCAGATTAGAAGCTATTAGAATATTACTTGCTTTTGCATGTCACATGAACTTTAAGCTTTTTCAAATGAATGTTAAAAGTGCATTTCTAAATGGACTTATTAGCGAAGAAGTTTATGTAGAACAACCTCCTGGTTTTGAAAACTACAAATTTCCTGATCATGTTTTCAAACTTACCAAAGCTTTATATGGATTGAAACAAGCACCAAGAGCTTGGTATGATAAACTTAGTGCATATTTGCTTGAAAATGGTTTTGCAAAAGGAAAAGTAGACACAGCTCTTTTTGTTAAAAAGGACAAGCATAACATTTTGGTTGTACAAATTTATGTGGACGACATAATATTTGGAGCTACTAATGAAGCCTTGTGCAAAGAATTTGCTGCTTGTATGACTAGGGAATTTGAAATGAGCATGATGGGTGAACTCAAGTTCTTCCTTGGACTGCAAGTCAAGCAATGTGAAGATGGGATCTTCATCAACCAATCTAAATATACAAAAGAACTCATCAAGAAATTTGGAATGAATGGCTGCAAAACTAGCAAAACTCCTATGAGCACATCCTTGAAATTAGGTAAAGATGAAAATGGTAAAGCAGTAGATGAGAAGAAATATCGAGGTATCATCGGATCACTACTTTACTTAACCGCTTCTAGACCTGATATAATGTATAGTGTATGTCTTTGTGCTAGATTTCAAACTAGTCCTAAAGAATCACACTTGAATGCCACTAAGAGAATTTTGAAATATTTGAGTGGTACAATGCATTTAGGACTTTGGTATCCTAAAAACACATCATTTCATATCATAAGCTTTTCAGATGCAGATTATGCTGGTAGTATCTTAGATAGGAAAAGCACTATAGGAGCATGTCACTTTCTTGGTAATTGTCTAGTTTCTTGGCATAGTAAGAAACAAGCATCGGTTGCTTTATTCACAACGGAAGCCGAATATGTTGCAGCATGTTTTTGTTGCACACAAGTATTATGGATGAAACAACAATTGCTTGACTATGGTAAAGTATTTAACAATATCTCCATAAAATGTGACAACACTAGTGCTATCAATTTTTCAAAAAATCCTATCCAACATTCTAGATCCAAACACATAGATATTAGACATCATTTCTTGAGAGAAAACGTACAAAATCAGAATATAATCCTAGAATTTATAGATACACAAAATCAACTTGCTGATATCTTTACAAAACCCTTGAATGAAGATAGACTTAACTTCATTAAACTTAATTTAGGAATGATAGATGGAATCACTTTGAATTAATTAAAACTTTTGCCTTTCAATAAAGTTTCTTTGTGCATATATGTATATTTTTGCCTAAACATTAGAAAATTCCTCCATCTTTCCTTGAATCTTTCATTTCTAAGTCAGTAGCGTTCGCTCCAGTGTCCATAGCGACCGCTATCTTGTCTGCCAGATTCATTCAAACAATAAACTCTGCGTGCGGTCGAGAAAATTTGTGCGCGGACGCAATAATTTGAACAGTTTCGACCGTTACAGATAGTTTCTTCACCCGCGAGCGTACTGGTCTTGATAATGGTCGCTAGACCAAACTTTGCGATCGCACCCTGTTGAATCTGCGACCGCAATCTATACACTCTGCTCGAAATTTTGTAACCGTTGGCTGTGTGACAGGTCGCAACTCTTAACTTTCAACAGTCATAAACGGCTATTTTCTTAATTTCATCTATTTAAGAGTATGTTACATCGGTTTCTTTGATATTTTGCTTATTAAACATACAAACTTCCCTCTGAATCTCTAAAATCTTCTCAAAATCATTTGTTTCTCAATCAGCCTCTGTTTTCCAGTTTTCTTCTCTTTCTTTCTGTTCTGATGGCTCCCAAAAAGAAAACCACTTCCAAAATAAAAGGACAAGCAAAGAAAGTTCCAGGAATCACAATAAGAGAACCCATAGTTGATCCTCCATCTCCTCCATAGTCTAGAAGAGGTGAGAAAATTCACAAACCTCACCACCAAACTTCTAAGGAAGATGTTCGGTATGCTATGTTGAAGAGAAAGAAGGTTGAGGGAACCAAATCTCCTTTTGGTGGGATGCTTTCTGCCCTAAATATCAAGGATGAAATTGAGAGATTGCTAGATGTCCTTGGATGGAGAAAGTTTGTATTTCCAGAAGAGGTAGGTTATTCCAGTTTAAGCAAGGAGTTTCTAATGTCTTTCCAAATAGAAAAGAGTGCTAACTCTGCACTAGGATGGTATGGGGTTAGGTTTAAACTCTTTGATCAATACCAATCCTTAACCCTATAAGATTTTCGCATCATTTGGAACTTTCCTACTAATGGTATAACCTCCTACAACGATCAAATCTTCTCAAACCAAACTCTCTCTAAATTCTGGCAAGAAATTTCTGTGGAAACTTCTTTTGAAAAGGAATCAAAAGCCAGACACATCAAATCCCTCACCCATTGGATGCTCCATAGGATTATCACCTACACCATCCATCAAAGAGCAGATGAGAATGAAAAGGTAACCAAAAGAGACCTCATCTTTTTATGTGCTTTCACCCACAACATCCAAATGAACACAACCAAGTTCTTGATTGACACCCTCTATCATCATGCTGTTACAAGAACTGGAACCTTCTTCCTATCCTCACAAATTACTCAAATAGCTAGGCACCTAAATTAAATTAAAGGTTTTTAATTTTGATTTCATAGATTTGCTACTGTGTAAAAAAAAACAATTAAAGAAAATTAATTAACACATACCTTCTTTTGATGATTTCTCCAAAAACAATTCTTCTTGGATGAAGTAGCTCCAAAGACAAGATTTTTTTGCCTTTGAATCCTCTAAATCGTGCTACTGCTGTTCCAGAAAAAAGTTGAATTGAATTCCTTCTTTTCCTTCCTTGATTTGGTTTCAAATTTTCCAAACTACTCTTGGATTTTTGCCTCCCTTAAATTAATTGCCTTTGGTCCTTATTTATATTGGTTTGAGGTTGTTTATTCCTAATTAGTTAAGGTAAGTAATATTAACATAATAAAGAAACCAAAACCTAATTGGATTAGGTTTCGAAAAATTTGCGTCGGAAAATTTGCGCTGCCGAAAAAAAACTGCTGCGAAAAACTGCGCTGGCAAAAAAATCTGCTGCAGCTGGCTGCGGCAGCGCGCGCGGAGCGGGCCCATAAACTATTTCGCAGGCAGAGAATTTCTGCATGCGAAATAGCATAGTGATTTCGCCCGCAGGAATTTCCTGCGGGCGAAATGCCCACGGGCCCGAGCGACGATTTTTTCGTCGCCGATTTTTCCGACTCCGATTTTTATTTTTATTTTTATTTTTAACTTTTATTTGTTTATTTTTATTTTTTATAAATAAAAATTAGATACTAAAGCAAAAATTATTTAATAAAAATTATTTTGGACCAATTAGACAACAAAAATCATTTTAGACTAAATAAAACATATTAGACCGGATTGGGTCAAAAATTAAGTGTCTACACCCAAGTACATTTGCAAGCTCAAAATAAATTTTTCTTTAAAGTACAAAAGACCAAAGCTATTTTCAAAATTTTTCAAGATGGTCTTTGGAAATAAAACTTTTCTAAAATCAAATCAAAATTTCGTTTGCTCATGGCCCAAATACTGAGCCCAAAATCCATCTTTTCTAAAATATTTTTACAATGGGCTTAGAAACAAAACTATTTTCACCCAACCTTTTCTTATAAAGAGCTTGCAAAAATATTTTGGTCAATTATGAAATACCAAAAATCAATTGTGGGCCTAGTTTACACTAAGAATAAATTAACCATGGGCTTGTTTTTGGCTTGAGTCATTAGTTACCTTTTTCAAGCGATAAATCTATCTATAATAAACCTCTTAATTTAGTTTTAATCCAATATAGCATAAAAGCTACTTTAGTTGGTTGAATGGATTAAAACCTAATTAATGAGAATTATCATTTTCGAAAATATAACTATTGGTTGAAACGTCCGAGGGAATTATTCGAAAGCAAGGTGCCCCCATGTTGGTATTTTGTTAACCTTATACCTAGGAAAAGAGACTCGCCATCCGTGTGTGGATGTTATAAGGTTGGAAGGAGCATCCTAATTATCCTTGTTTGTTGATTATTTGTGCATACATGCATACATTTGCATTTCAATCATTGATCCTCTCTTGCTCACAGCCCTAGATTACGAGAGTTCAAAAGCTTACAACAATTTGACCTACGCCGGAGACGAAGAATCCAGCAACGACTCAATCACTTGCTCACCAAAAATAATGGATCCCGAACAACTACAAAGAATGGTGGATGAAGCCCTTAATGCCAAGATGGAAGAAATAAAAGAGGCCATGGTCGAGACCATGAAGAACCAGTTAGCTGCTATTTTAAGAAACAATGCCGAAGCATCTGCTAGCACCAAGAAAGGCAAGGGGAAGACTAAAGTTGATGAAGTAGCTTTTGATGATGATAAGGTAATCATTGATGTTGATGATTGGGCTCAATATTACCAAGATCTTTAAGACGAAAAGGAGTCGAAGGTTGTTGAGAAGGCAACTATTGAAAAGATCAAGACCTCTGATGTTGAAAAGATGGTTGCTGATTTAGAAAAGAAATTTGAGAAGAAATTGAAAACCGAAGAGGTGTCCGAGATCGACAAATTATTTGAGCTAGATGAAGAAGTCCCGTACAAGTTCAAGATGCCATCTTTTGCAAAGTACAATGGCACCAGAAATCCTCATCTCCATGTGAAGCAGTATATCATTGCCATCCAGTCTGCCCAAGCTACTAAGGCTCAAACCCTAAAGTACTTTATGCTCTCATTGGACCCTGTTGTCCAAAATTGGTTCAATACCTTAGATGATGGAACACAAAAGAGTTGGGATCTACTTTACAAAGCCTTCATCCAACAATATGGGTACAATGTCGAGCTGGAAGTTACCTTAATGGAAGTTGAGTCCATTACGCAAAGGCCGAATGAGAATTTTATAGGTTATGTCAAGAGATGGAGAAACAAGGCCGCTTTACTCAAGAAGAGGCTCGATGAATCCGATAAAATAAGGATGATTGTAAGAGGGGTGTTGCCTAGTCTTCGTGAGAGGATGTCTCATACACTCATCCGTGATTTCAAAGACCTTCCCCAAGCTGGTTTGCAAATTGAAGAATGGGAAAGGGAGAAGAATTGCTTTTCAATAAAAAGGAATGAGAAAGGGAATTACCAATCGAGCAATCAAAGCACGCAAAAAGAAGTTGATGTTAATTCCACTAGTCAAGGAGGAATGAGACAGTTTTCAGAATTAGGGAAGCCACTATCTTGGATTCTCAATAAGCTACAAAAGAAGGGATTTTTACAACCCTTAATTCCTCGTCCTTTGCCTAATCCTCTTCCACCTAACTTTGATACTAATGCATTTTGCCAATTCCATCAAAGGCCTGGACACGAAATGGACAATTGTATGAAGTTGAGGCATGAGATCCAGAATTTAATTGATAATGGCAAGTTGCCTGAGCCGGACAAGCCCAAAACCAAAGGTAATCCATTTCCAAGGTTCAACAGAGTGCCACCACCAGCAACCTTCATGGTAGGAAATATCACGACCGGCCATAGTAGGTATGTACAGTAATTACGTGTACAGTATTCACACGTGCTGACAAAGTAGGCATGCTAAAGAGATCCGGCTAACCCTAGACCGTTAAGCTATAATTCATTAAAGGACCGGGGTTAAACGTGCGTAACTAACGGCGATGGGTGACCAGTCTGGGAAGTCCTAATAATGTATGTGATAGTGTAATGAAATGGAAACTAGAGAAAAATCGGGTAAAAACTGTGAACTGTGACTTTCTTCGGAAACGCCCCGTTAGAGAGAAACGAAGACACGTAGACTAGGGGTATTTTGGTCATTATTAATTAAAATTTATGCATGAATCCAAAGTAGGAAATAAACACACGAGTGCGTAAAGGACGTTGAGGGGTTGAATATGAAACGATCGTCAGTAGAAACGGCGCCCGGGCAAACCCGAGCAAAGAAAGGACCTAAAGGGAATTTTGTAAAAAGTCGAGGGCTTATTGGTAATTTTTCAAAATGACTTGGAAACCTAAAATAGACCTTAAAAATAGAAAGTAGAGGTCGAGAGGATCAAAATCATATGTAGTTTGCCTCGTGGAACTGTACGGTTTAAAAGTTACGACCGATTAATCGCCGGAGCGTAAAATGGGCCTGGTTCCATGTAGGTACCATATGGGTGACATGGAACAAATTGGGGTACCAAAATGGGAAGAGGGACAAGTTGGAGGACTTAATTGGGAAGAAAAATGTAAAAATCTTTTGATGGCCAATCATAATTAGCCATTTAGAATTATTAAAAAAAAGAAAAAAGTAAAAGGGATGGACAAATGACCTATAGACCCTTAATTTTTGACCCAATCCGATCCAACATGCTTTATTTAGTCCAAAATGATTTTTGTTGTTTAATTGGTCCAAAATAATTTTAATTAAATAATTTTTACCTTAGTATCTAATTTTTAGTAGTAAAAAATGAAAATAAACAATTAAAAATTAAAAATCAAAATCAAAATCAAAATCGGAGTCGGAAAAAAATCGGCAGCGAAAAGTGGTCGCACGGGCCCGTAGGGCCAACAGTGGCTCGCCCGCAGGCTCCCACGGGCTGGCACGCCCACGGGCCCGTCGCTAGAATTTTTGCCAGCGCAAAATTTTCAGCTGCAATTTTTAGAATTCTAATCCAATTAGGTTTTAATTTCTTTTTTTATTATTATTACTTACCTTAATTAATTAGGAATAAACAACCTAAAAACCACTATAAATAAGGATCAATTAAACCAAATCAAGGGATGAAAAATTTTTCATGATAGCTTTAGGTTTTGAAACCAAATCAAGGAAGGAAAGGGAAAACTCAATTCAATTGATATTTATAGCAGCAGTAGCACGAAAGAGGGAGAAGAAAGGAGGCAATCAAAGCTTGTCTTTGGAGCTAGTTCATCCAAGAAGAGTTATTTTTTGGAGAATCAACAAAAGAAGGTATGTTTTAATTTTTTTGATTTATGTTTTACAATAGCCAAATCTATAAAATTTAAGTTTTTTTTTAAATAAAAAATCTTAGAGTTTTAATTTAATTTTTCCAAGTTTAGAACATTAAAAACGTGACTTTCTTTTCTAAAAGGACTCAAAATTGTTATTTTTTTCTTCTTAAAAACCTTAAAACACTCATTTAACATATTTTTCTACAAAACCAAAATAAAATTCTGTTTCATTTAAGATTTTAAAGTAGGCTCTTTTTCACTCAAAAAACCTTAAAAAACATCTTTTCTACTTATAAAAACTTCAATTCATGTGTTTAAATTCATTAAATCTCATAAAATATCAAGTTGCTATTTAAAACCCTAAAATTAAATTCCTTGGCCGAGAACCCCAAATTGAAAGCCTAAAATCCAAAAATCATCTTTTAAACCTAAAGTAATAAACCCTAACCCTTTTAAAACCTTAAACCCTAATTTTTATGAACTTTAAACCCTTTAAAACATAAAAAACATAAAAACATAAAAAAAAACTCAAAAAAGCTGCAGTAGCTCAATTTATTATTTAAAATCATGAATTAAAAAATATTTCAAAGTGTCTAAAATTCTAGTTTTATTATTTCATCATTCAAATATTAATTTGTTTAATCAAAGTGTCTTGCTAACCTTTAAAAAACATCAAACCTAATCTATTCTAATTACCTAAAAAGTCATAGTAGCTTAAACTTTAGAATTTCCAAAGCCTTAACACATGAGATAAATAACCCTAAATAGAAATAGTAGCTATACTTGAACTTTTATTTGTTTTATTCAATTCCATATTTATTTATACCTTGATTTATTTCTTATGCTTTAATTTATTTAATTTCAATACTTGATTTATTTAATTTTTCATGGATGGATGTTTATTTTATTGGTATTTAAATACTTTTAATGAATGATTTATTTATTATGGATGATTATTTACTTTTCCAATTAATTTAGACTTCCAAAGTTGTAAGAGGTATGTTTCCACTTGGTGGGTACCTCATTAGTTAAACATCATGTAATTTAATTTTCTTTTCTATTTTAGAACCTTTGTAAAGGGCATGTTTCTACCTTTTGGTGGATGTCCTACCTAGGCATGTGATGTAAGGACATGTTTCCATCCTTGGATGGGTGTCCATTTATTTGTTTTGTTTTGTTTGGACATTGCTTTGATTTTAATATAATGATGCTTTCTTTTTATTGTGTGTAGTATGGATAATATTGTTATATTTAAGAATTTTATAATATTAAGACCTGTAAAGGAGGCCGGTTCCAATGAACCGGGCGTTGTGGGGGTGCTGGGCCATTTCTCACCTTCCCCACACGTACCCAACTTTCCGAACCCATTAGGGGGTTGGGGATTCCTTAGGAATCGAGTCATCCACCCCTTTCTTTTTCAAGGCCCGTCTGGGTGGTGACTCCATTTTCTCCGGACTTAGGTCCGTGTTCTCTAAGGCCCCGAGCCTAAACAGTGCCGAAGTCGCAAGAACCATTACACTGGGAGTGGGGGCGAAAATCCCCGCTCACAGTGGCGACTCCACTGGGGATAAGAGAAGTTGATTCCGTTGGTCTTTATATTATTCTTTTCTTTCTTATAATGATATTATCCATTGCATCATATTAGATTGCATTGTGTGCGTGAGTTAGGACGCCCGTGTTACCCGTGTTATGTTATGTAAGGGATACCATACTTTCACTCAAGGTATGGAGATCGAGCATGGCATAAGCACTCATAGCCTCATACCATTTGGTATATACTTGCTATGGGAACCTAAGCCTTTTTAACCCAAAGACTAAAGCTCATGTAATTGGCCTAGTTACTTTCCTTAGGTTTTACCCCAAATGCATGTTGTTTGACTATGGTTAGTTTATCTTAGTATAAATCATGGCTTATTTGGTTTGTTCTTTTTCTAATATGACCCAAGTACATTTGCAAGCTCAAAAATAAATTTTTTCTTTAAAATCCAAAAGACCAAAACTATTTTCAAAACTTTTTAAGATGGTCTTTGGACATAAAATTTTTCTAAAAACAAATCAAAAATTCTTTGGCTCATGGCCCAAATACTAAGCCCAAAATCCATTTTTCTAAAATCTTTTACAATGGTCTTAGAAACAAAACTATTTTCACCCAACCATTTTTTCAAAGAGCTTGCAAAAATATTTAGGTCAATTATGAAATACCAAAAATCAATTGTGGGCCTAGTTTACACTAAGAATAAATTAACCATGGGCTTGTTTTTGGCATGAATCATTAGTTACTTTTTCAAGTGAGAAATCTATTTATAATAAACCTCTTAATTTTGTTTTAATCCAACATAGCATAAAAAGCTACTTTAGTTGGTTGAATGGATTAAAACCTAATTAATGGGAATTATCACGGATTGATTTCTATTTTCGAAAATATAATTATTGGTTGAATCGTCCGAGGGAATTATTCGAAAGCAAGATACCCCATGTTGGTATTTTGTTAACCATATACCTAGGAAAAGCCCTCAATGCCAAGATGGAAGAAATCAAAGAGGCCCTAGCTAAGACCATAAGGAACCAATTGACTGCAATCTTAGAGAATCATGCCGAGGCATCTGCTAGCACTAAGAAACCAAAGGACAAAGGGAAGACTAAAGTTAATGAAGTGGCTTTTGATGATGAAAAGGTGGTCATTGATGATGATGATGATGATTGGGCTCAATACTACCAAGAGGTTCAAGAAAAGAAGAAAGAACCGAAGGCTGTCGAGATAGAAACTATTGAAAAGAAAGACATCTGATGTTGAAAAGATGATTGCTGATTTAGAAAAGAAATTTGAAAAGAAGCTCAAAATCGAAGAGATGTCCGAAGTTGACAAGTTATTTGAACAAGATGATGAGGTCCTTTATAAGTTCAAGATGCCTTCCTTTGCTAAGTACAATGGCACCGGAAATCCTCATCTCCACGTGAAGCAATATATCACTGCCATGGAATCTGCTCGAGCTACTAAGGCTCAAACCCTAAGGTACTTTATGCTCTCATTGGACCCTATTGTCCAAAATTGGTTCAATACCTTAGATGATGAAACACAAAAGAGCTGGGATCTACTTTACAAAGCCTTCATCCAATAATACGGATATAATGTTGAGTTGGAAGTTACCTTGATGGAAGTGGAGTCCATTAGGCAAAGACTGAATGAGAATTTTGTAGATTATGTCAAGAGATGGAGAAACAAGGCTACTTTGCTCAAGAAAAGACCCATGAATCTGATCAAATAAGGATGATCGTGAGGGGTGTCCTGCCCAATCTCCACGAAAGAATGTCTCACACCCTTATAAGGGACTTCAAATATCTTCTCCAAGCTGGTCTACAAATTGAAGAATGGGAAAGGGAGAAGAATCACTTTTCAATAAGAAGGAATGAGAAAGGGAACAACCAGCCTAACAATCAAAGCACACAAAAAGAAGTTGATGTTAATGTAACCGGTCAAGGGAATAAAAGACAATTCTCAGAATTGGGAAAACCTTTATCTTGGGTTTTTAGCAAACTGCAAAAGAAAGGGTTGTTACAACCATTAGCTCCTCGACCTCTACATAGTCCACTGCCACCAAACTTCAATGCCGAGGCCTTCTGTCAATTTTGTCAAATGCGAGGGCATGAAACAGATAAATGTGCTCGTCTAAGGCATGAGATTCAAGACCTGATTGATAGTGGCAAGCTACCCGAGCCGGATAAGCCCAATACCAAAGATAACCCTTTGCCTAAATTTGGAAGAGTGCCACCACCAGCAACCTTTATGGTGGGAAAAGGATTGGAAGAAGAATTTGTTTTATCATCCTTTCAAGATGGGAATATTGAAGATGTGAAAGGAAAAGAAGCCTAACTCAATGAACTTTCCTTAGCTTGAATGTTGCTTTTCAATCTTACTTTCTTTAATATTTTGGGACTATTGTGTTTTTCAAATTTAAATTTGTTTGAATAAATTACTTTTATCATAAATTTTTATTGGTCTTTGTTCATTTTGATGCTCAACCAATGAGGAATTTAGCTTGATGTTTATAAATTTATGTGTCTAGGCATCATGACTCGAATGACTTTACTAGATGAGGGAATTGCTCTATAGCATTGAGTTGTGTATGCTTACTTAGAGAGGGCTCCTGCATAATTACCTTTGTCTAGGTCTTAGTCAGTCATAGAACATGCTTTGACAAACTTTTGAGGTGAAATTGAACTCTGCTTATTTAAGGGAGAGATGATCTAGGCATTGTTTGATTAGCCAACAACTATTATCCACCCAATTAAATATTAATCCCTAGTTGTCCCTTTGAGCCTTCATAAAATTTTAGCTTTCTTTTCATTGGCATACAAACCTCAATAACCTAACCTGAGCTATTGTGATACTTTTGACAAGTCTTATGATCACTAAAATGAAGAGGCAAGAAGATCAAAGAAAGCAATGATTAGTCAAGATATTAAGGATAGTTGAAGCTCTCAATACCGTGAAGATATTTGATTTTTCAAGACCATAAGGATAGTTGATGTTCTCAAAATCTTAAGGGGTGTTGAAGTTCTCTTAATATATCAAGACAACATCAACATCAGAGTAACAAATGATTTATCCTTGTTAAAGAAGATTTATGTCACTCCACTCATCCATTATTTGAAGCCAAGCTAGTATAAACGAGACAACTCTTTCAGAGCTAGAGCCAAGGAAAAAAAAAGAGAAAGAAGAGAAGAAAAAAAGAGAGAAAAAAGAAAACGGAGAAAAAATGTGAGACAAAAGAAAAGAAAAAGAAAAGAAAAAAAGAGAAAAAAAGAAAAAAAAAGAAAAAGAAAAGAAAAAAAGAGAAAAAAAAAAGAAAGAAAAGAAAAAGATAACCCAAAATGGTTCAAAAAGCCAACTGAGTTCTCTTTTACCTAAGACAACAAAAGGCTTCCATTTGGTTTATAAGGACGATTTGACTTGAATTGGTCCAACCCAACCAAAGATTCAATTAAAATTGGAGAAAAAGGAGGAAGACCACACAGTTCTTGAAAGTTCTGTGGTCCAACAAGAAAGAAGGACAAAAAGACAAAGAAAGGGAAGAGTAAGAAAGAGAAATAAAGAAAAGGGAGAAGAAGAAAAGAAATGAATTTGGGAACCAAACTTTTTGCAAGGGCAAAAACTGTCCTTGTAAGATCCAAATTAATGCTAAGAAGATAGAAGAAATTTGGAGTCTAGCAAGGTTGCCTCCAAGCTGCCTAAAATTCCAACAAGAAATTTGTAGTGTGAAGGTTTGTCCATTGTGTCACACCAGCTCCAATCTCAAAATGACCTTCACTTAAGCCTGTTTCCCTCATAGACCCCATTTTAAGCCTATCAAAGACCTGTTGATCTCTCTTGCTAGGTAGAGTCTATTAGTGGAGATAGTTTGGATAAGCATGCATATGAGATAGACAGTATTTAAACTCAATGAGACCTTTGGCCAAGTAATGTGTATGTGCCTATCTGAAGTGCAACAGTTCTTGCTTAAATAGAAATGATTCCTGAGTTTAAGTACGGTAACTAGGGTTGTCATGTTATAGATATGTTAGTTTGGAAAATCAAGTCCTGAGGTATATTGACATTAATTTGGCAAAGCCAACATTTGATTTCAAAATTAAAATTCAAAAAAATCAAATAAAAAATATTTTTGTCATACAAAGCCTTCAAGTTAAGGGAAGTATATTGAACCTCCAAAGGACATATTGGGTAAAGGAAATGATTATTGGCAAGGTCATAATGAAATGTAAAAAGGATGTATCCCTGACTCTGCAACTTGGGATCTCCACCACTCATGTTTTCAACATCTTGAAGATAAAAGCCACAAATACAAAGCTTTCGATCATTCTAATGCAAGACTTGAACAAGCATCAAAAGG
Organism: Garcia nutans; assembly: GCA_947685225.1. NCBI lineage: Eukaryota > Viridiplantae > Streptophyta > Magnoliopsida > Malpighiales > Euphorbiaceae > Garcia > Garcia nutans. Next base: position 62,487,625 of record CANTUV010000031.1, read on the forward strand.
GAACCAATGAGAACACTTATGCTGATCACCTCATTCTGTGAGTCATGGAACCACTGTAAGTATTATTCATGCATATCATGCATACATGAGCATATCACATCGCACTTTCTTGTCTTGTGTTGTCTATTCTTTGGCAAAATGAACAGCAAACACCTTGTGAAGTAAAGAATCAAAAGAAGATATCGAATCAGGGGGCATAGAAAGCCCATTGCTTGAGAAAACTCCAGTAATTTGCAAAAAGAAGAAATACGTGCTTGTGTGAAGAACTAGACAACAACAACATCAATCAGAGTCCGCATAGAAAAATCATGAGTTTGAGCCTACACAGGGGGCAAAGTTTCTCCTTTTCAATTTTTGGGTTTATATAACAAATATTTTTAAACTCACTTACAAATATTTTGCCACGTAGAGGGGCAAGGAGAGCATATGAGGTCCAATTAAAAATAACTAAATATTTGCAAAAAGTGTAATATCCCAATGTATGCCTTAGAAGTTTTGAATATTGTTGTTGTTTTATATGGGATTGAATGTATATGTTAATTTGCAAGAGAAAATAAATTAAAAGAAAGTGTATATGTTGTATATATGGAAGTATAAATAACATATATGTAAGTCAAATGAGTGGTCAAGGGAAGAAGATATTTTAATTTGTGATTTGTGAAATTACTAAAAGAGGGCAAGTGCTTTAAAGGAAATCAAAACAATTTGTAAGAGGGTGTTTAGGTAATTCTTTGTTTTGAAATACTTGGTGGAGATTTAAAGAGAAGTTTGACTTTGTTTCTTTATGTTTTCTTCTTCTTTTCCATGGTGTGGCCGGCTCATCCAAAGACAAGAGAAAGCAAGAGTGCAAGAGAGGATTTTAAGGTTCTAAGCTCAAATTGAAGGAAGATCTAAGTGATCAAGTTGATGATTCAAGAAGATTCATTACTTTGGTAAGTCCTCTTTTGATTGCTTTGCTTATTTGAAGTTGTGTTTGAGTTTGATAGATTATTTAAGGGTGTGTTGTTTGGTTGTGATATGTTTAAGAGTGTTTGATTGAATTGATTATGGATTATAAGGATGGATTGAAGAAAAGAGTAAGTTGGTTGGAAGAGATGGTGTTGTATTTGTGTTTAAGGTTTTGTGATGATATTGGTGATTTGTGTTTGTTATAGATGTGGAGTTGTTTTGGTGTTTTTGTAAGTTTAGGATGGTTTTTGGGTATGTTTTGTTAAGTTTGTTTGAAGTGGATGTTGGTGAAAAGAAGTGTTTTGTTGGGTGTTTTGTTGTTTTGGCCGGAATCTGAGTTTTTGGCCTGACACGCCCATGAGCATGTTCAGAGTTTTAGGCGTGTAAATTGTGTTGGAGGCAGTAGGTTTGACACGACCATTAACACGTCCGTGTTATTGAGCGTGTCATAGCTACTGTGAGATTGGAGAGTTTACACGGCCATGAGCACGCTCATGTTGTTGGACGTGTTGATATTTTTCAGAGAGGCAGAATGTATTGCACGCCCAGTGACACGCCCGTGGTTCTGAGCATGTAAAAGCTTCTATGTTGTGGAGTTAGGGCACGGTCAGGGTCATGCCCGTGTGGTTGAGCGTGTCATGTTTAGAGTTTTCCCTAGTTAACTCATAACTTGATTATCTCATGTGTATCCCTAAGCAAGTGTATGTTATTATTTTTGGATCAGGTCTTGAAGAAAGTGATTTGTCATTGATCTAAGAAGTAAAAGAATCTTTGAAAAGGAATGTTTAGAGTTGTGTGAATTGTTATTGAGGTAAGTACAAATATTGCATTATTACATTGTTGACTTATATGAATAATGTACTTTGTTATGTTTATATCAATGATGCTATGTGTATAATGTGAAGGATATGATGATGTAAATGATTGTGTATTTGAAAGATGAATTGTTATAATGTGGATTGAGATGTGATGGAATATAAAAGCCATTGTGATTGACTATAATGACTTTAATGAGGCATGTTTGCCTAATTGATAATGAAATAATGAATGAATTGTGTGTCTAATGTGTTATTCCATTTTCAGAGTTTTGTTGATTGGTGGCATGCCTATTAGTAACAATCTCTTGAAGTTAGGTTGGAATTAATCCTTGAAGCCAAGTTGGGTAGAAGTTTAACATGTTTTACTCCCCTTGAAGCTTGGTTGGGTCTAGTCCTTGAAGCCTAATTGAGATGTTACAACCCTTGAAGCTAGGTTGGGTTGGTTCTTGAAGCCAAGTGGGGTTGATACTTAGCATGCTTTGTTCCCCTTGAAGCTTGGTTGAACCTAATCCTTGAAGCCTAGTTGGGATAATGATAATGATAAATGTGATAACAAAACCAAAGCATTAACTCTGAAAATTGAATGACATATTAGTGTCTTTTGGGCCCATGCTTGTCTTTGTTTGAATGTGATTTGTTAATGGTAAAATAATTGAATAATGAGATCTATGGAAGGACTTTGAAATGTGATATGTTTATATGTGTATGGTTTATGTAATACAAAGGTGTGATATTAGCTTTCCACCTATGATGTTGTCTTTATTATGAAAATGTGTGACATTGCATTGCATTAAAGCTTAATGTTAGTATACTTTGTACTACTAAGCCGTTGGCTTAGCGCTATAGTGTTGATCCCGCAAGTGACAGAGTTGAACCCGAGAGCTCCTCGAGACCGAGTGAGAGTAGACATTGAAGAATTTATTTTGGGACTTAAAGATCAGAGAAGTGTTGCCAATCATGTATAACTCCTTTATATTTTGTAAAGTACTGATTTTAATGTAAATATATGTATAATTGTAAATATGGATTTGAAAGTGTTCATATATGTAAATATTTTATAAATTCCGCTGCGTATTAACTAAATGTATATATATATATCTATTTTGTTTTATAATACAAGTTAATTACTTATTATCTACAATGTATATTGAGAAAGAATATCTTATCATTTAAAATGATTTAAATGTTAATGAAAACTGTAGCGTCCCTATATTCAGTGTACGTATATTACATTGTGGTGTTATGTAGTGTGCGTGTACAGGATGTAGGGGTGTTACAATTGTTTTGGTATCAGAGCCTATGTTTGAGATTCTCAACCTAGGTAAAATGTAAGAAAAATAGTATTTTGATTTTAAAAGTTAGTTTTTGAATAACATACATGTTTGGTATTGGCAGTCTCTGATCTTTAATGAGATGTATTCTGCTGTGTTTGCAAACATAGGTTGTGATAGATTCTCACTTACGTCAGTCAGTAGAGGGGAGTGCGGAGAGTGTAGCTCCTGATGAGGTTAGAGAGGGAGCTAGAGTGGATAGTGTTGGAGAGGTACCTGCTTCTGTGTAGGGGAGACCAGCTGGTGAGGAGGTTCCGCCAGTTTGGCTTAGGCATGTGGTTGATTTGTTGAGGCAAGCACTAGTGCAACCACCGCCACCACCCCCACAGCCTTTGGTATCAGTGAGACATTACGATAAATTAAGGAAGTATGGAGCAGATGATTTTTTGGGTACTATTGATCCAGCTATTGCTGAGCAGTGGCTAGATAAAGTACAGAGAATATTTATTCAGCTGCAAGCCACTCCAGAAGAAAAATTTGATTATGCAAGATCACTGTTGCAGAAGGACGCATATGATTGGTGGAAGACAGTACCCCATGCTATGGATGATCCACCTACCTTGTCCTATGCTGATTTTCTAAGAGAGTTTGAATTGAAGTATACTCCAAGGGAGTATAAAGATGTGAAGAAAATGGAGTTTCTAAGCTTGAAGCAAGACAACCGGACCGTAACAGAATATGAGGTTGAGTTTATCCGATTGAGCCATTATGCTGGGGGTATTATATCTGATGAGATTGATAGATGCAGGAGATTTGAGGAGGGATTGAGGCCCTCTATTATGTGTCTTGTGGCTGGATCTAGATATCAGGATTTTTCCCAGTTGGTTGCAGCAGCTCGGAGTGTAGAGAGAGCCCAGGGTATTGCAGCGGCTGCTTCTGAGGAAGAGATTTAGGAGACCCCAGTTTGAAGCAGGGTCTTCATCTGCGAAGAGAGGTAAAGGAAGTTTTGTTCCTCGGGTTAGTAGAAGTCAGAGGCCAGCTGGTAGGTCAGTACAATTTCAAAGGCAGAGATCGAGACTTACAGTTTCAGTGGCGAGTGCTCCGACCCCAGTGATTCAGAGATCCACTCTACCCATATGTATTCATTGTGGTAGGCCACATGGTGGTACTTGATGGAAGACAGGTGTAGCAGGGGTATGTTTTAGATGTGGATCGCCTGATCATTTTGTTAGAGATTGTCCTGAGAGGCAGGAGCAGATGTTAGTTGATTCTGCAGCTTCTCGACCTTGTGTGAGGGGAGGTCGAGGAGGCAGAAATGCCAGTAGAGGAGGTAGATCTGGGTTTAGTTCCAGAGGAGGTTCTTTATCCAGGGAGAGTAGACCAGAGGAGGCTGGATCTTCTCAGAGGATATATGTGATGCAGAGGCAGCCAGATGCTTCAGCAGTCATAGCTGGTACTTTTTCTTTATTTGGTATTTCAGTACTTGCTTTGATTGATCCCAGATCTACTCATTCATATATTAGTGCATCTGTTTTGCCTGTGTCTAAATTGCATGCTGAATCCCTAGGATTTGATGTATTGGTGACAAATCCTTTAGGTCATAGTGTGATTGTTAGTAAGGTGCACCGAGATAGTGCAGTAGTGGTGCAAGGTGAGGAGTTCCTTGGAGATTTAATTGAAATGCCTTTTAAAGAATATGATTTGATCCTAGGCATGGATTTGTTATCTAGACATGGAGCTGTGGTAGACTGTCAAAAGAAACTTGTTACCTTGAGAACTGGTGATGGTAGAGAGGTGACAGTATCTAGTGAGCATGGACAACTAGCATCCTTGTTTGTTTCAACTGTTGCAGCTAGGAGGTTGATTAGAAAAGGGTGTGATGCTTATTTTGCTCATGTGGTGGATACTAGAGTAAGGGGTTCTCAAATTGATAGTATACCCACAGTTGCAGAGTTTACAGATATGTTTCCAGAGGAGTTGCCAGGGTTGCCTCCTGAGAGAGAGGTGGAGTTTGGTATTGAATTATTGCCTGGTACCACTCCTATCTCTATTACTCCTTATAGAATGGCACCTGCTGAATTGAAAGAATTGAAGGTGCATTTGCAGGAGTGTAACGTCCCTATATCCCGTATATGTACAAAGCATGCTTATACGATCGTATTATACATATATTGAATATAGAATAACACACTTTACAAATACACAAATCATATTTAAAGTAAAACTAAAAATTTAAGAAATATCAAATAAAGAGAAATGAAAATCATAAGACACAATAGATAAAATGTTTGTTTATTACGCAACGGAAGTTACATCCAAAACTTACAAATATAAATACATTAAACCTCAAAAATTACAAAATATGAAATATATACATGATTGGCAGCTTGACACTCTGATCTTTACGCTTTACTTCAACTCTTCACAATCAAAACAACCTCAACTAGGTCTAGAGGAATTCTCCGTCTCAACTCTATCACCTCTATCACCTGTGCGATGAATCATAATCGCGCTGAGCCAACGACTCAGTAGTACAAACCATAATGCTATTATGCTTAATCAATAACAATGATATACAATCACACAATAAAGATCATACTCAATATACAATATTTCATGAATATTACATTATTTCATCATATTACAACATCATTCATAACATCAACATGACATAGACACCTATGGGCCCAACAAGCATTTAATACGATATTCAGAATTCAGAGTTACTGCTTTGGTTCATAATCACAATAATCAAGCCCGTAGGCAACATATATATATGTCTCTATCCATGGATAGTGTAACAGACCCAGTCTCTTGGACCATCAACTCAACAAATCGAGGAGATCCTCAACCCGGCAAGACTGTTACCTATCATATATCTCATAATCACAATTCTCATAATGTAACAGACCCAGTCTCTTGGACCTCAATTCAACTCAAATTGAAGAGATCCTCAACCCGGCAAGACTGTTACTATTCATAATTTCATAGGCATGCCACCCAAATCCAGAACTCTGAAACTGAATAACATATTAAACATACAATTATATCATTCTTCTCTTTCTCAATTTATAACTCAATATCAAATAGGCAATCATGCCTCAACACTTTCATTTGTATAACCATAGCCACTCACAATGGCTTCTCATCACATTTGAATCATCATGTCTCAATTCACAATATAATACATCATCTTTCACATATCCATAATCAATTACATTGAACATAATCATATATGCATACATGCCTCAATTATCTCATTTCACATTATACATATAGTACATTTCACAAGATTCACAATGTGCAAAACATAACATTATTCATATATAACAATGATGTCTTATCAAGTGAATGTATGCAACAATGCAAGGTTTGTACTTACCTCAATAACAATTCACACAACTCTAAACACTTCCTTTCCAAGATTCTTTTACTTCTTAGATCAATGATAAATCACTTTCTTCAAGACCTAATCCAAAAATAATAACATACACTTGCTTAGGGATACACATGAGATAAACAAATTAAGAATTATCTAGGGCAAACCCTAAGCATGACACGCTCAACCACACGGGCGTGTCCCTGACCGTGCCCCAACTCCACAACACAGAAGCTTTTACACGCTCAGAACCACGGGCGTGTCACTGGGCGTGTAATACATTCTGCCTCTCTGAAAAATATCAACACGTCCAACAACGTGAGCGTGCTCATGGCCGTGCAAACTCTCCAATCTCACAGTAGCTATGACACGCTCAATAACACGGGCGTGTTACTGGTCGTGTCAAACCTACTGCCTCCAACAGAATTGACACGCCTAAGATTCTGGACGTGCTCCTGGGCGTGTCAGGCCAAAAACTCATATTACGGCCAAAACAACAAAACACCCAACAAAACACTTCTTTTCACCAACATCCTCTACAAACAAACTTAACAAAACATACCCAAAAACCATCTTAAACTTACAAAAACACCAAAACAACTCCACATCTATAACAAACACAAATCACAAACATCATCTCAACCCTAAACACAAATACAACATCATCTCTTCCAAACAACTCACTCTTTTCTTCAATCCATCCTTAAAATCCATAATCAATTCAATCAAACACTCTTAAACATATCACAATCAAACAACACACTCTTAAAAATCTATCAAACTCAAACACAACTTCAAATAAGCAAAGAAATCAAAAGAGGACTTACCAAAGTAATGAAACTTCTTGAATCACCAACTTGATCACTTAGATCTTCCTTCAATTTGAGCTTAGAACCTTAAAATCCTCTCTTGCTCTCTTGCTTTCTCTTGTCTTTGGAGGAGCCGGCCAACACAAAAGGAAAAGAAGAAAAGAACCATGAAGAAACAAAGTCAAACTTCCCTTTTAATCTCCATCAAGCATCCCAAAACAAGAAATTACCTAAACACCCTCTTACAAATTGTTTTGATTTCCTTTAAAGCACTTGCCCTCTTTTAGTAATTTCACACATAACAAATAAATATCTTCATCCCTTGACTCTCTATTTTCACTTATGTATATGTTATTTATACTTTCATATATACAACATATACACTTTCTTTTAATTTCTTTTCTCATGCAAATTAACATCTACATTCAATCCAATTTAAAACAACAACAATATTCAAAACTTCTAAGGCATATATTGGGATATTACAATTCTCCCCCTCTAAAATGAAATTTCGTCCCCAAAATTACCTGTCATCAAGTCTGAAACAACTGAGGATATTGATCTCGCATTGCTTGCTCACTCTCCCAAGTTGCCTCTTCTCTCCCATGATTCTTCCATAGAACCTTCACCAAAAGCACTTTCTTATTCCTCAATTCTTTCACTTCATGTGCTAAAATAGCAACTGGTTCTTCTTCAAACGTCAGATCTGGACTCACTTCAATAGATTCAATTGGCAAAACATGAGATGGATCCGACCTGTACCTCCTTAACATAGAAACATGAAATACATTATGGATCCTATCCAACTCAGGTGGCAAAGCAAGATGATAAGCAACTGGTCCAATTCTTTCCAAAACTTTATACGGTCCAATAAAACGAGGACTCAATTTCCCTTTCCGGCAAAACCTCAATATCTTCTTCCATGGAGACACTTTCAAAAATACCTTATCTCCAACATCAAACTCTATGTCTCTCCTTTTCAAGTCTGAATAAGATTTCTGTCGATCTGAAGCTGTTTTCAACCTATCTCGAATCATCTTCACTTTCTCTTCAGTTTCTTTAACCAAATCAGGACCAATTAACTTACCTTCTCTAAGTTCATTTCAACATAGAGGTGTCCTACACCATCTACCATACAATGCTTCGAATCGTGCCATACCAATGCTGGATTGATGACTATTATTGTAAGCAAATTCCACAAGTCGCAAAAATCTATCCCAACTTCCAGAGAAATCAATGATACAGCTTCTCAACATGTCCTCAATAATCTGTATCACTCTCTCTGACTGCCCATCTGTCTGCGGATGAAAAGCAGTGCTGAAGTGTAATCGAGAACCCAAAGCACCATGTAAACTCTTCCAAAACCTTGAAGTAAATCGGGGATCTCGATCAGACACTACAGAAATTGGGATACCATGCAACTTTACAATCTCATGGATATACAACTCAGCTAACCTTTCTAGAGGATAATCCATCCGAACCGGCAGAAAATGAGCTGTCTTAGTCAACCTGTCAACAATCACCCAAATAGCATCATGCTTCCTTTGTGTCAATGGTAAACCAGATACAAAATCCATGGTTACTCTATCCCATTTCCATTCAGGTACTGATAACGGTTGAAGTAATTGTAACACCCCCATATCCAATGCACACACACTACAAGCACAACAATGTAGCATAAGTGCACCAAACATAGGGATGCTACGGTTTCCTTAACATTCAAAACATTTTAAAACTTGATACCATATCCATATCATTATATCTTATTAACAAAATAGATCATTTACTTATAAAACAAAACATATTAGTTATCTATATATATATACATTTATATATTACACAGCGGAAGTTATAAAATATGTATATATATGAAAACATTTGAATACATATTTACTATTATACATATATTTACATTATCAACAAAACTTTACACAATATAAAAGATTTATACATGATTGGCAAGTCAGCTCTGATCTTTAAGCTTCCAAAATCAACTCTTCAATGTCTACTCTCACTCGGTCTCGAAGAGCTCTCGGGTTCGATTCTATCAGTTCTATCACCTGCGCGATTAAACACTATCGCGCTAAGCCAAGGGCTTAGAAAGATAAAACATGCAATAGACATGCTTAAATGCTATACAATGCCAATTCTAATTTACCATACATGTAACAACATAAATGCAAAGCTAACAACATACTTTTACATTTCATAACCTAACATACATATATGTATTTCAGAATTCAACATCTTTGCATATATTTTATTAGTTAATCATTTAATCATTCATGAACAACACTAAGCAAAGACAAGCATGGGCCCAAGACACACTAATATGTCATTCAATTTTCAGAGTTAATGCTTTGGTTTTGTTATCACATTTATCAATATCAATATCATATACCCAACTAGGCTTCAAGGATTAAGTTCAACCAAGCTTCAAGGGGAGCAAAGCATGCTAAGCATCAACCCAACTTGGCTTCAAGAACTAACCCAACCTAGCTTCAAGGGTTGTAACATCTCAATTAGGCTTCAAGGATTCAATCCAACCTAACTTCAAGAGATTGTTACACTCATTAGGCATGCCACCAACAACAAACTCTGAAAATGGAATAACACATTAGCCACACAATTCATTTAGATTTCATTCTCAATTCTCATTATCATTTAGGCAAACATGCCTCATTTATCTCCATTAAATCACCTTAGCCAATAACAATGGCTCCACATTTCATTTCACAATATAACACTTCATTATTCAAGTGTATTTTTATCTCACATAGCATCATTCATAAATATTAACATTTCATTCCACATTTCTCATAAAACACATTACCATTCAAAGTGCATAACATAACATTGTTAATTCTCAACAATGCAACTAGGGCAAAACACAATTGACATGATTCATAGCTTTAGGACCATCCATATTCATTTGATTAGATCATTCTTGTGTTTGAAACATGTTTATCATGTTCATGTTTAAGTTTAGGAACAATGGAACTTTTGAAGAATTTAAACCATGCAAAGAGAACCAAGAAATCAAACAATGTTCAAATCATTTGAAGGGCACGCCCAACTCACTTGATTGACACGCCCAACCATCTTGAGTGACACGCCCGTGTCCTTAAAAAGAAAAGAGGCAGTAGCTTCCTCAAATAAATGACACGCCCAACCAACTTGAGTGACACGCCCGTGTCCTTAAAAAGAAAAGAGGCAGTAGCTAATTCAAACAATTGACACGCCCACTCCCCTAAGGGACACGCCCACTCCCCTAAATTGATTTTGGCCGTGTCACCAAATCACAAAACCTTAACTAAAACCAACCCTTTCTCAATTGCACTCAAACACAATATTCATCATATAACATATTTCACATGAACATAATCAATGTTCTAAACACATATTCATCACAAGAACTACTTCACCACACATTAATATCACAATTAAACACATATTAACTCAAAACCCTAAAATCAACATCCTTCTCCATCCATCCAAATCAACAACCATCATTTCCAACAACAACCTTCAATTAAACTCATAACTTAAAATCAATTTAACACTTGAAAACACAACCAAACACATCTCAAATCCACCAAATCACAAAATCATCAAACCCAACTTTACTTCCAACACAACTTCCAAATAAGTAAAGAAAACAAGAAAATACTTACTTGAAAAGAAAAAATTCCACAAATCCTTTGTCAAAACCTTGGATTGCTTCATCAACTTGCTTCTTGCCTCAAGAACACTTCTCTTTTCCTTTTGCTAATGGAGAGCCGGCCACTTCATGAAGAAAGAAGACAATGATCAAGATACAAAGTCAAATTTTGCTTTTAATCTCCACCAAGTGTTCTTATCCAAGCAATTACTAAAACACCCTCAATCATATAACTAACCTTTGTCTCATATAAGTCCTTATATGTAATTTCATTAACAACCAAAAATATCTTCTTCCACTTAACCATCACCTTGACTCTTCATTTGACCACTTTATATGTTATATATATCATCATATACACAACATATACATTTGTCTCTAAACCCTAATTCTTTCTCCAAAACACATATGCACAAGCATTCTCATCCCAATTCTTTTCTTACCCCATCATATGCATTCAATTCAATTTAACAATAACAACAACAACAACAACAACAATATAATCAAAACTTCTAAGCCACATATGAGGATATTACAGTAATCCTGTTGGAACTTGATGCTCAGCTTTTACCCTCTGACATGTGAGACATTTGGACACAAAATCTGCAATGTCTCTCTTCAACCCAGACCACCAGTAATACTATTTCAAATCATGATACATCTTTGTATTGCCCGGATGCATAGCAAATACTAACTGATGTGCTTCTTCTAAAATGATCCTTCTCAAATTAGCATCATCAGGTACACACAATCTGTCTTTAAACCAAAGACTTCCATCACTTCTTACAATAAAATCTCGACTCTTTCCATTCTGGCAATATGAAACAATCTTTTGAATCTTCTCATCAGCCAATTGAGCTTCTTTAATTTGATCCAACAATACTGGTTTCAATTGCAACTGTGCCAACAATGCACCATCATCACAAGATACAAAACTAACATGCAATGCTCTCAACTCAACAAGCAACGAGAGCGAATAAACAGTCAAACCTGCTAAAGACTTCCGACTCAATGCATCAGCAACAACAATTGCCTTACCAGGATGATAATCAATCAAACAGTCGTAGTCTTTAATCAACTCCAACCATCTCCTCTGTCGAAGATTGAGCTCTCTTTGGACACCCAAATATTTTAAACTTTTATGGTCTGTATAGATAAAACACTTCTCCCCATACAAATAGTGTAGCCAAATCTTCAATGCAAACACAATGGCTGCTAACTCTAAATCATGGGTCGGATAATTGAGCTCATGAAGTTTCAACTGTCGAGAAGCATAAGCTATAACTTTACCTTCTTGCATCAACACACAACCCAAACCGCTATGCGAAGCATCACTATAAATCACATATGGTTTATCTTCCAGAGGTAAAGTAAGAATAGGCGCTTGAGTCAACATTTCTTTCAACTGATCAAAACTAGCTTGACACTGATCTGTCCATACAAATCTAACTCCCTTTCGAAGTAATCTAGTAACTGGAGTAGCTATCAAAGAAAGTCCTTTCACAAATCATCGATAATAGCCTGCCAAACCTAGAAAACTTCTAACTTCAGTCACAGACTTTGGTGGACTCCATTTCAAAATAGCTTCAACTTTACTCGGATCAACTCTAATACCATCTGCTGAAACTATATGACCCAGAAAAGTTACTTGGTCAAGCCAAAATTCACATTTCGACAGTTTAGCAAACAATTGCTTCTCCCTCAAGATTTGCAACACAATCCACAGATGCTTGTCATGTTCCTCTTCATTACGTGAATACACCAAAATATCATCAATAAAAACTACCACAAACTGATCCAAATAGGGCCTAAATACCCTATTCATCAAGTCCATAAAAACTGCAGGTGCATTCGTCAAACCAAAACGCATAACTAGAAACTCATAATGCCCATACCTTGTACGAAAGGCTGTCTTAGGAACATCTTCAGCTCTGACTCTTAACTTATGGTACCCTGATCTCAAATCAATTTTGGAAAACACTGCTGCACCCTTCAATTGATCAAAAAGATCATCAATTCTAGGCAAAGGATATTTATTTTTAATAGTCACTTTATTCAATTGCCTATAATCGATACACAATCTCATAGTACCATCCTTCTTCTTCACAAATAAAACAGGAGCTCCCCACGGTGAAACACTAGGGCGAACAAACCCTTTATCCAACAACTCTTGTAATTGCACCTTCAATTCTCTCAATTCAGCAGGTGCCATTCTATAAGGAGTAATAGAGATAGGAGTGGTACCAGGCAATAATTCAATACCAAACTCCACCTCTCTCTCAGGAGGCAACCCTGGCAACTCTTCTGGAAACACATCTGGAAACTCTGCAACTGTGGGTATAATTGGACCGTATGAAGTTTTGGAAAGAATTGGACCAGTTGCTTATCGTCTTGCTTTGCCACCTGAGTTGGATAGGATCCATAATGTATTCCATATTTCTATGTTGAGGAGATACAGGTCAGATCCATCTCATGTTTTGCCAATTGAATCTATCGAAGTGAGTCCAGATCTGACATTTGAAGAAGAACCAGTTGCTATTCTGGCACATGAAGTGAAAGAGTTGACGAATAAGAAAGTGCCTTTGGTGAAGGTTCTATGGAAAAATCATGGGAGAGAAGAGGCAACTTGGGAGAGTGAGCAAGCAATGCGAGATCAATACCCTCAGTTGTTTCGGACTTGATGACAGGTAATTTCGAGGATGTAATATCCCAATGTATGCCTTAGAAGTTTTGAATATTGTTGTTGTTTTATATGGGATTGAATGTATATGTTAATTTGCAAGAGAAAAGAAATTAAAAAAAGTGTATATGTTGTATATATGGAAGTATAAATAACATATATGTAAGTCAAATGAGTGGTCAAGGGAAGAAGATATTTTAATTTGTGATTTGTGAAATTACTAAAAGAGGGCAAGTGCTTTAAAGGAAATCAAAACAATTTGTAAAAGGGTGTTTAGGTAATTCTTTGTTTTGAAATACTTGGTGGAGATTTAAAGAGAAGTTTGACTTTGTTTCTTTATGTTTTCTTCTTCTTTTCCATGGTGTGGCCGGCTCATCCAAAGACAAGAGAAAGCAAGAGTGCAAGAGAGGATTTTAAGGTTCTAAGCTCAAATGGAAGGAAGATCTAAGTGATCAAGTTGATGATTCAAGAAGTTTCATTACTTTGGTAAGTCCTCTTTTGATTGATTTGCTTATTTGAAGTTGTGTTTTAGTTTGATAGATTATTTAAGGGTGTGTTGTTTGGTTGTGATATGTTTAAGAGTGTTTGATTGAATTGATTATGGATTATAAGGATGGATTGAAGAAAAGAGTAAGTTGGTTGGAAGAGATGGTGTTGTATTTGTGTTTAAGGTTTTGTGATGATATTGATCATTTGTGTTTGTTATAGATGTGGAGTTGTTTTGGTGTTTTTGTAAGTTTAAGATGGTTTTTGGGTATGTTTTGTTAAGTTTGTTTGAAGTGGATGTTGGTGAAAAGAAGTGTTTTGTTGGGTGTTTTGTTGTTTTGGCCGGAATCTGAGTTTTTGGCCTGACACACCCATGAGCACGTTCAAAGTTTTAGGCGTGTCAATTGTGTTGGAGGCAGTAGGTTTGACACGACCATTAACACGTCCGTGTTATTGAGCGTTTCATAGCTACTGTGAGATTGGAGAGTTTACACGGCCATGAGCACGCTCACGTTGTTGGACGTGTTGATATTTTTCAGAGAGGCAGAATGTATTACACGCCCAGTGACACGCCCGTGGTTCTGAGCGTGTAAAAGCTTCTATGTTGTGGAGTTAGGGCACGGTCAGGGACATGCCCGTGTGGTTGAGCGTGTCATGTTTAGAGTTTGCCCTAGTTAACTCTTAACTTGATTATCTCATGTGTATCCCTAAGCAAGTGTATGTTATTATTTTTGGATTAGGTCTTGAAGAAAGTGATTTGTCATTGATCTAAGAAGTAAAAGAATCCTGGAAAAGGAAGTGTTTAGAGTTGTGTGAATTGTTATTGAGGTAAGTACAAATATTGCATTATTACATTGTTGACTTATATGAATAATGTACTTTGTTATGTTTATATCAATGATGCTATGTGTATAATGTGAAGGATATGATGATGTAAATGATTGTGTATTTGAAAGATGAATTGTTATAATGTGGATTGAGATGTGATGGAATATAAAGCATTTGTGATTGACTATAATGACTTTAATGAGGCATGTTTGCCTAATTGATAATGAAATAATGAATGAATTGTGTGTCTAATGTGTTATTCCATTTT
This sequence comes from Garcia nutans, assembly GCA_947685225.1. Classification (NCBI taxonomy): domain Eukaryota; kingdom Viridiplantae; phylum Streptophyta; class Magnoliopsida; order Malpighiales; family Euphorbiaceae; genus Garcia; species Garcia nutans. Next base: position 62,502,773 of record CANTUV010000031.1, read on the forward strand.
CAGAGTTTTGTTGATTGGTGGCATGCCTATTAGTAACAATCTCTTGAAGTTAGGTTGGAATTGATCCTTGAAGCCAAGTTGGGTAGAAGTTTAACTTGTTTTACTCCCCTTGAAGCTTGGTTGGGTCTAGTCCTTGAAGCCTAATTGAGATGTTACAACCCTTGAAGCTAGGTTGGGTTGGTTCTTGAAGCCAAGTGGGGTTGATACTTAGCATGCTTTGTTCCCCTTGAAGCTTGGTTGAACCTAATCCTTGAAGCCTAGTTGAGATAATGATAATGATAAATGTGATAACAAAACCAAAGCATTAACTCTGAAAATTGAATGACATATTAGTGTCTTTTGGGCCCATGCTTGTCTTTGTTTGAATGTGATTTGTTAATGGTAAAATAATTGAATAATGAGATCTATGGAAGGACTTTGAAATGTGATATGTTTATATGTGTATGGTTTATGTAATACAAAGGTGTGATATTAGCTTTCCACCTATGATGTTGTCTTTATTATGAAAATGTGTGACATTGCATTGCATTAAAGCATAATGTTAGTATACTTTGTACTACTAAGCCGTTGGCTTAGCGCGATAGTGTTGATCCCGCAGGTGACAGAGTTGAACCCAAGAGCTCCTCGAGACCGAGTGAGAGTAGACATTGAAGAATTTATTTTGGGACTTAAAGATCAGAGAAGTGTTGCCAATCATGTATAACTCCTTTATATTTTGTAAAGTACTGATTTTAATGTAAATATATGTATAATTGTAAATATGGATTTGAAAGTGTTCATATATGTAAATATTTTATAAATTCCGCTGCGTATTAACTAAATGTATATCTATATATATATCTATTTTGTTTTATAATACAAGTTAATTACTTATTATCTACAATGTATATTGAGAAAGAATATCTTATCATTTAAAATGATTTGAATGTTAATGAAAACTGTAGCGTCCCTATATTCAGTGTACGTATATTACATTGTGGTGTTATGTAGTGTGTGTGTACAGGATGTAGGGGTGTTACAAAAAGAAAGAACAAAAGAATGGAACAATAGAACTCTCAAAAGAATGAAGGTGCAAAAGACGAAGGATCAATTAAGCTAAAAGAGCTAAAGCCAGGATAGAGACCCGACCTCCAATGGATAAAGATCAATGTTTCGAGGGTAAAGACCCGATGTCAAAAGATGAAGATTCATTTTCAAGGGTGAAGACCTGATCTCAAAGGATGAAGATCCATTTTCAAGGGTGAAGACCCGATCTCAAAGGATGAAGATCCATTTTCAAGGGTGAAGACCCGATCTCAAAGGATGAAGATCCATTTGCTAGGGTGAGGACCCGATCTCAAAGAATAAAGATCCATTTTTCAAGGGTAAAGACTCGATCTCAAAGGATGAAGATCCATTTTCAAGGGTGAAGACCCGATCTCAAAGGATGAAGATCCATTTTCAAGGGTGAAGACCCGATCTCAAAGGATGAAGATCCATTTGCAAGGGTGAGGACCCGATCTCAAAGAATAAAGATCCATTTTTCAAGGGTAAAGACCCGATGTCAAAAGATGAAGATTCATTTTCAAGGATGAAGATCCACTTTCAAGGGTAAAGACCCAATCTCAAAGGATGAAGATCCATTTTTAAGGGTAAAGGCTCGATCTCAAAGGATGAAGATCCATTTTTAAGGGTAAAGACCCGATCTCAAAGGATGAAGATCCATTTTCGAGGGTAAAGACCCGATCTCAATGGATAAAGATCCATGTTCCAAGGGTAAAGACCCGATTTCCAATGGATAAAGATCCATGTTTCAAGGGTAAAGACCCGATTTTCAATGGATAAAGATCCATGTTTCAAAAGGTAAAGACCCAAAGTTCGAAGGATAAAGATCCTTGTTTCAAGGGTAAAGACCTGATTTCAAATGGATAAAGATCCATATTTCAAGGGTAAAGACCCGACCTCCAATGGATAAAGATCCATTTTTACGGGTAAAGACCCAATCTCCAATGGATAAAGATCCATGTTCCTAGGTAAAAGACATAGTTTCTAATAGATAAAGATCTATTTTTGGTGGGTAAAGACCTACAATTCGTAAAAATGGAACAACCAGTTATGCTAGAATTGTCAACTGATAAAAGGTCAGATGAGTTAAACCAATCTCTCGGGTCCAGAACCCAAAACCTCAAAAATTAAGTCTTATTGCTTTTCACTCTCTTTCACTAAGGTTTCAGATCATTCAAGCAGGGCGCAAACTGTAGACCCTTAATTTTTGACCATAATTTTAATTAAATAATTTTTACCTTAGTATCTAATTTTTAGTAGTAAAAAAATGGAAATAAATAAATTAAAATTAAAATTAAAATTAAAAATAAAAGTCGGAGTCGGAAAAAAATCAGCAGCGAAAAGTGGTCGCGCGGGCCAGTCGGGCCAACAGTGGCTCGCCCGTCGCCCGCAGGCTCCTATGGGCTGGCACGCCCACGGGCCCGTCACCAGAATTTTTGCCAGCTCAAATTTTTCAGCTGCAATTTTTAGAATTCTAATCCAATTAGGTTTTAATTTCTTTTTTTTATTATTATTACTTACCTTAATTAATTAGGAATAAACAACCTAAAAACCACTATAAATAAGATGTTGACCTATGATATTACATTTTAGTGTTGGCCCATCTTGGTTTGGACTTTCAAGATTGGACCGTACCTGATTTAGGGTTTTAAAATTGGGCCAGACTAGGTTTAAGCCATTAAAATTGGATTGGATTAGGTTTAAACTTTTAAAATTGCACTGGATTAGGTTGGCCTTTTTTAATTGGGACTGCACTTGTTTAGGGCCAAAATTAAGGGTCTACAGCATGTCCACACAGTGATAATACTAGAGATTTAGTTGCATGATTTGTGAGTGAATGATGTCATGTATATGCATGACACATGTGTATACTATATATACACATATATTCCTTCTTTCTATATTCGAACTTTTCCTTTATCTTGCTATGCTATCTTTTAGTTTTAACTATACTTGTTTAACTTATATATTTCCTTTAACCTTGGCAACTCTGGCACTATTGTATCTGCCATTGTTCTACTTCACATAGCAATTAAACTAATTCTTATTTATTCTACCCCCAAATATTTCCTTATTATTCTTCTCCATTTCACATTTTCCCAAATCTTTGCTCTGATACCACCTCTGTCATATCTCAATTTCAGAGGTGCAACTCGGTATAATATGCCAAAACTACGTAAAACCAATATCAGATCAAATCAGAAAATAAATTTCACTAAGTTTTTTATATAGTTATTCAAACATATATATTTATTTAGGCTTATGTCTCTCTCCTATTATAACAAATATTTTTTTTATTTTCATATTATGTAAGACATAGAATCTTTCCTAGATGTTTCCCCTTGTTATCCTTTGATACCACAGTGTCATCATCGCAAGAGTTGCACTACCTATAAAACCATACCGAAAACAACAACAAAACATGGTTGAGCCACAACTCAACAAGTGTTCTTGCTTTCAGTGTGCATTTTAGTTTCACTTTATGTTATTAATGAGTTAAGTATCATAATAAAGCTTATACGATATTTGTGGTTCAATCCTGTATACTAGCATGCCATTGCACATCTAGAATCACACAACACAATTAAATTCATGGCAAATATAATAAATCATACAATATATTTATATTCATGATAGATTTACAACAATAGCAATTTATGTTAGATATGTATGCCCTAAAGACAATCACTTTAGGTTGTAATATGCACATTAACATTCATTTATATATTAATGAATTGAGGCATCCTTTATTATTCAGTACTCATGTGATGCATGTAGTTGATAATATATCTTAAACTGTTTAATAAAGTCCCTAGTATAAAACACAGTGTAAGGGAAATCATGATGATATCATGATATGAGATTCTTATTAGATGCAAATGTGTTTATACTAAAATTATCCCTAGTCATATTATTAGCAAAATGGGACATTGCTAAAGTGGATAGACTAGCACATGTTATACTTCTTGATTTCACTACAAGAAAAACTGAATCAGACAACGGTCATCAGACAACGGTTAAGAAAAAAACCATTGTCTGAAAAAAACAGACAACGATTTTTTTCCCCAAAAAAGCGTTGTCTGATTAATTTTCAGACAACTGTTTTTGGTGTTTTTTTAACCGTTGTCTATTAGGTGTCATTTTGGTCACACCAGACAATGGTTTTTTAGGGACCGTTGTGTAATATATGTTCAGAAAACTGTTTTTCTGATCATACAAAACCGTTGTCTGATAAGATGTTTCAGACAATGGTTTTTTCAAAAGTGTTGTATAATTCAGCGTTTCAGACAACGGTTAAAAAAAACCGTTGTCTGAACCAAGCATACAGACAACGGTTTTTAGGGACCGTTGTGTAATATATGTTTAGACAAGTGTTTTTTTGGTAAAAAAAAAATTGTTTTAGTCGTGGACAATTTTTAAAAAAATTATTTCAGATTCTGCTTCATCTCTCATTCCTCTTTCAGCTTCAATAGTCGTGGACAATTTTTTTGAACATATATTAAAATAATTTTTTATGGAAGCTAGATTTTCTTAGTATAAAAACATGCTAAGGATCCAGTGGCTATTTGCAATGTATGGAAGTTAAGCTTTCTTAAGCCAAACAAACTTGACTAAGTATTAAAAGCTAAGGTTTGGATTTATAAACATTTCATAAACCCATTAGAAACTTTAAAGTCCACCATTAAATAATGATTTAGATATAATATGATATTATATAAGTAGGAATACAAGTATATATTAGTATATATATACAAGTATTTACATGTATATATAAGTATATATATAAAAGTATATACAAGTATATATTAGTATATATACAAGTATATATATTAGTATATACAAGTATATATATTAGTATATATTAGTATATATACAAGTATATATAAGTATATATTAGTATACACAAGTATATATATATTAGTATATACAACTATATATTATAGTATATATACTAGTATATATAAGTATATATTAGTATATATAAGTATATATTAGTATATACAAGTATATATATAAGTATATATTAGTATATATATATTAGTATATACAAGTATATATTAGTATATATTAGTATATATATTAGTATTTACAAGTATATACAAGTATATATTAGTATATATTAGTATATATATTAGTATATATATAAGTATATACAAGTATATATTAGTATATACAAGTATATATTAGTATATATAAGTATATACAAGTATATATATTAGTATATATTAGTATATATACAAGTATATTTTAGTATATACAAGTATATATATTAGTATATACAAGTATATATTAGTATATATATATTAATATATATTAGTATATATATTGGTATATATAAGTATATATTAGTATATACAAGTATATATTAGTATATATATTAGTATAAACAAGTATATATTAGTATATATTAGTATATACTAGTATATACAAGTATATACAAGTATATATTAGTATATATATTAGTATATATAAGCATATATTAGTATATATATTAGTATATATAAGTATATACAAGTATATATATTAGTATATATATTAGTATATATACAAGTATATACAAGTATATATATTAGTATATGCAAGTATATATATAAGTATATATTAGTATATACAAGTATATATATTAGTATATACAAGTGTACATTAGTATATATATTAGTATATACTAGTATATACTAGTATATATTAGCATATATATTAGTATATATAAGTATATACAAGTATATATTAGTATATATACAAGTATATATTAGTATATATATTAGTATATATAAGTATATACAAGTATATATATAAGTATATATTAGTATATATACAAGTATATATTAGTATATATTAGTATATACAAGTATATATTAGTATATACGAGTATATATTAGTATATACAAGTATATATTAGTATAAATTAGTATATATATTAGTATATACAAGTATATACAAGTATATATTAGTATATATATTAGTATATATAAGTATATATTAGTATATACAAGTATATATTAGTATATATATTAGTATATATAAGTATATACAAGTATATATATTAGTATATATTAGTATATATTAGTATATATACAAGTATATACAAGTATATATATTAGTATATATTAGTATATATATTAGTATATATACAAGTATATACAAGTATATATATTAGTATATGCAAGTATATATATAAGTATATATTAGTATATATACAAGTATATATAAGTATACATTAGTATATACAAGTATATATATTAGTATATACAAGTGTATATTAGTATATATATTAGTATATACAAGTATATATTAGTATATATATTAGTATATACTAGTATATACAAGTATATATTAGTATATACAAGTATATATATTAGTATATATTAGTATATATTAGTATATATACAAGTATATATATTAGTATATACAAGTATATATATAAGTATATATTAGTATATATACAAGTATATATAAGTGTATATTAGTATATACAAGTATATATTAGTATATATGAGTATATATTAGTATATATATTAGTATATATAAGTATATACAAGCATATATATTTGTATATATTAGTATATATTAGTATATATGCAAGTATATATATTAGTATATACAAGTATATACAAGTATATATATAAGTATATATTAGTATATATACAAGTATATATAAGTATATATACAAGTATATATAAGTATATATTAGTATATACAAGTATATATTAGTATATACTAGTATATACAAGTATATATTAGTATATATATTAGTATATATAAGTATATACAAGTATATATATTAGTATATATTAGTATATATATCAGTATATATATTAGTATATATACAAGTATATATATTAGTATATACAAGTGTATACAAGTATATATAAGTAAACATTAGTATATATACAAGTATATATAAGTATATATTAGTATATACAAGTATATATTAGTATATATATATTAGTATATACAAGTATATACAAGTATATATATTAGTATATATTAGTATATATTAGTATATATATTAGTATATATTAGTATATATACAAGTATATAAATTTATAAGTCAAGTATAAGCACTTATGGATGAATTATAAATTGAAATTTATAAATAATCTATATAAGTGAATTTATAAAGTTAATTTAACAAAATTTTGAAAAATCCATTTTGTTTCAAAAGAGGGATGTCAAAATCTCAAAAATTTTGAACACTTAAATTCCCCCCTTTATTTCCAGAAAAAAATTTCATTTGCCCCCATTTTGCCAAAAACACTTAAATTCCCGTCCTTGTATTCACAGATGTTTAAGAGCGCGTGTCCAGAATTGTATAGCTATGCCTATGACAATTCAAACACTAATTTCACCTGTAGTGGTTCTAATTACACAATCACATTTTGCCCTAATTTACCCAGGTAACAACTTAATTCGTGCTTATTTATATATATATTCTCTAAGCTTGAAGTTAATGCACTCTTTCATTATTTGTTGTGTTCTGATATATTCTCTTTGTCTATTAAAGCAATCTTGATTTGTACACTTCATGTGGTATTCGATTCATCTGTGGAACTATCGTCGCCGGCTATCCTTTCTGGGAAATAACCGGACGTGCGGTTGTGGAATTCCTGAATTAAACCTCAAATCAAAATGATGCTTTCAATTGGTTGTCCCTGTCCCCGTTTTTCCTTTCAGACACACAAAACCTTTGGAAGTTCAACTTTTCGAAAATTCCAGGCTTGATAAAGTAGAGAACGTCGCAATTAGGATTGAATTAAGTAATGGGTGGGTTGGATGGGGTGAGGCTCCGATATTGCCGTTTGTTACTGTAGAGGATCAGCCTATGGCTATGATGAAGACTGGGGAGGCTTGTGTGTTGCTGATGAGCAGTCCGCCGATGATGTTAGGTTCACTTTTGGAGAAAATTGGCAGGATTCTTCCTGTGCATTAGTTTGCTTCGGTGAGTAGAATTGACATTTTTGTCTGGTTTTGGGTTTTGAGGATTAGATGTGGTTTTGGTTTTTTTTTTTTTAACTCTACTAGTATCTCTACTAATATACTTTCGTTAGTTTGGTGATTGCTTGTTTATTGAATGCAAGTGAGTAAACTGTTTGGTTTGTTAATTAGTTGGATGTGGATTAAGTAATCAATTTAACGTGATTGAGAAAATATAAATTGCATAACAGAAGTAAACATGAAATTTAAAATTTAGAGAACTCTCTCTCTCTCTCCTCTGTTTATCCTGCTCAGCTGGGTGATATCAGTTGAAATGCACAACTTTTAGTTTTATTATAACTATGGTGAGAATAAAACAATATATGTGCATGTTCTGTGATGGGTGATGACACGGTGTGTTTGATTTTGTGATTCAACTGCATTTTGGCAAAAACTATTTTTACAATATTTAGAGTAGGACAAGCTAGAATTTTTAACTTCTTTCAATCCATATTTACCAAAATCAATTTTTTTTTAAGTCTCATTGTAATTTAGAAAAACAAACACCAAAATCAATCCCTAACTGAACCCTAAAGTACCAAACTCAGAGCAAGTTTTCTGATTTTGCTGGTCTCTTTGATTCTGTTAGATCTTAAATGGTGAACTAATTTTGCAAGATAAGCATTGTGAAATCATAATTCATGAAATTATCCACTCATCTCAGCTTTTGGTGATATATTGTACAATTGAAGAACTTTTGTATGTAGGCGTTGATAACGATGAACTGTTGTTTGTTTTGACTACACATCCATTTACTTGTAAAGGCTGTATTATATCATTACAGGCAACAAAGTTCTAACAGAAACTAATCATCCTAATTATTTGTTGTTCATTTTCTTTTCATTTTTGTACCTAAAATAGAATTCTATTTTTATGTACTTATAACCTGTTTTTACTCTTAAAGGTTAGGGCTGGAGTTGAGATGGCGTTAATTGATGCTATAGCAAATAGTGCTGACATACCTTTGTGGAGACTATTTGGTGGAGTTTCAGATAGCATAATTACTGATATAACAGTTCAGTGCCTTTGGTAGTGATTCTATAATTAAAGATACTTTTTTCTTTTTGTTTGTGATACATTGCCTTTCGCAATTGGAGGCTTTCACATTTTACTTCATTGATTAATAAATAAGAATTAAATAAAAGCTTTATCCTTGAAAAGAGGCTTATCTACTTTACCCATGCAGATTCCCATTGTATCACCTGTGGAATCTGCTGAATTGGCTTCAAAGTATCGCAAACAAGGATTCAAAACTTTGAAGCTCAAGGTGGAAAGAACCTCAAGGCAGACATTGAAGTTCTTCAGGCCATACAAATAGCCTATCCTGATTGCTTATTTATCTTGGATGCTAATGAGGGGTACAAAGCCAAGGAAGCTATTGAAGTTCTTGAAAAATTACATGGTAAAGGATGCATGTTTACTTCTGCTAGCACTATTTGGATTTGAGCCAGCCTCTCTAGTTTCTATGTATCTGGTCTCTCTTTCTTGATTTCATATCCACATGGTGCATCTTTGAATGCTCTTCTCTAGTAGATTTTGCCGGCTGCAGCTTTAGTTGCCAGTGCTACTTTTCCTGCAATCTGTTTAGAATGGGACTGAATGCAATATCTGCCCATCACTGAACATCAGTACTACTGGTGCTTCCGCTCCAATTAATTTGCAACCTTGAACATTTGGCCTGCTTAAAACACTCTTTAAAATTTATCCTAGTAATCCTCCTCGCATTAGAGTACTAGCTTTGTATTTACCACATGTGGCTAACCAAAATTTGATTCATTTTTCAGTGGCTACGCAGAGGCAACTTGGAGTATAGTGATGCCGACATCAATGAGATTAGGATTGACTTCGCCAAATATTTCATGAAGCGTCATTCAAGTTGAAGTTAATAGTATATTTCAGTGATATATGTATAGTGTTGATTTTTTTTTTAGTTTGTTAATATGTTGAATGGTTGAATTTGTGGAGGTTTTTTTATTCCCAAATTTGCAATCCTCCATTATAAAGTGTTGTCTTATATGTATAATGTACAATTTAACAGACAATGGTGGTGAAATGAAAATGAACATTGAAACTATTGTCTAATATTCAGTGTGCCACATTAATTAACTGTTGTATTTAGCGTCCTTCTACAACAGTTTTAGATTATTTGCAATCCTTCATCAGACAACGGTCAAAAAGCGTTGTCTAAACCTTCATCAGACAACGGTTAAAAACCATTGTCTGATATAACTAAAAACCGTTGTGGAAACCATCTTCAGACAACGGTTAAAAATCGTTGTCTAAAATGCTATCAGACATCGCCTCAATAGACAATGGTTTTTGTCTTCATCAGACAATGGTCAAAAAGAGTTGTCTAAACCTTCATCAGACAATGGTTAAAAACCGTTGTCTGAAAATTTAGAAACCGTTGTCTGACAATTTAGAAACCGTTGTGGAAACCATCAGACAACGGTTAAAAACCATTGTCTGAAAAATTAGAAACCGTTGTCTGATAAAATTAAAAACCGTAATGCAAACCTACATCAGACAACAGTTTTAAAACCATTGTCTGAAATGCTATCAGACATCGCTTCAATAGACAATGGTTTTTGTCTTCATCAGACAACGGCCAGAAAGCGTTGTCTGATTCAGTTTTCCTTGTAGTGTTTGATCAACCATTTGTTCTCATAAGTTGTAAGCATGGTGATGCTTAGAGTTAATATGTGGATGTTTGTTACAGAACAAGTTCTTTGGATAGCTCAACTATGAGATAATTAAATGGATTTCTATTAGTGTCAGTGATCTTATCTCATCATAGTAGTTGCGCTAATATTCATAGACTTGAGGTCTCTAAGGTATTTTGGATATTGTGAGCGGGAAATTTTTCCCCCACTCCCAGTGGAATGGTTCTTGAGACTTCGGTAGTGTTTAGGCTCGGGGCTTTAGAGAACACAAACCTAAGTCCAGAGAAAATGTAGTCACCACTCGGACGGGCAGGGAAAAAAAAGGGGAGGATGACTAGATTCCTAAGGAATCCCTAACCCCCTAATGGGTTTAGAAAGTTGGGTACGTGTGGGGAAGGTGAGAAATGGCCCAGCACCCCCACAACGCCCGGTTCATTAGAACTGGCCTCCTTTACAGGTCTTAATATTATAAAATTCTTAAATATAACAATATTATCCATATTACACGCAATAATTTAAATAAAGCATCATTATTTTAAAATCAAATCAATGTCCAAACAAAGCAAATAAATGGACACCCATCCGAGGATGGAAACATGTCATTGCATCATCCATGTCTAAACTAAATAGGACACCCACCAAAAGGTAGAAATAAGTCCTTTTCATTGGTCCAAATTATAAAAGCAATTTAGATTACATGATATTTAATTAAGGAGGTACCCACTAAATAGAAACATACCTCTTACACTTTCAATACTAAACAAACAAATAATGGAGATAAAGAAAACATCCATCCATGATAAATTAAATAAATCTAGCATTGAAATTAAATAAATCAAGCATCAAAGCATATAATGAACTACATAATCAAATCTAAAAATAAAGCAAGTAAAAATTAGGGTTTAATGTTTCTATTTAAAATTCTTTAATTTATGTTTAGGGTTTTGGGATTTTAGTATTATTATTATTATTTATTTAACCTACTGTAAAGGTTTAAGAAAATTGGAGTGGATTATGGTTTCATGAATCAAATTAGGGTTTAGGGGTATCATTATGAAATTAGGGTTTTAGAATCTTAAGATATTAGGGTTTATAATTCTTAGCTAATAGATTGTGGTTTTAAGTTTACTGTATTGAGTTTTCAGGTTTAGGTTTATAAGATTTTAATGATTAGGGTTTTGGAAAACTAGGGTTTACCATATTAGTTTTGAGAAAATTGTCGATTGCTTGCTTGTTGCTCTTCTCAAATTTGAAGTCCCCAGTTCCAGTCCCAATCCAAAGTTCCTTCAAAGTTTTTAAAGTCTAAAAGTCTAAGTTTCAAGTCCCCTTTTTTTCTGTGTTTTCAAATGTTATTTTTAGGAAAATTTATATGATTAAGTCTAATTATTTAAGAAAACTAAAATTAATTAGGAAAAGAAACCGAAACCGAAACCAAATAGAATTTGGTTTTGAAAAAAATTAAGTTGGAAAAATTTTGCTGGCAAAATTGCGAGCGTTGGTGAGAAACTGCGAGTTGCGAGGCGCTGGCTGCGAGGATTGGTGCGGCTAGCCAATTTCGCCATAGGAAATTCCTGCGGGCGACATTGACCTTGACCAATTTGACTTTCAGCGATTAATTTTTCGTCACAGATTTTTATTTATATTTATTTTTTTATTATTATTATTTTATTATTTTTATTTTATTAAAAATTATAAAAAATAAATACTAAAATAAATATTATTTAATTAAAATACAACAAAAATTATTTTGGACTATATAAAAAATAACGGACCAGACTGGGTCAAAAATTAAGGGTCTACAGTTTGCCCCCTGCTTGAATGATCTGAGACTTCAGTAAAATAGAGTGAAAAGCAATATGACTTAATTTTTCCGAGATGGTTGAGGTTTTGGGTTCTGGACCCAGTTCGAGTCATGAACTCAAGGATAATTTTAGGTTCTGGACTTAAGGGAAATTTGGGTTTTGGACCCTAGCTAAGTTCTAGACTTAGGAGAGATTTTAGGTTATGGACCTAAGAATAATTTGGGTTATGGACCCGAGCTAAGTTCTGTATTTAGAAGAGATTTTAGGTTCTAGACCTAAGGATAATTTGGGTTCTGGACCCGAGCTAAGTTCTAGACTTAAAAGAGATTTTAGGTTCTGGACCTAAGGATAATTTGGGTTCTGGACCCGAGTTAAGTTCTAGACTTAAAAGAGATTTTAGGTTTTGGACCTAAGGATAATTTGAGTTCTGGACCCGAGCTAAGTTCTGGACTTAAAAGAGATTTTAGGTTCTAGACCTAATGGTAATTTGGGTTCTGGACCCAAACTAAGTTCTGGACTTAAAAGAGATTTTAGCTTCTAGACCTAAGGATAATTTGGGTTTTGGACCCGAGCTATGTTCTGGACATAAAAGAGATTTTAGGTTCTGGACTTAAAAGAGATTTTAGGTTCTGGACTTTAGGATAATCTGGGTTCTGGACCCGAGCTAAGTTCTGGACTTAAAAGAGATTTTAGGTTCTGGACCTAAGGATAATTTGGGTTCTAGACTCGAGCTAAGTTCTAAACTTAAAAGAGATTTTAGGTATTGTAGCTAAAGATAATTTGGGTTCTAGACCCGAGCTAAGCTCTGGACTTAAAAGAGATTTTAGGTTCTGGACCTAAGGATAATTTGGGTTCTAGACCCGAGCTAAGTTCTGGACTTAAATGAGATTTTAGGTTCTAGACCTAATGGTAATTTGGGTTCTAGACCCGAGTTAAGTTTTGGACTTAAAATAGATTTTAGGTTCTGGACCTAAGGATAATTTGGGTTCTGGACCCGAGCTAAGTTCTAGACTTAAAAGAGATTTTAGGTTCTGGACCTAAGCATAATTTGGATTCTGGACCCGAGCTAAGTTCTGGACTTGAAAGAGATTTTAGGCTTTGGACCTAATGGTAATTTAGGTTTTGGACCCGAGCTATGTTCTGGACTTAAAAGAGATTTTAGGTTCTGGACCTAAGGATAATTTGGATTCTGGACCCGATCTAAGTTCCGGTCAGTAGCATATAAATTTTGTTTGCAAAAAATTTAGCTAATTTTTTATGCACATATCTTCTCCTTGCTCCCTGCGTGTAAAAATTTTTTAAAAGTGCAAAAATATTTATATACACGCAAGTATTTGAATGATTAAATTGAATAATTGAGTTTCCTATTTATTTATTGTGTAGTCACTGTTCATGCACTATTTACTATTCGTAAATTGTAGGATACTATTTATAAATAGTATCCTACTATTGTCAATAGTCCTACTATTGTCAATAGTAACCTACTATTTATAAATAGTATCCTACTATTATAAATAGTAATCTACTATATATAAATAGTAATATACTATTTATAAATAGTAATTTACTATTCATCAATAGTAAATTTTTCTTTTTGAATTTGCCATTCCTCTATATAAACGAACGATTTCTTCATTTCATTTACAGAAAATATTTCATTCCATTCATTCATAGCTATATGCATTTCAAGTTTAGCATACTGTTTTGAAAAAAATGCATGCTTCAAGATCAAAAATTCATTCTAATGCTGAGTTATTGGAATTTATTCGGCATCATGAAGATGGAAATATAAGTCTACTAGCCGGGATGCCACTTCATTGTAGTTCAAATCAAAAGAGCAAGGTAATTATTCTTTCTTTTCTTTTCTTGATTTTTTATTATTTTTCGCTTTTTCTATTGTTTTTTTATTTATTTTATTTGTTTTTTCTTTTCTTTTGTTTTTTGTTTTTGTTTTTGTTTTTATTTGTTTATTTGTTTATTTTTTCTTTTTTTTAATATATTTATTTGTTTTTTTTTCTTTTTTTATTTTTCTTTTTATTTTTTTTATTTGCTTTTTTATATTTTCCATTTTTTAGAAAATTTAGGAAAAATATATTAATTTAAGAATTTAAGTAGATAGAATAATGATATACTTACCTGGTGTTAACTTATCTGGCTCCATGTTAGCATGATCATTGCGTTATTTGGGGAGGAGGGAGTATCTACAAAGCCCGACAATGGTATGATGTAGCGCCTTCTCAGGTAAGGCAGATTATCCGAGATTGCAGCTTTGAGAGCTTCATCTTACAATTACCATCCGAGGAGTATCTGATAGACCGGAGCATAGTCCAGACACTTCCAAAATGATGGTTGGACACAACTCATACTTTTCACTTGCCCATTGGAGAGATGAGAATTGGTCCGGTCGATTTTACTGCTATAACCGGCATTCGGTATGATGGTCTTCCGGTTCCTCTTACTAATGATATTTTGACATTTGAAGAAATTCAACAATTAATTGGTATGGAACCATCGTATAAAGGGCGTTTCAAGATAAAAATTGAGCCAATTCATAGTTATTGGATGAACTACGAAGGACGGGTTCACAGAGACACAACCCAACAGTATGCTCGAGGATTTTTGTTGTATTTGCAAGGGTCGACCATCTTAGGCAGCACTGAATCCTCCATCCATTTGTCAGTGTTGAGGGCCCTTTCTTAATTTATGATGATACCACTTTATGGCTGGGGTGAAGATGGTCTTGCCTGTCTTTACCGTGGTCTTGACAAAATTTGTCGAAATAAGAAGTCTTTTGTTGGCTTTATGGCAGTTGTCGAGGTACTCTTCTTCCACCAATGTCAATTCCATTCTTATTCTTACATGAATTTGATCTTTATTATTATTGTAGGCATGGGCATATGAGCACAACCTTATGAGGGTGCCTAGTATTTCTCTAGAAAGAGTCGGGTATTCGAGATTAAATTTTTGGTTGTCTGAACATATAGAAGTTCCCGGCTCTCACCATGTGCATACCCAACGTTTTATCTTGAGCTACTTAACTTGGGACCAGGTAAAATAGCATTAATATACTTTAAAATTAATATATGAAAGTTTACTTACCTTATGTCATTTTGTAGGTGAATTTGACCTGGTGGAATGCAGAAGAGCGGACAAACTGGACTTCCTCCATGAATGTTGCACTGCCTTTTCAACATACTCGCCGAGTCATCTCCGGACCTGTGTCTAGTGGCTGGTTTCTTAGAGAGAGAGTATATGAATGGTTTCTTGGTCCCGAGCAGTGGAGGATCTCGCTGTGTTGCCTAGAATATACCTTGAATATCACATCATTGCGGGAGGATGCATGGTGGTTGGCCCGGCGCGGTTATGATGTTGAAACATTTCTCTATCCACCGAGTGCATCTTATACCCAGTTTATTCAAATTGGGCTTTTGCACTTTGACGTATCTCCTATTGGTGTACGGGAGATTTCTGAAGAAAATGAGGGTAGAGATGAAGAGGAACATCATGGAGAGGAAGGAGAGTTTGTTCCACATCTAGGGGCTAGCACTTCTCAAGTAAGCTTTTGCCACTTTTCCATTGTAATCGCTTCTTTCTTGACTTATTTTGACTTTTTTAATGATTGTTGTAGGCTGCTGGCCCATTTGATCATGAGGCTGGATCTTCTTTTACTGCTTCTTCATTTGCTCACTCTAGTCTACCAGATATGCCATCTCATTCGCAGGGTATTGACATGAATTACTTGGTAAGTTTTCATGTTTCATGGTAATTTATGCTATATGTATGCATGATTATGTATGCTCTTAGTCTTTTACTTCCTGGCTCACAGCAGATGCTTGAAGAACAAAACAAAAAACTTCAAGAAGAGTTAGCCGCTAGTCGTTAGCAGGTTTCTTACTTTGAAAATTTGTACCATCAATCAGAGCAAGATTTTTGAGACTTTCGATTTCAGGGAATGAGGGATCCTGGTGCTTCTTCATCTAAAGGGCCCCAAACTGATGACCATGAGATTCTTTCATCTACTTCTGATGAAGACCGTGGAAGATCGAAACTCCAAGGTAATAGGGATTTTGGTGCTCCTACTTGGGGCTTACTCGGGACGAGTGATTTGCTTCCTTCTCCGACTGGTGATGACTTTTTCAGAGCGTTATTTGATGACCCACCACCACCTTCTTAGTGATGTATGAATATTGTATCAATTGAGGAAACATTGTACAATAAGTATAAAAATAATAATGATAATATATAATGTTTATTTTACTGCAACTTCTTCTTTATATATATATATATATTTTATATTGCACCACAATTTCCCTTTTTACATTCACAGCCGCACCACTTAGCTAAAACCAAATGCAACACGGCAATTAAAAAATTTGTCGCTAATTCCTTTCCTTATCAATTACGGTCTCTTGCTTTCCTTATCAATTTTGGAAATGCACAATCCTCCTATATAAATCACTCTTCATGCCATAATTTCATACATGAGCCAAGAAATTTTTCCACTTCAACACAAAAACTCTTTTTATCAATTTTAATTTTCCTTCAGCCTTCCACGATGACCGAACTCCATTTGAAGAAAATAAAAATTCTATTTAACAATATGGATGCCATACACTAGAAGCAAATGTCTTGGTCAAAGATTGATATTTTAAAGTGTTTTCAAAATGTTAAATTGGACCATTCCTTTTTAAATGCCATAGCTTCTTTTTGGAATGTAAATTCCAGGACATTTAAAATTAATGGCTTTGAAATATGTCCCTTGATTGAAGAATTTGAGGCCATCCTTGGATATCCAAATAATCAATAAATGGCGTTACCGATATTGATTTCCAAGACTCAACAGAAGATGCAGATGTTATGTCAAATTTCAAAGCCTGAAGTTCTTTAGTTGATGAGAGGTGAGAAAATTCTGCTTGGTTCCTTGATTGAGTTTTACCTTTCTCATTTGGCTCCTACTAAGGCATGGGAATGTATACTTTGTCTTTGCTTGCTTGGCCAATTCTTGCTTATTTCTTCTGATGGCGTTATGTATCCACGAGTATTGGATATCATAGACGAAATGGATGGAGGTTTATTGTCGATACTTGTGATCTTAGCCGAGACTTTAGTTGGATTAGACCAACTTAAACCAGGATTGTCAAAGAGACTGACTGGGAGTCTGTTGTTGCTTCAGGTAATTACCTAAACTGCCCTTTCGAGTTTTCAATTTAGGTTTTCTCTTTCTTCTCTTCTCCTTTTTTTTGTTTTTTATTTTGATGCTCTAATTTTTGCCTAGTCCGCCCATACGTGTTTTCGAAACTAGTGAGCTATCCTAATTTTTGCCTAAGCTGCTGTAGACCCTTAATTTTTGACCTTGTCCGGTCCAATATATTTTATTTAGTCCAAAATAATTTTTGTGTTATCTTAATTAAATAATATTTGTTTTAGTATTTATTTTTTCTAATTTTTTTAAAAAAATTATAATAATAATAAATAATAATAATAAATTAATAAATAAAAATAAAAATAAAAATCAGCGACAAAAAAATTCGTCGACGAAAGTAATTGGTCAAAATGGCCTGGCAGCCCACCGACGCTCGCCCGCTCACAGTTTCTCTCAAATTTCCTCACAGCCCATCGCAAATTTTGCAAGCGAGATTTTTCCAACGCAATTTTTTCTGAAACCAAAATCTATTTGGTTTCGGTTTTCTTTTCCTAATTAATTATAGTTTCCATAAAAAATTAGAATTAATCTTCTAAATTTCCTATAAATAACAATAAAAAACACAAAAAAAAAAGAATCGGATTTAAAAATTTGGCAGTGAAACAATCGGACTCTGGAGGGAGAAAAACTTAGGACTAGAACTTTGAACTTGGGACTTCAAATTTGAGAGGAACAAGCAAAGCCATCAACAATTTATCAAAGGCAGCAACCTTGCCTTTGTCCTTGTTCATCTAAGAAGCAATTTTTGGTGGAACCAACAAACGAAGGTTTGAATCTCTAATTCCCTTTTTTATAGTAGCTTCAATCACTGAAAATTAATAAATTATTTCTTTTAATTCTAAAAACTTTAGAACCCTAATTTATTTCTTCTAAACCTTAGAACCTTAAATCGTTTCTTCTATTTTCAAAAACCCTAAAAGTTACTTTTCTATTTCTTCTAAAACTTAAGAGGCCTAATTTATTTCTTCTAAGCCTTAAAACCCTAAATTGATCCTTCTATTTCCAAAAACCCTAAAAAAATACTCTTTTGTTTCTAAAAACTTAAAATCATTTTTCCTATTTCCAAAAGCTTTTAAAAACCCTAAACTATTTTCTTCTAATTCTTTTCCAAAATTTTCAAATGTTTTGTTAAATCTCCAAACCCTAACTTATTTTACAGTTTCTAAAAATCACAATTACTTTATAAAACTCTAAACTATTTTCTTCAATTCCAAAACCAAGACAGTAAACCATAAACTAGTTAATCTAAACCCTAATTCCCCCAAAACAGTAAACCGTAGTTTTCCTAAACCCTAATCCTTAAAACCTTATAAACCTAAACATTCAAACCCAATATAGTAAATCTAAAATAATAATCCAGTAGCTAAGAATTATAAAGCTAAATGTTTTAAAGTGTCCAAACCCTAATTTCATAATTTTACTCCTCAAACCCTAATTTGATTAATCAAAGAACCTTATTATTTTCTTAAATTATAAAACCCCAATAACCATAATAATACTAAAATCCCAAAGCACTAAATATTAATTAAAGAACTTTAAATAGAAACAGAAAACCCTAATTTGTATCTTTACTTGCTTTATTTTTAGGTTTATTATATGCTTTGATTTATTTTCAATGCTTGATTTATTTAATTTCAATGCTAGATTTATTTAATTTATCATAGATGAATGTTTATTATTTTGATTAATGTTTAATATCTTTGATGAATGACTTATTTATGATGAATAGTTATTTACTTTTATCAATTTATTTTGGATTTCCAAATGTTGTAAGAGGTATGTTTCCACTTTATGGGTACCTCATTAATTAAGTTCTATGTAATTTAAATTGCTTTTATATTTTGGACCACTGTAAGGGACATGTTTCTATTTTATGGTGGTTGTCCTATTTAGCTGAGACATGGATAATGTAAGGACATGTTTCCATCCTCGTATGGGTGTCCATTTATTTGCTTTGTTTGGACATTGCTTTGATTTTAATATAACGATGCTTTATTTCAATTGTTGCATGTAATATGGATAATATTGTTATATTTAAGAATTTTATAATATTAAGACCTGTAAAGGAGGCCAGTTCCAATGAACGGGGCGTTGTGGGGGTGCTGGGCCATTTTTCACCTTCCCCACACGTACCCAACTTTCCAAACCCATTAGGGGGTTGGGGATTCCTTAGGAATTGAGTCATCCACCCCTTTCTTTTTCCGAGTCCTTCCAGGTGGCGACTCTATTTTCTCTGAACTTAGGTCCGTGTTCTCTAAGGCCCCGAGCCTAAACAGTGCCGAAGTCGCAAGAACCATTCCACCGGGAGTGGGGGCAAAAATCCCCACTCACAGTGGCGACAACACTGGGGATAAGAGAAGTTGATTCCGTTAGTATTTATATTATTTTATTCTTTCTTATAATGATATTATCCATTGCATCATATTAGATTGCATCGTGAGCGTGAGCTAGGATGCCCGTATTACTCGTGTTGTGTTATGTAAGGGATACCATACTTTCACTTAATGTATGGAGATCGAGTATGGCATAACCACTCATAGTCTCGTACCATTTGGTTTATACTTACTATGGGAACTGAAACCTTTTAACCCAAAGACTAAAGCTCATGTAATTGGCCTAGTTACTTTCCTTAGGTTTTACCTCAAATGCTTGCTGTTTGACTATGGTTAATTTATCTTGGTTTAAATCATGGCTTATTTGGTTTGTTTCTTTTTCTAATATGACCTACGTACATTGTGAGCTCAAAATAAATTTTTCTTTAGACCAAAACAATTTTCAAAATTTATCAAAATGGTCTTTGGGTATAAAACTTTTCCAAAACAAATCAAAAATTCCTTTTGCTCATAACCCAAATACTAAGCCCAAAATCCATTTTTTCTAAAATCTTTTTATAATGGCCTTAGAAACAAAATTATTTCCATCTAACCTTTTCTTACAAAGAGATTGCAAATTATTTAGGTCAATTACGAAATACAAAAAATTAATTCTGAGCCCAGTTTATATTAAGAATAAATTAACCATGGGCTTGTTTTTGGCATGAATCATTAGTTACTTTTTCAAATGAGAAATCTATCAATAATAAACCTCTTAATTTATTTTTAAACCACAATAGCATAGAAGCTACTATAGTTGGTTGAATGGATTGAAACCTAATTAATGGGAATTATCATAAATCGATTTCCATTTTTGAAAATATAACTATTGGTTGAAACATCCGAGGGAAATATTCAAAAATAAGATACCCCATGTTGGTATTTTGTTAACCATATACTTAGGAAAAGAGACTCGTCATTCATGTGTGGATGTTATAAGGTTGGAAGGGACGTTCTACTTGTCTTTGTTGATTGTTTTATGCATACATGCATACAACTTGACGCGTCCTAGCAAACACTAGCAAGTGTACTAGTCGATCAAGTAGTATAGGACTTGGAGTCCCGATATCGTATCCCAAGAGACCAAAGTTTGGAAGCCAATCTCACTACTACTATTACTATTATTTGAGCAACAAAATTAAGTGATTGATTCGAAAGTAAATAATTAAATTAAATAAAACACGCAATTGAACAACTTTTTGAGAAAGAAATCAATAATTAAAAGGTTAGGATACACACTCCTCCTTGACTTAATAGGATGCAAAGTTAATCGCAAAACATCAACATTGAGATTGGTAGGTTTTCTTAATTAAGTCTAATTTATCCTATCCAGAAATAAATTCGCAATTCATGCCTAACTCCTATCCGGAAAATTAGAGCATGAATCGCATAAATTAAAACCTAATTTAATAACTCTCCTATCAGGAAACAAGTTAAACCCACAATTTAACCTAGGCTTCTATCAGAAAACACCTAAATTAAATTGTTATGTCAGAATTATAAAATCAAGAATGAAATAAATTAAATTCCAAAATCTAATCTTCTATCAGAAAACAATCAAGTTATAAAATCAATTCATTCATCCAAGCATTAAGAAAATACCGATTCTGACATAAATCTCAAATTGAAAAGAAAATTCTAAAAATACTGCATCCTGTCAAATCAAGGGGTCATGTTTCCCCTAACAAAAAGAATTACTCCTCCATGGAGAAATCAAGAAACCACAAGTTTGAATAAGAATTCATTATAAAATAACAAA
The DNA here is from genome assembly GCA_947685225.1 of Garcia nutans. Taxonomy (NCBI): domain Eukaryota; kingdom Viridiplantae; phylum Streptophyta; class Magnoliopsida; order Malpighiales; family Euphorbiaceae; genus Garcia; species Garcia nutans. The sequence goes on from CANTUV010000031.1 coordinate 62,524,591, forward strand.
AGGAAAAAGCAAATCAAACTCTAATGCATGAAAATCCAAAGTTCTTCTTCAAGAATCCCAAATCTCCAAGGAAAAGCTTCAAAATTGTGTTTTTCTCTTTAGGAAGTCGCCCCCATACCTCCTCTCCAGTGTCAGAACGTGAATCCTCTTAAATTGGCGTGTTTTGTTTCTTTTAGGTCTATTTTGGGCCTCCAAAGCCTTCATTCACTCGTTGCCCTTGGATTAGATCATCTCTTTAAAATATGAGCCGTCCAGATCTCACAGGCTTCTAGCACTCTCACAGGGTCCCTGTGAAACATTCTGCCCTCCTAGCTCTCTCTTCCTTATGCTTCTACTTCCTTTTCAAGCCATTTTTCTCCACCAAAAACACTACAAAACAACCAAAATAACAAACATAAGGACTAAAACACATAACAATAAAAATAAAACAAATAACATAATAAAACATAATAAAAACACACTAAACACAAGAAATAATAATACTAAAATATCTATAAAATGGACATATATCAACATACATACATTTGCATCTCATATCATTGATCCTTTCTGGCTCACAGCCCTGGATTATGACAGTTCAAAAGCTTACGCCAATTCGACCTACGCCGAAAGTGAAGAATCTAGCAACGACTCAATCTCTTTTTCACCAAAAGCAATGGATCCTGAACAAATTCAAAGAATGGTGGATGAAGCCCTCAATGCCAAGATGGAAGAAATAAAAGAGGCCCTAGCTGAGACCATGAAGAACCAATTGACTGCAATTTTAGAAGATCATGCCGAAGCATATGCTAGCACTACGAAGCCAAAGGACAAAGGGAAGACTAAAGTTGGTGAAGTGGTTTTTGATGATGATAATGTGATCATTGATGATGATGATAATTGGGCTCAATACTACCAAGATCCTCAAGACAAAAAGAAAGAACCAAAGATTGTTGAAAGGTCAGCTATTGAGAAGACCGAAACTTCTAATGTTGAAAAGATGATTGCGGACTTTGAAAAGAAATTTAAGAAGAAACTAAAAACTGAAGAAATGTCCGAAGTTGACAAATTATTTGAGCTAGATGAAGAAGTTTCGTACAAGTTCAAGATGACATCTTTTGCAAAGTTTGATGGAACCGAAAATCCTCATCTCCATGTGAAGCAGTATATCACTGCCATGTAGTCTGGCCGAGCTACTAATGCTCAAACTCTAAGGTACTTTATGCTCTCATTGGATCCTGTTATCCAAAATTGGTTCAATACCTTAGATGATGGAACACAAAAGAGTTGGGATTTGCTATACAAGGCCTTCATCCAACAATATGGATACAATGTCGAGATGGAAGTTACTTTAATGGAAGTGGAGTCCATTAGACAAAGGCCAAATGAGAATTTTATGGACTATGTGAAGAAATGGAGAAACAAGGCTGCTTTGCTCAAGAAGAGGCCCGATGACTCCGATCAAATAAGGATGATTGTAAGAGTGGTGTTCCATAGTCTTTATGAAAGGATGTCTCATACACTCATCCATGATTTCAAAAATCTTCTCCAAGCTGGTCTGCAAATTGAAGAATGGGAGAGAGAGAAGAACCATTTTTCAACGAGAAGGAACAAGAAAGGAAACTATCAGTCTGGTAGCCAAAGCATGCAAAAGGTGATCGGTGTAAACGCTACTAGCCAAGGAACAAGGAGATAGTTTTCGGAAATGGGGAAACCGATGTCTTAGGTTCTCAATAAGCTTCAAAGAAATGCATTGTTACAACCCTTAAATCCTCGTCCTTTTCCTAACCCTCTCCCACCTAATTTCGACACTAAAGCATTTTGTCAGTTTCATCAAATGCAAGGGCATGACATGGATAGATGTGTAAGGTTGAGACATGAGATCCAAAATCCAATTGATAGTGGGAAGCTGCCCGAGCCCAACAAGCCAAACACCAAAGACAACCCATTACCAAAGTTCAATAGAATACCACCACCGGCAACCTTCATGATTGGGGGAGGTTTGCATGAAGATTTTGTCATGTCTTCTTTCCAAGAGGTGGGTGGAGAAGCAACCAAAGAAGAAGAGATATTTGGTGAAATTAAACAAGCTATGGTGGGTAAAGAAGTAGCAATTTGTGTCGTCAATGGGTTTTAGGATTCAAGCGATAGTGATGATGATCTTATATCTAAGAAGGAGGAATGGACTTGGTCCGAGCCCGAAGAAGATGAAGTAATGAACACTAGATCCGGGAAGCCTTATGCAAGGCCACCACCTAAGGAGGTAGAAACTAATAAGGGGAAGGAAGTTGAAGTTGGGAATAAAGAAGAGGAAGATGATGCCGTGCTCAAGCAATTGAAAAGAACCCAAGCAAGTGTTAGCATTTGGGACTTATTGGCTACTTCTAAAAAGCACCAAGAAACTATGGCCAAGGCCTTAGCTAGCATGCCAATTTCTACCTCCACATCACCGGAGGAGCTGATCAACTTCATAAAAATAGGAGGAGTAATGAAATGCGAAGATATTCAAGAGAAGAGTGAAGTTAATATGGGAATGGTTTCTTTCTCAGATGTGGATTTACCAGAAGATGAGAAAAATCATATCCGCCCTCTCTTTATCAAAATAGAAATAAAAGGGAAAAGGACTCCATGTGTAATGGTCGATGATGGGTCCGCCATAAATGTTTGTCCACTTAAAATATTGCCAAAGCTAGCCATTTCAATAAGGTATCTAAACCCGACCGAGGTAACCATTCGGGCTTATGACAACACTAAGAGACATGCTAAAGGAACTTTCAAAGGATGTCAAGGTTGGTCCAATTGAATCTATTGTTGAATTTGTTGTTTTGGACATACCTGTTACCTTTGCATTACTCTTGGGACGTCCATGGTTTCACCCTCTCAGTGGAGTTCCTTCCACCCTTCATCAAAAGATTAAGTTCCCTAACGAAGGTGAGACAGTGGTCATCGAGGCCGAAAATAATGAAATTGTTAACGCTCTAATGATTGAGAGGCCTCTCAATGGCTTCCAAGTAGCTGCAATTTTAGATGATGAAGTAGTGGACTCCAAAGTCTTGAATATGATGAAGAGCATGAACTACCTTCCTGGAGCTGGTCTTGGAAAGGGTAAGGCTGATTTGACAAAGCTGCCAGATTTTAAAACTCAAACTTCCAAGAAGGGGTTGGGATATGATGAAAACAACAATGTCCAGCCAAAGAAGAGTGAGAAGATGAGCTTCCCACCACTTGAAGAAATCTTTGCCAAAGCTCTAGATATGGGACCACTCAAATGAAAGCCCGAGCCAATCATGTTCATGCGAAAGTTGATCCTGGGTTTTGAAATTTTTGCAGATGTTGCCGAGCTAGTGGAGCAAATGAAGAAAGAGCTCACCCTGCCAGACAATAAAGAATCCAATCCGAAAAAAGAAGCTGTCTTGAAAGCCGAGAAGACTCCGGAGGAGATTGCTGCCCTGGTGGAAGAAAAGTTTGAAGACATCCTGCCTTATGATTTTGAGAACAATGATCTTGATTTTGATTTGAATTTGTCTGCCTTGTATGAGGATGATGATGTTTTCTTTTCCAAAATGAATGCAATAAAGTTTGATTTTGCATACTTATGTGATGTTTCTCCTGATGGTTGCATACATTCAAATAGCAGTTACATGAGTATCTTTAATATTAATTCTATTAACACACATTCATTAAATTTAGGAACAATTGAAAATCCTAAAAACTTTAGCATAACATCCGACCTTACTCCTGACGAGAGAGAGAGATTTGAAACAATATTCAAAAAATATGAAGAAGTGTTTTCTTGGTCTTATGAGGATATGCCTGGAATAGATCGAGACATAGCCGAACACTTTATTCCTACTTACACTCACATGAAATCTATGAAACAAATGCTTAGACGATTAAGACCTGAGTGGGCTGAATTGGTTAAAGAAGAGGTCACTAAACAAATACAAGTGAAGTTCCTTGAAGTGATAGAATATCCAGATTGGCTAGCCAACATAGTACCCGTGCCAAAGAAAGATGGAAGAATAAGGGTCTATGTGGATTATAGAGATTTAAACAAGGCTTCCCCTAAAGATAATTTTCCTTTACCCCATATAGATGTTCTCATTGATAGTACAGCCTCTAGCATGCTACACTAATTTGTAGATGGATTTTCTGAATACAACCAAGTGTTAATGGCCCAAGAGGATAAAGCCAAAACTGCTTTCATTACTACATGGGGTATATTTTGTTATAGGGTGATGCCGTTAGGCTTAAAGAATGCTGGAGCAACCTACCAAAGGATGGCCACCACATTATTTCATGACATGATGCACAAAGAAGTTGAAGTATATATTGATGATATAATGGTAAAATCGGACATAAGGGAACAACATTTCCAAAACTTAGAATTATTCTTCGATAGAGCATTGAAATATAAGCTAAGATTAAACCAGAAGAAGTGTGTGTTCGGGGTTACCTTAGGAAAATTATTGGGACATGTGATTGGTCTGAATGGCATTGAGATTGATCCTGACAAAGTTAAAGCAATAAGAGATATGCCTGCCCTAATGGCAGAGAGAGAAGTTCGGGGATTCATTGGCAAATTACAATACATTAGCAGATTTATAGCAAAGCTTACAATAATCTGTGAGCCTATCTTCAAATTGCTTAAAAATAATTAGCCGGTCATATGGAATGAAGAGTGTCAAAAGGCCTTTGAGCAAATAAAAGAGTATTTGCTGAATCCACCTATTTTAAAACCACCTAAACCCGACAAACCTCTATTACTATACTTAGCAATAAAAGAAGAGTCAATAGGAGCCATGCTAGCCCAAGCAGATGAGTCAGTGGTTGAGCATATAGTTTACTACTTGAGTAGAAAGCTCCTACCTTATGAAATTAAGTATAGTATCATTGAAAAGACCTGTATAGCCGTGGTTTGGTCTTCTAAGAACTTGCGACATTACTTTCAATCATATAGTTAAGCAAATTCCAGGTTGGATCCAATGAAATACTTAAGGGAAACACCCTCTTTAATTGGGAAGTATGGTCGATGGTTGATAATATTAGAATAATTTGAGATTGAATATGTAACCAGGAAAACAATCAAAGGTAGAGCAGTGGCAGAATTCCTGGCCCAACAACCATTACCAGATAGCGAAGAGGTAATCTTGGAATTTTCGGATGAACATTTAGAGGCAATTGAAGTACAAGGGTGGAAAATGTATTTTGATGGAGCAACAAATAGGAAAGGAGTAGGTTTGGGAGTCATACTAGAATCACCCGAAGGGGAACTTATCCCTATAGCCAAAAAGTTGAAGTTTAGGGCAACCAATAATATGGTGGAATACGAAGCTTGTATTTTTTGTTTGGAAACCCTAACGATTATGAAGGTGGATAAGGTCGAAGTTTTTGGCGACTCATTGCTGGTAGTATCCCAAGTAAATGGAGAGTGGGAGTTGAAAGAAGAAAAATTAAAACCATACCACCATTACTTGACCATGATGAAGAAGAACTTTAAAGAGTGTAGGTTTATACACCTATCAAGAGAAGAAAATCAGATGGCATTGGCTTCGGTATGGGAAAATCCTATCAGTTTATTCCTTAAGCCTCTGATTTTTACCAATTCATCAACTCCTTGTTATGAATATGAGATAATCATGGAAACTGATATAGACCATGATGCGTGGTATGATATTAGAAGGCAATTTTTGGAGGAAAGGGAATACCCATCGGGGGCAACAAAAAAAGAAAGAAGGGCCATAAGGCGGTGGTCTTTGCAATACATCACATTCCATGGGGAGTTATATCAAAGATGGCCTGATGGGGGTGCATTTGAGATGTTTAAGAAAGCCTAAAGTGGAGCATATCATGCCAGGAATACATGAGAAGTTGCGTACCGCATATGAGTGGTTTGGCCCTAGTTAAGAAGATTATTCGACAAGGTTACTACTGGTTAACCATGGAGAGCGATTGTATTGAGTTTGTAAAGAAGTGCCAACAATGTCAGATGTATGGTAACTTGAATCACATGCCTCCTGAAGAATTGCATTCTATGTCTTCACCCTGGCCCTTTGCCACTTGGGGTTTTGACATTATAGGAGAGATACATCCGACAGCCTCAAACGGTCATCATTTCATTGTAATAGCAGTAGATTATTTTTCAAAATGGGTCGAAACTGAATCCTTCAACAAACTGGGCGCAAGTCAAATGGCTAGATTTATAGAAAAGAAACTCATCTGCAGGTACGGGGTCCTGCAAAGTGTGATATCAGACAATGGTGTACAGTTTCAAGGAGCAGTCAAGGATTTATTCTCGAAGTACCAAATCCATCATCACCGATCCTTTCCTTATAGACCAAAGGCTAATGGTGCAGTAGAAGCAACAAGCAAGACAATTAAGCAAATTTTGTCCAAGATGACCAAGACTAACAGGGATTGGTCAGAGATGCTTCCCTTTGCTTTGTGGGGATATAGAACAAGTGTACGAACACTGACTGGAATGACACCGTTCTCCTTGGTTTATGGGACGAAAGTAGTGTTGCCAATTGAAATTGAGATCAATTCATTGAGAGTAGTCTTGGAAGCTGAACTGCCTGAAACAGAATGGGCAGCGAGCAGATACACGCAGTTAGCTTTGCTAGAAGAGAGAAGGTTAAAGACACTATATCATCATCAACTGTATCAAAAGAAGATAGCTCGGGCCTACAATAGAAGGGTTAAAATGAAAAAACTCAAAGCCAGGGATTTAGTGTTGAAACAATGTAAGCCTAATGTATCTGATCGAAGAGGCAAGTTTAGGCCTAGCTAGGAAGGGCCATATGTCGTGAAACAAGTCATGAACAAGGGTGCGGTGAAGCAATCAAACATGGATGGGAACAAGTTTAGTGAGCCAGTGAATATTGACAGATTGAAAAGGTTTTATGTATAATAAAAAAAAAGAAAAGAAGCTCGCTAGGTTGAAAACCCAAAAAGGGCGGCCTAGGTAAAAGTTAGAGCAGTCCGCTAGTTTTGAAAACCCGAAAGGGCGGGCTAGGCAACAATTAGGGCTAAATGAGAGAAAATCATCAATTAGAAAACCCGAAAGGGCTAGTTGGCAACAAGAGTGATCTTGTGTATGCTGGTTTTATGTTTGGTTGTTCCCCAATTTAATAAAAAAGAATTATTGTTAAAATTGTTCTATGTGCATTGTTATAAGTATTTGCCAGATATGAGTGAAATAAATAAACACAATTGATGGCAAATTATAAAAGGAAAAGAAGCATCTTTTATTACTTTAATTATTTTTTTATCCTAACAATACACTTTCTGAGTTGAAAAATGTAAAATCTATGGCAGACGATAAGTGTAACGTGAAGGCCAGCTTTGTCTCAGCCGATCCAAGTAAGCTTCAATCAAGCAAGACATGTCAAAATCGGGAGTGAATTCAGAATCGTGAGCCTCAGCTCCCTACTGACGGTTAAGCCGGCGAGGATCATATCAAGTACCTCAATGAAGAGTAGCAAGAGGAACATACATCAAGTATGTCCGCATGGTGATACAAGAAATCTTCCACCAATGTAAGAACCAAAGGATGTTAACTTCAGCGCATTAATGGATTCAGTCAATCCAGTCAGCATATAAAGAAGCAGGATGGAGTAGCTTCCGAGCAGAATGATGCCATGGTAGATATATGGCAAAATCCATGGATGGAGTATCAGGCAAGCAAAGACATTCCTGAAGCCAAATCTGTGAGGAAAGAATTAAATTTAAAAAAAAAGAGTGGTTCGCTAAGTTAAAAACCTGCAAGGGCAGCTTAGGAAAAAATAAGGATAGCTCGCCAGTTCCGAAAACCCACGTGGGTGGACTAGGCAAAAATTAGATCAATATACAAAAAATATATAATAAAAGAGGTCCACTAAGTTGAAAACCTGCAAGGGCAGCTTAGGCAAAAATTAGGACAGCTCGCTAGTTTCGAAAACCTGCATGGGCGGACTAGGCAAAAATTAGAGCAATAAAATAAAAAAGAGAAGAAGAAAAAGAAAACCTAAATTGAAAACCTGAAAGGATAGTTTAGATGATTACCTAAAGCAGCAACGGACTCCCAGTCAATCTCTTTGACAACCCTGATTTATGTTGGTCTAATCCAACTAAAGTCTCGGCTAAGATCACAGGTATTGTCGACAAGCCTCCTTCCATTTGGTCCATGATATCCAATACTCGCAGATCAATATCGCCGTCAGAAGAAACAAGCAAGAATTGGCCAAGCAAGCAAAGACAAAACATGCATCCCCATGCCTTAGTAGGAGCCAAATGAGAGAGACAAAAATCAATCAAGGGAGCAAGTAGAATTTTCTCACCCCTCATCAATTGAAGAACTTCGGGCTTTGAAATTTGAAATAACATATGCATCTTCTGTTGAGTCTTGGAAATCAATGTGGGTAATGCCATTTGTTGATTATTTGGATATCCGAGGATGGCCTCAAATTCTTCAAACAGGGGACATATTTCAAAGCCATTAATTTTAAATGTCTTAGAATCCATATTCCAAAAAGAAGCAATGACATGTAAAAAGGAATGGTCCAATTTAACATTTTGAAAACCCTTTAAAATATCAAGTTTTGACCAAGAAATTTGCTTCCAGTGAATGGCATCCATATTCTTAAATAGAATTTTTATCTTCTTTAAAGTCATTGTTGATGAATGAAGGAAAATCAAAATTGTTAAAGGGAATTTTTACTTTGAAGTGGAAAATTTCTTGGTTTCTGTATGAAATTATTGCGTGAAAGGTGAGTTATATAAAGGAAACAAGCCTTTCCAAAATTGATAAGGAAAAGATGATAGGAAAAGAGTGAGACCATATTACATGAGGAAAGGAATTGGCGACAAAAGTTTTTTTGCCGCATTGCATTTGGCTTCGTAAGTGATGCTGTAAATGTTAAAATATGAAGAAGGACGTATAATAATTGTGGGTAATGATGATAAAAAAAAAAGAGTTACAGTAAAGGTAGAAATTATGTATTGTCATTATTATTTTTATGCTTATTGTATAATGTTTATACAATTGATACAATATTTATACATCACTAAGAAGGTGGTGATAAGTCATCAAATAAAGCCCTAAAAAAATCGTCGCCTATTGGGGGAGGAGGCAAATCATCCATCCTGAGTCCATCTGAAGCAGGAGCACCAAAATCCCTATTACCATGGAATTTTGATCTGTCATGATCCTCATCAAAAGTAGACAAAAGGATCTCATGGTCATCAGTTTGGGGGCCACTAGATGAAGAAGCACCAGTATCCCTCATCCCCTGAAATCAAAAGTCTCAAAAATTTTGTTCTGATTGATGGTACAAATTTTCAAAATGGGAAGCCTGCTGACGACTAGTGGCCAACTCTTCTTGAAGTTTTTTTTTTGTTCTTCAAGTATCCACTGTGAGCCAAAAAGGAAAAGGTAAGAGCATACATAATCATGCATACATATAGTATAAATTACCATAAAACAAGAAAACTTGCCAGGTAATTCATATCAATGCCCTGCGGATGAGATGGCATATCTGGCGGACTAGAATGAGCAAATGAAGGAGCAGTAAAAGAAGGTCCAGCCTCATGATCAAATGTGCCAACATCCTACAACAATCATTTAAGAATCAAAATAAGATAAGAAAGAAACGATTGCAAAGGGAAAACGGTAAAAGTTTTATCTGAAAAGTGCTAGCCCCGAGATGTGGAATGAATTCTCCTGCCTCTCCATAATGTTCCTCTTCAACTCTGCCCTCATTTTCTTTAGAAATTTCCCGTACACCAACAAGTGATACATCAAAGTTCAAGCGCCTTATTTGAATAAAATGGGCATAAGATGCACTCGGCGGATAGAGAAATGTTTCATCACCATAACCGTGCCGGGCAAACCACCATGCATCCTCTGGCATTGATATAATATATAAAGTATATTCCGGGCAACACATCGGAACCCTCCGCTACTCAGGACTAAGAAATCACTCATAAACTTCTCTTCAAGAAACTAGCCACTAGACACTGGGCCAGCGATGACTCGGCGAGTATGTTGGAAAGATAGTGCAGCATTCATGAAGGAAGTCTAGTTTGTCCACTCTTCTGGGTTCCACTAGGCCAAATTCACCTGCAAAATAACATAAGGTAAGTAAACTTTCACATAAATTTTAAAGCATACTAATGCTATTTTACCTGGTCCCAGGTTAAGCGGCTCAACACGAAGCGTTGGGTATGCACATGGTGAGAGCCAGGAATTTCTACACGATCAGACAACCATAAATTTAATCTCGGATACCCCACTCTCTCTCGGGAAATACCAGGCACCCTCACAAGGTTGTGCTCATATGCCCATGCCTACAACAATGATAGAGATCAAATTCATACAAAAAAAGAATGAAATTGACATTGGTGGAAGAAGAGTACCTCGACAAACGCCATAAAGCCGACAAAATACTTTTTATTTCGGCAAATTTTATCAAGACCATGGTAAAGACAGGCAAGACCAGCTTCACCCCAGCCATAAAGTGGTACAATCCTAAAATAAGAAAGGGCCCTCAACACTAACAAATGAATGACGGATTCAGTGCTGCCTAAGATGGTCGACCCAAGCAAATATAACAAAAATCCTCGAGCATACTGTTGGGCCTTGTCTCTGTGAACCCGTCCTTTGTAGTTCATCCCATCACTATGAATTGGCTTGATTTTTATCTTAAAAGGCCCTTTATATGATGGTTCCATATCAATTAATTATTGAATTTCTTCAAATGACAAAATATCATTGGTAAGAGGAACCGGAAAACCATCATACCGAATGCCGGTTATAGCAGCAAAGTCGACTAGACCAATTGTCATCTCTCCAATGGGCAAGTGAAAAGTATGAGTTGTGTCCAACCATCGTTCTGCAAGTGCTTGGACTACGCTTTGGTTTATCAGATACTCCTCGGATGGTAATTGTAAGATGAAGGTCTCAAAGCCGCAATCTCAGATAATCTGCCTTACCCGAGAAGGTGCTACATCATACCATTGTCGGGCTTTGTAGATACACCCTCTAGCCTGAATAATGCAATGATCACGCTAACACGGAGCCAGGTAAGTTAATACCAGGCCAGTAAATATTATTCTATCTACTTAAATTAATATATTTTTACTAAATTTTATAAAAAACAAAAATATAAATAAAAAATAAAGACAAACATAAAAAAATACTAATAAAAATAAAAATAAATAAATAAATAAAAGAGAAAGAAAAAAATAACAAAAAAAATGAAGAAAAAAGAAAAGAAAAAAAATAATCACCTGGCTCTTTTGGTTTGAACTACGATGAAGCGGCATCCCAGCTAGTAGATCTATATTTTCATCTTCATGATGCCGAATAAACTCTAATAACTTAGCATTAGAATGAGTTCCTGATCTTGAAGCATACATTTTTTTCAAAATTATATGCTAAATTTGAAAGAATTATAGTAATGAATGAACGAAATTAACGATTCTGCTGTGAATGAAATGCAGAAATTCGTTCGTTTATATAGAGGAACGACAAAGAAAAAACAATATTCAAAAAGTAAATTTTACTATTGATGAATAGTAAAATACTATTGATAAATAGAAATTACTATTTATAAATAGTGAATTACTATTTATAAATAGTAGATTACTATTTATAAATAGTAAATAGTGCATAAACAGTGACTACACAATAAATAAATAATAAATTCAATCATTCATTGAAATACTTGCGTGTATATAAATATTTTTTGCACTATTAAAATATTTTTACACGGAACTAGCAAGGAGAAGATATATACATAAAACTAGCTAAATTTTTTGCAAACAAAATTTATATGCTACTCGTTATAATTATTTTTTTGCAGATAATTAAATCTCTCGAGTCCAGAACCCAAATTATCCTTAGGTCTGGAACCTAAAATCTCTTTTAAGTCCAGAACTTAGCTCGGGTCCAGAACCCAAATTATCCTTAAGTCCAGAACCTAAAATCTCTTAGTTCGGGTCTAGAACCCAAAATTACCCTTAGATCCAGAACCTAAAATTATTCTTTGAGTCTAGAACTCAAACTGGGTCCAGAATACAAAACCTCAACCATCTCAAAAATTAAGTCTTATTGCTTTTCACTCTCTTTTACTAAAGTCTCAGATCGTTCAAGCAGGGGGCAAATTGTAGACCCTTAATTTTTAACCCAGTCCAGTCCAATATATTTTATTTAGTCTGAAATAATTTTTGTGTTATCTTAATTAAATAATATTTGTTTTAGTATTTATTTTTTATATATTTTTTTAAAATTATAATAATAAAAAAATAATAAAAATAAATAAAAATAAAAATCGGAGATGAAATAATTCGTCGCCGAAAGTAATTAGTTGAAATGGCCTGGCAGCCCCCTAGCGTGTGCCTGCTTGTAGTTTCTCGCAAATTTCCTCGCAGCCCGTTGCAAATTTCTCCAGTGAGATTTTTCTAACACAATTTTTTCCGAAACCAAATTCTATTTGACTTTGGTTTTCTTTTCCTAATTAATTATAGTTTCCTTAAACAATTGGAATTAATCTTCTAAATTTCCTATAAGTAACACAAAAAAATATAGAAAAAGAATTGGACTTTAAAAATTTTGCAGTGAAACAATCAGACTTTGGAGGGAGAAAAGTTAGGACTAGAACTTTGAACTTGGGACTTCAGATTTGAGAGGAACAAGCAAATCCATCAACAATTTATCAAAGACGGCAACCTTGCCTTTGTCCTTGTTCATCCAAGAAGCAATTTTTGGTGGAACCAACGAACGAAGGTTTGAATATCTAATTCCCTTTTTTATAGTAGCTTCAATCACTAAAAATTAATAAATTATTTCTTTTGATTCTAAAAACCTTACAACCCTAATTTATTTGTTCTAAACCTTAGAACCTTAAATCATTTCTTCTATTTTCAAAACCCTAAAAGTTACTTTTTTGTTTCTTCTAAAACTTAAGAACCCTATTTTATTTCTTCTAAGCCTTAAAATCCTAAATTGATCCTTCTATTTCCAAAAACCCTAAAAGATACTCTTTTGTTTCTAAAAACTTTAAATCATTTTTCCTATTTCAAAAAGCTTTTAAAAACCCTAAACTGTTTTCTTTTAATTCTTTTCCAAAATTTCCAAATGTTTTGTTAAATCTCCAAACCCTAACTTACTTTACAGTTACTAAAAATCAAAATTACTTTATAAAACCCCAAACTAGTTAATCTAAACCCTAAGTGTTCTTAAACCCTAATTCCCCTAAAATCGTAAATCCTAGTTTTCCTAAACCCTAATCCGTAAAACCTTATAAACCTAAACATTCAAACCCAATATAGTAAATCCAAAATAATAATCCAATAGCTAAGAATTATAAAGCTAAATGTTTTAAAGTGTCCAAACCCTAATTTCATAATTTTACCCCTCAAACCCTAATTAGATTAATCAATGAACCTTATTAATTTCTTTAATTATAAAACCCTAATCCATTTCAATTCTCTTAAAACTTATAGTAGATTAAACAAATATCCATAATAATACTAAAATCCCAAAGCCCTAAATATTAATTAAAGAACTTTAAATAGAAAAAGTAAACCCTGATTTGTATCTTTACTTGCTTTATTTTTAGATTTGATTGTGTAGTTCATTATATGCTTTAATTTATTTTCAATGCTTGATTTATTTAATTTCAATGCTAGATTTATTTAATTAATCATGGATGAATGTTTATTATTTTATTGATGTTTAATATCTTTGATGAATGACTTATTTATGATGAATGGTTATTTACTTTTATTGATTTATTTTGGATTTCCAAATGTTGTAAGAGGTATGTTTACACTCTGTGGGTACCTCATTAATTAAGTTCTATGTCATTTAAATTATTTTTATATTTTGGATCAATGTAAGGGACATGTTTCCACCTTATGGTGGGTGTCCTATTTAGCTTAGACGTGGATGATGTAAGGACATGTTTCCATCCTCGGATGGGTGTCCATTTATTTGCTTTGTTTGGACATTGCTTTGATTTTAATATAACGATGCTTTATTTCAATTGTTGCATGTAATATGGATAATATTGTTATATTTAAGAATTTTATAATATTAAGACCTGTAAAGGAGGCCGGTTCCAATGAACCGGTCATTGTGGGGGTGCTAGGCCATTTCTCACCTTCCCCACACATACCCAACTTTCCGAACCCATTAAGCGGTTGGGGATTCCTTAGGAATCGAGTCATCCACAGCTTTCTTTTTCCCGGCCCGTCCGATTGGCGACTCTATTTTCTCCGAACTTAGGTTCGTGTTCTCAAAGGCCCTGAGCCAAAACAGTGCTGAAGTCGCAAGAACCATTCCACCGGGAGTGGGGGCAAAAATCCCCGCTCACAGCTGCCCTTCCGGGTTTTCAACTTAGCTGACCTCTTTTTCTTTTATTTTTTTTTAATTTTATTTCCCTCATAGATTTGGCTTTAGGAGCATCACTGTTTGCTTGATACTCCATCCATGGATTTTGCCAGATATTTGCCCCGGCATCATTCCGCTAGAAAACTACTCCATCCTGCTTCTTCATATACTATATGGGTTGACTAGATCCACTCACACACTGAAGTCAACATCCGTTGGTTGGTACCTTGGTGGAAGATTTCTCACATCACCATGCAGGCATACTTGATGTATATTCCTCTTGCTACTCTTCGTCGAGGTACTTACTATGATCCTCGCCAGCTTTGCCGTCAGTACGGAGCTGAGCCTCACGACTCTGAATTCACTCCTGATTTAGGCATGCCTTGCTTGACTGAAGCCTACTTGGATCGGCTGAGGCAAAGCTGGCTTGCACGTTACACTTATCGTCTGCCATAGATTTTACATTTGTCAATTCAGAAAGTGTATTGTTAGGATGAAAAAATAATTAAAATAATAAAAGATGCTTCTTTTCCTTTTATAATTTGTCATCACCTTTTGCTATTTTGTTCATTTATTTCATCCATATATGGTCAAATACTTATAAAAGTGCACATAGAACAATTTTAACATTAATTCTCTTTTATTAAAATGGGGGACAACCAAACATAAAGCCAACATACACAAGATCACTCCTGTTGCCAACTAGCCCTTTTGGGTTTTCTAATTGACAATTTTCTCTCATTCAGCCCTAATTGTTGCCTAGCCCACCCTTTTGCGTTTTCAAAACTAGCGGACTGCTCTAACTTTTGCATAGGCCGCCCTTTTTTGGGTTTTCAACCTAGCGAGCTCTTTTTTCTTTTTTCTCTTTTTTTCCTTTTATACATGAAATCACTTCAATCTGTCAATGTTCACTGGCTCACTAAACTTGTTCCCGTCCATGTCTAATGACTTCACTGCACCCTTATTCATGAGTTGTTTTACAACATATGGCCCTTCCCAACTAGGCCTAAACTTGAATCTTGGATCAGATACGTTAGGCTTACATTGTTTCAACACCAAATCCCTGACTTAGACTTTTCTAATCTTAACTCTTCTATTATAAGCCTGAGCTATCTTCCTTTGATACAGTTGATGATGGTACAGTGCCTTTAACCTTCTTTCCTCTAGTAAAGCTAACTGAGTGTATATGCTCACTACTCATTCTATTTCAGGCAATTCAGCTTCCAAGACTACTCTTAACAACTTGATCTCAATTTCAATTGGCAACACTGCTTTCATCCCATAAACCAAAGAGAATGGTGTCATTCCAACAAGTGTTCGCACTCTTGTTCTATATCCCCAGAAAGCAAAGGGAAGCATATCTGACCAATCCCTGTAAGTCTTGGTCATCTTGGATAGAATTTGTTTAATTGTCTTATTTGTTGTTTCTACTGCGCCATTAGCCTTTGGTCCATAAGGAGAGGATCTGTGATGATGGATTCGGTACTTTAAGAATAAATCCTTAATTGCTTCTTGAAACTGTGCCCCATTGTTTGATATTACACTGTGCGGGACTCCATACCTGCAGATGAGGTTCTTTTCAATAAATTTAGTCATTTGACTTGCACCTAGTTTGTTGAAGGATTTAGCTTCCACCCATATTGAAAAGTAATCTACCACTACTATAATGAAACGATGACTGTTTGAGGCTATCGGATGTATCTCTCCTATAATGTCGATACCCCAAGTGGAAAAGGGCCATGGTGAAGACATGGAATGCAATTCTTTAGGAGGCATGTGATTCAAGTTACCATACATCTGACATTGTTGGCACTTCTTTTCAAACTTAATACAATCTCTCTCCATGGTCAACCAGTAGTAACCTTGTCAAATTATCTTCTTAACTAGGGCAAAACCACTCATGTACGGACCACAACTTGCCGCATGTATTTCTGACATGAAATGCTCTACTTTAGGCTTCCTCAAGAATCTCAAATGTACCCCATCAGGCCATCTTCGATATAACTCTCCATGGAAGGTGATGTATTGCAAAGACCACCGCCTTATGGCTCTTCTTTCATTCCTTGTTGCCCCTGACGGGTATTCCCTTTCCTCCAAAAATTGTCATATAGTATCATACCACGCATCATGGTCTACATCAGTTTCTATGATTGTCTCATATTCATAGCAAGGAGTTGATGAACTGGTCAAAATCAGAGGCTTAAGGAATAAGCTGACAGGATTTTCCCATACCGAAGCTAATGTAGCTAGGGCATCAGCCATTTGATTTTCTTCTCTTGATAGGTGTATAAACCTACACTCCTTAAAGTTCTTCTTCATCATGGTCAAGTAATGGTGGTATGGTTTTAATTTTTCTTCTTTCAACTCCCACTCTCCATTTACTTGGGATACTTCTAGCAATGAATCACCAAAAACTTCCACCTTATCTACCTTCATAATCATTAGGGTCTCCAAACCAAAGATACAAGCTTCGTACTCCACCATATTATTGGTTGCCCTGAATTTCAACTTTTTGGCCAAAGGGATAAGTTCCCCTTCAGGTGATTCTAGTATGACTCCCAAACCTACTCCTTTCCTATTTGCTGCTCCATCAAAATACATTTTCCACCCTTGTACTTCAATTGCATCTAAATGTTCATCTGGAAATTTCAAGATTACCTCTTCACTATCCGGTAATGGCTGTTGGGCCAGAAATTCTGCCCCCACTCTACCTTTGATTATTTTCCTAGTTACACACTTAATCTCAAATTCTTCTAATTTTATCAACCATCGACCATACTTCCCAATCAAAGAGGGTGTCTCCCTTAAATACTCCATTGGGTCCAACCTAGAAATTGATTGCACACTATACGATGGAAAGTAATGCCACAACTTCTTAGAACACCAAACTACAACTATATAGGTCTTTTCAATGATACTATACTTAATTTCATAAGGTAGGAGCTTTCTACTCAAATAGCAAACTGCATGCTCAATCACTGACTCATCTGCTTGGGCTAGCATGGCTCCTATTGACTCTTCTTCTACTGCTAAGTATAGTAATAGAGGTTTCCCGAGTTTAGGTGGTTTTAAAACAGATGGATTCAGCAAATACTCTTTTACTCATTCAAAGGCCCTTTGACATTCTTCATTCCACAGGACTGGCTGATTCTTTTTAAGCAATTTGAAGACAGGCTCACAGATTGTTGTGAGCTTTGCTATAAACCTGCTACTGTATTGTAGTTTACCAATGAATCCCTGAACTTCTCACTCTATCTTTGGGGCTGGCATATCCCTGATTTCTTTAACTTTGTTAGGATCAATCTTAATGCCATTCAGACCAATCACATGTCCCAACAATTTGCCTGAGGTAACCCCGAACACACACTTCTTCAGGTTTAATCTTAGCTTATATTTCAATGCTATATATGTTTTGGAAGTGTTGTTCCCCTGTATCCGATTTCACCATCATATCATCAACATATACTTCAACTTCTTTGTACATCATATCATGAAATAGTGTGGTGGCCATCCTTTGATAGGTTGCTTCAGCATTCTTTAAACCAAACAACATCACCCTATAACAAAATATACCCAATGTAGTAATGAAAGTAGTTTTGGCTTTATCTTCTTGGGCCATTAACACTTGATTGTATCCGAAAAATCCATCTACAAACAAGTGTAGCACGCTAGAGGCTGCACTATCAATGAGAACATCTATATGGGGTAAAGGAAAATCATCTTTAGGGGAAGCCTTGTTTAAGTCTCTATAGTCCACACAGACCTTTATTCTTCCATCTTTCTTTGGCACAGGTACTATGTTTGCTAGCCAATCTTGATACTCTATCACTTCAAGGAACTTTACTTGTATTTGTTTAGTGACCTCTTCTTTAACCAATTCAGCCCACTCAGATATTAATCGCCTAAGCTTTTGTTTGACAGGTTTCATGTGAGTGTATGTAGGGATAAGATGTTCGGCTATGTCTCAATCTATTCCAGGCATATCCTCATACGACCAAGCAAATACTTCTTCATATTTTTGGAATATTTTTTCAAATCTCTCTCTCTCATCAGGAGTAAGGTCAGATGCTATGCTAAAGTTTTTAGGATTTTTGATTATTCCCAAATATAATGATTGTGTGTTAACAGAATTAATATTAAAGATGCTCATGTAAATGCTATTTAAATGTATGCAACCATATGGAGAAACATCACACAAAGTAAGCAAATCATACATTATTGCATTCATTTTGGAAAAGAAAATATCATCATCCTCATATAAAGCAGAAAATTAAAATCAAAATTAAAATCATTGTTCTCAGAATCATAAGGCAGAATATCTCCAAACTTCTCTTCAACCAGGGCAGCAATCTCTTCCGGAGTCTTCTTGGCTTTTAGGACAACTTCATTCTTCTCTTCCAGATGGGATTATTTGTTGGCTGGCAGGGTGAGCTCTTTCTTCACTTGCTCCACTAGCTCGGCAACATCTACAATAATTTCAAAACCCAGGATCAACTTTCCAATGAACATGATTGGCTCAGGCTTTCCTTGGAGTGGTCCCATGTCTTGGGCTTTGACAAAGATCTCTTCAAGTGGCTGGAAGCTCAACTTCTCATTCTTCTTTGGCTGGATATCTTTGTTGACTTCATCATATCCCAAGCCCTTATTGGAAGTTTGAGTTTTAAAATCTAGCAGCTTTGACAGACCGGCTGTAGACCCTTAATTTTTGAGCCAGTCCGGTCCAATATATTTTAATTAGTCCAAAATAATTTTTGTGTTGTCCAAAATATTTTAATTGGTCCAAAATAATTTTTATTATCTTAATTAAATAATTTTTGCTTTAATATCTAATTTTCATCAATGAAAAATAAAAATAAACAAATAAAAATCAAAAAATAAAAATAAAAATAAAAATCGGCGACGATTGTCAGCGGGCCCGTGGGCATTTCGCCCACAGGAGTTTCCTGTGGGTGAAATGGCCCAGGCTATGCAGAGTTTTTCTGCGGGCAAAATGGCCAAGGCCATTTTGCCTGCAGGAATTTCCTATGGGAGAAATGGCCCGTAGGCCTGTTCGCCCACTGCTGCAGCTTTTTAACCAGTGTAATTTTTCCTACGGCAATTTTTTTTTGCCAGCGCAATTTTTCCGCAGCAATTTTTTTTCCACAGCGAAATTTTTCCGATTCAAATTTTTTGAAATCTAATGCAATTAGGTTTCAATTTTCTTTTCTTAATTAATATTGAATGCCGTGAGCAACTAGGAAAAACTTCTATAAATAAGATCAAAACAACACAAAGAAAGGAGGAGAATTGGAGGCCGAAAAGGGGAGAAATTAGAGGGAACTTTGAAACCAAATCTGTGAAGGAAAGCAGTGAAATTAAATCTGACTATTTTAGAGATGAAGAAGAGAAAGAAACCATCAAAGGTAGTAATTGTCTTTATTTTAATTCATCCAAGAAAAATGATTTTTGGAGGAATCATAAAAAACAGGTATGTATTAAATTATTTTTTGCTTTTCTTAGTAGCTTAGATTATACAATTTGGTCTTTCAAAATAAAAAATCCCAAAACTTTAATTTAAATTTTCTAAAGTTAAAAACCTTATTTTGTTGGTTTATTTTCCAAAAGACATAAAATTATTACTTTTATTTCTTCAAAACTCCAAAACCCTAATTTAACATGTTTTTCAACAAAACCAAAATTTGATTTTGTTTCTTTCTAAAAGCTCCAAAAATATCTTTTTTTGCTTCATAAACTTTAAATCCTTTGTTTATTTTCTTAAACTTCATGAAAATTAAAAATTGCCTTTCCAAATCCTAAAGTAAATTCATTACCCGAAACCCTAATTCAAAAGCTTTTAAACCCAAATTAAATTCCAAAACTCAAAATAGTAAACCCTAACCCCTTTAAAACCTTAAACCCTAATTTTTCTAAATCCTAATTCTTTAAAACATTAAAAAATCATATAAACATAATTTTACACAGTAAGCTCAAAATAACAATTCATTAACCGTGAATCACATAACAAAAGTATTTTAAACTGTCCAAAACCCTAGTTTCATGTTTTCACCATTCAAACCTTGATTTGTTTAATCAAAGAGTCTTATCAACCTTTTAAAACATAAAATTCTCAAGTTATTTTAATTCTTTTAAAGTCACAGTAGCCAAATTCCATTAATTCCAGAACCTTAAACACATGAAATAAAGAGCCCTAAATGGAAACAATAGCTATAATTGGACTTTTATTTGCTTTATTTAATTCTTTATTTGATTATGCTTTGATTTATTTCTTATGTTTTAATTTATTTAAATTCAATGCTTAGTTTATTTTATTTATCATGGATGGATGTTTACTTTTTATTGATATTTAGTACCTTAGATGAATGATTTATTTATTATGAATGGTTATTTACATTTATTAACTTATTTAGATTTCCAAATGTTGTAAGAGGTATGTTTCCACTTGGTAGGTACCTCATTAGTTAAAAATTATGTAATTTAAATTGCTTTTCTATTTTAGAACCAATGTAAAGGGCATGTTTCTACCTTTCGGTGGGTGTCCTATTTAGGCATGTGATGTAAGGACATGTTTCCATCTTCGGATGGGTGTCCATTTATTTGTTTTGCTTGGACTTTGCTTTGATTTTAATATATTGATGTTTTCTTTTAATTGTTGTGTGTAATATGGATAATGTCATTATATTTAAGAATGTTATATTATTAAGACCTGTAAAGGAGGTCGGTTCCAATGAATCGGGCGTTGTGGGGGTGCTGGGCCATTTCTCACCTTCCCCACACGTACCCAACTTTCCGAACCCATTAGGGGGTTGGGGATTCCTTAGGAATTGAGTCATCCACCTCTTTCTTTTTCCCAACCCATCCGGGTGGCAACTCCATTTTCTCTGGACTTAAGTCTTTGTTCTTTAAGCCCCTGAGTCTAAACAGTGCTGAAGTCGCAAGAACCATTCCACCGGGAGTGGGGGCGAAAATCCCCGCTCACAGTGGTGACTCCACTGGGGATAAGAGAAGTTGATTCCGTTGGTCTTTTTATTATTCTATTCTTTCTTATAATGATATTATCCATTGCATCATATTAGATTGCATTGTGTGCGTGAGTTAGGACACCCATGTTACCCGTGTTGTGTTATGTGAGGGATACCATACTTTCACTGAAGGTATGGAGATCGAGCATGGCATAACCACTCATAGCCTTGTACCATTTGGTACATTCTTGCTATGGGAACCTAAGCCTTTTAACCCAAAGACTAAAGCTCATGTAATTGGCCTAGTTACTTTCCTTAGGTTTTACCCCAATTGCATGTTGTTTGACTATGGTTGATTTATCTTGGCTTAAATCATGGCTTATTTGGTTTGTTCTTTTTCTAATATGACCTAAGTATATTGTAAGCTCAAAATAAATTTTTCTTTAAAATCCAAAAGACCAAAGCTATTTTCAATTTTTTTTTTCAAGATGGTCTTTGGACATAAAATTTTTCTAAAAATAAAATCAAAATTTCTTTTGCTCATGACCCAAATACTAAGCCTAAAATCCTTTTTTTTCTAATAATCTTTTACAATGGGCTTAGAAATAAAACTATTTTCACCCAACCTTTTCTTACAAAGAGCTTGCAAATTATTTAGGTCAATTAAGAAATACCAAAAATCAATTGTGGGCCTAGTTTATACTAAGAATAAATTAACCATGGGCTTGTTTTTGGCATGAATCATTAGTTACCTTTTTCAAGTGAGAAATCTATTTACAATAAACCTCTTAATTTCGTTTTAATCCAATATAGCATAAAAGCTACTATAGTTGGTTGAATGGATTAAAACCAAATTAATGGGAATTACTATTAATGGACTTCCATTTTCGAAAATATAACTATTGGTTGAAATGTCCGAGGGAATTATTCGAAAGCAAGATGCCCCATGTTGAAAGGAACATCCTATTCGTCCTTGTTTGTCTATTGTTTGTACATTCATGCATACATGCATACATTTGCATCTCATATCATTGATCCTCTCTGGCTCAGCCCTGGATTACAAGAGTTCAAAAGCTTATAACAATACGACCTACGCCGAAGACGAAGTATCTAGCAACGACTCAATCACTTGCTCACCAAAAATAATGGATCCCGAACGAATTCAAAGGATGGTGGATGAAGCCCTCAATACCAAAATGGAAGAAATAAAAGAGGCCCTAGCTGAGACTATAAAGAACCAACTAGCTACAATTTTAGAAAATCATGTGTAACACCCCTATACCCCGTATACTTACACAGCATGCAAATACCATCGTAATATACGTATACTGAATATAGGTATGCCACTGTTTATAAAACAAACATATAATCCTTTTTCAATAATATAAATTAATTAAAAACATTTATAGAAATTTATGAAATACTATAGACTCAATGTTTATTAAATACACAGCGGAAAATATAACACATATTTACAAATACATATACGTTAAAACTTAAGTTTTACAAAACATAGATATATACATGATTGGCAGTATGTCTTCGATCTTTAAGCTTCACTACCTCCACCTCAAGATCTAGCTTCTACCTGGCCTAGATGAACTCTCTGGTTCCTCCCTGTTACCTGCACGATAAATCATAATCGCGCTAAGCCAGCGGCTTAGTGGTACAAACTACTATAATATTATGTTTTGATATAATGCAATGCCAATATGATGCCAATATGATATGTTCAAACATTATACTTTATACATAAGAATATCAAATATCAAAGTCTTACATTGAATCTCATTATTCATTAATCACATTTAAACAAAGACAAGCATGGGCCCAAAGACACTAATATGCCATTCAACTTTCAGAGTTAATGTTTTGGTTTAATTATCACTTTTATCATTATCATTATCCCAACTAGGCTTCAAGGATTTAGGTTCAACCAAGCTTCAAGGGGATCAAAGCATGCTAAGTATCAACCCAACTTGGCTTCAAGAACCAAACCCAACCTAGCTTCAAGGGTTGTAACATCTCAATTAGGCTTCAAGGACTAGACCCAACCAAGCTTCAAGGGGAGTAAAACATGTTAAACTTCAACCCAACTTGGCTTCAAGGATAAAGCCAACCTAACTTCAAGAGAGTGTTACTATAGGCATGCCACCAACAACAAACTCTGAAAATGGAATAACACATTAGCCACACAATTCATTTATTATTCATTATCAACTTCATTCTCAATTCTCATCATCATCTAGGCAAACATGTCCCACTTATTTCAATTGAATCATCATAGCCAATCACAATGGCTTCACATCTCATTTGAATCACCATAGCCAATCACAATGGCTTCACATCTCAATTCATAATATAACACTTCATTATTCAAGTACACATAATTCATTACATTGAACATATATCTTAAATTCATCATCATATAGTCAACATGCTCTATTCATTTCCTTTCAATCATTATATCTCAAATCCCATTAATCAATTCATCATTAAAGTGTATATACAACAAATAACAATAACACATCTTTTTCATGCTCACCACAACATACACATTATACCAAACCATACATTACTAGTATGCATCAACAATGCATTAGAATTCTTAACACATTTACAATCATATATGTCTTAAATTCCAACATCATATGAATGTATGCAATAATGTAGTTTGTACTTACCTTAAGCACCACTTATACAAAGCTATACACTTCCTTTTTCCAAGAATTCTTCACTTCTCAAATTAGGGCAAATCACCTTCTTCCAAAACCTAGTCCAAAATGATACAATACATGAATTCTAATACAACTTATCACTTATTAACCTTATCTTAGACCTTTATAACACACATTACAAATCAACACCCCATGCTAGAGCCCACGGCCGTGGCCATCCCAACCCCCACGGGCGTGGGTTAGAAAACACTTTTGCCTCCTTTGCTCCAAACCTCCACGGCCATGGCTACAAATGGCCACGGCCATGGCAACCAAGGCCACGGGCGTGGCATCCAAAATGCCTCTGTTTCTGACCAAATTCACATATTTTATGCTTACAACTCCAACAAACACAAACAACATGAAAGTCTATGAAAATAATTAACCAAACTCAACATCTACCACAATTATCAACTCAAAACCCTAATTCAAACTCAACTCTACACTTCCAAAACTAACACTAATTTAACTTCTTATCTTTAAACCAAAATCAACACCACAATCTATTAAATCAAACATATTTCAACATATTACAATCAACACAATCCTACTTTCAAACATCAACAATCAAACTTTTACACAACTTCAAATAACAAAAGAAATCAAGAGAGAGAGCTTACCAAGGTTGATGAAACTTCAAGATTTTCCAATTCAATCACTTGATTCTTCCTTCAACTTGATTTTAGCACTCAAGAACCCTCTCTTGCTCTCTTGTCTTTGGGATGGCCGGCCAAGCAATTGGAAAAATGAAAAATGAAAAGTAAAAGAAGTAAAGTCAACTTTTGCATCTCTTTAAACCTCCACCAAGCAATTTAAAAAGAAAATTACCTAAATACCCTCTTCCATTTATTTTAACTTCCTTTAACTTACATGCCCTTTTTAGTAATTTCACAATTAACAAAATAAATATCTTCTTCCTTTGACCATCCATTTGACTTGTGTATATGTTATATATATTTCCATATATACAACATATACACTCTCTTTTGAATTCTTTTCTCTTTCCAATACACATATACATTTTAATTCCAATAAACAACAATTATATTAAAACTTCTAGGGCATCCATTGGGATATTACAATTCTCCCCCTCTAAAAAGAAATTTCATCCTCGAAATTACCTGATATTATGTCTGAAACAGTTGAGGATACTGATCTTGCATTGCTTGCTCGCTTTCCCAAGTTGCCTCTTCCCTTCCATGATTCTTCCATAGAACCTTCACCAATGGCACTTTCTTATTCCTCAACTCTTTCACTTCATGTGCCAAAATAGCAACTTGTTCTTCTTCAAATGTCAGATCCAGACTCACTTCAATGGATTCAACTGGCAAGATATGAGATGGATCTGATCTATACCTCCGCAACATAGAAACATGGAATACATTATGGATTCTATCCAACTCAGGTGGCAAAGCAAGACGATAAGTAACTGGCCCGATTCTTTCTAACACTTCATACAGACCAATAAAACGAGGGCTCAGCTTCCCTTTCCGATCAAATCTTAAAATTTTCTTCCAAGGAGATACTTTCAAAAATACTTTATCTCCAATATCAAATTCTATGTCTCTCCTCTTTAAGTCTGAATAAGATTTTTGTCGATCTGAAGCTGCTTTCAACCGATCCCGAATTATCTTCACTTTTTCTTCAGTTTCTTTAATCAAATCAGGACCAATTAACTTGCCCTCTCCAATATCATTCCAACATAATGGTGTTCTGCATCTTCTACCATACAATGCCTCAAAAGGTGCCATACCAATACTGGATTGGTGACTATTGTTGTAAGCAAATTCCACAAGTGGCAAATATTTGTCCCAACTTCCAGAGAAATCAATAACACAGCTTCTCAACATATCCTCAATAATTTGTATCACTCTCTCTGACTGCCCATCTGTCTGTGGATGAAAAGCAGTACTAAAGTGTAATCGAGAACCCAAAGCACCATGTAAACTCTTCCAAAATCTCGAAGTAAACCGGGGATCTCGATCAGACACTAAAGAAATTGGGACTCCATGCAACTTCACTATCTCACTAATATACAGCTCAGCCAACCTTTCAAGAGAATAATCTATTCTAACAGGAAGGAAATGAGCTGTCTTTGTTAACTGATCAACAATCACCCAAATAGCATTATGCTTCTTCTGAGTTAATGGAAACCCTGATACAAAATCCATTGTCACTCTCTCCCATTTCCATTCAGGCACTGTTAAAGGTTGAAGCAACCCTGTTGGAACTTGATGCTCAGCTTTTACCCTCTGACATGTGAGACATTTGGACACAAATTCTGCAATGTCTCTCTTCATACCAGACCACCAGTAGTGCTGTTTCAAATCATGATACATCTTTGTACTACTAGGATGCATAGCAAAAACCGATTGGTGTGCTTCCTCTAAAATGATCTTTTTCAAACTATCATCATCAGGTACACACAACCTATCCTTGAACCAAAGACTACCATCACCCTTCACATAGAAATCTCGGCTCTCCCCATTTTGGCAATCTGATATAATCTTCTGAATTTTCTCATCAGTCAATTGAGCTTCCTTTATCTGATCCAGCAATACTGGTCTCAACTGCAGCTGAGTCAATAATGCACCATCATCACACACTTCAAAACTAGCATGTAACGCTATCAACTCAACAAGCAACGAGAGCGAATAAACAGCCAAACCTGCCAAAGATTTTCAACTCAAGGCATCAACAACTACATTCGCCTTACCAGGATGGTAATCAATCAAGCAATCGTAGTCTTTGATCAACTCTAACCATCGCCTTTGCCAAAGATTCAACTCCTTTTGAACACCTAAATATTTCAAACTTTTGTGATCCGTATAGATAAAACATTTCTCCCCAAACAAATAATGTCTCCAAATCTTCAAAGCAAACACTATAGCTGCCAACTCCAAATCATGAGTCGGATAGTTAAGCTCGTGCGGTTTCAATTGCCGAGAAGCATATGCTATGAATTTACCCTCTTGCATCAAAACACATCCTAAACCATTATGTGAAGCATCACTATAAATCATATATGGTTTATCTTCTACGGGTAAAGTTAGAACAGGTGCTTGAGTCAACATTTCTTTCAACTGCTCAAAGCTAGCTTGACACTGATCGGTCCACACAAATCTAACTCCCTTCAGAAGTAATCTGGTGAGTGGAGTAGTTATCAAAGAGAAACCTTTCACAAACCATCGGTAATAGCCTGCCAAACCCAGAAAACTTCTAACTTCAGCTACAGACTTTGGTGGACTCCAATTCAAAATAGCTTCAATTTTACTTGGATCGACTCTTATACCATCTACTGAAACTATATGACCCAGAAAAATCACTTGGTCAAGCCAAAATTCACATTTTGACAACTTAGCATACAACTGCTTCTCTCTCAAAATCTGTAGCACAATCCGCAAATGTTTGTCATGCTCCTTCTTATTACGTGAATACACCAAAATATCATCGATGAAAACCACCACAAACTGATCCAGATAGGGCCTAAATACCCTATTCATCAAATCCATGAAAGCTGCAGGTGCATTCGTCAACCCAAAAGGCATTACTAAAAACTCATAATGCCCATACCTGGTGCGGAAAGCTGTCTTAGAAACATCTTCAGCTTTAACCCTTAACTGATGGTACCCGGATCGCAAATCAATTTTGGAAAACACTGCTGCTCCCTTCAATTGATATCAATCCTAGGCAAAGGATATTTATTCTTAATAGTCACTTTGTTCAATTGACTATAATCAATGCATAATCTCATAGTACCATCCTTTTTCTTTACAAACAACACAGGAGCTCCCCAAGGAAAAACACTGGGGCGAATAAACCCTTTATTCAACAACTCCTGTAACTGCACCTTCAACTCTCTCAATTCAGCTGGTGCCATTCTATAAGGAGTGATAGAGATGGGAGTGGTACCAGGCAACAGATCGATACCAAACTCAATCTCTCTCTCAGGGGGTAATCCTGGCAACTCCTCAGGAAACACATTCGGAAAATCTGCAGCTATGGTTATATCATTAAGTTGAGAACCCGCTACTCTAGTATCCACCACATGAGCAAGATAAGCATCACACCCTTTTCTAATCAACTTTCTAGCTGTTACAAGTGACACAAACAAGGATGCAAGTTGTCTATGCTCACTAGATACTATTACATCCCTACCATCACTGGTTCTCAAGGTGACACACTTCTTTTGACAATCTACCACAACTCCATGTTTAGACAGCCAATCCATGCCTAGGATTAAATCATATTCTTTAAAAGGCATTTCAATTAAATCACCAAGAAACTCCTCACCTTGCACCACAACTGCACTATCTCGGTGCACCTTGCTAACAACCACACTATGTCTTAAAGGATTTGTCACCAAAACATCAAATCCTAAGGACTCAGAATGCAATTCAGACACAGGCAATATGGATGCACTTATGTATGAATGAGTAGATCCTAGATCAATTAAAGCAAGTACTGAAATCCCAGATAAAGAAAATGTACCGGCTATGACTGCTGAAGCATCTGGCTGCCTCTGCATCACATACACCCTCTGAGAAGATCCGACTTCATCTAGCCTACTGCCTCCGAATGATGATCCTCCTCTATGACTATACCCAGATCGACCACTCCTACTGAAACCTCTGCCTCCCCGACCACCTCTGCTGATACTGGGTCGAGAGGCTGCAAACTCAATCTGTCTATCATCCTGCATATCCGGGCAATCTCTAATAAAATGATCTGGTGACCCACATTTATAACATACTCCGGATACACCCGTCCTCCAACAAGCACCCCCGTGGGGTCTGCCACAGTGAATACATACAGGTGGAGTAGACCTTTGCATCATGGGAGTCGGGGCACTAGCTACAGAAACTATAGGTCTCGGTCTCTGTCTCGGATACTACACTGACCTACCCGGCTGTCTCTGACTTCTACTGACCCTCAGAACAAAACTTCCTCTACCCCTCTTCACATATGAAGACCCTGCCTCAAACTGGGGTCTCCTTACCCTAGTCTCCTCCTCAGTAGCAGCTGCGGCTATACTCTGGGCTCTCTCCACACTTCTAGCTGCTGCAACAAGCTGAGAGAAATCCTGATAATGAGAACCAGCTACCAGGCACATGATAGAGGGCCTTAATCCCTCCTCAAATCTTCTACATCTATCTATTTCATCAGAAATAATTCCCCCAGCATAACGACTCAACCGGATGTACTCAATCTCGTATTCGGTCACCGTCCGGTTGTCTTGTCTCAAATTCAAAAAGTCCATCTTCTTAATATCTTTATACTCCCCGTAGTATATTTCTGCTCGAACTCCTTCAAGAAATCACTATATGATAGTGTAGGTGGATCATCCATAGCATGAGGGACCGTCTTCCACCAGTCATATGCATCTTTCTGTAAGAGGGATCTGGCATAGTCAAACTTCTCATCCGAAGTGACTTGCAACTGAATGAATATCCTCTGTACCTTATCTAACCACTGCTCAGCCACTGCAGGATTAGTAGTGCCTAGAAAATCTTCAGCCCCATATTTCCTCAACTTGTCATAATGTCTTACTGGCACCTGAGGCTGCGGTGGTGGTGCTTGCACTGGAGCTTGTCTAAATAATTCCACCACATGCCTTAACCAACCCGGTGGAGCCTCATCTGCAACTGATCTCTCTGGCATAGAAACAGGTACCTCACTAACTCTCTCATCCCTAGCTCCCTCTCTACTCTCTCCTGGAGTTACACTTTAATCACTTCCTTCTACAGTCTGACGTGAATGGGACTCCATTACTACCTATATCTGCAAACACAGTAGAATATTCCTCATTAAAGATCAAAGACTGCCATACCAAAACATGTATTTTACTCAAAAACCAACTTTTAAAATCAAAATATGCTTTTTCTTACAATTCAACTAGGTTGAGAATCTTAAACCTAGGCTCTGATACCAAAATAAATGTAACACCCCTATACCCCGTATACGTACACAGCATGCTAATACGATCGTAATATACGTATACTGAATATAGGTATGCCACTGTTTATAAAACAAACATATAATCCTTTTTCAATAATATAAATCAATTAAAAAAATTTATAGAAATTTATGAAAAACTATAGACTCAATGTTTATTAAATACACAGTGGAAAATGTAACACATATTTACAAATACATATACGTTAAAACTTAAGTTTTACAAAACATAGATATATACATGATTGGCAGTATGTCTTCGATCTTTAAGCTTCACTACCTCCACCTCAAGATCTAGCTTCTACCTGGCCTAGATGAACTCTCTGGTTTCTCCCTGTTACCTGCGCGATAAATCATAAACACGCTAAGCCAGCAGCTTAGTTGTACAAACTACTATAATATTATGTTTTGATATAATATGATGCCAATATGATATGTTCAAACATTATACTTTATACATAAGAATATCAAATATCAAAGTCTTACATTGAATCTCATTATTCATTAATCACATTTAAACAAAGACAAGCATGGGGCCAAAGACACTAATATGCCATTCAACTTTTAGAGTTAATGTTTTGGTTTAATTATCACATTTATCATTATCATTATCCCAACTAGGCTTCAAGGATTTAGGTTCAACCAAGCTTCAAGGGGAACAAAGCATGCTAAGTATCAACCCAACTTGGCTTCAAGAACCAAACCCAACCTAGCTTTAAGGGTTGTAACATCCCAATTAGGCTTCAAGGACTAGACCCAACCAAGCTTCAAGGGGAGTAAAACATGTTAAACTTCAACCCAACTTGGCTTCAAGGATCAAGCCAACCTAACTTCAAGAGAGTGTTACTATAGGCATGCCACCAACAACAAACTCTGAAAATGGAATAACACATTAGCCACACAATTCATTTATTATTCATTATCAACTTCATTCTCAATTCTCATCATCATCTAGGCAAACATGTCCCACTTATTTCAATTGAGTCATCATAGCCAATCACAATGGCTTCACATCTCATTTGAATCGCCATAGCCAATCACAATGGCTTCACATCTCAATTCATAATATAACACTTCATTATTCAAGTACACATAATTCATTACATTGAACATATATCTTAAATTCATCATCATATAGTCAACATGCTCTATTCATTTCATTTCAATCATTATATCTCAAATACCATTAATCAATTCATCATTAAAATGTATATACAACAAATAACATTAACACATCTTTTTCATGCTCACCACAACATACACATTATACCAAACCATACATTACTAGTATGCATCAACAATGCATTAGAATTCTTAACACATTTACAATCATATATGTCTTAAATTCCAACATCATATGAATGTATGCAATAATGTAGTTTGTACTTACCTTAAGCACCACTTATACAAAGCTATACACTTCCTTTTTCCAAGAATTCTTCACTTCTCAAATTAGGGCAAATCACCTTCTTCCAAAACCTAGTCCAAAATGATACAATACATGAATTCTAATACAATTTATCACTTATTAACCTTATCTTAGACCTTTATAACACACATTACAAATCAACACCCCATGCTAGAGCCCACGTCCGTGGCCATCCCAACCCCCATGGGCGTGGGTTAGAAAACACTTTTGCCTCCTTTGCTCCAAGCCTCCACGACCATGGCTACAAATGGCCACGGCCATGGCAACCAAGGCCACGGGCGTGGCATCCAAAATGCCTCTGTTTCTGACCAAATTCACATATTTTATGCTTACAACTCCAACAAACACAAACAACATGAAAGTCTATGAAAATAATTAACCAAACTCAACATCTACCACAATTATCAACTCAAAACCCTAATTCAAACTCAACTCTACACTTCCAAAACTAACACTAATTTAACTTCTTATCTTTAAACCAAAATCAACACCACAATCTATTAAATCAAACATATTTCAACATATTACAATCAACACAACCCTATTTTCAAACATCAACAATCAAACTTTTACACAACTTCAAATAACAAAAGAAATCAAGAGAGAGAGCTTACCAAGGTTGATGAAACTTCAAGATTTTCCAATTCAATCACTTGATTCTTCCTTCAACTTGATTTTAGCACTCAAGAACCCTCTCTTGCTCTCTTGTCTTTGGGATGGCCGGCCAAGCAATTGGA
Source organism: Garcia nutans (assembly GCA_947685225.1). Taxonomy (NCBI): domain Eukaryota; kingdom Viridiplantae; phylum Streptophyta; class Magnoliopsida; order Malpighiales; family Euphorbiaceae; genus Garcia; species Garcia nutans. The sequence continues at coordinate 62,556,741 of CANTUV010000031.1, forward strand.
AAAATGAAAAATGAAAAGTAAAAGAAGTAAAGTCAACTTTTGCATCTCTTTAAACCTCCACCAAGCAATTTAAAAAGAAAATTACCTAAATACCCTCTTCCATTTATTTTAACTTCCTTTAACTTACATGCCCTTTTTAGTAATTTCACAATTAACAAAATAAATATCTTCTTCCTTTGACCATCCATTAGACTTGTGTATATGTTATATATATTTCCATATATACAACATATACACTCTCTTTTGAATTCTTTTCTCTTTCCAATACACATATACATTTTAATTCCAATAAACAACAATTATATTAAAACTTCTAGGGCATCCATTTGGATATTAAGAAGGCAACTATTGAAAAGACTGAGACATCCGATGTTGAAAAGATGATTGCTAATTTAGAAAAGAAATTTGAGAAGAAGCTGAAAACCGAATAGATGTCTGAGATTGATAAACTATTTGAACAAGATGAGGAGGTCCCTTATAAGTTCAAGATGCCATCCTTTACTAGATATAATGGTACTAGAAATCCTCATCTCCATATGATGCAGTATATCACTGCTATGCAGTCTGCCCGAGCTACTAAGGCTCAAACTCTAAGGTACTTCATGCTCTCATTGGACACTGTTGTCCAAAATTGGTTCAACACTTTAGAAGAAAGTACTCAAAAAGATTGGGACATGTTGTACAAGGCTTTCATTCAGCAATATGGGTACAATGTCGAGTTGGAAGTTACCTTAATGGAAGTGGAGTCCATAAGGCAAAGGCCAAATGAGAATTTTGTGGACTATGTGAAGCGATGGAGAAACAAGGCCGCTTTGCTCAAGAAAAGGCCCGATGAGTCTAGTCAAATAAGGATGATCGTGAGAGGTGTCATGGCCAATCTCCATGAAAGGATGTCTCACACCCTTATAAGGGATTTCAAAGATCTTCTCCAAGCTGGCCTACAAATTGAAGAGTGGGAAAGGAAGAAGAATCGCTTTTCAATAAGAAGGAATGAGAAAGGGAATTACCAATCTGGAAATCAAAGCACGCAAAAAGAAGTTGATGTCAATACAACTGGTCAAGCAAATAGAAGGCAGTTTTCAGATCTGGGGAAGCCTCTATCTTGGGTTTTTAGCAAGCTACAAAAGAAAGGGTTGTTGCAACCGTTAGCTCCTCGACCACTACATAAACCATTGCCACCAAACTTCAATGCCGAGGCCTTCTTTCAATTTCATCAAATGCAAGGGAATGAAATAAATAAATGTGCTCTTCTAAGGAATGAGATCCAAGACCTAATCGATAGTGGCAAACTACCCGAGCCCGATAAGCCTAATACCAAGAACAACCCTTTGCCTAAATTTGGAAGAGTGCCACCACCAGCAACCTTCATGGTGGGAAAAGGATTGGAAGAAGATTTTGTTTTATCCTCTTTTCAAGATGGGAATGTTGAAGATGTGAAAGGGAAAGAAGCTTAAACTCAATGAACATTCCTTAGCTTGAATGTTGCTTTTCAATTTCAATTTCTTTGATATTTAATTGGAACAATCTTGTTTTTCAAATTTAAATTTGTTTGAATAAATTACTTTTATCAAAAATTTCTGTTGGTCTTTGTTCATTTTGGTTCTCAACCAATGAGGAATCTAGCTTCATAATTCATGAATTAATATATTTATGCATCATGACTTGAATGACTTTACTAGGTGAGGGAATTGCTCTATAGCATTGAGTTGTGTATGCTTACTTAGAGAGGGCTCCTGCATAATTATCTTTGTCTAGGTCCTAGTCAGTCTTAGAACATGCTTTGATGAACTTTCGAGGCGAAATTGAACTCTGCTTATTTAAGGGGAGATTATCTAGGCATTGTTTGGTTAGCCAACAACTAGTATCCACTCTATTAAATATCAATCTCTAGTTGTTCCTTTGAGCCTTCATAAAATTTTAGCTTTCTTTTCATTGACATATAACCTCAATAACCTACCCTGAGCTATTGTGATACTTTTGACAAATCTTATGATCACTAAGGTGAAGAGGCAAGAAGATAAAAAAAGGAAATGCAAAGCCAAGACCATAAGGGTAGTTGAAGTTCTTAAGATCATGAAGGTAGTTGATGTTCTCAAGACCATGAGGGTAGTTGATGCTTTCAAGACCATAAGGGTAGTTAAAGTTTTCCTAATATCTCTAATATATCAACATCAACATTAGAGTAACAAATGATTTATCCCTATTAAAGAAGATTTATGTTACTCCACTTATCCATTATTGGAAGCCCAAGTTGGTACAAACAAGACAACTCTTTTAGAGTTAGAACAAAAAATAAAAGAAGAAGAAAAAAGAGAAGAAAACAAAACAAAAAAGACAAAAGAAAAGAAAATTAAAAAAAAGAGAAAAAAGAAAAGAAAACCCAAAATGGTTCAAAAAGTCGACTGAGTTATCTTTTACCTAAGACAACAAAAGGCTTCCATTTGGTTTATAATGACGGTTTGACTTGAATTGGTCCAACCCAACTAAAGATTCAATCAAAATCAAAGAAAAAAGAGAAAGACCATTCAGTTCTTGAAAGTTCTATACTTGACAGTCCTACAAGAAAGAAGGAAAAAAATGATAAAATGCTCAAAGAAAGGGAGGAGTAAGAAAAATAAAAGGAAAGAAAAGGGAAAATAAGAAAGGAAATGAATTTAAGAAATAAACCTTTTGCAAAGGCAAAAACTATCCTAATCAAGATTCGGATTAATGCCAAGAAGATAGAAGGAATTTGGAGTCTAGCAAGATTGCCTCCAAGCTGCCTAAAATTTTAAAAAAAAATTGTAGTGTGAGGGTTTGTCCATTGTGTCACATCAGCTCCTATCTTAAAATGGCCTTCATTTAACCCATGTTCCTCATAGACCCCATTTCAAGCCAATCAAAGACCCGTTGATCTCTCTTGGTAGGTAGAGTTTATTAGTAGAGATAGTTTGGATAAGCATGCATATGAGATAGACAATATTTAAACTCAAATGAGACCTTTGGCCAAGTAATGTGTATGTGCCTATCTGAAGTGCAACAGTTCTTGCTTAAATAGAAATGATTCCCTAGTTTAGTATGGTAACTAGGGTTGTCATGTTATAGATATGTTAATTTGGAAAAATCAAGTCCTGAGGTACATTGACATTAATTTGGCAAACCCAACATTTGATTTCAAAATCAAAATTCAAAAAAAAAAGTTGTCATATAAAGCCTTCTAGTTAAGGGAAGTATGTTGAACCTCTAAAGAACCCATTGGGCAAAGGAAGTGATTATTGGCAAGGTCATGAAGAAGCTATCAACCGACATGCTTAAACATAGTTTGAAATAGATGAATCCCTGACTCTGCTGCTTAGGGTCTCCACCACTCGTGTTTTCAACATCTTGAAGATAAAAACCACAAATGCAAAGCTTTCGATCATTCTAATGCAAGACTTGAACAAGCGTCAAAATGGAACCAATGAGAACACTTCTGTTGATCACCTCGGTCTGTGAGTCGATGGAATGACTGTAAGTGTTATTCATGCATATCATGCATACATGAGCATATCGCACTTTCTTGTCTTGTGTTATCTATTCCTTGTCAAAATGAACAGCAAACACCCTGCGAAGTAAAGAATCAAAAGAAGATATTGAATCAAAGGGGCATGGAAAGCCTATTTGCTTGTGGAAGCTCCAGTCATTTTGCAAAAGAAGAAATGCGTGCTTGTGCGAAGAACTAGATGGCAAAAGCATCAATCAAAGCCCGCATAAAAAAATCATGGGTTTGGGCCTACACAGGGGGCAAAGTTTCTCCTTTTGAATTTTTTAAGTTTATATACCAAATATTTTCAAACTCAGTTACAAATATTTTGCCACGCAGGGGGGCAAGGAGAGGATATAAGGTCCAATTAAAAAATAGCTGAATTTTTGCAAAGGAATAAAAAAGAAGAAAATTAGAATTCTCAAAAGAATGAAGATGCAAAAGACAAGAGATCAGTTCAGCTAAAAGAGCTGAAGCCAAGCCAGGGTGAAGACCCGATCTCAAGGGATGAAGATCTATTTACAAGGGTGAAGACCCGATCTCAAAGGATGAAGATCCATTTTCAAGGGTGATCTATTTGCAAGGGTAAAGACCCTATCTCAAAGGATGAATATCCATTTTCTAGGGTGAAGACTCGATCTCAAGGGATGAAGATCCATTTTCAAGGGTGAAGACCCGATCTCAAGGGATGAAGATCCATTTGCAAGGGTGAAAACCCGATCTCAAAGAACTAAGATCCATTTTCAAGGGTGATCCATTTGCAAGGGTGAAGACCCGATCTCAAAGGATGAAGATCCATTTTTAAGGGTGAAGACCCGATCTCAAGGGATGAAGATCCATTTTCAAGGGTGAAGACCCGATCTCAAAGGATGAATATCCATTTTCAAGGATGAAGACCCGATCTCAAAGGATGAAGATCCATTTTATGGGCGAAAAAACCACAATGCATAGAATAACAGGAGCAATCAGACTTTTCAAATGATAAAAGGTCAGTTAAACTCAATCTCGGGTCCAAGCAACCATTCTCGGGTCCCAAGTATCCATTCTCGGGTCAAAGTACCCAAATCAAATCAATCACGGGTCCAAGTACCCAATCCCGGGTCCAAGTACCCAAATTCAGCCCAATCTCGGGTCCAAGTACCCAAATCAATTCAAGCTCGGGTCCAAGTACTCATTCTCGGGTCCAAGCACCTATTCTCAAGTCCAAGTACCCAAATCGAATCAATTTCGGGTCCATGTACCCGAATCAAATCAATCTCGGGTCCAAGTACCTAAATCAAATCCAATTTAGGATTGAGTATCCAAATCCAGTTAGGATCGAGTATCCCAATCCAGTTTAGGATCGAGTATCCAAATCCAGTTTAGGGTCGAGTATCCTAATCTAGTTTAGGATCGAGTATCCAAAGCCAATTTAGGATCAAGTATCCCAATCAAATTTAGGATCGAGTATCCAAATCTAGTTTAGGATCGAGTATCCAAATCCAGTTTAGGATCGAGTATTCCAATCCTAATCCAGTTTAGGATCGATTATCCAAAGCCAATTTAGGATCGAGTATCCCAATCCAATTTAGAATCGAGTATCCAAATCATGTTTAGGATCGAGTATCCAAATCCAGTTAGGATCGAGTATCCCAATCCAGTTTAGGATTGAGTATCCGAACCCAATTTAGGATTGAGTATCCCAATCCAAATCCAATTAGGATTAAGTATCCGAATCCAGTTAGGATCGAGTATCCGAGTCTATTTTAGGATTGAGTATCCAAATCTCTCGGTTCCATAACGCAAAATACCCTTAGGTCCAGAACCTAGAATCTGTTCTAAGTTCAGAACTTAGCTCAGGTCTAGAACCCAAATTTTTCTTAGGTCCAGAATCTAGAAACATCCTTGAGTCCAGAACTCGAATCGGGTTCAGAATCCAAATTTTCCTTAGGTCCAGAACCTAGAATTATCCTTGAGTCCAAAACTCGAATCGGGTCCAGAACCCAAATTTTTCTTAGGTCCAGAACCTAGAATTATCCTTGAGTCCAGAACTCGAACCGGGTCTTGAACCCAAAACCTCAACCTACTCAAAAATTAAGTCTTATTGCTTTTCACACTCTTTCACTAAAAGTTTCAGATCATTCAAGCAGGGGGCAAACTGTAGACCCTTAATTTTTGACCCAGTCGGGTCCAATATATTTTAATTTGTCCAAAATAATTTTTGTGCTGTCCTATCTTAATTAAATAATTTTTTCTTTAAAATCTAATTTTTATTTATAAAAAATAAAAATCAAAAAATAAAAATAAAAATAAAAATAAAAATCGGCGACGGAAAAATCAGCGACGAAAAAATCATCGCCGAAAGTCAGCGGGCCCGTGGGCATTTCGCCTGCAGGAGTTTACTGCGGGTGAAATGGCCTGCATGCCTGTTCTCCTAGCTGCGGCAGCTTTTTCACCTGCACAATTTTTCCTGCGGCAATTTTTTTTCGCCAGCGCAATTTTTTCACAATAGTTTTTTTTCGCCAGCAAAATTTTTTCGACGCAAATTTTTTGAAAACTGATGCAATTAGGTTTTGATTTCTTTTTCTTAATGAATATTGAATGCCATTAGCAACTAGGAAAAAATTCTATAAATAAGATCAAAACAACACAAAGAAAGGAGGAGAATTGGAGGCCGAAAAGGGGAAAAATTAGAGGGGACTTTGAAACTGAATCTGTGGAGGAAAGCAGTGAAATTAAATCTAACTTTTTGAGAGATGAAGAAGAGAAAGAAATCATCAAAAGCAGCAATTGTCTTTGTTTTAATTCATCCAAGAAAAATAAGTTTTGGAGGAATCATCAAAAGGAGGTATGTATTAAATTATTTTTTGCTTTTCACAGTAGCTTAGATTATACAATTTGGTCTTTCAAATCAAAAATCCCAAAACTTTAATTTAATTTTTCTAAAGTTAAAAACCTTATTTCTTTGGTTTATTTTCCGAAAGACATAAAATTATTACATTTATTTCTTCAAAACTCCAAAACCCTAATTGAACATGTTTTTCAACAAAACCAAAATTTGATTCTATTTCTTTCTAAAAGCTCCAAACATATCTTTTTTTGCTTTATAAACTTTAAATCTTTTGTTTATTTTCTTAAACTTCATGAAAATTAAAAATTGCCTTTCCAAATCCTAATGTAAATTCATTACCCGAAACCCTAATTCAAAAGCTTTTAAACCCAAATTCAATTCCAAAACTCAAAATAGTAAACCCTAACCCCTTTAAAACCTTAAACCCTAATTTTTCTAAATCCTAATTCTTTAAAACTTTAAAAATCATATAAACATAATTTTACACAGTAAGCTCAAAATAACAATTCATTAAGCATGAATCATAAAACAAAAGTATTTTAAAGTGTCCAAAACCCTAGTTTCATGATTTCACCATTCAAACCTTGATTTGTTTAATCAAAGAGTCTTACCAACCTTTTAAAACATAAAATTATCAAGTTATTTTAATTCTCTTAAAGTCACAGTAGCTAAATTCCATTAATTCCAAAACCTTAAACACATGAAATAAAGAGCCCTAAATGGAAACAGTAGCAATAATTGGACTTTTATTTGCTTTATTTAATTCTATATTTGATTATGCTTTGATTTATTTCTTATGTTTTAATTTATTTATATTCAATGCTTGGTTTATTTTATTTATCATGGATGGATGTTTACTTTTTATTGATATTTAGTACCTTAGATGAATGATTTATTTATTATGAATGGTTATTTACATTATTAACTTATTTAGATTTCCAAATGTTGTAAGAGGCATGTTTCCACTTGGTGGGTACCTCATTAGTTAAAAATCATGTAATTTATATTGCTTTTCTATTTTATAACCAATGTAAAGGGCTTGTTTCTACCTTTCGGTGGGTGTCCTATTTAGGCATGTGATGTAAGGACATGTTTCCATCTTCGGATGGGTGTCCATTTATTTGTTTTGCTTGGACTTTGCTTTGATTTTAATATATTGGTGTTTTCTTTTAATTGTTGTGTGTAATATGGATAATGTCATTATATTTAAGAATGTTATATTATTAAGACCTGTAAAGGAGGCCGGTTCCAATGAACCGGTTGTGGGGGTGCTGGGCCATTTCTCACCTTCCCCACACATACCCAACTTTTCAAACCCATTAGGTGGTTGGGGATTCCTTAGGAATTGAGTCATCCACCCCTTTCTTTTTCCCGGCCCGTCCGAATGGCGACTCCATTTTCTCCTGACTTAGGTCCATTTTCTCTAAGGCCCTGAGCCTAAACAGTGCCGAAGTCGCAAGAACCATTCCACCGGGAGTGGGGCGAAAATCCCCTCTCACACCGGCCTTTCCCTTTCCAAGACTAGCTCCGGGAAGGTAGTTTATGCTCTTCATCATATTTGAGACTTTGGAGTTCATTACTTCATCATCGAAAATTGCAGCTACTTGGAAACCATTGAGAGGCCTCTCATTCATTAGAGCATTAACAATGTCATTATCTTCAGCCTCGATAACCACTGTCTCATCTCTGTTAGGGAACTTGATCTTTTGATGAAGGGTATAAGGAACTCCACCAAGAGGATGAAACCATGGTCATCCTAAGATTAAGGTAAAGGTAATAGGTATGTCAAAAATAATAAATTCAATAATAGATTCAATTGGACCAACTGTGAGTGGGGATTTTTGCCCCCACTCCCGGTGGAATGGTTCTTGCGACTTCAAAACTATTTAGGCTCGGGGCCTTAGAGAACACGAACCTAGGTCTGGAGAAAATTGAGTTGCCACTTGGAAGGGCCGGGAAGAAGAAAGGGGTGGATGACTCAATTCCTAAGGAATCCCCAACCCCATAATGGGTTCAGAAAGTTGGGTAAGTGTGGGGAAGGTGAGAAATGGCCCAGCACCCCCACAACGCCTGGTTCATTGGAACCGGCCTCCTTTATAGGTCTTAATATTATAAAATTCTTAAATATAACAACATTATCCATATTACATGCAACAATTAAAATAAAGCATCATTATATTAAAATCAAAGCAATGTCCAAACAAAGCAAATAAATGGACACCCATCCGAAGATGGAAATATGTCCTTACATCATCCATGTCTAAACTAAATACGATACCCACCAAAAGGTGGAAACATGTCCTTTACATTGGTCCAAAATATAAAAGCAATTTGGGTACTTGGACCCGAGATTTGATTGAATTTGGGTACTTGGACCCGAGATTGATTTGATTTGGGTACTTGGACATGAGATTGGGTACTTGGACCCAGGATTCGGTACTTGGGCCCGAGATTGAATTTGATTTGAGTACTTGGACCCAAGAATGATTTGATTTGGGCACTTGGACCCGAGATTGGGTTGAATTTGGGTACTTGGACCGAGATTGGATTGAATTTGGGTACTTGGACCCAGGATTGGGTACTTAGACTCAAGATTGATTTGATTTGGGGTACTTGGACCCGAGAATTATTTGATTTTCGTACTTGGACCTGAGATTGGGTTGAATTTGGGTACTTGGACTCGAGATTGGGTTGAATTTAGGTACTTGGACCTGAGATTGGACTGAATTTGGGTACTTGGACCCAGGATTGGGTACTTGCACCCTAGATTGATTTAATTTGGGTACTTGGACCAGAGATTGGGTACTTGGACCTGGGATTGGGTACTTGGACCCGAGATTGGGTATTTGGACTTGAGACTGAGTTTGACTGACCTTTTATCAGTTGAAAAGTCTAATTACTCCGGCTGTTCTATGCATCGCGGTTCTTCACCCTCAAAATGGATCTTCATCCTTTGAGATCGGGTTTTCACCCTTGAAAAAATGGATCTTCATCCTTTGAAAATCGGGTCTTCACACTTGAAAATGGATCTTCATCCTTTGGACTTCAGGTCATCACCCGTTGTAAATGGATCTCCATCCTTCGAGATCAGGTCTTCACCCTTGAAAATATGGATCTTTATCCATTGGAGGTCGGGTCTTTACCCTGGCTTTAGCTCTTTTAGCTGAACTGATATTTTATCTTTTGCATCTTCATTCTTTTGATAGTTCTAATGTTCCATTCTTTTGTTCTTCCTTTTTGCAAAAAATTAGCTATTTTTAGTTGGCTCTCATATCTTCTCTTGCCCCCTGAGTGGCGAAATATTTGCAAGTGAGTTTGAAAATGTTTTATTTATAAACTCAAAAAATTGAAAAGGAGAAACTTTGCCCCCTGTGTAGGCTCAAACCAAAGATTTTTTTCATGCAAGCTTTGATTGATGTTTTTGTTGTCTAGTTCTTTGCACAAGCACGTATTTCTCAAGCAATGGGCTTTCCATGTCCTCTTGATTCAATATCTTCTTTTGATTCTTTACTTTGCAGGGTGTTTGCTGTTCATTTTGACAAGGAATAGACAATACAAGATAAGAAAGTGAGATGTGATATGTCCATGTATGCATGATATGCATGAACAATACTTACAGTCGTTCCATCGAGTCACAAATTGAGGTGATCAGCATAAGTGTTTTCATTGGTTCCTTTTTGATGCTTGTTCAAGTGTTGTATTGGAATGATCGAAAGCTTCGCATTTGTGGCTTTTATCTTCAAGATGTTGAAAACACGAGTGGTGGAGACTCCAAGCAGCAGAGTCACGGATACATCCATTTCAAACTATGTTTCAGCATGCCAGTTGGTAGCTCCTTCATGACCTTGCCAATAATCATTTCCTTTGCCCAATGTGTCCTTTGGAGGTTCAACAAGCAAAAATTATACATATATGAACTCTCATCCATGAAAACACAATCACTCCAAAATCCATACTACAACACCCTTAATCAACATCTTGGTTTATATACACATAATCACCTATTAATTTAACACTCATATAACTTCAACATATCATAATAATAATCAGTATATACATCATCCATATAACAATTATTCAATTCCCCAACTTATTTATATTAAACCCTTACTAAACAATTTCAACAATCCAACATCAACCTCACAAATAACCATATTATCATAATCTAAATATCAATTCAACATATATATATACTTCAATCTTTCATTATCATCATCTTCACACACTAACCATATCAAATAGAAATCAAACACAATGAAATGAACACTTACTTGAATTCTTTGCCAAATCTTCAATATCCACCTTCAATTCTCTTAAAGCCCTTAAGAATTTGATGTGTATGCCAACAAAATCACATCTCTCTCTCTCTCTCTCTCTCGTTCAAGAAGAAGAAGAAGAAGAAAGAAAGAAAGAAAGAAGATATTTTCTTCCTTTCTCAATCTTATCTTATATATATATATATAATAATAATATAATTAAATCCCTTAAAATTCTCCACCACACACTTGTCATTCCCTTTGACTTCCTTTTCTTCTTTTTCTCTTGTTATTATTATTATTATTTACAACTTACTTTTCCTACACCAATATATACAACATGTATATGTGATGTATATGTTGCTATATGTATATCTCTTATAATATTTTCCTTACATATTTTACCAACATATCTTCTCACAACTACTATTCCAATGTACACCAAAATTGGGGTATTACATGAAACCTCTAATCCTTATAGGCCATCATGTCCATTTCCATGTAACCTGAAGGATGAGAAGCAAGGTATGCAACTTTCTGACATCTATGACATGCACTCCCAAGGAGATATTGAAATTAAAGGATGAAACCTTATCACAGTAGGTTTCGCGGTCAGAAACCCGACCTCAGTAGGTTTCATTACTCAACCATCTCTCTATTCCACATTTCTAGTTTGTTGAGTTTTTTAATTGTCATTATTTCTTGAGGAAACCAATTCACCCCCCCCCTCTTGGTTGCCATCTTGGGACAACAATTGGTATCAGAGTCTGAGATTTCTTAAACTTAATTGTGAAATTTGATCCACTATGGCAACTTCTTCTTCATCAAATTCTCATGGAAATCTTAACACTATTCTTAGACCCTACTTTGATGGAACTGAGTATCAAAATCCAGTTAGGATTGAGTATCCCAATCCAATTTAGGATTGAGTATCTAAAGCCAATTTAGGATCGAGTATCCAAATTTGATTTCGGATCGAGTATCCAAATCCAGTTTAGGATCGAGTATCCAAATCCAATTAGGATCGAGTATCCAAATCCAATTTAGGATCGAGTATCCAAATCCAGTTTAGGATCGAGTATCCAAATCCGACTTAAGATCAACTATCCAAATCCAGTTAGGATCAAGTATCCCAATCAAGTTTAGGATCGAGTATCCGAATCCAAGTTAGGATCGAGTATCCAAATCAAGTTAGGATCGAGTATCCCAATCCAATTTAGGGTTGAGTATCCAAATCCAATTTAGGATAGAGTATCCAAATCCAGTTTAGGATCGAGTATCCAAATCTGATTTAGGATCGAGTATCCAAATCCAGTTAGGATCGAGTATCCGAATCCAGTTTAGGATCAAGTACCCAAATCCAGATAGGATCAAGTATTCAAGTCTAGTTTAGGATCGAGTGTCCAAATCTCTCGGGTCCAGAACCCAAAACCTCAAAAATTAAGTCTTATTGCTTTTCACTGTCTTTCACTAAGGTTTCAGATCATTCAAGCAGGGGGCAAACTGTAGACCCTTAATTTTTGACCCAATCCGATCTAATATGTTTTATTTAGCCCAAAATGATTTTTGTTGTCTAATTGGTCCAAAATAATTTTAATTAAATAATTTTTACTTTTGTATCTAATTTTTATTAATAAAAAATAGAAGTCAAAAAATAAAAGTCAAAAAATAAAAATAAAAATAAAAATCGGAGTCGAAAAAATCGGCGACGAAAAATTCGTTGCGCGGGCCTGTGGGCACGGGCCCGTGGGTATTTCGCACGCAGAAAAAGCCAGCTATTTTGCACTCAGAATTTTTCTGCCGTGTGAAATAGCCAGCTATTTTGCACTCAGAATTTTTCTGCCTGCGAAATAGCTTATGGGCCCATTCCCCGCACACTGCCGCAGTTTTCTGCGGCAGAAATTTTTCGCCAGTGCATTTTTTCCTGCGGCAGTTTTTTTCGGCGGCACAAATTTTCCAACGCAATTTTTTCAAAACCTAATCCAATTAGGTTTTGGTTTCTTTTTTTATTAATATTAATTACCTTAATTAATTAGGAATAAATAACCTTAAACCACAATAAAAAGGACCAAAGGCAATTAAAATTAGAGGGGAGGCCGAGAGAGGGGAATTCCAAAGGGAGTTTGGAAAGTTTTAAACCAAATCAAGGAAGGAAAAGAATAAATTCAATTTAAATCTTTTCTGGACAGTAGCATCACGAAAAAAGGGATTCCAAAGGCAAAAAAGGCTTGTCTTTGGAGATAGTTCATCAAAGAAGAAGCAATTTTGGAGCAACTTACAAAAGAAGGTATGAAATTCTAAATTCTAATTTTTTTTACACAGTAGCTAAAACTAGGATTTTTTGTGTTTTTCAAAAGTTAAAATCTTAGAACTTTAATTTAGTTTTCCAAAGTTAAAACACTAAAACATGACCTTAATTTTTAAAAAGACTTAAAATTGTTATTTTTTCTTTTTAAAGACCTTAAAACACTAATTGAACATATTTTTCAATAAAACCAAAATCAAATTCTGTTTCTTTTAAGATTTTAAAATAGGTTCTATTTCATTAAAAAAAAAGCCTTAAAAAACATCTTTTCTACTCATAAAAACTTCAATCCTTTTGTTTAAATTCATAAAATTTCATAAAATATCAAATTGATTTCTAAAACCCTAAAAATTCTTCATTACTCGAGACCTAAATTTCAAAATCCTAAAATCCAAAATTTAACTTTTAAACCTAAAATAATGAACCCTAATCCTTTTAAAACCTTAAACCCTAATTTTTATGAACCCTAATCCTTTTAAAACATTAAAAAACATAAAAACATGAAAACCCAAAAATTGCACAGTAGCTTAAAATTCAATAATCACAAATCACAAATTAAAGTATTTTAAGGTGTCTAAAACCCTAGTTTCATGATTTCACCATTCAAACCTTAATTTGGTTAATCAAAGAGTCTTACCAACCATTTAAAACATAAAACCCTAATCTATTTTAATTCCATAAAAAGTTACAGTAGCTATAATTGAACTTTTATTTGCTTTATTCAATTCCATATTTATTTATACCTTGATTTATCTCTTATGCTTTAATCTATTTAATTTCAATACTTTATTTATTTAATTTATCATGGATGGATGTTTATTTAAATACTTTTGATGAATGATTATTTACTTTTATCAAACAATTTAGATTTCCAAAAGTTGTAAGAGGTATGTTTCTTCTTGGTGGGTACCTCATTATTTAAACATCACGTAATTTAATTTGCTTTTCTATTCTAGAACTTATGTAAAGGGCATGTTTCTACCTTTTGGTGGGTGTCCTATCTAGGAATGTGATGAAAGGACATGTTTCCATCCTTGGATGGGTGTCCATTTATTTGTTTTATTTTGTTTGGACATTACTTTGATTTTAATATAATGATGCTTTCTTTTTATTATGTGTAATATGGATAATATTATTATATTTAAGAATTTTATAATATTAAGACCTATAAAGGAGGCCAGTTCCAATGAACTGGGCATTGTGGGGGTGCTGGGCCATTTCTCACCTTCCCCACACGTATCCAACTTTCCGAATTCATTAAGGGGTTGGGGATTCCGTAGGAATTGAGTCATCCACCCCTTTCTTTTTTCCCGGCCCGTCCGGGTGGCGACTCCATTTTCTCCGGACTTAGGTCCGTGTTCTCTAAGGCCCCGAGCCTAAACAATGCCGAAGTCACAATAACCATTCCACCGGAAGTGGGGGCGAAAATCCCCGCTCATAGCTAGAATGAGCAAACGAAGGGGCAGTGAAAGAAGGTCCAGCCTCATGATCAAACAAGCCAACAGCCTGCAACAATCATTAAAGAATCAAAGAAAGGAAAAGTAGTTGCAAGGGAAAAGTGGTTAAAGTGCAAAAAACTCCCTTGGAAGATCAAAACAAGGAAAGAAGAGAATGAATCAAGCAAGACATGGCCAAGCCAAATCGAGCTTGGCCGTGTCACCTCAAAAGAAATTTTGGCAGAACATGACACGGGCAGGCAACACGGCAAAGCCACTGGCCGTGTCACTCCCATCCTAACCCAAGAAAAAAGAAGAACCAAAGAAAAGACACAGAAGCTGACACACCTAAGAGACACGGCCAAGCCACTGGCCGTGTCACTCCCATCTTCAAAGAACAAAGAAGACCCTAATCTCTAAGGATGAAGATCCATTTTCAAGGGTGAAGACCCGATCTCCAAGGATGAAGATCCATTCTGAGGGTGAAGAATCACAATGCATAGAACATCTGGAGCAGTCAGACTTCTCAATTGATAAAAGGTTAGTCAAATTCATTCTCGGGTCCAAGTATCCAATCTCGGGTCCAAGTACCCAAATCGAATTCAACCCAATCCCGGGTCCAAGTACCCAAAATCAATCCAATCTCGGGTCCAAGTACCCAATCTTGGGTCCAGAACCCAAATTTTTTGCTTAGGTCCAGAACCTAGAATCATCCTTAAGTCCAGAACTTAGCTTGGGTCCTGAACCTGAATTTTCCTTAGGTCTAGAACCTAGAATTATTTCTATGTCCAGAACTTAGGTCGGGTCCAGAACCCAAATTTTCCTTAGGTCCGAAACTTAAAACATCCTTAAGTCCAGAACTCGAACCGGGTCCAGAACCCAAATTTTCCTTAGGTCCAGAACCTAGAACATCCTTGAGTCCAGAACTCGAATCGGGTCCAGAACCCAAATTTTCCTTAGGTTCAGAACCTAGAACATCCTTGAGTCCATAACTCGAATCGGGTCCAGAACCCAAATTTTCCTTAGGTCCAAAACCTAGAATCATCCATTGAGTCCAGAACTCGAACCGGGTCCAGAACCCAAATTTTCTTTAGGTCCAGAACCTAGAATTATTTCTATGTCCAAAACGTATCTCGGGTATAGAACCCAAATTTTCCTTAGGTTTAGAACGTAGAACATACTTGAGTCTAAAACTCAAACCGAGTCAAGAACCCAAATTTTCCTTAGGTCCAGAACCTAGAACATCCTGGGTCCATAACCAAAAATACCCTTAGGTCCAGAACCTAGAATCTCTTCTAAGTCCAGAACTTAGCTCGAGTCCAGAACCCAAATTTTTCTTAGGTCCAAAACCTAGAATCATCGTTGAGTTCAGAACTCGAACCGGGTCCAGAACCCAAATTTTCTTTAGGTCGAGAACATAGAATTATCCTTGATTCCAGAACTCGAACCGAGTCTAGAACCCAAATTTTCCTTAGGTCCAGAACCTAGAACATCCTTGAGTCCAAAACTCGAATCGGGTCCAGAACCCAAATTTTCCTTAGGTCCAGAACCTAGAATCATCCATTGAGTCCAGAACTTGAACCGAGTCCAGAACCCAAATTTTCTTTAGGTCCAGAACCTAGAATTATTTCTATGTCCAAAACTTATCTCGGGTCTAGAACCCAAATTTTCCTTAGGTTCAGAACGTAGAACATCCTTGAGTCCAAAACTCGAACCGGGTCCAGAACCAAAATTTTCCTTAGGTCTAGAACCTAGAACATCTTTGGGTCCATAACCAAAAATACCCTTAGGTCCAGAACCTAGAATCTCTTCTAAGTCTAGAACTTAGCTCGAGTCCAGAACCCAAATTTTTCTTAGGTCCAGAACCTAGAATCATCGTTGAGTTCAGAACTCGAACCGGGTCCAGAACCCAAATTTTCTTTAGGTCGAGAACATAGAATTATCCTTGAGTCTAGAACTCGAACCGAGTCAAGAACCCAAATTTTCCTTAGGTCCAGAACCTAGATCATCCTTGAGTCCATAACTCGAATCGGGTCCAGAACCCAAATTTTCCTTAGGTCCAAAACCTAGAATCATCCATTGAGTCCAGAACTCGAACCGGGTCCAGAACCCAAATTTTCTTTAGGTCCAGAACCTAGAATTATTTCTATGTCCAAAAATTATCTCGGGTCTAGAACCCAAATTTTCCTTAGGTTCAGAACGTAGAACATCCTTGAGTCTAAAACTCAAACAGGGTCAAGAACCCAAATTTTCCTTAGGTCCAGAACCTAGAACATCCTTGGGTCCATAACCAAAAATACCCTTAGGTCCAGAACCTAGAATCTCTTCTAAGTCCAGAACTTAGCTCGAGTCCAGAACCCAAATTTTTCTTAGGTCCAGAACCTAGAATCATCGTTGAGTTCAGAACTCGAACCGGGTCCAGAACCCAAATTTTCTTTAGGTCGAGAACATAGAATTATCCTTGAGTCCAGAACTCGAACCGAGTCCAGAACCCAAATTTTCCTTAGGTCCAAAACCTAGAACATCCTTGAGTCCAGAACTCGAATCGGGTCCAGAACCCAAATTTTCCTTAGGTCCAGAACCTAGAATCATCCATTGAGTCCAGAACTTGAACCGAGTCCAGAACCCAAATTTTCTTTAGGTCCAGAACCTAGAATTATTTCTAAGTCCAAAACTTATCTCGGGTTCAAAACCCAAATTTTCCTTAGGTTCAGAACCTAGAACATCCTTGAGTCCAAAACTCGAACCGGGTCCAGAACCAAAATTTTCCTTAGGTCAAGAACTTAGAACATCCTTGGGTCCATAACCCAAAATACCCTTAGGTCCAGAACCTAGAATCTTTTCTAAGTCCAGAACTTAGCTCGAGTCCAGAACCCGAATTTTCCTTAGGTCCAGAACCTAGAATCATCCTTGAGTCCAGAACTCGAATCGGGTCCAGAACACAAATTTTCTTTAGGTTGAGAACCTAGAATTATCCTTGAGTCCAGAACTCGAACCGGGTCCAGAACCCAAATTTTTCTTAGGTTGAACACCTAGAATTATCCTTGAGTCCAGAACTCGAACCGGGTCCAGAACCCAAATTTTTCTTTAGGTCCAGAACCTAGAATCATGCTTGAGTCAAGAACTCGAACCGGGTCCAGAACCCAAATTTTTCTTTAGGTCCAGAACCTAGAATCATCCTTGAGTCCAGAACTCGAACTGGGTCCAGAACCCAAATTTTTCGTTAGGTCTAGAACCTAAAATTATCCTTAAGTCCAGAACTTGAACCTAGTCCAGAACCCAAGACCTCAACCATCTAAAAAATTAAGTCTTATTGCTTTTCTCTCTCTTTCACTAAAGTTTTAGATCATTCAAGTAGGGGGCAAACTATAGACCCTTAATTTTTTACTCAATCCGGTCCAATATGTTTTATTTAGTCGAAAATTATTTTTGTTGTCTAATTGGTCCAAAATAATTTTTGTCAAATAAATTTTTACTTTAATATCTAATTTTTATTAATAAAAATAAAAATAAATAAATAAAAGTCAAAAAATAAAAATAAAAATCGGAGTCGAAAAAATCAGTGACAAAAAAATCATCGCGCGGGCCTGTAGGCATTTCGCCCGCAGGAATTTCCTTCGGGCGAAATGGCCCAAGCTATTTCGCAGGCAGAAAAAATCTGCGGGCAAAATAACTTGTCTATTTTGCCTATTTCGCTCACAGGATTTTCCTGCGAATTTCCTGCGGGTGAAATGGTCGCCCGCAGGAATTTCCTGCGGGTGACGCCCGCAGCCCGCCCACTGCCGCAATTTCCTGCGGCAGTTTTTTTTGCCAGCTCAATTTTTCCGATGTAAATTTTTTGAAACCTAATTCAATTAGGTTTTGGTTTATTTTTTTATTAATATTACTTGCCTTGACTAATTAGGAATAAGCCACATCAAACCACTATAAATAAGGACCAAATGCAATTAAATTGGAGAGCCGAAAATCCAACAGAAGCTTGAAAATTTTAAACCAAATCAGTGAAGGAAAAGGAGCAATTCAATATATTTTTTTTTCTAGAATAGCAGGGACACGATTTAAATAATTCAAAGGCAGCAATTGTCTTTGTTCTTATTCATCCAAGAAGAATTATTTTTGGAGAATCAACAAAAGGAGGTATGTTAAATTCTTTTTGTTTTATTTTTTCACAGTAGCATAAACTATGAAATTTTGTTTTTTAAAATAAAAAAATCTTAGAACTTTAATTTAGTTGTTCCAAAGTTAAAACACTAATACGTTACTTAATTTTCCAAAAAGACTTAAAATTGTTATTTTTACCTCTTCAAAATCTCAAAACCTTAATTAAACATATTTTCAACAAAAACCAATATTTGATTATATTTCTTTCAAAACTTTAAATTTGATTCTATTTCTTTCAAAATTTTAAACTATGTTCTATTTCATTCAAAAAGCCTTAAAAAATCTTTTCTATTTATAAAAACTCTAATCCGTTTGTTTAAATTCATAAAACTTCATAAAATTATCAAATTGATTTCCAAATTCTAAAAGCTAATTCACCACCCATGACCCTAATTTTAAATCCTAAAACCCTAGTTCAACTTCCAAACTTAAAATAGTAAACTCTAACTAATTTAAAACCTTAAACCCTAACTTTTTCTAAACCTTAATCCTTTAAAACATTAAAAACCATAAAAACAAATACTTTAAATTTACACAGTAGCTTGAAGTCACCATTTAAAACCATGAATCAAAAGTATTTTAAAGTGTCTAAAACTCTAGTTTCATGATTTCACCATTTAAATATTAATTTAGTTAATCAAAGAGTCTTACCAACCTTTTAAAACATAAAACCCTAATCTATTTTTATTCCATAAAAAGTCACAGTAGCTATAATTGGACTTTTATTTGCTTTATTTAATTCTATACTTGATTATGCTTTGATTTATCTCTTATGCTTTAATTTATTTAATTTCAGTACTTAATTTATTTTATTTATCATGGATGGATGTTTACTTTTTATTGATATTTAATACCTTTGATGAATGATTTATTTATGATGAATGATTATTTACTTTTATCAATTAATTTAGATTTCCAAAAGTTGTAAGAGGTATTTTTCCACTTGGTGGGTACCTCATTAGTTAAACATCATGTAATTTAATTTGCTTTTCTATCTTAGAACCAATGTAAAGGGCATGTTTCTACCTTTTGGTGGGTGTCCTATTTAGGCATGTGATGTAAGGGCATGTTTCCATCCTTGGATGGGTGTCCATTTATTTGCTTTGTTTGGACATTACTTTGATTTTAATATAATGATGCTTTCTTTTCATTATTGTGTGTAATATCGATAATGTTGTTATACTTAAGAATTTTATAATATTAAGACCTGTAAAGGAGGCCGGTTCCAATGAACCGGGCGTTGTGGGGGTGATGGGTCATTTCTCACCTTCCCCATATGTACCTAGCTTTTTGAACCCATTAGGGGGTTGGGGATTCCTTAGGAATTGAGTCATCCGCCCCTTTCTTTTTTCCCAGCCCGTCCGGGTGGCGACTCCATTTTCTCTGGACTTAGTCCGTGTTCTCTAAGGCCTCAAACCTAAACAGTGCCGAAGTCGCAAGAACCATTCCATCGGGAGTGGGGGTGAAAATCCCCGCTCACACTCTCTACTTTTTTTTTCTTCTTTTTTTTTGTTTGTTGTTTTTTTTTGTCCTAGCTCTAAAAGAGTTGTCTTGTTTGTACCAACTTGGGCTTCCAATAATGGATGAGTGGAGTGACATAAATCTTCTGTAACAGGGAGAAATCATTTGTTACTCTGATGTTGATGTTGTCTTGATATATTGGAGATATTAAGGGGACTTCAACTACCCTTATGGTCTTGAAAACTTCAATTACCCTTATAGTCTTGAAAACATCAACTACCCTTATGGTCTTGAGAACTTCAACTATCTTCATGGTCTTGAGAACTTCAACTGTCTTCATAGTCTTGAATATTCATTTTCTTTCTTTGATCTTCTTGCCTCTTCAACTTAATGATCATAAGAGTTGTCAAAAGTATCACAACAACTCAAGGTAGGTTATTGGGGTTATATGCCAATGAAAACAAAGCTAAAATTTTATGAATTCTCAAAGGGACAACTAGGGATTGATATTTAATTGGGTGGATACTAGTTGTTGGCTAACCAAACAATGCTTAGATCATCTCTCCCTTAAATAAGCAGAGTTTAATTTCACCTCGAAAGTTTGTCTAAGCATGTTTTAAGACTGACTAGGAACTAGATAAAGGTAATTATGCAGGAGCCCTCTCTAAGTAAGCATATTAAAGAAAAACACAATAGTTCCAATTAAATATTAAAGAAATTAAAATTGAAAAGCAACATTCAAGCTAAGGGAGTTAGGCTTCTTTTCCTTTCATATCTTCAATATCCCCATCTTGAAAGGATGATAAAACAAAATCTTCTTCCAATCCTTTTCCCACCATGAAGGTTGCTGGTGGGCTTGTCTGGCTCAGGTAACTTGGCATTATCAATTAAATTATGGATCTCATGCCTCAACTTCATGCAATTGTCCATTTCGTGTCTAGGCCTTTGATGGAGTTGGCAAAATGCACTAGTATCAAAGTTATGTAGAAGAGGATTAGGCAAAGGACGAGGAGTCAAGGGTTGTAATAATCCCCTCTTTTGTAGCTTAATAAAAACCCAAAATAGAGGTTTCCCCAATTCTGAGAATTGTCTTTTATTTCCTTGACCAACCACATTAACATCAACTTCTTTTTGCATGCTTTGATTGCTAGGCTGATAATTCCCTTTCTCATTCCTTTTTATTGAAAAGCGATTCTTCTCCCTTTCCCATTCTTTAATTTGCAAACTAGCTTGGAGAAGATCTTTGAAATCCCTTATAAGGTTGTGAGACATCCCAAATTAAGAGGTTTATTATAAATAGATTTCTCACTTGAAAAAGTAACTAATGATTCATGCCAAAAACAAGCCCATGATTAATTATTTCTTAGTATAAACTAGGCTCACAATTGATTTTTGGTATTTTGTAATTGACCTAAATAATTTGCAAGCTCTTTGTAAAAAAGGTTGGATGAAAATATTTTATTTCTAAACCCATTGTAAAAAAGATTTTAGAAAAAAATGGATTTTGGGCTTAGTATTTGGGTCAGGAAAAAAGAATTTTTTATTTGGAAAAGTTTTATATCCAAAGACCATCTTGAAAAGTTTTGAAAATAGCTTTTGTAACACCCTGATACCCTATATAAGTACTATACATATACTTAGTATACATACAGTAAGTATATAAAGTATAAGGATGTCACTTTTCGTTATCTTTTAAAAACCTGTAACAGAGTTCAAACCATAATACGTTAATTTAAATAACATTTACAAAATCATTATCTTTATCAAAACTCCATTTATACATATAAATATTCTCTTACCAGAAATACATCATAATTAAAAGTTATACATGTATGCATTACCCTCTAGTTGGTCTCGTGGCATAACGAAAGACTTCATATCCTTCACCAAGCTACCTGCGCGATTACACATCCGCGCTAAGCCTGAGAGCTTAGTAGTACAAATATAACATATCGTTTTTACCAACCACAATTCATCACTAATAATCACCATCAACATAGTTATACCCACATTACATATCATATCATTATCACCAATCATCAATCCAACATTAATACTCACAATCAATATTTCAATATACATATTACATAACATTTCATGTCATTATTTTATTCACAATTCATCAATCATGAATCACAATTCCAACCAAATCCACCATAGATTTCATTACTCGTTTATTACAACATTTATATATCATATTGACAACAACGACAGACTCGGGCCCAAACGACACTAATATGCCATTCAATTTTCAGAGTAATGCTTTGGTTCATTCATCACATTTATCATTATCATAGACCCAACTAGGCTTCAAGGATTAGGTTCAACCAAGCTTTAAGGGGAGCAAAGCATGCTAAGTATCAACCCAACTTGGCTTCAAGAACCAATCCAACCTAGCTTCAAGGGTTGTAACATCTCAATTAGGCTTCAAGGACTTAGCCAACCTAACTTCAAGAGATTGTTACTCATTTTAGGCATGCCACCAACAACAAACTCTGAAAATGGAATAACACATTAGTTACACAATTCATTTATTACTTTCATTTTCAATTCTCATCATCAATTAGGCAAACATGCCTTATGTCTTTCAATTGAATCATCATAGCCAATCACAATGGCTTCACATCACATTTGAATTATCATAGCCAATCACAATGGCTTCACATCACATTTGAATCATCATTATACATATATACAACATCAATTACATTAGCTAAACAAACCGATCATTAGTTTTACATCTCTTTATGTCTCAATTTACATTATACACTTCATTATTCAAGCATACATAATCAATTTCATTGCACATGTATCTTAAATTCATCATCATATAAACAACATGTCCATTTATAACATTTCAATCATTATTATCAACCATGATGATATCATATTTCATCATTTCTCAGAACACATTGACATCATTCATTATTAAAACATTAATCATAATAAATTGCATTGCACATACCTTTTTGGGTGATCCTCATCTCTTCCACACTATACAAATCATAATATTAGTCACATTGTTCATATAACATACTACCATTCATAAGATTCACAATGTATAACATAACATTGTTCATACCTAATCATATGCATCATTAAATGTATGTTCAATCTCCACAAAATAAGAAGAGTAAAGTACCATCACAGTAGCCAACACACCCAAGGGACACGGCCAAGCTTGTGGCCGTGTCTCTCAATACCAATTCAAGCTGAGGCAGACACGGGTAAGGGGACACGGCCGTGTCTTTCCACAAAATTCAGGCAGTGACAAACACACTCAAGGGACACGGCCAAGCTTGTGGCCGTGTCTCTCCCAAAATCCATCCAACACGGCCAAACTTCCCTCAACTTGGCGTTGTCTCCCAAAATTAATAGGTCTTGGCCGTGTTCCATTCTTATTTTGGCCGTGTCTCTCATATTTAAAACCCTAAACATAACCAACACTTCTTTGATTGAATTAAGAACAACTTATACACAACACAATCTCATTCAAATGGGTGTAATTCATGTTATTAACACATATTCATCTCAATATTCACATTAACACTAGATCAACCATACATTCAAACATTTACCACATCAAACCCTAAAAACCAACATCAATCTTCTTCTTTCTATAACAACATCCATTTAACTTACCATTTTCAAACAAAACCAACACCAATTTAACCTTTTTAACTCACAATCAATTTCCATACTTTTAAACACATCTCAAACACTCTAAATCATGATATTAACAAATCACAACACACATCAAACACTTCTTCAAAATACCAAAGGAAAACAAGAGAGTACTTACCTCAATTGAAGAAATTTCACCAATCTTCAATTCACTCCTTAGATTCCTCTTTCAATTTGCTTCTAGTATCAAGAACACCTCTTGTTCTCTCTTTTGTTTAAGATGGCCGGCCAACCATGGAGAAGAGAAGAAGAAGAAATGAAGAAAAGACAAATCATCATCTCTTTAAATCTCCACCATGCATTTCACAAAGAGAATTACCTAAATGCCCTCTTCAACATAATTAAACCTCCTTTCATTTAACATGCCCTTAATAGTAATTTCACTTAGCACAAGTTAAAATATCCTCTTACCTTGACTCCCCATTTGACCAACTTATATGTTATATATATTACAATATACAGAACATATACATTCTCTTAACACACTCATTTCCTTTACAAATACATATATACATTTAATTCAAATCAAAACAACAATTGTATCCAACTTCTAGGGCACACATTGGGATATTACAGCTTTGGTCTTTTAGATTTTAAAGAAAAATTTATTTTGAGCTCACAATGTACTTAGGTCATATTAGAAAAAGAACAAACCATATAAGCCATGATTTAAACCAAGATAAATTAACCACAGTCAAACAACATGCAATTGTGGTAAAACCTAAGGAAAGTAACTAGGCCAATTACATGAGCTTTAGTCTTTGGGTTAAAAGGCTTAGGTTCCCATAGCAAGTATATACCAAATGGTATGAGGCTATGAGTGGTTATGCCATGCTTGATCTCCATACCTTGAGTGAAAGTATGGTATCCCTTATATAACACAACACGGTTAACACGGGCGTCCTAACTCATGCACACGATGCGATCTAAATTATGCATTAGATAATATCATTATAAGAAAGAATAGAATAATATAAAGACCAATGAAATCAACCTCTCTTATCCCCAGTGGAGTCACCACTGTGAGCCGGGGTTTTTGTCCCCACTCCCAGTGGAATGGTTCTTGCGACTTCGGTACTATTTAGGCTCGGGGCCTTAGAGAACACGGACCTAAGTTCGGAGAAAATGGAGTCGCCACCTGGACGGGCTGGGAAAAAGAAAGGGGTGGATGACTCAATTCCTAATGAATTCTCAGCCCCTTAATGGGTTTGAAAAGTTGGGTACATGTGGGGAAGGTGAGAAATGGCCCAGTACTCCCACAACACCGGGTTCATTGGAACCGGCCTCCTTTACAGGTCTTAATATTATAAAATTCTTAAATATAACAATATTATCCATATTACACGCAACAATTGAAATAAAGCATCATTATATTAAAATCAAAGCAATGTCCAAACAAAGCAAATAAATGGACACCCATCTGAGGATGAAAACATGTCCTTACATCATCCATGTCTAAACTAAATAGGACACCCACCAAAAGGTAGAAACATGTCCTTTACATTGGTCCAAAATATAAAAGTAGTTTAGATTGCATGATATTTAATTAATGATGTACCCACTAAGTGGAAACATACCTCTTACACTTTCAATTCTAAAACAAACAAATAATGGTGATAAAGAAAACATCCATCCATGATGAATTAAATAAATCGAGCATTGAAATTAAATAAATCATGCATCAAAGCATATAATGAACTACATAATCAAATCTAAAAATAAAACAAGTAAAGATACAAATTAGGGTTTACTGTTTCTTTTTAAATTTCTTTAATTCATGTTTAGGTTTTTGGGATTTTAGTATTATTATTATTATTTGCTTAACCTACTGTAAAGGTTTAAGAAAATTGGAGTGGATTATGGTTTCATGAATCAAATTAGGGTTTAGGCATATCATTATGAAATTAGGGTTTTAGAATCTTAAGATATTTGGGTTTATGATTCTTAGCTACTGGATTGTGGTTTTAAGTTTACTGTATTGAGTTTTAAGGTTTAGGTTTATAAGATTTTAAGATTTTAAGGATTAAGGCTTAGGAAAACTAGGGTTTACCGTATTAGTTTTGAGAGAATTAGGGTTTTTGATATTTTGGAAAACTTACTTGATTTTAGGTTTTAAGAAAATGATTTAGAGTCTTATAAAATAATTATGATTTTTAGAAACTATAAAGTAAGTTAGGGTTTGGAAATTTAAGAAAACTTTTGGAAATTTTAGAAAAAGTTTAGAGGAAAATAGCTTAGGGTTTTTAAAAGTTTTTGGAAATAGGAGAAACGCTTTAATGTTTTTATAGTTTTTGAAAACAGAAGAAGCTAATTAGGGTTTTCGGAGATAGAAGAAATAAATTAGGGTTTTTGGATATAGAAGAGATAAATTAGGGTTTTTGAGGTTTCTGGAAACAAAAGAGTACTTTTTAGGGTTCTTAAGGTTTTTGGAAACAGAAGAAATAATTATTGAAACGAAGATCAAGCTACTACATATTTAAAGACCAAAGTTTTATGTGTATATTCTTATGAATCAAAGAAACAAAGCTGTTGTGATCATGAGTAGTTTATGATTAAGGATTAAACATGCGTAGTCGGTTCCACCAAAATTAACTTCTGGATGGACAAAGACAAAGGCAGTGTGGCTACCTTGGATGAATTGTCGATTGCTTACTTGTTGCTCTTCTCAAATTTGAAGCCCCTAGTTCTAGTCCCAATCCAAAGTTCCTTCAAAGTTTTTAAAGTCTAAAAGTCCAAGTTTCAAGTCCTTTTTTTTCTATGTTTTCAAGTGTTTTTTTATAGGAAAATTTATATGATTATGTCTAATTGTTTAAGGAAACTAAAATTAATTAGGAAAAGAAACCGAAGCCAAATAGAATTTAGTTTCAGAAAAAATTGCGTTGGAAAAATTTTGCTGGCGAAATTGCAAGCATTGGCGAGAAACTGTTAGCTGTGAAGTGCTGGCTGCGAGGATTGGTGCGGCCAGCCAATTTTGGCCATGGGAATTTCCTACGGGAGAAATTAGCTTGGCCAATTTGACTTTGGACGACGAATATTTTGTCGCCGATTTTTCCATTGTCGATTTATATTTATATTTTTTTGTTTGTTTTTTTTATTATTTTTTTTATTATTTTTATATTATTAAAATTATAAAAAATAAATGATAAAATAAATATTATTTAATTAAAATACCACAAAAATTATTTTGGACTATATAAAAAATAACGGACTGGAATGGGTCAAAAATTAAGGGTATACAGATATTAAGTGTTATACTTTAATCTCATTCCTTTTTGTCTGATAAGAGATCACTCATAGGATGGTCATTGGATATTGCATGAGATATTTGAAGATAGTTGAGAGATAAACAAAGGATACATCACTCTTAATAGAAGGAGAGTATATCTCATGGCCTCTTATAGGAAGACATTATTTTAGGAATCCTTGGCCAAGGTGGATAGATCTTTGAGAGAGTCTCAAAATGCCTTTTATAGAGTAATGGGCTTTGAGAACAAGAACTAACAAATTCAAGCTAGGTGTGATAGCAGGAGTCAACACAAAGTCCATGCTTTAAACTGAAATAATGTAAGGAGTTTATTGCATAATAACTATCTATGGAAAGGTTGAAGTCAAACTACTCATTTTCTCAACACTTGGGTGGCTATGATGCATTGCTAGAAGCCAATCTTGGTCTTCTTAATATCAATTAGTTGATTAGAGAATTAATCCTAAATGAAGAGTTCATTTCAAGAAACCTTAATTTTAATTAAGGGTGAAATAGGTATTTAGCTATCAACGTATTTGGGAGCCTAATGGGTCACACACTAAAAGGATTTAGAATTAATTAAATTTTCTTTAATATATTATAAGATAATATATTTAATGAATTAGATCTGTTAAGGAAGAAGAAAAAAAATTTGTTAGCTATTGGGCCAAGTTGAGCAAATTTCGGCATGATAAGCTATTAAGTTTAAAAGCCCTAGCTAAAAGAAGCCCTAGCAAGACCATAAAGGATATAAATACCATTTTAAAATATGGAAGCCTATTTTTACATCCTAACCAAAAGAAGATAAGAAAGAATTTCTTCTTCTTCCATTAGAGTGTCTCTTTCTTACTAGCATAAAGACTCACTCTTAGTCAATCCTATTAGAGAGGTGATTAATTCTTCCCTTGTGTGGATACTATTAGAGACAATCCTACCCTTGGATTATTGTGATTTATGATAATCCAATATGAAGAGAAGGTGAAGAATTTGTGAAGAATTTGTGAAGAAATGTAGGTATAATCTCTAAACCTTGTAAGTTCTTTTAATTCGATTTTAATCAATATAGGATGATCTAGGGTTTAGAAATTTTTGATTTTTCGCTACATATTGGCTGCAATTTTTGTTTGTTCTTGCTATGAATTCCCAATAATGGAATCAGAGCCCACCTATATTGATTAAAATTGAAAGGCATGGAAAATAACTGATTTTAGAAACCCTAGTTTTTTGCCACATGTTTTTAATTGATTTTGGTTGTCCAATTGTTCTTTTGATTTATTTTGTAATATCCCAAGGTACACCCTAAAAGTTTTGGAATAATTATTGTGGTATTTGGATTTAAGGAGTATGTTTAATGGAAGGAGAAAAGAAGTGAAGGTATATATAACATATATAAGTTAAACTAATGAAAGTCAAAAGAAGATAAATGAATTAATTTAATACCCGATTTTGGTGTACATTGGAATGGTAGTTGTGAGAAGATATATTGGTAAAATATGTAAGGAAAATATTATAAGAAATAGGTGTATATGAGGGATGATATATATTTATGTGGTATTTGAAAAATATGGAAAATATAAAGGAAATATAAAAGAGATATACATATACCAACATATATATTACATATACATAATGTATAAAGTGGTGTAGGAAAAGTAAGTTTATATAATAATAATAATAATAATAATAATAATAATAAAAGAAAAAGAAGAAAGAAAAGTCAAAGGGAGAAAAGTGTGTGGTGGAGGTTTTTAGAAATAATTTATTATATTATATTATTATATATATATATATATATGATAAACATGAAAAGAAGAAGGGAAAAGATATTTTTCTTCTTCTTCTTCTTCTTACACGAGAGAGAGAGAGAGAGAGAGAGAGAGAGAGAGAGAGAGAGAGAGAGAGAGAGAGATGATATTTTACTTATACACACATCAAATCCATAGGAATTTTGAAAGAATTGAAGATGGATGTTGAAGATTTGGCATAATATTCAAGTAAGTTTTCTTTTGATTTCTCTTGTTCTATTTGGAATTTTGTTTGAGTTTGATGGAGTGTTGTTGATGGTTAGAGTGTGTTTGTGTATGGTGTGTGTAAAAGTGTTGAAATGGAACTAAAGATAAGAAGGTAGGATGGTGTTGGTGATGGAAGAGTAAGAGTTGTGTTTAGTGAAATTTTTCTGTTTTACAATTAGTAAATGTTGTGACTTGTATGATTTTTAATTAAATATAGAAAAATGTTCTTGGAGTGAATTTTTGATATGTTGTGCCTCTATGAGTCTATAATGACTGAAAAATATGTTGATTTGATTTTGGAATGGTTATGATTTTGGAAAGATTATTTTTATTAGACCTGTTCCAGCAGGTACCTTAACTGAGTCAGCTATTTTTCGAGATTTTTAATAAAATTTAGAAAAATAATATCCAATTGAATTTTGGATATGTTGTTTCTTATTGAGTCTAGTATTTGAGAAAAATAATTTGGAACCACCTTGATTGAATTTAATTTACGGAATTCACAAAGTTCAGAACTGCTGCCAGGATGCAGGGCAATTGGAGCAGTCTGGTTGGGTGAACTATTTGACCAAGATTTTGTGTTCAGTTTGATCTAAAATTTTTAAGGAATGATTTTAAGATGTAAAAATAAATTCTGTAAAAATTTTAGAGTTTTTAGTCAAGTAGATTATTTTATACAATTTTTCAAAATAAGGATTAAGTTAAGTCCAAAACCAGAATTTACTATTCATATGGTCATTTTGCTAATATTCCTTTTGAATTAGGTTGTGAAGAGGTTGAATTGCCCTAATCTAAGTGTTGAGGATTCTTGGAAGAGTAAGTGTCTAGATTGGTGTGAGTTAGTTTTAAGGTAAGTACAAACTACATTATTGCATAAATGCATATGACTTTGAGACTTGATACACATTTGATTGTAAATGTGTTAGGAAATGTAATGCATTGTTGATGTATATTAATATTAGGAAATGTAATGCATTGTTGATGTATATTAATAATGTTATGTTTGGTATAATATGAATGTTGTGATGAGTATGTAAAATGTGTGTTAATGCCATTGATTATATACATTTGAATTGATTAAGGTGATTTGAGATCATATGAGATATGAGGCCATGGTTGTTGGCTATGATAATGCAAATGAATTATATAATTGAGGCATGGTTGCCTAATTAATTATGAGAAATGAAATGAAAAGAGATTGATAAAGAGATAAATGAAATGATTGTGTGCCTAATGTGTTAATTCAATTTTCAGAGTTCTGTTTTTGGCGGCATGCCTATGAATCACTGGATAGGTGAAATGACCGGGTCGTAAGCCGATTCCAGTTGGAAAATGTGAAATGTGATTTTTTGGGGTGAAATGACCGGGTCTTAAACCTCAAAAACAAATTATTGAAACTAGATTGAGTGAAATGACTGGGTCGTAAGCTCAAATCTAGTTGAATATCCATGGATAAATATATTGATGATTATGATTATAGACCAAAACAGTAACTCTGAACTTTGAATAGCATATTAGTGTCTTTTGGGCCAATGCTTGTCTTTGTATAAATGTGATTCATGAAATGTGAAATGAATGAATAATGAGACCAATGATTATTTTTGTTTAAATGTGAATTATGGAATAAGATGTAATGTTATGAGATATATGATGATAATTATGAAATGAGATGATTACAATGTATAAGTAAATTATTGAAGGTGAATGTGGATTGAAAAACTATGTTGAATGATGAGATCTGAAGGTACTACATGAAAATACAATATGATGTATAATATGGATGTGGTTGTGGACATTATGAGTATTATTTTATGAATGTTTTAATAAGTCATGGAATTGTGGGTTGTATTAATGAAATACGTGCATATGTATATAATTATGAGATTAGTAGAAATATGTATAAGGTGTAATTTAAATGGGAATATATGATAAGAAAATAATAATATATGAAGTTAACATATAAGTATGATTGTCTGTTATGTATGTTTATAATATTTATTTGTACTACTAGGCTTTCGGGCTTAGCGCGGTTGTATAAATCGCGCAGGTGAGTAGGTGGTTGATCTGGAAGTCAAACTGTTATGCCACGAGAAGGGTAAGAGTATTTCGAGACCAACTAGAAGGTGATGCATATATGTATAATTTCGTTATGTGGTATTTCTGACAAGAATGTATTCATATGTATAAATGAAATTTTGGTAAAGACAAGATTATCATATATATGTAAGATTATTGAAAGTATAATGATTTTGTAAATGTTCTATATTTAAATTAATGTAATATTATTTGAACTCAGATATAGGTTTTTAAACTGTAACAAAAAGTGACATTCTTATACTTTATATACGTACTGTATGTATACCCGGTATATGTATAGTACTTATATAGAGTATGGGGGTGTTACAGTTATACTGTACGTTAGTAGTATGTGATAATAATAAACCTCTACTTATTTTGTATTAGAAGTGTGAACTCTTCTTGCAGGTTTGTAGTTGAGGGTATAAGGTGGATTCATTGGGAGTGTATTGAAACTGATTGCATTGGTTTGTGTAAAAATGTTTTCAAAAATCAGAAAAACCAGTTTTGTCGACACTTGGGATCCAATTTCTAGGCGAACCTCTGGCAAAATTTCTGTAAAACCGGAACTAAAATCCGAATTAAGTAAAATTGGCAGCAACATTAGGATAGTGTGAAGCCTCTACTCGGCTTACACATGTAGGCTGGGAAGGGGTGTTACATATTTTGTATGACTTTGAATGAATTAAAATGTTTAATTTGGATTAAAAATGAAAAAAAATCAAAAAATATTATTATGTAAAAATTGTTAGAGTTGTGTTGATATTTTTCAGGGTTATGACATGGTTATTCAGAGTTACTGCACAGACACTCTAAGTTACAGCATCGGTTTTTTTGTCCAAAAAGCCAAGATTTCAAATCTTTCATTTTACTATGCAGTTTTTAACTTATGATATCATTATTTAAACCATGGTAAACATATTAGATATGTATTTCAAGGCTGGACAAAAAGTATGAACAAGCCAAAGGGAACTTTGATTAAATTTATTAATAAAAGGAGTTATTGCATAAAAGAGTTTTATGCAAGAACATATGTTTGTTATGTTTTGATACCTTCTTATTACAATCCAACAAGTTTATATTATTTATGTGAAATTGATTTGATGATTTTCACCTGCTAAAATATATTTTTGAATATGGATATTTTATAAAATTCATTTAACAAATTTTATAATAAAATAGAATTGGATTTTCTTAACATTTCTTAAAACTTGAAATCATAAAATTTTTACATGAATTTTTAATGAGATTAAAATCAAGGTTGGACATATTTGAACTCAATTAAAGAGATTAATTGGGATATAGTTCAAATGAATTTAATTAATAAAAATAAAATAATTAAACATTTGGTTTCAAGAGTTGGAACCTTAAGGCACAATGTAGAAAATCAATTGGTTTTTCTTGTGTTGCATTAGACGTAATTAATCTAAGGGTGTATAGTTGGCATGATGGATGATTATAAACTTGTCCAATGAGATTGAGCATTTGCATGGATTTTTGTATTTGGTAAATAGGGTTGGCATATCCTTCCTTTCTCTATTCTCTATGTATTTCTCTTTTTACCTGAATCCCCTCAAATGTAACTTGAGGTTTTCTGATTTTTGAAATTATGTAATTAGATTACATAGGATTATATAGGAATTGAAATGCAAGGACATGAAGATGGAGATGGCGCCAATTATAGGATGAAGAAGAAAATGTAAATTTTAGAAGTTTATATTTCTCTTTGTAATTCATCCATCTGCCTAGGTTTGACCTATTGGTTTCCTTCTTGGCTCGACGAAACCAATGTAGATATATCCATAATCATGCAATGTAATTTGTAAAATTACCTTATTTATCTTGATGATGATACATAGATAAAATAGGCATGCTTAAAATAGATGAGACTTAAAATAAGAAATCCCTCAATTAAAATTAAGTCTAATGCCTTCCATTAATATAGTAAGAACCGAAATTTTTCTAGAAGATTTGGTTGTTGGGCAAACCAAAGCCATCTTCTATAAAAATATATTCAAGCTATGAAATGAGATTCCTAATTAATGGGCCAGACTTAACTAATTGTATTAATTTGTTAGGCAAACCCATGGTTAATATAAATTAGAGGTAAATTGGGTAAGTTTATATGAGATATACACATTAAGAGTTGATAGCCTAATGATTTAGTAGTTGCCTAGTGCAATTGGTATGAGATTCCTACTTTTCAATTTATGTGGACTTGTTGGGAAAATCCAAGTTTACACATAACAATATGAGATACTGACCCACTAGAAAAGCTTCCAATGAGCTTTCTCATATTAATAGTGTGGGCTAATTGGTTCGTATTAAAATAGTGGGAACTATATGCGCTTAATTAATGACCTAATAAAGGCACATATCATGTGTGGTGCGCGCGAGCTGCTCTATAGCAATACCGCAAGTGCACGGGTCGCCCAAGTAATAAAGTAGTGAGTGAGTTATCATTCCATTGAGGACAAGGACAAGCACTAGTGCAAATCTTAACTGTTGTTTAGCAAATTAATACTTTTGTGAAGTTTTATAATTAAAGATAATTAAATTAAATAAATGAGCATATAGATAAATTGTGTGTTGTGTAAAAAGGATTGATGATAATGATACTATCCAGATATAGAATCCCCCTAGCCACAATTACATTACATGATAGAGTTGAGTTGGCATTCCTCTAATTTAGACTAAAACTTCTCTCGAGCGAATTAATCCCTAATCACTAAGTAGAGTGCCGGAATCTCTTCTTAAACACAATTAAATAGATCTTGCATTAAGAACAAGGAACTATAAACCAAAGGATCTTGTAGGTCTATCTCTAGCACCCCAATCAATCCTCAACCCTTATGAGTAATCAATTCATATCAAGCTTTCTCAAGTCAATAATATGAAAATGGCAACCAATCAATAAGCATGCTATTATCAATTGGAAATAATCATTAAGCATCATAAGAATAAAACAACTTCATCAATTAAAATCATTCAATCATATAAATAAGCTAGGGTTCTTCAATATCTAGATAGGGAATGATTTAGTTCATGTTCAATACACTTAATACAACAACAACAACAACAATAATATTAAAATGAATTAAAAGGAGAAAACAGAAAAACCCCTTTCAATGTAGCTTCTTCAATCTCCAAGAGCTGCCAATGGAAGATGGAGATGCTGGAGATGATGGAAATGGAGGATGAAGATGAAGAGTCAAGGAAAGTGTCACTCCCTCCTTGCTCAAAACATGTATGCCCAGCCTCCTCTTCTTAAACCTCTCTTCTCTGCCTCTGTTCTCTGTTTCCTGCACAAACCTCCAGCCCTCTGCAAAAGCTTCTCTCTTCTTCCTCCTCTTCTCTTTTTATTTCCCTCCAAAGCTCATGCCCATGCTTCCAACTCAGACCACTCTCCATTGTCTCCCACTTTCTCTTTGTTTAATCTTTCTTTCCATCAATTAGGCAAGCTTTTCTCTTCTTTTATGGCAAAAGCAAAGTCCTTGTCACCCACTTGTCTCCCAATTCGTGCAAAGGAATCAAGGCTTTTATAGGTGACACGGCCAAGCCATGAGAGGGTTGGCCGTGTTTCTTGTTTTTCTTTGGGACACGGCCAAGCTAGTTAGCCTTGTCTCTTGCTGCCCCTCTTCTTTTCTTTCTTTTCTCTTTGGTTTCATGGGGTGACACAGCCAAGCTCCTGTCCGTGTCATGTGGCACGGCCAGTGGCTTGGCCGTGTCACTTGGGTGTGTCACCTTCTGTTCTTCATTTTTCCTTCTTTGCTTGGTTCTTTGGCTAGGGGTAGGACACGGCCAAGCTTGTGATCGTGTCATGTGACACAGCCACTGGCTTGGGCGTGTCATCTGCCAGTGTCAGCTTTTGCCTTCAATTTTCCTTTCTTTCTTGGTCTTCTTTGGTTTTGCTCCTTGGGTGAGACACGGCCAGTGGCTTGGTCGTGTCTCCTGGCTGTGTCAGTCACTGCCATGCAATTCTTTTGAGTGACACGCCCAAGCTTGATTTGGCTTGGCCATGTCATGCTTGATTCATGCTATTTCTTGATTGTTTTGATCATCCAAGGGAATTTTTCCACTTTAACCTAAAACAAACACTTAAAACCAACTTTAAACAAAAATCAAATGAAACATTAACTAAAAACAAATAGAAATTCATACTAAAAATAGGTATAAAATGATCTCATCAAATACCTCACACTTAAATCCTTGCTTGTCCCCAAGCAAGGCTAAAATCAAAACAAACTAAACGCAAAAGTTTTGTCAAGTTCACGAGTTATAAAAATTGCATCAAGACTTCCCTATCCCTAAATCCGCAATCAATATCAAATCGAACAAAATCGATACCAATGAAATTAAGTTGCTTTCCATGCATAACCTACATTGTCACTCCCTCACCAACTCTTAGAAAGTGTTTGATCAAGGTGGTGTTTACATTCATAACAATCAATGAAAGATTATTGCCATAGGCTTGCTTATCTATCAAATTTCCACCACTTAATTACAATCAAGCATCAATCAAAAGGTCTTTTATTGGGTTGTAATGGGGCTAAGGTAAAGGCATGGCATTTAGGAAATGTGAGCTAAATCATTAAGTTCAAGAGACTTCAAGAATGAAGTAACCGATCATATATTTAACCCAATGATCCCAAAACACCTTCCTCTTATCTACTCCTTGACATTTAAAGAACTTTTCAAGGGAACTTACTTATTACATCTTGTAATGATTATTCAAAAACATATTCCAACCCTTTCAACAATAACAACAATTTTTCTTATTTTTCTTCTTTTTATTTGATTTTTTTTTATTTTTTTTAAGCTTTGCAATCTTAAACCTACTAAATTTAACCCCACACTTAATTCAACACAACACTTGGTCATAAACGCTCTTAAAATGCTCTTGACCTAATGAAAGGGTAAGAGTTAAAACAATAAGGTTCAAGGTTGGTAGTGTTGCGAAAAATAAAGAAAAGGAGAAATGAAATAGGCTCAGAATTGGCTAACTAATGTTAAAAATAGGGTTGGTCTTTTTAAGCCAAAGTGGGTTCACCTAATTGCCTTAATCATCTTGATGCCCAATTGAAATTTTTATGTAATCTTAAAGTGCATATCAAAGCAAGTTCTAGCAAGTCATCAATCAAAGATGTTCATCCACAACAAGAATAATCAGTTGATGGCTCAATTCCTCACTAGGCTGATGGTAATGCAAAGAAAAACCAACAAAATTGACAATAAGCACCAATTCTACTCAATTCTCACATTCATGCTTCAAAAATTCAAAGGTTATCAATCAGCAATATTTATAACAATTGAACTTTTCAAAATTCATTTATTCAAAGAAAACATGAACTAAACCTAAACAAAAATAACTTAAAAGAAAAAAAAACAAAACACAATATGCACCCCACACTTAAAATTTCACATTGTCCTCAATGTGAGCATGCATAAACTAAAAGAGAGTTTAGATGAAACCTGATTTCCACCGCTCCCATATGCGATATGTAGGGCTCCTTCCCCCTATAATGCATGTGTAGTCCATGACTGAGAGGATGATAAACATGCAACATTGAAGTGCGCCTAATGTATGGCAACCCCAAAATATTATTCTTTGAAGAGAAATTGTCCCAGAGGGACATGTGAAGGTTGCCTTGGGGTGATCCTCCAGTACTATAGGAACTTGGCAATAATCTTTTTCTTTGTACAACATGGGCATATTAGATTTCTGCTCTTCCTTACTACCAAAAGTAGAAGGGATGACTTTTCGGGACTCTTGAAATTCAACCAAGGTTGGTTGAATCACTTTTTCATCTATTTTAACAATGTCAAGTCCCCTCTCAACAACCTCAGCATCTACAATTAGTTTACACTCCTCAAGTTCTAAATTGGGTAGGTCATGTTCTTCTTCTAAGGGCATACCCATCTCAAGCTTATTTTCATTATCTCCTTGGGAGTGCATGTCATAGATGTCAAAAAGTTGCGTACCTTGCTTCTCATCCTTCAAATTATTTGGAAGTGGATCTTATGGCCTATAAGGATCAGAAGTTTCGTGCAACTTGAGTGAGGTTGATGCCTCCAAATTTTCCTCCTCCGTTGATTGGCTTGGTTCCTCCATGTTGGGTTGGATCTCCTCGCCATTGTCTTCTTGATTAGTCCCTTGTTTCTCTTCCTCCACCATACATGGGAATGAAATTGGTGACATAAAAGGATTTGGAGGTTCATGCAATTCTGTCCAAGTTGATGCTTCCAAATTCTCCTCCTCCTTTGTTTGATTCAATTCCTCTATGTCGGGTTGGATTTCCTCGCCATTTTCTTCTTGATTGGTCCCTGCATCAAAGAAATCACAAAAATTGTTAAATATTACCTGTTCATCCCTCAAATTTTGTGATTACCTGGGTTTGCTCCAATTGGCTAGGAGACTCCTCCTTTTGGTGTGCTTGGGGTTGATGTGCCAGCTGCTCCACTAGAGCATCCACCCTCCTTTGTATTTCTCACAAAGATTCTTCCACTTTGGATTGCTCGCATTGAAATTTCTCGGAATCTTGAATGAAGGCATTCATTCTCTCCTCCAAAGTGAGTTTCTTATGTTGATCTACATTTGGAAGGCTATTTTGAATGAATGCATTCAATCTTTCCTCCAAAGTGGGTTCCTCAAGGTAATCTTGGTTTGAAAATTCTTCTTGAAGGTAAGGACCCCTCTGGTAAGGCTGAAAATTTTGTTGAGGTGGAATGTACTGCAGATTTTCCCAATAAAAATTGGGTGGCTTTCCCAACTTGGATTGTAAGAATTGGAATATAGGTCATTACCACCCATCTGCTGGAAATTTTGGTATTGTTGGAAATTTTGGTAGTCATATTCTTCCTCGTGCCATTCTTAGTATCATTCAAAACCAAATGAACATGTATTGGCACTATGTCCTGCATTGCCGCATGCTGCACATATCTCTTGGCATGGCATAGACTGGTTTGCTAATTCCGCAAATTGCCATGCCATGTCAGAATTAAAGTCCCTATCATAAACTCCCCCGTGCCTTGAAAACTGCATCTTTACAAAAGGCACTCAGCAATTTAAAGAAAAACAAACAAACAAACAAATTCAAACACAACAAACAAACAAATTTACAGAAAACAAACACACATTCTTGATAAAAAAAATAAAACTAAACCAACAGTCTTGATTATATTACTAATATTGAAACCATTGTTCCCCGGCAGCGGCGCCAAAAACTTTGTTTGTCGCGAGCTACGCTATAGCAATACCGCAAGTGCACGGGTCGCCCAAGTAATAAAGTAGTGAGTGAGTTATCATTCCACTGAGGACAAGGACAAGCACTAGTGCAAATCTTAACTATTGTTTAGCAAATTAATATTTTTGTGATAATTAAATTAAATAAATGAGCATAAAGATAAATTGTGTGTTGTGTAAAAAGGATTGATGATAATGATACTATCCAGATATAGAATCCCCCTAGCCTCAATTACATTACATGATAGAGTTGAGTTGGCATTCCTCTAATTTAGACTAAAACCTCTCTCGAGTGAATTAATCTGTAATCAGTAAGTAGAGTGCCAGAATCTCTTCCCAAACACAATTAAATAGATCTTGCATTAAGAAAAAGGAACTATAAACCAAAGGATCTTGTAGGTCTATCTCTAGCACCCCAATCAATCCTCAACCCTTATGAGTAATCAATTCATATCAAGCTTTCTCAAGTCAATAATATGAAAATGGCAACCAATCAATAAGCATGCTATTATCAATTGGAAATAATCATTAAGCATCATAAGAATAAAACAACTTCATCAATTAAAATCATTCAATCATATAAATAAGCTAGGGTTCTTCAATATCTAGATAGGGAATGATTTAGTTCATGTTCAATACACTTAATACAACAACAACAACAATAACATTAAAATAAATTAAAAGCAGAAAATAGAAAAACTCCTTTCAATGTAGCTTCTTCAATCTCCAAGAGCTGCCAATGGAAGATGGAGATGGTGGAGAGGATGGAAATGGAGGATGAAGATGACGAGTCAAGGAAATTATCACTCCCTCCTTGCTCAAAACATGTATGCCCAGCCTCCTCTTCTCAAACCTCTCTTCTCTGCCTCTGTTCTCTATTTCCTGCACAAACCTCTAGCCCTCTGCAGAAGCCCCTCTCTTCTTCCTCCTCTTCTCTTTTTATTTCCCTCCAAAGCTCAAGCCCATGCTTCCAACTCACACCACTCTCCATTGTCTCCCACTTTCTCTTTTTTTAATCTTTCTTTCCTTCAATTAGCCAAGCTTTTCTCTTCTTTTATGGCAAAAAGCAAAGTCCTTGTCACCCACTTGTCTCCCAATTTGTGCAAAGGAATCAAGGCTTTTATAGGTGACATGGCCAAGCCATGAGAGGCTTGGCCATGTTTCTTGTTTTTCTTTGGACACGGCCAAGCTAGTTGGCCGTGTCTCTTGCTACCCCTCTTCCTTTCTTTCTTTTCTCTTTGGTTTCATGGGGTGACACGGCCAAGCTCCTGGCCGTGTCACTTGGGTGTGTCACCTTCTGTTCCTCATTTTTCCTTATTTGCTTGGTTCTTTTGCTAGGGGTGGGACACGGCCAAGCTTGTGGCCGTGTCATGTGACACGGCCACTGGCTTGGGCGTGTCACCTGCCAGTGTCAGCTTCTACCTTCATTTTTCCTTTCTTTCTTGGTCTTCTTTTGTTTTGCTCCTTGGGTGAGACACGGCTAGTGGCTTGGCCGTATCAGTCACTGCCATGCAATTCTTTTGAGTGACATGGCCAAGCTTGATTTGGCTTGGCCATGTCTTGCTTGATTCATGCTCTTTCTTGATTGTTTTGATCATCAAAGGGAATTTTTCCACTTTAACCTAAAACAAACACTTAAAAACAACTTTAAGCAAAAATCAAATGAAACATTAATTAAAAATAAATAGAAATTCATACTAAAAATAGGTATAAAATGATCTCATCAATGTGCATATTTACATGCTAATATGTTCTATTCTTTAACATTTAGGTTGCTAGAATCATGTTATCCAATATGAAATTGCTTGGCATTCTCAACTCAAACATGTTGGCTAGGTCCAATTTCTTAGATTGGTTTAGAAATGTGAGAATAGTTCTCAAATCTAAATAGATTACTTATGTGTTGGACATACCAGTTCCACCCATCCCTGCTGCGGATGAACCAACTAAGGAGCACTTAGATTATGCAAAGCATAAGAAGGACAATGAACTTACTTTTTGTATTATGCTTGCTTTTATGTTTCCAGGGTTTCAAAAGTAATATGAACACATGGATGCTTCCACCATGATTTACCATCTTAGGGAGCTCTTTGATGAGGAAGCCCGACCAAAGAGATATGAGATATCCAAGCAGCGATTTCATTATAAGATTGTAAAGGGGACATCAATTGTGCAACATGGACTGAAAATGCTAGGCTAAATTAAGAGATTGGGATCTCTTGGTTCGCAATGGACCATGACTTAAGTATTGACTTAATTCTACTATCATTGCCTGATAGTTATGCACCATGCACCCTTTGTGCTTAACTTTCAAATGAATAAAATTGATGCTTCAATACCCGAGTTGATCAATATGGTTAAGACTGTTGGGCCTTCTCTCACTGGTGGTTGAGTCTTCTAATCTTCTAAGAAAAAGAAGAGTTATTTTTAAAAGAAGAAGAAGAAGACTTAGACTAAGTCTCAAGGTGGAATTAAAAAGAAAAGCATAGAGACTGCTCCAAAGGGAACTTACTTTCATTTTGGGAAGGACCACTGGAAGAGGAACTGCAAGGCCTTTATAGATTCTCAAAGGAAGAAGGATCTATATAATGCTTTGGTTTTAGGTATGTTTATGATTGAGATAAATACTACATTTAATAATAAGATATGGGCATTGGATATCAGATGTGGATCTCACATATGTACTGATATGCAGGGACTAAAGAGTAGTAGGAAGCTCAAGAAGGGAGAGATGGACCTATGAGTGGGAAATCCAACAAGAGTTATTGCATTAGCTGTAGGGACTTATATATTATCTACACCTTCAGGATTATCTCTAGAACTTAGTAATTGTTATTATGTTTCGGTACTTTCAAAGAACAATGTTTTAGTTTCTTGTTTAAAAAACGATGATTTTTTATTTAACTTTTAAAAACAATGGTTGTTCCATTTGCTTAAATAATATGGTACTAGTTCATTATATAATGGTTTATATGTTCTAGACTTGGATAATGATATTCTCAACATAAACATAAAGAGAGAAAAGTTAGATAACTTGAAACCATCATATGTATGGCATTGTCACTTAGGCCATATTAATGAGAATCACATGACTAAGTTAAACAAGATTGGTAATTTAGGATCATTTAATTATGAATCATATGATACATGTGAATCCTATTTACTTGGCAAGATGACAAAATCACCTTTTAGTGGAAATGGTGAAAGGGCAAATAGGCTATTGGACCTAATACATACTGATGTATGTGGCCTAATGACAACCCATTCTAGAGGTGGTTTCTAATATTTCATTACATTTATCGATGATCATTCTAGATATGGGTATTTCTATTTAATGAAATACAAATATGAAGACTTTGAAAACTTTAAAGAATTCAAAAATGAAGTAGAGAAACTACTTGACAAAATTATTAAAACACTTAGATCATATCGAGGTGGAGAATACATGGGCCAAGAGTTTCAAATCATTTTAGGGTTATGCACTGAAGACTACTATTTACATCCTTAACAGAGTTCCATCAAAACCGGTTGATGTTACACCATAAGAAATATAGAATGGAAAGAAAACCAGTATTCTTTCTCATGGCCCATGGGATAAGCCTTTCAAAGTCTATGTGTCCTAAGACACAAGATGAAAGTGATCGCATGAGTAAGATACCATATGCCTCAGCTATTGGATCTATCATGTAAGCTATGTTATGTACTAGACCTAATATATCTTATGCTCTAAGTGTCATGAGTAGATATCAGTCTGACCCTGGTGAGGGGTTTTAGGTGGCTGTTAAGAACATCCTTAAGTACTTGAGAAGGACTAACAATGCATTCTTAGTTT
The DNA here is from genome assembly GCA_947685225.1 of Garcia nutans. Lineage (NCBI taxonomy): Eukaryota > Viridiplantae > Streptophyta > Magnoliopsida > Malpighiales > Euphorbiaceae > Garcia > Garcia nutans. The sequence continues at coordinate 62,598,783 of CANTUV010000031.1, forward strand.
ATGGAGATGGGGATTTGATTGTAAATGAGTATTGCAATATCCCAAATAATACCCTAAAGTTTTGGAAATGCTAATTGTTGAAATTGAATTAAATGATTTAAAGTGTGTATATTTGATTAAGTGAAAAGATAAGAGGAAGGAGTGTGTATATGTTGTATATATAGAGATATATGCAACATATACAAGTCAACATTTTAATAATAAGGTCAAAAGATATTTGAATTAATTATATATTAAATATTGATAGTGGAAGATGATTTTTGTTTATATTATTATAATAATTTAATTGTTTAGTGGAGATTAAGTGGAGATTTAAGTGGTTAAGAGTAGTGAGTGGTTTTGACTTTTTATCATCTTCTTCTTTCTTCTCCAAGAGGTCGACCATCACCATTGTCAAAAAGAAAGAGAGATTTTGTTGCTTGCTAACTCAAGCAATTAAAGAATTTCAAAAGATCAAGTTGGAGTTTTAAGGATTTTTCTTCATATTTGTTAAGTTTCCAACTTGTTTCTTTGATTTCTTTTGAGTTTGTGTTTATGAGTTTTGTGGATGGTTGGTGTAGTTGTGTGTATGATTGATTTTGGTGTGTTTAAGGTTGTTTTGTCTAGTTAACTTTGATTTTGGGGTTGGATTGAAGAGAAAGGGTTAAGTTTGGTGAAGAAAACAAGAGTTATGGATTGTGTAAGTTTGAATTGTGAAATATGGTTGTGATTGTGTTTTGTTGCTTATAATTGAGTTGTTTTGATGTTATGCAAGTTTATTATGGTATATTGATGGATTTGATTGAGTTTATGTGGTGTTTATAAGGTTATTGAAAGATGTTTGTTGAATGTGGCGTTTTGGTGTTGATATCAGTTTTTTGGCCTGACACGCCTAGTAGCACGACCATGTCTTTGGGCATGTCGATGATTCTATTTTCAGTGTGGGTGACATGATCAGTGACACTCCCATGTCACTGAGCGTGTCACAACTTCTGTGTAGTAGCAGCATTGACATGTCTGGTGACACGCCATGTCACTGAGCCTGTCATAGCTACTGTATTGGAAGAGGATTGACACATCCAGTAACACGCCCATGTCACTGAGCATATCAAAGCTTCTATGTTGTGGGTTTAGGGCATGGCCAGGGACACGCCCGTGTTGTTGAGCGTGTCATGTATAGAGTTTGCCCTAGATAGTTCTTATTCTTATTTTCTTATGTGTATCACTAAGTGAATGTGTATAATCACCTTTGGATTAGGTTTTAAAAGATTTGAGTTACCCCAATCCATGTGTTGAAGGATTCTTGAAAGAGGAGATTGGAATTGGTGTTTGTTGCTCTTAGAGGTAAGTACAAACCTTACATGATTGCATACATTTACATGACTTTGGGACTTAACACATTTAGTTGGAAATGCGTTAAGTTACCTATTATATTGTTGGTGTATGAGAATGGTGCTATGATTTGCATTATGTGAACTATATGAAATATATGTCGAGGATTCAAAATATATGAATAATGTAATTTGTTATGTATACCTTAATGATGATATGTAAAGCCATTGGTGATGGCTATATTGATATAAATGGGATATTTGAGGTATTGTGCTTATGATGATCATGAGAAAATGAAAAAGGATTTGATAATGAAATTATGAATGAATTGTGTGCCTAGTATGCTATTCAATTTTTAGAGTTTTGTTGTTGGTAGCATGCCTAAAAGTAATAATCCCTTGAAGCTGGGTTGGGCTTGATCCTTAAAGCCTAGTTGGGTGATGCTATGCTCCCCTTGAAACTGGGTTGGGCCTAGTTCTTGAAGTCTAGTTGGGATGTTACATATAAGGTAATCCTCATTGTGATTATGACTCGCCTTCAGGCCAGATATATGTGATTATTGGACCAAAGCGGTAAATCTAGAATTTGAATGGCAAATTAGATTCTTTTGGGCCCATGCTTGTCTTTTCCATAATGTGACTTATGAATGAGGGAACAATTGAACAATATAATGAGATTTAATGTTATGAAATATGAGATCCTTGTATATTGTTTCTAATTCTTGAAAGTTTGACATTGGTATTTCATTTGAATCATATTTTTATCAAGGTTTGTACCACTAAGCTTCTGGCTTAGCGCGATTGTGATTTATCTCGTAGGTGACAGGGTAGATCCGGTTGAGCCGGAGAGTTTAGCTAGACCGAGTCGAGTTTAGGCTTGAGATTGTGAGAGCAATGTTGATTTTGGACAGCAAGATCAGAAATGAACTGCCAGCATGTATAAATTCTATATTTTTGTAAATATTGATTTTGATGTAAATATATGTATATTCCGCTGCATATTAATCAAATATTCCAGATAACTTTTGGGTAATAAAGATATTTATATATATGTATTTTAACAAGGAATGTTTATCTATTACTTTTTATAATATAACTTAAATGTTTTAAGTTTACTCAGATTATTAAAATGATGATTCAATGTTAAAGTTTAAAGATTGGTTTGTTTAAAATGGATTGTGACATTCTTATATCTGGTATACATGTATTACATATATGGTGTATGTGGTGTACATATATGGGGTACAAGGGTGTTACATTTGTTTTAATATCAGAGCCTAGGTTTGAGATTCTCAACCTAGGTGAATTGTATGGAAAAAAAATTAGATTTCAAAATACAGTTTTTAATTAAGATACATGCATTAGCACTGGCAGTTTTTGATCTTTGATAAGGTAATTTTCTGCTGTGTTTGCATATATAGGTAGTGATGGCATCTCAGACACGTCAGTCTGTTAAGGGTAGTGCTGAGAGTGTAGCTCCTATTGAGGGTAGAGATCGAGCTAGAGTTGAGATAACTGGAGAGGCACCTGCTCCTGTGCCAGAGAGACCAGCAGTTGATGAGATTCTGGCGGTTTGGTTACTGCATAAGGTAGAATTGTTGAGGTAGACTCCAGTGCAGCAGCCGCCACTACAACTGCAACCACAAGTACCGATGAGGCAATATGATAAATTGAGGAACTTTGGAGCTGAGGATTTCATTGGTACTACAGATCCTATACTAGCTGAGCAGTGGTTAGATAGAGTTTAGAGGATGTTCATCCAGCTGCAAGCTACTCCTGAAGAAAAGTTTGATTATGCCAGATCAGTTCTGCAGAGAGATGCATATGATTGGTGGAAGACGGTTCCACATGCAATGGATGATCCACCAACCCTGACTTATGGTGATTTTTTGTGGGAGTTTGAGCAGAAGTATACTCCAAGGGAGTATAAAGATGCAAAGAAGATGGAGTTTTTGAATCTGAGACAGGATAGCCAGACAGTGATAGAGTATGAGATTGAGTATATCCGGTTGAGTCATTATGCCGGTGGGATTATTTCAAATGAGATAGACCGGTGTCGGAGATTTGAGATGGGGTTGAGACCCTCTATTATGTGTATTCTCATAGGCTCCCAGTATCAAGATTTTTCTCAGTTGGTTGCAGCTACCAGGAGTGTTGAGAGAGCATAGGGTATTGCAACAGCTACTACTGAGGGGGAGACTTGTAACACCTCTATACCCATATACATACACCACATACACCCACATATGTAATATACATTTACCAGATACAAGAATGTCATAGTCTATTTGAAGCAAACCAATCATTAAAACTTTAACATGAATTAATCATTATAAATAGTAATAGGTAAAACATTCCTTGTTAAAATACATATACATATATCTTCATTGCACCCAAAGTTTATCCAAAACATTTGTTTAATAAGTAGTGGAATATACATGTGTATACATCAAAATCAATATTTATAAAAATATAGAGTTTATACATGCTTGGCAGTTTGTCTCTGATATTGAAGTCCAAAAATCAACACTTCACAAGGAATCACAAGCCTAGACTCGACTCGGTCTAGCTAAACTCTCCGGCACAACCGGATCTACCCTGTCACCTGCACGATAAATCACAATTGCGCTAAGCCAAAGGCTTAGTGGTACAAACCTTGATAAAAAATATGATTCAAATGCAATGCCAATGTCAAAATTTCAAGAATTAGAATCTTTATACAAGGATATCATATTTCATAACATTAAATATCATTACATTGTTCAATTGTTCCATTATTCATAATTCACATTAAAGCAAAGACAAGCATGGGCCTAAAAGAAACTAATATGCCATTCAAATTCCAGAGTTACTGTTTTGGTCCAATAATCACATTTATCAAGCCCGTAGGTGAATCATTATAACAATGAGGATTACCTCATATGTAACATCCCAACTAAGCTTCAAGGACTAGGCCCAACCAAGCTTCAAGGGGAGCATAGCATCAACCCAACCTGGCTTCTAGGACTAAGCCCAACCCCACTTCAAGGGATTGTTACTTTTAGGCATGCCACCAATAACAAAACTCTGAAAATTAAATAACATACTAGGCACACAATTCTTTCATTATTTCATTATAAAATCCATTCTCATTTTCTCATGATCATTTAGGCACAATGCCCCAACTATTTCATTTACATCATTATAGCCATCACCAATGGCTTTACATTTCATCATTAGAGTATACACAACAAATTACATTGTTCATATATTTTAATTACTCAACATATAGTTCACATAATGTAAATCATAGCACCATTTTCATATATCAACAATATAATAGGTAACCTAACACATTTTCCAACCAAATGTGTTAAGTCCCAAAGTCATGTAAATGTATGCAATCATGTAAGGTTTGTACTTACCTCTAAGAGCAACACACACCAATACCAAACTCCTATTCTAAGATTTCCTCAATTCTTGGATTAGGGAAACTTAAATCTCTTCAAAACCCAATCCAAATGTGATTATACAAACTCACTTAGTGATACACATAAGAAAATAAGGATAAGAGCTAACTAGGGCAAACCCCACACATGACACGCTTAACAACACGAGTGTGTCCCTGATCGTGCCCACAACACATAAGCTTTGATACGCTCAGTGACATGGGCTTGTCACTGCACGTGTCAATCCTCCTCCAACACAGAAGCTATGACACGCTCAGTGACATGGGTGTGTCACTGGACGTGTCAGTCTTCCAACAACACAGTAGCTATGGCATGCTCAGTGACATGGGCATGTCAATCTACTCCAACGTAGAAGCTGTGACACGCTAAGTGACATGGGCATGTCACTGCTCATGTCACCCACACTGAAAATAGAACCAACGACATGCCCAAAGGCATAGCCGTGCTACTAGGCGTGTCAGACCAAAAACTTGAAATCGACACCAAAAATGCCACATCCAACAAACCTCTTTCTTTTACCCTTTTTCACTCCAAACAAACTTAACCAAAAAAATCAAAATACCATAATAAACTTGCATAACATCAATACAACTCAATTACATGCATGAACACACAAACACAACAATATTCACAACTCAAAGTCACAACACCCACAACTCTTGTCTCTTTCACCAAACTTAACCCTTTCTCTTCAATCCAATCCCAAAAATCAAAGTTAATAAAACCAAACACTTCAAACATACCAAATCAACCAAAAACACATCTACAAAAACCATTCACCAAACTCAAATACACAAACTCTAAAAGAACGGAAAAAAATAAGTTGGAAACTTACCAAAAGTGAAGAAAATCCTTAAAACTCCAACTTGATCTCTTGAAATCCTTCAATTGCTTGAGTTAGGAATCAACAAAACCTCTCTTTCCCTTTGGCAATGGTGATGGCCAACTCTTAGAGAAGAAAGAAGAAGATGAAGATGAGCTTCCCTCAAGTCAAAGTAAATCTCCTCTCTTAACCACACAAAAACTCTCTTTAATCTCAACCAAGCAATTAAATATTATAATAATAATAATATAATCTTCCACTTATATTTAATTTCTATTTAAAATAATTAAATATATTTCTTTACCATCAATAAAATGTTGACTTATATATGTTGTATATATCTTCCTTTTCACTAAATCATATATACACTTTAAATCATTTAATCCAATTCAACAATAAGCATTTCCAAAATTTTAGGGTATCATTTGGGATATTACAATTCTCCCCCTCTACAAATAAATTTCGTTCTCGAAATTACCTGATCTCAAGTCTGGAATGATTGAGGATACTGATCTCGCATCACTTGCTCACTTTCCCAAGTTGCTTCTTCCTTAGCATGATTCTTCCAAAGAACCTTCACAAGTGGCACTTTCTTATTTCTCAACTCTTTCACTTCATGTGCCAAAATAGCCACTAGTTCTTCTTCACAAGTCAGATTCGAACTCACCTCAATAGATTCAACTGACAAAATGTGAGATGGGTCTGATCTGTACCTCTATAGCATAGAGACATGGAAGACATTGTGAATTCAATCCAACTCAGGCGGTAAAGTGAGTCTATAAGCAACTGGTTCAACTCTTTCCAGTATCTCATAGGATCCAATGAAATGTGGACTCAACTTTCCTTTGCGACCAAATCTTAAAATTTTCTTCAAAGGAGACACTTTCAAAAATACTTTATCTCCAATACTTAACTCTATGTCTCTCCTCTTCAAATCTGAGTAAGATTTCTGTCTATCTGAGGCTGCTTTCAATCGATCTCAAATTATTTTCACTTTCTCTTCCATTTCTTTAATCAAATCGTGACCAACTAACTTACGTTCTCCAACTTCATCCCAATATTGAGGTGTCCTACATCTTCTACCATACAATGCCTCATAAGGTGCCATTTTAATACTGGACTGATAACTATTGTTATAAGCAAATTCCATCAATGGCAAAAATCTATCCCAACTCCCAGAGAAATCAATGATACAGCTTCTTAACATATCCTCTAGAATATGTATCACCCTCTCTGACTACCCATCTATCTGCAACTGATTAATGTATTAACTAAAGTAAACAATTAAAGTTATTGAAACAAAGATCAAATTACTACATATTCTTATTAATCAAAGAAAACGAAGCTACTGTGAATATATAATTTATGATTAAAGACCAAACCTGCATAGTTGGTTCCGCCAAAAATTGATTTCTGGATGAACAATAACAAAGGCAATGTTGCTACCTTTGATGGATTGTTGATCGCTTCTTGTTGCTAATGTCTCTTGCTCCTAGGATTTTCTTTTTGGCTGATAGAATTTTTTTGTCTCCTATCCAATCAAACAATTTTCTTTTTCCCCCTCCCTTTTTTCTATGTTTTAATGTGGTATTTATAGGAAAAATAATAAACCTACTTCTAATTGTCTAAAGAAATTAAAACCATTTAGGAAAAGAAACCAAAACCAAATAGAATTTGGTTTTGGAAAAAACTGCGTTGGAAAATTGCGCTGGAGAAAAAACTATTGCGTGAGAAAAAACTGCTGGGGCGGGCGCCAATTTTCTGCAAGAAATTCCTTCTGCGAATCGGCCCAAGCCGATTCACTTTCGGAGATGAAAAATTTCGTCGCCGATTTTTTCGTCGCTGATTTTTATTTATTTGTTTATTTTTATTTATTTTTAACTTTACTAACATTACTTATTATTTTTATTAAAAATTATAAAAAATACTAAAATAGATATTATTTAGTTAAAATACCATAAAAATTATTTTGGACTATATAAAAAAAATATCGGACCAGACTGGGTCAAAAATTAAGGGTCTACACAACTTATGGGTCCAAAACCAAAATCACTCATGGGTCTAGAACCCAAATCAATTCACGGGTCCATAACCCAAATCAAATTATAGGTCCAGAACCTAAACTAAGTCACGGTTACAAAACCCAAATCACTTATGGGTTAAGAACCCAAACCAATTCATGGGTCCATAATCCAAAATCAAATCACGAGTTCAGAACCCAAATCAATTCATGGGTTCATAACCCTAATCAATTTACCGGTCCATAACCCAAACCAAGTCATGGGTCCCAAACATAAATTGATTCACGTGCTCAAAACCCAAACCAAATTCATGGGTCTAAAACCAAATAGCATCCAAGATCGGCTTAAAGGCAAATTGCTATTCATCTCTGAATAAATTCAAGATCATTCAACCAAGGGGCAAATGTGTAGACCCATAATTTTGGCCCTTAATAAGTCTGATCCCAGTTGAATGAGGCCAAGCCAAATATGGTCCAATTCTAAAAGTTTAAACCTAGTTTAAAGCCTTAAATTAGATCGGTCCAATTATAAAAGGCCAAAATTAAACTAGTCAAATTTATAAAGCTCCAAATTAGGTTTGATCCAAAAATTAGAAATTGATTTGGTTTGGTTTGAGTCAATATAAGCAAGTCTAATTTGACTTGAGTTCAATTTCAGTCAAAATTAGAAGTCCTAATCGTGTTTAACTTGTGAAATCTCGAATAACAATTAAGTGTTGGAACTGAAATAGGATTAATTATCAGAGTTAACCATAATTTAAATGTTATAAATATTAATCAAAAGGACCTAAATGGGGGGATGACCCTAAAACAGAAGAACACAATTAGTAAATTAAAGGGTCAAAGAGTAAATTGAGAGAGAAAGAGAAGGAGATCATTGTGAAAAGGAGATGCAGTAGCTGAAAGTAGCAAATGTCTTCAGATTGCATTCGTTCAACCAATATTGTAATTGATCTAGGCAGTGGCATAAGCGAGCTTGGTTCAACATATTATAATTGGTGGATCCTATAAAATAGGTATAATTCTTATTAACCAATTCAACCGAATTTAATGATTAACTTCAATACATGATTAATGTATTAATAAATTATAAGTATGATTTTGTAAGTTTTTACAAAGATTTATGATTTAAGCCATCCAAAACCCTAATTTGATTAATTAAAACAAGTTTGCATGTTGAAACCTAACTAAGGTTAGAAAACCCTAATTCTACAATCAAAACCTAATTTCACAACCAAACCCTATCTTGTAAATTGTTTACCTTTCAGGGGCGCTGCCTTCGATCCCCTATAAGGGGTGCTGCCCCTTTAACCCTTTCCTACTAACTGCCTAGCAGGAGATGTTAATATTAAGATGTGCTAGTGGATTAAAATTTTAATTTCCATTTAATTAAGCCCTAATTTTATGATTGTTTAATGATTATGTGTATGATTATTATTTATGTGTTTATGAATTGTAATTTCTTATTATTTGGGATTCTTAGAGATTTGTAAAAGGCATGTTTTCACTTTGTGGGTGCCTTATTTAAATTTTCTTCTTTTATTTAATTTATATTTGGGGATCATCATAAGGGACATGTTTCCAACTCTTGGTGGGTGCCCTATTTTATTTAGTTTTATAGATTCAGGAAGCTTGTAAGGGCATGTTTCTATCTAATATGGGTGCTCATTTTGTTATTTACTTTATGATATGGTTATTTTCATTTTATTTCCTTTAAAATTACTTGTAACATGAATGGTATCATAATAATGTAAGAATTTCATAATATTTAGACCTAAAATGGAGGCTGGTTCTAATGAATCGGGCGTTATGGGGGTGCTAAGTTACTTCTCACCTTTCCCATGCGTACCCAACTTTTCAAACACAAGTAGGGGTTAGGGATTCCCTAGGAATTGAATCATCCACCCCTTTTTATCTTCCCATCCCATCCAGTTGGCTACTCTAAATTCTTCTAGTTTAAGTTCGTATTCTCTGAGGCCCGGAGCCTAACAATGTTGAAGTAGCAAGAACCATTCCAGCGCGAATGTGGGCGAAAATCCCGCTCACACCTACAAAGACAATGAAGGTCACATTCATTTCAGTTCTTTATTTGAATTAATAAATGGTGGGAATTAATACCTCGACATCAACTATGATGCTGATAAATAATCTTTTCTTCCAGAAAAATTTACGAACCCATGGTACAGATAAGAAAGCTCAGCCTCTCCCCAGCCATATAGGGGTACAAGGTCCAAATCAGCAAGAGCCCATAATACTTACAGGTAGATGATAGACTCAGTACTGTACAAGATAGTCAATCCCAACAGATATAGCAAGAACTCTCTAGCATACTATTAGGCCATTTCCCTATGAGCCGGTTAAGCATAGTTCATCCAATATTCTCGTATCGATTTGTATTTTGTCTTGAATGGCTCCTTTAATGCTGGTTCCATGCCTATTAGTTGTCAAATTTCATTGCATATCAAGATATTATCAGAAAAAGGGACTGGAATCCAATGACATTCAATGTCGATTATGATAGAAAAATCAACTGGGCCGATCATCATTTCCCTCACTGGAAAATGAAAAAAATGGGTGGTGTCCATCCACCGCTCTGCAAGTGCCTAGATCACCCTTTTGTCGATCTGTAATCCTCACGATGTTAATTGTAGAATTAAATTTGCATAACCACAACTCCGGATCATTCTTTCCTTCGAGAAGGCACTTGATTATACCATTGGTGGATCTTATATATGCAACCCCCACAATGAACAACACAATCATCGTGCTGTCACAAAATTGGTAAGTCAGTATGAGGTAAGTAAAAAGCTATAAAAGTTATTTTTATGTATAAAGTACAATATTTTATTTAAATATTTTATAAAATATAAAAAATAATAAAATTTTTGTTTAGGGTTGTTCATTTTGTTAATTTGTTTTATGGCACATTAATTGTCATGCCTAGTTATTTTTCTCTTTGTCCATACAGTTGCACTAAAATTTCTGTGCTATTAGGTAATTAAATTGTAGAAAAATAAAGCTTACCTCAATCTTGTCGAATAAACTATGATATAACTCCATCCTAGCTAATAAAGAAACTCTTCCATGTTCATAAACCCGGATGTGTTTAAGAAGCTTGACATTTGAATAGAGTCCAGTCCTAAAAGAATGCTGATTACTTGCCATTTATGAAAAAGGTGTTAACAATTTGGGAAGTTTAGAAATTGAAGGTTTATGAAGACAAAAGAAAATTTTGAGGCTCTGGATGAAAATGATGAATGTAGTTGCATCGTGTTGATTTATATAGGGAATTGGCATGCTGAAGGCCTCAAGGATAACACTAATTTCAAAAGTGGATTAAATGAAAAGCATGTAATCCAAGCTTAATTCAGAGTTTCAATAACGTTTAAACTCGGATTAACTAAATATTTGAGAACAGATTAGAAATTCATAGCTTGAAGGTAACTAGATTAAAACCCTAATGTTATCCACATATAAAAAAATTAAAAAGGCAGTAGAGGAGGCCATAATTGCTATAGAATTAGAATGAATTTAATAAGCAATATATAGAAGGCAATTAAAGGAAAAATAAAAAGCAAAATTAAGACAGTAGCTAGCAACTTCTAAATTTTTAAAGTTTGGCCAAGACTTCAGTTCATCGAGGCTATCCAGAAGGAAATCTTGTAAATGATCAAGCTTGGTTAAGCTAATTCACCTTGGAGGATCCAACAATGCAGGTATGGCCTCATTAACTTATTTTATTTAGATTTCTATTGATCATCTTCATCTTAGTTTGTGAATTAATAACATTGTTATGTTTCATTATAAATTTAACTTTGGACACTTCATTCAACACACCATGAACTTAGTAATTAATTTTGTCCAAACCCTAATTATTGATTTTAATCTTAGTTAATAATCAAAGACCCTAGTTTGCATATCAAGCCCTATCTTGCATATTTTAAACCCTAGTTTGTATGAAGTAAACCCTAGCTTAAGAAAAACCCTAGTTTGCATGAATTAAATCCTAAAATATGAAAAACCTTAATTTTATAATAAAACCCTAATTTGATTAGTAAATACCCTAAAACCCTAATTTTACAACCTAAATCTAATTTAATGCTGGAACTCTAATTTTAATCATTGACTTATTATGATTTGGTTATGATGGATGATATGATCTATTTGTTTATGATGACTGATTGGGTTATGATTATTTACCATTATTTGGATTTTAAACGGAGATGTAAAAGGCATGTTTTTACTTTATGGCTACATTGTGTAGACCCTTAAGTTTGACCCCGATTTGATATGGTCCTAATTAAAGGATGCCAAAATAAATTTGATTTGACTTTAAAATATTTAAACTTAATTTATAATTTTTAAAGAAGTCGGTTCGGATTAAAGACTCATATATTCAATTGTAAAGCCCTAAAATCAAGTTGAATCGGCCCAAATTAAAACTTTTTGGTCCATAAGTTAAAAAAGGAAAGAATAATTCGAGTCAGGCCGACCGGGGAGACATGAGCAATTGCTCATGTCTACCTGGAGGGACAAGGTCGACATGAGCATGCCTCATGTCGATCTGGCAGCCCAGATCGACATGAGGTTGGACTCATGTCTACCTGGGCAGACCAGGTCAACATGAGTATGCCTCATGTCGATATGGCAGCCTAGATCGACATGAGGTTAGACTCATGTCGACCTAGGGCATGGCCTTAACTCATGTTGACCTGGTTGCCTTAGGTCAACATTGTGTCAATGAGTTTCCTAATTGAATTAGAATTCATTTTAAGGACGGATTAATATTAGGGTTAAGGATTCTGAGTGAGGTTAGGGCCTATAAATAATAACATTTTAGAATTTAAGAGGGACAGCAATGAACATTAACAAGGGTAGAAATTAACATTAAGGAGGTCGACAAATAATACTAAGAGAGATTAAACAACAAAATAGAAGAGACGGCAACAAACAGAGAGGATTAGCAGCAAGCATTCATCAATCATCAAATGCAGCAAAATTACCTTTGTTATTGTTCATCCAGAAATTAATTTAGTGGAACCGACTACGTAGGTTTGATCTTTAATCATAAATTATTCATGCTCATAGTAGTTTTGTTTTCTCCGATTAATAAGAACATGCATGCAGTAACTTGATCATTGAATATGCAGTACCTTGATCTCTGAACATACAGTAAATTGATCTTTGTTTTAATAACTTTAATTGTTTGCTTGATCAGTTGGTGTTCAAAACCCCACTTGCACATTTCATAAAAATCTTAAAACTATCCAGTAGCCATCGAGGATTTAAATTAACTGTTAGAATCTATTTTGTTTACTTTACCTCAAGAGCCATAAATTATTTTATTAAAACTCAAAACCTCAAATTATTTTTATCCAAAAGCCTAAACCGTTTCATTATTAAACTCCAAAATATTGATTATTTTTCCAAAACCTTAATTTATCTCTCCAAAACCAAAATTTAATTTTTTAAGGCAGTAAGTTAAACCCAAAAACCCTAATTCCAAACTCTAAATTCAAAAACCCTAGTTTAAAAAACCTTAATTTTAAAACCCTAATTCAAAACTCGGAATTCCACAACCCTAGTTTCAAAAACCATAATTTTAAAACCCTAATTCCAAACTCTGAATTCCAAAACCCTAGTTTCAAAAACCTTAAAACCCTAATTTCAAAACCCTAATTACAAAACTCTAGTTTTTAAAACCCTAAGTTCCAAAACCCTAAATTCTAAAACCCTAAATTCTTTAAAACCCTAAATTTATATATTTATTGCTTTATTTAATGTTAAATTTGATTATATAGTTTATTATATGTTTTGATGGTTGATTTATTTAATTTCAATGCTTGATTTACTTAATTTTATTTATTTAATTTATCATGGATGGATATTTTCTTTATTATTATTATTATTATTATTGTTTGTTTGTTTTGGTATTAAAATATTAAGAGGTATGTTTCCACTTTGTGGGTACCTCATTAGTTAAATTTTATGTAATTTAAATTGATTTTATATTTTGGACAGATGTAAAGGACATGTTTCCACCTTTCGGTGGGTGTCCTATTTAGTTTTAGACATGGACCATGTAAGGACATGTTTCCATCCTCGGATGGGTGTCCATTTATTTATTTTGTTTGGACATTGCTTTGATTTTGATATAATGATGCTTTATTATTATATGTAGTATGGATAATATTATTATATTTAAGAATTTTATAATATTAAGACCTGCAAAAGAGGCCGGTTCCAAAAAACTAGGAGTGCGGGGGTGCTGAGCCCTCACGTTGTAACACCCCCATACTCTATATAAGTACTATACATATACCTGGTATACATACAATACGTATATAAAGTATAGAATGTCACTTTTAGTTTCAATTTAAAAACCTTTATCCGAGTTCAAACAATATTACATTAATTTAAAGAACATTAGCAAAATCATTATACTTTCAATGATCTTACATATATATATATATAAAGATCTTAGTCTTATTTACCAAAACTTCATTTATACATATGAATATAATCTTATAAAAAAATACAACATAATTAAATCACACATGTATGCATCACCTTCTAGTTGGTCTCGAAACACTCTTACCCTTCTCGTGGCATAACAGTTTGACTTCCAGATCAACCGCATAAACACCTGCGCGATCACACAACTGCGCTAAGCCCGAGAGCTTAGTAATACAAATAATTCATGTAAACATATATTACAGAAAATCATATTTACTTGTTAACTTCATATGTCATTATTTTCTTATCATGTTTTCCCATTTTAAATACACCTTTTATATATATATCTACTAATGTCTTAATTATATACATATACACATATATTATAGACACCAATCACAACTCCATGAATTATTAGAATATTCATAAAAATATTCTCAATGTCCACATTCACATCCATATTATACTTTCATATTGTACTTTCCTTTCTCATCATTCAACATAGTTCTTTTAATCCACATTCACTGTCAATAATTTACTTATATATTATAACCATCACATAACATTATATCTCACTCCATAGATCATATTAAAGCAAAGACAAACATATATCTCATTATTCATTTGTTTCACTATTCGAGAATCACATATAAACAAGCACAAGCATGGGCTCAAAGACACTAATATGCTATTCCACTTTCAGAGTTAATGTTTTGGTTTAATTATCATATTTATCATTATCATTATCCCAACTAGGCTTCAAGGATTTAGGTTCAACCAAGCTTCAAGGGGAACAAAGCATGCTAAGTATCAACCCAACTTGGCTTCAAGAACCAATCCAACCTAGCTTCAAGGGTTGTAACATCTCAATTAGGCTTCAAGGACCAAATCCAACCTAACTTCAAGAGATTGTTACTAATAGGCATGCCACCAATAACAAAACTCTGAAAATGAATAACATATTAGACACTCATTTATTATTTCATTATCAATTTCATTTTCAATTCTCATCATCATGTAGGCAAACATGCCCCATTTATCTCAATTGAATCATCATAGCCAATCACAATGGCTTCACATCTCATTTGAATCATCATAGCCAATTACAATGGCTTCACATCTCATTATGTCTCAATTCACATTATAATACCTCATTATTAAAATATACATAATCAAACACATTAAACATCCATTAAGAATGATCATCATTGATATACACATATGTAATTTACCTTATTCTTAAATTTAGAATCCTCAATATACATTTGTTTAGGTCATCTTTGTTTTAAGTATATTTAAAGTGTAGATACAAAAAGACCTTTGGAGGATCCAACAGTGTAAGAATATTCAAGAACAAATAACAGTAGCTAACACACCCAAGGGACACGGCCAAGCTTGTGGCTGTGTCTCTCAACACAAGCTCCAACACGGCCAAGACTCCCCTAGCTTGGCCGTGTCTCCCTTAAATCCAAAGAAACCAAAAGAATGATAAAATCAGGCAGTAGCAGACACAGGCAAGGGACACGGCCAAGACAGTGGCCGTGTCTCTCCAAAAATGACCCAACACGGCCAAGTTTCCTCTAACTTGGCCGTGTCTCTTATGAATTGGCCGTGTCTCTCCTTTAGATTTGGCCGTGTCTCTCAATAATTAAGAAACCAAACACGGCCAAGCCTCTTTGATTGCATTAAATCACATTGTATACAATATAGCATGATTCAAATGGATGTAATCAATATCCTAAACACATATTTTACATGCTTACCACAATATTCACCTTACTAATATACATCAACAATTCATTTGATTCCTTAACACATTTATAAATAATTGTGTATTAAGGTTCAACATCATATGAATATATATATATATATATACAATAAGGTATTTTGTACTTACCTTAAGAATCACTCACACCAATCTATACACTTTACCTTCCAAGAACTCTTCACCACTTAAATTAGAGCAATCCACTTCCTTCACAACCTAATTCAAATAAAATGATAAGATACATGAATTCCAATACAAATACTCACTTATGAAACTCATTCTAAAACTTTAGATCACAACTCACAAATCACATCTCTCTCTAGGATCCAAACTCATGTATTTTATGTTTTCAACTTCCTTAAACACAAACATACATCAATTATTCAATTCTCCAACTCATTTATATTAGACCCTTATTAAACAATTTCAATAATCCATCATCACTCTCACAACTAACCATATCAAATCCAAACTCAAACAATAGAAATCCATACAAGGAAATGAATACTTACTTGGATATTATGCCAAATCTTCAATAACCATCTTCAATTCTCTCAAAATCCCTTTGGATTTGTTGTGTATAGATGAAATTATCTCTCTCTCTCTCTCTCTCTCTTTCTCTCTCTCTCTCTCTCTCTCTCGTGCAAGAAGAAGAAGAAGAAGGAAAGAAGATCTTCTCTTCTTTTCTCATACTTATCATATATATATATAATAATAATAATAATAATAATATAATTATTTCTAAAATAATCTCCACCACCACTTTCTTCCTTTGACTTTCCTTTCTTCTTTTTCTTTTATTATTATTATTATTATTATTATTATTATTATTATTATTATTATACAACTTACTTTTCCTACACCATTTTATACATCATGTATATGTGATGTATATGTGGGTATATGTATATTTCTTATATATTGCATTTATATTTCCCATATCTTTCAAACACCATATATACATTTTATCCCTCATATCCATCTAGCTCTTATAATATTTTCCTTACATATTTTACCCACATCTCTTCTCACTACTAAAATTCCAATGTACGCCAAAATCAGATATTAAATTATTTCATTGCTCTTCTTTTGGGCTTTATTAATTTAACTTATATATATTCCCATAGATACAACATATACACTCTCTTCACTTGTTTTCTCTTTCCCTTCAATATACACATTAAATCCAATTACAACCATAATTATTCCAAAACTTTTAGGGTGTACCTTGGGATATTACAATTCTCTCCCCCTTAAATAATTTCGTCCTCGAAATTATCTAGTACAATAGCAATCCTTTCTTAACATAATACCATCTTAACTTCCATATGAAGTTAATTATATTCTTAAGTTATTATATCATCAAATCATATAACTTTTACTCTCCCCCCTTAGAGTCAATCAACTTCTTTAAATTTCATAATTCATCATTATACATATATATATATATCTTATTACTTCTTCAACAAAATAATCAAGATATCTTCTCACATTCCCAATGAAATTACCTTTATAGCAAAAATCAAATCATCTTATAGTATACTTATACCTCGTTTAATCATTATCCTCAGGATATGTTATTACTTCATCTCTTTATAATTACTCTTTTAATTTAAACCTAAAAATCATTGAGTTAAATTTTAATATTAATTATCCCGTCATTACAATCACTTTCAAAATAAACATCTATCAAACCTTAATTGATAACAATAACCTTATTCATAAATAATCAATCTTTTCTCTTTTATCATTATTTACAACTAATATAACTTCTTTCATTCTTTTCCATTCACATTTTAGAATTCTACATCATATACATATCATTTAAATTTTTATACTCTTAATACAACTTTACATATTAAATTTTCAGCAATGATTCATAATCTTCATAGAATCTAGATCAATTGATCTATCTGTCACAATATACCCACGTCTCAATCTTGTTTAATTCAAATCAACAATTAATTTATTTAAACTTATCATGAAATTTCACAATATATATATATATAACCTAATTCCATTAAAGCAAACTTATACTCAAATCCTGATCTCTTTAGATCCACATTCAGTAAAATTATCATGATTACAAATCACTTTAAATTATTTTTCAATATACACATAGTTTATTTTCTACTATCTTAGTATAATTTCCACCAATTCTCATGATCATCTCATACCATACTCTCTATCCATAGTTCACTCACTTAAACCTTAAGTCCATTCACTTATTCACTTTATACCATACACATATTTAGTATAACTTTCAGTCACATTTCAATATTTCCCCTTTTTATATCTCCTCACATTTCATGCCATTACTATATTTACAATAATTGCCTTTTTATCACGCTATCCATAACTCAAAACATTTTCATAATTATAAACAAAGTTCTAACATAAAATGATAAAGTATAACTTTACCAATCATAACTCTTGATCATGTTTCTAGAAACATAACTATCAATCTCACCAAAACTGCATTACAATCATATTATCCCAATCCCAAATTTGGGGATAACAAAGCTAATCGGCCAAATATACTAAACAAATCATAAAATCATAGGAGATTAATGGTTATGCCTGTAGCCTCATAATCAATTCTGTTCCTCTATTATTCCTGTTTTAACCTTTCCAATTATAAAGCTAAATTAGATCACAGGAATTACATATTCATTCTCTAAACTTTTGCTACATTAAGAGTTAACACATTCCAACTCCATTTCAACTCAATTTGCACTCATTTATGTAGTCATCATTAATGTAATTCATGTTTCAACAACATTACTATTACCCTCTCTTACATATATATATTCAAGCATATACAATTCTTACACAATTTCCCTTTTGTCACTTCATTTCGAATCTATTTCTAATCCATTTACAATCTCCTATTATACACATATACATAAAATCTTCCCACATGTGGATATCTTAGGACTCACAATATTATATAATTATCAGGTTCAATGATTACCATAACAATTTCACCATCCAATATTACTCGAGTCCATTCTCACTCTTAATTTCATTACATGATCCATCTAGCTTTGCACAGTTCAAGACCTAATCTCTCTTAGGTCCACTAATACATGCAATATCATTCATAATATCATTATACCAGTAATTATCACCTACATATTCATAGGCCACATCCACAATGTGACTCACTTCTCATATTCCTTACATATTACACTTACCTTCATATCGAAGAACTCATCTCACATACCCTTTACATATATACCCTTATGTACTTTTATTTAATTCCTCTTTCGCATACAATCTATACTAATTTAATGTTTATCATTCATTCTTTGAACATTATCATTCTCATTCTTTTGACATGATGTAAAGTATTTATCAACACAAAATATATATATATATATACTCTACTCATAATAATATTTCACAAAAATCTTAATCACATATCTAATGTGACATCTCTTTCACAATTATCTTTTATTTCAAAATAAATTCTCATATGCAAGAATATGCATTGAAAATAGCTCATATATTTAATATCTAAATAATCTTTATCAACATTCCATTAAAATTCTAAATTCTCAAATCACTATTTCACTTAAACTTCAACTTTAAAAACATCTTATATACATACCACAAAGCAACATCCAAACATATAATTTTCACAATTATTAAGCTCATTTCAAAAAAAATCCAAATGTCACATACTATCACCATTAACATGAGCTTTCACAATATTCAAACATATTACATTTTTAACATTGAAATCACAATGTTGCATTAAAATAACAATACAAACAATACCAATATATCTTTTTACTTAACCAACATCATCTCTTTTTCATTTAAACAAAACTTTAACTTTATACACCCAAACCTTAAATGATCACATTTTGTTTATACAAATCAACTCACTTAATATTTCACCATACTCTCTTCAATTAATAACATATCTATCTATTTTAACAATCCAACAATATTTCCTCCCTCTAATAATCCAAACATAAGGTTTATTAGAAAGAGATCCAAACTGTATAGAAAAGAGTACATACTTAAATCTTGATTTTGTTTTTAACTCATTTCCAACTATATTCTTCTATTCATTTCTTTATATTACAACCACATCTCAATAAGCAATATTTCAATATTTGCTTTCCTTAAGTAAACTCCCATTATTTATTTTATCAATTAAGCGTATATTAATTGTTCCATATCATTTCTTTCTTTAATTTTTCTTTCATGCAGAACTTTATCCACATGCTATTATTCATCTCATCTAATTCAATTACATTACAATTCACATAATGCCACATCCGAGACCAACCTAGGTATGAATGCATATGCATGTATTACAAATTTCATTTCAAAACTTTTCTTTTTAATTCTCTTTAAGTTTTTCAAAACTTTCTCTTTTTAATTCTACTTAGGCCGAGAATCTCGAACCTAAGCTCTGATACCAAAATAATTGTAACACCCCCATACTCTATATAAGTACTATAAATATACCCGGTATACATACAATACGTATATAAAGTATAGAATGTCACTTTTAGTTTCAATTTAAAAACCTTTATCCGAGTTCAAACAATATTACATTAATTTAAAGAACATTAGCAAAATCATTATACTTTCAATGATCTTACATATATATATATATAAAGATCTTAGTCTTATTTACCAAAACTTCATTTATACATATGAATATATTCTTATAAAAAAATACAACATAATTAAATCACACATGTATGCATCACCTTCTAGTTGGTCTCGAAACACTCTTACCCTTCTCGTGGCATAACAGTTTGACTTCCAGATCAACCGCATAAACACCTGCGCGATCACACAACTGCGCTAAGCCCAAGAGCTTAGTAATACAAATAATTCATGTAAACATATATTACAGAAAATCATATTTACTTGTTAACTTCATATGTCATTATTTTCTTATCTTGTTTTCCCATTTTAAATACACCTTTTATATATATATCTACTAATGTCTTAATTATATACATATACACATATATTATAGACACCAATCACAACTCCATGAATTATTAGAATATTCATAAAAATATTCTCAATGTCCACATTCACATCCATATTATACTTTCATATTGTACTTTCCTTTCTCATCATTCAACATAGTTCTTTTAATCCACATTCACTGTCAATAATTTACTTATATATTATAACCATCACATAACATTATATCTCACTCCATAGATCATATTAAAGCAAAGACAAACATATATCTCATTATTCATTTGTTTCATTATTCGAGAATCACATATAAACAAGCACAAGCATGGGCCCAAAGACACTAATATGCTATTCCACTTTCAGAGTTAATGTTTTGGTTTAATTATCATATTTATCATTATCATTATCCCAACTAGGCTTCAAGGATTTAGGTTCAACCAAGCTTCAAGGGGAACAAAGCATGCTAAGTATCAACCCAACTTGGCTTCAAGAACCAATCCAACCTAGCTTCAAGGGTTGTAACATCTCAATTAGGCTTCAAGGACCAAATCCAACCTAACTTCAAGAGATTGTTACTAATAGGCATGCCACCAATAACAAAACTCTGAAAATGAATAACATATTAGACACTCATTTATTATTTCATTATCAATTTCATTTTCAATTCTCATCATCATGTAGGCAAACATGCCCCATTTATCTCAATTGAATCATCATAGCCAATCACAATGGCTTCACATCTCATTTGAATCATCATAGCCAATTACAATGGCTTCACATCTCATTATGTCTCAATTCACATTATAATACCTCATTATTAAAATATACATAATCAAACACATTAAACATCCATTAAGAATGATCATCATTGATATACACATATGTAATTTACCTTATTCTTAAATTTAGAATCCTCAATATACATTTGTTTAGGTCATCTTTGTTTTAAGTATATTTAAAGTGTAGATACAAAAAGACCTTTGGAGGATCCAACAGTGTAAGAATATTCAAGAACAAATAACAGTAGCTAACACACCCAAGGGACACGACCAAGCTTGTGGCTGTGTCTCTCAACACAAGCTCCAACACGGCCAAGACTCCCCTAGCTTGGCCGTGTCTCCCTTAAATCCAAAGAAACCAAAAGAATGATAAAATCAGGCAGTAGCAGACACAGACAAGGGACACGGCCAAGACAGTGGCCGTGTCTCTCCAAAAATGACCCAACACGGCCAAGTTTCCTCTAACTTGGCCGTGTCTCTTATGAATTGGCCGTGTCTCTTCGTTAGATTTGGCCGTGTCTCTCAATAATTAAGAAACCAAACACGGCCAAGCCTCCTTGATTGCATTAAATCACATTGTATACAATATAGCATGATTCAAATGGATGTAATCAATATCCTAAACACATATTTTACATGCTTACCACAATATTCACCTTACTAATATACATCAACAATTCATTTGATTCCTTAACACATTTATAAATAATTGTGTATTAAGGTTCAACATCATATGAATATATATATATATATATATATATACAATAAGGTATTTTGTACTTACCTTAAGAATCACTCACACCAATCTATACACTTTACCTTCCAAGAACTCTTCACCACTTAAATTAGAGCAATCCACTTCCTTCACAACCTAATTCAAATAAAATGATAAGATACATGAATTCCAATACAAATACTCACTTATGAAACTCATTCTAAAACTTTAGATCACAACTCACAAATCACATCTCTCTCTAGGATCCAAACTCATGTATTTTATGTTTTCAACTTCCTTAAACACAAACATACATCAATTATTCAATTCTCCAACTCATTTATATTAGACCCTTATTAAACAATTTCAATAATCCATCATCACTTTCACCACTAACCATATCAAATCCAAACTCAAACAATAGAAATCCATACAAGGAAATGAATACTTACTTGGATATTATGCCAAATCTTCAATAACCATCTTCAATTCTCTCAAAATCCCTTTGGATTTGTTGTGTATAGATGAAATCATCTCTCTCTCTCTCTCTCTCTCTCTCTTTCTCTCTCTCTCTCTCTCTCGTGCAAGAAGAAGAAGAAGAAGGAAAGAAGATCTTCTCTTCTTTTCTCATACTTATCATATATATATATATAATAATAATAATAATAATAATATAATTATTTCTAAAATAATCTCCACCACCACTTTCTTCCTTTGACTTTCCTTTCTTCTTTTTCTTTTATTATTATTATTATTATTATTATTATTATACAACTTACTTTTCCTACACCATTTTATACATCATGTATATGTGATGTATATGTGGGTATATGTATATTTCTTATATATTGCATTTATATTTCCCATATCTTTCAAACATGATATATACATTTTATCCCTCATATCCATCTAGCTCTTATAATATTTTCCTTACATATTTTACCCACATCTCTTCTCACTACTACAATTCTAATGTACACCAAAATCAGATATTAAATTATTTCATTGCTCTTCTTTTGGCCTTTATTAATTTAACTTATATATATTCCCATAGATACAACATATACACTCTCTTCACTTGTTTTCTCTTTCCCTTCAATATACACATTAAATCCAATTACAACCATAATTATTCCAAAACTTTTAGGGTGTACCTTGGGATATTACACACATACCCAACTTTTTGAACTCATTAGTGGATTGGGTATTCCTTAGGAATCGAGTCATCCACCCCTTTCTTTTTCCCTGCCTGTCCAGGTGGTGACTCCATTTTCTCTGGGCTTAGGCCCGTGCTCTCTAAGGACCGGGGCCTAAATAGTGACAAAGTCGCAAGAACCATTTCACCAGGAGTGGGGATGAAAATCCCCGTTCATAGTTGCGACTCCACTGGGGATAAAAGAAGTTGATTCTGTTGGTCTTTTTATTATTCTATTCTTTCTTATAATGATATTATCCATTGCATCATTTAGATTGCATCGTGTGCGTGAGTTAGGATGCTCGTGCTACCCGTGTTGTGTTATGTAAGGGATACCATACTTTCACTCAAGGTATGGAGATTGAGCATGGCATAACCACTCATAGCCTTATACCACTTGGTATATACTTGCTATGGGAACCTAAGCCTTTCAACCCGAAGACTAAAGCTTATGTAATTTGCCTAGTTACTTTCCTTAGGTTTTACCCAAAAGCTTGTTGTTTGACTATGGTTAATTTATCTTGGCTTAAATCATGGCTTATTTGGTTTGTTCTTTTTCTAATATGGCCTGTGTATTATAGACCCTTAATTTTTGACCCAGTCCGGTCCAATATATTTTAATTAGTTCAAAATAATTTTTGTTATCTTAATTAAATAATATTTGCTTTAGTATTAAATTTTTATTAATAAAAATTAAAAATAATAATAATAATAATAAAATAAATAAAAATAAAAATCGGTGACAAAAAATTTCATCGCCGAAGAAGGGGGAGGTGAAATGGCCCACAGGCAATTTCGTTCGCCGCAGCCCGCTACCCCCTGCTGTAGCTTGAATCATCCAATTGTCTCTTTTGATTCGAAAAACCCTAGAACCTTAATTTACCTTTTCTAAAACTTAAAAACCTTAATTCGTTTCTTTGTTTTCCAAAAATCTTAAATTTGTTATTTTTGTTTCTTCAAAATCTTAAATCCTTAATCTGTCTTCCACTTTTCAAAACCCTAAATTATATCTATTTCTTTCCAAAACCCTAAAAAATATCTTTTCTATTTCTATAAACCTTAAATTGTTTCGTTTATTTTCATAAAGCATCATAAAACTATAAATTATTTTTCCAAATTCTAAAATCAAATCCATTTTCTGAAACAATAAAAACCCTAATTCAACTTTAGAATCAAGACAGTAACCTCAAACCAATTATTATAAACCCTAGTTTTCTTAAACCCTAATTCCCTTAAAACCTTAAACCCTAATTTTTCTATATCCGAATCTTTAAAATCTTAAAACTTTATAAATTTAAATATTAAAATTCAATATGTTAAATACAAAATAATGATCCAGTAACCGTAAATCATATATTCTAATGTTTTAAAGTATTCAAACCCTAGTTTTATGATTTCACTTCTCAAATACTAATTTGGTTAATCAAAGAACTTTATTAACCTCTTAAATTATAGAACTTTAATCCATTTCAATTCCTTTAAAACTTACAGTAGCTTAAACCCATAAATTCCAAAACCCTAAACAGATTAAATAAAGAATCTTAAATAGAAACCGTAGCCCTAATTTGAATCTTTACTTGCTTTATTTAATTTTATATTTGATTATGTAGTCTATTATATGCTTTAATTTATTTTCAATGCTTTGTTGATTTATTTAAGTTCAATGCTTGATTTATTTAGTTTATCATGGATGGATGTTTACATTCTATTGATGTTTGATATCTTCGATGAATGATTTATTTATGATGAATGGTTATTTACTTTTATCGATTTATTTAGATTTCCAAATGTTGTAAGAGGTATGTTTCCACTTGATGGGTACCTCATTAGTTAAATATCATGTAATTTAAATTGCTTTTCTATTTTAGAACCAATGTAAATGACCTGTTTCTACCTTTCGGTGGGTGTCCTATTCAGGCATGGATTATGTAAGGGCATGTTTCCATCTTCGGATGGGTGTGCATTTATTTGTTTTGCTTGGACATTATTTTGATTTTCAATATATCGATGCTTTATTTTAATTATTGTATGTAATATGGATAATATTGTTATATTTAAGAATTTTATAATATTAAGACCTGTAAAGGAGGCCGGTTCCAATGAACCAGGCATTGTGGGGGTGTTGGGCCATTTCTCACCTTCCCCATATGTACCCAACTTTGAAAACCCATTAGGGGATTGGGGATTCCTTAGGAATTGAGTCATCCACACCTTTCTTTTTCCCAGCCTGCCTGGGTGGCGACTCCATTCACTAAAAAAAAAACACTATCTGCAACGGACAGAATTCGTCGCAGATCCGTCGCAAATCAAGATTTGCGATCGATCTGCGACGGATACGATCCTTTAATAAAAAGGGTGTCGCAATTTTCAATTTTGCTACAGGTCATCGTAGATTACGACTGATTTGCTACCACTAGGCGGTTGCAAATTTGCCACTCAAATTTCTGTGTCAATGTACCCCAATATCCCATATAAATACTGTACATATACCAGGTACACATACAATATGTATATAGAGTATAAGAATGTCACTTTTCATCACCATTATAACTCTTTACTTTAATTTTTAAAACCATAATACATTTAAATCATATGAAAGTATTTACAAAATGGTTATTCTTATCATGGTAATACATAAATATAAGTTACATTGTTTCTTCCAAAGATTCATTTATACAAATGAATACATTCTTATGAAAATACAGTATAATTACATGCATGCACCACCATCTAGTTGGTCTCGAACTATACTTGTCCTCGTTGTGACATAGTAGCTTAACTCCAGCTTCATCACCTATATACCTGCGCGATTAAGATAACCGCGCTAAGCTCGAAAGCTTAGTAGTACAAGTAACCATTAAAATATACAATATAAAGGAAACATACCTCATATGTTTAGTCTCATGTTTTAACATTTTCTTACTTCGTTTTCCCCTTTTTCAATGCATTCTTCATATAATCCTATTAACCTTATAGAGGATATACATATACACATATAACATAACCATCAAACATAATTCAATAAATTGATAGAACCTTCACATTATGATACTTACCAATTTCACCTCATACATATCATATATATCATTTTATACTTTATAATCGCATATTGCATATAACTTCACAAACCATATCTCCTTTAAATAATTCATGTATGTTATATAATCATATCACTAACCACAATTCATCATTCACAACTCAAATTTCCAACAAAGGCAACATAGATCCCATTACTCATTTATTTCAACTTGTATATACATCACATTAACAACAAAGACAGACTCGGGCCCAAAAGACACTAATATGTCATTCAAAGTTCAGAGTTAATGCTTTGGTTTTGTTATCACATTTATCAATATCATATACCCAACTAGGCTTCAAGGATTAAGTTCAACCAAGCTTCAAGGGGAGCAAAGCATGCTAAGCTTCTACCCAACTTGGCTTCAAGAACTAACCCAACCTAGCTTCAAGGGTGGTAACATCTCAATTAGGCTTCAAGGATTCAATCCAACCTAACTTCAAGAGATTGTTACACTTATTAGGCATGCCACCAACAACAAAACTCTGAAAATGAATAACACATTAGCCACACAATTCATTTATTATTTCATTATCAATTTCATTCTCATTCTCATCATCATAGCCAACCACAATGGCATCATTTAGGCAAAACATGCCTCATTTATCTCATTCTCAATATCATAGCCAACCACAATGGCTTTATACATCATCACCTCTCAATTTACATTTCATATTCCATCACAATATCACATTTCATAGTTCACCACAATATCACATTATCACATTTCATAGTTCATCACAATATCACATTATCACATTTCATAGTTCATCACAATATCACATTATCACATTTCATAGTTCATCACAATATCACATTATCACATTTCATAGCATATATATATTGAATGCCTTCACATCTTATATGTATTAATGTATTATCATATCTCTTATCTTTTCATTGCATATACAATATTAATATTTATTTTAACAATATACTTATATGCAATCCAATAGGGTTTTGTACTTACCTCTAAAGAACTCACTCCCATATAACTTCTCTTCCATAGATCTTTCAATACTTGAATTAGGGGCAATTCCATCTCTTAAAACCTAATCCAAAAGTAATCATACACACTCACTTAGAAATACACATGAGATAATACAAATAAGAATCAATTAGGGCAAACTCAACACATGACACGCTCATCAACACGGGCGTGTCCCTGATCGTGCCCTAACTCCACAACACAGAAACATTGACACGCTCATAACCACGGGCGTGTCACTGGGCGTGTAATACATTCTGTATCTCAAAAACATCAACACGTCCAATCAACAAGAGCGTGCTCATGGCCTTGTCAATTCTCCAAACTCACAGTAGCTATGACACGCTCAATAACACGGGCGTGTTACTGGTCGTGTCAATTCTACTGCCACACAGAACTTATGACACGCTCAATAACATGGGCGTGTCACTGCTCGTGCTACCAACTCCAGAAAACAGAACCAACGACACGCCTAACAAACTGGCCGTGTCTCTGGGCGTGTCCGGCTAAAAACCCAGATTCCGGTCAACACACAACAACATCCAACAATACCCATCTTTTTATCATTACTCACTTCAAACAATCTTCATCAAACACACCCAAAAACCATAACAAACTTACCAAAACATCAACAACACTCAAAACACACACCAATCATCATTATAAACATCATTCATATACCAATTTATCAAATCCCCAAATTTCATTAAACTCAACCCTTATTCAACAATTCATCATCATCTTCACAAATAATCATATTATCATCATCCCAATACCAAATCAACACATATATATACTTAAATCTTTCAATATCATCATCATCACACATCAACCATACCAAACCCAACTCAAACAATGAAAATCAATTTAAAGAAATAATTACTTACTTGAATCCTTTATCAAATCTTCATCTCTATCATCAAATCTCTTGAATTCCTTAAGAAATTTGGTAAGAAAATCACATCTTTCTCTCTTTCTCTCTCTCTCTCTCTCTCTCTCTCTCTCGGCCAAGAAGAACGAAGAAGACGAAGAAGGAGTAGAAGGAAGAAGAAGTTTCTACTTCTTTCCTTTGTCCTTATCCATATATATATATAATAATAATAATAATAATAATAACAATAACAATAACAATAACAATAGTAATAATAATAATAATAATAATAATAATAACAATAATAATACTTTAAATCTCCACCACATATTCTTTCTTTGATTTTCTTCTTCTCTTTTCTTTTTGTCTTTATTATTATTATTATTATTTAGTTATACAAATATATATACAACTCACTTAACCTTCACCATTATATATATCCCATGTATATGTGATGTATATGTATATGTCTTACATATATTATCCTTATATTTCACATATACACATCTACATTAAATCCAAATACAACAACAATAACTCCAAAACTCTTAGGGTCTATTCCGGGATATTACAATTCTCTCCCCCTAAAAAAAAATTTCGTCCTCGAAATTACTCAGTACAATAACATTCCATTCTTACCAATACACCATTTAAAATTTTCATCAAATCACATAGTTTGCACTCTCCCCCTTAGAGTCAATTATATTATTCAATTCCACAACTTGTCACGATAAAAATCTTTATACCTTATTACATTCTCATCCATTATTCAAAATAACTCATTATACTCTCAAATACCTTATCTATATGCAAAAATTCAATCATCCTTTAACATACTTATGTTACATTCCATTATTACATTCAAAATATTTTATCACTTCATCTCTTTATAACTATTCTCTTAACTTTAACTTTCAAGATCATAAACTTATATCTTAATATTAATTATCCCATCATTACAATCATCCTTACAAACAAACATTTATCAAACCTTCATTGATAATAATATTCTTATTTCTCATACACTCCATTCCTTCTCTAGTATTTTCTCACTTAACATCAATATTAATACAATGCTTTTGAACTTACTTTACAGGAAATCAACTTCTTCCCTTTTCTCATCATTAAAATTGATATACTTCAATTAATTCATGTCCGTTC
Organism: Garcia nutans; assembly: GCA_947685225.1. Lineage (NCBI taxonomy): Eukaryota > Viridiplantae > Streptophyta > Magnoliopsida > Malpighiales > Euphorbiaceae > Garcia > Garcia nutans. Next base: position 62,628,356 of record CANTUV010000031.1, read on the forward strand.
ATCTATCAAAATTTTACATTGTATACATCATTATTTATCTCTTATGCCTTTAGCACAACCATACATATTAAATCTCAATAATAATTCACAATTATAGCAAAAATCCAGATCAATTGATTTATTCTCCACAATATCTTAACATCATAATCTTGTTTGATTCAAATCAATAGTTCACTTATCTAAATTTATCATGAATAACCATCCACTTTAATTTATCTTTCAATATACACATAGTTTATCTTTCATTATCTCAATACAATTCCACCAAATTTCATAATTATCTCATACCATGCTTATCATTCATAGTTTACTCACTCAAATTTTAAACCCATCCACTTATTCACCGTATACCATAAACATAATCAATATAGCTCTCAAACACATTCTGCAATCTTCTTTCATTATCATCTTCTCACTTATCATATCATTACTATATTAACAATAATTACCTTTTTCTCACATTACTCATAACTTAAAGTATTTCCACAATTCTCTTTCTGTCTTTTCTTTTCCAGAATTATAACCAAATTGCTAACACAAAAACCATAAAATACACTTCATCAATCATAACCGTTAATCATGTTTCTAGAAACATAATTATCAATCTTACCAAAGTAGTATTACAATTATACTTTCTTAGTCTCAATTCTGTGGATAACAAAGTTAATCGGCCAAATACCATAAATACACCATATGGCCATAGGAAAATAATAATCACATCTGAAATTTATACATCAATACTGTTCCTCTATTATTTTATTTCCAACTTTCCAATTATACTACTAAGTTGCATCACAAATATTATATCTCCATTCTCCAAACTTTACTACATCCAAAATTAACATATGTCAACTCTATCTCAACACAATTTACTCTTAATTATTTGATCACCATTTGCATGTCTCATATACAACAATATTATCCTTAACCTCTCATTCACACATCATTCAATCTTATACAGATCTTACATAAATTTCATTCTTTATACTTTCTTTTTCCCTTATAATTTCTTATTAAATTTATATACACAGAACATTTCCTCACACAAATACTTTGGCTCATAACATTTATGATAGCCAAATTCAGTTATTATCATAACAATATTACTGTCCACCATTTCCCAAATTAATCCTTATTTCCATAACCATTTCACTATCCAACATTTCTTAAGTTTATTCTTATTTTCATTTCATCACATACTCTTTACGTCAATCAAGGCCTAATCTCTCTTAGGTCCACTACTACATGCAATGTCATTTCCAATATACATCAAATATGCAATTATATAACACATCCATAGATCACATTCACAATGTGATTTACTTTCCACATTTCTTACATTTTACAATTACATTCATATCAAAAACTCATTCCACATTTTCTATACATGTATACATATAATCATACAATGATATTTAATTCCTCTTTTACATATTTTCAACACAATTTAACATTTTACTATTCCGTGAACAACATCATTTTTATCCCTTTTTGACATGACTTAAGTTGTTTATCAACCCAACACATATACATTATCACCATGATATTACTTCACAAAATCTTAGTCACGCTACTAAGGTGACATCTCTCTCACATATATTTTTAAATGCATTAGTATACCATCAATACATCCATTAGTTTATTCTTCAACACATAGATATATATATATATATATATTACTCACATATCTATACACATGTACATTACATCCACTCATATATACATTGAGCTCAATAATCTCTTTATACTCTCCAAGTCTAATTATGACAAATCTCAATTTCTTAAATCCACATTGATCCATCCCATTTCTTACTGTCAATATTATCCCATGACCTAGCTTTGCTCAGGTTTGTCAATGCAAGCATAATCATTCTCATACTATCAATCACATTATTCAATTTAATAGTACTCTCATATACAGTAATATTCATTCCACAAGCTCATGGGTTTAACTTACATTAAGATTATCAATACTCAAATAGTCTTTACCCAAATTCCATTAACACTATAATTTCACAACTTACTACTTTACTTAAACTTCCATTCACTCATTTATGTTCTTAATATCAACTTAAAAAAAAACATCTTATATATACACATTACAAAACAACCTCAAAGTATATTCTTTTCACAAATATTAAAGCTCATTTCCAAAAATCTAATTATCACATCTTTCCACCATTAATATGAGCTTTAACAACACTCAAGCGTATCACATTTCTAACATTAAAATCACAATGTTTGCATTTAAAACAGCAATGCAACAACACCATTATATTTCCTTATTTAACCAACATCATCTCTTTTTCTTTTAAAAACTTTAACTTTACATATTCAAATCATAAATGGTCAAACTTTGTCTATACCCATCAACTCATTCAATATACCACCATACTCTCTTCATTTAAATAACATAACTTTCAATATTCACAATTCGACATTATTTCCTCTGTCTAGCAAACTCAACATAAACTTTCTTATAAAGAGGTTTAAAGTATAGAAGAAAGAGTACATACTCTTATCTTAATTTGATTTTCAACTCATTTCCAACTTTATTTTCCTTTCCATTTCTTTATTTTTCAATTCATATTATGTCATACATAATATTACTCATAAACATCAATATTACATTCCATGTTGCACATGACATAACATTTTTCATATGTCTCATCAACATGCATATTTCACATTACATTTCGTAATTCGTTTCTCATAAATAATCAGGCACTATGCCTCAATTATAATTCATTTCCAACATCATTGCCAACAATCATGGTTTCTTCTCACATCAACATAGTATACACATATATCATCAACTATATTAAACATCTCATGTAACAAAAATATTTTACAAATCATATTATGCCACATCCGAGACCAACCTAGGTGTTAATGCATGTGCATGTATCAAAATTTTCATTCTTTTTATTTTCATCTATCATCATTTTTTTTTTAAATTTTTCTTTGTAAATTTACTTAGGCCGAGAATCTCGAAACCTAAGCTCTGATACCAAAATAATTGTAACACCCCAATATCCCATATAAATACTGTACATATACCAGGTACACATACAATATGTATATAGAGTATAAGAATGTCACTTTTCATCACCATTATAACTCTTTACTTTAATTTTTAAAACCATAATACATTTAAATCATATGAAAGTATTTACAAAATGGTTATTCTTATCATGGTAATACATAAATATAAGTTACATTGTTTCTTCCAAAGATTCATTTATACAAATGAATACATTCTTATGAAAATACAGTATAATTACATGCATGCACCACCATCTAGTTGGTCTCGAACTATACTTGTCCTCGTTGTGACATAGTAGCTTAACTCCAGCTTCATCACCTATATACCTGCGCGATTAAGATAACCGCGCTAAGCTCGAAAGCTTAGTAGTACAAGTAACCATTAAAATATACAATATAAAGGAAACATACCTCATATGTTTAGTCTCATGTTTTAACATTTTCTTACTCCGTTTTCCCCTTTTTCAATGCATTCTTCATATAATCCTATTAACCTTATAGAGGATATACATATACACATATAACATAACCATCAAACATAATTCAATAAATTGATAGAACCTTCACATTATGATACTTACCAATTTCACCTCATACATATCATATATATCATTTTATACTTTATAATCGCATATTGCATATAACTTCACAAACCATATCTCCTTTCAATAATTCATGTATGTTATATAATCATATCACTAACCACAATTCATCATTCACAACTCACATTTCCAACAAAGGCAACATAGATCCCATTACTCATTTATTTCAACTTGTATATACATCACATTAACAACAAAGACAGACTCGGGCCCAAAAGACACTAATATGTCATTCAAAGTTCAGAGTTAATGCTTTGGTTTTGTTATCACATTTATCAATATCATATACCCAACTAGGCTTCAAGGATTAAGTTCAACCAAGCTTCAAGGGGAGCAAAGCATGCTAAGCTTCTACCCAACTTGGCTTCAAGAACTAACCCAACCTAGCTTCAAGGGTGGTAACATCTCAATTAGGCTTCAAGGATTCAATCCAACCTAACTTCAAGAGATTGTTACACTTATTAGGCATGCCACCAACAACAAAACTCTGAAAATGAATAACACATTAGCCACACAATTCATTTATTATTTCATTATCAATTTCATTCTCATTCTCATCATCATAGCCAACCACAATGGCATCATTTAGGCAAAACATGCCTCATTTATCTCATTCTCAATATCATAGCCAACCACAATGGCTTTATACATCATCACCTCTCAATTTACATTTCATATTCCATCACAATATCACATTTCATAGTTCACCACAATATCACATTATCACATTTCATAGTTCATCACAATATCACATTATCACATTTCATAGTTCATCACAATATCACATTATCACATTTCATAGTTCATCACAATATCACATTATCACATTTCATAGCATATATATATTGAATGCCTTCACATCTTATATGTATTAATGTATTATCATATCTCTTATCTTTTCATTGCATATACAATATTAATATTTATTTTAACAATATACTTATATGCAATCCAATAGGGTTTTGTACTTACCTCTAAAGAACTCACTCCCATATAACTTCTCTTCCATAGATCTTTCAATACTTGAATTAGGGGCAATTCCATCTCTTAAAACCTAATCCAAAAGTAATCATACACACTCACTTAGAAATACACATGAGATAATACAAATAAGAATCAATTAGGGCAAACTCAACACATGACACGCTCATCAACACGGGCGTGTCCCTGATCGTGCCCTAACTCCACAACACAGAAACATTGACACGCTCATAACCACGGGCGTGTCACTGGGCGTGTAATACATTCTGTATCTCAAAAACATCAACACGTCCAATCAACAAGAGCGTGCTCATGGCCGTGTCAATTCTCCAAACTCACAGTAGCTATGACACGCTCAATAACACGGGCGTGTTACTGGTCGTGTCAATTCTACTGCCACACAGAACTTATGACACGCTCAATAACATGGGCGTGTCACTGCTCGTGCTACCAACTCCAGAAAACAGAACCAACGACACGCCTAACAAACTGGCCGTGTCTCTGGGCGTGTCCGGCTAAAAACCCAGATTCCGGTCAACACACAACAACATCCAACAATACCCATCTTTTTATCATTACTCACTTCAAACAATCTTCATCAAACACACCCAAAAACCATAACAAACTTACCAAAACATCAACAACACTCAAAACACACACCAATCATCATTATAAACATCATTCATATACCAATTTATCAAATCCCCAAATTTCATTAAACTCAACCCTTATTCAACAATTCATCATCATCTTCACAAATAATCATATTATCATCATCCCAATACCAAATCAACACATATATATACTTAAATCTTTCAATATCATCATCATCACACATCAACCATACCAAACCCAACTCAAACAATGAAAATCAATTTAAAGAAATAATTACTTACTTGAATCCTTTATCAAATCTTCATCTCTATCATCAAATCTCTTGAATTCCTTAAGAAATTTGGTAAGAAAATCACATCTTTCTCTCTTTCTCTCTCTCTCTCTCTCTCTCTCTCTCTCGGCCAAGAAGAACGAAGAAGACGAAGAAGGAGTAGAAGGAAGAAGAAGTTTCTACTTCTTTCCTTTGTCCTTATCCATATATATATATATAATAATAATAATAATAATAATAACAATAACAATAACAATAACAATAGTAATAATAATAATAATAATAATAATAATAATAACAATAATAATACTTTAAATCTCCACCACATATTCTTTCTTTGATTTTCTTCTTCTCTTTTCTTTTTGTCTTTATTATTATTATTATTATTTAGTTATACAAATATATATACAACTCACTTAACCTTCACCATTATATATATCCCATGTATATGTGATGTATATGTATATGTCTTACATATATTATCCTTATATTTCACATATACACATATACATTAAATCCAAATACAACAACAATAACTCTAAAACTCTTAGGGTCTATTCCGGGATATTACATTATGCATCAATATACATCATATAAGGAAATATTTTGGTCCTTATATCTTGCAAATTATGGTCTGGCCTGCATAAATCAACAGATAGACACAAAACTTGAGAACTAATTTTCTTCCGAATGAAAAAATTTCAAAACATGTACCATGTTTATTTGATTTCTAGTTAAGTGAGGCAAACAAGAACAAGGTTAGTAAACAACACAACATGTGAATGAAATCTCAAAAGCTAACCTAAATTGCTAACCTATTTACCAAACAAAATCAAAGGCAAAAGAGATGGAAATTAAGAATTTAATAATTTAGATATCACATATCTAATGCTGTAGAACAGTTTTAAGACTTCTGCAAAAGCCATCCATCTATACTAGGTAAAATTGACATTAGGAAGAGTTCACTGGCATGGAAAAAATTGTACAAATAACTAGTATGACAAATAGAAAAGTAATCATGATTTAGAACTAAGAAAAACAACGCTACTTGACAAAGAAAAATAGATTTATCTAGTTTCAACAGATAAAAATTAGATTCTCCATAGTGTTGTTAATCTTTATTTTTCCTTCATTCGATGCCTAAACAAAGGAAAGAGAACAAATCAAGTAAATTTTTAACTTGACAATGTCTTAGCACACAAGAGTGGGATAGAAAAGGAAAAAGTGGGGAAAAGGCAGCTGGATTCAAGAGATCTATAAAGTTCAAAGAAGATACATTTGAAAAAATAAAAAAAGAAAAAGAAAAGCATACGTCTTGAGCAAAAACAATTAAAGAGTAGCCTAAATAACACCTGTTCTGACCAATGTTGAAGCTCTATACAAGGTGCAGTTATTGCATCCAAACAATAACTAACTTTAGCCATATCTAGCAACATATTCCAAAACATGCAGAGTAATGCCAAATAGATCCTAAGAGCCAACAACTTCAGAAATTTATTAGCAACATATGAAGGCCTTTTACTTTAGGACAGCTGAGAAAAAGCCAATTTCTAACAATAAATGTGCCTTTAAACATGCAGGTGTGCGATTTAGCTATAATTTAAACAAAGACTAACCTGAGCTTCTCCATAGGTAGGCATCCCAGATCAATATTGCATACTAGACAGCAGTCTACTTCTTCATCGGAAAGCTTTTTGTATATGCATTTCCTGTAGACTGATATGAATTCCACAATGAATGAATCAGAAATACGTCAATGAAACAGAAAATGATGCATATTACAAGGATAAATCAGATGAACGATGGTAAATAACTTTTAAAAAAAAATTGTTTCGCACCCAAATCATTCATTAACTAGAAGATGTATTTATTACGCTACATCTGTCAGCAACAATAGTAACAAGAGAATTTGGAAATTCTTCATTGATGCATTATAACAAGTTATAAGTATGCACATCTCCACATAAGATCACCAAATTATCCATGTAATGTACAAAGATCGAACCAGAATCATCAATAAAAGGCAAGAACGTAAGATAAGTAAGAGCGAACATAATACGTAAATAACCAAGAATTGGGACACTGCAACAGGAAAAATAATAGTAAAAAAAAGATAGAAATCAGTGCATAAACTGTAAAATAAGGCAACCCCGTATGAACTTAAAGAAAACAAATTTAATAAAATCGGGGACATCCACATGTGAAAAGAAATGAAACTGAGAAATTGGGAAGCTAAAACAAGAAAACCCATATCACAAAACAAGAACAATCCAGATCGTAGAAAAAAAAATCAGAACACGAACTCAGCATCCCCAGATCAAAATCATTAAAAATTGAACAAAGTAATTAAAAATTGAATTGGGCTGCCCTTTTTATGATTAGTAGCTCCAGGATTGCCTGAATTAGCTCCAGGCTAGAAAGCAAAATTCCCAACAAAGAAAATTACACTAGAGTTAGCTTCTTCATATATAATTAATAATATAAAGATACCAAACTCAAACATGAATTATTAATACCTCCATGTTATTTATATTCACATTTATATCCTTACCTCCCCTAAATTTTCTAAATTGTTTGCAAAATCATAGAAAAGTTTGATATAATTGGAACTTTATGATATGTTAGTTATATAACTGTCAATCAAAATATCAACACCAACAAGCCATTAATAAATCATATTTCCTATTCAGAAACTAAATAATAGAACATAATTTTCTTATTTTGCTAAGTAATAGTCATCATACTCTTCCTACATACATATGCATATGAAACAAGCTTTTAACATCATTCTTGTTCCATTGAACCCCAAAAATTGTCTACCTTCTCCCTAGCCCTAACAAAAGTACTAGTTGTCTAATTTCCAATCAATGCCACATAGAAGCACTACATTGCAAATTCCAAATCTTACTGCTACCTTGAAGTATCCTATAAATCTATATAATCTATTCAATGCTGGATACTTTATTTTACGAACTATATAATTACTCAATAAAAGTCCATATCAAAAAATGCATGAACTTACAACTCAAAAGTTTGTTAGCAACAACAGAATCCAAAATCCATGTAGGTTTAACCACTGGCAGCCCACCACTGAAAGACCTGAAATTAAAAACAGTAAAATACCAACAATAAAAGCCAATATGTAATTCCACATCTATTGAATACAGAGGACAAAATTAGTAAATGATTATTAACCTCAGGTTCTTAATTTTGCTATCGAAAAGATTGCTACAGATGATATGAGTAACACGGTGCCTGGAAAAGTAATTCTCAAATCGTTCACCATACTTCAACATGTAGCCTCGTAGTTCCTAAAACAGACTTAAAATCTCAAATACCATCTTTAACAATGCCATCTCTCAATAGCAATGAATTGAAACAAAATAAAATTTAGATCATTCGTGTTCCATTTCTAACAAGAATTAAGAATTAACCCAACACATCTAAATATCAAAAAAAGTGTTCTTCATATAGAGAGCCAAGAAATGAACATTCAACTTTTGTTCCTTTTCCTATAAATAAGAGCTGATTAAACAACTGAACCTGGCTCGAAGGAATTGTGAAACCATCAACAAAGATGGAGACTCCATCAAAGATCTGCTTCTTAGAAATTGAACCACCATCAGATGAGTTTGAAGCCTCAACATTGAATTGGTTTTGAAGTTTCCTATTCTTCTCTACCATATAACTACATAAAAAACACCAGAAGCATGTCTAATTCAAAACCATCTAAGCACTGGTTTGAATTGTATTTCAAGCGAAAAATCAGAAAAAGAAATCATATAGAAAAAAATTTAACACCAGCCGAGGAAAAAAGCGAGAGTACCTGCCAAAATTGAAAAAAGTAGAGCTGCGAAAAGTAGAACGAGAGGAAGAGATAGAATTGGAGCCCCAGGCCATGCCTAGGGTTTTATGGTTGCTAGTTTTGGACTTCTTATTACTGGTATTGCTATAATTTGAAGAGCTTCGCTTTGATCTTTGGCCGGAATTAGCCGAGCCAGCTGAATCGTGACTCATTTTCGAGAGAGAGAGACGTAGAGAAGAGAGGAGAGAACCAGAGGCTTCAAAATTTAAAGAAGAGCGAGAGAAGGTTAGGTTATTTGCGACGAAAAAATTCCCTTTCAGTTTGGGCCAATTTTGAAAAATTTAAAGAAGAGCCAATTTTGGGCTCCTGCAAAAAATTTCCTTTCAGTTTTACGATGGAAATTTGCGACGGCTATTTTTCGTTGCAAATTTGCTACATATTTGCCACCGCTTTGCGACGGATACATATATATATAGTCAAATCTTATTTTCGTCGCAAATCAGTAGCAAATGGTTAGCAAATTTGCAACGAATCTGCGACCAATCTGAGACGGTAAAAATTTTCCTCAAAAATTCTGGGCGGGAGTAATCCCCGCCAACTTTAGCGACGAAACTTTGTGACGAACAAAAATCCGTCGCAGATTTATTACGGATTTGCAACCGATTTGCGACGGCTTTCTCAAAATTTCTTCAACTTGTTATTCTGTCGCAAATGCGTTGCAGATCCGTCGCAAATTTGCGAAGGAAATTTTTGGTTGCAGATTTTCGTCGCAAATGCCGAATATTTTTGTAGTGATTTTTTTCGGACTTAGGTCCGTGTTCTCTAAGGCCCCGAGCCTAAACAGTGCTGAAGTCGCAAGAACCATTCCACCAGGAGTGGGGGCGAAAATTCCCGCTCACAGTGGTGACTCCACTATGGATAAGAGAAGTTGATTCCGTTGGTCTTTATATTATTCTATTCTTTCTTATAATGATATTATGCATTGTATCATATTAGATTGCATCGTGTGCGTGAGTTAGGATGCTTGTGTTACCCGTGTTATGTTATGTAAGGGATACCATGCTTTCACTCAAGGTATGGATATCAAGCATGGCATAACCACTCATAGCCTCATACCATTTGGTATATACTTGCTATGGGAACCTAAGCCTTTTAACCCAAAGATTAAAGCTCATGTAATTGGCCTAGTTACTTTCCTTAGGTTTTTACCCCAAATGCATGTTGTTTGACTATGGTTAATTTATCTTGGCTTAAATCATGGCTTATTTGGTTTGTTCTTTTTCTAATATGACCCAAGTACATTTGCAAGCTCAAAATAAATTTTTCTTTAAAATCTAAAAGACCAAAACTATCTTTAAAACATTTCAAAATGATCTTCAGATATAAGACTTTTCTAAAAATAAATCAAAAATTCTTTTGCTCATAACCCAAATACTAATCCCAAAATCCATTTTTTCTAAAATATTTTTACAATGGGCTTAGAAATAAAATTATTTTCATCCAACATTTTCATTACAAAGAGCTTGCAAAAATATTTAGGTCAATTACGAAATACAAAAAATGTAACACCCCTATATCCCGTAAACGCATACTACATACTACTACACCTGTAATACACATATACTGAATATAGAATTGCCACAGTTTACTAAACAAACTAATCATCCCTTTATACAATAATATGAGCCAACTTAAAAAAAAAACATTTGAGTTATGTCATAAAACACAATAGATAAAAATGTTCGTTCAATATGCAGCGGAAAATGTAGCTATTTCTACAAATACATAAACATCAAAAATCACATTTTACAAAACATAAAGTTTTTACATGTTTGGCAGTTTGTCTCTGATCTTTAAGCCCACACTCAACACTTCAGAATCTATACCGACTCGGTCTAGATGAACTCTCTGGTTCTACCGTATCACCTGCGCGATGAATCACAATCGCGCTAAGCCAACGACTTAGTGGTACAAATCACAATAACAATATGCTTCAATGCAATGCTAATGTCACTCATTTCAACAATAAGGACAATATTCATCAATGATATATTAATGTTTTTCATAACAATACATTCCATTATTTTATTCAATTGTTTCACCATTCATGAATCACATTGAAGCAAAGACAAGAATGAGCCCAAAAGACACTAATATGCCATTCAACTTTCAGAGTTAATATTTTGGTTTAATTATCACATTTATCATTATCATTATCCCAACTAGGCTTCAAGTATTAGGCTCAACCAAGCTTCAAGGGGAACAAAGCATGCTAAGTATCAACCCAACTTGGCTTCAAGAACCAAACCCAACCTAGCTTCAAGGGTTGTAACATCTCAACTAGGCTTCAAGGACTAGACCCAACCAAGCTTTAAGGGGAGTTAAGCATGCTAAACTTCAACCCAACTTGGCTTCAAGGATCAAATCCAACCTAGCTTCAAGAGATTGTTATTATTAGGCTTGCCACCAACAACAAAACTCTGAAAATGAAAATAACACATTAGACACACAATTCATTCATTATTTCATTATCAATTTCATTCTCATTTTCTCATCATCATTTAGGCAACCATGCCTCAATTATCTCATTTTCATCATTATAGCCAACAACAATGGCTTCACATCTCATTAATAGAGTATACATAACCAATTGCATTGGACATATATTTTAAATTCATCATCATCTAGGCAAGCATGCCCCACTTATTTCATTTGAATCATTATAGCCAACCACAATGGCATCACATCTCATTATATCTCAATTCACATTAAAGCAATTCATCATTGAAGTATTCATCATATCCAATTGCATTGCACATACATTTGAATGATCATCATATCTTTCACATTATACAAATCATAACATTAATCAAATTGTATTAACAATATAGTAAATTACTTAACACATTTACAACCAAATGTGTTAAGTCTCAAAATCATGTAAATGTATGCAACCATGTAAGTTTGTACTTACCTCAAGAGCAACTCACACCAATCTATACACTTCTTCTTCCAAGAATTCTCAACACTTAGGTTAGGGCAACTCAACCTCTTCACAACCTAATTCAAAAGGAATGGCACACACTTACTTACAAATACACATGAATTCCAATACAATTATTCACCTATTAGTCTCATACTAGACCCATAGATCACAAATTACAAACCAAAACCACTTTATAAGGCCCCACGGTCGTGGCCTCACAACCCCATGGTCGTGGCCTCACATTCCCCACGGGCGTGGGTTAGAAAACGAATCTGCCCAATTTGCTTAACACCCCCACGGGCGTGGCATCCAATGGCCACGGGCGTGGCATCCAAAATGCTTCTGTTTCAGACCAAACTAATGTATTCTAGGCTTTAAACTTTATTAAACACAACATCTTGAAGATCTACCAAAAATAATTGATCAAACTTCATATTGACATCAATTACCAATTCAAAACCATAACATAAACACAACTCTTACTCTTCCATTCAACTCCAAAATCACAATCAATTAAACCCAACACTCTCAAACACACCACAATCAAACATACTCATACTATCCACAATTAATCATCAAACTCAATTACAACTTTAAATAAAACAAGGAAATCAAGTGGAAACTTACCAAAGATGAAGAAACTCTTAAAATTTCCAACTTGATCTCTTGAAAACTCCTTCAATTTTGAGCTTGGAATATCAAATCTCTCTCTTGCTCTCTTGCTTTGTGATACCCGGCCAAGAAGGAAAAGAAGAAGAGAAGAAGAAAAATGAGAAGCAAAGTCAAACACTCTTCTCTACTTAAACCTCCACCAAGCAATAATAATATTAAAATATTTTAAAATATCCTCATCCACTCATTTAATTTTCCATTTTCCACTAATTAATTAATTAATTCATTAATCTTCTTTTGACCATTTACTTTGACTTGTATATGTTATATATATCACCATATATATAACATATACACTCTCTCTTTACTTCTTTTCTCTTTCCATTAAACATATACATTAAATCCAAATACAACAATAATTCCAAAACTTTTAGGGTATACTTTGGGATATTACAATTCTCCCCCTCTAAAAAGAAATTTCATCCTCGAAATTACCTGATATCAAGTCTGAAATAGTTGAGGATACTGATCTCGCATCTCTTGCTCACTCTCCCAAGTTGCCTCTTCCTTTGCATGATTCTTCCAAAGTTCCTTCACAAGTGGCACTTTCTTATTCCTTAACTCTTTCACCTCATGTGCCAAATTAGCAACTGGCTCTTCTTCAAATGTTAAATCTGAACTCACCTCAATAGATTCAACTGGTAAAACATGAGATGGGTCTGATCTGTACCTCCGTAACATAGAAACATGGAAGACATTATGAATTCTATCCAACTCAGGCGGCAAAGCAAGTCGATAAGCAACTGGTCCAACTCTTTCTAATATCTCATAAGGTCCAATAAAACGAGGACTTAACTTTCCTTTACTACCAAATCTCAAAATCTTTTTCCAAGGAGACACTTTCAAAAATACTTTATCTCCAACATCAAACTCTATATCTCTCCTCTTCAAATCTGAATAAGATTTCTGCCGATCTAAAGCTATTTTCAACCGATCCCGAATCATCTTCACTTTCTCTTCAGTTTCTTTAATCAAATCAGGACCAACCAATTTGCCTTCTCCAACTTCATTCCAACATAGAGGCGTCCTACATTTTCTACCATACAATGCCTCAAACGGTGCCATTCTAATACTGGATTGATGACTGTTGTTATAGCCAAATTCCATAAGTGGCAAAAATTTGTCCCAACTTCCAGAGCAATCAATGGCACAGCTTCTCAACATATCCTCTATAATTTGTATCACTCTCTCTGACTGCCCATCTATCTGCGGATGAAAAGCAGTGCTAAAGTGCAATCGAGAACCCAAAGCACCATGTAAACTTTTCCAAAACCTCGAAGTAAACCAGGGATCTCGATCAGACACCAAAGAAATTGGGACTCCATGCAACTTCACTACCTCACTGATATACAGCTCAGCTAACTTCTCCAAAGAGTAGTCAATTTGACCTGAAAGAAAATGAGCTATCTTTGTCAACCGATCAACAATCACCCAAATAGCATCATGCTTCTTCTGAGTCAACGGCAAACCAGACACAAAATCCATTGTCACTCTCTCCCATTTCCATTCAGGCACTGTTAAAGGTTGAAGCAACCCTGTTGGAACTTGGTGCTCAGCTTTCACCCTCTGACAAGTGAGACACTTGGATACAAACTCCGCTATGTCCCTCTTCATATCTGACCACCAGTAATGTTGTTTCAAATCATGATACATTTTTGTATTCCCAGGGTGTATAGCAAAAACCGACTGATGTGCTTCCTCTAAAAATACTCTTTCTCAATCTAGCATCATCAGGAACACACAATCTATTTTTGAACCAAAGACTACCATCACTTCTCACATGGAAATCTCGACTCTCCCCATTTTGGCAATCTGACACAACTTTTTAAATTTTCTCATCAGTTAATTGAGCCTCTTTAATCTGATCCAACAACATTGGCCTCAATTGCAACTGAGCTAACAAAGCACCATCATTACATGATTCAAAACTAGCATGCAACGCTCTTAATTCAACAAGCAACAAGAGCGAATAAGCAGTCAAACCTGCTAAAGACTTTCGACTCAAGGCATCAGCAACAACATTCGCCTTACCAGGATGATAATCAATCAAACAATCATAGTCTTTGATCAGCTCCAACCATCGTCTTTGCCGAAGATTCAGCTCTCTTTGAACACCCAAATATTTCAAACTCTTATGATCTGTGTAGATAAAACACTTCTCTCCATACAAATAGTGTCGCCAAATCTTCAAAGCAAACACTATAGCTGCCAACTCTAAATCATGCATCGGATAATTAAGCTCATGCGGCTTCAACTGTCGAGAAGCATAAATTATGACTTTACCCTCTTGCATCAAAACACAACCTAAACCATTATGTGAAGCATCACTGTAAATCACATATGGTTTATCTTCCACAGGCAATGTAAGAACAGGAGCTTAAGTCAACATCTCCTTCAACTGTTCAAAACTAGCTTGACATTGATTTGTCCACACAAATCTAACTCCCTTCCGAAGTAACCTGGTGAGTGGAGTAGCTATCAAAGAAAAACCTTTCACAAAGCTTTGATAATAGCCTGCCAAACCCAAAAAACTTCTAACTTCGATCACAGACTTTGGTGGACTCCAATTTAAAATAGCTTCAACTTTACTCGGATCAACTCTTATACCATCTGCTGAAACTATATGACCAAGAAAAGTTACTTGATCAAGCTAAAATTCACACTTCGACAACTTAGCATACAATTGCTTCTCTCTCAAGGTCTGCAACACAATCCACAAATGCTTGTCATGCTCTTCTTCATTAAGCGAATACACCAAAATATCGTCAATGAAGACCACCACAAACTGATCCAGATAGGGTCTAAACACCTTATTCATCAAATCCATGAAAACTGTAGGTGCATTCGTTAATCCAAAAGGCATCACTAAAAACTCATAATGCCCATACCTTGTGTGAAAAGCTGTCTTAGGAACATCTTCAGCTATGACTCTCAACTGATAGTATCCTGATCTCAGATCAATCTTGGAAAACACCGCTGCTCCTTTCAACTTATCGAAGAGATCATATATCCGAGGCAAAGGATACTTATTCTTGATAGTCACTTTGTTCAATTGCCTATAATCGATGCATAACCTCAAAGTACCATCCTTCTTCTTTACAAACAAAATAGGAGCTCCCCACGAAGAAACACTAGGGCGAACAAACCCTTTATCCAACAACTCCTGCAACTGCACCTTCAACTCTCTTAACTCAACAGGTGCCATTCGATATGGAGTAATAGAGATGGGAGTGGTACCAGGCAACAATTCGATACCAAACTCAACCTCTCTCTCAGGGGGTAACCCTGGCAACTCCTTAGGAAACACATCTAGAAATTCCGCAACTGTGGGTATACTATCAAGTTGAGAACCCACTACTCTGGTATCCACAACATGAGCAAGATAATCATCACACCCTTTTCTAATCAACTTTCTAGCTACAACAGCTGAAACAAACAAGGATGCAAGTTGTCTCTGCTCACTAGATGCCATCACACTTCTACCATCACCGGTTCTCAAAGTAACACACTTCTTTTGACAATCTACTACAGCTCCATGCTTAGACAACCAATCCATGCCTAAGATCAAATCATATTCCTTAAAAGGCATTTCAATCAAATCACCCAAAAATTCCTCACCTTGCACCACAACTGAACTATCACGATGCACCTTACTCACCACAACACTATGCCCTAAAGGATTTGTCACCAAGACATCAAATCCTAGGGACTCTGAATGCAATTCAGACACAGGCAAGATAGATGCACTTATGTATGAATGAGTAGATCCTGGATCAATCAAAGCAAGAACTGAAATGCCAAATAAAGAAAATGTACCTGCAATAACTGCTGAAGCATATGGCTGTCTCTGCATCACATACACTCTCTGAAAAGACCCAGCCTCATCTGGCATACTGCCTCCGGATGTAGAGCCTCCTCTCTAACTAAATCCTGGTCAACTGCCTCTACTGTAACCTCTGCCCCCTCGACCACCTCTGCTAGAACTAGGTTGAGAAGCTGCAGTATCAGTCTGTCTATCCTCCTGTAACTCAGGGCAATCTTTAACAAAATGAGCTGGTGACCCACATCTAAAGCATACTCCTGAACCACCCATCTTCCAACAAGCACCCCCATGTATCCTACCACAATGAACACATATAGGTGGAGTAGATCTCTGAACCACTGGAGTCGGGGCACTCGCTACAGAAACTGTAGGTCTTGATCTCTGCCTCTGATACTGAACTGACCTACCTGACAACTTCAGGCTCATAGATGAAGACCCTGCCTCAAACTGGGATCTCCTAACTCTGGTCTCCTCCTCAGTAGCAGCTGTTGCAATAGCTTGTGCTCTCTCAACACTTCTGGCTGCTACAACCAACTGAGAAAAATCCTGATACTGAGAACCAGCAACAATACACATAATAGAGGGCCTCAATCCCTCCTCAAATCTCCTACACCGGTCAATCTCATCTGCAATAATCCCACCAGCATAGTGACTCAACCGGATAAACTCTATCTCATACTCTGTCACAGTCCAGTTATCTTGTCTCAAATTCAGAAATTCCATCTTCTTGACATCCTTATACTCCCTCGAGGTATATTTCTACTAAAACTCCCCAGAAAATCACTATAAGACAACGTCGGTGGATCATCCATAGCATGAGGAACTGTCTTCTACCAATCATAAGCATCTTTCTGCAGAAGGGATCTAGCATAATCAAATTTCTCTTCAGGAGTAGCTTGCAACTGAATAAATACCCTCTGCACTGTATCTAACCACTGCTCAGCTACTGCAGGATATGTAGTGCCAAGAAAATCCTCAGCCCCATACTTCCTCAATTTATCATAATGTCTCACCGGCACTTAAGGCTGTGGTGGCGGTGGCTGCTACTGCACTGGAGCTCGCCTAAACAATTCTACCACATGCCGTAACCAACCCGGCGAAAACCTCATCAGCAGCTGATCTCCCTGGCATAGGAGCAGATTCCTCTCCAGCTCTATCAACCCTAGATCCATCTCTACCCTCTTCAGGAGCTACACTCTCAGCACTACCTTCTATGGACTGACGTGACTGAGACGTCATCACTACCTATATCTGCAAACACAGCAGAATATACCTCATCAAAGATTAGAGACTGCCAATACCAAAACATGTATCTTATTCAAAAATCATATTTTAAAATCAAAATTTTCTTTTTCTTACAATTTACCTAGGTTGAGAATCTCAAACCTAGGCTCTGATACCAAAACAATTGTAACACCCCTATATCTCGTAAATGCATACTACATACTACTACACCTATAATACACATATACTGAATATAGGAATGCCACAGTTTACTAAACAAACTAATCATCCCTTTATACAATAATATGAGCCAACTTAAAAAAAAACATTTGAGTTATGTCATAAAGCACAATAGATAAAAACATTCATTCAATACGCAGTGGAAAATGCAGCTGTTTTTACAAATACATAAACATCAAAAATCACATTTTACAAAATATAAAGTTTATACATGTTTGGTAGTTTGTCTCTGATCTTTAAGCCCACACTCAACACTTTAGAATCTAGACTCGACTCTCTCTAGATGAACTCTCTAGTTCTACCCTGTCACCTGCGCGATGAATCACAATTGCGCTAAGCCAACGGCTTAGTGGTACAAATCACAATAACAATATGCTTCAATGCAATGCTAATGTCACTCATTTCAACAATAAAGACAATATTCATAAATGATATATTAATATTTTTCATAACAATACATTCCATTATTTTATTCAATTGTTTCACCATTCATGAATCACATTGAAGCAAAGACAAGCATGGGCCCAAAAGACACTAATATGCCATTCAACTTTCAGAGCTAATGTTTTTGTTTAATTATCACATTTATCTTTATCATTATCATTATCCCAACTAGGCTTCATGGATTAGGCTAAACCAAGCTTCAAGGGGAACAAAGCATGCTAAGTATCAACCCAACTTGGCTTCAAGAACCAAACCCAACCTGCTTCAAGGGTAGTAACATCTCAACTAGGCTTCAAGGACTAGACCCAACCAAGCTTCAAGGGGAGTTAAGCATGCTAAACTTTAACCCAACTTGGCTTCAAGGATCAAATCCAACCTAGCTTCAAGAGATTGTTACTATTAGGTATGCCACCAACAACAAAACTCTGAAAATGGAATAACACATTAGACACACAATTCATTCATTATTTCATTATCAATTTCATTCTCATTTTCTCATCATCATTTAGGCAACCATGCCTCAATTATCTCATTTGCATCATTATAGCCAACAACAATGGCTTCACATCTCATCAATAGAGTATACATAACCAATTGCATTGGAAATATATTTTAAATTCATCATCATCTAGGCAAACATGCCCCACTTATTTCATTTGAATCATTATAGCCAACCACAATGGCATCACATCTCATTATATCTCAATTCACATTAAAGCAATTCATCATTGAAGTATTCATCATATCCAAATGCATTGCACATACATTTGAATGATCATCATATCTTTCACATTATACAAATCATAACATTAATCAAATTGTATTAACAATATAGTAAATTACTTAACACATTTACAACCAAATGTGTTAAGTCTCAAAATCATGTAAATGTATGCAACCATGTAAGTTTGTACTTACCTCAAGAGCAACTCACACCAATCTATACACTTCTTCTTCCAAGAATTCTCAACACTTAGGTTAGGACAACTCAACCTCTTCACAATCTAATTCAAAAGGAATAGCACACACTTATTTACAAATACACATGAATTCCAATACAATTATTCACCTATTAGTCTCATACTAGACCCATAGATCACAAATTACAAACCAAAACCACTTTATAAGGCCCCACGGTCTTGGCCTCATAACCCCACGGTCGTGGCCTCGCAACCCCCACGGGCGTGGGTTAGAAAACGAATCTGCCCAATTTGCTTAACACCCCCACGGGCGTGGCATCCAAGGGCCACGGGCGTGGCATCCAAAATGCTTCTGTTTCGGACCAAACTCATGTATTCTAGGCTTTATACTTTATTAAACACAACATCTTGAAGATCTACCAAAAATAATTTATCAAACTCAATATTGATATCAATTACCAATTCAAAACCATAACATAAACACAACTCTTACTCTTCCATTCAACTCTAAAATCACAATCAATTAAACCCAACACTCTCAAACACACCACAATCAAACATACTCATACTATCCACAATTAATCATCAAACTCAATTACAACTTAAAATAAAATAAGGAAATCAAGTGGAAACTTACTAAAGATGAAGAAACTCTTAAAATTTCCAACTTTATCTCTTGAAAACTCCTTCAATTTTAAGCTTGGAATATCAAATCTCTCTCTTGCTTTCTTGCTTTGTGATACCCGGCCAAGAAGGAAAAGAAGAAGAGAAGAAGAAAAATGAGAAGCAAAGTCAAACACTCTTCTCTACTTAAACCTCCACCAAGCAATAATAATATTAAAATATTTTAAAATATCCTCTTCCACTCATTTAATTTTCCATTTTCCACTAATTAATTAATTAATTCATTAATCTTCTTTTGACCATTTACTTTGACTTGTATATGTTATATATATCACCATATATATAACATATACACTCTCTCTTTGCTTCTTTTCTCTTTCCTTTAAACATATACATTAAATCCAAATACAACAATAATTCCAAAACTTTTAGGGTATACTTTGGGATATTACAAAAAATCAATTGTGAGCCTAGTTTATACTAAGTATAGATAATCATGGGATTGTTTTTGGCATGAATCGTTAGTTACTTTTTTCAAGTGAGAAATCTATTTATAATAAACCTCTTAATTTTGTTTTAATCCAATGTAGCATATAAGCTACTATAGTTGGTTGAATGGATTAAAACCTAATTAATGGGAATTATCATAAGTTTATTTCCATTTTTGAAAATATAACTATTGTTTGAAACGTCTGAGAGAAATATTAGAAAACAAGGTACCCCATGTTGGTATTTTGTTAACCATATGCCTAGGAAAAGAGACTCGCCATTCGTGTGTTGATGTTATAAGGTTGGAAGGAACATCCTAGTTATCCTTGTTTGTTAATGGTTTGTGCATACATGCATACATTTGCATCTCATATCATTTGATCTTTCTGGCTCACAACCCTGGATTACGACAGATCAAAAGCTTACAGCAATCCGACCTACGCAGAAAGCAAAGAATCTAGCAATGACTCAATCACTTGTTCACCAAAAACAATGGATCCCGAACAAATTCAAAGAGTGGTGGATGATGCCCTCAATGCCAAGATGGAAGAAATAAAAGAGGCCATGGCCGAGACCATAAAGAATCAGCTAGCTGCAATTTTAGGAAATAATGCCAAAGCGTCTGCTAGCTCCAAGAAGCCAAAGGACAATGGGAAGGCTAAAATTGGTGAAGTAGCTTTTGATGATGACAAGTTGATCATTGAGGATGATGATTGGGCTCAATACTTCCAAGATCCTCAAGACAAAAAGTAGTTGAAGGTTGTTGAGAAGGAAACTATTGAAAAGATCGAGACATCTGACGTTGAGAAGATGATTGCAGATTTAGAAAAGAAATTTGAGAAGAAACTGAAAACCAAAGAAATGTCCGAAGTTGACAAACTATTTGAGCTAGATGAAGAAGTTTCGTACAAGTTCAAGATGCCATCTTTTGCAAAGTTTGATGGAACCTAAAATCCTCACCTCCATGTGAAGCAGTATATCACTGCTATGCAGTGTACCCAAGCTATTAAGGCTCAAACCCTAAGGTACTTCATGCTCTCATTGGACCCTGTTGTCCAAAATTGGTTCAATACCTTAGATGATGGAACACAAAAGAGTTGGGATCTGCTTTACAAAGCCTTCATCCAAAAATATGGATATAATGTCGAGATGGAAGTTAACTCAATGGAAGTTGAGTCCATTAGGCAAAGGCCAAATGAGAATTTTGTGGACTATATGAAGAGATGGAGAAATAAGGCCGCTAAAGGCCCGATGAATCTAATCAAATAAGGATGATAATGAGAGGCGTCCTACCCAATCTCCGTGAAAGGATGTCTCACACCCTTATAAGGGATTTCAAAGATCTTCTCCAAGTTGGCCTACAAATTGACAAGTGGGAAAGGGAGAAGAATCGCTTTTCAATAAAAAGGAATGAGAAAGGGAACTACCAGTCGAGCAATCAAAGCACGCAAAAAGAAGTTGATGTTAATACGACTGGTCAAGGAAATAAAAGACAATTCTTAGAATTGGGGAAACCTCTATCTTGGGTTTTTAGCAAGCTACAAAAAAAAAAGGTTATTACAACCGTTAGCTCCTCGACCTTTGCCTAGTCCATTACACCCAAAATTTTATACTAAGGCTTTTTGTCAATTTCATCAGACTCAAGGACATGAGACTGATAGATGTACCCAATTGAAGCACGAGGTCAAAAATCTAATCGATAGTGGTAAGCTACCGGAGCCGGACAAGCCCATTACCAAGAACAATCCTTTGCCTAAGTTTGGAAGAGTACCTTCACCGGCAACCTTCATGGTGGGAATAGGATTGGAAGAAGATTTTATTTTATCCTCTTTTCAAGATGGAATTATTGAAGATATGAAAGGGAAAGAAGCTTAAACTCAACGAACTTTCCTTAGCTTGAATGTTGCTTTTCAATTTTACTTTCTTTAATTGGAACTATCGTGTTTTTCAAATTTAAATTTGTTTGAATAAATTAGTTTTATTATGAATTTTGTTGGTTTTTGTTCATTTTGGTGCTCAACTGATGAGGAATCTAGCTTGATAATTCATGAATTGAATGACCTTACTAGATGAGGGAAATGCTCTATAGCATTGAGTTGTGTATGCTTATTTAGAGAGGGCTCCTGCATAATTCCCTTTATTTAGGTTCTAGTCAGTCTTAGAACATGCTTTGACAAACTTTCAAGGCGAAATTGAACTCTGCTTATTTAAGAGAGAGATGATATAGGCATTGTTTGACAAGCCAACAACTAGTATCCGCCCTATTAAATATCAATCCCTAGTTGTCCCTTTGAGCCTTCATAAAATTTTAGCTTTCTTTTCATTGGTTTAAAAACCCCAATAATCTACCCTGAGCTGTTGTGATACTTTTGACAAGTCTTATGATCTCTAAGATGAAGAGGCAAGAAGATCAAAGAAAGAAATGAATACCATGAAGATAGTTGAAGTTCTCAAGACCATAAGGGTAGTTGATGTTTTCAAGACCATAAGGATAGTTGATGTTCTCAAAACCATAAGGGTAGTTGAAGTTCACTTACTATCTCCAATATATCAAGACAACATCAACATCAGAGTAACAAATGATTTATCCCTATTAAAGAAGATTTATGTTACTCCACTCATCCATTATTGGAAGCCCAAGTCAGTACAAACAAGACAACTCTCTTAAAACTAGAACAAAAAAAAAGGAGAAGAGAAGAGAAAAAAAGAAAAAGAAAAAGAAAAGAAAAAGGACAAATGAAAAAAGAAAAAAGGACAAAAGGACAAAAGGAAAAAGGAAAAGAGAAAAAAAAAGATAAAACCTAAAAAGGCGGTTCTGAAAGCCAACTGAGTTCTCTTTTACCTAAAGTAGCAAAAGGCTTCAATTTGGTTCATAAGGACATTTTGACTTGAATTGGTCCCAACCCAACCAAAGATTCAATCAAAATTCGAGAAAAAGGAGGAAGACCATCCAGTTCTTGAAAGTTCTGTACTTGATAGTCCTACAAGAAAGAAGGGCAAAATGATAAAAGAAAGGGAAGAGTAAGGAAAGAGAAAGAAGAGGAAAGAGTAAGAAAAATAAAGAGGAAAGAAAAGGGAAAAGAAGAAAAGAAACAAATTTGGGTAACAAACTTTTTGCAACGGCAAAAACTGTCCTAAATCAAGATCCAGATTAATGCAAAGAAGATAGAAGGAATTTGGAGTCTAGCAAGTTTGCCTCCAAGCTGCCTAAAATTCAAACAAGAAATTTATAGTGTGAGGGTTTGTCTATTGTGTAACATAAGCTCCTATCTCAAAATGGCCTTCATTTAACCCATGTCCCTTATAGACCCCATTTCAAGACTATTAAAGACCTGTTGATCTCTCTTGGTAGGTAGAGTCTATTAGTGGAGATTGTTTGAATAAGCATGCATATGAGATAGACAATATTTAAACTCAATGAGACCTTTGGCCAAGTAATGTGTATGTGCCTATCTGAAGTGCAACAGTTGTTGCTTAAATAGAAATAATTCCCAAGTTTAGTATGCTAACTAGGGTTGTCATGTTATAGATATGTTAATTTGGAAAAATCAAGTCCTGAGGTACATTGACATTAATTTGGCAAAGCCAACATTTGATTTCAAAATTAAAATTCAAAAATTCAAAAAATAAAAAAATGTTTTGTCATACAAAGCCTTCAAGTTAAGGGAAGTATGTTGAACCTCCAAAGGACACATTGGGTAAAGGAAATTATTATTGGTAAGGTCATGAAGAAGCTATCAACCGACATGCTAAAACACTGTTAGAAATAGATGAATCCCTGACTCTGCTGCTTGGGGCCTCCATTATTCATGTTTTCAATATCTCAAAGATAAAAGTCATAAATGTGAAGCATTCTTTTATTCCAATGCAAGACCTGAATGAATATATGAAAGGAACCAATGAGAACACTTCTGCTGAACACCTCGGTCTGTGAGTCGATGGAATGACTGTAAGTATCATTCCTGCATATCATGCATACATGAGCATATCACATCGCACTTTCTTATCTTGTGTTGTCTATTCCTTGTCAAAATGAATAGCAAACACCCTTCAAAGTAAAGAATCAAAAGAAGATATTGAATCAAGAGGGCACGGAAAGCCTATTTGCTTGTGGAAGCTCCAGTCATTTTGCAAAAGAAGAAATACGTGCTTGTGCGACAAACTAGATGACAAGAACATCAATCGGAGCCCACATAGAAAAATCATGGGTTTGAGCCTACACATGGGGCAAAGTTTCTCCTTTTTAATTTTTAAGTCTATATATAAAATATTTTCAAACTCACTTACAAATATTTTGCCATGCAGGGGGGCAAGGAGAGGATGTAAGGTCCAATTAAAAATAGCTGAATTTTTACAAAAAGGAAGAACAAAAGAATGGAACATTAGAACTCTCAAAGAATGAAGATCCATTTCAAGGGTAAAGACCCGATCTCCAATGGATAAAGATTCTTGTCTCCAGGGTAAAGACCCGATCTCCAATGGATGAAGATCCATGTTTAAATAGTGAAGACCTAATCTCCAATGGATAAAGATCAATGTTTCAAGGGTAAAGACTCGATCTCCAATGGATAAAGATCTATGTTTCAAGGGTGAAGACCCGATCTCCAATGGATAAAGATCCATGTTTCAAGGGTAAAGGCCCGACCTCCAGTGGATAAAGATCCATAGTTTGAGGGTGAAGACCTGATTCCAAGGATGAAGATCCAATTTCAAAGGGTGAAGACCCGAAGTCCAAGGATGAAGATCCATTTTCAAGGATGAAGACCTAATCTAAAAGGATGAAGATCCATTTTCAAGGATGAAGACCTAATCTCAAAGGATGAAGATCCATTTTCAAGGATGAAGATCCATTTTCAAGGGTGAAGACCCGACCTCAAAGGATGAAGATCCATTTTCAAGGGTGAAGACCCGATCTCAAAGGATGAAGATCCACTTTCAAGGGTGAAGACCTGATCTCAAAGGATGAAGATCCATTTTGAGGGTGAAGAACCACAATGCATAGAACAACCGGAGCAGTCAGACTTCTCAACTGATAAAAGGTTAGTCAAAATTAGTCTCGGGTGTAAGTACCCAATCTCGGGTTCAGGTACCAAAATCCAATTCAAGCTCGGGTCCAGAACCCAAATAATCTTTAGGTCTAGAACCTAGAATCTCTTCTAAGTCCAGAACTTAGCTCGGGTCCAGAACCCAAATTTTTCTTAGACCCAAAACCTAGAATCTCTTCTAAATCCAAAACTTAACTCGGGTCTAGAACCCAAATTATCCTTAGGTCCAGAACCTAGAATCTCTTCTAAGTCCAGAACTTAGTTCGGGTCCAGAACCCAAATTTTCCTTAGGTCCGGAACCTAGAATCTCTTCTAAGTCCAGAACTTAGCCTGGGTCCAGAACCCAAATTTTCCTTAGGTCCGAAACCTAAAATCTCTTTTAAGTGCAGAACTTAGCTCGGGCTCCAGAACCCAAACTATCCTTAGGTCCAAAACCTAGAATCTTTTCCAAGTCCAGAACTTAGCTCGGGTCCAGAGCCCAAATTACCCTTAGTTCCAGAACCTAGAATCTCTTTTAAGTCTAGAACTTAGCTCGGGTCCAAAACCCAAATTATCCTTAGGCCCGGAACCTATAATCTCTTCTAAGTCCAGAACCCAAATTTTCCTTAGGTCTAGAACCTAGAATCTCTTCTAAGTCCAGAACTTAGCTCGGTTCCAGAACCCAAATTATCCTTAGGTCCAGAACATAGAATCTTTTCTAAGTCCAGAACTTAGCTCGGGTCCAAAACCCAAATTTTCCTTAGGTCCATAACCTAAAATTACCCTTAGGTCCAGAACCTAAAAGTATTCTTGAGTCCAGAACTCGAATCGGGTCCAGAACCCAAAACCTCAACAATCTCAAAAATTAAGTCTTATTTCTTTTCACTCTCTTTCACAAAAGTCTCAGAACATTCAACCAGGGGGCAAACTATAGACCCTTAATTTTTGACCCAGTCCGGTCCAATATATTTTAATTAGTCTAAAATAACTTTTGTGTTGTCCAATATATTTAAATTAGTCCAAAATAATTTTTGTTATCTTAATTAAATAATATTTGCTTTAGTATTTAATTTTTATTAATAAAAAATAATAATAAACAAATAAATAAAAATAAAAATCGGAGACGACAAATTTCATCGTCGAAGAGGGGGGCGGCGAAATGGCCAGCAGGCAATTTCGCCCGCCACAGCCCGCTACCCCCTGCGGCAGCTTTTTTGCCAGCACAATTTTTCCGTAGCAGTTTTTTTTGCCAGCGAAATTTTTTCGACGTAAATTTTTTCGAAACCAAATTCAATTCGGCATCGGTTTCCTTTTCTGAATTAATGTTAGATTCCATGAGCAACTAAGATTAATCATAAAAATCTTTTATAAATAAGGACTAAAACAACACAGAAAGGGGGGAGAAAGGGGGAAGAAGGAAAATTTGAGAGGGAGAACTTGGAATCGATCGAATTTTAGGAATTCCTTCTGGCAGTGAAATCGATCGAACTTTTTGAGAGAGCAAACAAGCAATTCAATCCATCAAAGGCAGCAAAGCTTGTCTTTGTTCTTGTTCATCCAAGAAGTAATTTTTGGTAGAACCAACAAACGGAGGTATGAATGTCTAATTTCTTCACAGTAGCTTGAATAATCCAATTGTCTCTTTTGATTCAAAAAACCCTAGAACCTTAATTTACCTTTTCTAAAACTTAAAAACCTTAATTCATTTCTTTGTTTTCCAAAAATCTTAAAATTGTTATTTTTGTTTCTTCAAAATCTTAAAACCCTAATCTGCCTTCCAATTTTTCAAAACCCTAAATTGAATATGTTTCTTTCCAAAACCCTAAAAAATATTTTTTCTGTTTCTATAAACCTTAAATCATTTTGTTTATTTTCATAAAGCATCATAAAACTATAAATTATTTTTCCAAATTCTAAAATCAAATCCATTCTTCGATACACTAAAAACCCTAATTCAACTTTAGAATCAAGACAGTAACCTCAAACCAATTATTCTAAACCCTAGTTTTCTTAAACCCTAATTCCCTTAAAACATTAAACCCTAATTTTTCTATATCCTAATCTTTAAAATCTTAAAACTTTATAAATTTAAATATTAAAATTCAATATGTTAAATACAAAATAATGATTGAGTAAACGTAAATCCTATAATCTAATGTTTTAAAGTATTCAAACCCTAGTTTTATGGTTTCACTTCTCAAATACTAATTTGGTTAATCAAAGAACTTTATTAACCTCTTAAATTATAAAAATTTAATCCATTTCAATTCCTTTAAAACTTACAGTAGCTTAAACCCATAAATTCTAAAATCCTAAACATATTAAATAAAAAATCTTAAATAGAAACCATAGCCCTAATTTGAATATGTACTTGCTTTATTTAATTTTATATTTGATAATGTAGTCTATTAGATGGTTTAATTTATTTTCAATGCTTTGTTGATTTATTTAAGTTTAATGCTTGATTTATTTAGTTTATCATGGATGGATGTTTACATTCTATTGATGTTGATATCTTTGATGAATGATTTATTTATTATGAATGGTTATTTACTTTTATCAATTTATTTAGATTTTCAAATGTTGTAAGAGGTATGTTTCCACTTGGTGGGTACCTCATTAGTTAAATATCATGTAATTTAAATTGCTTTTCTATTTTAGAACCAATGTAAAGGACATGTTTCTACCTTTTTTTGGGTGTCCTATTTAGGCATGGATTATGTAAGGGCATGTTTCCATCTTCGGATGGGTGTCCATTTATTTGTTTTGCTTGGACATTATTTTGATTTTCAATATATCGATGCTTTATTTTAATTATTGTGTGTAATATGGATATTATTGTTATATTTAAGAATTTTATAATATTAAGACCTTTAAAGGAGGCCGATTCCGATGAACCGGGGGTTGTGGGTGTGCTGGGCCATTTCTCACCTTCCCCACACATACCCAACTTTTCGAACCCATTAGGGGGTTAGGGATTCCTTAGGAATTGAGTCATCCACCCCTTTCTTTTTCCCCGCCCGTCCAGGTGGTGACTCCATTTTCTCTGGACTTAGGTCCGTGTTATCTAAGGCCTCGAGCCTAAACAGTGTTGCAGTCGCAACAACCATTCCACCACGAGTGGGGGGGAAAATCCCCGCTCACATGTATATTGTAAGCTCAAAATAAATTTTTCTTTAAAGTCTAAAAGACCAAAGCTATTTTCAAAACTTTTTTAAATGGTCTGTGGACATAAAACTTTTCTAAAAAATAAATCAAAAATATTTTTCTTATGATCCAAATACAAAGCCCAAAATCTATTTTTTCTAAAAACGTTTTACAATGGGCTTAGAAACAAAATTATTTTCATCCAACCTTTCTTTACAAAGAGCTTGCAAATTATTTAGGTCAATTATAAAATAAAAAAAAATCAATTATGAGCCTAGTTTATACTAAGAATTATTAATTATGGGCTTGTTTTTGGTATAAATCATTAGTTACTTTTTTTTAGGTGAGAAATCAATTTCTAATAAACCTCTTAATTTAGTTGTAATCCAATATAGCATAAAAGCTACTTTAGTTGGTTGGATGGATTAAAGCCTAATTAATGGGAATAATCATGAACTGATTTCCATTTTTAAAATATAACTATTGGTTGAAACATCCGAGGGAATTATTTGAAAACAAGATACCCCATGTTGGTATTTTGTAAACCATATACCTAGGAAAAGAGACTCACCATTCGTATGTGCAAGTTATAAGGTTGGAAGGAATGTCCTAATTATCTTTCTGCCTATTGTTTGTGCATACATGCATACATTTGTTTCTCATATCATTAATCCTTTCTGGCTCACAGCCCTGGATTACGATCGTTCAAAAGCTTACGACAATCTGACCTACGCCGAATATGAAGAATCTAGCAATGACTCAATCACTTGCTCACCAAAAGCAATGGAGCCCAAACAAATTCAAAGAATGGTGGATGATGCCCTCAATGCCAAGATGAAAGAAATAAAAGAGTCCCTGGCTAAGACCATGAAGAACCAATTGGTTGCAATTTTAGGATATAATGTCGAAGCATCTGCTAGCACCAAGAAACCAAAAGACAAAAGGGAGGCTAAGGTTGGTGAAGTGGCTTTTGATGATGGCAAGGTAGTCGTTGATAATGATGACAACTGTACTCAATACTTCCAAGATCCTCAAGACAAAAAGGAGCATAAAGTTATTGAGAAGACAACTATTGAAAAGACTGAGACATCTGATGTTGAGAAGATAATTGCGGACTTGGAAAAGAAATTTGAGAAGAAATTGAAAACCGAAGAAATGTCTGAAGTTGAAAAATTATTTGAGCTAGACGAAGAAGTTCCATACAAGTTCAATATGCTATCCTTTGCAAAGTTTGATGGAACCGAAAATCCTCACATCCATGTGAAGCAGTATATCACTGCTATGCAGTTTGCTGGAGCTACTAAGGCTCAAACTCTAAGGTTCTTCATGCTCTCATTGGACCATATTGTCCAAAATTGGTTCAACACCTTAGAGGAAAGTACTCAAAAAGATTGGGTCATGTTGTACAAGGCTTTCATTCAGCAATATGGGTACAATGTCGAGCTAGAAGTTACCTTAATGGAAGTGGAGTCCATTAGACAAAGGCCAAAAGAAAATTTTGTGGACTATGTGAAAAGATGGAGAAATAAGGTTGCTTTGCTCAAGAAGAGGCTCGATGAATCTGATCAAATAAGGATGATTGTGAGAGGGGTGTTGCCTAGCCTTCGTGAAAGGATTTGTCACATCCGTCACCGCATTTATGCACAGCAGTCACGTGCACAGTGAGAGAAGGGGAAAGGAGAAGATAATTCCTGACAACGGCCCCAGATAAGGCTATAGGATCAATGGGACCTAATTGAAGAAAAATGCAAAGTTTTAGGGAGGTGACTGTAATTTCAAAAAGTCTTGGGGAGGTGACTGTAATTTTTAAAAGTTGTACTGGATGTTCTTAATAGTGCACATAATAGATTCCAAAAATGGAGAGTATAGAAAAATTGGGTCGCAACGACGCGTAACGGTTTTTCCAGAAAACGCACGATTTGGAAGATATAGGGGATTTTGACTAGGGACATGTTGGTCATTATTAATTAAAATTTATACATTAATCTAAAGTAGAAAATAAACACATGAGTGTGCAAAGGATGTCGAGGGGTTGAATATGAAACAATCGTCAGTAGAAATGGAGCCCGGGCAAAACCCGAGCAAAGAAGGGACCTAAGGGGAATTTTGTAAAAAGTCGAGGGCTTATTGGTAAAATTTCAAAATGACTTGAAAACCTAAAATAGACCTTAAAAATAGAAAGTAGAGGTCAAGAGGATCAAAACCATATGTAGTTTGCCTCGTGAAACTGTACAATTTAAAAGTTACGAACGAATAATCGCTGGAGGGTATTTTGGTCTTTTCACACTTTAGACAATAAAATTTCAGCACAAGGAGGCTGATGGGCCAAAATATAATTAAAATAAAGTCTAAGGGCTTGGGTTTTAAACTAATAAAAGGAAGAGACATTTGGGCTAATGAAAATTAGCCATTTAGGGTTTATAAAAAGAAGAAAAGAAAAAGGTGTGGACATTTGGCCTTAAACTATTCATTCACCCAAAAGTGGACATCATTTCCACTATATATATATCATCATAGCAAGAAGAACAAAACTCTCTCTCTCCCACTTCAAAAATTCGGCCACCATAGGAAGAACACCAAAAAGTTTCAAATTTTTGTCAAGTTTGATTTTCAAGGTAAGTTTTAAGGTTTTCAAGTATGTAGAATTCAATTCTAGTATCAATTTTAAGTATTTATATATCTATTGGAAGATTGAAAATTAGGGTTCTTATGGTGGATTTGGGGAAAATTTTAAGTAGTGATGATATTGATTAATTAAATGGAAGAATCAAGATTTCTAAGGTTTAATAAGGTTAGATTAGGGTTTAGTTTGAAAAGAAATGGAAGGGTAGTTTATTGTTTTAAATTTCTAAGGTTTATGTTTAAGGTTGTGTTCTTGAATTTCTTGAAGGAGAAACAAAGATTAAGGAAGGAGAAGAAGGAAAGGCAAAAGAGGAATTAAAAGAACAAGGTTTGGTACTTTACCATAAACGAAATTTTATTTTTCTTAGAAACTTTGGTTTATGGAATTTTTGATGTTGATGAACTTTAATTAGTTGATTTAAGTTAAACATGCAAAAGTTGTCAAAGGAAAGTGTTTGAATCTTTACTTTATCATTAAAGAAGACTTCATATTGATTTGAAAAAGAAAAATAAACTATTCCATGTATTTCATATGTTTGGGCCGAAATGGTCCCAAAATGACAGCTTTCTGGATCTTTTTGTGGCAATTGTTTGAAGTAGTAAATGAATGAATTTTTCAACGAAATTTTACGTGTAATTAGTCAACATATGAAATAAGTTTTATGTAAAATTGTAGCCAAAAATAAGATCGTTTACTTGGTTAAATGGAAGACTGAAGTGGACTGAAATTTTGACGAAAACCCAGATTTTACTATTCATATGGTCATGCCATTTACGTTGCCGATTTTACGTGCCGCGACACTATTCATTTGGTCAATTTGTGACTCTTTGAGGAATGCTTTGAAATGTTTGATATGTTTTTTGTTGATGTTAAATATGTGAAAAAGGGTAATGGTTTGACTAAAGAATGTGGTGCGCGGCGTAAATGGCAAAGTGCAACGGAAATTAAAATAATTTCTCGAGTCATTTTAAAATGAAGTTTGAGACTTAAATTGAATCGTTTTAACCTTTATGCTCTGCTGGATAGTTGGGAGTGGCAGATAAGGGTATGGTGCACTATACTAACTTATGCAGTACTGCCACTTATTGTGTTTGATACACCCCGGCGGTTACCTTCGGGTATAGGCCGTGGAGCGGAGATGTTGTGAAATTGTGATTGGAATGCTCCGGCGGTTACCTACGGGTATAGGCCATAGAGCGGAATTGTTTATAACCATGGTGGTGAGGGCCACCTATGTTACAGTGGTGAGGGCCACTGTCTTATCGCTATGGTTCCCTATATGCCAGTAAAGCCTGAGCCAAAGTCCTGTTTTTCTAAAACTAAGTACTGCAATATGGTTTGAATTATGGTTTTAACTTTGCTCAGCCTGAAACTATCGGAGGAAGTGAAAATACCCATCCACGCTGTGTTCAATGTGGGCATAGGCATTCAGGAAAATGTTGGGGCAAGGCCTGGGTACATTTTATTTGTGGAGCGAAGGACCACTTTAAACGAGAATGCCCCTTAAGACAGCAAAATACACTAGATAATACCGAAGGATCTCGAGCCGTAGCTGGAAGGGGGAAAGGGGCAGAGGTAGAGGACAAAGCTCTTCGCAAGTTCAATCCGAAACGATGGACAGACCTGAAACTAGAGCTCCTACCAAGATGTATGCAATGAGGACACGTGAAGAAGAGGAAGCCCCGATGTCATAGCAGGTCAGCTAATTATGTTTGGAATGCCGATTTATGCTTTAATAAACCCAGGTTCTTCACATTCATATATATATGCATGAAAAATGAAAAATTAAAGGATTTAGAAGTAGAACTTGAAACAGATGGAGTGTTAGTTACAAATCCTTTGGGTTGTGAGATGGTTACCAGGAAGGTAATAAAGGATTATCCGGTAGAAGTACACGGACACACTTTCCTAGGTGATCTGTTTGAGTTGCCATTCCAGGAATTTGATGCAATACTTGGAATGGATGAGCTGAACAAACATAAGGCATTAGTGGACTGCGAAAAAAAGAAAGACGAATCCCTAAGACTATGTGTAGATTATCGGCAGTTAAATAAGCTGATGATTAAGAATAAATACCCGCTACTCCGGATAGACGATTTATTTGATCAATTGAAAGGTGTGGGAGTTTTCTTAAAGATTGATCTGTGATTCGGCTATCATCAACTGAGGATTAAAGATGAAGATATACCAAAGACTGCATTCAGAACCCGATATGGACATTATGAGTTTATCGTAATGCCTTTTGGGCTCAGGAATGCACCTGCGGTATTCATGGATTTGATGAATCGGATTTTCCATCCTTATTTGGACCAGTTTGTCGTGGTATTCATCGATGACATACTGGTTTACTCAAAGAATGCAGAGGATCATGACCGGCACTTGAGAATCGTGTTACAAACATTGAGGGAGAAGCAGTTATATGCCAAATTCAGCAAGTGTGAATTTTGGTTAGAAGAAATGGCCTTTTTAGGACATATTGTATCGGCGAAAGGAATAAGAGTTGATTCTAAGAAGGTAGAAGCAGTATTGGATTTGAAAGAATGCTATTGGTGGCTAGAGATCAAGAGAGATGTGGTAGATTACGTGGCGAAATGTTTAACCTGCCAACAAGTAAAGGCAGAACATCAACTACCCTCGGGACTTCTACAACCTATTACGATTCCAACATGGAAATGGGATCGCATAACTATAGATTTTGTGACGGGACTACCAATGACAAGAGACAAATATGATGCAATATGGGTGATAATAGACCAGCTAACTAAGTCAGCTCAATTCTTACCAGTAAGGATGGACTACTCCCTGGATAAGTTAGCGGACTTGTACATTAAAGAGATTGTATGACTTCATGGAGTTCCAACATTAATCATATCAGAAAAAGATCCATGCTTTATGTCGAACTTTTGGAAAAAGTTCCAAACAGCTTTGGGAACTTGAACGGACTAGAGTACGTCATTTCATCCACAGACGGACGGACAGTCAGAAAGGGTAATCCATATCTTGGAAGATATGTTAAGAGCGTGCATATTAGAATTCAAAGGTAGCTGGGAGAAGTACTTAAGTTTAATGGAGTTCGCTTACAACAACAGCTACCAGTCCAGCATACAGATGGCTCCTTATGAAGCACTATAAGGACGAAAATGTAGGACTCCAATTTGTTGGACGAAATTAAGCGAAGCAAAGATCTTGGGCCCGGAGATAGTTAAGTAGACCGAGGAGAAAGTAGAAATTATCCGGGATCGGTTAAAAGCTGTGGCGGATAGACAAAAAAATCATACGTGGACCTGAAGAGAAGGGACACAGAATTCAATGTTGGTGATAAGGTATTTCTTATGGTTTCACCATGGAAGAAAGTGCTAAGATTTAAACAAAAGGGTAAGCTAAGTTCAAGGTTATTGGGCCTTACAAAGTCATTGAACATATAGGTCTGGTAGCTTACCAATTGGCGTTACCACCCAAATTAAGTAAAATACATGATATTTTCCACGTTTCAATGCTAAGGAGGTATCATTCAAATCCAACCCATGTTATACAAGCTCAAGATATCGAGATTCAGCCTGACCTGACATACGAGGAAGAGCCGGTAGAAACCTTAGCACGGGAAATCAAAGAGTTACAGAATAAGAAGATCCCATTGGTCAAAGTGCTTTGGAGGAATCACAAAGTAGAAGAAGCTACATGGGAATGCGAAAAAAACTGTGAGGAAGCAGTACCCATATTTATTTCAACCTGATGGGCTTCGAGATGAAGCCTAAATTAACGAGGGAGGAACTGTCACATCCATCACCGCATTTATGCATAGCAGTCACGTGCACAGTGAGAGAAGGGGAAACGAGAAGATAATTCCTGACAACGGCCCGAGATAAGGCTATAGGATCAATGGGACCAAATTGAAGAAAAATGCAAAGTTTTAGGGAGGTGACTATAATTTCAAAAAGTCTTGGGGAGGTGACTGGAATTTCAAAAAGTTTTGGGGAGGTGACTGTAATTTTTAAAAGTTGTACTAGATGTACTTAATAGTGCACATAACATATTCCAAAAATGGAGAGTAG
This sequence comes from Garcia nutans, assembly GCA_947685225.1. Taxonomy (NCBI): domain Eukaryota; kingdom Viridiplantae; phylum Streptophyta; class Magnoliopsida; order Malpighiales; family Euphorbiaceae; genus Garcia; species Garcia nutans. Next base: position 62,663,943 of record CANTUV010000031.1, read on the forward strand.
AGAAAAATCGGGCCGCAACGACGCGTAACGGTTTTTCCAGAAAACGCACTGTTTGGAAGATATAGGGGATTTTGACTAGGGACATGTTGGTCATTATTAATTAAAATTTATACATGAATCTAAAGTAGGAAATAAACACATGAGTGTGTAAAGGATGTCGAGGGGTTGAATATGAAACAATCGTCAGTAGAAATGGAGCCCGGGCAAAACCCGAGCAAAGAAGGGACCTAAGGGGAATTTTGTAAAAAGTCGAGGGCTTATTGGTAAAATTTCAAAATGACTTGGAAACCTAAAATAGAACTTAAAAATAGAAAGTAGAGGTCGAGAGGATCAAAACCATATGTAGTTTGCCTCGTGAAACTGTACGGTTTAAAAGTTACAAACGAATAATCGCCGGAGGGTATTTTGGTCTTTTCACACTTTAGACCATAAAATTTCAACACAAGGAGGTTGAGGAGCCAAAATATAATTAAAAGAAAGTCTAAGGGTGTGGGTTTTAAACTAATAAAAGGAAGAGACATTTGGGCTAATGAAAATTAGCCATTTAGGGTATATAAAAGGAAGAAAAGAAAAAGGTGTGGACATTTGGCCTTAAACTATTCATTCACCAAAAAGTGGACATCATTTCCACTATATATATATCATCATAGCAAGAAGAACAAAACTCTCTCTATCCCACTTCAAAAATTCGGCCACCATAGGAAGAACACCAAAAAGTTTCAAATTTTTGTCAAGTTTGATTTTCAAGGTAAGTTTTAAGGTTTTCAAGTATGTAGAATTCAATTCTAGTATCAATTTTAAGTATTTATATATCTATTGGAAGATTGGAAATTAGGGTTCTTATGGTGGATTTGGGGAAAATTTTAAGTAGTGATGATATTGATTAATTAAATGGAAGAATCAAGGTTTCTAAGGTTTAATAAGGTTAGATTAGGGTTTAGTTTGAAAAGAAATGGAAGGGTAGTTTATTGTTTTAAATTTCTAAGGTTTATGTTTAAGGTTGTGTTCTTGAATTGCTTGAAGGAGAAACAATGATTAAGGAAGGAGAAGAAGGAAAGGCAAAAAAGGAATTAAAAGAACAAGGTTTGGTACTTTACCATAAAAGAAATTTTATTTTTCTTACAAACTTTGGTTTATGGAATTTTTGATGTTGATGAACTTTAATTAGTTGATTTAAGTTAAACATGCAAAAGTTGTCAAAGGGAAGTATTTGAATCTTTACTTTATCATTAAAGAAGACTTCATATTGATTTGAAAAAGAAAAATAAAATATTCCATGTATTTCATATGTTTGGGCCGAAATGGTCCCAAAATGACAGCTTTCTGAATCTTTTTGTGGCAATTGTTTGAAGTAGCAAATGAATGAATTTTCCAACAAAATTTTACGTGTAATTAGTCAACATATGAAATACGTTTTTTGTAAAATTTCAACCAAAAATAAGATCGTTTACTTGGTCAAATGGAAGACTGAAGTGGACAGAAATTTTGACGAAAATCCAGATTTTACTATTCATATGGTCATGCCATTTGCGTTGCCGATTTTACGTGCCGTGACACTATTCATTTGGTCAATTTGTAACTCTTTGATGAATGCTTTGAAATGTTTGATATGTTTATTGTTGATGTTAAATATGTGAAAAAGGGTAATGGTTTGACTAAAGAATGTGGTGCGCGGCGTAAATGGCAAAGTGCAACGGAAATTAAAATAATTTCTCGAGTCATTTTAAAATGAAGTTTGAGACTTAAATTGAATCGTTTTAACCTTTATGCTCTGCTTGATAGTTGGGAATGACAGATAAGGGTATGGTGCACTATACTAACTTATGCAGTACTGCCACTTACTTTGTTTGATACACCCCGGCGGTTACCTTCAGGTATAGGCCGTGGAGCGGAGATGTTGTGAAATTGTGATTGGAATGCTCCGGCTGTTACCTACGGGTATAGGCCATAGAGCGGAATTGGTTATAACCATGGTGGTGAGGGCCACCTATGTTACAGTGGTGAGGGCCACTGCCTTATCGCTATGGTTCCCTATATGCCAGTAGAGCCTGAGCCAAAGTCCTATTTTTCTAAAACTAAGTACTGCAATATGAGTTTGAATTATGGTTTTTACAATTGTTGAAAGTATATCTACACTAAATGGACAATAATTTCCATTGGTTTAATGTTGGTTGATTTTTTATTTAATTATTTCCTTTTAGTCCAAATGCTTTCATGTTTTACTTATATTTTCATCGGTAAAGTACCCACTGAGCGTGATTGCTCAGCGAGTTAAGTTTTCTTGACTCATAGGTTCGGAGCAGTAGATTTCGGTGATTAGCATCGTGCAGCACAACACCTCAGAGTAGCCTTTCATTTCCTATATTATGAGCTAGCTAGTTGTGGCATGTATATGTATATATTTATATATAAGATTGGGAAGTACTATGTTATACTGTACGTTAGTAGTATGTAATAATAATAAACCTCTACTTTATTTTGTATTAGAAGTGTGAATTCTTCTTGCAGGTTGTAGTTGAGGTTATAAGGTGGAGTCATTGGGAATTTATTGAAACTTATTGTATTCGCATTGGTTTGTGTAAAAATGTTTTCAAAAATCAGAAAAACCAGTTTTGTCGACACTTGGGACACAATTTCTAGGCGAACCTCTGGCAAAATTTCTATAAAAACCGGAACTAAAATTTGACTAAGTAAAATTGGTAACAACATTAGGCTAGTGTGGCGCCTCTACTCGGCTTACACACGTAGGCCGGGAAGGGGTGTTACAGGATGTCTCATACACTCATCCGTGATTTCAAAGATCTAATCCAAGTTAGTCTGCAAATTGAAGAATGGGAAAGAGAGAAGAACCATTTTTCAACAAGAAGGAATGAAAAAGGAAACTATCAGTCTGGTAATCAAAGCATGCAAAAGGAAGTTGATGTTAATACAACTGGTCAAACAAATAGAAAGCAGTTTTTAGATCTAGGGAAGCCTTTGTCTTGGGTCTTCAACAAGCTACAAAAGAAGGGACTATTGCAGCCATTGGCCCCCTGACCTTTGCCGAATCCTTTACCCCCAAAATTTGATACTAAAGACTTTTGTGAGTTTCATCAGACACTAGGACAAGAGATAGACAAATGCTTAAGACTAATCTAAAATTTGATTGACAATGGTACGCTACCCGAGCCGGATAAGCCCAATACAAAAAGTAATCCTCTACCTAAGTTCAACAGAGTGCCACCACCAGCAACTTTCATGGTAGGAGGACGATTGGAGGAAGATCTTGTCTTATCCTCCTTTCAAGAAGGGAATGTTGAAGATATGAAAGGAGAAGAAGCTTAACTCAACAAACTTTCCTTAGCTTGAATGTTGCTTTTCAGTTTTACTTTATTTAATATTTAATTAGAACAATCGTGTTTTTCAAATTTAAAGTTGTTTGAATAAATTACTTTCATCAAAATTTTTTATTGGTCTTTGTTCATTTTGGTGCTCAACCAATGAGGAATCTAGCTTGATGATTCATGAATTAATATATTTATGCATCATGACTTGAATGACTTTACTAGGTGAGGGAATTACTATAAAGCATTGAGTTGTGTGTGCTTAATTAGAGAGGGCTCCTGCATAATTACCTTTGTCTAGGTCCTAGTTAGTCTTAGAACATGCTTTGACAAACTTTTGAGGTAAAATTGAGCTCTGCTTATTTAAGGGAGAGATGATCTAGGCATTGTTTGACGAGCCAACAACTACTATTCACCCTATTAAATATCAATTCCTCGTTGTCCTGTTGAGCCTTCATAAAATTTTTAGCTTTCTTTTCATTGACTTATAAGCCCAATAACCTACACTGAGCTATTGTGATACTTTTGACAAGACTTATGATCACTAAGGTGAAGAGGCAATAAGATCAAAGAAAGGAATGAATAGTCAAGATCATAAGGATAGTTGACGTTCTCAAGACCATAAAGGTAGTTGAAGTTGACCTAATATCTCCAATCTATCAAAATAACATCAGAGTAACAAATGATTTATCCTTGTTAAAGGAGATTTATGTCAATCCATTTATCAATTATTAGAAATTACAAGTTGGTACAAACAAGACAACTCTTTAAGAGCTAGAAGAAAAGAAAAGAGAGAAAAAAAAGAAGACAAAAAAAAGAAAAAAAAAGGGAAAAAAAGAAAAGAAAGAAAAAAAAGGAAAAAAGAAAAAGAAAAGAAAAAGAAAGATAAAACTTAAAATGGCGGTTCAGAAATCCAACTGAGTTCACTTTTACCTAAGACAGCAAAAGGCTTCCATTTAGCTTATAAGGACAATTTGACTTGAATTGGTCCAACCCAACCAAAGATTTGATCAAAATCAGAGAAAAAGGAGAAAGACCATCCAGTTCTTAAAAGTTCACTTGACAATCCTATAAGGAAGAAGGACAAAATGCTCAAAGAAAGGAAAGAGTAAGAAAAATAAAAAGAAAGAAAAGGGAGAAGAAGAAAAGAAATGAATTAATGTACCAAACTTTTTGCAAGGGCAAAGACTGTCCTAATCAAGATCCAGATTAATGCCAAGAAGATATAGAAGGAATTTGGAGTCTAGCAAGATTGCTCCAACCTACCCAAAGTTCAAACAAGAAATTTGTAGTGTGAAGATTTGCCCATAGTGTCACAACGGCTCCAATCTCAAAACGGCTTTCATTTAACCAATGTCCCTTATAGACCCCCTTTCAAGCCTATCAAAGACTTGTTGATCTCTCTTAGTAGGTAGAGTCTGTTAGTGGAGATAGTTTGAATAAGCATACATATGAGATAGGTAATATTCAAACTCAAATGAGACCTTTGGCCAAGTAATGTGTATGTGCCTATCTGAAGTGCAATAGTTATTGCTTAAATATAAATAATTCTCGAGTTTAGTACGGTAACTAGGGTTGTCATTTTATAGATATGTTAATTTGGAAAAATTAAGTCCTGAGGTACAGTGACATTGATTTGGCAAAACCGACATTTGATTTCAAAATCCAAATTCAAAATAAAAAATGTTTTTGTCATACAAAGCCTTCAAGTTAAGAGAAGTTTCTTGAACAGTCAAACCTCAAAGGACACATTGGGCAAAATAAATAATTATTGGCAAGGTTATGAAGAAGCTACCAACCGACATGCCAAAACATAGTTTGGAATGGATGTATCTCTGCTGCTTGGGGCCTCCATTATTCATGTTTTCAATATCTCACAGATAAAAGCCATAAAAGTGAAGCCTTCTGCCATTCCAATGCAAGACCTGAATGGGCATCTGGAAGAAATCTATAAGAACATTTCAGCTGATAACATCAGTCTGTGAGTTGATGGAACCATTGTAAGGATTATTCATGCATATCATGCATACATGAGCATATCACATCGCACTTTCTTTTCTTGTATTGTCTATCTTTCTAAAAGTGAATAATAAACACCAGTGAAGTAAAGAATCAAAAGAAGATATTGAATCAAGGGGGCATGGAAAGCCTAATGCTTGAGGAAGCTCTAGTCATTTTGTAAAAGAAGAAATACATGCTTGTCCGAAGAACTAGACAATCTACAAACATCAACCAAAGACAGCAAAAACAAAATTATGGGTTTTAGCCTACACAGGGGGCAAAGTTTCTCCCTTTCAAATTTTTGAGTTTTTGTACAAAACATTTTGAGACTCACTTCCAATATTTTACCATGCAGGGGACAAGGAGAAGATATGAAGGCTAGCTAAAAAGGCATAATTTTTTTTTTAAAAAGTGCAAAGGAAGAACAAAAAAGAATGGAAAATGAAGAAAATTGGAATTCTCAAAAGAATCAAGATGAAAGATCAGTCCAGCTAAAAAAGCTAAAGCCAAGGTAAATAAAAAAGCTGAAGCCAGGGTAAAGACCTGATCTCCAATCGATAAAGATCCATGTTCCAAGGGTAAAGAACTGATCTCCAATGGATAAAGATCCATGTTTCAAGGGTAAAAACCTGATCTCCAGTGGATAAAGATCCATGTTTCAAGGGTAAAGACCCAATTTTCAATGGATAAAGATCCATATTTCAAGGGTAAAGACCCAATCACTAATGAATAAAGATTCATGTTTCAAGGGTAAAGACCTAATTTCCAATGGATAAAGATCCATATTTCAAGGGTAAAGACCCGATCTCTAATGGATAAAGATCCATGTTTCAAGGCTAAAGACCCGATCTCCAGTGGATAAAGATCCATGTTTCAAGGGTAAAGACCCGATCTCCAATGGATAAAGATCCATGTTTCAAGGGTAAAGACCCAATTTACAATGGATAAAGATCCATGTTTCAAGGGTAAAGACCCGATCTCCAATGGATAAAGATCCATATTTCAAGGGTAAAGACCCGATCTCGGATGGATAAAGATCCATATTTCAAGGTTAAAGACCCGATTTCCAATGGATAAATATCAATGTTTCAAGGGTAAAGACCTGATCTCCTATGGATAAAGATCCATATTTCAAGGGTAAAGACCCAATCTAAAATGGATAAAGATCCATGTTTCAAGGGTAAAGACCCAATCGCCAATGGATAAAGATCCATATTTCAAGGGTAAAGACCCAATCCCCAATGGATAAAGATCCATGTTTCAAGGGTAAAGACCCAATTTCCAATAGATAAAGATCTATTTTTGGTGGGTAAAGACCCACAATCCATTAAAGAATGGAACAACCCAAGTCTTTTCTGAGTCCATTACTCGAACCGGGTCTAGAACCCAAAACCAAAACTACTCAAGCCAATTAAGTTTGTTTTTGCCAAAATTAAAAGTCTTATTGCTTTTCACTCTCTGAATCAATTCAAGATCGTTCAAGTAGGGGGCAAACTGTAAACCCTTAGTTTTGACCCCAATTTTATATGGTCCTAATTAAAGGATGCCAAAATAAATTTGATCCGACTTTAAAATATTTAAACCTAATTTATAATTTTTAAAGAAGTCGGTTCGGATTAAAGACGCATAAATTCAATTATGAAACCCTAAAATCTAATTGATTCGGCCCAAATTAAAACTTTTTGGTCCATAAATTAAAAAAGGCAAGAATAATTCGAGTCAGGATGGCCGGGGAGACATGAGCAATTGCTCATGTTGATTTGGAGGGACAAGGTCGACATGAGCATGCCTCATGTCGATCTGGTAGCCTAGGTCGACATGAGGTTGGACTCATGTTGACCTGGGCAGACCAGGTTGACATGAGTATACCTCATGTCTCTCTGGCAGCCCAGATCGATATGAGGTTAGACTCACGTCGACCTATGGCAACTAGGCCGACATGGCCTTAACTCATGTCGACCTGGTTGCTCCAGATAGACATGGTTTCAATGAGTTTCCTAATTTAACTAGAATTTATTTTAAGGATGGATTAATATTAGGGTTACGGATTCTGAGTGAGGTTAGGGCCTATAAATAATAACATTTTAGAATTTAAAAGGGATGGCAATGAACATTAACAAGGGCAATTAACATTAAGGAGGTAAACAATTAATATTAAGCGAAATTAAACAACAAAATAGAAGAGACGGCAACAAACAAAGAAGATTAGCAGCAAGCATTCATTAATCATCAATCCATCAAAGGTAGCAACATTGCCTTTGTTATCGTTCATCCAAAAATCAATCCGGTGGAACCAACTATGCAGGTTTGATCATTAATCATAAATTATTCATGCTCATAGTAGTTTCGTTTTCTCTAATTAATAAGAACATGCATGCAGTAACTTGATCTTTGCATATCCAGTACCTTGATCTTTGAACATGCAGTAAATTGATCTTTGTTTTAATAAATTTAATTGTTTGCTTGATTAGTTGGTGTTCGTAACCCCACTTGCACGTTTCATAAAAAATATAAAACTATCCATTAGTCATCGAGGATTTAAATTAATTGTTAGAATCTATTTTGTTTACTTTACCTTAATAACTGTAAATTATTTTATTAAAACTCAAAACCTCAAACTACTTTTATCAAAAAAGCCTAAACCATTTCATTATTAAACTCCAAAATATTGATTATTTTTCCAAAACCTTAATTTATCTCTCCAAATCCAAAATTATTTTTTTTATGGCAGTAAGTTAAACCCAAAAACCCTAATTCCAAACTCTGAATTCCAAAACCCTAGTTTCAAAAATCCTAATTTTAAAAGCCTAATTCCAAACTCTGAATTCAAAAACCCTAGTTTTAAAAACCCTAATTATAAAACTCTAGTTTCTAAAACCCTAAATTTATATATTTATTGCTTTATTTAATTTTAGATTTGATTATATAGTTTATTATATATTTTGATGGTTGATTTATTAAATTTCAATGCTTGATTTACTTAATTTGATTTATTTAATTTATCATCGATGGATATTTTCTTTATTATTATGATTATTATTTGTTTGTTTTGGTATTAAAATTGTAAGAGGCATGTTTCCACTTTGTGGGTACCTCACTAGTTAAATTTTATGTAATTGAAATTGCTTTTATAATTTGGACCAATGTAAAGGACATGTTTCCACCTTTCGGTGGGTGTCCTATTTAGTTTTAGACATGGACGATGTAAGTTCATGTTTACATCCTCGGATGGGTGTCCATTTATTTGTTTTGTTTGGACATTACTTTGATTTTAATATAATGATGCTTTATTATTGCATGTAGTATGGATAATATTCTTATATATAAGAATATTATAATATTAAGACCTGCAAAGGAGGCTGGTTCCAATGAACAGGGCGTTGTGGGGATGCTGGGCCATTTCTCACCTTCCCCACACGTACCCAACTTTTTGAACACATTAGGAGGTTAGGGATTCCTTAGGAATTGAGTCATCCACCCCTTTCTTTTTCCCAACCTATCTGGGTGGCGACTCCATTTTCTTGGGGCTTAGGCTCGTGTTCTTTAAGGCCTTGATCCTAGACAGTGTCGTAGTTGCAAGAACCATTCCACCGGGAGAGGGGGTGAACATCCCCGCTCACACCTTGTTTATTTTAGTTATTTATTTTAATTTTAAGGATTTTTGACCATCTTAAAGGATATCTTATGACCAATTGGTTGGTGTCCTATTTTATTTATTTTTTGTGGATATTTGGACAATTGTAAAGGCGTGTTTCTATCCTGTATAGGTACCCACTTTCTTTGGTTCCTTAATTTATAATATGATGAATGTTTATTTATTTTAATTACATGTAATATGAATAATATTATAATAATGTAAGAATTTAATAATATTTAGACCTGAAAAGGAGGCCGGTTCCAAGGAACCAGGAGTTATGGGGATGCTGGGTCATTTTACCTTCCCCATGTGTACCCAACTTTCCAAACCCAATAGGGATTGAAGATTCCTTAGGAATTGAGTCATCCCCTTTCTATCTTTCTGGCTCATCCCGGTGGCTACTCCAAATTCTTTGGGTTTAGGCTCATGTTTTCTAATGCCCAGATCCTAACAATGCCGAAGTTGCAATAACCATTCCACCAGGAGTGGGAGCAAAAAATCCCCGCTCATAATCTCTGGTAGAGTTCATGGTTCTTAACATACCAGTTACTTTTGCACGTCTATTGTGTCGCCCATGGTTTCATCCTCTTGGTGGAGTTCCTTCAACACTCCATCAAAAGATCAAGTTTCTAAGTGATTATAGGATTGTAGTCATTGAGGTAGAAAGCAATGAAGTAGTTAATACTCTTATGATAGCAAGGCCTCTCAATGGCTTCTAAGTGATTGGCATCTCTGAAGGTGTAATAGAAAGCTCTAAGGTTCTAACCATGATGAAGCAAATGAAATATCTACTGAGAACTGGCCTTGGAAAAGGAAAAGTAGGTATAACAGAGCTTTCAAATTTCAAACCCAAGTATCCAAAAATGGGCTAGGGTATGAGGGAATAAATGGAGATGTTCTGCTAAAGGAGAAGAAGAAGATGGACTTTCCACCACTTAAGAAAATATTTGTTAAAGCTCCTGAGTTGGGACCTCTACAAGGAAAGCCAGAACCCGTCATGTTCATGTGGAAAATTATTCCAGGTTTTGAAATTGTGAGCGGAGATTTTTGCCCCCACTCCCAGTGGAATGATTCTTGTGACTTCAGCACTGTTTAGGCTCGGGGCCTTAGAGAACACAGACCTAAGCTAGGAGAAAATGGAGTTGCCACCCATAGGAGAAAATGTGTTTTTCAAATTTAAAGTTGTTTGAATAAATTACTTTTATTAAAATTTTTATTGGTCTCTGTTCATTTTGGTGCTCAGCCAATGAGGAATCTAGCTTGATAATTCATGAATTAATATATTTATGCATCATGACTTGAATGACTTTACTAAGTGAGGAAATTACTCTATAGCATTGAGTTGTGTATGCTTACTTGGAGAGGGCTCTTGTAAAATTACCTTTGTCTAGGTCCTAGTCAGTCTTAGAACATGCTTTGACAAACTTTTGAGGTGAAATTAAACTCTGCTTGTTTAAGAGAGAGATGATCTAGGCATTTTTTGAAGAGCCAACAACTAGTTTCCACCCTATTAAATATCAATCCCTAGTTGTCCTTTTGAGCATTCATGAAATTTTAGCTTTCTTTTCATTGACTTACAAACCCCAACAACCTACCCTGAGCTGTTGTGATACTTTTGACAAGTCTTATGATCACTAAGGTGAAGAGGCAAGAAAATCAAAGAAAGGAATGAATAGTCAAGATCATAAGGATAATTGATGTTCTCAAGACCATAAGGGTAGTTGAAGTTCACCTAATATCTCCAATCTATCAAGATAACATCAGAGTAACAAATGATTTATCCTTGTTAAAGGAGATTTATGTCACTTCACTCATCCATTATTAGAAACCCAAGTTGGTACAAACAAGATAACTCATTTAGAGCTAGAACCAAATAAAAAAGAAAAAAAAAAGAAAGAAAAATTAAAGAAAAAAGGGACAAAAGAAAAAAAGGAAAAAAATAATAAAAAGAAAGATAAAGCCTAAAAAGGCGGTTGAAAAAGCCAACTAAGTTCTCTTTTACCTAAAGCAGCAAAATGCTTCCATTTAGTTTATAAAAACAGTTTGACTTGAATTGTTCCAACCCAACCAAAGATTCGATCATAATTAGAGAAAGACCATCTAGTTTTTAAAGTCTTCTACTTGATAGTCCTACAAGGAAAAAGAACAAAATGCTCAAAGAAAGGGAAGATTAAGAAAAAGAAAGAGAAAGAGAAAAGAAAAAATGATGATGAATATGGATACCAAACTTTTTACAAGGGTAAAGACTATTCTAATCAACATCCAGATTAATGCCAAGAAGATGGGAGGATACTCAAAGCTCTATCTTTTCATTCTCCCAGCTGCCTAAAGTTCAAACAAGAAATTTGTAGTGTGAGGGTTTGCCCATAGTGTCACAATGACTCCAACTTACAAATGGCCTTCATTTAACCCATGACCCTTATATACCCCATTTCAAGCCTATCAAAGACCTGTTGATCTCTCTTGGTAGGTAGAGTCTATTAGTGGAGATAGTTTGAATAAGCATGCATATGAGATAGACAATATTCAAACTCAAATGAGATCTTTGACCAAGTAATGTGTATGTGCCTATCTGAAGTGCAACAATTCTTGATTAAATTGAAATAATTCCCGACTTTAGTACGGTAACTAGGGTTGTCATGTTATGGATATCTTAATTTGAAAAATCAAGTCCTGAGGTAAATTGACATTAATTTGGCAAAGCCAATATTTGATTTCAAAATCAAAATTCAAAATTAAAAATTTTAAAAAAAATCAAGTTGAGGGGAGTATGTTGAACTATCGAACCTCGAAGGACACATTGAGCAAAGGAAATGATTAATGGCAAGGTTATGAAAAAGCTACTGAATCATAATTTGAAATGGATGTATCTCTGCTGGTTGGGGCCTTCATTATTCATGTTTTCAATATCTCAAAGATAAAAGCCATAAATGTGAAGCATCCTATCATTCCAAAGCAAGACTTGAATGGGCATCTGGAAGGAGTTAATGAGAACACTTCTGCTGATCACGTTGGTTTGTGAGCCAACGAAATCACTGTAAGTGTTATTCATGCATATCATGCATACATGAGCATATCACATGGCATTTTCTTGTATTGTATTGTCTATTCTTTGTCATAGCGAACAACAGACACTCTATGAATGAAAGATGAAGCGAGTGTAGAATTAGAGGGCACAAAAGACCCATTGCATGAGGAAACTCCAGTCATTTTGCAAAAGAAAGGAAGAAATGCAGGCTTGTTCGAAGAACTAGATAATCAACAATCATCAACCAAAGCCCGCATAGAAAAACCATTGGGCGCAAGGAGAAGATTTGAAGGTTAGATAAAATGGCTGAAATTTTTTTACAAAAGTGCAAGGGAAGAACAAAGAAAAAAAGAATGGAACATTAGAACTACGAAAACAATGAAGACACAAAAGACAAAAGATCAGTCCAGCTAGAATAGCTGAAGCCAATATAGGACAAATCTCTAAGGATGAAGATCCACTTTCAAGGGTGAAGACCTACTTTTCAAGGATGAAGATCCAGCTTAAAGGATGAAGATCCACTTTCAAGGGTGAAGACCCAATTTCCAAGGATGAAGATCCACTTTAAAGGGTGAAGACCCAATTCCAAGGATGAAGATCCAGCTTAAAGGATGAAGATCCACTTTCAAGGATGAAGACCCTATTTCCAAGGATGAAGATCCATTTTCAAAGGTGAAGACCTGATTTCAAGGATGAAGATCCAATTTCAAAGTGTGAAGACTTGAAGTCCAAAGGATGAAGATCCATTTTCAAGGGTGAAGACCCGATGCAAAGGATGAAGATCCAACTTAAAGGATTAAGATGCAATTTCAAGGATGAATACCCATCGTCCGAAGGATGAAGATCCATTTTCAAGGGTGAAGACCCAATCTCCAATGATGAAGATCCATTTTATAAGGGTGAAGACCTGATCTCCAAGGATGGAGATTCATTTTCAAAGGTGAAGATCCGATGCCAAGGATGAAGATCCAGCTTAAAGGATTAAGATGCAATTTCAAGGATGAATACCCAACGTCCGAAGGATGAAGATCCATTTTCAAGGGTGAAGACCCAATCTCCAATGATGAAGATCCATTTTATAAGGGTGAAGACCTGATCTCCAAGGATGGAGATTCATTTTCAAAGGTGAAGATCCGATGCCAAGGATGAAGATCCATTTTGGTGGGTAAAGACCCACAATCCATTAAAGAATATAATAAAAAATTAAGTCCAAAACTTAGCTTGGTCCAGAACCCAAATTACCCTTAAGTCTAGATCTTAGCTTAGGTCCAGAACCTAAATTCCCTCTTAAGTCTAGAACTTAGCTCGGGTCCAGAACCCAAATTACCCTTAAGTCCAGAACTTAGCTTAGGTCCAGAACCTAAATTCCCTCTTAAATTCGAAACTTAGCTCGGGTTTAGAACCCAAATTATCCTAAAGTCCAAAACTTAGCTTAGATCCAGAACCTAAATTCCCTCTTAAGTCCAGAACTTAGCTTGGGTCTAGAACCCAAATTATTTTAAAGTCCAGAACTTAGCTTAGGTCCAGAACCTAAATTCCCTCTTAAGTTTAGAACTTAGCTCGGGTCCAAAACCCAAATTATCCTTAAGTCCAAAACTTAGTTTAGGTTCAGAACCTAAATTTCCTCTTAAATCCATAACTTAGCTCAGGTCTAGAACCTAAATTACCTTTAAGTCCAGAACTTAGCTCAGATCCAGAACCCAAATTATCTTTAAGTCTAGAACTTAGCTCGGGTCCAAAAGCCTAAATTCCCTCTTAAGACCAGAACTTAGCTCGGGTCCAGAACCCAAATTATCATTAAATCTAAAAATTAGCTTAGGTGTAGAACCTAAATTACCCATAAGTCTAGAACTTAGCTCGGGTCCATAATCCAAATTATCCCTAAGTCCAAAACATAGCTTAGGTCCAGAACCTAAATTTCCTCTTAAGTCCAGAACTTAGCTCGGGTCCAAAACCTAAATTACCGTTAAGTTCAAAACTTAGCTCGGGTCCAGAACCCAAATTACCCTTAAGACCAGAACTTAACTTAGGTCTAGAACCTAAAATCCCTCTTAAGTCCAGAACTTAGCTCGGGTCCAGAACCCAAATCCAAAATTCACCTCGGGCCTAGAACTCAAATCATTTTTTAGTCTAGAACTCAAACCAACCTTAGGTATGGAGTCCGGTATGGCGCTAAGCCCAGTAAAAAATCACATTTCTTTTCTCTCTTTGTTACCATTGTCTCAGATCGCTCAAGCAAGGGGCAAACTGTAAACCCTTAATCATTGACCCAGTCCAATCCGATAGCTCAAGATAATTTTTTTGGTATTTTAATTATTTAAATAATATTTTAATTGCTAATAATATTTAATAGTTATTTTTAATAAAAATGAAACATAAAAAATAAAAAAAATAAAAAAAATAAAAAATAGGACGGATCGGGGAGCACCGCGCGAGGGAATTAGTCGCAGAAAATTTATGCGGCGAATCGGGCAGTGCCCAATTCGCCGTAGCTGGGTTTGCCCAGTTCTGCGATGAACTGGCTTGCCCAACTCTCCTGGGCAGTGCTCGTAGCCCGCAGTAGTTTTTGTTGCCACGCAGTCCGCAGGCTCTACAGCCCGCACGAGCTGCCGATTTTTTGACCAAACCTTGTTTTACACGGTTTTATAATTTTTCCTAAATAGTTAGTATTTCCTTATTAAAATAGGATTAGGTTTTTATTTTTTTCCTATAAATACCATATTAAATACACAAGAAAGGGGAAGATAGAACATGAAAAAACCCTAAAGAAAAAGAGGAGAAAAACCCGAGAAGAACAACAGTAGTTTTCTAGAATAAAGAAAAACAATGAACATAAATATCAAGACAACCAAAGAAGAAGGCAGATTCCATACTGTCTTCACATTGTTCATCCAGAAATCAATTTTTCGGTGGAAGTGACGAGGGAGGTTTAGTCTTTAATCATAAATTATTCATGTTCACAGTAGCTTTATTTTCTTTGATTAATAAGAACATGTAGAAACTTGATCTTTGTTTTAATAAATTTAATTGTTTCCTTTAGTTAATACATTAATCAGTTGGTGTTCGTAACTCCACTTGCATGTTTTATAAAAAACTTAAAACCATCCAATAGCTATTAAGTTTTTGAATCAATTGTCAGAATCTAGTTTGTTTACTAAAACCTCAAGAACCATAAGTTATTTTATTGAAACTCAAAACCCTGAACTATTTTTATCGAAAAGCTTAAGTAGTTTCATTATTAAACTCCAAAATCTTGATTATTCATCCAAAACTTTAATTTATTTCTCCAAATCTAGAATTATTTTTCAAAGGCAGTAAGTTAAAATCCTAAACCATTTTTTTCGATAATCTAAGAATATCAAAACCCTAATCCCATTAATCTTTTAAACCTTAAATTCCTTAAACCCTAAAAACCCTAATATCTTAACTGTGAGTCCTAAACCCTAATGTCTTAAGGTTCCAAAACCCTAATTTCATAATGTTACCCCTAAACTCTAATTTGATTAACCAAAAACTTTACTACTTTCTTAAATTTATAAAACTCTAATCCATTCCATTTTTCAAAAAATCCTTACAGTAGCCTAAATAATAAATATAATAATTTCAAATTTCCAAAACCCTAAATGTTAATTAAGGAACCCTAAATTGGGACATAAACCTAAATTTGTGTCTTTATTTGCTTTATTAAATTTTAGATTTGATTATGTAGTTTATTATATGTTTTGATTTATTTAATTTCAATACTTGATTTATTTAATTTATCATGGATGGATATTTTCTTTATTATTATGATTATTATTTGTTTGTTTTGGAATTAACCATGTAAGAGGTATGTTTCCTTTCATGGGTACCTCATTAGTTGAACCTTATGTAATTTAATTTATTTCATATTTTTGTGATTAATGTAAAGGGCACATTTCCACCTTTTGGTGGGTGTCCTATTTAGTTTTAGACATGGACAATGTAAGGACATGTTTCCATCCTCAGATGGGTGTCCGATTATTTGCTTTATTTGGACATTACTTTGATTTTAATATAATGATGCTTTATTTTAATTGTTGCATGTAGTATGGATAATATCATTATATTTAAGAATTTTATAATATTAAGACCTGAAAAGGAGGCCGATTCCAATGAACCAGGCGTTGTAGGGGTCATGCGGCATTTCTCACCTTCTCCACATGTGCCCAACTTTCCAAACCCATTAGGGGGTTGGGGATTTCTTAGGAATCGAGTCATCCGCCCCTTTCTTTTCCCTGTTCTGTTCGGGTGGCAAATCTTTTTTCTTCGGGCTTAGGCTCGTGTTCTCTAAGGCCCTGAGCCTAAATAGTGCCGAAGTCGCAAGAACCATTCCACTAGGAATGGGGGCAAAAATCCCCTCTCACAGTCTGCTTTTTAGGAGGATGATGATGTGTTGTTTTCTAAAATGAATGGTATAAAGTCAGATTTTGCTTACTTGTGTGATATTTTTCTTGAAGGTTGCATTCATATGTGTGGTGATTACTTGAGCATTTTTAATATTAATGTTGTTGACACTCAATCATCAAATTTGGGAACAGATAAAAACCCTAAAAGCATTAGCCTAGCATCCGACCTTACTCCTGAAGATAGAGAGAGATTTGAAAATTAGTCAAACATATGATTCCTACCTATACCCACATAAAGCCTGATAAGTAAAAGTTGAGGTGCCTAAGGTTAGAATGGGAAAAATTGATAAAGGAAGAAGTCACCGAGAAAATAGAAGTGAAGTTTCAAAAGGTGATAGAATACCGAAGAAGGACGGAAGGATTAGGGTTTATGTGGACTACAAGAATCTAAATAAAGCGTCCCCTAAGGATGATTTTTCTTTATCTCATATAGATGTCCTATTTGATAGTGTAGCCTCTAGAGTGCTACACTCATTTGTAGATGAATTTTTTGGATATAATTAAGTGTTAAAGGCCTAACAGGATAAAGCTAAAATCACTTTCTTAATTACATGGGGTATATTTTGCTACAGGGTGATGCCGTTTGGTTTGAAAATGTTGGGGCAACATATCAAAGGATGGCCACTATATTGTTTCATGATATGATGAATAAGGAGGTTAGGGTGTATGTTGATGACATGATGGTAAGGTCAGAAACAAGAGAGCAACATTTCCAGAAATGGGAAAGTTTCTTTGAAAGTGTAGTTAAATATAACCTTAAGGTAAAGAAAAGTGTGATTGTGGTTATCTCAGGTAAGATGTTGGGGCATATCATTAGCCTAAATGGCATTGAGATTTACCCTAAAAAAGTTAAGGCAAGTAGGGATATGCCAGCTCCTAAGATAGAGAAAGAAGTTAGTCGGTTTATCGAAAGGTTACAATACATAAGCATGTTCATTGCCAAACTCACAACCATTTATGAAAAAATATTTAAACTGCTTATTAAAAACTAAATAATCGAATGGAATCTATCTAAAGGCTTTTGAGCATATAAAAGAATACTTGTCAGATCCACCTGTACTAAAACTGCCCAAACTAGGTAGACCATTGATACTATACTTAGAAGTTGACGAAGGATTAATAGGGTCAATGCTAGCCCAGTCTTATGAATCGGGAGTCAAGCATACAATCTACTACTTAAGTAGGAAACTTCTGCCATATGAAATCAAGTATAATATCATTGAAATGACTTGTATCACTGTGGTTTGGTCCTCAAAGAAACATCTTGTATTACTTTCAATCATATAGTGTGTAAGCAATTTCTAGGTTGGATTCTGTTAATTACTTGAGGGAGATGCCCTCATTGATGGGGAAATATGGTCAGTGGTTGATAATCCTAGAAGAATTTAAAATCAAATACATAACCAGGAAAATAATTAAAGGAAGAGTGATAGCAGAATTCCTCACTCAACAAACATTGCCTGAAAGTGAAGAAGTAACTTTTAAATTCCCAGACAAATACTTAGGGGCCATAGAAGTGCAAGAATGAAAGTTGTACTTTGATGGAGCAGTGCATAAAAAAGGAGCTGGATTAGGAGTCATATTGGAATCACTCAAAGGAGAACTCATCCCCTTGTCTAACAAATTAAAATTCAAGGCAAGCAATAATATGGTAGAATATGAAGCATGAATTTTTGGTTTGAAAGCCTTTATGATCATGAGGGTAGATAGAGTATATGTTTTTGATGACCTGCTGCTGATTTTTTCCTAAATAAATGGAGAATGGGAGTTTAATGAAGTGAAGTTAAAACCATACCATGATTGTTTTACCATTGTGAGGAGAAATTTCAAGGAGTGTAGGTTCTCATACCTACCTAGAGAAGAAAACTAGATGGCCAATGCCTTGGCTACACTGGCTTCGATATGGGAGGATCCTATCAAATTATTCCTTAAGCCTCTAGTTTTGACCTGTTCATCGACTCCGTGATATGAATATGAAATGATCATGGAGACTAGTATGGATCATGATTCATGGTATGATACTATTAAGCAGTTCTTGGAAAGTAGGGACTATCTATCGGGGGTAACAAAAGAAGAAAGAAGAGTTATAAGGCATTGGTCTTTGCAATACATTACTTTTCAAGGAGACTTGTATCAAAGATGGCTAAATGGGGTACATTTAGGATGTTTAAAGAAGTCTAAAGTTAAAAAGATCATGTAAGAGGTACATGCAGGCACCTGTAGACCTTCCATGAATGGTTTAGCTCTGGTTAAGAAGATAATTCAGTAAAGGCCACTACTGGTTGACCATTGAAAAAGATTGTATTGATTTTGTGTGGATGTGCTAACAATGCCAGCTATATGGAAATTTGAATCATTTACCTACCAAGGAATTACACTATATGCCTTCACTTTGGCTGTTCGTAACTTGGGGAATATATATTACTGGGGAGATTCATCTGATAGCTTCAAATGGCCACAGGTACATAGTGGTGGCAGTCGATTACTTTTAAAAGTGGGTCAAAGCAGAATCTTTTAAAAAGTTGAGGGCAAGGAAAATGGCTCGATTTATTGAGAGAAGCCTTATCTGCAGATATGGAGTTCCACACAGTATCATCTCAGACAATATGGTACAGTTCCAAGGAGTTGTTAAAAATTTATTTGCCAAGTATCAGATCAATGATCAATCATCATCGATCCTTCACGGACTTGTAGTGGTGTAGTGGAAGCAGCTAATAAGACAATTAAGTAGATTACAAGGACTTGTCAAAAATGCTCCCTTTTGCTTTTTTGGGGGTATAAGACAAGTGTTTGGACTCCAACTGGAATGATGCCATTTTCTTTAGTTTACTGGATGGTGGTGATGTTACCCATTGAAGTTGAGAACAATTCCTAGAGGATAGCCTTAGAAGCTAAGTTTCCAGAGACAAAATGGGTATTAGGCAGATACATGCAGCTAGCCTTATTAGAAGAAAGGAGGCTAAACGCATTGTATCATCACCAACTTTACCAAAGAAAGATAGCTCGGGCTTACAATAAAAGAGTCCATGCTAGAAGACCTAAGGTCAGTGATCTAGTGCTAAAACAATGCAAAGCTAATGTCCTGGATCTAAGATAAAAGTTTTGACCAATCTATGAAGGCCCTTATGTTGTCAAAGAGGTGATAAAGAAAGGCGAAGTCAGGTTGACAAACATGGATGAAAATGAATTCAGTGAACCAGTAAATATTGACATGCTAAAGAAATTCCATGTTTAATAAAAAGAGAGAGGGGGGGTGCTCGCAAGGATTACCAACCTTTTAACAAAAATTAGAGTAGCTAGCTAGTTCCGAAAACCTAAAGGGCAAGGCTAGGTGTAGGCCATTAATTTTGGCTCTAAGCTAGTCTGATCCCAATTAAAGAAGATCAAGCTAAATTTAGTCCGATTTTAAAAAAGTTTAAAACTAGTTTATAGCCTTTAGATATGTTGGTCCAGTTTTTAAAAGGCCTAAAATAAGTTGGTTTTATTTTTTAAAAGCCTTAAACCTAGTTTGATTTATTATTTAAAGATCAAAATGGATTTAATTCAATTTTAAAATACAAAATTAAGTCAAACCGGAGTCTAAAAGTAAAACAATGATCAATTGGCTCCATTGGCCATGAACCATGTCTCATGGAAAATTGAGGAGCCCAATTCACCATAAGCTAATGGCCATGGCGAATTGGGAATTCCTTGTAACACCCCTTCCCGGTCTACGTGTGTAAGCAGAGTAGAGGCGCCACACTAACCTAATGTTGCTACCAATTTTACTTAGTCAAATTTTTGTTCCGATTTTACAGAAATTTTGCCAGAGGTTCGCCTAGAAATTGGGTCCCAAGTGTCGACAAAACTGGTTTTTCTGATTTTTGAAAACATTTTTACACAAACCAACGCGAATACAATCAGTTTCAATACACTCCCAATGAATCGACCTTATACCGTCAACTACAACCTGCAAAAAGAATTCACACTTCTAATACAAAATAAAGTAGAGGTTTATTCTTATTACATACTACTAATGTACAGTATAACATAGTAATTCTCAATCTTATATATACATATACATGCCACAACTAATTAACTCATAATGGAAACTATGAGATCTACCCTGAGATGCTATGGGTCTGGTCATCACTTCCCAAGATTTAGCTACTGCTCCGAACCTACAAGTCAAGGAAAACTTAACTCGCTGAGCAATGTCGCTCAGTGGGTACTTTACCGATGAAAATATATTTAAAGCATGAAAGCATTTGAAATAAACGAAAATAATTAAATCATAAATCAACCAACATTAAACCAATGGAAATTATTGTACATGCAGTGTAAATATGCTTTCAACAAATGTAAAAACCCATAATTCAAACTCATTTTGCATTACATAGTTTAAAAAAAAATAATAACCGGACTTTGGCTCTACTGGTATATAGGGAACCATAGCGATAAGGCAGTGGCCCTCACCACTATAACATAGGTGGCCCTCACCATCATTATCATATCACAGGAATGGCCCTCACCATCCTGGTTATAACCAATGGCCCTAACCATTGGCCCCCAATGGCCCTCACCATTGAGTTCAGATCATAACAATTCAATAGCAATATCATGTAGTACTGCATAAATTAGTATAGTGCACCATACCCTTATCTTCTACCCCCACTACCCAGTAGAGCATAAAGGTTAAAACAATTCAATTTAAGTCTCAAATTTCATTTTAGAATGACTCGAGAAATTATTTTAATTTTCGTTGCACTTTGCCATTTACGCCGCGCACCACATTCTTTAGTCAAACCATTACCCTTTTTTTCACATTTTTAACATCAAAAATAAACATATCAAACATTTCAAAGCATTCCTCAAAGATTCACAAATTGACCAAATGAATAGTGTCGCGGCATGTAAAATCGGCGCCGCAAAATGGCATGACCAAATGAATAGTAAAATCTAGATTTTCGTCAGAATTTCAGTCCACTTCAGTCATGCATTTGACCAGGTAAATGATCTTATTTTTGGCTGAAATTTTTACAGAAAACTCAATTCATATGTTGACTAATTACACGTAAAATTTCGTTGAAAAAATTCATTCATTTGCTACCTCAAACAGCTGCCACAAAAAGAGTCCAGAAATATGCCATTTTGGAACCATTTCGGCCCAAACATATGAAATACATGGGATGGTTTATTTTTCTTTTTCAAATCAATATGAAGGCTTCTTTAATGATAAAGTGAAGATTCAAACACTTCCCTTTGACAACTTTTGCATGTTTAACTTAAATCAACTAATTAAAATTCATCAAAATAACTTGCCAAAATTTTTCTCAAAACACTTGGTTTAAATTAAATTTAACCAACTCAATTGCCATAAGAAACCAAGAACATAACTCAAACATTTAATTTAAACTCAATCAATACATTTAAGCATCAACATCAAAAATTCCATAAACCAAAGTTAGTAAGAAAAATAAAATTGCTTTTATGGTAAAGTACCAAACCTTGTTCTTTTAATTCCCCTTTTCTTTTCCTTCTTCTCCTTCCTTAATCTTTGTTTTTCCTTCAAGAAATTCAAGAACACAACCTTAAACATAAACCTTAGCAATTTAGAACAATAAGCTACCCTCCATTTCTTTTCAAACTAAACCCTAATCTAACCTTATTAAACCTTAGAAACCTTGATTCTTCCATTTAATTAATCAATATCATCACTACTTAAAATTTTCCCAAATCCACCATAAGAACCCTAATTTCCAACCTTCCAATACATATATAAATACTTAAAATTGATACTAGAATTGAAATCTACATACTTTAAAACCTTAAAACTCACCTTGAACTTGAATCAAACTTGACAAAAATTGGAAATCCTTTGGTGTTTTTCCTATGGAGGCCGACGGTTTGGAGTGGTTGTGGGAGAGAGATTTTGCTCTTCATGCTTATGATATATATAGTGGAAATGATGTCCACTTTTGGGTTGGATGAATGGTTTATGACCATTTGTCCACACCTTTTTCTTTTCTTCTTTTAATAACTTTTAAATGGCTAATTATGATTGGCCATCAAAAGATTTTTATATTTTTCTTTCCATTCAAGTCCTCCAACTTGTCCCTCTTCCCATTTGATACCCCAATTTGTTCCATGTCACCCATATGGTACCTACATGGAACCGGGACCATTTTACGCTCCAGCGATTAATCGATCGTAACTTTTAAACCGTACAGTTCCACGAGGCAAACCACATATGGTTTTGATCCTCTCGATCTCTACTTTCTATTTTTAAAGTCTATTTTAGGTTTCCAAGTCATTTTGAAAAATTTCCAATAAGCCCTTGATTTTTTACAAAATTCCCTTTAAGTCCTTTCTTTTCTCGTGTTTTGCCCGGACTCCGTTTCTACTGTCGATCGTTTCATATTCAATGCGTTTCCTGGAAAAACCATTACACGTCGTTGCGACCCGATTTTTCTCTACTCTCCATTTTTGGAGTCTGTTATGTGCACTATTAAGAACCTCCAGTACAACTTTTGAAAATTATATTTACCTCCCCAAAACTTTTTGGAATTACAGTCACCTCCCCAAAACTTTTTGAAATTACAGTCACCTCCCTAAAACTTTGCATTTTTCTTCAATTAGGTCCCATTGATCCTATAGCCTTATCTGGGGCCGTTGTCAGGAATTATCTTCTCCTTTCCCCTTCTCTCACTGTGCACATGACTACTATGCATAAATGCAGTGGGCGGATGTGACAGTTCCTCCTTCGTTAATTTAGGCTTTGTCCTGAAGCCCATCAGGTTGAAATAAATATGGGTATTGCTTCCTCATAGTTTCTTCGCGTTCCAATGTAGTTCTTTTACTTTGTGATTCCTCCAAAGCACTTTGACCAATGGGATCTTCTTATTCCGCAACTCTTTGATTACCCGTGCTAGGATTTCTACTGGCTCTTCCTCGTATGTCAGGTCGGGCTGAATCTTGATGTCTTGAGCTTGTATGACGTGGGTTGGATCTGAATGATACCTCCTTAGCATTGAAACGTGGAAAACATCATGTATTTTACTTAATTCGGGTGGTAACGCCAACTGGTAAGCTACCGGACCTACCCGTTTGATGATCTCATATGGTCCGATGAATCTAGGGCTTAGCTTGCCTTTCTATTTAAATCGTAACACCTTCTTCCAAGGAGAGACTTTGAGGAATACTCTGTCACCGACCTCGAACTGTATATCTTTCCTCTTTCCCACTAAGGTCACTTCGTCGCCGTCTGACGTATGCAGAGTAACTCTCTTTCGTTTACAGTCAACCAGTGCATCGTGTTTGGCCAACCAATCTATTCCAAGGATAGTGTAGAATTCTTGAAATGGTAGTTCAAATAATTCTCCCCAAAAGATACGTCCGTGTATCTCCACGGGGCAATCTTTCACTACCTTCCTCGTAATTACCTTACTCCCTAATGGGCTAGTAACTAATATTCCCTCTTCCTCTAGTTCTACCTTTAGGTTCCCAAGTTTTTCATTTTTCATGCATATATATGAATGTGAAGAACCCGGATCTATTAAAACGTAAAGCGGAACTCCAAACATAGACAACTGACCTGCAATCACGTCTAGCACTTCTTCATCTTCTCGCCCCCCTCATGGCATACATTCTAGCAGGAGCCCTCGCTTCTGGTCGATTCACCGTCTCAGACTACACACGTGGTGAAATTTCTGCCCCTACCTCTGCCTCGGCCTCGCCCTGCTGCCGTTTGTGATCCCTCAGTCTCCGTAGTTAAATTCTGCATTCGCTGGGGACACTCTCGCATAAGGTGATCTAGAGATCCACATATGTAACATGCAAATGTCCGACCCCAACATTCTCCCATGTGGCGGCATCCGCAATGATCCCAGCATGGATTAGTATTTTCGCCTTCATTACCTCTCGAACCGGTAGAAAATTTACCTCCGCTTCAGTTAAATCCTCTTCCTTGCCCTCTTCCGGATCGTCCGGTACTAGCGACTGAGGTGGCTTAACTTAGGACATTGCGATTCGATCCCTGACTGTAACCCCGGTGTTGACCGCCTCCCGTAGAACCACTGCCTCGGAATCGCTTACTTTATGATTGGTAGTTTCCCAAATAGTTTTGGGTACCTCTCTTCTGTTTCATCTTCTGTCTTCTATTCTGCTCATCAGACTGACATTGCTCTACTTCTAGAGCCCTAGTGACCAACTCGAAAAATTCCTTGATATTAGCAGCAATTAGCTGCATCCTAATCTCATTATTCAAACCATCTTGGAATTGTTTACACCTATCATGTTCGTCTTCAATTGTCTTCATGGCATACCTACTCAGCTTGGTAAATTCCCTCTCGTATTTGGCAATGGTCAATCAACCTTGCTTTAAGTGTAAAAACTCCTTTTTCTTGGCATCTAGGTATGCCTCCGATATAAACTTCCTTTTGAACTCATTCACAAAGAAATCCCATGTCCTCTGTTCTGGTGGAACTCGTTGGTGAACTGTGTCCCACCATATATATGCTTCTTCCACTAATAAGGAAGTAGCACATACCACTCGCTCTTCTAGCGTACACTGTAATTGATCTAAGGCTCGTACTGTTCCTTCCAGCCAATATTCGGCTGTAGAAGAATCATCGTCCCTTCGGGCCCTAAACTCCTTCGCCCCGTACTTTCTTATCTTTTCGAGCAGGGGTTTTCATTTCCCCTCCTACAACAGGTATTGGTATGGGTGCTGGTGCTGGTGGTGGTGCTGGGGCAACACCGGCTATCTGCCGTAATACTATAGCCATTTGTTGCAACATTTCGTTGGGTATAGGAGCATCAGCTGGTGGTTGCTCAGATGCAGGTATCTCTGATACATGCGTTTCTACAGTTCGGGAGGCCTGAGACTCGACCTCCTCCTCTATATCATGCTGCGCTACTCGCGACATCTAAAGAACAGAGCAAAACCTATACAATCCCATCATTAATAACGACCCAGACCAATAGCATTATATTACCCTAGGTGGCATGTATATAAAGATAAAACTCTTAAATAACACATATACAACACAACTTTTATTTATTTCCAAGCAAAAGTATTTACACTACTAAGAAGCCCTTATGTACATTCCAAAATTTAGGACTCCTTACTACTATATCGTCATGTCATACTACCATACAATATTTACATGATACCCCGATATCACATATGTACATAACCAAAAGAACCTCCAAAAAGCAACACATCTCAAAGCTCAGTGAGTAGGTGCCCTAGGTGAGGTGGCACTGTCAGACAAATACTCTTCTATCTCAGGATTAAACTCTGGGTCATGCGATGCTTCACCAGGTATGTGTTGGCCTAGCTCCTGGACCCTCTCCTGCAAAGCACGGATCTCTCTATGTGCTACCCCGAGGCTCCTACAGGCACTATCAAACTCCACTCTATGACTGAGCCTATCCTCCTTTAACATCTGCACGTCTCTTATCAAGGAGATGATCATCTCATCTTTTGATCTCAGGTCTTCACGATCCTGTATACTTCGATCTGCCAGAATTTCTAGGGTATCATCTTGTTCCTGCACTATCTGGTTTAGCCTCTCTACTTCCATCCTCAACTCCCTCATCTCATCGTTTCGATCACTCATAATTACTCCTGTTATAATTAGAGTAACATAACTAACAATACTACACACATGTATAGTTACATAATTAGAACACCTAACCTAATCCTATGTGTCATACATTTAATGTTTAGTTAAACTAACTACGCAGAACTAACTAAACCGGAGCTCTGATACCAAAAATTATAACACCCCTTCCCGGCCTAAGTGTGTAAGCCGAGTAGAGGCGCCACACTAACCTAATGTTGCTACAAATTTTACTTAGTCAAATTTTTGTTTTGGTTTTATAGAAATTTTGCTAGAGGTTCGCCTAGAAATTGGGTCCCAAGTGTCGACAAAACTGGTTTTTCTAATTTTTGAAAATATTTTTACACAAACCAACGCGAATACAATTAGTTTCAATACACTCCCAATGAATCCACCTTATACCCTCAACTACAACCTGCAAAAAGAATTCACACTTCTAATACAAAATAAAGTAGAGATTTATTCTTATTAAATACTACTAATGTACAGTATAACATAGTAATTCTCAATCTTATATATACATATACATGCAACAACTAATTAACTCATAATGGAAACTAGGAGATCTACCCTGAGATGCTGTGGGTCTGGTCGTCGCTTCCCAAGATTTAGCTACTGCTCCAAACCTACGAGTTAAGGAAAACTTAACTCGCTGAGCAATGTCGCTCAGTGGGTACTTTACCGATGAAAATATAGTTAAAACATAAAAGCATTTGAAATAAATGGAAATAATTAAATCATAAATCAACCAACATTAAACCAATGGAAATTATTGTACATGCAATGTAAATATGCTTTCAACAAATGTAAAAACCCATAATTCAAACTCATTTTGCATTACATAGTTTAAAAAAAAATAATAACCAGACTTTAGCTCTACTGGTATATAGGGAACCATAACGATAAGGCAGTGGCCCTCACCACTGTAACATAGGTGGCCCTCACCACAATTATCATATCACAGGAATGGTCCTCACCATCCTAGTTATAACCAATGGCCCTCACCATTGGCCCCCAATGGCCCTCACCATTGAGTTCAGATCATAACAATTCAATCACAATATCAAGCAGTACTGCATAAGTTAGTATAGTGCACCATACCCTTATCTACCACCCCCACTACCCAATAGATCATAAAGGTTAAAACGATTCAATTTAAGTCTCAAACTTCATTTTAGAATGACTTGAGAAATTATTTTAATTTTTGTTGCACTTTGCCATTTACGCTGCGCACCACATTCCTTAGTCAAACCATTACCCTTTTTTTCACATATTTAACATCAAAAATAAACATATCAAACATTTCAAAGCATTCCTCAAAGAGTCACAAATTGACCAAATGAATAGTGTCTCGACGTGTAAAATCGGCGCCGCAAAATGGCATGACCAAATGAATAGTAAAATCTGGATTTTTGTCAGAATTTCAGTCCACTTCAGTCATGCATTTGACTAGGTAAATGATCTTATTTTTGGCTGAAATTTTTACAGAAAACTCAATTCATATGTTGACTAATTACACGTAAAATTTCGTTGAAAAATTCATTCATTTGCTACCTCAAATAGCTGCCACAAAAAGAGTCCAGAAATCTGCCATTTTGGAACCATTTCGGCCCAAACATATGAAATACATGGGATAGTTTATTTTTCTTTTTCAAATCAATATGAAGGCTTCTTTAATGATAAAGTGAAGATTCAAACACTTCCCTTTGACAACTTTTGCATGTTTAACTTAAATTAACTAATTAAAGTTCATCAAATCAACTTGCCAAAATTTTTCTCAAAACACTTGGTTTAAATTAAATTTAACCAACTCAATTGCCATAAGAAACCAAGAACATAACTCAAACATTTAATTTAAACTCAATCAATACATTTAAGCATCAACATCAAAAATTCCATAAACCAAAGTTTGTAAGAAAAATAAAATTGCTTTTATGGTAAAGTACCAAACCTTGTTCTTTTAATTCCCCTTTTCTTTTCCTTCTTCTCCTTCCTTAATCTTTGTTTTTCCTTCAAGAAATTCAAGAACACAACCTTAAACATAAACCTTAGCAATTTAGAACAATAAGCTACCCTCCATTTCTTTTCAAACTAAACCCTAATCTAACCTTATTAAACCTTAGAAACCTTGATTCTTCCATTTAATTAATCAATATCATCACTACTTAAAATTTTCCCAAATCCACCATAAGAACCCTAATTTCCAACCTTCCAATAGATATATAAATACTTAAAATTGATACTTGAATTGAAATCTACATACTTTAAAACCTTAAAACTCACCTTGAACTTGAATCAAACTTGACAAAAATTGGAAATCCTTTGGTGTTTTTCCTATGGAGGCCGACGGTTTGGAGTGGTTGTGGGAGAGAGATTTTGCTCTTCATGCTTATGATATATATAGTGGAAATGATGTCCACTTTTGGGTTGGATGAATGGTTTATGACCATTTGTTCAAACCTTTTTCTTTTCTTCTTTTTATAACTTTTAAATGGCTAATTATGATTGGCCATCAAAAGATTTTTATATTTTTCTTTCCAATCAAGTCCTCCAACTTGTCCCTCTTCCCATTTGATACCCCAATTTGTTCCATGTCACCCATATGGTACCTACATGGAATCGGGCCCATTTTACGCTCCGGCGATTAATCGATCGTAACTTTTAAACCGTACAGTTCCATGAGGCAAACCACATATGGTTTTGATCCTATCGACCTCTACTTTCTATTTTTAAAGTCTATTTTAGGTTTCCAAGTCATTTTGAAAAATTTCCAATAAGCCCTTGACTTTTTACAAAATTCCCTTTAAGTCCTTTCTTTGCTCGGGTTTTGCCCGGAGTCCGTTTCTACTGTCGATCATTTCATATTCAACCCCTCGACGTCCTCTACACACTCATGTATTTATTTTCTACTTTGGATTCATGTATAAATTTTAATTAAAATGACCAAAATGCCCCTAGTCTACATGTCTTTGTTTCTCTCTAACGAGGCGTTTCCTGAAAAAATCGTTACACGTCGTTGCGACCCGATTTTTCTCTACTCTTCATTTTTGGAGTCTGTTATGTGTACTATTAAGAACCTCCAATATAACTTTTGGAAATTACAGTTACCTCCCTAAAACTTTTTGGAATTACAGTCACCTCCCCAAATGGCTCTCACAAAAATCAGCTTGGTTCCACTGCTTTCCTTCAAAGATTCAGTTTCAAAATCTCCAATTTCGTACCAATTTCTCCTATCCTTTCGGCCTCTCTCTGCCTCCTTATTTATAGAAGTTTTTATCCCTTTTTCCTTGTTACTCACGGCATACAATATTTAATAAGAAAAGGAAATCGAAACCAAATTGTATTAGGTTTCGAAAATTTTGCGTCAGGAAAATTGCGCTGGCAAAAAAATTTACCGCAGGAAAAATTACGCTTGCAAAAAAATCTGCCGCAGTTGGCTGCGGCAGGGGGCGGGGAACGGCCTACAGGCCATTTCACCGGCAGGAAACTCCTGCGGGCGAAATGACCCATGGCCAAGCCCGCGCTGGTGGTTTTCGGCGATGATTTTTTCGTCGCCGATTTTTCTGTTGCCAATTTTTACTTTTTATTTTTATTTTTATTTTTTTATTTGTTTATTTTTATTTTTTATTAATAAAAATTAGATAATAAAGTAAACATTATTTAATTAAGATAACAAAAATTATTTTGAACAAATTAAAATATATTAGACAAGACAAAAATTATCTTCGACCAAACAAAATATATTGGACCGGACTGGGTCAAAAATTAAAGGTCTACTGTTTGCCCCCTGCATGAATGATCTGAAACTTTAGTGAAAGAGAGTGAAAAGCAACAATACTTAATTTAAGAGATGGTGGAGATTTTGGGTTCTGGACCTGGTTCGAGTTCTAGACTCAAGGATAATTCTAGGTATTGGACTTAAGGAAAATTTGGGTTCTGGACCCGGTTCGAGTTCTGGACTCAAGGATAATTCTAGGTTCTGGACCTAAGAAAAATTTGGGTTCTGGACCCGAGCTAAGTTCTGGACTTAAAAACAAATTCTAGGTTCTAGACCTAAGGAAAATTTGGGTTCTAGACCCGGTTTGAGTTCTGGACTTAGAAATAATTCTAGGTTCTGGACCTAAGGAAAATTTGGGTTCTGGACCCGAGCTAAGTTCTGGACTTAGAAAAGATTCTAGGTTCTGGACCTAAAGAAAATTTGGATTCTGGACCCGGTTTGAGTTCTGGACTCAAGGATAATTCTAGGTTCTGGACCTAAGGAAAATTTGGGTTCTGGACCCGAGCTAAGTTCTGGACTTAAAAAATATTCTAGGTTCTGGACCTAAAGAAAATTTAGATTCTGGACCCAAGCTAAGTTTTGGACTTAGAAAAAATTCTAGGTTCTGGACCTAAGAAAAATTTGGATTATGGACCCGAGTTAATAATTTTTTATTTCAAAAAGTTAGACTAATTTTTATGCATATATCTTCTTATTGCACTCTGGGTGTAAAAATATTTATGTACCGCAATTATTTGAATGTTTAAAGTGAATAATTGAATTTACTTTTTATTTACTGTGTAGTCATTTTTCATGCATTATTTACTATTTATAAATAGTATCAAATAGTATTTACTATTGAAAATAGTACTTTTACTATTTATCAATAGTAACACTGTTAATGACTTCTAAAATTTAATGTTCATCAATAGTAATACTATTAATAAACAGTAAAGTTTACTATTTATCAATAGTAAAGTTTACTATTCATAAATAGTAAACTTTACTATTCATGAACAGTTTTGAATTTTATTTTTTTGCTTGTCGTTTCTCTATATAAAGGAGCTGATTCTTCATTTCATTTCATAGCAAAAATTTTCACATTCTAATTCTCTCAAATTTCTTTCAATTTTGGAACATATTTTTCGAAAACAATGCATGCTTCAAGGTCAGGGACTCATTCTAATGTCGAGTTATTGGAGTTTATTCGGCATCATGAAGACGAAAATTTAGATATACTGGCCGGGATGCCGCTTCACCACAGTTCCAATGAAAAGAGAGCGGTAATTATTTTTCTTTCTTTTTCTCTTGATTTTTTTTATTTTTTTATTTTTCTTTTATATTTTTGTTATTTTTATTATATATATATATTTTATTATTATTTTTAGAAAATTTAATTAAAATATATTAATTTAAGCAGATAGAATAATGTGTACTTACCTTGCATTAACTTACCTGGCTCTGTGCTAGCATGATCATTGCGTTGTTCGAACTGGAGGATGTATTTACAAAGCCCGACAATGGTACGATGTAGTGCCTTCTCGGGTAAGGCGAATTATTCAAGATTGCGGCTTTGAACAGTTCATCTTACATTTGCCATTTGAGGAATATCATATAGACTGGAGCGTAGTCCTGGTGTTTGCAGAGCGATGGTTGGACACATCCCACACTTTTCACTTGCGCATTGGAGAGATGACAATTGGTCTGGTCGATTTTTCTGCCATAACCGGCCTTCGATATGATGGTGTTTCGGTCCCTTTAATTAATGAGACTTTAACATTTGAAGAGATTCATGAATTAATTGGTATGGAACCGTCATATAAAGGACCTTTTAAGATAAAAATTGAGCCAATTCGTAGTTATTGGATGAACTACGAAGGACGGGTTGGCAGAGACAGGGCCAAACAGTATGCTCGAGGATTTTTGTTATATCTGCTCGGGTCGACCATCTTAGGCAGCACTGAATCCTCCATCCACTTGTCAGTGTTGAGTGCCCTTTCTCATCTCATAATGGTACCATCTTCTGGCTGGGGTGAAGCTAGTCTCGCATGTCTTTACCATGGTCTTGATAAACTTTGCCGAAACAAAAAGTCTTTTTTTGGCTTGATGGCGGTTGTCGAGGTATTCTTTTCCTTCACCAATGTTATTTCCACTCTTTTCTTGCAGGAATTTGATCTTTACTATCATTTTTGTAGGTATGGGCTATGAACATAACCTCGTGAGGGTACCCTGTATTTCCCGAGAGAGAATTGGGTATCCGAGATTAAATTACTGGTTGTCCGATCGTGTGAATGTTCCCGGCTCTTATCATGTGCATACTCACCGCTATGTGTTGAGCCGCTTAACCTGGGACCAGGTAAAATAACATTAGCATGCTTTACATTTTATGTGAAAGTTTACTTACCTTATGTTATTTTCCAGGTGAATTTGGCCTGGTGGAGCCCAAAAGAGCGAGCAAACTAGTCTCCTTTGATGAGGGCTGCATTGTCTTTCCATCATTCTCGCTGAATTATTGCTGGCCCAGTGTCTAGTGGCTGGCTTCTCAGGGAGAGATTTTATGAATGGGTTCTCGGTCTAGAGCAGCGGACGTTTTCGATGCAAATTCTGAAATATACTTTAAATATTATGTCAATGCTGGAGGATGCATGGTGGCAGGCCTGGTATGGTTATGGTGCCGAGTCACTTCTCCATTTATCGGGTCCATTTTATGCAGAGAAGACTCTTGAACTTTGATGTATCTCTTGTTGGTGTGTGGGAGATTTTCGACGAAAATGAGGGTAGAGATGAAGAAGAACATCATGGAGTTGTAGGAGAGCCTATTCCACATCTCGGGACTAGTACTTCTCAGGTAAATGGCTGTGTCACCTGAGTGTGTCATCTTCTATTTCTCCTTCGGTCTTCTTTGTTCTTTGACGATGAGAGTGACACGGCCAAGCTCCTGGCCATGTCATGTGACACAGCCAGTGGCTTGGCTGTGTCTCCTAGGTGTGTCAGCTTCTGTGTCTTTTCTTTGGTTCTTCTTTGTTCTTGGCTTAGGATGGGACACAGCCAAGCTTGTGGCTATGTCATGTGACACGGTCAGTAGCTTGGCCGTGTCGCATGCCAGTGTCACCTCTTATTTCTTTTCTTTCTTTGCTTGGTCCTTCTTGGCTTTGCCCTTTAGGTGAGACACGGCCAGTGGCTTGGCCGTGTCTCCTGCCCGTGTCATGTTCTGCCAAGATTTCCTTTGAGGTGACACGGCCAAGCTTGATTTGGGTTGGCCATGTCTTGCTTGATTCATGCTCTTCTTTCCTTATTTTGATCTTCCAAAGGGTTTTTTCACTTTAACCACTTTTCCCTTTGCAGCTGCTTTTTTTTTTCATGATTCTTTAATGATTGTTGAGGTTGTTGGCTTATTTGATCATGAGGCTGGACCTTCTTTTACTGCCCCTTCATTTGCTCATTCTAACCCGCCAGATATGCCATCTCATCCGCAGGGCATTGATATGAACTACCTAGTACGTTTCTTATTTCATAGTAATTTATGCTATATGTATGCATGATTATGTATGCTCTTACCTTTTCCTTCTTGGCTCACAGTGGATGCTCGAAGAACAGAACAGGAAGCTTCAAGAAGAGTTAGCTGCAAGTCGTCAGTAGGCTTCTCATTTTGAAAGTTTGTATCACCAATCCGAACAACATTTTCGAGACTTTCAATTTCAGGGGATGAGGGATCCTAGCGCTTCATCATCAAGAGGCCCCCAGACTGACAACCATGAGATCCTTTCTTCTGCTTCTGATGAGGACCATGACTGATCGAAACTTCAAGGTAATAAAGATTTTGGTGCTCCCGTTTCAGGTGATCCTGGGATGAGTAATTTGCCGAGTTTTGGTGCTCCCGCTTTGGGTGGACTTGGGACGAGTGATTTGCTCCCTCCTCCAACAGGCGATGACTTTTTTAAGGCTTTATTTGATGATCTACCTCCACCCTCTTAGTGATATTTAAATAATGTAGTAATTGTAAAATATTGTACAATAATGAAAAAATACAATTTTTCTCTTTACTGTAACTCCTTTTTTTTTGTTATTGCACTCTTTTTTTATATTATTATTTTTTATTACAGTACATCATTACTTTATAATACACATCATTTGCTAAACCCAATCCAATGTGGTAAAGGAAATTGCCACTTATTCCTTTCTTATGGCATATGGTCTTATTCTTTCCCATCACCTTTTCCTTTTCACTTTTGGAAAAGGTTTGTTTCTTCTATATAAATCATCCTTCATGCCATATTTTAATACATAAACCAAAATTCTTTCTCTTTCAATGTGAAGACTCCCTTTAAGAATTTAAATATTTTTTTCTTCATTCATTCACCATGACCAAGCATCATTTAAGGAGAATAAAAATTTTATTTAAGAATATGGATGCCATTCATTGGAAGCAAATTTCATGGTCAAAACTTGATGTTTTAAAATGTTTTCAAAATGTCAAATTGGACCATTCCTTTTTCTTGCCATGTCTTCCTTTTGGAATACGGATTTCAGGGTATTTAAAATTAATGGCTTTGAAATATGTCCCTTGATTGAAGAATTTGAGGACATCCTTGGATATCCAAATAATCAAAAAATGGCGTTACCCACATTGATTTCCAAGACTCAACAGAAGATGCAGATGTTATTTCAAATTCCAAAATTCGAAGTTTTTCAGTTGATGAGAGGTGAAAATTTCTACTTACTCCTTTGACTGACTTTTGTTTCTCTCATTTGGCCCCTACTAAGGCATGGGGACACATGCTTTTGTCTTTGCTTGCTCGGTCAATTCTTGCTTGTTTCTTTTGACAGTGATATTGATCCACGGGTATTGCATATCATGGACCAAATGGAAGGAGGCTTATCGTCGGTTCCTGTGATCTTTGCCGAGACCTTAGTTGGATTAGACCGATTTAAATCAGGATTGTCAAAGAGACTGACCGGGAGTCCATTGCTGCTTTAGGTAATTACCTAAACTGCCCTTTCGGGTTTTCAATTTAGGTTTTCTTTTTTTTTTTCTTCTTTTCTTTATTGCTCTAATTTTTGCCTAGTCCGCCTGTATGGGTTTTTGAAACTAGCGAGCTGTCCTAATTTTTGCCTAAGCTGCCCTTAGCGGACTCTTTTTTTATTTTTTTAATTCTTTCTTCACAGATTTGGCTTCAAGAGCATCTTTGTTTGCTTGATACTCCATTCATGGATTTTGCCAGATATCTGCCATGTCATCATTATGCTAGGAAACTACTCCATCCTGCTTCTTCATATGCTGACTAGGTTGACTGGATCCACTCACACTCTGAATTCAATATCCGTTGGTTGGTACCTTGGTGGAAGATTTCTCGTATCACCACGCAGACATACATGATGTATGTCCCACTTGCTACTCTTTGTCAAGGTACATGCTATGATCCTCGCTGACTTGGTCGTCAGTACGGAGCTGAGCCTCGCGATTCTAACTTTACTCCAGACTTAGACATGCCTTGTTTGACTGAAGCCTACTTGGATCGGTTGAGGCAAAGCTGGCCTGTACGTTACACTTATCGACTGCCATAGATTTTACTTTTGTTAATTCAAAAAGTGTATTGTCAGGATGAAAAATAAGTAAAGTAATAAAAGATGCTTCTTTTCCATTTATAATTTATCATCACTTTTTGCTATTGTGTTTATTTATTTCATCCATATCTGGTCAAATACTTATAACAGTGCACATAGAACAATTTTAACATCAACTCTGTTTTCTTAAATTGGGGAACAACCAAACATAAAGCCAGCATACACAAAATCACTCCTGTTGCCAACTAGCCCTTTCGGGTTTTCGGAACTAGCGGACTGCTCTAACTTTTGCCTAGCCTACCCTTTTGGATTTTCAACCTAGAGAGCTTTTTTTTTCATGCATAAAAACTTCTTCAACCTGTCAATGTTTACTGGTTCACTAAATTCGCTCCCGTCCAAGTCTGATAACTTCACTGCATCTTTGTTCATAACTTGTTTTATGACATATGGCCCTTCCCAGCTAGGCCTCAACTTCCCTCTTAGATCAAATACATTAGGATTACATTGCTTCAACACCAAATCCCCAGCTCTGAATTTTCTAATCTTAACCCTTTTATTGTAGGCCCGAGCTATCTTCTTTTGATACAGTTGGTGATGATATAGTACCTTTAACCTTCTCTCTTCTAGTGGAGCTAACTATGTGTATCTGCTTGCTACCCATTCCATTTCAGGCAGTTCAGCTTCCAAGACTACTCTCAGTGACTTGATCTCAATCTCGATTGGCAACACTGCTTCCATCCCATAAACAAAAGAGAACTATGTCATTCCAGTAGGTGTTTGCACACTTGTCCTATATCCCCATAAAGCAAAGGGAAGCATCTCTGACCAATCCTTGCAAGTCTTGGTCATCTTGGACAGAATTTGCTTAATTGTTTTGTTTGTTGCTTCTACTGCGCCATTAGCCTTTGGTCTATAAGGAGAGGATCGATGTAATATCCCAAAATATACCCTAAAAGTTTTAGAGTTATTGTTGTATTTGGATTAAATGTATATGTTTGATGAAAAGAGAAAAGAAATGAAGAGGTAGATGTATTTGAGGGATGAGATGTATATTTGGTATTTGGAAAATATATGGGAAATATAAAAGGAATATACATATACCCACATATACACCACATATACATAATGTATAAAGTGGTGTAGGAAAAGTGAATATATATATATATATAATATTAATTAATTAATAATAATGATAATAATATTTATAAAAGAGAAAGAAGAAAAGAAAGTCAAAGGGTTGAATGAAGGTTGTGGTGGAGAATTTTTAGAAATAATTAATATTATTATTATTATTATATATATATATATAGGATAAGTATGAAGAAAAGAAGAAAAATATTCTTGTCTCCTTCTTCTTCTTCTTCTTACGAGAGAGAGAGAGAGAGAAAGAGAGAAAGGAGATTTTTATTATGCACATCAAAATTTTTTAAGGGCTTAAAGAGAATTGAAGTGAAGATTGAAGATTTGGCAAAGACTACTCAAGTAAGTATTCATTTCTTTGAATTGATTTCCATTGATTGTGTTGATATGGGATGTAGTTAGTATGTTAAGATGATAATAGTGAAAGATTGAAAGATATGTGTAGATTTAAATGGTTATTTGTGAGGATGATGATGGATTATTAAATTGGTTAGTAAGGGTTTGATATATATATGAGTTGGAAAATGGAATAATTGATGTATGTTTGTGTTTAGTGAAATTGTTTCTGTTTTACAATTAGTAAAGGCTGTGATTTGTATGATTTTTAATTAATTATAGAAAAATGTTCTTGAAGTGAATTTTTGATATGTTGTGCCT
The DNA here is from genome assembly GCA_947685225.1 of Garcia nutans. Lineage (NCBI taxonomy): Eukaryota > Viridiplantae > Streptophyta > Magnoliopsida > Malpighiales > Euphorbiaceae > Garcia > Garcia nutans. The sequence continues at coordinate 62,701,083 of CANTUV010000031.1, forward strand.
CTATGAGTCTAGAATGACTGAAAAATATGTTGATTCGATTTTGGATAGGTTATGAGTTTAGAAAAATTATTTTTATTAGATCTGTTCCAGCAGGTACCTTAACTGAGACAGCTATATTTCGGGATTTTTAATAAAATGTAGAAAAATTATATTCAATTAAGGAGAGAGAGAGAGAGAGAAAGAGAGAAAGGAGATTTTTATTATGCACATCAAAATTTTTTAAGGGCTTAAAGAGAATTGAAGTGAAGATTGAAGATTTGGCAAAGACTACTCAAGTAAGTATTCATTTCTTTGAATTGATTTCCATTGATTGTGTTGATATGGGATGTAGTTAGTATGTTAAGATGATAATAGTGAAAGATTGAAAGATATGTGTAGATTTAAATGGTTATTTGTGAGGATGATGATGGATTATTAAATTGGTTAGTAAGGGTTTGATATATATATGAGTTGGAAAATGGAATAATTGATGTATGTTTGTGTTTAGTGAAATTGTTTCTGTTTTACAATTAGTAAAGGCTGTGATTTGTATGATTTTTAATTAATTATAGAAAAATGTTCTTGAAGTGAATTTTTGATATGTTGTGCCTCTATGAGTCTAGAATGACTGAAAAATATGTTGATTCGATTTTGGATAGGTTATGAGTTTAGAAAAATTATTTTTATTAGATCTGTTCCAGCAGGTACCTTAACTGAGACAGCTATGTTTCGGGATTTTTAATAAAATGTAGAAAAATTATATTCAATTGAATTTTGGATATGTTGTTGCTTAATGAGTCTAGTATTTGAGAAAAATAATTTGGAACCAAGTTGATTGAATTTAATTTATGGAATTCACAAAGTTTAGAACTGCTGCCAGGATGCAGGGCAATTGGGGCAGTCTGTTTGGGTGAATTATTTGACCAAGATTTTGTGTTCAGTTTGATCTGAAATTTTAAAGGAATGATTTTAAGATGTAAAATTAAGTTCTGTAAAAATTTTAGAGTTTTTAGTCAAGTATATTATTTTATACAAATTTTCAAAATAAGGATAAAATTTAGTCTAAAACCAGAATTTACTATTCATATGGTCATTTTGCTAATATTCCTTTTGGATTAGGTTGTGAAGAGGTTGAATTGCCCTAATCTAAGTGTTGAGGATTCTTGGAAGAGTAGGTGTATAGAGTGGTGTAAGTTGGTTTTAAGGTAAGTACAAAGTTTATATGATTGCACTTATTTACATGAATTAAGACTTAACACATTTGTTTGTAAATGTGTTAAGTGAATTACTATATTGTCAATATAATTTGATTAAGGTTATGATTGGATGATGTGAAAGATATGAAGATCATTCAAATAGGTAAGTACAATGCAATTTGTTATGATAAATATTGTAATGATGAATTGTGCTAATGTGTTTTGAGAAATGATGAAATGTATTGTAATTGTGGTTGGTAATAATGATTGAAATGAAATAAATAGACATGTTGATTATATGATGATGAATTTAAGATATATGCTCAATATAATTGTTTATGTATACTTGAATGATGAAGTGCTATAACGTGAATTGAAATATGATAAGAGGTGAAGCCATTGAGATTGGCTATGATGAATCAAATGAGATGTGAAGCCATTGTGTTGGCTACGAGAATGTAAATGAATTATAATTGAGGCATGGTTGCCTGTTTTGAAAATGAAATGAATTGAGAAAGAAATGTACAAAGATATAAATGAAAAGAGTTGTGTCTAATATGTTAATTCAACTTTCAGAGTTCTGGATTTGACGGCATGCCTATAACATATGAAATGTAACAGTCTAGCCGGGTTGAGGATCTCCTCAAGTTGTTGAGTTGATGGTCCAAGAGACTGGGTCTGTTACACTATATGAATTATAAATGTGAAATATATGAAAAGTAACAGTCTTGCCGGGTTGAGGATCTTCTCGATTAGTCGGGTGGATGGTCCAAGAGACTGGGTCTGTTACACTCTCCATGGATAGAGATATGATATATGTTGCCTACGGGCTTGATTATTGTGATTATGGATCAAAGCAGTAACTCTGAACTTTGAATAACATATTAGTGTTTTGGGCCCGAGTCTGTCTTTATTGTCAATGTGAAATGCAAGTATTGAAATATTGATTGTGAGTATTAATAATGAATTATGCTTGGTGGATTGTGAATAATATAATGTTATTAAGTGTAATAGGAAAATGAATTGTGGTTGATGATAAAGGTTGTCTTTATTGGAAATATGATTTATCATTTATATGATATGTAGATTGTGTATTGCAATAATGAGTGATATGATGTGTAATGTGTGTATTGCAATAATGGTTGGTATGGTATATATATAATGTAGGGGTATTAATATATTGGTTTTGAGTATTGGTGATGCATTGGGGTTGGTGATAATATTATATATATATATACATCTTATATGAAATTAGCTAGGATATATTAAAGATAAAGTTAAAAAGAAAAGAAGATATGATAAGAACTAATTATATATTGAATCGATGTATCATTACATATCAATACTTCTATACTATATGTTTATATTTTATATTTGGACTACTAAGCTCTCGGGCTTAGCGCGGGTGTTTATTCGCGCAGGTTTTTAGATGGAAGATATGAAGTCTTTTGTTATGCCACAAGAAGAGTAAAGTTTGTCGAGACCAACTAGAGGGTTATGCATACATGTATAAATTTTAATTATGATGTATTTCTGACGAGAGAGTATTTATATGTATAAATCTAGTAATGTATAATAACTGTATGGTTTTAAATTGAGTTGGATTGTGAATATAGAAGTGTGAATTCTTCTTGCAGGATTGTAGTTGAGGTTATAAGGGTGGATTATTGGGAGTGTACTTGAGTTGAATTGTGAAACAAAATGTTTTTCAAATATAAGAAAAATCAATTTTGTCGACACTTGGGACCTAGAATTTTAAGGGAGACTCCGTCAAAATTTTTTTGAAAAAAATTTTTATAAGGAACATTAAGTAAGCTGACATAACCAGAGCTCGTATCTTGATGTAGCATTCCTCCTCGGCTTATTATAGGTCGGGAAGGGGTGTTACAATTGTTTTGGTATCAGAGCTTAGGTTCGAGATTCTCGGCCTAAGTAAATTTAAAAAGGAAATGTTTTAAAAAGAAAAATGATGATGAATGAAAATGAAAAGAATGAAATTTTTGATACATGCATATGCATTAACATCTAGGTTGGTCTCGAATGTGGTATTATATGAATTGAAATGTATTGAATTGTATGAAATGGATAATAATGTGTGGATGAAGTTCTATATGAATGGAAATTTAAAGAAAGCAATGAGATGGAAAAATTTATGTAAGTTTAAGTGATAAATTAAAGAATGGTAGTTTCCTTGAGGAAAGAAAATGTGAAATATGATTATAATATAAAGAAATGATCAGGAAAATAAAGTTAAAAAAAAAATGAATTAAAAACAAAATCAAAATCAAAGTATGTAATCTTTCCTCTATTATTTGAATCTCTTTCTAATAAAGCTTATGTTTGGATTGCAAGGGAGAGGAAATATTGTTGATGGATAATATGGATGGATATGTAATTATAATGAAGAGAATATGGGGGAATATTGAATGAGTTGATTGATATAGACAAAGTGTGATAACTTAAGGTTTGAATATGTAAAGTTAAGATTAAAAAAAAAAATGATAGGGGTTAAGCAAGGAGATAAAATGGTGTTGTTAGTATTGTTAATTTAATGTAAACATTGTGGTTTGAATGGTAGGAATATAATATGCTTGAGTATTGTTAAAGCTCATGTTAATGGTGATAATGTGTAATATTTGGATTTTTGAAATGAGCTTTAATGATTGTAAAAAGGATATATTTTGATGTTGCTTTGTAGTATGTATATATAAGATGTTTACTTAAGTTTATATTAATAAAACGAGATGAGTAAATTGAAGTTTAAGCAAAGTAGTAAGAGGAGAATTTATAATGTTAACGGAATTTGGATAAAGATTATTTAAATATCGAAAATTTAATGTATAGTACGTATATGAGTTAAGTGGAATGAAAATTTTTGCATATTAAGAATGACTTACAGATATGTAATTTGATGAACTAAAAGTTGGCAAGTGATGAAGTAATCATGATAAGGTTGACTACTTGGAAGGTGATAATGGGATGTAAGATGCTAGTGATCAAGGATTGAGTTGATCACTTGAAAGTGTAATGTACGCATAGTATTGCGTGTTTGTAACCTATACAACTACATATCTATTAGTGTTGAGAATGAGTACTCTTGCATTGATAAACTTGTGCAAAGTTAGGTCATGTGATAATATTAATAGTGAGAATTGGATTGAGCAATGTTAGTTCAAGAAATTGAGATTTGTGTTAACGAAATTTGGAAATTTTATAGGGATTAATTGGCGATGTGTATATGATTGGATGTAAGGGACATATGTATAAATATGTGAGATATATATAAATAATTTAAGTCATGTAAAAAAAAAAAAAAAAAAAAAAAGAAGAAGAAGAAGAAGAAGAAGATGAAAATGGTGTTGTTCAATGAAAAATAATAAATGTTAAATGTGTATTGATGGTATGAAAAAGAGGAATTAAATATAATTGTAAAGTGTAAGAAATATGAAAGCAAGTCACATTGTGAACGTGACCTATGTATGTGAATGTGGTATAATTATTTGTATAGTGGTATGAAGAATGATATGGCATGTATTAGTGGATCTATGAGAAATTAAGTTTTGATTTATGAAGAGTTAGACTATGGATTGTAATGGAAAGTGAAAAAGGACTCGAGTAACAATGGACGATGAAATTGTTATGATAATAACTGAGCTAGACTATCATATAATGCTTTCTGGTTGAAGGATTATGCTTGTGGAAATATATTATATGTATATGTGTTTAATAAAGATGGAAAGTATAATGTATGAAAAGTTTTATAAGAGATAGGTTAGAAATGGAAGTTGTATAAAGTTTGTATATGATTGAATGTTGTACACATAAGTGTTATAAGTAATATTGTTGATGTGAGTTAGGCTAATGATAATCATATGATCAAGAACAAATTGTTTTGGAGACAAAGTTGAATTATGTCAACTTTTGAGATAGTTGGAAATGTTTGAAGAAGAATAATAGAGGAACAATATTGATTTATAAACTACATATGTGACTATTAATATACTCTGGCTATATAATTTGTTTAGTGTAATTGGCTGGTTAAGTTTGTTATCAGCAGATTTGGGCCTAAGGTGATATGATTGTAGTATTATGTGGGTGAGATTGATAATTTTGTTTCAAGAAATATGGTTAGGAGTTGTGATTGGTAAAGTGGTATCTTATCAATTCTATGTTAGAAATTTGTTTATAATTATGAAAAATATGAATAGAGAAGAGAACCGTGTAAATGTCTTGAATTGTGAAGAATGAATAAAAAGTGATTATGTAATCATAGTAATGGTATGATAATGTGAGAATATGATAAATGGGAGAAATTTATGAAATGTGATTGAAAATGATACTGAATATATTTTTGTTATAAGATGAATTAATTGATGGAAACAATGTTAAGTGAATGAACTATGGGTAATAATTATAGTATGAGAAAAATTATGAGAATTATGGGAGATTGCACTGCTATTATTGAAAGCAGAAGATATATATGAATATTGAAAGATAATTTGAAGTAATTTGTTAGTAAGGAGTCGAACAGATGGATCCTAAGGGATTAGAAGTTGAGAATGAGTTTGACCTAATAGAATTGTGTTATGTATATTGATATGTGATGATAAACTTAAATAAGTTAATGGTTGGTTTGAATGGAATAAGATTGAAATGTTGTTATTTTATGACAGCTAGATCAATTGATCTAGAATTCATTAAGATTGTGAATTATTATCGAGATTTAATATGTATAGTTATGCTAAGAGTATAAGATATATATGATAATGTATATATGAAGTGATATGCTGATACATGAATGAATTATGATATATCAGTTATTAAAGATAATGAAAGGAAAAAGGTTGATTATCTGTAAAGTAAATTTATAAAGATTGTATCGATATTAATATTAAGTGAAAAACATGGTAAAGAGGGATTTAAGTATAAGAAATGAAAATATTGTTATCAATCAAGGTTTGATAAGTGGTTATTTTCAAAAGTGATTGTAATAACAGGATAATCTATAGTAAGATTTAATTCAATAATTTTCAAGATTAAAGTTAAAAGATTGCCTACAAAAAAAAAATGAAGTGATAAATATCTTGAATGTAATAGATGAATGGTATATTTATAGATTATAAGATGATTTGATTATTGTATAAAAGAAAATTTCTTTGAAATGTAATGAGTTATTTTGGGTGTTTTGTTGAAAAAGTAATAAGATAAATATAGCTATATAATGATAAGTTGTGAATTGGAAAAGATGATTGACTAAAGGTGGAAGAGTAAAAGTTATGTAATTTGATGAAATCATAATATAAGAATACGATTACCTTCATATGAATTAAGATGGTGTTTTATTATAAATGAATTGTTATTGTGCTGGATAATTTCGAGGACGAAATTATTTAAGGGGGAGAGAATTGTAATATCCCAAAATATACCCTAAAAGTTTTAGAGTTATTGTTGTATTTGGATTAAATGTATATGTTTGATGAAAAGAGAAAAGAAATGAAGAGGTAGATGTATTTGAGGGATGAGATGTATATTTGGTATTTGGAAAATATATGGGAAATATAAAAGGAATATACATATACCCACATATACACCACATATACATAATGTATAAAGTGGTGTAGGAAAAGTGAATATATATATATATATAATATTAATTAATTAATAATAATGATAATAATATTTATAAAAGAGAAAGAAGAAAAGAAAGTCAAAGGGTTGAATGAAGGTTGTGGTGGAGAATTTTTAGAAATAATTAATATTATTATTATTATATATATATATATAGGATAAGTATGAAGAAAAGAAGAAAAATCTTCTTGTCTCCTTCTTCTTCTTCTTCTTACGAGAGAGAGAGAGAGAGAAAGAGAGAAAGGAGATTTTTATTATGCACATCAAAATTTTTTAAGGGCTTAAAGAGAATTGAAGTGAAGATTGAAGATTTGGCAAAGACTACTCAAGTAAGTATTCATTTCTTTGAATTGATTTCCATTGATTGTGTTGATATGGGATGTAGTTAGTATGTTAAGATGATAATAGTGAAAGATTGAAAGATATGTGTAGATTTAAATGGTTATTTGTGAGGATGATGATGGATTATTAAATTGGTTAGTAAGGGTTTGATATATATATGAGTTGGAAAATGGAATAATTGATGTATGTTTGTGTTTAGTGAAATTGTTTCTGTTTTACAATTAGTAAAGGCTGTGATTTGTATGATTTTTAATTAATTATAGAAAAATGTTCTTGAAGTGAATTTTTGATATGTTGTGCCTCTATGAGTCTAGAATGACTGAAAAATATGTTGATTCGATTTTGGATAGGTTATGAGTTTAGAAAAATTATTTTTATTAGATCTGTTCCAGCAGGTACCTTAACTGAGACAGCTATATTTCGGGATTTTTAATAAAATGTAGAAAAATTATATTCAATTGAATTTTGGATATGTTGTTGCTTAATGAGTCTAGTATTTGAGAAAAATAATTTGGAACCAAGTTGATTGAATTTAATTTATGGAATTCACAAAGTTTAGAACTGCTGCCAGGATGCAGGGCAATTGGGGCAGTCTGTTTGGGTGAATTATTTGACCAAGATTTTGTGTTCAGTTTGATCTGAAATTTTAAAGGAATGATTTTAAGATGTAAAATTAAGTTCTGTAAAAATTTTAGAGTTTTTAGTCAAGTATATTATTTTATACAAATTTTCAAAATAAGGATAAAATTTAGTCTAAAACCAGAATTTACTATTCATATGGTCATTTTGCTAATATTCCTTTTGGATTAGGTTGTGAAGAGGTTGAATTGCCCTAATCTAAGTGTTGAGGATTCTTGGAAGAGTAGGTGTATAGAGTGGTGTAAGTTGGTTTTAAGGTAAGTACAAAGTTTATATGATTGCACTTATTTACATGAATTAAGACTTAACACATTTGTTTGTAAATGTGTTAAGTGAATTACTATATTGTCAATATAATTTGATTAAGGTTATGATTGGATGATGTGAAAGATATGAAGATCATTCAAATAGGTAAGTACAATGCAATTTGTTATGATAAATATTGTAATGATGAATTGTGCTAATGTGTTTTGAGAAATGATGAAATGTATTGTAATTGTGGTTGGTAATAATGATTGAAATGAAATAAATAGACATGTTGATTATATGATGATGAATTTAAGATATATGCTCAATATAATTGTTTATGTATACTTGAATGATGAAGTGCTATAACGTGAATTGAAATATGATAAGAGGTGAAGCCATTGAGATTGGCTATGATGAATCAAATGAGATGTGAAGCCATTGTGTTGGCTACGAGAATGTAAATGAATTATAATTGAGGCATGGTTGCCTGTTTTGAAAATGAAATGAATTGAGAAAGAAATGTACAAAGATATAAATGAAAGGAGTTGTGTCTAATATGTTAATTCAACTTTCAGAGTTCTGGATTTGACGGCATGCCTATAACATATGAAATGTAACAGTCTAGCCGGGTTGAGGATCTCCTCAAGTTGTTGAGTTGATGGTCCAAGAGACTGGGTCTGTTACACTATATGAATTATAAATGTGAAATATATGAAAAGTAACAGTCTTGCCGGGTTGAGGATCTTCTCGATTAGTCGGGTGGATGGTCCAAGAGACTGGGTCTGTTACACTCTCCATGGATAGAGATATGATATATGTTGCCTACGGGCTTGATTATTGTGATTATGGATCAAAGCAGTAACTCTGAACTTTGAATAACATATTAGTGTTTTGGGCCCGAGTCTGTCTTTATTGTCAATGTGAAATGCAAGTATTGAAATATTGATTGTGAGTATTAATAATGAATTATGCTTGGTGGATTGTGAATAATATAATGTTATTAAGTGTAATAGGAAAATGAATTGTGGTTGATGATAAAGGTTGTCTTTATTGGAAATATGATTTATGATTTATATGATATGTAGATTGTGTATTGCAATAATGAGTGATATGATGTGTAATGTGTGTATTGCAATAATGGTTGGTATGGTATATATATAATGTAGGGGTATTAATATATTGGTTTTGAGTATTGGTGATGCATTGGGGTTGGTGATAATATTATATATATATATACATCTTATATGAAATTAGCTAGGATATATTAAAGATAAAGTTAAAAAGAAAAGAAGATATGATAAGAACTAATTATATATTGAATCGATGTATCATTACATATCAATACTTCTATACTATATGTTTATATTTTATATTTGGACTACTAAGCTCTCGGGCTTAGCGCGGGTGTTTATTCGCGCAGGTTTTTAGATGGAAGATATGAAGTCTTTTGTTATGCCACAAGAAGAGTAAAGTTTGTCGAGACCAACTAGAGGGTTATGCATACATGTATAAATTTTAATTATGATGTATTTCTGACGAGAGAGTATTTATATGTATAAATCTAGTAATGTATAATAACTGTATGGTTTTAAATTGAGTTGGATTGTGAATATAGAAGTGTGAATTCTTCTTGCAGGATTGTAGTTGAGGTTATAAGGGTGGATTATTGGGAGTGTACTTGAGTTGAATTGTGAAACAAAATGTTTTTCAAATATAAGAAAAATCAATTTTGTCGACACTTGGGACCTAGAATTTTAAGGGAGACTCCGTCAAAATTTTTTTGAAAAAAATTTTTATAAGGAACATTAAGTAAGCTGACATAACCAGAGCTCGTATCTTGATGTAGCATTCCTCCTCGGCTTATTATAGGTCGGGAAGGGGTGTTACAATCGATGATGATGGATTTGGTACTTCGAGAATAAATCCTTAACTGCTCCTTGAAACTATACCCCATTGTCCGATACCACACTATGTGGGACCCCGTATCTGCATATGAGGTTCTTTTCAATAAATCTAGCCATTTGGCTTGCACCCAACTTGTTGAAGGATTCGGCTTCGACCCATTTTGAAAAATAATCTACTGCTACCAGAATGAAATGATGATCATTTGAAGCTATTGGATGTATCTATCCTATAATGTCGATACCCCAGGTGGCAAATGGCCAAGGTGAAGACATAGAATGCAGTTCTTTAGGAGGCATGTAATTCAAGTTACCATACATCTGACATTATTGGCACTTCTTGACAAACTCAATACTATCTTTTTCCATGGTCAACCAGTAGTAACTGTTGCGCTCTAATTAACTCTACCACAAAGCGTCACTCGCAAGTATACGAGGTAGCTGTAGCAATGGTGATCGCCCCAAGGTCGTTTCCCTAAGAAAGTGTGGTTCGTAATAGCTTGATTAAAGCAATTAAATTAAAAACAAGAGTTTGTTGTTTGGAATGCTAAAGAACAATTTAAACCTAAAATTAACGTGCGTAGGGTTGAAGTGTGTGATGAGTGTACAAGATCAAATCGGTTCTTGGGAATGTGCCTAGGGTTATAGATCCATTCAATCAAAGCTCAATTATCAATTATCCATGAACATAACCTTGTAATTAATTTGTTCCTTAAGGTTAATTAGTCAATTACCAATCCATTAGTTCTCACATTCATGAAATAGTAATAACCAATTATTTTTCATTTGCAAATTAATGAAACCCTAGAACTTATATTTCTAATTCATTCATAGGGTAGTCGATTGCATAATTCTTATATCAAATTTCACCTCTCGGTCCTTCATTCAATATCTTGAGATCAATAGGTAGCTAATCTATTAACCTAGCATACAATCCAATGCAATCAACCAACAACAAGGTACATCAATGGAAAAATCAAATCAAAGCATTCAATCAAATGTACTACAAACCCTAAGCATGGGTTTTTAGCTCAATGTCATCAATTTAAAACATTCATTCAACTCAATATAAATCAAATACAAATTGTTCATTGTAATATCAATCTCCTAATATAACAAAAACAATATTGGAATGAATTAAAAGAGAGAATAGAAAAACCCCTTGTGAATATGCCAAGAGTAGGATTGCTAGTCTTCCTCCTAGCTCCACTTGATGTATTTGATGAAGAACTCAAGCCCTCTTCAATGGTTGATTTCCCTTTTGCAATATGGGATGGAGCTTTCTCAAGTCACCAACTCTTCAATTGATTGTGCCTTTGGAAGATAGAATGGAGCTTTCTCAAGTCACCAATCCTTTCAATGATGCTTCAACCCTCAAAAGCTTGTTAGCCCAATTTAATTCCAAAGAACCTCAAAGATCTTCAATGGAAGATGGAAAAGATGAAGATGGAGGATGAAGATAAGGGACAAGGAGAGTGTCACTCTCTCCTCATCCCAAAATATGTTTGCTCGCTCCTCTCTTTTCTTTTCTCTCTGTTCTCCAAAACCCTAGCCGTTCTCCACTTTTTTCTCTGTCCCACGAAAGAACTTAAATAGATATTAATAGTGACACGGCCAAGCTTGATTTGGCTTGGCCGTGTCTTTCCTTTTTCTTTGGGACACGGCCAAGCTTGTTGGCCGTGTCCTTCACTGGCTTCTTCTTTATTTCTTTCTTTTCTTTGTTCTTTTGGTGAGACACGGCCAGTGGCTTGGCCGTGTCTCATAACCGTGTTCACTTCTGGACTTGATTTCTTGAGGGACATGGCCAAGACATGTGGAGCTTCACCGTGTCACTTGTTTGTCTTCAATTTCTTCACTTTTGATGAGAGACACGGCCAAGACATGTTTAGCTTGGCCGTGTCACTTAATTTTCTTCAATTTCTTCACTTTTGATGAGAGACACAGCCAAGACATGTCTAGCTTGGCCGTGTCACATAATTTTCTTCAATTTCTTCACTTTTGATGAGAGACACGGCCAAGACATGTCTAGCTTGGCCGTGTCACATAATTTTCTTTGGTTTCTTCTTCTTTTGATGAGGGACACGGCCAAGACAATGAGACATGGCCAAGCTTCTAGTGACATGGCCATGTCGATCAGATACACTCACAGACATGGCCATGTCTGTGAGTGTGTCAAGCACTGCCTCTATTTTAGGATGAAACACGGCCAAGACCTCTATTTTAGGATGAAACATGACCAAGACATTGAGACATGGCCAAGCTTCAAGTGACATGGCCATGTCGATCAGACACACTCAACTCCTTGCTTGTCCCCAAGCAAGGCTAAAATCAAACACACTAACAAGATAAATTTTGTTAAGTTCAAGAGTTATAAATATGTATCAAGACTTCCTTTTTCCTAAATCCACAATCAATATCGAATCAAACAAAATTGACGCCCATGCAATTAAATGGTTTTCCATGCATACCCTATGTTATCGCTCCCTCACCAACTCTTACAAGTGTTTGATCATGGTTGTGTTTACACTCATAACAATCAATGAAAGATTATTACCATAGGCTTGCTTATGAATCAAATTTCCACCACAAAATAACAATCAAGCATCAATCAAAAGGTCTTTATTGGGTTGTAATGGGGCTAAGGTAAAGGCATGGCATTTAGGAAATGTGAGCTTAATCATTAAGTTCAAGAGCACTTTAAGAATGAAGTACCCGATCATATACATAACCCAACAATCCCAAAACACCTTCCTCTCATCTACCCCTTGACATTAAAGAGCTTTTCAAGGGAACTCACTTATTAAATCTTGCAATGATACATTCCAACCCTTTCAACAAGAAAAACAATTATTCTTATTATTATTATATATATATTTTTTTTTCTTTTTCTTTTTTTTTTAATTTTTTATTTTGCTTTGCAATCTTAAACCTACTAATTTAACCCCACACTTAATTCAACACAACACTCGGTTATAAACGCTCTTAAAATGCTCTTGACCTAATGAAAGGGTAAGAGTTAAACAACAAGGTTTAAGCTAATGGTGTTGTGAAAAAGAAAGAAAAGGAAAAGGAAATAGGCTCAAAATTGGCTAACTAAGGTTAAAAATAGGGTTGGTCTTTTTACGCCAAAGTGGGTTCACCTAATTGCCTTAATCATCTTGATGCCTAATTGAAATTTTTTATGTAGTCTTAAAAAGCATTTCAAAGCAAGTTCTAGTAATTCATCAATCACAAATTTTCACCCACAACAAGAATGATAAGTTGATGGCTTAATTCCTCGCTAGGTTAATGGCAATGCAAGGAAAAAGAACCAATAAAATTGACAAGAAGCACCAATTCTACTCAATTCTCCAATTCATGCTTCAAAAATTCAAAGGTCATCAATCAACAATTTTATAACAATTGAACTTTCCAAAATTCATTTATTCAAAGAAAAATATTAAAAACATTAACTAAAACTTAAATAAAAACAAATTAAAGGTAAAAAAACAAAAACACAAAATGCAATTAAAAGTAAAAACATAAAACACCAAATGCACCCCACACTTAAAAATTCACATTGTCCTCAATGTGAGCATGCATACTACAGAGAGAGTTTAGATGATACCTGATTTCCATCGTTCCCATATACGATGTGTTGGGCTCCTTCCACCCATAATGTAATTGGAGCCCATGACTGAGAGGATGAACACCATGCAACTTTGAAAAGTGCCCAATATATTGAAAAGCTTAGGTAGCATTCTTAGGGGAGCAATTGTCCAAAAAGAACATGTGAGGGTTGTCTTAGCTTGATTTTTTAATGCTATAGGGACGTAGTAAGAACCTTTTTCAGTTTGCAACATGGTTTTATATGGTTTCTGCTCGTTCTCACCACCAAGAGTGGGAGAGATGATAATTTGTTGCATACTGCATTCCCCAACTAAAACATCTTTCAAAATTCCTAGGGTCTTTTTAGGTTCAACCAAGTTTGGTTGAATGTGTTCCACATTCTCTTTAGCAATTTGAAATTCTCCCTCAACAATCTCATTATTCACTAGTAAATTTCCCTCATCAATTTCAAATTTGGAAGAATTAGGCTCTGCTTCTATGGTCATGGCCACCTCAAGCTTATCTACACTATCTTCACTATAAGGCATGTCACGGAGTTCAGAAAGTTGCATACCTTGTCTCTCTGCATTCAGCTTACTTGGGAATGGGATTGATGGCATACAAGGATTTGGAGGTTCATGCAATTTTGTCGAAGTCGATGCTTCCAAATTCTCCTCCTCCTTTGATTGAATTAACTCCTCTATGTCTGATTGCATTTCCTCGTCTTCTTCTTTGTTGTTAGTTCCTGCATCAAAGGAATCACAAAAATCGTTATATACCACCTGTTCATTCTTAAAATTTGTGATTACCTCTATTTGCTCCAATTGGCTAGGAAATTCCTCCTCTTGGTGTGCTTGGAGTTGATGTGCCAATTGCCCAAGTTGCATTTCCACCCTCTTCAATGATTCCTCCAAAGAATCAAACCTCTCATTGATTTCTTCTTAATTTTCTATGCTAATTTGAAGGTAAGCATTCAAATCATCTTCCACTGTGGATTTCTCAAATTGATCTTGGTTCTGTGTGCTAATTTGAATGAAGGCATTCAAACTATCTTCCAAAGTGGGTTCCTTAAGTTTACTTTGATTTTGCGCGCCAATTTGAATGAAGGCATTCAAACTATCTTCTAATGTGGGTGGCTTAAGGTACTCTTGATTTGAATATTGTTCTTGAAAGTAAGAACTTCTTTGGTAAGGTTGAAAAAAATTTGGAGGTGGAATGTGCTGCTGATTTTCCCAAGAAAAATTTGGGTGGCTTCCCCATCTTGAATTTCTAGGTTGGATCTCAAATTCTTCTAATATTTTCAACCATCGACCATATTTCCCAATTAAAGAGGATGTCTCCCTTAAGTACTTCATTGGATCCAACCTAGAAATTGCTTGCACACTATATGATTGAAAGTAATGCCGCAACTTCTTAGAAGACCAAACCACGGCTATACATGTCTTTTCAATGATACTATACTTAATTTCATAAGGTAGGAGCTTTCTACTCAAATAGTAAACGGCATGCTCAATCCCCGACTCATCTGCTTGGGCTAGCATGGCTCCTATCAACTCTTCTTCTACTGCTAAGTATATTAATAGAGGTTTGCCGAGTTTAGGTGGTTTCAAAACAGGTGGATTCAACAAATACTCTTTTATTCGATCAAAGGCCTTTTGACATTCTTCATTCTATACGACCGACTGATTCTTTCTAAGTAATTTGAAGATAGGCTCACAAATTGTTGCGAGCTTTGCTATAAATCTGCTAATGTACTGCAGTTTACCAATGAATCCCCAAACTTCTCTCTCCGTCTTTGGGGCTGGCATATCCCTGATTGCTTTGACTTTGTCAGGATCTATCTCAATACCATTCGGACCAATTACATGTCCCAATAATTTGCCTGAAGTAACACCGAATACACACTTCTTTGGGTTTAATCTTAGCTTATATTTCAAAGCTCTATCGAAGAATAATTCTAAGTTTTGGAAGTGTTGCTCCCTTGTATCCGACTTGACCATCATATCATCAACATATACTTCAACTTCTTTGTGCATCATGTCATGAAATAGTGTGGTGGCCATCCTTTGGTAGGTTGCTCCAGCATTCTTTAAGCCAAATGGCATCACCCTATAACAAAATATACCCCATGTAGTAATGAAAGCAGGTTTGGCTTTATCCTCTTGGGCCATTAACACTTGATTGTATCCGAAAAATCCATCTACAAATGAGTGCCACACGCTAGAGGCTGCACTATCAATGAGAACATCTATATGAGATAAAGGAAAATCATCCTTAAGGGAAGCCTTGTTTAAATCTCTATAGTCCATGCAGACCCTTATCCTCCCATCTTTCTTTGGCATGGGTACTATGTTGGATAGCCAATCTGGGTATTCTATCACTTCAAGGAACTTCACTTGTATTTTCTTAGTGACCTCTTCTTTAACCAATTCAGCCCACTCAGGTCATAATCACCTAAGCTTTTGTTTGACAGGTTTTATGTGAGTGTAAGTAGGAATATGATGCTCGGCTATGTCTCGATCTATCCCCGGCATATCTTCATAAGACTAGGCAAATACTTCTTCATATTTTTTGAATATTTTTTCAAATCTCTCTCTCTCTCATCAGGAGTAAGGTCGGATGCTATGCTAATGTTTTTAGGATTTTCAGTTGTTCCCAAATTTAATGATTGTGTGTTAACAGAATTAATATTAAAGATGCTCATGTAACTGCTATTTGAATGTATGCAATTATCAGGAGAAACATAACACAAGTAAGTAAAATCAGACTTTATTGCATTCATTTTGGAAAAGAAAACATCATTATGTTCATACAAAGCAGACAAATTAAAATCAAAATCAAAATCATTGTTCTCAGAATCACAAAGCAGGATGTCTTCAAACTTCTCTTCAACCAGGGCAGCAATCTCCTCCGGAGTCTTCTTGGCTTTAGGCACAGCTTCATTCTTCTCTTTTGGATCAGATTCTTTACTGGTTGGCAAGGTGAGTTCTTTCTTAACTAACTCCACTAGCTCGGCAACATCTGCAAAAATTTCAAAACCTGAGATTAACTTACCCATGAACATGATTGGCTCGGGCTTTCCTTGGAGTGGTCCCATATCTGGAGCTTTGACAAAAATCTCTTCAAGTGGTGGGAAGCTCATCTTCTCAATCTTGTTAGGCTGGACATCATTGTCTTCATCATATCCCAACCCCTTCTTGGAAGTTTGAGTTCTAAACTCTGGCAACTTTTTCAAACCGGCCTTACCCTTTCCAAGACTAGCTCCGGGAAGGTAGTTCATGTTCTTCATCATATTCAAGACTTTGGAGTCCACTACTTCATCATCAGAAATTGCAGCTACTTGAAAACCATTGAGAGGCCACTCAATCATTAGAGCGTTAACAAACTCATTATCTTCAGCTTCAATGACCACTGTCTCATTTCCGTTAGGGAATTTGATCTTTTGATGAAGAGTGGAAGGAACTCTGCCAAGAGGATGAAACCATGGTCACCCTAAGAGCAAGGCGAAGGTAACCGGTATGTCTAAAACAATAAACTCAATAATAGATTCAATTGGACCAACCTTGACAGCCGCTTTGAAAGTCCCTTCGGCATGCCTCTTAGTGTTGTCATAAGCACGAATCGTTACCTCGGTGGGGTTTAGATCTCTTGTTGACATGGCTAGCTTTGGCAATATCTTAAGTGGATAAACATTTATGGATGACCCATCATCAACCATTACACAAGGAGTCCTCTTCCCTTTGACTTCTATCTTGACAAAGAGAGGGCGGATGTGGTCTCTCTCCTCCTCCGGTAAGTCCGCATCCGAAAAAGAAACTGCTCCCATATTAACTTCACTCTTTTCATGAACCTCTTCACATTTCATTACTTCCCCAATTTTTATGAAGTTGATCAGCTCCTTCGGTGTTATGGAGGTAGAAATTGGCATGCTAGCTAAGGATTTGGCCATAGTTTCTCAATGCTTTTTAGAAGTAGCTAATAAGTCCCAATTGCTAACACTTGCTTGGGTTCTTTTTAATTGCTTGAGCACAACATCATCTTCTTCTGCTTCAACCTCCTTACCCTTATTAGTTTCTACCTCCTTAGGTGGTGGCCTTGCATAAGGCTTACTAGATCTAGTGTTCATTACTTCATCTTCTTCGGCTCGGACCAAGTCCACTCCTCCTTCTTGGATACAATATCATCATCACTATCACTTGAATCCAAAAACCCGTTGACAACACAAATTATTACTTCTTCACCCATCACAGCTTGTTTAATTTCACCAAATATCTCTTCTTCTTTGGTTGCTTCTCCACCTATATCTTGAAAAGAAGACATGACAAAATCCTCATGCAAACCTCCTCTAATCATGAAGGTTGCCGGTGGTGGTACCCTATTGAATTTTGGCAATGGGTTGTCTTTGGTGTTTGGCTTATTGGGCTCAGGTAGATTCCCATTATCAATTAGATTTTGGATCTCATGTCTCAACCTCACACATCTATCCGTGTCATACCCTTGCATTTGGTGAAATTGACAAAATGCTTTGGTGTCAAAATTAGATGGGAGAGGGTTAGGCAAAGGATGAGGATTCAAGGGTTGTAGCAATCCCTTTTATTAAAGCTTATTGAGAACCCAAGACATCAGTTTTGCCAATTCCAAAAATTTTCTCCTCGTTTCTTGGTTAGTATCATTAACACCGACGACCTTTTGCATGCTTTGGCTACCAGATTGATAGCTCCCTTTCTCATTCCTTTTTGTTGCAAAGTGGCTTTTCTCCCTTTCCCATTCTTCAATTTGCAAACCAGCTTGAAGAAGGTCTTTGAAATCGTGGATGAGTGTATAATACATCCTCTCACGAAGACTAGGCAACACCCCTCTCACAATCATCCTTATTTGATTGGATTCATCGGGCCTCTTCTTGAGTAAAGCGGCCTTGTTTCTCCATCTCTTGACATAATCTACAAAATTCTCATTCGGCCTTTTGCCTAGTGGATGCCACTTCCATTAAGGTAACTTCTAACTCAACATTATATCCATACTGTTGGATGAAGGCTTTGTAAAGTAGATCCCAACTCTTTTGTGTTCCATCATCTAAGGTATTGAACCGGTTTTGGACAACAGGGTCCAATGAGAGCATAAAGTACCTTAGGGTTTGAGCCTTAGTAGCTCGAGCAGACTGCATGGCAGTGATATACTATTTCACATGGAAATGAGGATTTTCGGTGCCATTATATCGATCTCGGACATCTCCTCAGTTTTCAACTTCTTCTCAAATTTCTTTTCTAAATTAGCAATCATCTTTTCAACATTGAATGTCTCGGTCTTTTCAATAGTTGCTTTCTCAATAACCTTAGGTTCCTTTTTCTTCTCCTGAGCATCTTGATAATATTGAGCCCAATCATCATCATCTTCAATGATCAACTTATCATCATCAAAAACCACTTTACCAACTTTAGTCTTCCCTTTGTCCTTTGGCTTCTTAGTGCTAGCAGATGCCTCGGCATGATTCTCTAAGATTGCAGTCAATTGGTTCTTCATGGTCTCAGCTAAGGCCTCTTTTATTTCCTCCATTTTGGCATTGAGGGCTTCATCCACCATTCTTTGAATTTGTTCGGGCTCCATTGTTTTAGGTGAGCAAGTGATTGAGTCATTACTAGATACTTCATCTTCGGCGCTTGTAAGCTTTAGAACTTTCATAATCCAGGGCTGTGAGCCAAGTGGATCAATGATATGAGATGCAAATGTATGCATGTATGCATGTATGCACGAACAATCAATAAACAAGGACAAATAGGATGTTCCTTCCAACCTGATATCATCCACACACGAATGACGAGTCTCTTTTCCTCGGTATGTGGTTAACAAAATACCAACATGGGGTATCTTGTTTTTGAATAATTCCCTCGGACGTTTCGACCAATAATTATATTTTTGAAAATGAAAATCCATCCATGATAATTCCCATTAATTAGGTTTTAATCCATTCAACCAACTAAAGTAGCTTTTATGCTATATTGGATTAAAACTAAATTAAGAGGTTTATTATAGATAGATTTCTCACTTAAAAAAAGTAACTAATGATACATGCCAAAAACAAGCCCATGGTTAATTTCTTCTTAGTGTAAACTAAGCCCACAATTGATTTTTGGTATTTCATAATTGACCTCAATATTTTGCAAGCTCTTTGTAAGAAAAGATTGGGTGAAAATAATTTTATTTCTAAGCCCATTGTAAAAACATTTTAGAAAAAAAAATGGATTTTGGGCTTAGTATTTAGGCCATGATCAAAAGAATTTTTTATTTATTTTTAGAAAAGTCTTATGTCCAAAGACCATCTTGAAAAATTTTGAAAATAGCTTTGGTCATTTGGACTTTAAGGAAAAATTTATTTTTAGCTTACAATATGCTTAGGTCATATTAGAAAAAGAACAAACCAAATAAGCCATGATTTAGACCAAGATAAACTAACCATAGTCAAACAACATGCATTTGGGGTAAAACCTAAGGAAAGTAGCTAGGCCAATTACATGAGCTTTAGTCTCTGGGTAGAAAGGCTTAGGTTCCCATAGCAAGTATATACCAAATGGTACGAGGCTATGAGTGGTTATTCCATGCTTGATCTCCATACCTTGAATGAAAGTATGGTATCCCTTACATTACATAACACGGGTAACACGGGCATCCTAACTCATGCACACGATGCAAACTAATATGATGCAATGGATAATATCATTATAAGAAAGAATAGAATATTATAAAGACCAACGGAATCAACTTCTCTTATCCCCAGTGGAGTCGCCACTGTGAACGGGGATTTTTGCCCCCACTCCCGGTGGAATGGTTCTTGCGACTTCGACACTGTTTAGACTCGAGGCCTTAGAGAATACAGACCTAAGTCCGGAGAAAATGGAGTCGCCACCCGGACGGGCCGGGAAAAAGAAAGGGGTGGATGACTCGATTCCTAAGGAATCCCCAACCCCCTAATTGGCTCGGAGAGTTGGGTATGTGTGGGGAAGGTGAGAAATGGTCTAGCACCCCCACAACGCCCGGTTCATTGGAACCGACCTCCTTTACAGGTCTTAATATTATAAAGTTCTTAAATATAACAACATTATCCATATTACACACAATAATTAAAAGAAAGCATCAATATATTAAAATCAAAGCAAAGTCCAAGCAAAACAAATAAATGGACACCCATCCGAAGATGGAAACATGTCCTTACATCACATGCCTAAATAGGAAACCCACCGAAAGGTAGAAACATGTCCTTTACATAGGTTCTAAAATAGAAAAGCAATTTAAATTACATGATATTTAACTAATGAAGTACCCACCGAGTGGAACATACCTTTTACAACATTTGGAAATCTAAATAAATTGGTAAAAGTAAATAACCATTCATAATAAATAAATCATTCATCAAAGATATTAAATATCAATAGAAAGTAAACACCCATCCATGATAAATTAAATAAACCAAGCATTGAACTTAAATAAATTAAAGCATATAAAATAAATCAAAGCATAATCAAATATAGAATTGAATGAGGCAAATAAAAATCTAAATTATAGCTACCGTTTCCATTTTGGGTCCTTTATTTCATGTGTTTAGGGTTTTGAATTTTCATGGAATTAGGCTACTGTGACTTTTTAAAGGAATTATAATAGATTAAAGTATTATGTTTTAAAAGGTTGGTAAGACACTTTGATTAACCAAATTAAGGTTTGAATGGTGAAATCATGAAACTAGGGTTTTGGGCATTTTAAAATACTTTTGATTTGTGGTTTTAAATGATGATTTCAAGCTTACTGTGTAAAATTAAAGTATTTGTGTTTATATGATTTTTAAGGTTTTAAAGGATTAGGGTTTATAAAATATTAGGGTTTAAGGCTTTAAAGGGGTTAGGGTTTTACTACTTTAGGTTTGAAGTTCAGTTAGGATTTAGGGTTTCAAAATTAGGGTTTCGGTGGATGCATGGAGCTTTTAAAATTTGGAAAAAGCAATTAATAACTTTATGAAAGTAGACCAACGATTTAAGGTTTATCTAAATAAAAAAAGGTGTTTTTAAGGTTTGTTGCATGAATGAGAATCAAATTTTGGTTTTGAAGAAAAACATGTTCAATTAGGGATTTAAGATGTTGAAGAAGTAAAAATAACAATTTTAAGTCCTTTTGAAAAATAAAGTGACGAATTAGTGTTTTTAATTTTAGAAAAACTAAATTAATGTTCTAGGGTTTTTAATTTTGAAAGACACAATTTCATGAATTAAGCTAATGTGATAAAACAAAAAATAATTTAAGAGCTCAAATCTTGGTTCATGAGTTACACCCAAAAATTGCTTTTTGGATCAACAAAAACTAAGGCAATTGATGCCTTTGATGAATTGCTTGATTTCTTTTTCGGCTCTCTCAAAAATCAGCTTGGTTCCACTGCTTTCCTTCATAGATTCGGTTTCAAAATCTCCAATTTCGTCCCAATTTCTCCTTCCCTTTCGGCCTCTCTCTACCTCCTTATTTATAGAATTTTTTATCCATTTTTCCTAGTTACTCACGGCATATAATATTTAATAAGAAAAGGAAACCGAAACATAATTGTATTAGGTTTGGGAAAATTTTGCGTCGAAAAAATTGCACTGGCAAATAAATTTGCTGCAGGAAAAATTGCTCTAGCAAAAAAATCTGCCGCAGTTGGCTGCTGCAGGGGGCGGGGAAGGGCCTACAGCAGGAAACTCCTGCGGGAGAAATGGCCCACGGCCAAGCCTGCGCTGATGGTTTTCGACTACGATTTTTTCATCTCCAATTTTTTCGTCGTCGATTTTTATTTTTATATTTGATTTTTTTTATTTTTTTTATTTTTTATTAATAAAAATTAGATAATAAAGTAAATTATTTAATTAAGATAACAAAAATTATTTTGAACTAATTAAAATATATTAGACAACACAAAAATTATCTTGGACCAAACAAAATATATTGGACCGGACTGGGCCAAAAATTAAGGGTCTACACTTTGTCCTTTGGCTTCTTAGTGCTAACAGATGCTTCGACATGATTTTCTAAAATTGCAGTCAATTGGTTCTTCATGGTCTTAGCTAGGACCTCTTTTATTTCTTCCATTTTGGCATTGAGGGCATCATCCACCATTCTTTTAATTTGTTCGGGATCCATTATTTTCGGTGAGCAAGTGATTGAGTTGCTACTAGATTCTTCGTCTCCAGCGTAGGTCGAATTATCGTAAGCTTTTGAACTATCATAATCCAGGGCTGTGAGCCAGAAAGGATCAATGATATGAGATGCAAATGTATGCATGTATGCACAAACAATTAACAAACAAGGACGAATAGGACATTCCTTCCAACCTTATAACATCCGCACATGAATGGTGAGTCTCTTTTCCTAGGTAAATGGTTAACAAAATACCAGCATGGGTTATCTTATTTTCGAATATTAACCTCGGACGTTTCAACCAATAGTTATATTTTCAAAATGGAAATCAATTCATGATAATTCCCATTAATTAGGCTTTAATCCATCCAACCAACTAAAGTAGCTTTTATGCTATATTGGATTAAAACTAAATTAAGAGGTTTATCGTAAATAGATTTCTCACTTAAAAAAGTAACTAATGATTCATGCCAAAAATAAGCCCATGATTAATAACTCTTAGTTTAAACTAGACTCATAATTGATTTTTTGTATTTCGTAATTGACCTAAATAATTTGCAAGCTCTTTGTAAGAAAAGATTGGATGAAAATAATTTTGTTTCTAAGCCCATTGTAAAAAGATTTTAGAAAAAATGGATTTTGGGCTTAGTATTTGGGTCATCAGAAAAAGTTTTTTTTTTTTTTTTAGAAAAGTCTTAGGTCCAAAGACCATCTTGAAAAGTTTTGAAAATAGCTTTGGTCTTTTAGATTTTAAAGAAAAATTTATTTGAGATTAAAAATGTACTTGGGTCATATTAGAAAAAAAAACAAACCAAATAAGCCATGATTTAAGCCATGATAAATTAACCATAGTCAAACAACATGCATTTGGGGTAAAAACCTAAGGAAAGTAATTAGGCCAATTACATGAGCTTTAGTCTTTGGGTTAAAAGGCTTAGGTTCCCATAGTAAGTATATACCAAATGGTACAAGGCTAAGAGTGGTTATGCCATGCTCGATCTCCATACCTTGAGTGAAAGTATGGTATCCCTTACATAACACAACAAGGGTAACACGGGCATCCTAACTCACGCACACGATGCAATCTAATATGATACAATAGATAATATCATTATAAGAAAGAATAGAATAATATAAAGACCAACGGAATCAACTTCTCTTATCCCCAGTGGAGTCGCCACTGTGAGCGGGGATTTTTGCCCCCACTCCCGGTGGAATGGTTCTTGCGACTTCGGCACTGTTTAGGGTTGGGGCCTTAGAGAACACGGACCTAGATCTGGAGAAAATGGAGTGGCCACCCAGATGGGCTGGGAAAAAGAAAGGGGTGGATGACTCGATTCCTAAGGAATCCCCATCCCCCTAATGGGTTCAAAAAGTTGGGTACGTGTGGAGAAGGTGAGAAATGGCCCAGCAACCCCACAACGCCCGGTTCATTGGAACCTGCCTCCTTTACAGGTCTTAATATTATAAAATTCTTAAGTATAACAATATCATCCATATTACACGCAACATTTGAAAGAAAGTGTTTAGGTCATTTTCATACTAGTTTTTAGTATGATTTTATGTGTGTTTTAGTTAATGTTTTGATTAATTGTTGTTTTAAGCGTGTTTAAAGTGTTGTTTTTAGGTTTAGGTACAAAAACACCCTTGGAAGATCAAAACAGGGCAAGAAAAGCATGAACCAAGCAAGACATGGCCAAGTCAATGCAAGCTTGGCCATGTCCCTCAAAAGAAATTCAAGGCAGAAGCAGACACACCCAGAGACACGGCCAAGCCTATGGTTATGTCTCACTCAAAGAGCAAATCAAAGAACAAGCCAAAGAAGAGAAGGAAAAGAAGGAAAATGAGCAAAAGAGAGAGACACACCCAGAGACACGGCCAAGCCTCTGGTCGTGTCTCACTCAAGGAGCAAGCAACAGTGAGGGACACGGCCAGGAGCTTGGCCGTGTAATATCCCAAAGTGTGCCCTAGAAGTTTTGATATAATTGTTGTTTTATTTGAATTAAAATGTATATGTGTAATTGGAAAGAGAAAAGAATTTTAAAAAGAGTGTATATGTTGTATATATGGAAATATATATAACATATACACAAGTCAAATGTGATGGTCAAAGGAAGAAGATATTTATTTTGTTATTAATGAAATTACTAAAAAGGGCAAGTAAGTGAAAGGGAGTTAAAATAAATAGAAGAGGGTATTTAAGTAATTTCTTATTTGGAATGCTTGGTGGAGGTTTAAAGAGATGAGAAGTTTGACTTTGTCTCTTTTTTTCATTTTTCTTCCTTTCTCTTTGTGTTGGCCGGGCATCAAGGAAACAAGAGAGCAAGAGAGGGTTTTTGAATTTTAAGAGCAAATTGAAGGAAGAATCAAGTGATTGAGTTGGAAAATTTTGAAGTTTCATCAAATTTGGTAAGTTCTCTCTTGGTTTCTCTTGTTTTATTTTAAGTTATTTATGAGTTTGATTGTTGATAATTGAAAGTGGGGTTGTGTTAATGGTAGTATGTTGGTGTGTGTTTGATTTAATTGATTGTGGTGTTGGTTTTGAATTGAAAATAAAAAGTTAAATTAATGTTGGTATTGGAAGAGTAAGAGTGATGTTGGTTTTAGGGTTTTGAAGTGGTAAGTGATGTTTAACTTAAGTTTGATCAATTATTTTCATAGATCTGCATGTTGTTTGTGTTTTTTGGAGTTGTAAGCCTAGAATATGTGAATTTGGTCAGAAGCAGTAGCATCTTGGATGCCAGGCCCGTGGCCCTTAGATGCCATGGCCGTGAGGTGTTGAAAAATTTTGGGGCAGAATTGTTTTCTAACCCATGCCCGTGGGGGTTGGGGTGGCCACGGCCGTGGGCTTTAGTTAGTGATGTTGAGTTGTAATTTGTGATCTAAAGGTTTAAGATGAGGTTAATAAGTGATAAATTGTATTGGAATTCATGTATTGTATCATTTTTGGACTAGGTTTTGGAAGAAGGTGATTTGCCCTAATTTAAGAAGTGAAGAATTCTTGGAAAAAGAAGAGTATAGTGTTGTGTGAGTGTTCTTGAGGTAAGAACAAACTACATTATTGCATACATTCATATAATGTTGAGATTTATGACACATTTGATTGTAAATGTGTTAGGAAATCTAATGCATTGTTGATGCATATTAATAATGTTATGTTTGGTATAATGTGAATGTGGTGATGAGCATGTAAAATGTATGTTAATACAATTGGTTGGGTACACTTGAATAATGAATTGAGGTATAATAAAATGTAAAACCAATGTGGTTGGTTATAATGATGTAAATAAGATGATTGAAGCATGTTTGCCTATATGATGATGAAATGAAATATGAGATATGAAATGTGAAAGATGTGATGTTATGATGAAATATAAAATGTGAAAGATGTGATATTATAATGGAATATGAAATGTGAATTGAGATATGATGAAATGTGAAGCCATGGTTGTTGGCTATGACAATGCAAATGAAATAATTGAGGCATAGTTGCTTAGTTGATTGTGGAATGTGAAATGAGAAATGAAATGAAAAGAAATGTATAAAGATATAAATGAAAAGATTGTGTGCCTAATGTGTTATTCAACTTTCAGAGTTCTGAGTTTGGCGGCATGCCTATGAATTACTGGATAGGTGAAATGACCGGGTCGTAAGCCGATTCCAGTTGGAAAATGTGAAATGTGATGTTTTTGGGGTGAAATGACCGGGTCCTAAACCTCAAAAACAAATTATTGAAACTATATTGAGTGAAATGACTGGGTCGTAAGCTCAAATCTAGTTGATATCCATGGATAAATGTATTGATGATTATGATTATGGACCAAAGCAGTAACTCTGAATTTTGAATAACATATTAGATTCTTTTTGGGCCCATGCTTGTGTGTTGTTTAAATGTGATCTTT
This sequence comes from Garcia nutans, assembly GCA_947685225.1. Lineage (NCBI taxonomy): Eukaryota > Viridiplantae > Streptophyta > Magnoliopsida > Malpighiales > Euphorbiaceae > Garcia > Garcia nutans. Next base: position 62,727,657 of record CANTUV010000031.1, read on the forward strand.
AAATGGTGAAATAAATGAATAATGAGATATATGTTTGTCTTTGCTTTTATATGCACTATGGAGATAAATATAATGTTATGTGATACTTATAATACATAAGGAACTTATTGGAAATAAAGATAGATTGGCAAAGATATGTTGAATAATAAATCTATGAAGATATAATATGATGGGTAATATTCTTTGGAGTTATTCATGAAACTTGATTGTGTGATGTTGGCATTGCATCAAAACATAATATTATTGTAGTTTGTACCACTAATCCATTGGCTTAGCGCGAGTGTGATTCATCGCGCAGGTGACAGGGAAGAACCGGAGAGTTCCTCTAGGCTGAGTAGAGTCTAGATCTTGAGGTGTTGATAGTGGAGCTTAAAGATCAAAGACATACTGCCAAACATGTATATATTTTCTATTTTGTAAAACTTGAGTTTTTGCTGTATATGTATTTGTAAATATGTTACATTTTCTGGTGCGTCTTGTATAAACATTTCGGTCTATTGTGTTTTATAAATTTTCCTTAAATGTTTTAAAATTGTTATTATTATTATTTAAAAGGATGGTTTGTGTGTTTTGTAAACCGTGGCATTTCTACATTCAGTATACATATATTACGATCGTATAAGCATGCTGTGTATGTATACGGGGTATAGGGGTGTTACAATGTTTTGGTATCAGAGCCTAGGTTTGAGATTCTCAACCTAGGTGAATTGTAAGAAAAAGAATATTTTGATTTTAAAAGTGGGTTTTTGAGTAAAATACATGTTTTGGTATGGCAGTCTTTGATCTTTAATGAGGAATATTCGACTGTGTTTGCAGATATAAGTAGTAATGGAGTCCCATTCACGTCAGACTGTAGAAGGAAGTGCTGAGAGTGTAGCTCCAGGAGAGAGTAGAGATGGAGCTAGAGTTGATAGAGTTAGTGAGGCACCTGTTTCTATGCCAGAGAGATCAGCTGCAGAGGAGGGTCCGCCGAGTTGGTTAAGGCATGTGATAGAACTATTGAGGCCAGCTCCAATTCAACCCCCACCACCACAACCTCAGGTGCCGGTAAGACATTATGACAAGTTGAGAAAATATGGGGCTGAAGATTTCTTGGGCACTACCGATCCTGCAGTGGCTGAGTAGTGGTTGGATAAAGTGCAGAGGATATTCATTCAGTTGCAAGCCACTTCGGATGAGAAATTTGACTATGCCAGATCCCTCCTTTAGAAAGATGCCTATGATTGGTGGAAGACTGTTCCTCATGCCATGGATGATCCACCTACACAATCTTATAGTGATTTTCTGAGGGAGTTCGAGCAGAAATATACTCCGAGGGAGTATAAAGATATTAAGAAGATGAAATTCCTGAATTTGAGGCAAGGCAATCGGACGGTGATAGAATATGAGATTGAGTACATCCGATTGAGTCGTTATGCGGGGGGAATTATTTCTGATGAAATAGATCGGTGCAGAAGGTTTGAGGAGGGATTGAGGCCCTCTATCATGTGCAATGTGGCTGGTTCTCGGTACCAGGATTTCTCTCAGCTAGTTGCAGCAGCTAGAAGTGTGGATAGAGCACAAAGCATTGCAACAGCTGCTACTGAGGAGGAAACTAGAGTAAGGAGACCCCAGTTTGAGGCAGGGTCTTCATCTGTGAAGAGGGGTAGAGGAAGTTTTGTTCCGAGGATCAGTAGGAGTCAGAGGCAGTCGGACAGATCAGTGCAGTATCAGAGGCAGAGGTCGAGACCGACAGCTTATGTGTCTAGTGCTCCGACCCCTGTGGTTCAGAGGTCTACTCCACCAGTATGTGAGCATTGTGGTAAGACCCATGGGGGTGTGTGTTGGAGGATTGGTGGATCAGCTGGGTGTTTTAGATGTGGGTCACCAGCTCATTTTGTTAGAGATTGTTCTGAAATGCAGGAGTATGGGTAGGCTGATATTGCAGCTTCTCGACCTAGTATCAGTAGAGGTGGTCAAGGGGGCAGAGGTTTCAGTAGAGGTGGTAGACCCGGGTTTAGTCAGACAGGAGGATCTTCATCCAGAGGCAGTAGGCCAGATGAGGCCGAATCTTCTCAGAGCGTATATGTGATGCAGGGGCAGCCAGATGCTTCAGCAGTTATAGCGGGTACATTTTCTTTATTTGGTATTTCAGTACTTGCTTTGATTGATCCAGGATCTACTCATTCATACATAAGTGCATCCATATTGCCTGTGTCTGAATTGCATTCAGAATCCTTAGGATTTGATGTTTTGGTGACAAATACTTTAGGACATAGTGTGGTTGTTAGAAAGGTTCACCGTGATAGTGCAATTGTGGTGCAAGGTGAGGAGTTTCTTGGTGATCTGATTGAAATTCCTTTTAAAGAATATGATTTGATCTTAGGCATGGATTGGCTGTCTAAGCATGGAGCTGTGGTAGATCGTCAAAAGAAGTGTGTCACCTTGAGAACCAGTGATGGTAGGGATGTGATAGTATCTAGTGAGCAGAGACAACTTGCATCCTTGTTTGTATCAGCTGTAACAGCTAGAAAGTTTATTAGAAAAGGGTGTGAAGCTTATCTTGCTCATGTTGTGGATACTAGGGTAGTAGGTTCTCAGCTTGATAAAATACTAACAGTTACAGATTTTTCGGATGTGTTTCCTGAGGAGTTGCCAGGGTTACCCCCTGAGAGAGAGGTTGAGTTTGGTATCGATTTGTTACCTGGTACCACTCCCATCTCTATCACCCCTTATCGAATGGCACCTGCTGAATTGAGAGAGTTGAAGGTGCAGTTGCAGGAGTTGTTGGATAAAGGGTTTATTCGCCCCAGTGTTTCTCCTTGGGGAGCTCCTGTGTTGTTTGTGAAGAAGAAGGATGGTACTATGAGGTTATGCATTGATTATAGGCAATTGAACAAAGTGACTATTAAGAATAAATATCCTTTGCCTAGGATTGATGATCTCTTTGATCAATTGAAGGGAGCAGCAGTGTTTTCCAAGATTGATTTGAGATCAGGGTACCATCAGTTGAGGGTTAGAGCTGAAGATGTTCCTAAGACAGCTTTCCGCACCAGGTATGGGCATTATGAGTTTTTAGTAATGCCTTTTGGGTTGACGAATGCACCTGCAGCTTTCATGGATTTAATGAATAGGGTGTTTAGGCCCTATCTGGATCAGTTTGTGGTGGTTTTCATTGATGATATTTTGGTGTACTCATGTAATAAGGAGGAGCATGACAAGCATCTATGGATTGTGTTACAGATCTTGAGAGAGAAGCAGTTGTATGCTAAGCTATCAAAGTGTGAATTTTGGCTTGACCAAGTTACTTTTCTGGGTCATATAGTTTCAGTAGATGGTATAAGAGTCGATCCAAGTGAAGTTGAAGCTATTTTGAATTGGAGTCTACCAAAGTCTGTAACTGAAGTTAGAAGTTTTCTGGGTTTGGCAGGCTATTACCGACGATTTATGAAAGGTTTCTCTTTGATAGCTACTCCACTCACCAGATTGCTTCGGAAGGGAGTTAGATTTGTGTGGACGGGTCAGTATCAAGCTAGCTTTGAGCAGTTGAAAGAAATGTTGACTCAAGCACCTGTTCTAACTTTACCCGTGGAAGATAAACCATATGTAATTTATAGTGATGCTTCACATAATGGTTTAGGATGTGTTTTGATGCAAGAGGGTAAAGTTATAGCTTATGCTTCTCGGTAGTTGAAGCCGCACGAGCTTAATTATCCGACTCATGATTTGGAGTTGGCAGCTATAGTGTTTGCTTTGAAGATTTGGCGACACCACTTATATGGGGAGAAATGTTTTATCTATACGGATCACAAAAGTTTGAAATATTTGGGTGTTCAGAAGGAGTTGAATCTTCGGCAAAGGCGATGGTTAGAGTTAATCAAAGACTACGACTATTTGATTGATTATAATCCTGGTAAGGTAAATGTTGTTATGGATGCCTTAAGTGGGAAGTCTTTAGCCAGTTTGGCTGTTTATTCGCTCTCGTTGCTTGTTGAGTTGAGAGTGTTGCATGTTAGTTTTGAAGTAGGTGCTGATGGTGCATTGTTGGCTCAGTTGCAATTGAGACTAATGTTGTTGGATCAGATTAAGGAGGCTCAATTGGTAGATGAGAAAATTCAGAAGATTATATCAGATTGCCAGAATGGGGAGAGCCGAGATTTTTATGTGAAAAGTGATGGTAGCCTTTGGTTCAAGGATAGGTTGTGTGTTCCTGATGATGATAGTTTGAGAAAAATTATTTTAGAGGAAGCACACCAATCGGCTTTGGCTATGCATCCAGGTAGTACAAAGATGTACCATGATTTGAAACAAAACTACTGGTGGTCTGGTATGAAGAGAGATATAGCGGAATTTGTGTCCAAATGTCTTACTTGTCAGAGGGTAAAAGCTGAGCACCAAGTTCCAACAGGGTTGCTTCAACCTTTAACAGTGCCTGAATGGAAATGGGAGAGAGTAACAATGGATTTTGTGTCTGGATTGCCATTGACTCAGAAGAAGCATGATGCTATTTGGGTGATTGTTGATCGATTGACAAAAATAGCTCATTTTCTTCCAGTTAGAATGGATTATTCTCTTGAGAAATTAGCTGAGCTGTATATCAGTGAGATAGTGAAGTTGCATGGAGTCCCAATTTCTTTAGTGTATAATCGAGATCCCCGGTTTACTTCGAGGTTTTGGAAGAGTTTACATGGTGCATTGGGTTCTCGATTACACTTTAGTACTGCTTTTCATCCGCAGACAGATGGGCAGTCAGAGAGAGTGATACAGATTATTGAGGATATGATGAGAAGCTGTGTTATTGATTTCTCTGGAAGTTGGGACAGATTTTTGCCACTTGTGGAATTTGCTTACAACAACAGTCATCAATCTAGTATTGGTATGGCCCCATTTGAAGCATTATATGGTAGAAGATGCAGAACGCCTTTTTGTTGGAATGAAGTTAGAGAGGGCAAGTTAACTGGTCCTGATCTGGTTAAAGAAACTGAAGAGAAAGTAAAGATAATTCGGGATCGGTTAAAAGCAGCTTCAGATCGACAGAAATCTTATTCAGATTTGAAGAGGAGAGACATAGAATTTGATGTTGGAGATAAAGTATTTTTGAAAGTGTCTCCTTGGAAAAAGATTTTATGATTTGGTCGAAGGGGAAAATTGAGTCCTCGTTTCATTGGACCATATGAAATTTTAGAAAGAGTTGGGCCAGTTGCTTATCGTCTTGCTTTGCCACCTGAGTTGGATAGAATCCATAATGTATTCCATGTTTCTATGTTGCGGAGGTATAGATCGGATCCATCTCATATCTTGCCAGTTGAATCCATTGAAGTGAGTTCGGATCTGACATTTGAAGAAGAACCAGTTGCTATTTTGGCACATGAAGTGAAAGAGTTGAGGAATAAGAAAGTGCCATTGGTGAAGGTTCTATGGAAGAATCATGGGACAGAAGAGGCAACTTGGGAGAGCGAGCAAGCAATGCAAGATCAATATCCTCAACTATTTTAGACATAATATCAGGTAATTTCGAGGACGCAATTTATTTTTAGAGGGGGAGAATTGTAATATCCCAAAGTGTGCCCTAGAAGTTTTGATATAATTGTTGTTTTATTTGAATTAAAATGTATATGTGTAATTGGAAAGAGAAAAGAATTTAAAAGAGAGTGTATATGTTGTATATATGGAAATATATATAACATATACACAAGTCAAATGTGATGGTCAAAGGAAGAAGATATTATTTTGTTATTAATGAAAATACTAAAAAGGGCAAGTAAGTGAAAGGGAGTTAAAATAATAGAAGAGGGTATTTAAGTAATTTCTTATTTGGAATGCTTGGTGGAGGTTTAAAGAGATGAGAAGTTTGACTTTATCTCTTACTCTTTTTCATTTTTCTTCTTTTCTCTTTGTGTTGGCCGGGCATCAAGGAAACAAGAGAGCAAGAGAGGGTTTTTGAATTTTAAGAGCAAATTGAAGGAAGAATCAAGTGATTGAGTTGGAAAATTTTGAAGTTTCATCAACTTTGGTAAGTTTTCTCTTGGTTTCTCTTGTTTTATTTTAAGTTATGTATGAGTTTGATTGTTGATAATTGAAAGTGGGGTTGTGTTAATGGTAGTATGTTGGTGTGTGTTTGATTTAATTGATTGTGGTGTTGGTTTTGAATTGAAAATAAAAAGTTAAATTGATGTTGGTATTGGAAGAGTAAGAGTGATGTTGGTTTTAGGGTTTTGAAGTGGTAAGTGATGTTTAACTTAAGTTTGATCAATTATTTTCATAGATCTTCATGTTGTTTGTTTTTGTTGGAGTTGTAAGCCTAGAATATGTGAATTTGGTTAAAAGCAGTAGCATCTTGGATGCCACGCCCGTAGCCCTTGGATGCCATGGCCATGGGGTGTTGAACAATTTTGGGGCAGAATTGTTTTCTAACCCACGCCCGTGGGGGTTCGGGTGGCCACGGCCGTGGGCTTTAGTTAGTGATGTTGAGTTGTAATTTGTGATCTAAAGGTCTAAGATGAGGTTAATAAGTGATAAATTGTATTGGAATTCATGTATTGTATCATTTTTGGACTAGGTTTTGGAAGAAGGTGATTTGCCCTAATTTAAGAAGTGAATAATTCTTGGAAAAAGAAGAGTATAGTGTTGTGTGAGTGTTCTTGAGGTAAGTACAAACTACATTATTGCATACATTCATATAATGTTGAGATTTATGACACATTTGATTGTAAATGTGTTAGGAAATCTAATGCATTGTTGATGCATATTAATAATGTTATGTTTGGTATAATGTGAATGTGGTGATGAGCATGTAAAATGTATGTTAATACAATTGGTTGGGTACACTTGAATAATGAATTGAGGTATAATAAAATGTAAAACCAATGTGGTTGGTTATAATGATGTAAATAAGATGATTGAAGCATGTTTGCCTATATGATGATGAAATGAAATATGAGATATGAAATGTGAAAGATGTGATGTTATGATGAAATATAAAATGTGAAAGATGTGATATTATAATGGAATATGAAATGTGAATTGAGATATGATGAAATGTGAAGCCATGGTTGTTGGCTATGACAATGCAAATGAAATAATTGAGGCATAGTTGCTTAGTTGATTGTGGAATGTGAAATGAGAAATGAAATGAAAAGAAATGTATAAAGATATAAATGAAAAGATTGTGTGCCTAATGTGTTATTCAACTTTCAGAGTTCTGAGTTTGGCGGCATGCCTATGAATTACTGGATAGGTGAAATGACCGGGTTGTAAACCGATTCCAGTTGGAAAATGTGAAATGTGATGTTTTTGAGGTTAAATACCCGGATCGTAAACCTCAAAAACAAATTGTTGAAACTAGATTGAGTGAAATGATTGGGTCGTAAGCTCAAATCTAGTTGATATCCATGGATAAATGTATTGATGATTATGATTATGGACCAAAGCAGTAACTCTGAATTTTGAATAACATATTAGATTCTTTTTGGGCCCATGCTTGTGTTTGTTTAAATGTGATCTTTAAATGGTGAAATAAATGAATAATGAGATATATGTTTGTCTTTGCTTTTATATGCACTATGGAGATAAATATAATGTTATGTGATACTTATAATACATAAGGAACTTATTAGAAATAAAGATAGCTTGGCAAAGATATGTTGAATAATAAATCTATGAAGATATAATATGATGGGTAATATTCTTTGGAGTTATTCATGAAACTTGATTGTGTGATGTTGGCATTGCATCAAAACATAATATTATTGTAGTTTGTACCACTAAGCCGTTGGCTTAGCGCGAGTGTGATTCATTGCGCAGGTGACAGGGAAGAACCGGAGAGTTCCTCTAGGCCGAGTAGAGTCAAGATCTTGAGGTGTTGATAGTGGAGCTTAAAGATCAAAGAAATACTGCCAAACATGTATATATTTTCTATTTTGTAAAACTTGAGTTTTTGCTGTATATGTATTTGTAAATATGTTACATTTTCTGCTGTGTCTTGTATAAACATTTCGGTCTATTGTGTTTTATAAATTTTCCTTAAATGTTTTAAAATTGTTATTATTATTTTTTAAAAGGATGGTTTGTGTGTTTTGTAAACCGTGGCATTTCTATATTCAGTATACGTATATTACGATCATATAAGCATGCTGTGTATGTATACGGGGTATAGGGGTTTTATAGGCCGTGTCCCAAGAAAGAAAAAACATGAGACACGGCCAAGCTCCACGTGCCTTGGCCGCGTCACCTCTCTAAAGAAAAGAAAGAAAAGAAAGAAAGAAAGGATGAGCCAGTGAGGGACACGGCCAACTGGCTTGGTCGTGTCCCATGGAAATCAAGAGATACGGCCAAGCCAACTTTGGCTTGGCCGTGTCACCTCATGGAATGAAAGAAAAGAAGAAGAGACACGGCCAAGCCACTCTTGGCTTGGCCGTGTCACACCAAAAAACATATAAATTCTTTCGCACGATAGAAAACAAGGAGGACGGCTAGGGTTTGAGTTAGAGAAAAGAAAAGAGAAGGAGAGGGAAAACATAATTTGGGATGAGGAGAGAGTGACACTCTCCTTGTCCCTCATCTTCATCCTCCATCTTCATCTTCTCCATCTTTCATTGATAAGATCTTTAAGGTTCTTTGGGATCAAGTGTGTTGACAAGCTCTCAAAGGTTGAAGAAGCTTCATTGAAAGGATTGGTGACTTGAGAAAGCTCCTTTCTATCTTCCAAAGGCACAATCAATTGAATGGTTGGTGACTTGAGAAAGTTCCATTCCATATTGCAAAAGGGAAATCACCCTTTGAAGAGGGCTTGAGTTCTTCATCAAACATCAAAGTGGAGCTAGGAGGAAGACTAGTAATCCTACTCTTGGCATCTTCACAAGGGGTTTTTCTATTCTCACTTTTAATTCATTCCAATATTGTTTTTGTTGTATTAAGAGAATTGATATTGCAATGAACAATTTGTATTTGATTTATATTGAGTTGAATGAATGTTTTAAATTGATGATGTTGAGCTAAATACCCATGCCTAGGGTTTGTAGTAAATTTGATTGAATGCTTTGATTTGATATTTCCATTGATATTCCTTGTTGATTGGTTGATTGTATTGCATTAAATGCTAGGTTGATAGATTAGCTACCTATTGATCTTTGAATATTGGATGATGGATCGAGAGGTGAAATCCGATATCGGAACTATATAATTGACCACCCTATGAATGAATTAGAAATATAAGTTCTAGGGTTTCATTAATTTGATAATGTGAAATAATTGGTTATTGCTAATTCATGAATGTGAAAACTAATGAATTGGTAATTGACTAATTAACCTTAAGAAACAAATTAATTACAAGGGTATGTTAATGGATAATTGAGAATTAAGCTTTGATTGAATGGACCTATAACCCTAGGCACCTTCCCAAGAATCGATTTGATCTTGTACAACTTTCATATATCAACCCTACACTCCTTAATCTTAGGTTTTAATTGTTCTTTTACAATTCCAAACAACAAACTCTCTCTTTTAAATTACTTGCTAATCAAGCTATTACGAACTACACCTTCTTAGGGAAACGACCTTGGGGTGATCACCTTTGCTACAGCTACCTCATATACTTGCGAGTGAAGCTTGTAGTAGAACTTAATTAGAGCGCAACAAGTTTTTGGCGCTGCTGCCGGGGAAGGTTGTTTAAGTAGTGATAGTTTGATTTTTCTTTATTTAATTGTTTATTTGTTTTTCTTTTAATTGTTTGTTTATTTTGTTTACTTGTCTTTTAATTTAATTATTTGTTTATTTTTCTTTAAGTTGCTAAGTGCCTTTTGTAAAGATGCAGTTTTCAAGGCACTGGGGAGTTAATGATAGGAATGATGATTTTGAATTGGCATGGCAATTAGCAGAATTGACGAATCAACTTAAGGTGCTAAATGCAAGAGGAAGAGCACCTATGCCACGCCAAGAGACATGTGCAGCATGTGGCAATGCAGGGCATAGTGCAAATACATGCTCATTCGGTTTCGCACGATACCAAGAATGGCAAGAGGAAGAAGATTATAATATCCCAATGTATGCCCGAGAAGTTTTGAATATTATTGTTGTTTTAATTGGATTGAATGTATATGTTAATTTGAAAGAGAAAAGAATTTTTAAAGGAAGTGTATATGTTGCATATATGGTAGTATAAATAACATATACATAAGTCAAAATGGATGGTCAATACATGAAGATATTTTATTTGTGATATGTGAAATTACTTAAATGGGCATATAAGTGAAAGAAGCTAAGTTAAATGGATGAGGGCATTTAGGTAATTGCTTGGTTAGAATTGCTTGGTGGAGATTTAAAGAAGAAAAGAAGTTTGACTTGTATTCATTTTCTTTTCTTCTCATGTGGGTGGCCGGCTACCAAAGGAAAAAGAGAGCAAGAGAGGTGTTCTAAATTTTATTATCAAATTGAAGGAAGAAGCAAAGGATTAAGTTGGAGATTTGTGAAATTTCCTTAATTTTGGTAAGTACTTTCTCGTTTTCCTTTGTTATTTTTGAAGTTGTGTTTGAGGTGAGATGTGATTTGTTTTTATTATGATTTGGTGTGTTTGAGATGTATTTATAAGTGTTGAAATTGATTGTAAGTTACAAAGTTAAATTGGTGTTGGTTTTGGTTTGAAGATGGTAAGTTATGTGGATGTTGATATTGAAAGAATAAGAGTGATGTTGGTTTAAGGGTTTTGAGGTGGTAAGTGATTAAATGTGTTGTTGATGTATTGTTAATGTGAGTATTGTGATGAATATGTAAAATAAGTGTTAATGACCTTGATTATATCCATTTGAATGAGATTATGTTGTGCACAATGTGTTTTAATACAATCAAAAGAGACTTGGCTATGTTTAGGGTTTTTATTCATGAGAGACATGGCCAAACTAAAGAAGAGACACGGCCAAAACTAAAGATTTTTGGGAGACACGGCCAAGTTTAAAGAAATTTGGTCGTGTTGGATCAATTTTGGAGAGACACGGCCACTGGCTTGGCTGTGTCCCTTGACTGTGTCTGCTACTGCCTGATTTCTTTCATTTTGGTTTCTTTGGATTTAAGGGAGACACGGCCAAGTTAGGGGAGTCTTGGCAGTGTTGGAGCTTTTGGTTGAGAGACACGGCCACAAGCTTGGCCGTGTCCCTTGAAGGTGTTGGCTACTGTGATTGTTCTTTGCCTTTCTCACATTGTATTGATTCTATAAAGGTCTTCTTGCACCTAAACATAAAAATAGACACTCTAAACACATTTAATACAAAGAATGACCTAAATAAATATATGTGGAGGATTCTAAATCTATGAATAATGTTATATTGTGTACAATGTGGGACAATGTGAGTAATGATGATGCATATGATACTATATGAACAATGTTATGTTTTATACATTGTGAATCTTGTGAAAGGTGATGTGTTATATGAATAATGTTATATTGTGTATAATGTGGGACACAATGTGAATAATGATGATACTATATGTATAATGTGAAGGATATGATGGAGTAATTGATTATGTATACTATGAAATATTATAATATGAATTGAGACATGACATGATGTGAAGCCATTGTGATTGGCTATGATAACTCAAATGTGATGTGAAGCCATTGTGATTGGCTATGATAACTCAAATGTGAAGTGAAGCCATTGTGATTGGCTATGATGATTCAATTGAGAATGAAATTGCTAAATGAATTGTGTGGCTAATGTGTTATTCCATTTTCAGAGTTTGTTGTTGGTGGGATGCCTAATATTGGTAACAATCTCTTGAAGTTAGGTTGGATTTGATCCTTGAAGCCTAATTGAGATGTTACAACCCTTGAAACTAGGATGGGTTGGTTCTTGAAGCCAAGTTGGGTTGATACTTAGCATGCTTTGTTCCCCTTGAAGCTTGGTTGAACCTAATCCTTGAAGCCTAGTTGGGTTTATGATAATGATAAATGTGATAACAAAACCAAAGCATTAACTCTGAAAATTGAATGGCATATTAGTGTGTTTTGGGCCCATGCTTGTCTTTGTTTAATGTGATTCATGATTGGTGAATTATGAATGATATAATGTTTGCCTTTGTTGGAAATGTGATTCATGATTGGTGAATTGTGAATGGTATAATGTTTGCCTTTGTTGGAAATGTGATTCATGATTGGTGAATTGTGAATAAAATAATGATATGAAGTATGATATGTAATATGTATATTGATATGATGATTGTGAGTATTAGTGATGGATTGTGGTTGGTGTTAATGATATGTATATATGTATATATATAATATATGAGATTAGTAGAGATATATGAAAGGTGCAACTAAAAAGGGAAACCATGATAAGAAACTAATAGTACATGGAATTTGATATATCATTATATATTAGAACTTCTATAATGTATGTTTATATTATTTATTTGTACTACTAAGCTCTCGGGCTTAGCGCGAATGTGTAATCGCGCAGGTGGCTAGGTGGAAGATATGAAGTCTTTCGTTATGCCACGAGAAGAGTAAGAGTTTATCAAGACCAACTAGAGGGTGATGCATACACGTATAACTTTTAATTATGATGTATTTTTTATGAAGTGTATTCATATGTATAAATGAAGTTTTGATAAAGATAAGATTATTATGTATATGTAAGATCATTAAAAGTACAATGATTTTGTAAATGTTCTTTAAATTAAAGTATTGTGATTTGAACTCTGTTAAAGGATTTATAAATTGTAACGAAAAATGACATCCTTATACTTTATATACTTACTGTATGTATACCAGGTATATGTATAGTATTTATATGGAGTATCAGGGTGTTACAAAGATGACTTTGATAGTTTCCAACAAATGGGTAGAAATGACCAATATTCTAATCCTTACAACCCAAGCTGGGGAAGCCAACCAAATTTTTCTTGGGAAAATCAGCAACACATTCCTCCTCAAAATTGTTTTCAACCTTACCAGAGAAGTTCTTACTCTCAAGAACAATATTCAAATCAAGATTTCCTTAAGAAACCCACATTGGAGGATAGTTTGAATGCCTTCATTCAAACTAGCGTACAAAATCAAGATAGACTTAAGAAACCCACTTTGGATGATAGTTTGAATGCCTTCATTCAAATTAGTGCACAAAATTAGATTCAATACAAGACATCCACAGTGGAAGATGATTTGAATGCTTACATTCAAATTAGCACACAAAATCAGGAAGGGATCAATGAGAGGATTGATTCTTTGGAGGAATCATTGAAGAGGGTGGAAATTCAAGTTAGGCAACTGGCACATCAACTCCAAGCACACCAAGAAGAGGAATTTCCTAGCCAATTGGAGCAAGTCAAGGTAATCACAAATTTGAGGAGTGAACAGGTAATATATAACAAATTTTGTGATTCTTTGGATGCAGGCACTAATCAAGAAGATAATGGCGAGGAGATACAAACCAACATTGAGGAGTTGAGCCAATCAAACGAGAAGGAGAATTTAGAGGCATTAACCTCACCAAAGTTGCATGAATTTTCCAATCCTGATAGGCCACCAAATCCATTTCCATGTAGCTTGAAGGATGAGGAGCAAGTGGATGAAGAAGTGATTCAACCAAACTTGGTTGAACTTAAAGAGTCCCCAAAAGTCATCTCTACTACTCTTGGTGGTAAGGAAGAGCAGAAATCTGATATGCCCAGGTTGCATAAAGACAGAGATTATTACCACGTTCCTATAGAACTGGAGGATCACCCCGAGGCGACCTTCACATGTCCCTTTGAGACATGTTATCTTCAAGGAATACTATTTAGGGGTTGTCGTGCATCGGGTACTTTTCTAAGATACATGTTGTTCATCCTCTCAGTCATGGGCTCCAATTGCATTATGGGTGGAAGGAGCCCTACACATCGTATATGAGAATGTTGGAAATCAGGTTTCATCTAAACCCCCTCTGTAGTATGCATGCTCACATTGAGGACAATGTGAATCTTTAAGTGTGGGGTACATTTTATGTTTTGTGTTTTTACTTTTAATGCATTTTGTGTTTTTGTGTTTTTACTTTTAACTTGTTTTTGTTTAAGTTTTAGTTAATGTTTTTAATGCTTTTCATTGAATAAATGAGTTTTAGAAAGTTCAATTGTTATAAAATTGTTGATAGATGACCTTTGAATTTTTGAAGCATGAATTTGAGAATTGAATAGAATTGGTGCTTATTGTCAATTTTGTTGGTTTTTCTTTGCATTGCCATTAACCTAGTGAGGAATTGAGCCATCAACTTATTATTCTTTTTGTGGGTAAACATCTTTGATTGATGAATTACTAGAACTTGCTTTGAAATGCATTTTAAGATTACATAAAAATTTCAATTTGGCATCAAGATGATTAAGGCAATTAGGTGAACCACTTTGGCTTAAAAAGACCAACCCTATATTCAACCTTAGTTAGCCAATTTTGAGCCTATTTCATTTTCCTTTTCTTTCTTTTTCACAACACCATTAGCTTGAACCTTGTTGTTTAACTCTTATCCTTTCATTAGGTCAAGAGCATTTTAAGAGCGTTTATGACCGAGTGTTGTGTTGAATTAAGTGTGGGGTTAAATTTAGTAGGTTTAAGATTGCAAAGGAAAATAAAAAAAAAGAAGAAAAAGAAGATAAAAATATATATATATATAATAACAAAAAAAAAGAAAAAGAAGAAAAAAGAAAGAAAAAAAGAAGAAAAGGAAAAGAAAAAAAATATTTATATATATAATAATAAGAATAATTGTTGTTCTTGTTGAAAGGGTTTGAATGTATCATTGCAAGATTTAATAAGTGAGTTCACTTGAAAAGCTCTTTAATGTCAAGGGGTAGATGAGAGGAAGGTGTTTTGGGATTGTTAGTTATACATATGATCAGTTACTTCACTCTTGAAGTGCTCTTGAACTTAATGATTAAGCTTACATTTCCTAAATGTCATGCCTTTACCTTAGCCCGATTACAACCAAAAGAAAGACCTTTTGATTGATGCTTGATTGAAATTTGGTGGTGGAGATTTGATTGATAAGAAAGCCTATGGTAATAATATTTCATTGATTGTTATGAGTGTAAACACCACCATGATCAAACACTTGTGAGTTGGTGAGGGAGTGACAACATTGGTTATGCATGGAAAACCACTTAATTGCATTAGTGTTGATTTTGTTTGATTCGATATTGATTGCGGATTTAGGGATAGGGAAGTCTTGATGCATCTTTATAACTCTTGAACTTAACAAAATTCATCTGGTTAGTGTGTTTTGATTTTAGCCTTGCTTGGGGACAAGCAAGGATTTAAGTGTGGGGTAGTTGTTTAGGTCATTTTTGTACTAGTTTTTAGTATGATTTTATGTGTGTTTTATTTAATGTTTTGATTAATTGTTGTTTTAAGTGTGTTTAAAGTGTTGTTTTTATGTTTAGGTACAAAAACACCCTTGGAAGATCAAAACAAGGCAAGAAAAGCATAAACCAAGCAAGACATGGCCAAGTCAAAGCAAGCTTGGCCATGTCCCTCAAAAGAAATTCAAGGCAGAAGCAGACACACCCAGAGACACAGCCAAGCCTCTGGCTGTGTCTCACTCAAAGAGCAAATCAAAGAACAAGCTAAAGAAGAGAAGGAAAAGAAGGAAAATGAGCAACAGAGAGAGACACACCCAGAGACACGGCCAAGCCTCTGGCCATGTCTCACTCAAGGAGCAAGCAAAAGTGAGGGAAACGGCCAGGAGCTTGGCTGTGTCCCAAGAAAGAAAAAACAAGAGACATGGCCAAGCTCCACATGGCTTGGCAGTGTCACCTCTCTAAAGAAAAGAAAGAAAAGAAAGAAAGAAAGGATGAGCCAGTGAGGGACACGGCCAACTGGCTTGGCCGTGTCCCATGGAAATCAAGAGACATGGCCAAGCCAACCTTGGCTTGGCCATGTCACCTCATGGAAAGGAAGAAAAGAAGAAGAGACACGGCCAAGCCACTCTTGGCTTGGCCTTGTCACACCAAAAAACATATAAATTCTTTTGCACGACAAAAAAAAAGGAGGATGGCTAGGGTTTGAGTTAGAGAAAAGAAAACATAAGGAGAGGGCAAACATAATTTGGGATGAGGAGAGAATGACACTCTCCTTGTCCCTCATCTTCATCCTCCATCTTCATCTTCTCCATCTTCCATTGATAAGATCTTTAAGGTTCTTTGGGATCAAGTGGGTTGACAAGCTCTCAAAGGTTGAAGAAGCTTCATTGAAAGGATTGGTGACTTGAGAAAGCTCCTTTCTATCTTCCAAAGGCACAATCAATTGAATGGTTGGTGACTTGAGAAAGCTCCATTCCATATTGTAAAAGGGAAATCAGCCATTGAAGAGGGCTTGAGTTCTTCATCAAACATCAAAGTGGAGCTAGGAGGAAGACTAGTAATCCTACTCTTGGCATCTTCACAAGGGGTTTTTCTATTCTCTCCTTTAATTCTTTCCAATATTGCTTTTGTTGTATTAAGAGAATTGATATTGCAATGAACAATTTGTATTTGATTTATATTGAGTTGAATGAATGTTTTAAATGGATGATGTTGAGCTAAATACCCATGCCTAGGGTTTGTAGTAAATTTGATTGAATGCTTTGATTTGATATTTCCATTGATATTCCTTGTTGATTGGTTGATTGTATTGCATTAAATGCTAGGTTGATAGATTAGCTACCTATTGATCTTTGAATATTAGATGATGGACCGAGAGGTGAAATCCAATATCGGAACTATATAATTGACCACCCTATGAATGAATTAGAAATATAAGTTCTAGGGTTTCATTAATTTGATAATGTGAAATAATTGGTTATTGCTAATTCATGAATGTGAGAACTAATGGATTGGTAATTGACTTATTAACCTTAAGAAACAAATTAATTACAAGGGTATGTTAATGGATAATTGAGAATTGAGCTTTGATTGAATGGACCTATAACCCTAGGCACCTTCCCAAGAATCGATTTGATCTTGTACAACTTTCATATATCAACCCTACACTCCTTAATCTTAGGTTTTAATTGTTCTTTTACAATTCCAAACAACAAACTCTCTCTTTTTAAATTACTTTCTAATCAAGCTATTACTAACTACACCTTCTTTGGGAAACGACCTTGGGGTGATCACCTTTGCTACAGCTACCTCGTATACTTGCTAGTTACGCTTGTAGTAGAACTTAATTAGAGCGCAATAGAAAACATCATTATATTAAAATCAAACAATGTCCAAGAAAGATAAATAAATGGACAGCCATCCGAAGATGGAAACATGCCCTTACATAATCCATGCCTAAATAGGACACCCACCGAAAGGTAGAAACATGTCCTTTACATTGATCTAAAATATAAAAACAATTTAAATTACATGATAGTTAACTAATGAGGTACCCACAAAGTGGAAACATACCTCTTACAACATTTGGAAATCAAAAATAAATCGATAAAGGTAAATAACCATTCATCATAAATAAATCATTCACCAAAGATATTAAACATCAATCAAAATCTAAACATTTATCCATGATAATTTAAATAAACCAAGCATTGAACTAAAATAAATCAAAGCATATAAAATAAATCAAAGTATATAATGAACTACACAATCAAATCTAAAAGTAAATAAAGCAAGTAAAGATACAAATTATGGCTACTTTTTTTATTTAAGATTCTTTATTTAATGTTTAGGGTTTTGGAATTTATTGGTTTAAGCTACTGTAAGTTTTAAGGGAATTAAATGGATTAAGATTTTATGATTTAAGGGATTGATAAGATTCTTTGATTAACAAAATTAGGGTTTGAGGGGAGAAATCATGAAATTAGGGTTTGGATATTAAAACATTAGGTTAATGATTTACGGTTACTGGATTGTTATTTTGGATTTACTATATTGAATTTTAATATTTAGATTTATAAGGTTTTAAGGTTTTAAGGATTAGGGTTTAGGAAAACTAGGGTTTACAGTTTTGGTTTTGAGGGAATTAAGGTTTTAGGAAAATTAGGGTTTAGAGTAATTGGTTTGAGGTTCATTGTTTTGGTTTTGAAATTGAAGAAAATAGTTTAGGGTTTTTAAAAGGTTTTGGAAATAAGAAAAACGATTTAAGGTTTTTGGAAACAAAAGAAACAATTTAGGATTTTTGCAGATAGAAGGAATAAATTAGGGTTTTTGAGATTTTAGGGAAACAGAAGGATGATTTTTAGGGTTTAAGAACGATTTAAGGTTTTTGGGAAAATAAAAGAAATGGATTAAAGTTTTTAAAGGTATTTAGAAATAGAGGAAATCACTTAAAGTTTTTGGAAACAAAGATCAAGTTATTACATCTTTAAAGATTGATGTTTTGAGTGTATAATCTTACAAATCAAATAAAGAACGAAGCTGCTTTAAGAAACAAAAAGAAATTAAGAATTCAAACCTTCGTTCATTGGTTCCACCAATAATTGCTTCTTGGATGAACAAGGTCAAAGGCAAGATGGCTGCCTTTGATAGATTGATTGCCTGTTTGCTTATCCTTCTCTAAAAAATTTGATCGTTTTCACTTCCAAAAAGCTTGAAAGTCCGATCTCTTTTTCTAAGTTTTTTCTCCCCCCTTTCTGTGTTATTTTTAGTCCTATATATAGAAGATTTTGATGATTAATCTTAATTGTTCACGGAATCTAACATTAATTAAGAAAAGGAAACCGAAACCAAATTGAATTTTGTTTTGAAAAAAATTTTGCCGAAAAAATTTCACTGGCAAAATAAGTCTGCTGTGGAAGAATTTCGTTGGCGAAAAAACTGTCGTGGGAACTTACGGGCTGCGGGCTACAGAATGGCAAAGCCATTTTGCCCGCAGAAAAAATCTGCGGGCGAAATGGCTTTGGCCATTTCGTCCGACCCCTTTTCGGCGATGAAATTTTTCGTCGCCGATTTTCCATTGCCGATTTTTATTTTTATTTATTTATTATTATTATTATTATTTATTTTTTATTAATTATAAAAACTAAATAGTAAAGCAAATATTATTTAATTAAGATAACACTAAAATTATTTTGGACTAATTATAATATATTGGACAACACAAAAATATATTAGACCGGACTGGGTCAAAAATTAAGGGTCTACAATGTGGCCAAGCTGGAGCAGCATGAGACTGTCCAGTCTTATGATCAAAAGGACCAATAGCCTGCAAAGTCCATAAAGAGTTTGAATAAATAAAGAGGAAGCACTTCTAGATAATATATTTGCAATTACTTGAAAAACTCTAGTTCTAGCATCGCCACGAGAACGGGAGGAAGACTCTCCTCTCTCATCACTACCTCTATCACTTTCTTCATCCTTTCCTTCTCCTCCTCCTCCCCTTCTTCTTCTTCTTCTTCTTTAAGGTGCAGTTCAGAATGTTTGCAGGTACCCTTCACTGGCCGAGACCAAAGAACCAGTTGAATAATAATTTTCCAAGGAACCAGCCATAGGAAACTTGCCCAACAATCATTCAGTGAGAAGTTTGCAAGGGTAGAGCTACATTCATAGATGGAGTGCAGTTGCCTGCTCATTAGCCTTCCACCAAGGAAAGTCCACCTGCAAAACTACAAAATAGGGTAAGTTGACTGTGAGCGGGGATTTTTTCCCCTAATTTCAATTGAATGGTTCTTGCCCTTTCGGCACTGTTAGGCTTGGGGCTTTAGAGAACACTGACTTAAGCCCAAAGAAAATGGAGTCGCCGCCCAAACGGGGTGGGAAATAAATATAAAGGAGGGATGACTAGATTCCTAAGGAATCTATAAACCCTTAATTTTTGACTCAGTCCAGTATGATATTTTTAAATAGTCCAAAATAATTTTTATTGTATTTTAATATTTATTATTTATTTTAAACTAAATAATATTTATTTTAATAATATTTGTTTTTAACAATAAAAAATAAAATAATAAAATAATAAAAAATCGACAACGACAAAACCGGCTACGGCAGAATCGGCGATGAATTGGCTTATGCAAATTCGCTGCAGGTTTTTCCTTTAGCGAATTAGCACCCCTTGCAGTTAGCCCTCGCAGATCCTCGTAGCACCCAGGCCAATCCTCGCCAGTCCGATCCTCACATAGCAGTGCCTAGTGCCAGTCTTGCCCGAGGCCGCGCACAGTTTTAGCCGAAACCTTATTTTACTTGGTTTTTAATATTTTCCTAATTAGTTTTTATTTCCTTAACCAATTAGTATTAGATTTTTATTTTTTTATTATAAATACCACATTAAAAGACACAGAGAGGGGGATTTGGATTTTGATTGGGACTTTGACTCAAGGATTATTCAGACTCTTTTCTTAGTAATTTACTTAGAACCTTTGATTTGTGAAAGAGCAAGAGCAAGCAACAAACAAATCCATAAAAGGTAGCCTACACTGTCTTTGTTATTGTTCAACCAGATTTAAAATTGTGGTGGAACCAATAATGGAGGTTTGAGTTTTTATTAACTTTTTTATATTTACAGTAGCCTCATTATTCAATTTAATCAATTATTTGAGCATACAATAGATGGGTTTTTATTTAATCACATTGATCAATTATTTTATTTATCATCTAGTTTCTATCTAAAACCTTAAAAATTATTTTTCACAACCCTAATATCTTAATACCCATTAAACTAATTTTTGAAAACTAAAACCCTAATTACACTTTTCTAATACCACAAAACCATAATCTGTTTTCTCAAAACCATAATCAATTCTATTTTTTTAAAAGTCACAGTAGCCTATTCTTTCCAAATACCTAACTTTTATTCCTATTTTCATGATCTCCAATTTTATTTACTTAAACCCTAAACCTTAATATTTTTTATACAACTTTCGAAACCCTAAATCCAAAATATCCATTCTTCAGATTCAAACCCTAATTTATTTCAAAACCTAATCTTTAGTTCAACCTATTTGTACATCCAGATGCCATGTTATGTCTTTTATATTAAATATTTCTTAGTTAACTAGTCTAGTAAGTAAAAAACCCCAATTGTTAAACACAAAACCTACAAAACCTTAATTTTATTCAAGAAACCCTAAATGATGCATAAACCCTAAATTTATATGCTTACCACTTTAGTTAAATTAGATGAATGTTTATTATGCATTTTGATTGATGTTTCACATCCTGGATGAATATTTTACTTATGATGAATGGTTGGTTACTTTTATTGATTTGCTTTGGTTTCAAAACATTGTAAGAGGTATGTTTCCATGTTTTGGGAACCTCATTTCGTGAGCATCATGTAATTTAATTTATTTTACAGATTTTGAATCAATGTAAAGGACACATTTCCACATTTTGGTGGGTGTCCTATTTAGTTTTAGATATTAGACGATGTAAGGACATGTGTCCATCCTTGGATGGGTGTCCATTTATTTGTTTTGTTTGGACATTGTTGTGATTTTAATAAAGTCATTATTTATTCTTATGATCGCATGTTGTATTGATAATATTGTTATATTTAAGAATTTTATAATATTAAGACCTGAAAAGGAGGCCGGTTTTAATGAACCGGGCATTGTGGGGGTGCTGGGCCATTTCTTACCTTCCCCACACGTACCCAAATTTTTGAACCCATTAGAGAGTTGGGGATTCCCTAAGAATCAAGTCATCCACTCCTTTCTATTTTGCTAGCCTATTTGAGTGGCGACTCCATTTTCTTCGAGTTTAGGCCCGTATTCTTTAAGGCCCTGAGTCTAACAGTGCCGAAGTCATAAGAACCATTCCACTGGGAGTGGGGGTGAAAATCCTTACTCATAGTGGTGACTTCACTAGGGATAAGATAAGTTAATTCCGTTCGTCTTTATATAATTCTATTCTTTCTTATCATGATATTATCCATTGCATCATTTAGATTGCATCGTATGCGTGAGTTGGGATGCAGTGTTACCTGTGTTATGTTATGTGAGGGATACCATAATTTCACTCAAGGTATGGAGATTGAGCATGGCATAACCACTCATAGCCCTGTACCTTTTGGTATATACTTGCTATGGGAACCTAAGCCTTTTCAACCCAAAGACTAAAGCTCATGTAATTGGCCTAGTTTCTTTTCTTAGGTTTTTATCCTAAATGCTTGTTGTTTGACTATCGTTAATTTACCTTGGCTTAAATCATGGCTTATTTGGTTTGTTCCTTTTCTAATATGACCTAAGTACATTATAAGCTCAAAATAAATTTTTCTTTGAAGTCCAAAATACCAAAGCTATTTTTAAAACTTTTTAAGTGGTCTTTGGACATAAAACTTTTCTAAAAACAAATCAAAAATTCTTTTCTCATGACTCAAAAACAAAGTCAAAAATCCATTTTTTTTATCTAAAATCTTTTTACAAAACCATGTTTGCATTTCATCCAATCTTTAAAAGATCTTACAAATTATTTAGGTCAATTATGAAAATACCAAAAATCAATTGTTAGCCTAGTTTATACTAAGAATTATTAACCATGGGCTTATTTTTGGCATGAATTATTAGTTACTTTTTAAGTGAGAAACCTATTTATAATAAATCTCTTAATTTAGTTTTAATCCAATATAACATAAAAGCTGCTTTAGTTGATTGGATGGATTAAAACTTAATTAATGGAAATTATCATAAATTGATTTCCATGTTCGAAAATATAATTATTGGCTGAAACGTCTGAGGGAATTATTCGAAACCAAGATACCCCATGTTGGTATTTTGTTAACCATATACCTAGAAAATGAGACTTGTCATCCGTGTGTGGAAGTTATAAGGTTGGAAGGGATGTTCTACCTATCTTTGTTTGTTTGTTATTTGTGTATACATGTATATATGCATTGAATAACATAT
Organism: Garcia nutans; assembly: GCA_947685225.1. NCBI lineage: Eukaryota > Viridiplantae > Streptophyta > Magnoliopsida > Malpighiales > Euphorbiaceae > Garcia > Garcia nutans. The sequence continues at coordinate 62,750,420 of CANTUV010000031.1, forward strand.
CATTGATCCTTTCTGGCTCATAGACCTGAAGTACGACCATTCAAGAGCATACAATGATACCACCTACAACATTGATTTTGATTCAAGTGCTTCATTGGAAGGATGAATGCAAACCAGCTAAAGGATATAATCGATGTTGTCAAAGTTAAGATGGCCGAACTATGAGATCAATTGGTTAAAATTATGAGGACTCAGTTAATTGAAATTATGGAGATCAACAATAATGCTAATGAGACATCTTCCATTGACGTAAAGAAGAAGAGAAAGGTAACATTAACAAAGAACATGTCTACCAATAGAGATCGAATGAAAAATGAGGGATCAATCCCTATTCTACAAGACCAACCAAACCATGTGTTGTCTAAGTGGAGCAATAAGGCCGGCTACCACCCTAGTGGGCAAAATCAAAGGGAAAGAGGAGGTTTTGAGAAAAATGCAACAACTTAACCAGTAAAGAAGCATAATTTTTCAGACATAAGGGGGCCTTTGTCAAAGATGTTATAAAATCTAATAAAGATGGATTTTCTACAACCATTGGCACCTCAGCCTTTACATAAGCCTCTACCACCAAATTTTGATACCAAGGTCTTCTGTCAATTCCATCAAGTGCAAGGGCATGATACAGATAAATGTAACAGCCCTTCCCGACCTATGAATAAGCCGAGGAGGAATGCTACATCGGGATACGAGCTCTGGTTATGTCAGCTTACTTAATGTTCCTTATAAAAATTTTCCAAAATTTTGACGGAGTCTCCCTTAAAATTCTAGGTCCCAAGTGTCGACAAAACTGATTTTTCTTATTTTTGAAAAACATTTTGTGTCACAATTCAACTCAAACACACTCCTAATAATCCACCCTTATAACCTCAACTACAATCCTGCAAGAAGAATTCACACTTCTATATTCACAACCCAACTCAATTTAAAACCATACAGTTATTATACATTACTAGATTTACATGCTACATCAAGTTATCTCTTTGTATTGTTCAAATAAGTACATGCCAGTTTCTAATACCAAAATACAAAATGAAGAGCACCACTTAAGTTTGTTGATGACCGACAGATCGCAGGACTCCTCTGCTAGCTACTGGCTCCTTGCTAATAGCCTACGAGTTTAGACGAAACTAAACTCTCTAAGCTGCTCAGTGGGTACTTTAACTAATTACGAAAAATAAATAATAAAAGCATAATGCAAATTTAAAAGCAATGAGTCGTATTGAAAAATAATATCACAGTAAAAACAATCCATACATGTCATATATTCAATTATTATCATTTTATCAGTTCGCTCCACAAGGTAATTTGGTAGACTAACGTATGGTAAGGAACTAACTAAAACAACCGTATATATATTCTATGGCTGTGGCCCTAAAAAATTGCGGACCAAGCCCTGTGGAATCTGTGGCCGAAGCCCTCAGACCGGAGTTCTATATTACTCGGGTGATTGCCCTATATAACTCAGACCGAAGTCCTATATTAAAGCAGCACTGCATATAGTATGATATATCATACCCTTACCCTACTCAGTACTATCCCAGATACCCAGTGGAGCCAAAATTTTCATGCCATTTCTTAATCGAATATGCATTATACAATTATCGACTTATGTTTCTTATATTATTTCAACGTGAAATATCATATTTTGTTATTTTAATAACATATTATGCTCATTTATATGTATAAGGAATCAATTGGATTACTTTTGAAAAATGACCAAATGAATATTAGCAAAATGACCATATGAATAGTAAATTCTGGTTTTGGACTCAACTTGATCCTTATTTTGAAAAATTGTATAAAATAATCAATTTGACTAAAAACTATAAACTTTTTACAGAATTTATTCTTACATCTTAAAATCATTCCTTTAAAATTTTAGATCAAACTGGACACAAAATCTTGGTCAAGTAGTTCACCCAACCAGACTGCTCCAGTTGCCCTGCATCCTGGCAGCAGTTCTGAATTTTGTGAATTCCATAAATTAAATTCAATCAATGTGGTTCCAAATTATTTTTCTCAAATTCTAGACTCACTAAGAAACAACATATCCAAAATTTAATTGAAGATTATTTTTCTAAATTTTATTAAAAATCCGGAAACATGGCTGTCTCAGTCAAGGTACCTCCTAGAGCAGGTCTAACAGAAATAATGCTTCCATAATCATAACCATTCCGAATTCAACTCAAAATATTTTTCAGTCATTCTAGACGTATTGAGGCACAACATATCAAAACTTCACTTCATGAACATTTTTCTATATTTAATTAAAAATCATATAAGTCACAGTATTTCACTAATTCTAAAACTAAAAAAAAATTCAAGAAAATGAACAAACAATTAGTTAAAGTACCAAACCTTGCTTTTCCTTACTCTTCTTGTCTATTTCACTTCCTTTCCTCTCTAATCTCCTTGATTTCCTATGAAATTTAACATCACATATACAAAGGTAAGAACCCTAGGTATAGACATAGTCTTATCTTATGATTTTTCTAATGGTTGCTAGCTTATTTTCACCATTAAACACCATTATTTCTTTCATCAAATCCTTCAAATAATTATTTCTTGAATTTTCTCCAAATCTAGCTACATGAACCCTAATTTCAATCTCTTAAATTAATCATTAATCAATGAAACTAAAACTAGAGATAGGTTTCTCTTACCTTATAATCTTGTTTGTCACCAAAATCTTCAACCAAAAGCCATAAAATTTGGAAAAATCACCTCCTTCTTCATTCTCTTATGGTTTGGACGAGTTCACCATCTAAGAGAGCACTTTTATTTTCTTTCCTTAGCTTATTTTGATCCAAATGGCAGCCATAAGTAGTGACAATATGTTGGTATAGATGTTGACTTCCAATTGGTACACCTTTATAGCAAAAATGGCCACTTTTAATTGGTCCACTTGCCTTCTTCTTTTATCTATTTATTTGGCAAGCCATTAGGCTTCCTTTTATTCATATTTTGACCCCCCTCAACTTTCTTGTGCTGTAATTTTATAGTCTAGGGTGTGAAAATACCAAAATACCCTCCAGCGATTAATCGATTGTAACTTTTAAACCGTGCGTTTTCGGGAAAAATTGAAACCCACGGTTATGACCCGATTAATCCCAATAACACATTTATGGCATCCGTTAGGGTCACTATTAAGAACCGACACAACTTTTTGGAAAATTACTCTTAGGTCCTTGGCTTTTCAAAAAATTACCTTTAGGTCCCGTCGACTTCACGGGCCTCCTTTGCACACCGATTTTGTTTTTGACTATCTCGAGCCTCTATTTGACCACTTATTTATGTCCTTCTTGCCTAATACTCGACTACTTAAACTTTGGGATGTGACAGTTCTATCTCCCTTAATTTAAGTTTCGCCCCGAAATTTACTTATTCATGCATGATTCTTACGTGTAATTACACATCATCAATATAACTAATAATCGTCACATATACACACATATGTACTCAAGACACTGATTTTAAACTTACGTACCTTCATTTCCTTCTTCTGCTTTATTCTCTTCTGCCCTCATGTAATATATCTTGGCTGGCGCTCTCGATTCAGGGCGATCTACTATCTCCGATCTTGTTCCTATTTGATTACTACCATTTTCTCTGCCTCTTCCTCTTTCTCGACCTTTACCGCTGCCACTTGCTACTTGTATTCTTTCAGGAACTTTTGAAATCTCTGCCACATTTCTAGGACAATCCTTGTTAAGGTGATCAGTGGCACCACAAAGTATACAAGCTCCAATAACTAACCAACATTCTTCCCTATGCTTTCGTCCACAATGCTCACACGAGGGGTATGGTGTATATTCAGTCCTTCCAGAACCTTTACTTGATCCTCTGCTTATTCCTCCCGTGCTGGCTACTGAGGTAGCTTGAAAATTAGGTCCTTTAGATGGTCTTAAATTCTGCTTTACACTCATAAAGGATCCTTCACCCTTAGCTCTCTTGCTAGCAGACATATGATTACCTGGGGCACTCTATGCTTGCTCTCTTTTCTGTTGAATTCTCTGTTGACGATTCCTCAGATTTACTTGCACCTTTTCAACATCCAATGCTTTAGCCACCAACTTTGAAAACTCTGTATTATCCAATGCCACTAGCTGTATCTTAATTTCATCATTAAGTCCTTCTAAAAATTTCTCACATCGCTCAGCTTCAGTTTCTATTAACTTCTTTCCATACTTACTAAGGCGCGTAAACTCCTTCTCATATTCTGATACTGTTATTTTGCCTTATTTCAAATGAATGAACTCATTGCGCCTTGCAGTCAAATATGCATCAGTGATATACCTCTTTTTAAACTCACTCTTAAAGAATTCCCAAGTTTGTTGTTCTGGTGGAACCCACTGCTGCGTGGTATCCCACCATATGTACGTCTCCTCTGTTAGGAGCGAGGTAGCACAAACCACTCTTTCCTCCGGAGTGCATTAGAGCTGGTCAAGAACTCTAATGATACTATCTAACCAATATTCTGCTTCCTCAGATCCCTCTTCACGACTAGCCTTAAATTCCTTTGCACCATACTTTCTTAACTTCTCGATCGGGGGTTTCCTATCTCCCTCAGTAGCACGGCCCCTTATAGCCATTTTCTGAAAAGCTGTTGCAATCTGCCTAAGATAACTCTCTAGACCGGGTATTTTAGCTGCTGCTGACCCTGGTCTATAAGCTTCCCCGGCATCTGCAGACCCAGATGCTTGCAATTCTATGTTTCGTTCCATAGCTTGCCACGAATCTAGAGACATCCTACATTGACATAAATAGCTATCTGCTTAATTCATCAACATATAACTCGATTATCAATTCCTATCTGGCATGTACATCCACCTATTCATCATATAACTTTCTCCTTACTTTATCTTACATGGCACACATAGTCACTTACTTACTATCTATCTCCCAAAATCGACTAACCAATGCTCTGATACAACAAATTGTAACACCCCTTCCCGACCTATGAATAAGCCGAGGAGGAATGCTACATCGGGATATGAGCTCTGGTTATGTCAGCTTACTTAATGTTCCTTATAAAAATTTTCCAAAATTTTGACTGAGTCTCCCTTAAAATTCTAGGTGCCAAGTGTCGACAAAACTGATTTTTCTTATTTTTGAAAAACATTTTGTTTCACAATTCAACTCAAACACACTCCCAATAATCCACCCTTATAACCTCAACTACAATTCTGCAAGAAGAATTCACACTTCTATATTCACAACCCAACTCAATTTAAAACCATACAGTTATTATACATTACTAGATTTACATACTACATCAAGTTATCTCTTTGTATTGTTCAAATAAGTAGATGCCAGTTTCTAATACCAAAATACAAAATGAAGAGCACCACTTAAGTTTGTTGATGGCCGACAGATCGCAGGACTCCTCTGCTCGCTACTGGCTCCTTTCTAATAGCCTACGAGTTTAGAAGAAACTAAACTCGCTAAGCATTGCTTAGTGGGTACTTTAACTAATTACAAAAAATAAATAATAAATGCATAATGCACATTTAAAAGCAATGAGTCATATTTAAAAATAATATCACAGTAAAAACAATCCATACATGTCATATATTCAATTATTATCATTTTATCAGTTCACTCCACAAGGTAATTTGGTAGACTAACGTATGGTAATGAACTAACTGAAACAAGTGTATATATATTCTGTGGCTGTGGCACTAAAAAATTGTGGACCAAGCCCTGTGGAATCTGTGGCCGAAGCTCTTGGACCGGAGTCTTATATAACTCAGGCGATTGCCCTATATAACTCGAACCGAAGTCTTATATAGCTCGGGTCGTCACTCTATATAACTCGAACCGAAGTCCTATATTAAAGCAGCACTGCATATAGTATGATATATCATACCCTTACCCTACTCAGTACTATCCCATAAACCCAGTGGAGCCAAAATTTTCATGCCATTTCTTAATCGAATATGCATTATACAATTATTGACTTATGTTTCTTATATTATTTCAACGTGAAATATCATTTTTTGTCATTTTAATAACATATTATGCTCATTTATATGCATAAGGAATCAATTGGATTACTTTTGAAAAATGACCAAATGAATATTAGCAAAATAACCATATGAATAGTAAATTCTGGTTTTGGACTCAACTTGATCCTTATTTTGAAAAATTGTATAAAATAATCAATTTGACTAAAAACTATAAAATTTTTACAGAATTTAGTTTTACATCTTAAAATCATTCCTTTAAAATTTCAGATCAAACTGGACCCAAAATCTTGGTCATGTAGTTCACCCAACCAGACTGCTCCAGTTGCCCTGCATCCTGGCAGCAGTTCTGAATTTTGTGAATTCCGTAAAACTAATTCAATCAATGTGGTTCCAAATTATTTTTCTCAAATTCTAGACTCACTAAAAAACAAAATATCCAAAATTCAATTGAAAATTATTTTTATAAATTTTATTAAAATTCCGGAAACATGGCTGTCTCAGTCAAGGTACCTCCTAGAGCAGGTCTAACAGAAATAATTTTTCCATAATCATAACCATTCCGAATTTAACTCAAAATATTTTTCAGTCATTCTAGACGCATTGGGGCACAACATATCAAAAATTCACTTCAAGAACAGTTTTATATATTTAATTAAAAATCATACAAGTCACAGCATTTCACTAATTCTGAAACAGAAAAATTTCAAGAAAATGAACAAACAATTAGTTAAAGTACCAAACCTTGCTTTTCCTTGCTCTTCTTGTCTATTTCACTTCCTTTCCTCTCTAATCTCCTTGATTTCCTTTGAGATTTAACATCACATATACAAAGGTAAGAACCCTAGGTATAGACATAGTCTTATCTTATGATTTTTCTAATGGTTGCTGGCTTATTTTCACCATTAAACACCATTATTTCTTTCATCAAATCCTTCAAATAATTATTTCTTGAATTTTCTTCAAATCTAGCTACATGAACCCTAATTTCAATCTGTTTAATTAACCATTAATCCATGAAACTAAAACTAGAGATAGGTTTTGTAACACCCCTATACCCTGTATACGTACACAGCATGCTAATAAGATAGTAATATACGTATACTGAATATAGGTATGCCACAGTTTATAAGACATACAAACAATTCCCTTCAATAATGTGATTAAATTTAAAACATTAAAAGAAATTTATGAAATACAATAAATAAAATATTATTTCAAAGCACAACGGAAAATATAACAAATATTTACAAATACTTATACAGCAAAACTCAAGTTTTACAAAACATAAAATATATACATGTTCGGCAGTATGTCTTTGATCTTTATGCTCCACTATCAACACCTTAAGATTTAGACTCTACTCGGCTTAGAGGAACTCTCCGGTTCTTCCCTGTCACCTGCGCGATAAATCATAATCACGCTAAGCCAACGGCTTAGTGGTATAAACTACAATAATATTATGTTTTGATGCAATGCCAATGTTACACAATCAATGCCATACACCATTCACAAGAAATGTTATACTTCAACATATTACTTTGCTTAATGTCATAACAAACATTCATTCTCAACAAGATTCTTATGCATTATAATCAATGTAACACCCCCACATTCAGTACACACACACTACAACACCACAATGTAGCATATGTGCACCGAACATAGGAGTGCTACGGCTTTTCATCAACATTCAAAACATTTTTTTTTCAATTGTATACATTATAGAAAGATAAGTAGTTAACTTGTAATACATAATTAAATAGATATATAAATACATTTAAGTAGTACACAGCGGAAGTTATAAAATATTTACACATATGAAAACATTTGAGTACATATTTATCATTACATATATATTTACAATATAAACAAAATCTTTACAAAATATAAAAGAGTTATACATGATTGGCAAGTCTCCTCTGATCTTTAAGTTCCCAAAATCAACTCTTCACTGTCTACTCTCACTCGGTCTCGAAGAGCTCTCGGGTTCAAACCTATTACCTGCGCGATCAAACACTATCGCGCTAAGCCAACGGCTTAGTAAGATAATTCATGCTAATGTTACGCTTTAATGCAATGCAATGCCAATTCTCAATCCATATTATACATGTAACATCATATATGCAAAGCTAACAACATACCTATACATTGCATAACTCAACGTAAATAGACATATCATATTTTAACATCTTATTATATACCTTATTAGTATTCATTTAATCATTCATAATCAATACTAAACAAAGACAAGCATGGGCCCAAAACACACTAATATGCCATTCAATTTTCAGAGTTAATGTTTTGGTTTTATTATCACATTTATCAATATCATAAACCCAACTAGGCTTCAAGGATTAGGTTCAACCAAGCTTCAAGGGGAGCAAAGCATGCTAAGCATCAACCCAACTTGGCTTCAAGAACCAACCCAACCTAGCTTCAAGGGTGGTAACATCTCAATTAGGCTTCAAGGATTCAATCCAACCTAACTTCAAGAGATTGTTAAACTTATTAGGCATGCCACAAACAACAAACTCTGAAAATGGAATAACACATTAGCCACACAAATCATTTATTATTTAATTATCATTTCCATTCTCAACTCTCATCATAGCCAATAACAATGGCCTCATATCACATATAAGTTACCATAGCCAATCACAATGGCATTTTATTCCATCACATTATACATATAGCATTATTGATATAAACATAACCAAACACATTACTCATCACATGAGTCACAATACATGAAATATCACATTGTTCACATAGTATCATATACATTGCCATTATCATCATATGCAACAATGCAATAATACAAGATTTGCACTTATTTTACTAACAATTCATACAACTCCTAACATTTCCTTGTCCAAGATTCTTTAACCTCTTAGATCAATGATCAATCACTATCTTTAAGACTTAAATCAAAAGTAATAGCATATACTTGTTTAGGGATACACAAGAGATAATCCAATTAGGAATTAATTAGGGCAAACCTCAACCCTGATACGTTCACCCACACGGGCGTGTTCATGGCCGTGTCCTAACTCCACAACACAAAAACATTTACACGCTCAACAACATGGGCGTGTTCCTGGGCGTGTAAATTCTCAAATCTTACAGTAGCTATGACACGCTCAATAACACGGGCGTGCTACTGGTCGTGTCAAACCTACTGCCTCCAACACAATTTGACACACCTAAAAATTCTAGACGTGTTCATGGGCGTGTCCGGCCACAAATCAAGACTCCGATCAAAAACAACCATACACTCAACAACACACTTCTATACATTAACATCCTCTTCAAATAATCTTAACAAAACATACTCAAAACTCATCTCAACTTGCAACACACCCAAAACAAACCAAAACACACATCAAACACCAAACACAAAATCATCTCAAAACCCTTATCACATATACAACATCATCTCTTCCAACCACTTACTCTTTTCTTCAATCCATACTCAATATCCATCATCCAATCACTCAAACACCTCTCACAACTCAAAATCAACCAACACACTCTTAAAAATCTATCAAACTCAAATATCATTTCAAATAAGCACAAAAATCACAAGAGAACTTACCAAAGTTACAAAACTTCTTGAATCACCAACTTGATTACTTAATCTTTCTTCAATTTGAGCTTCACTCAACAAGATCTTCTCTTTGCCTCTTGCTTCCTTTGTTTAAGGAGGAGCCGGCCACAATGGAAAAGAAGAAGAAAAATATCAAGAAGCAAAGTCAAATTTTGCTTTTAATCTCCACCAAGTGATTTTATCCAAGCAATTACCAAAATACCCTCAATCATATAACTAACTTTTTGTCTCATATAAGCCCTTATATGTAATTACACACTCAACACAAATAAATATCTCTTCCATTGACTATTCATTTGACCAATTTATATGCTATATATATCATCATATACACAACATATACCATTCTCTCTAAACCCTAATTCTTTTCCCCAAAACACATATACACAAGCATTCACTTTCCAATATCTTTTCTCTTGCAATTTAACACATATATTCAATCCAATATATTACTACAACAACAATAACAACATCAACAACATAATCAAAACTTCTAGACCATATATGAGGATATTACAATCAATCTCATTATTCATTCATTTGACATTTCATAAATCATATTTAAACAAAGACAAGCATGGGCCCAAAGACTCTAATATGCCATTCGACTTTCAAAGTTAATGTTTTGGTTTAATTATCACATTTATCATTATCATTATCCCAACTAGGCTTCAAGGATTTAGGTTCAACCAAGCTTCAAGGGGAACAAAGCATGCTAAGTATCAACCCAACTTGGCTTCAAGAACCAAACCCAACCTAGCTTCAAGGGTTGTAACATCTCAATTAGGCTTCAAGGACTAGATCCAACCAAACTTCAAGGGGAGTAAAACATGTTAAACTTCAACCCAACTTGGCTTCAAGGATCAAGCCCAACCTAACTTCAAGAGATTGTTACCATAGGCATGCCACCAACAACAAAACTCTGAAAATGGAATAACACATTAGCCATACAATTCATTAATTATTTCATTATCAATTTCATTCTCATTTACTCATCATCACTTAGGCAACCATGCCTCAATCATCTCATTAGCATCACTGTCATTTTAGCCAATAATCATGGCTCCATATCTCATCAAGAGAATATATATATATATCACCAACTGCATTGAACATCATTTAGGTAAACATGTCTCAATTATATCATTTACATCATTAGAACCAATCACATTGGTTTCACATCTCATTATGTCTCACTTCACATTAAATCAATTCATCATTTAGGTATACATAGTCAATGACATTAACAAACATTTTAGATGCTCATCAATCATTCACATTATACCAAACATAACATTATTCATAAGCATCAACAATGCATTAGATTTCCTAACACATTTACAATCAAATGGATGTTAAGTCTAAACATCATATAAATATATGCAATCATATAGTTTGTACTTACCTCAAGAACACTCACACAACTCTAAATTCTTCTTCTTCCAAGAATTCTTCACTTCTTAAATTAGGGAAAATAACCTTCTTCCCAAAATCTAATCCAAAAATGATACAATACATGAATTCCAATTCAATTTATCACTTATTAACCTCATCTTAGACCTTTAGATCACAATTTACAACTCAACACCACTAACTAAAGCCCACGGCCGTGGCCACTCCAACCCCCACGGGCGTGGGTTAGAAAACAATTATGCCCCAAATTGTTCAACACCCCACGGCCATGGCATCTAAGGGCCATGGGCGTGGCATCCAAGATGCTACTGCTTCTGACCAAATTCACATATTTTAGGCTTACAACTCCAACAAACACAAACAACATGAAGATCTATGAAAATAATTGATCAAACTCAAGTTAAACATCACTTACCACTTCAAAACCCTAAAACCAACATCACTCTTACTCTTCCAATACCAACATCAATTTAACTTTTTATTTTAAATTCAAAACCAACACCACACTCAATTAAATCAAACACACACCAACATACTACCATTAACACAACCCCACTTTCAATTATCAATAATCAAACTCACACACAACTCCAAATAAAACAAGAGAAACCAAGAGAGAACTTACCAAAATAATGAGACTTCTTGGATTTCCACTTAATCACTTGAAAATTCCTTCAATTTTTGAGCTTTAAACACAAACTCACTCTTGCTCTCTCTTGCTTCGGATGGCCGGCCAACAAAGGAAAAGGAAAGAAGAAGAAATGAAGCAAAGTCAAACTTCTCATCTTTTTAAACCTCAACTTTACTTTTTCTTCAGTTTCTTGAATCAAATCAGGCCCAATCAACTTATTATTTCCAAGCTCATTCCAACAAAGAGGTGTCCTACACCGTCTGCCATACAATGCTTCAAACGGTGCCATACCAATGCTGGATTGGTGACTGTTGTTGTAAGCAAACTCCACAAGCGGTAGAAATCTGTCCCAACTTCCAGAGAAATCAATGACACAGCTTCTCAACATGTCCTCAATAATCTGTATCACCCTCTCTGATTGTCCATCCGTCTGTGGATGAAAAGCAGTACTGAAGTGTAATCGAGAACCCAAAGCACTATGCAAACTCTTCCAAAATCTTGAAGTAAACCTGGGATCTCGATCAGACACTAAAGAAGTTGGAACACCATGCAACTTCACAATCTCATGGATATACAGCTCAGCCAAACTCTTCAAAGAGTAATCTCTCCGAACCGGAAGGAAATGAGCTGTCTTAGTCAATCTATCCACAATCACCCATATAGCATCATGCTTCTTTTGTGTCAATGGCAAACCAGACACAAAATCCATCATCACTCTATCCCACTTCCATTCTGGTACTGATAATGGTTGAAGCAATCCAGTTGGAACTTGATGCTCTGCTTTAACCTTCTGACAGGTGAGACATTTCGACACAAAATCTGCAATATCTCTCTTCAAACCAATCCACCAGTAATGCTGTCTCAAATCATGATACATCTTTGTATTACCCGGATGCATAGCAAACACTGACTGATGTGCTTCTTCTAAAATGACTCTTTTCAAATCAGCATCATCGGGTACACACAATCGGTTCTTATACTAGAGACTCCCATCACCTTTCACAACAAAATCTCTAGTCTTCCCATTCTTGCAATCTGAAATAATCTTTTGAATCTTCATATCAATCAACTGAGCTTCTTTGATCTGATCTAACAAAACTGGTTTTAAAAGCAACTGTGCCAACAATGCACCATCATCACAAGCTACAAAACTGGCATGCAAAGCTCTCAACTCAACAAGCAACGAGAGCGAGTAAACAGTTAAACCAGCTAAAGACTTCCGACTCAAGGCATTAGCAACAACATTTGCTTTACCTGGATGATAGTCAATCAAACAGTCGTAGTCTTTAATCAATTCCAACCATCTCCTCTATCGAAGATTAAGTTCTTTCTGAACACCCAAATATTTAAAACTTTTGTGATCAGTGTAGATAAAACATTTCTCCCCAAACAGATAGTGTCGCCAAATCCTCAATGCAAACACAATGGCTGCTAGCTCCAAATCATGGGTCGGATAGTTAAGCTCATGCGGTTTCAACTGTCGAGAAGCATAAGCTATCACTCTACCTTCTTGCATCAGCACACACCCCAAACCACTATGTGAAGCATCACTGAAAATCACATATGGTTTGCCTTCAACAGGTAAAGTAAGAACAGGTGCTTGAGTCAACATTTCTCTCAATTGCTCAAAGCTAGCCTGACACTGATCCGTCCACACAAATTTCACTCCCTTACGAAGCAATCTGGTGAGTGGAGTAGCTATCAAAGAAAATCCTTTCACAAACCGCCGGTAATAGCCTGCCAAACCCAGAAAACTTCTAACCTCAGTCACCGACTTGGGTGGATTCCAATTCAATATAGCTTCAACTTTGCTCGGATCAACTCTAATGCCTTCCGCTGAAACTATATGACCGAGAAAAGCGACTTGATCCAACCAGAACTCACACTTCGACAATTTGGCAAACAACTGCTTCTCTCTCAAAATCTGTAACACAATCCGCAGATGCATATCATGTTCCTCTTCATTCCGCGAATATACCAGAATGTCATCGATGAAGACCACTACAAACTGATCCAGATAAGGCCTGAACACCCTATTCATCAAATCCATAAAAGCTGCAGGTGCATTCGTTAGACCAAAAGGCATAACTAAAAATTCATAATGCCCATACCTGGTCCGAAAGGCAGTCTTTGGAACATCTTCAGCTCTGACTCTCAGCTGATGGTACCCAGATCTCAAATCAAGTTTAGAAAACACAGCTGCACCCTTCAATTGATCAAAGAGATCATCGATTCTAGGCAAAGGATATTTATTTTTAATAGTCACCTTGTTCAATTGCCTATAATCGATACACAACCTCATAGTACCATCTTTCTTCTTCACAAATAGCACAGGAGCTCCCCAAGGAGAAACACTGGGGCGAATAAATCCTTTATCCAACAACTCCTGTAATTGCACTTTCAATTCTCTCAATTCTGCTGGTGCCATTCTATAAGGAGTAATAGAGATAGGAGTGGTACCAGGCAACAATTCAATACCGAACTCCACCTCTCTCTCAGGAGGTAACCCTGGCAACTCCTCTGGAAATACATCTGGGAACTCTGCAACTGTGGCAATACTATCAATGGAAGAACCCTTCACTCTAGTATCTATCACATGAGCAAGATAGGCTTCACATCCCTTTCTAATCAACCTCCTGGCTGCAACAGCTGAAACAAACAAAGATGCTAACTGTTCCTGCTCATTAGATACTATCACATCTCTACCATCAGCAGTTCTCAAAGTAACAACTTTCTTTTTACAATCCACCACAGCCCCATGTCTAGATAGCCAATCCATACCTAGAATCACATCATATTCCTTAAATGGCATCTCAATCAAGTCTCCAAAGAACTCCTCACCTTGCACCCTCACTGCACTATCTCGGTGCACCTTGCTCACAATCACACTATGCCCTAACGGATTTGTCACCAACACATCAAATCCTAGGGACTCAGCATGCATATCTGACATAGGCAAAACAGATGCACTAATATAAGAATGTGTGGAACCCGGATCAGTCAAAGTAAGTACTGAAGTATCAAATAAAGAAAAAGTACCAGCTATGACTGCCGATGCATCTGGCTGCCTCTGCATAACATACATCCTCTGGGAAGATCCAACCTCCTCTGGCCTACTCTCCCTGGATGTAGCACCTCCTCTAGCACTGAACCCAGATCTGCCTCCCCTGCTGCTACCTCTGCCTGCTCGACCTCCCCTCACACTAGATCGAGAAGATGCAGTATCAACTGACATCTGTTCTTGCCTCTCAGGACAATCTCTCACAAAGTGATTAGGTGATCCACATCTGAAACAAACCCCTGCTACACCAGTCTTCCAGCAAGGGCCACCATGTGGCCTACCACAATGAATGCAGATGGGTAGGGTAGATCTCTGAATCATAGGGGTCGGAGCACTTGCCACTGAAGCTGCAGGTCTAAATCTCTGCCTCTGTAACTGCACTGACCTACCAGCTGACCTCTGACTCCTACTAACTCTAGGAACAAAGCTTCCTTTACCTCTCTTAACAGAAGAAGACCCTGCCTCAAACTGGGGCCTTCTCACTCTGACCTCTTCCTCTGAAGTAGCTGCAATAACTTGAGCTCGCTCTACACTTCGAGCTGCTGCCACTAGCTAGGAGAAATCATGATATCTTGATCCAGCCACTAAGCACATGATAGAGGGCCTCAATCCTTCCTGAAACCTCCGGCATCTATCTATCTCATCAGCTATAATGCCACCAGCATAATGGCTCAATCTAATAAACTCAACCTCATATTCAGTTACAGTCTTGCTATCTTGCTTCAAGCTTAAGAACTCCATCTTCTTCATGTCTTTGTACTCCCTAGGAGTATACTTCAACTCAAACTCTCTCAGAAAATCCGCATATGACAAGGTTGGTGGATCATCCATAGAATGGGGCACTGTCCTCCACCAGTCGTATGCATCCTTCTGTAACAAAGATCTTGCATAATCAAACTTTTCCTCCGAGGTGGCTTGCAACTGAATAAAGATCCTCTGTACTTTGTCAAGCCACTGTTCTGCTACAGCTGGATCAGTAGTACCAAGGAAATCCTCCGCTCCATACTTCCTTAGTTTATCATAGTGCCTCACTGGTACCATAGGCTGAGGGGGTGGTGGCACTGGTTGCACTGGTGCTTGCCTCAAAGCTTCTACCACATGCCTAACCCAAGCTGGTGGAACCTCCTCACCAACTGGTCTACCCGACACCGAAGCAGGTGCCTCCTCAGCACTAACAACCCTAACTCCATCATCAGGGACAATACTCTCAGCACTACCCTCAACTGACTGGCGTGAGTGAGAATCCATCACAACCTAACACTGCAAACACAGTAGAATACTTCTTATTAAAGATCAGAGATTGCCAATCCCAAACATATATGTTGTTCAAAAACCACTTTTTAAAATCAAAATAGTCTTTTTCTTACATTTTACCTAGGTTGAGAATCTCAAACCTAGGCTCTGATACCAAAACAATTGTAACACCCCCACATTCAGTACACACACACTACAACACCACAATGTAGCATATGTGCACCGAACATAGGAGTGCTACGGCTTTTCATCAACATTCAAAACATTTTTTTTTCAATTGTATACATTATAGAAAGATAAGTAGTTAACTTGTAATACAAAATTAAATAGATATATAAATACATTTAAGTAGTACACAGCGGAAGTTATAAAATATTTACACATATGAAAACATTTGAGTACATATTTATCATTACATATATATTTACAATATAAACAAAATCTTTACAAAATATAAAAGAGTTATACATGATTGGCAAGTCTCCTCTGATCTTTAAGTTCCCAAAATCAACTCTTCACTGTCTACTCTCACTCGGTCTCGAAGAGCTCTCGGGTTCAAACCTATTACCTGCGCGATCAAACACTATCGCGCTAAGCCAACGGCTTAGTAAGATAATTCATGCTAATGTTATGCTTTAATGCAATGCAATGCCAATTCTCAATCCATATTATACATGTAACATCATATATGCAAAGCTAACAACATACCTATACATTGCATAACTCAACGTAAATAGACATATCATATTTTAACATCTTATTATATACCTCATTAGTATTCATTTAATCATTCATAATCAATACTAAACAAAGACAAGCATGGGCCCAAAACACACTAATATGCCATTCAATTTTCAGAGTTAATGTTTTGGTTTTATTATCACATTTATCAATATCATAAACCCAACTAGGCTTCAAGGATTAGGTTCAACCAAGCTTCAAGGGGAGCAAAGCATGCTAAGCATCAACCCAACTTGGCTTCAAGAACCAACCCAACCTAGCTTCAAGGGTGGTAACATCTCAATTAGGCTTCAAGGATTCAATCCAACCTAACTTCAAGAGATTGTTACACTTATTAGGCATGCCACCAACAACAAACTCTGAAAATGGAATAACACATTAGCCACACAAATCATTTATTATTTAATTATCATTTCCATTCTCAACTCTCATCATAGCCAATAACAATGGCCTCATATCACATATAAGTTACCATAGCCAATCACAATGGCATTTTATTCCATCACATTATACATATAGCATTATTGATATAAACATAACCAAACACATTACTCATCACATGAGTCACAATACATGAAATATCACATTGTTCACATAGTATCATATACATTGCCATTATCATCATATGCAACAATGCAATAATACAAGATTTGCACTTATTTTACTAACAATTCATACAACTCCTAACATTTCCTTGTCCAAGATTCTTTAACCTCTTAGATCAATGATCAATCACTATCTTTAAGACTTAAATCAAAAGTAATAGCATATACTTGTTTAGGGATACACAAGAGATAATCCAATTAGGAATTAATTAGGGCAAACCTCAACCCTGACACGTTCACCCACACGGGCGTGTTCATGGCCGTGTCCTAACTCCACAACACAAAAACATTTACACGCTCAACAACATGGGCGTGTTCCTGGGCGTGTAAATTCTCAAATCTTACAGTAGCTATGACACGCTCAATAACACGGGCGTGCTACTGGTCGTGTCAAACCTACTGCCTCCAACACAATTTGACACACCTAAAAATCCTAGACGTGTTCATGGGCGTGTCCGGCCACAAATCAAGACTCCGATCAAAAACAACCATACACTCAACAACACACTTCTATACATTAACATCCTCTTCAAATAATCTTAACAAAACATACTCAAAACTCATCTCAACTTGCAACACACCCAAAACAAACCAAAACACACATCAAACACCAAACACAAAATCATCTCAAAACCCTTATCACATATACAACATGTAACACCCCCATATTCAATGCACACACACTACAACCACAACAATGTAGCATAAGTGCACCAAACATAGGGATGCTACGGTTTCCTTAACATTCAAAACATTTTAAAACTTGATACCATATCCATATCATTATATCTTATTAACAAAATAGATCATTTACTTATAAAACAAAACATATTAGTTATCTATATATATATTTAAATATTACACAGCGGAAGTTATAAAATATTTACAAATTTACATTATAAACATTACTTTACAAAATATAAAAGAAATATACATGATTGGCAAGTCAGCTCTGATCTTTAAGCTCCCAAAATCAACTCTTCAATGTCTACTCTCACTCGGTCTCGAAGAGCTCTCGGGTTCGATTCTATCAGTTTTATCACCTGCGCGATTAAACACTATCGCGCTAAGCCAAGGGCTTAGTAAGATAAAACATGCAATCGATATGCTTAGATGCTATACAATGCCAATTCTGATTTATATCATATATGTAACAACATAGATGCAAAGCTAACAACATACCTTTACATTTCATAACCTAACATACATATATGTATCTCACAATTCAACATATTTGCATATACTTTATTAGTTAATCATTTAATCATCCATGAACAACACTAAGCAAAGACAAGCATGGGCCCAAGACACACTAATATGCCATTCAATTTTCAGAGTTAATGCTTTGGTTTTGTTATCACATTTATTAATATCAATATCATATACCCAACTAGGCTTCAAGGATTAAGTTCAACCAAGCTTCAAGGGGAGCAAAGCATGCTAAGCATCAACCCAACTTGGCTTCAAGAACTAACCCAACCTAGCTTCAAGGGTTGTAACATCTCAATTAGGCTTCAAGGATTCAATCCAACCTAACTTCAAGAGATTGTTACACTCATTAGGCATGCCACCAACAACAAACTCTGAAAATGGAATAACACATTAGCCACACAATTCATTTAGATTTCATTCTCAATTCTCATTATGATTTAGGCAAACATGCCTCATTTATCTCCATTAAATCACCTTAGCCAATAACAATGGCTCCACATTTCATTTCACAATATAACACTTCATTATTCAAGTGTATATTTATCTCACATGACATCATTCATAAATATTAACATTTCATTCCACATTACTCATAAAACACATTACCATTCAAAGTGCATAACATAACATTGTTAATTCTCAACAATGCAATTAGGGCAAAACACAATTGACATGATTCATAGCTTTAGGACCATTCACAAGTGTTTTTAATTCATCCCTTGGTTTAAGTATGTTTATGTTTAGGTTTAGAGGCCAAACTACCTTTGAAGAATCTAAACTATGCAAACAAGAACAAAGAAATCAAGCAACATTCAATTCATTTGTGGGACACGCCCAACTCACTTGTAGGGCACGCCCAACCTAGTTGAGGAACACGCCCGTGTCTTTAACAATAAAAGAGGCAGTAGCCAATTCAAATAATTGACACGCCCAGCACCTTTGATGGACACGCCCGTGTCACTAAAACCAAAAGAGACAGTAGCTAATCCAAATAATTGACACGCCCACTCCCCTAAAATTGATTTTGGCCGTGTCACCAATTCACAAAACCTTAACTAAAACCAACCCTTTCTCAATTGCACTCAAACACAATATTCATCATATAACATATTTCACATGAACATAATCAATGTTCTAAACACATATTCATCACAAGAACTACTTCACCACACATTAATATCACAATTAAACACATATTAACTCAAAACCCTAAAATCAACATCCTTCTCCATCCATCCAAATCAACAACCATCATTTCCAACAACAACCTTCAATTAAACTCATAACTTAAAATCAATTTAACACTTGAAAACACAACCAAACACATCTCAAATCCACCAAATCACAAAATCATCAAACCCTACTTTACTTCCAACACAACTTCCAAATAAGTAAAGAAAACAAGAAAATACTTACTTACAAAGAAGAAATTCCACAAATCCCTTGTCAAATCCTTTGATTGCTTCTTCAATTTGCTTCTATCATCAAGAACACTTCTTTTTCTCTTTTCAATTTGGAGAGCCGGCCACCTCTTGAAGAAAGAAGACAATGATCAAGATACAAAGTCAAATTTTGCTTTTAATCTCCACCAAGTGTTCTTATCCAAGCAATTACTAAAACACCCTCAATCATATAACTAACCTTTGTCTCATATAAGTCCTTATATGTAATTTCATTAACAACCAAAAATATCTTCTTCCACTTAACCATCACCTTGACTCTTCATTTGACCACTTTATATGTTATATATATCATCATATACACAACATATACATTTGTCTCTAAACCCTATTTCTTTCTCCAAAACACATATGCACAAGCATTCTCATCCCAATTCTTTTCTTACCCCATCATATGCATTCAATTCAATTTAACAATAACAACAACAACAACAACAACAATATAATCAAAACTTCTAAGCCACATATGAGGATATTACACAACATCATCTCTTCCAACCACTTACTCTTTTCTTCAATCCATACTCAATATCCATCATCCAATCACTCAAACACCTCTCACAACTCAAAATCAACCAACAAACTCTTAAAAATCTATCAAACTCAAATATCATTTCAAATAAGCACAAAAATCACAAGAGAACTTACCAAAGTTACAAAACTTCTTGAATCACCAACTTGATCACTTAATCTTTCTTCAATTTGAGCTTCACTCAACAAGATCTTCTCTTTGCCTCTTGCTTCCTTTGTTTAAGGAGGAGCCGGCCACAATGGAAAATAAGAAGAAAAATATCAAGAAGCAAAGTCAAATTTTGCTTTTAATCTCCACCAAGTGATCTTATCCAAGCAATTACCAAAATACCCTCAATCATATAACTAACTTTTTGTCTCGTATAAGCCCTTATATGTAATTACACACTCAACACAAATAAATATCTCTTCCATTGACTATTCATTTGACCAATTTATATGCTATATATATCATCATATACACAACATATACCATTCTCTCTAAACCCTAATTCTTTTCCCCAAAACACATATACACAAGCATTCACTTTCCAATATCTTTTCTCTTGCAATTTAACACATATATTCAATCCAATATATCACTACAACAACAATAACAACAACATCAACAACATAATCAAAACTTCTAGACCATATATGAGGATATTACAATCAATCTCATTATTCATTCATTTGACATTTCATAAATCATATTTAAACAAAGACAAGCATGGGCCCAAAGACTCTAATATGCCATTCGACTTTCAGAGTTAATGTTTTGGTTTAATTATCACATTTATCATTATCATTATCCCAACTAGGCTTCAAGGATTTAGGTTCAACCAAACTTCAAGGGGAACAAAGCATGCTAAGTATCAACCCAACTTGGCTTCAAGAACCAAACCCAACCTAGCTTCAAGGGTTGTAACATCTCAATTAGGCTTCAAGGACTAGATCCAACCAAACTTCAAGGGGAGTAAAACATGTTAAACTTCAACCCAACTTGGCTTCAAGGATCAAGCCCAACCTAACTTCAAGAGATTGTTACCATAGGCATGCCACCAACAACAAAACTCTGAAAATGGAATAACACATTAGCCACACAATTCATTAATTATTTCATTATCAATTTCATTCTCATTTACTCATCATCACTTAGGCAACCATGCCTCAATCATCTCATTAGCATCACTGTCATTGTAATATCCTTAATTATGCCCTAGTAGTCTTGGTGTTATTGTTGTTGCACTTGAATTATGTATATATTGTAATAAGTTGATAAGAAATTGGAAGAGAATGTTTATGTATGGTGATTGGGAATGGAAATAGGGTTTAGAGACAAGTTTATATGTTGTGTATATGGTGATATATATAACATATAAAGTGGTCAAAATGGAAAGTCAAGGTGTTGGATAGTGGAGGAAGATATTTCTTTTATTATTGAGTAATTACATAATTGGGCACATAAGAGACAAAATGTTAGTTATATAGTTGAGGGTATTTTGGTAATTGTTTGAATTGGAATACTTGGTGGAGATTAAAGATGAGTTGACTTTGTTTCTTGTGGTTGATATTTCTTCTTTCTTCTTGGTGTGGCCGGCTGAACAAAGGGACAAGGAGAGCAAGAGGATAATTGAAGGTTTTGATGATTTTAAACTTGGATTGGAAAGAGTTTTCAAGTTTACAAGTTGGAATTTCAAGGAATTTCATTAATTGGTAAGTTTTCTCTTGTTTGCCTTTGTTATTTTTGAAGCTTGGTTTGAGTTGAGTTGTGTTTTGATGATGGTGTGATTCATTGGGTTATGGTGTGATTTTAAGTGTTGATTTTGCTTGTTAGATGAGAAGTTGAGTTGGTGTTGGTATTGGAAGTGGTTGTGTTGAGTTTGTGTTAGGGTTTGAGTTTGTAAGTGTTGTCAATGTTATAGAAATTGATGTATTATATTATTGTTTGGATTAGGTTTTGGAAGAAGTGGTTTATCTTAATTGTTAAGTGAACAATCTTTGGAAGAGAAGATTTCTTGGAGTTGTTTGAGTGTTTATAAGGTAAGTACAACTATTTGTTTACAAACATGCATATTATGGGTAAGCTTAACATTCTTTTGGTTGTAAATGTGTTGTGGTATCAAATGTGTTATTAATGTGTTTTGATGATGTAAATAAGTATTGAGGATGTTGATTGTGTCCATTTTAAATGAGGTTATGTTGTGTATAATGTGTTTGATGTTAAACAAAAGAAAGTTTGTTAAAGTTAGGGTTTATGCATGAGACACGAGAATTGGGGCGGTCGCAATTATTGAAGTGCGGTCGTGACTCAGATCGGACTTCTGACCGCGAAACCTACTGTGTTAAGGTTTCATCTTTGATTGTGAAGTGCGGTCGCGACTCAGATCGGACTTCTGACCGCGAAACCTACTGTGATAAATTTTATCTTTTGATTGTGTAGAACGGTCGCGACTTAGCTTGGTGCGACCGCGATAGTCGTTCTGTTCTGTTTTATTTGAAGTAAGTAAAGAATGTAAAGCATGTTGCTTATATGATAATGTAATGTGAATCGTGATTGATTATGATAATTAAGATGATATGTGAGGCCATTGTGATTGGGCCAAGATGATTCAAATGAAAAGGTTGAGGCATGATTTTCCTAATAAATTATGAATTGTAAAATGAATTGAGAAAGAATAAATGAAATGTTAGTATGCCTAATGTGTTGATTCAACTTTCAGAGTCCTGTATTTGATGGCATGCCTATAACTCATTGGATAGGCGAAATGGGAGGCCCGTAAGCCGAGTCCAATTTGAGTAATGTTTATGAATCACTGGATAGGTGAAATGGGAGGCCCGTAAACCGATTCCAGTTGTAAAATGTGAATATGGAATGATGGTGAAATGGGAGACTCGTAAACCACTTCCATTTGAGAATTTGTAACAGTCTAGCCAGGTTGAGGATCTCCTCATGTTAATGGGTTGATGGTCCAAGAGACTGGGTCTGTTATGCTATCCATGGATAGAAATATGATATATATTGCCTACGGGCTTGATGATTGTGATATTGAATCAAACACAGGGACTCTGAACTTTGAATAACATATTAGGGTGTTTTGGGCCCAGGTAGGTCTTAGGTTTAATGAAATTTAGGATTTATGAATCGTGACCATTGCCTAATGAAATTGATGAGTAATGATATATTATAATGTTCTGAAATGTAATTATGGTATGATGAATAAGTTATGACTTGCTATGTATTATTTACTTGATTGAGTGTCATGAGCATTGCATCAAGCATTTTGATAGTGTAGTTGTTTTACTAAGCCGTTGGCTTAGCGCGATTGTGTTCATCGCGCAGGTGTTAGAGAAGAACCCGAGAGATCCACTAGACCGAGTGAGTCTAGGAATTGAAGAGTTGTGTAGGACTTAAAGATCAAAGAGAAAGCTGCCAATCATGTATAGACTCTTTATGTTTTGTAAAGTATTGGATTTAAAGTATATGTATATAATTTTGTAAACTTGTACTTGGATATATTTATATATGCAAATACATTTGATAAATTCCGCTGTGTATTAAATCAAATGTTTATACTTATTTTGTTTTATTTTAATAGTAAATACCATTATACTATATATATATATATTGAAAATTGTTTATGGAAAAGTGTAGCATTCTTAGGTTCTATGTATGTTCATTACATGGTGGTGATATGTAGTGAACGTATTTGGAATTTAGGGGTGTTACAATTGTTTTGGTATCAGAGCCTAGGTTTGAGATTCTCAACCTAGGTAAAATATAATAAAAAGAATAATTTGATTTTAAAAGTTGATTTTGAATAAAATATATGTTGGTATTGGCAGCCTTTGATCTTTAATAAGGTGTATTTGGTCGTGTTTGCAGATATAGGTAGTAATGGATCCCCATTCACGGCAGTCTGTTGAGGGAAGTGTAGAGAGTATAGCTCCTGTTGAGAGTAGGGAGGGAGCTAGAGTTGAGGTAGCCAGTGAGGTACCTGCTTCAGTGTCGGGGAGACCAACAGGTGATGAGGTTCCACCAGCCTGGTTTAGACATATGATGGAAGTTATGAGGCAAGCACCAGTGCAACCTCCACCACCACCTCAGCCTCAGGTACCAGTGAGACAATATGATAAACTGAGGAAGTTTGGGGCAGAGGATTTTCTGGGTACGATAGATCCAGCTGTGGCAGAACAGTGGCTTGATAAAGTTCAGAGAATTTTTATTCAGTTGCAAGCCACGTCAGAAGAGAAGTTTGATTATGCTAGGTCATTATTACAGAAGGACGCTTATGACTGGTGGAAGACCGTACCACATGCCATGGATGATCCACCCACATTGACCTATGCTGATTTCCATAGGGAATTTGAATTGAAGTATACTCCTAGGGAGTATAAGGATGTGAAGAAAATGGAGTTCTTGAGTTTGAAACAAGATCATCGTACAGTAACTGAATATGAAGTGGAGTTTATTCGATTAAGTCATTATGCGGGAGGCATTATATCAGATGAAATTGACAGATGTAGGAGATTCGAAGAGGGGTTGAGGCCTTCTCTTGTATGTCATGTGGCTGGATCTAGATATACTGATTTCTCTCAGCTTGTGGCAGCAGCACGGAGTGTGGAAAGAGTTCAAAGCATTGCAGCTGCATCTGAGGAAGAGACTAGAGTGAGAAGACCCCAGTTTGAGGCAGGGTCTTCATCAGTGAAGAGGGGCAGAGGGAGCTTTGTTCCTAGAATGGGAAGGAGTCAGAGGCCGATGAGTAGGTCAGGGCAGTTTCATAGACAGAGATCAAGACCTGCAGCTTCTGTGGCTAGTGCACCGACTCCCTTTATTCAGAGATCCACTCCGCTGGCATGTGAGCAATGTGGGAAGATTCATGTGGGTGCTTGTAGGAGGATTGGTGGACCGGGTGTGTGCTTCCATTGTGGGTCGCCTGACCATTTCATTAGAGAGTGTCCTGAGATGCAGGACCAGAGGTCATTGGAATCTACAGCTTCTCGGCAGAGTTTTAGCAGAGGAGGTCGAGGAAGCAGGGGTTTCAGCCGAGGGGGTAGATCTGGGTATAGTCAGAGAGGAGGATCTGCACTCAGGGATGGCAGACCAGATGAGGCTGGGCCTTCTCAGCGGGTTTATGTGATGCAAAGACAGCCTGATGCTTCTGCAGTCATAGCTGGTACTTTTTCTTTATTTGGCATATCTGTACTTGCTTTGATTGACCCTGGATCCACACATTCTTACATTAGTGCATCCGTATTGCCTGTGTCTGAAATGCATGCTGAGTCCCTAGGATTTGATGTGTTGGTGACAAATCCTTTGGGGCACAGCGTAATTGTTAGTAAGGTGCATAGAGATTGTGCGGTAGTGGTGCAGGGTGAGAAGTTTTGTGGTGATTTGATTGAGATGCCATTTAAAGAATTTGATTTGATTCTTGGCATGGATTGGCTGTCTAGGCATGGAGCTGTGGTAGATTGTAAGAAGAAGTGTGTTACTTTGAGAACTAGTGATGATAGAGTAGTGTTGGTATCTAGTGAGCAGAGACAGCTTGCATCTTTGTTTGTTTCAGCTGTTGCAGCTAGGAAGATGATCAGAAAAGGGTGTGAAGCTTATCTTGCTCATGTGTTGGATACCAGAGTGGTAGGGTCTCAATTGGATAGCATTCCCACAGTTTCAGAATTCCCAGATGTTTTTCCAGAGGAGTTGCCAGGATTGCCTCCTGAGAGAGAGGTGGAGTTTGGTATTGAGTTGTTACCAGGTACCACTCCTATCTCTATTACTCCTTATAGAATGGCACCTGTGGAATTAAGAGAATTGAAGGTGCAGTTGCAAGATTTGCTGGATAAGGGTTATATTCGCCCTAGTGTGTCGCCATGGGGAGCTCCTGTTTTGTTTGTTAAGAAAAAGGATGGTACTATGAGGTTGTGTATCGATTATAGGCAATTGAACAAGATAACTATTAAGAATAAATACCCTTTGCCTAGAATCGATGATCTCTTTGATCAATTGAAGGGAGCAGCTGTGTTTTCTAAAATTGATTTGAGATCGGGGTACCATCAATTGCAGGTTAGAGCTGAGGATGTGCCAAAAACAGCTTTTCGAACCAGATATGGGCATTATGAGTTTTTAGTAATGCCATTTGGTTTGACGAATGCACCTGCCGCTTTTATGGATTTGATGAATAGGGTGTTTAGGCCCTATTTGGATCAGTTTGTGGTAGTGTTTATAGATGATATCTTGGTGTATTCGCGAAATGAAGAGGAGCATAGTGAGCATCTTCGGATTGTGTTACAAATCTTGAGAGAGAAGCAATTGTTTGCTAAGTTATCAAAGTGTGAATTCTGGCTTGACCAAGTAGCTTTTCTCGGTCATATTGTGTCAGCAGATGGCATTAGGGTTGACCCGAGTAAAGTTGAAGCTATTCTAAATTGGAGTCCACCGAAGACTGTGACTGAAGTTAGAAGTTTTCTGGGATTGGCCGGCTATTATCGACGTTTTGTGAAAGGATTTTCTTTAATAGCTACTCCACTCACTAGATTGCTTCGGAAGGGAGTTAAATTTGTGTGGACTGATCAATGCCAGACCAGTTTTGAGCAGTTGAAAGAGATGTTGACTCAAGCACCTGTTCTCACTTTACCTGTGGAAGATAAACCATATGTGATCTACAGTGATGCTTCACATAATGGTTTGGGTTGTGTGTTGATGCAAGAGGGTAAAGTGATAGCTTATGCTTCTCGACAGTTGAAACCGCATGAGCTCAATTATCCGACTCATGATTTGGAGTTAGCAGCCATTGTGTTTGCTTTGAAGATTTGGCGTCATTATCTATTTGGAGAGAAATGTTTCATCTATACTGATCACAAAAGTTTGAAGTATTTGGGTGTTCAGAAGGAGCTAAATCTTCGGCAGAGGAGATGGTTGGAATTGATTAAAGACTACGACTGCTTGATTGATTATCATCCAGGTAAGGCAAATGTTGTTGCTGATGCCTTGAGTCGGAAATCTTTAGCAGATTTGACTGCTTATTCACTCTTGTTGCTTGTTGAGTTGAGAGCGTTGCATGCTAGTTTTGTAGTTTGTGATGATGGTGCATTGTTGGCACAATTGCAAGTGAGACCAGTTTTGTTGGATCAGATCAAAGAAGCTCAGTTGACTGATGAGAAAATTCAGAGGATTGTGTCAGTTTGTCAACAGGGAGAGAGCCGAGATTTTGTTGTGAGAAATGATGGGAGCTTATGGTTTAAGAATAGACTGTGTATGCCTGATGATGATAATTTAAGAAAACTTATTTTAGAAGAAGCACACCAATCAACTTTTGCTATGCATCCGGGTTGTACCAAGATGTATCATGATTTGAGACAACATTATTGGTGGTCCGGTATGAAGAGAGACATTGCAGAGTTTGTGTCTAAATGTCTCACTTGTCAGAGGGTGAAAGCCGAGCATCAAGTTCCAACTGGGTTGCTTCAACCTTTGTCAGTGCCTGAGTGGAAGTGGGATAGAGTAACTATGGACTTTGTGTCTGGTTTGCCTTTGACACAAAGGAAGCATGATGCCATATGGGTGATTGTGGATAGATTGACTAAGACAGCTCATTTCCTTCCGGTGCGGATGGATTACTCTTTGGAGAAGTTGGCTGAGCTGTATATCCATGAGATTGTGAAATTGCATGGTGTCCCAATTTCTTTAGTGTCTGATCGAGATCCTAGATTCACCTCGAGATTTTGGAAGAGTTTGCTTGGAGCTTTAGGTTCTCGATTGCATTTCAGTACTGCTTTCCATCCCCAGACAGATGGACAGTCAGAGAGAGTGATACAGATCATTGAGGATATGTTGAGAAGCTGTGTCATTGATTTCTCTGGAAGTTGGGACGGATTTTTTCCACTTGTGGAATTTGCCTATAATAACAGTCATCAATCGAGCATTGGTATGGCACCATTTGAGGCACTGTATGGTAGACGGTGCAGAACACCTCTTTGTTGGAGTGAACTTGGTGAAGGTAAAATAATTGGCCCTGATTTGATTCAAGAAACGGAAGAGAAAGTGAAGTTGATTCGAGGCAGGTTAAAAGCAGCTTCAGACCGACAGAAGTCTTATGCAGATCTGAAAAGGAGAGACATAAAATTTGATGTTGGAGATAAGGTATTTTTGAAAGTATCTCCTTGGAAGAAGATTTTGAGGTTCGGTCGGAAAGGAAAATTGAGTCCTCGTTTCATTGGGCCGTATGAAGTGTTAGAAAGAGTTGGGCCAGTGGCGTATCGACTTGCTTTGCCACCTGAGTTGGATCGTATTCATAATGTGTTTCATGTTTCTATGTTGAGGAGATATAGGTCGGATCCATCTCATGTGTTGTCAGTTGAATCTATTGAGGTAAGTCCAGATCTGACATTTGAAGAGGAACCAGTTGCTATTTTGGCACATGAAGTGAAAGAGTTGAGGAACAAGAGAGTGCCACTTGTGAAAGTGTTATGGAAGAATCATGGAAGAGAAGAGGCAACTTGGGAAAGTGAACAATTCATGCAAGAACAATATCCTCAGTTGTTTCAGAGTTGATTTCAGGTAATTTCGAGGACGAAATTTCTTTTTAGAGGGGGAGAATTGTAATATCCTTAATTATGCCCTAGTAGTCTTGGTGTTATTGTTGTTGCACTTGAATTATGTATATATTGTAATAAGTTGATAAGAAATTGGAAGAGAATGTTTATGTATGGTGATTGGGAATGGAAATAGGGTTTAGAGACAAGTTTATATGTTGTGTATATGGTGATATATATAACATATAAAGTGGTCAAAATGGAAAGTCAAGGTGTTGGATAGTGGAGGAAGATATTTCTTTTATTATTGAGTAATTACATAATTGGGCACATAAGAGACAAAATGTTAGTTATATAGTTGAGGGTATTTTGGTAATTGTTTGAATTGGAATACTTGGTGGAGATTAAAGAAGAGTTGACTTTGTTTCTTGTGGTTGATATTTCTTCTTTCTTCTTGGTGTGGCCGGCTGAACAAAGGGACAAGGAGAGCAAGAGGATAATTGAAGGTTTTGATGATTTTAAACTTGGATTGGAAAGAGTTTTCAAGTTTACAAGTTGGAATTTCAAGGAATTTCATTAATTGGTAAGTTTTCTCTTGTTTGCCTTTGTTATTTTTGAAGCTTGGTTTGAGTTGAGTTGTGTTTTGATGATGGTGTGATTCATTGGGTTATGGTGTGATTTTAAGTGTTGATTTTGCTTGTTAGATGAGAAGTTGAGTTGGTGTTGGTATTGGAAGTGGTTGTGTTGAGTTTGTGTTAGGGTTTGAGTTTGTAAGTGTTGTCAATGTTATAGAAATTGATGTATTATATTATTGTTTGGATTAGGTTTTGGAAGAAGTGGTTTATCTTAATTGTTAAGTGAACAATCTTTGGAAGAGAAGATTTCTTGGAGTTGTTTGAGTGTTTATAAGGTAAGTACAACTATTTGTTTACAAACATGCATATTATGGGTAAGCTTAACATTCTTTTGGTTGTAAATGTGTTGTGGTATCAAATGTGTTATTAATGTGTTTTGATGATGTAAATAAGTATTGAGGATGTTGATTGTGTCCATTTTAAATGAGGTTATGTTGTGTATAATGTGTTTGATGTTAAACAAAAGAAAGTTTGTTAAAGTTAGGGTTTATGCATGAGACACGAGAATTGGGGCGGTCGCAATTATTGAAGTGCGGTCGTGACTCAGATCGGACTTCTGACCGCGAAACCTACTGTGTTAAGGTTTCATCTTTGATTGTGAAGTGCGGTCGCGACTCAGATCGGACTTCTGACCGCGAAACCTACTGTGATAAATTTTATCTTTTGATTGTGTAGAACGGTCGCGACTTAGCTTGGTGCGACCGCGATAGTCGTTCTGTTCTGTTTTATTTGAAGTAAGTAAAGAATGTAAAGCATGTTGCTTATATGATAATGTAATGTGAATCGTGATTGATTATGATAATTAAGATGATATGTGAGGCCATTGTGATTGGGCCAAGATGATTCAAATGAAAAGGTTGAGGCATGATTTTCCTAATAAATTATGAATTGTGAAATGAATTGAGAAAGAATAAATGAAATGTTAGTATGCCTAATGTGTTGATTCAACTTTCAGAGTCCTGTATTTGATGGCATGCCTATAACTCATTGGATAGGCGAAATGGGAGGCCCGTAAGCCGAGTCCAATTTGAGTAATGTTTATGAATCACTGGATAGGTGAAATGGGAGGCCCGTAAACCGATTCCAGTTGTAAAATGTGAATATGGAATGATGGTGAAATGGGAGACCCGTAAACCACTTCCATTTGAGAATTTGTAACAGTCTAGCCAGGTTGAGGATCTCCTCATGTTAATGGGTTGATGGTCCAAGAGACTGGGTCTGTTACGCTATCCATGGATAGAAATATGATATATATTGCCTACGGGCTTGATGATTGTGATATTGAATCAAACACAGGGACTCTGAACTTTGAATAACATATTAGGGTGTTTTGGGCCCAGGTAGGTCTTAGGTTTAATGAAATTTAGGATTTATGAATCGTGACCATTGCCTAATGAAATTGATGAGTAATGATATATTATAATGTTCTGAAATGTAATTATGGTATGATGAATAAGTTATGACTTGCTATGTATTATTTACTTGATTGAGTGTCATGAGCATTGCATCAAGCATTTTGATAGTGTAGTTGTTTTACTAAGCCGTTGGCTTAGCGCGATTGTGTTCATCGCGTAGGTGTTAGAGAAGAACCCGAGAGATCCACTAGACCGAGTGAGTCTAGGAATTGAAGAGTTGTGTAGGACTTAAAGATCAAAGAGAAAGCTGCCAATCATGTATAGACTCTTTATGTTTTGTAAAGTATTGGATTTAAAGTATATGTATATAATTTTGTAAACTTGTACTTGGATATATTTATATATGCAAATACATTTGATAAATTCCGCTGTGTATTAAATCAAATGTTTATACTTATTTTGTTTTATTTTAATAGTAAATACCATTATACTATATATATATATATTGAAAATTGTTTATGGAAAAGTGTAGCATTCTTAGGTTCTATGTATGTTCATTACATGGTGGTGATATGTAGTGAACGTATTTGGAATTTAGGGGTGTTACAGTCATTTTAGCCAATAATCATGGCTCCATATCTCATCAAGAGAATATATATATATATATATCACCAACTGCATTGAACATCATTTAGGTAAACATGTCTCAATTATATCATTTACATCATTAGAACCAATCACATTGGTTTCACATCTCATTATGTCTCACTTCACATTAAATCAATTCATCATTTAGGTATACATAGTCAATGACATTAACAAACATTTTAGATGCTCATCAATCATTCACATTATACCAAACATAACATTATTCATAAGCATCAACAATGCATTAGATTTCCTAACACATTTACAATCAAATGGATGTTAAGTCTAAACATCATATAAATATATGCAATCATATAGTTTGTACTTACCTCAAGAACACTCACACAACTCTAAATTCTTCTTCTTCCAAGAATTCTTCACTTCTTAAATTAGGGAAAATAACCTTCTTCCCAAAATCTAATCCAAAAATGATACAATACATGAATTCCAATTCAATTTATCACTTATTAACCTCATCTTAGACCTTTATATCACAATTTACAACTCAACACCACTAACTAAAGCCCACGGCCGTGGCCACCCCAACCCCCACGGGCGTGGGTTAGAAAACAATTATGCCCCAAATTGTTCAACACCCCACGGCCATGGCATCTAAGGGCCACGGGCGTGGCATCCAAGATGCTACTGCTTCTGACCAAATTCACATATTTTAGGCTTACAACTCCAACAAACACAAACAACATGAAGATCTATGAAAATAATTGATCAAACTCAAGTTAAACATCACTTACCACTTCAAAACCTTAAAACCAACATCACTCTTACTCTTCCAATACCAACATCAATTTAACTTTTTATTTTAAATTCAAAACCAACACCACACTCAATTAAATCAAACACACACCAACATACTACCATTAACACAACCCCACTTTCAATTATCAATAATCAAACTCACACACAACTCCAAATAAAACAAGAGAAACCAAGAGAGAACTTACCAAAATAATGAGACTTCTTGGATTTCCACTTAATCACTTGAAAATTCCTTCAATTTTTGAGCTTTAAACACAAACTCACTCTTGCTCTCTCTTGCTTCGGATGGCCGGCCAACAAAGGAAAAGGAAAGAAGAAGAAATGAAGCAAAGTCAAACTTCTCATCTTTTTAAACCTCCACCAAGCATTCCAAAATAAGAAATTACTTAAATACCCTCTTCTATTTGTTTTAACTTCCTTTCACTTACATGCCCTTTTTAGTAATTTCATAAATAACAAAATAAATATCTTCTTCCATTGACCATCCATTTGACTTGTGTATATGTTATATATATTTCCATATATACAGCATATACACTCTCTTTTATATTCTTTTCTCTTTCCAATTTTACATATACATTTTAATTCAAATAAAACAACAATTATATCAAAACTTCTAGGGCACATTTTGGGATATTACAATTCTCCCCCTCTAAAAAGAAATTTTGTCCTCGAAATTACCTGATATTAAGTATGAAACAGTTGAGGATACTGATCTTGCATTGCTTGCTCGCTCTCCCAAGTTGCCTCTTCTCTCCCATGATTCTTCCATAGAACCTTCACCAATGGCACTTTCTTATTCCTCAACTCTTTCACTTCATGTGCCAAAATAGCAACTGGTTCTTCTTCAAATGTCAGATTCGAACTCACTTCAATGGATTCAACTGGCAATATATGAGATGGATCCGATCTATACCTCCGCAACATAGAAACATGGAATACATTATGGATTTTATCCAACTCAGGCAGCAAAGCAAGACGATAAGCAACTGGCCCAACTCTTTCTAAAACTTCATACGGTCCAATGAAACGAGGACTCAGCTTCCCTTTTCGACCAAATCTCAATATCTTTTTCCAAGGAGACACTTTCAAAAATACTTTATCTCCAATATCAAACTCTATGTCTCTCCTCTTCAAATCTGAATAAGACTTTTGTCGATCTGAAGCCGCTTTTAACTGATCCCGAATTATCTTCACTTTCTCTTCAGTCTCTTTAACAAAATCGGGACCAATTAACTTGCCCTCTCCAATTTCATTCCAACATAAAGGCGTTCTGCATCTTCTACCATACAATGCCTCAAATGGGGCCATACCAATACTGGATTGATGACTGTTGTTCTAAGCAAATTCCACAAGTGGCAAAAATCTGTCCCAACTTCCAGAGAAATCAATGACACAGCTTCTCAACATATCCACAATAATCTGTATCACTCTCTCTGACTGCCCATCTGTCTGTAGATGAAAAGCAGTACTAAAGTGTAACCGATAACACAATGCACCATGTAAACTCTTCCAAAACCTTGAAGTAAACCGGAGATCTCGATCAGACACTAAAGAAATTGGGACTCCATGCAACTTCATTATTTCACTGATATATATCTCAGCCAATTTCTCAAGAGAATAATCCATTCTAACTAGAAGAAAATGAGCTGTTTTTGTCAATCGATCAACAATCACCCAAATAGCATCATGCTTCTTCTGAGTCAATGGCAACCCAGACACAAAAAATCCATTGTTACTCTCTCCCACTTCCATTCAGGCACTGTTAAAGGTTGAAGCAATCCTGTTGGAACTTGATGCTCAGCTTTCACCCTCTGACAAGTAAGACATTTAGACACAAATTCCGCTATATCTCTCTTCATACCAGACCACCAGTAGTGCTGTTTCAAATCATGGTACATCTTTGTACTACCCGGATGCATAGTAAAAATCGATTGATGTGCTTCCTCTAAAATAATTTTTCTCAAACTATCATCATCAGGAACACACAACCTACCCTTGAACCAAAGGCTACCATCATTTTTCACATAAAAATCTCGGCTCTCCCCATTTTGACAATCTGATATAATCTTCTAAATTTTCTCATCTACTAATTGAGCTTCCTTTATCTGATCCAACAATACTGGTCTTAACTGCAGCTGAGCCAATAATGCACCATCATCACATACTTCAAAACTAGCATGCAATGCTCTCAACTCAACAAGCAACGAGAGCGAATAAACAGCCAAACCTGCCAAAGACTTCCGACTCAAGGCATCCGCAACAACATTTGCCTTACCAGGATGATAATCATTCAAACAGTCGTAGTCTTTAATTAATTCTAACCATTGCCTTTGCCGAAGATTCAACTCCTTTTGAACACCCAAATATTTCAAACTTTTATGATCCGTATAGATAAAACATTTCTCCCCATATAAATGGCGTCGCCAAATCTTCAAAGCAAACACTATAGCTGCCAACTCCAAATCATGAGTCGGATAATAAAGCTCGTGCGGCTTCAATTGCCGAGAAGCATAAGCTATAACTTTACCCTCTTGCATCAAAACAAATCCTAAACCATTATGTGAAGCATCACTGTAAATCACATATGGTTTATCTTCCACGAGTAAAGTAAGAACAGGTGCTTGAGTCAACATTTCTTTCAACTGCTCAAAGCCAGCTTGACACTGATCCGTCCACACAAATCTAACTCCCTTCCGAAGCAATCTTATGAGTGGAGTAGCTATTAAAGAAAAACCTTTTACAAATCGACGATAATAGCCTGCCAAACCCAGAAAACTTCTAACTTCAGTTACAGACTTTGGTGGACTCCAATTCAAAATAGCTTCAACTTTTCTTGGATCGACTCTTATACCATCTGCTAAAACTATATGACCCAGAAAAGTAACTTGGTCAAGCCAAAACTCACACTTTGATAGCTTAGCATACAATTGCTTCTCTCTCAAGATCTGTAACATAATCCGCAAATGCTTGTCATGCTCCTTCTTATTACGTGAATACACCAAAATATCATCAATGAAAACCACCACAAACTGATCCAGATAGGGCCTAAACACCCTATTCATCAAATCCATGAAAGCTGCAGGTGCATTCGTCAATCCAAAAGGCATTACTAAAAACTCATAATGCCCATACCTTGTGCGGAAGGCTGCCTTAGGAACATCTTCAGCTCCAACCCTCAACTGATGGTACCCTTATCTCAAATCAATCTTGGAAAACACTGCTGCTCCCTTCAATTGATCAAAGAGATCATCAATCCTAGGCAAAGGATATTTATTCTTAATAGTCACTTTGTTCAATTGTCTATAATCAATGCATAACCTCATAGTACCATCCTTCTTCTTCACAAACAATATAGGAGCTCCCCAAGGAGAAACACTGGGGCGAATAAACCCTTTATCCAACAACTCCTGCAATTGCACCTTCAACTCTCTCAATTCAGCAGGTGCCATTCGATAAGGGGTGATAGAGATGGGAGTGGTACCAGGTAACAAATCGATACCAAACTCAACCTCTCTCTCACGGGGTATCCCTGGTAACTCCTCAGGAAACACATCCAGAAAATCTGCAACGGTGGATATTTTATCAAATTGAGAACCTACTACCCTAGTATCCACAACATGAGCAAGATAAGCTTCACACCCTTTTCTAATCAACTTTCTAGCTGTTACAGCTGATACAAACAAAGATGCAAGTTGTCTCTCCTCACTAGATACTATCACATCCCTACCATCACTGGTTCTCAAAGTGACACACTTCTTTTGACAATCAACCACAGCTTCATGCTTAGACAGTCAATCCATACCTAAGATCAAATCATATTCTTTAAAAGGAATTTCAATCAGATCACCAAGAAACTCCTCACCTTGCACCACAACTGCACTATCACGGTGCACCTTACTAACAACCACACTATGTCCTAAAGGATTTGTCACCAAAACATCAAATCCTAAGGATTCTGAATGCAATTCAGACACAGGCAATATGGATGCACTTATGTATGAATGAGTAGATCCTGGATCAATCAAAGCAAATACTGAAATGCCAAATAAAGAAAATGTACCCGCTATAACCGCTGAAGCATCTGGCTGCCTCTTCATCACATATACCCTCTGAGAAGATCCGGCCTCATCTGGCCTACTGCCTCTGGATGAAGATCCTCCTCTCTGACTAAACCCAGGTCTACCACCTCTACTGAAACTTCTGCCCCCTCGACCACCTCTGCTGCCACTGGGTTGAGAAACTGCAGTATCAGTCTGCCTATCATCTTGTATATCAGGGCAATCTTTAATAAAATGATCTGGTGACCCATATCTATAACATACTCTGGATACACCAGTCCTCCAACAAACACCTCCATGGGGCCTGCCACAGTGAACACATACAGGTGGAGTAGACCTTTGCATCACGGGAGTCGGAGCACTAGCTACAGAGACTGTCAATCTAGGCCTTTGCCTTTGATACTGCACTGATCTGCCCGACTGCCTCTGACTCCTACTGATCCTCGGAACAAAGCTTCCTCTACCCCTCTTTACAGATGAAGAACCTGCCTCAAACTGGGGTTTTCTTACTCTAGTCTCCTCGTCAGAAGCAGCTGCTGCAATGCTCTACGCTCTCTCCACACTTCTAGCTGCTACAACTAGCTGAGAGAAATCCTAGTACCGAGAACCAGTCACAATGCACATGATAGAGGGCCTCAATCCCTCCTCAAATCTTATACACCGGTCTATTTCATCAGAAATAATTTCCCCGGCATAACGTCTCAACCGGATGTACTCAATCTCGTATTCTGTCACCGTTTGGTTGTCTTGCCTCAAATTCAGGAATTCCATCTTCTTAATATCTTTATACTCCCTCGGAGTATATTTCTGCTCAAACTCCCTTAGAAAATCACTATAAGATAGTTTAGGTGGATCATCCATAGCAT
Organism: Garcia nutans; assembly: GCA_947685225.1. Taxonomy (NCBI): domain Eukaryota; kingdom Viridiplantae; phylum Streptophyta; class Magnoliopsida; order Malpighiales; family Euphorbiaceae; genus Garcia; species Garcia nutans. Next base: position 62,787,757 of record CANTUV010000031.1, read on the forward strand.
GAGGAACAGTCTTCCACCAGTCATAGGCATCTTTCAAAAGGAGGGATCTAGCATAGTCAAATTTCTCATCCGAAGTGGCTTGCAACTGAATGAATATCCTCTGCACTTTATCCAACCACTGCTCAGCCACTGCAGGATCGGTAGTGCCCAAGAAATCTTCAGCCCCATATTTTCTCAACTTGTCATAATGTCTTACCGGCACCTGAGGCTGTGGTGGTGGGGGCCGCACTCGAGCTGGCCTGAGCTATTGTTACACTTTTGACAAGTCTTATGATCACTAAGGTGAAGAAGCATGAAGATCAAAGAAAGGAATGAATAGTTAAGAGCATAAGGGTAGTTGAAGTTCACCTAATATCTCCAATCTATTAAGATAACATCAGAGTAACAAATGATTTATCCCTAATAAAGAAGATTTATTTCACTCCTCGCATGCATTATCAGAAACAAAAGTTGGTAGAAACAAGACAACTTTTTTAGAGCTAGAACTAAAAAAAAGAAAAGAAAAGAAGAAGAAAAAAGAAAGAAAAGAAAAAAGAAAAAAGAAGAAAAAGAAAAGAAAATAAAACCCAAAATGGTTCAGAAAGCCAACTGAGTTCTCTTTTACCTAAAGCAGCAAAAGCCTTCCATTTGATTTATAAGGACAGATTGACTTGAATTGGTCCAACCCAACCAAAGATTCAATCAAAATCGGAGAAAAAGGAGAAAATTCATCTAGTTCTTGAAAGTCCTGTACTTGACAGTGTAACACCCCTATACCCCATACACGTACACAACATTCAACCACATATGTAATATACGTATGCCGGATATAGGAATGTCATGCTCTATTTTAAAGAAAACCAATCTTTCTACTATCAATATAAGAAAATTAAAACATTTAAGATATATTATGAAACATTTATATTATTTATTAAGCAGCGGAAAATGTAGCGGTAAATACATTTATATACATCAAACTTAATAAATACAAAAATATAGAATTATACATGCTTGGCAGTTCGTCTCTGATCTTGAAGTCCACAATCAACACTTCACAAGCCTAGACTCGACTCTGTCTAGGTGAACTCTCCGGTTCAACCGGATCTACTCTATCACCTGTGCAATGAATCACAATTGCGTTAAGCCTATGACTTAGTGGTATAAACTATGATGACAATATGCTTCAATGTAATGCCAATGTCATACTTTCAAGCAATAGAAACAATATTCAAAAATGCCAAATTTCATAATATTAAATCTTATTATATTATTTATTTGTTCCTTCATTCATAGTTCACATTACAGCAAAGACAAGCATGGGTCCAAAAGAAACTAATATGCCATTCAAATTCTAGAGTTACTATTTTGGTCTAATATCACATTTATCAAGCCCGTAGGCTAATCATTATCACATTGAGAAACATCTCATATGTAACATCCCAACTAGGCTTCAAGGACTAGGCCCAACCAAGCTTCAAGGGGAGTTAAGCATGCTAAACTTCAACCCAACTTGGCTTCAAGGACCAAGCCCAACCCAGCTTCAAGGGAATGTTACTATTAGGCATGCCACCAACAATAAAACTCTAAAAATTGAATAACATACTAGGCACACAAGTCTTCCATTCTTTTATTATCAATTTCATTCTCATTTTCACATAATCATCTAGGCAACAATGCCCCAATTATTTCATTTGTGTCATTATAGCCAACAACAATGGCTTCACAACTCATCATTAGGGTATACACAACCAATTGCATTGTACGTACATTTTGAGTGATCATTATATCTTTCACATTATGCAAATCATAGCATTAATCAAATGTATCAACAATGTAATAGATTACTTAACACATTTACAACCAAATGTGTTAAGTCCCAAAGTTATGTAAATGTATGCAACCATGTAATGTTTGTACTTACCTCAAGAGCAACTCACTCCAATCTAAACTCCTCTTCCATGAATCCTTCAACACTTGGATTAGGGCAACTCAATCCCTTCAAAACCTAATCCATTTGTAATTACACACACTCACTTAGTAATACACATAAGGAAATAAGAACTAGAACCAACTAGGGCAAACTCTACACATGACACGCTCAACAACACGGGCGTGTCCCTGACCGTGCCCTAAACCCACAACACTGAAGCTTTGACATACTCAGTGACATGGGCATGTCACTGCACGTGTCAATTCTCCTTTCACACAGAAGCTATGACATGCTCAGTGACATGGGCGTGTTACTGGACGTGTTAATCCACCAATAACACAGTAGCTATGACATGCTCAGTGACATGGGAGTGTCACTGGACGTGTCAATACTAATCCAACACAGAAGTTGTGACACGCTCAGTGACATGGGCGTGTCACTGGTCATGTCACCCATCCAGAAAACAGAATCATTGACATGCCCAAAGACTTGGCAGTGCTATTGGGCGTGTCAGGCCAAAAATTCTGATTCCGACTTCAACAACACCACATCCAACACAAAACATGCTATACCCTTTTCCACTCCAAATAAACTTAACCAAACACATCAATAAACCATACCAAACTTGCATAAACACAAAAACAACTCAAAACATACATCAAACACGCTCACAACCATCATCACAACTCAACACATACACAATACACAACACATACTTTCCTTCACCAAACTTAACCTTTCTCTTCAATCCAACCCCAAAATCAATGTCAATAAGACCAAACACTCTCAAACATACCATAATCAAACATACACATATCAATAACAACCAATCAACAACCTCAATACACAAACTCAAAAGAAAACCAAGGAATCAAGTTGAAAACATACCAAAAATGATGAAAACCCTTAGAATTCCAACTTGATCTCTTGAAACACCTTCAAATCTTGAGTTAGGAAGAGCAAAATCTCTCTTTCCTTCTTGCTATGGATATGGCCGACCAAAACAAATAAAGAAGAAGAAGAAGATGATGATAGAAAGAGCAAAGTCAAACTTCTTAAATCACACAATTGCTCTTTTAATATCCACCAAGCAATTATAATATTATAATAGTCATAAATATCATCATCCACTTAATTAAATTTCCATTTTAAAAAAATCACAATATCTCCTTTGACCATTAATAAGTTGACTTGTATATGTTGTATATATCTCTATATATACAACATATACACTCTTCTCTTTTCCTCTCATACCACTTAATCATAAATATATACTTTATATCATTTAATCCAATTACAACAATAAGCATTTCCAAAAATTTTAGGGTATAGTTTGGGATATTACAATTCTCCCCCTCTATAAATAAATTTCATCCTCGAAATTACCTGATCTTAATTCTAAAACAACTGGGGATATTGGTCTCGCATCACTTGCTCACTCTCCCAAGTTGCCTCTTCTCTAGCATGATTCTTCCAAAGAACCTTCACAAGTGGCACTTTCTTATTTCTCAACTCTTTCACTTCATGTGCCAAAATAGCAACTGGTTCTTCTTCAAAAGTTAGATCTGAACTCACCTCAATAGATTCAACTGACAAGATTTGAGATGGGTCTGACCTGTACATCCGCAGCATAGAAACATGGAAGACATTGTTAATTTTATCCAACTTAGGCAGCAAAGCAAGTCGATAAGCAACTGGTCCAATTCTCTCCAATACCTCATAAGGTCCAATAAAACGTGGACTCAACTTTCCCTTGCGGCCAAATCTCAAAATCTTCTTCCAAGGAGACACTTTCAGAAAAACTTTATCTCCGACATTAAACTCTATGTCTCTCCTCTTCAAATCTAAATAGGATTTCTGCCGATCTGAGGCTGTTTTCAAATGATCTCGAATTATCTTCACTTTCTCTTCTGTTTCCTTAATCAAATCGGGACCAACCAACTTGCCTTCTCCAACCTCATCCCAAAATAGAGGTGTCCTACATCTTCTACCATACAATGCCTCATAAGGTGCCATTCTAATACTAGACTGATGACTATTTTTGTAAGCAAATTCCATCAATGGCAATAATCTGTCCCAACTTTCTGAGAAATTAATGACAACTTCTCAACATATCCTCTAAAATATTTATCACTCTCTCTGACTGCCCATCTGTCTAAGGATGGAAAGCAGTACTAAAGTGCAATCGAGAACCCAAAGCAGCATGCAAACTCTTCCAAAACCTTGAAGTAAACCATGGATCTCGATCATATACCAAAGAAATTGGGACTCCATGCAATCTCACAATCTCATTGATATACAGCTCAGCTAACTTCTCCAGAGAATAGTCCATTCTAACTAGAATAAAATGAGTTGTCTTCATCAACCGATCAACAATCACCCAAATGGCATCATGCTTCCTCTGAGTCAACGGCAAACTAGTCACAAAATCCACCATTACACGTTTCCATTTCCATTTAGGCACTGATAAAGGTTGGAACAATCCTGTTGGAACTTGGTGCTCGGCCTTTACTCTCTGACAAGTGAGACACTTAGATACAAACTTCATAATGTCCCTCTTCATACATGACCACCAATAATGTTGCTTAAAATCATGATACATCTTGGTATTCCAAAGGTGCATAGCAAAAGCCGATTGATGTGCTTCATCTAAAATTATCTTTCTCAATTCTACATCATGAGGAACACACAATCTATCTTTGTACCAAAGGCTGCCATCATCTCTCACATGAAAATCTCTACTCTCTCCTTTTTGGCAATCTGATACAACTTTCTGAATTTTCTCATCAGCCAACTGAGCCTCTTTAATCTGATCCAACAAGTTCGGTCTCAATTGCAAATGAGCTAACAAAGTGCCATCATCACATGATTCAAAACTAACATGCAACGCTCTTAACTCAACAAGCAACGAGAGCGAATAAGCAGTCAAACCTGCCAAAGACTTCCGACTCAAGGCATCAGCAACAACATTTGCCTTATCGGGATGATAATCAATCAAACAGTCATAGTCTTTAATCAACTCTAACCATCGTCTGTGCCGAAGATTTAGCTCTCTCTGAACCCCCAAATATTTCAAACTCTTGTGATCTGTATAGATGAAACACTTCTCCCCATACAAGTAGTGTCGCCAAATCTTCAAAGTAAAAACAATGGCTGCCAACTTTGAATCATGCATCGGATAATTAAGCTCATGCGGCTTCAACTGCCGAGAAGCATAAGCTATGACTCTACCCTCTTGCATCAAAACACAACCTAAACCACTATGTGAATCATCACTGTACATCACGTAGGGTTTACCTTCCACAGGCAAGGTAAGAATAGGAGCTTGAGTCAACATCTCTTTCAACTGCTCAAAGCTTGCTTGACACTGATCTGTCAACACGAATCTAATTCCTTTCCGAAGTAATCTGGTGGGTGGAGTAGCTATCAAAGAAAAACCCTTCATAAACCGTCGACAATAGCCTGCCAAACCTAAAAAACTTCTAACTTCAGTCACAGAATTCGGTGGACTCCAATTCAAAATGGCCTCAACTTTACTCGGATCAACTCTAATACCATCCGCTGAAACCACATGACCGAGAAAAGTCACTTGATTAAGCCAAAACTCACACTTAAATAGCTTAGCATAAAATATCTTCTCTCTCAAAGTCTGCAATAAAATCCGCAAGTGCTTATCATGATCCTCCTCATTATGCGAATACACCAAAATATCATCGATAAAGACCACCACAAACTGATCTAGATAGGGTCTAAACACCCTGCTCATCAAATCCATAAAAGCTGCTGGTGCATTTGTCAATCCAAAAGGCATCACCAAGAACTCATAATGCCCATACCTTGTGCGGAAACCTATCTTTGATACATCTTTAGCTCTGACCCTCAATTGATGGTACCCTGATCTCAGATAAATCTTGGAAAATACTGCGGCTCCCTTCAACTAATCAAAGAGATCATCTATCTGAGGCAAAGGATACTTATTCTTGATAGTTACCTTGTTCAACTGCTTATAATCAATGCACAATCTCAAAGTACCATCTTTCTTCTTTACAAACAAAACAGGTGCTCCCAACGGAGACACACTAGAGTGAACAAACCCTTTATCCAACAACTCCTGCAACTGCACCTTCAACTCTCTCAACTCAACAGGTGCCATTCGATAGGGAGTAATAGAGATAGGAGTGGTACCATGCAACAAATCGATACCAAACTCAACCTCTCTATCAGGGGGTAACCTTGGCAACTCTTTAGGAAAAATATTAGGAAATTCAGCAACTGTGGGTATACTATCAAGCTGGAAACCCACTACTATGGTATCTACAACATGAGCAAGATAAGCATCACACCCTTTTCGAATCAACTTCCTAGCTAAAATAGCTGAAACAAACAAGGATGCGATATGTCTCTGCTCACTAGATACCATCACACTTCTACCATCACTGGTTCTCAGGGTAACACACTTCTTCTGACAGCCTACCACAGCTCCACGCTTGGACAACCAATCCATGCCTAAGATCATATCATACTCTTTAAAAGGCATTTCAATCAAATCACCAAGAAACTCCTCATCTTGCACCACAACTGAACTATCTCGGTGCACCTTACTAACTACCACACTATGCCCTAAAGGATTTGTTACCAAAACATCAAATCCTAGGACTCTGAATGCAATTCAGTCACAAGCAAGATAGATGCACTTATGTATGAATGAGTAGATCCTGGATCAATTAAAGCAAGAATAGAGATGCCAAATAAAGAAAATGTACCCGCAATAATGGCTAAAGCATATGGCTGCCTCTGCATCACATACACTCGCTAAGATGGTCCAGCCTCATCTGGCCTACTGCCTCCGGATGTAGAGTCTCCTCTCTAACTAATCCTGGGTCGACCACCCCTACTAAAACCTCTGCCCCCTCGACCTCCTCTGCTAACAATAGGTCTAGAAGCTACAATATCAGCCTGTCTATCTTCTAGTAGCTCAAAGCAATCTTTGATGAAATGATTTGGTGACCCACATCTATAACACACTCCTGGTCCACCCGTCATCCAGGAAACACCCCCATGTGCCCTACCACAATGAACACATGTAGGTGGAATAAATCTCTGAACCACTGGAGTCGGAGCCCTAGCTATAGAAACTGTAGGTCTCGGTCTCTGCCTCTGATACTGAACTGACCTACCAGACTGTCTCTGGCTCCTACTAATCCTCAGAACAAAGCTTCCTCTACCACTTTTAATAGATGAAAACCATGCCTCAAACTGGGATCTCCTAACTCCGGTCTCCTCCTCAGTAGCAACTGCTGCAATACCCTGTGCTCTCTCAACACTTCTGGCTGCTACAACCAACTGAGAAAAGTCTTGGTACCAAGAGCCCACAATAATACACATAATAGAGGCCTTAACCCCTCCTCAAATCTCCTACACCGGTCAATCTCATTTGAAATAATTCCACCGGCATAATGACTCAACCAGATATACTCAATCTCATACACTATCACTGTCCGATTATCTTGTCTCAGATTTAAAAACTCCATCTTATTGTCATCCTTATACTCCCTTGGAGTATACTTCTGCTCAAACTCCCACAGAAAATCACCGTAAGACAAGGTTGGTGGATCATCCATGGCATGTGGAACCGTCTTCCACCAATCATAAGCATCTCTCTGCATAAGGGATCTAGCATAATCAAATTTCTCTTCAGAAGTAGCCTGCAGCTAAATGAATACCCTGTGAACTCTATCCAACCACTGCTCAACTACTGTAGGATCAGTGGTACCAAAGAAATCTTCAGCCCCAAACTTCCTCAAATTATCATAATGCCTCACCAGTACTTGTGGCTGGGGTTGCGGTGGCAGCTGTTGCACCGGAGCTTGCCTAAACAATTCTACCACATGTCGTAACCAAACTGGCAGAATATCATCAGCAGCTGGTCTCTCTGGCACAGGAGCAGGTGCCTCTCCATCTCTCTCAACCCTAGTTCCAGCTCTACTGTTTTATACGTACATAGCATGCTAATACGATCGTAATATACGTATACTGATTATAGGTTGTCATTGCTTATAAAACATTTCAATAATCCATTCAAATATTATCAATAAATTTAAAACATTGAAGGAAGTTGATAAAACAAAATATACAAAATAGTTTATTAAAAACACAGCGGAAATGATACAAGTTTTTACAAATATTTATACATCAAAGTCATAATATACAAAATACAAAACTTATACATGATTGGTAGCTTGACTCTTGATCTCTAAGCTTTAATCAAAATCCTCAATCAAACTCTTCAACGTCTAGACTCACTCAGCCTAGCGGAACTCTCGGGTTCTTCTCTTTCACCTGCGCGATGAATTACAATCGCGTTGAGCAAATAGCTCAGTAGTACAACATATACTAACATTATGCATTAATGCAATGCAATGCCACATATATCAATCATGCATACAATATCAAAGAGAAAACCTGGTATCACATCTCAAAGTCTCTACATAGATCTCACCATGCAATTATTTTATCAATAATACATCATATATCAACCAACAAAAACATTGATCTCAATATTCATATGTAACCTCTAAACAAACACAAGCATGGGCCCAAATATACTAACATGCCATTCAATTTTCAGAGTTAATGCCTTGGTTTAATTATCACATTTATCAATATCATATCCCAACTAGGCTTCAAGGATTATGTTCAACCAAGCTTCAAGGGAAACAAAGCATGCTAAGTATCAACCCAACTTGGCTTCAAGAACAAAACCCAACCTAGCTTCAAGGGTTGTAACTTCTCAATTAGGCTTCAAGGATTAAATCCAACCTAACTTCAAGAGATAGTTACCCTTAGGCATGCCACCAATAACAAACTCTGAAAATGGAATAACATATTAGACACACACATATAACACATTGATTATTTCATCATCAATATCATTCTCATTTTCTTTCATCAACTAGGCAAAACATGCCTCATCTCATTCCAATCATCATAGCCAATAGCAATGGCATTTCAATCCATCATATCTCAATTCACATTTTATATATATCATCATTGATATATATATACACACATAACAATTCATTATTCAATTATACTCAATCAATTGTATTCTCAAACATTAATATTCATCAAATCATTCACACCTTTCATTTTCCCATAACACAATTATATATATATACATATCATCAATGATATAAATACATCAAAACACATTAGTGATATGCATTAACAATGCAATCATGCAACATTGGTACTTACCTTAATAACACTTCACACCACTCTAAACTCTTCTCCACTCAAAAGTTCTTCACTTCACAAATTAGGGCAATTTACTTCCTTCCAAAACCTAAACCAAGAATTGATACAATACATGAGATTCAATGCAATTTATCACTTATTAACTTCATCTTAGACCTTTAGATTAGAAAATATTCATCAACATCACATTCTATATCCCACGGCCGTGGCCACCTCAACCCCCACGGGCGTGGGATCAAGAATGATTCTGCCACACAAGTCTCCATCCCCCACGGCCATGGCTTCAATTGGCTTTGAATGGCCACGGCCATGGCACCCCCAAGGCCACGGGCGTGGCATCCAGAAGGCTACTGCCTTCACCCAAATTCACCTATTTCCAATTTACTTCTCCAACAACCACAACCAACATGAAAATCTATGAAAACAATTACTCAAACTTAAGTTAAACCTCACTTACTACTACAAAACCCTAATTCAAGTTCAACTTCACCACTTCCAATACCAACATCAATTTAACTTCTTATTTTAAAATCAATTTCAACTCTAATCAACAAATCATCAACACACTTAATCATACTATTAATAACCCTAACTCAACTCACACACATCTTCAAAAATAACAAAGGCAAACAAGAGAAAACTTACCAAAATCATGAAATTCTTGAAATTCCAACTTGTATACTTGAGATCTTCCTTCACTTTTGAGCTTAAAATTCCAAAATCATCATTTGCTCTCTTGCTTTCCTTTGTCTTTGAGTGAGCCGGCCATCAACAAGAAGAAGAAGAAATGATGAAGAAAACACAAAGTCAAAATGCATTAAATAGCCATCCAAAAGCAAATTACTATATTACCCTCAACCACTTAACTAGACTTTTGTTCTATATATATATCCATTTTGGTAATTCCACATGCCACAAGAAAATATCCCCTTCCCTTGACCAAACCCTTTGACCAATTTATATGTTATATATATCACCATATAAGCAACATATACAATTTTCTCTAAACCCTCTTTTCTTTCCCAAACACCATACATAAACATTATCTTCCAATTTCTTTGCTTATCACATAACATATACATTCCATTTAAGCAAACCAAAACCATATGCAAAACTTCTAGGGCATACATTAGGATATTACAATTCTCCCCCTCTGAAAAGAAATTTCGTCCTCGAAATTACCTGATATCAAGTCTGAAACAACTGAGGATATTGGTCTCGCATTGATTTCTCACTTTCCCAAGTTGCTTCCTCTCTTCCATGGTTCTTCCACAACACCTTCACAAGTGGCACTTTCTTATTTCTCAACTCTTTCACTTCACGTGCCAAGATAGCAACTGGTTCTTCTTCAATAGTCAGATCCGGATTCACTTGAATAGATTCAATTGATAACACATGGGATGGATCTGATCTATACCTTCTCAGCATCGATACATGGAAGACACTATGAATCCTGTCCAATTCCGGTGGCAAAGCAAGTCGATAAGCAACTGGTCCAATTCTTTCCAACACTTCATAGGGTCCAATGAAACGAGGACTCAGCTTCCCTTTCCGACCAAATCTCAAAATCTTTTTCCACGGAGATACTTTCAAAAATACTTTATCTCCCACATTATACTCAATGTCTCTCCTCTTTAAATCTACATAGGATTTCTGTCGATCGGAAGCTGCTTTCAACCTATCTCGGATCGTCTTCACTTTATCTTCAGTTTCTTTAACCAAATCTGGACCAATTAACTTACCCTCACCAGTCTCATTCCAACACAAAGGTGTCCTACACCTTTTCCCATATAATGCTTCGAATGGTGCCATGCCAATAGAAGATTGATGTCCATTGTTGTAGGCAAATTCCACAAGCGGTAACAATCTGTCCCAACTTCCAGAGAAATCAATGATACAGCTTCTCAGCATATCTTCAATAATCTGTATCACTCTCTCTGATTGCCCATCTGTCTGAGGATGGAAAGCAGTACTGAAGTGCAATCGAGAACCTAAAGCTCCATGCAAACTCTTCCAAAACCTTGAGGTGAACCTAGGATCTCGATCAGACACTAAAGAAATTGGGACACCATGCAATCTCACAATCTCGTGGATATACAGCTCAGCCAATCTCTCGAGAGAATAATCCATCCGAACCGGAAGGAAATGAGCTGTCTTGGTCAATCTATCAACAATGACCCATATGGCATCATGCTTCCTTTGTGTCATAGGCAAACCAGACACAAAATCCATAGTCACTTTCTCCCACTTCCATTCAGGCACGGACAACGGTTGAAGCAACCCTGTTGGAACTTGATGCTCAGCTTTAACCCTCTGACAGGTGAGACATTTAGATACAAATTCTGCAATGTCTCCCTTCATACCAGACCACCAGTAATACTGCTTCAGATCATGATACATTTTTGTACTGCCCGGGTGCATAGCAAATACAGACTGATGTGCTTCTTCTAAAATCATTCTTCTCAAGTGAGCATCATCAGGTACACACAATCTGTTCTTGAACCAAAGGCTCCCATCATCTCTCACAAGAAAATCTCGACTCTTTCCATTCTGACAATCTGAAGCAATCTTTTGCATCTTATCATCAACTAACTGAGCTTCTTTGATCTGCTTCAACAATAATGGTTTTAACTGCAACTGTGCCAACAATGCACCATCATCACAAGATGTAAAGCTGGCATGCAAGGCTCTCAACTCAACAAGCAACGAGAGCGAATAAACTGTTAAACCCGCTAAAGACTTCCGACTCAAGGCATCAGCAACAACATTTGCCTTTCCCGGATGATAATCAATCAAGCAGTCTTAGTCTTTAATCAACTCCAACCATCTCCTCTGCCGAAGATTTAGCTCTCTTTGAACCCCCAAATACTTCAAACTTTTGTGATCTGTATAGATAAAACACTTTTCCCCAAACAAATAATGTCGCCAAATCTTCAATGCAAATACAATGGCTGCTAACTCCAAATCATGGGTTGGATAATTGAGCTCATGCGGTTTCAACTGTCGAGAAGCATAAGCTACAACTTTACCTTCCTGCATCAACACACAACCCAAACCACTATGTGAAGCGTCACTATAAATCACATATGGTTTATCTTCTACAGGTAAAGTAAGAACAGGTGCTTGAGTAAGCATTGCTTTCAACTGCTCAAAGCTGGCTTGACACTGATCAGTCCACACAAATCTAACTCCTTTACGAAGCAATCTGGTGAGTGGAGTAGCTATTAAAGAAAATCCTTTCACAAAACGTCGGTAATAGCCTGCCAAACCCAGAAAACTTCTAACTTCAGTCACAGACTTTGGTGGACTCCAGTTCATAATAGCTTCAACTTTACTTGGATCAACTTTAATACCATCTGCTGAAACTATATGACCGAGAAAAGTCACTTGATCAAGCCAAAACTCACATTTCGACAATTTAGCAAACAACTGCTTTTCTCTCAAAATCTGCAGCACAATCCGCAGATGCTTGTCATGTTCCTCCTTATTCCGCGAATACACCAAAATATCATCGATGAAGACCACTACAAACTGATCCAGATAGGGCCTAAACACCCTATTCATCAAATCCATAAAAACCGCAGGTGCATTCGTCAAACCAAAAGGCATAACTAGAAATTCGTAATGCCCATACCTGGTTCGAAAGGCTGTTTTCGGAACATCTTCAGCTCTGACCTTCAACTGATGGTACCCTGATCTCAAATCAATCTTGGAGAACACAGCTTCTCCCTTCAATTGATCAAAAAGATCATCGATTCTAGGCAAAGGATATTTATTCTTTATAGTCACCTTGTTCAATTGCCTATAATCGATGCATAGTCTCATAGTACCATCTTTCTTCTTCACAAACAAAACAGGAGCTCCCCATGGTGACACACTAGGGCGAATGAATCCCTTATCCAACAACTCCTGCAATTGCACCTTCAACTCTCTCAATTCAGCCGGTGCCATTCTATAAGGAGTAATAGAGATAGGAGTGGTACCTGGCAACAATGAATTAAAAAGAAGAGTTTTGAAAATGAAATTTGTAATACATGCATATGCATTCACACCTAGGTTGGTCTCGGAGGTGGCATTATATGATTTGTAGTATATCTATGTTATATGAAATGGATGTTAATGTGTGAATGATGTTTTACATGAAAATAAAATTAGAAAATGAAATGATATGAATTTATATAAGTCTAATTGATAATTAAAAATGGAAATTTAAGCTAGTAAAGGAAAGTGTTGAATGTGTTGAAGTATAAAGAAATGAAACGGAAAATAAAGCTGAAAATGAGATGGAAACAAAATTAAGATTAGAATATGTACTCTCTCTTCTACACTTTGAATCTCTTTATAATAAGGTTGTGTTGGGTTAGTTAGATGGAGGAAATATTGCTGGATTGATAATATTGAAAGATATGTTATTGAAATGAAAAGAGTATGGTGGGATATGGAATGAGTTGATGAGTATAGATAAAGTGTGACTATTTAAAGTTTAGGATATATATATAAAGTTAAGGTTTTGTTTTAAAAAAAATAAAATAAAATAATATTGGTTAAGTAAGAATATCAATTAGTATTGTTGTTATAATGCAAACATTGTGAATTCAAGGTTAGAAATGTGAGATGCTTGGATATTGTGAAAGCTCATGGTAATGGTAATAATATATGATATTTGAGATTTTTCGAAATGAGCTTAATAATTGGGGAAGAAATATGTGTTGATATTGCTTTGTGATATATAGATATATATATATATATATATCCGAGATGTTTTTAAAGTTGATTTTAAGAAAAGATGAGTTTGGTAAATTGAAGTTTAAGCAAAGTAGTAAGTTGAAAAGTTAAAGTCCTACTAGAATTTGATAAAGATTGATTGGATATTGATGGTTTAATGTATATTTAATACCTGAGCCAGGTGAAATGATTAATATTGCACATGAAAGTATTATGACTTAAGTAATGTGATTGATGGTATGAGAATTTGTTTTGAAGTAAAAAGAGAAATAGATAAGCAAATGAAAAGGAGCTATTTTAAGTCATTTTATTGCAAAAAAAAAGAAAAAAAGAGAGCATATAATTAAGTGTATAGGAGCTATTGGGCTCAATGTGTATATTATTGGGTGTAATGTACATATGTATAAATATATGGGTAAAATATATATATACGTTGAATGGTAAACAAACGGATATAAAGATGATATATTAAATGCATTTCAAAATAAAGGTGAGAGAGATGTCACCTTGGTAAGGTGACTAAGAATTTGTGAAGTATTATTATGGTTAGGATATATATATGTGTGGAATTGATAAATAACTTAAGCCATGTCAAAAAGGGATAAAAATGATGTTGTGCAATGAGAAGAAATAAATGTAAAATACTTGAGTTGTCTTGGAAAAACAGTCCCGGATTGGATGCCACGGCCGTGGTAAGTGAGGGCCACGACCGTGGGGTTACAAACATGACTGTGTCTTTATGCATTTTGGTAGCACAGAAGAGTTTTCTATGCCACGACCATGGCTCTTGAAGGCCACGACCGTGGGGACTTAAATGTTGATATGACCTGTAATTTGTGATCTAAAGGCTTAAAAATGAGACTAATATATGAATGTATTATATGTTGTGATGTGCATAAGGTGAGTTTGTTGAGGCATCAATGTCATTGAGTAATGAATTGCATATGAAATGAGAAATGTAATGAAATGATTATAACACTTGAGCAATTACATAAAATGAATATGGTTTGAGAAGCTATGAATAGTAAGTACAAAACCCTATTTGATTTCATATATTCATATGACTTTGAACCTTAAACCATTTGATTATAAATGTGTTAAGAAATCTATTATATCATTGATACCTATGAATAATGCTATATGTGTATAATGTAAATTGCTATGAATATATCAATAAGAGTATATGAAATGTGAGAGCATTCAATAATGTATATGCTATGATGATGAAATGAGAATTTATTTGGGAAATATTGGACAGTAATATGGTTATAGGTTTAAAGTAAGTGTATGAGGAAATGTTTTATGTATACAGGTATAGAAAGAGATTGTAATGGAAGAAGAAAGTATAATGTATGAAATTTTGAGAAGAGATAAATTGGAAATAGAGTAATGAACGAACTTGGGTAAAAATTGTTTATGATCAAATGTTGTGCATAGGAGATGTTAAAGATAACATATTTGAATATGAATTAGGCTATTAATGATCAAGTAATCAAGAACAAAGTGTTTTGAAGTGAAGTTGGAATGTGCTAAATCTTGATGTAGCCAAAGTTTGGAGAATGGATATATAATCCTTGTGATCCAACTTAGCAGTGTAATTGAAAAGTTTGGAAACAGAATAATTAAGGAATAGTATTGATCTATAAGTTACAAATGTGACCATTAAGCTCTTATGGCCATATGATTTGTTTAATGTGTGTGGTTGGTTAGCTTTGTTATCCACAGAATTTGGATTGAAATGATTTGATTGTAGCACAATTTTGGTAAAACAGACAATTATGTTTCTAGTATCATGGTTGAAAGTTATGATTGGTAAATGTGTATCTTATAACTTTTGTGTTAACAATTTGGTTATAATTTTGAAAAGTAAAGAAAGGAAAGAGAATTGTGATAATATTTTGAGTTATGAATAATGTAATAAAAAGGCAATTATTGTAATTATAGTAATGTTATAAAAAGGTGAAGAGATGATAAATGGGAAAAAGTGTAATTTGTGATTGAAAGTTATATTGAATATGTTTATGGTATGAGTTGAATAAGTGGATGGTTATAAAGTTTAAATGAGTGAATTATGAGTAATAAATATGGTACGAGATAATCTTGCGAATTTGGTGGAAATTGTACTAAGATAATAGAAGATAAATTATGTGTATATTGAAAGATAATTGGAAGTGATTTGTTATTAATGATCATAGTTTCAAAAAGTTGAATATGGAGTTAAAGGAATTAGAAGGTGGAAATAAGTTGGATCTAATGGAATTAAGTTATATATATTGTGAAATCCAATGATAAATTTAAATAAGTTAATTGTTGGTTTGAATCAAACCAGATTGAATGTGGTATATTGTGACAAATTGATCGAATGATCTAGATTTCACCAAGGTGGTGAATCAATGATTTTTTTTTAGTGTAAATTAAGAGAATAGTTATAAAGAGATGAAGTGGTAAAGTATTTGAATGTAATAATGGGACGAAGATGATTGGATTCTTGTACATAGATAAGGTATTTGGGATTGTAATGAGTTATTTTGAATATTGGATAAAATGTAATAAGATATATATATATTATGACAAGTTATGGAATTGAAAAAGATGATTGATTCTAGGAGGAAGAATACACATTATGTGATTGGATGAAACCAGAATATAAGAATACTATTCATAATATATGAAGATTTAAGATGGCGTATTGTTAAGAAGGGAGTGTTATTGAACTGGTTAATTTCGAGGACGAAATTATTTAAGGGGGAGAGAATTGTAATATCCCGAGATATACCTTAAAAGTTTTGGAGGAGTTGTTGTATTTGGATTTAATGTATATGTGATGTATATGTATATGTCTAATTGTAATATCCCTAAGTGTGCCTAGAAGTTATGATAATATTGTTATAATTGATTTGAATGTGTAATTGATAAGTGGTATATTTGTATAGGGTTTGGTTGAATGGTAAAAGTATTTGAGAGAAATGAATGTGTATTTGCAAATGAAAGAATTGTATAGAGAGAGATAGTGTATATGTTGGGTATATGGCAATATATATGACATATAAGTTGGTCAAAGTGCTTAGTCAAGGGAAGAAGATATTTAAATTGTTGAATGTGAAATTACCAAAATGGGCAAGAGCTTGTAAAGAGAATTAAAATGTGTATGAGGGTAAGATAGTAATTTTCTTTTGGAGGAGTATTTAATGCCTATTGACTTTGTGTTTTCTTCATCATTTCTTCTTCTTTTTCCTTGTGTGGCCGGCTCACCTAAGACAAAGGAAAGCAAGAGAGTAAAAGAAGGGTTTGATGTTCTAAGCTCCAAAGTTGAGAGAGATTCCAAGTAACCAAGTTGGAATTTCAAGGAATTTCATCATTTTGGTAAGATTTCTCTTGTTTGCTTTGGTTCTTTTTGAAGTTGTGTATGGATTGAGTTAGGTTTATGGATAGTATGATTAAGTGTGTTTGTGTATGGTGTGTGTAAAAGTGTTGAAATGGAATTAAAGATAAAAGCTAGGTTGGTGTTGGTGATGGAAGAGTAAGAGTTGTGTTTAGTGAATTTTTTTTCTGTTTTACAATTAGTAAAGGCTGTGACTTGTATGATTTTTAATTAATTATAGAAAAATGTTCTTAAAGTGAATTTTTGATATGTTGTGCCTCTATGAGTCTAGAATGACTGAAAAATATGTTGATTCGATTTTGGAATGGTTATGAGTTTAGAAAGATTATTTTTATTAGACCTGTTCCAGCAGGTACCTTAACTGAGACAGCTATATTTCGGGATTTTTAATAAAATGTAAAAAAATCATATCCAATTGAATTTTGGATATGTTGTTTCTTAGTGAGTCTAGTATTTGAGAAAAATAATTTGGAACCACGTTGATTGAATTTGATTTATGGAATTCACAAAGTTCAGAACTGCTGCCAGGATGCAGGGCAATTGGGGCAGTCTGGTTAGGTGAACTATTTGACCAAGATTTTGTGTTCAGTTTGATCTGAAATTTTAAAGGAATGATTTTAAGATACAAAACTAAATTCTGTAAAAATTTTAGAATTTTTAGTCAAGTAGATTATTTTATACAATTTTTCAAAATAAGGATAAAATGGAGTCTTAAACCAGAATATACTATTCATATGGTCATTTTGCTAATATTCCTTTTGGATTAGATTGTGAAGAGGTTGAATTGCCCTAACCGTGTCCCTCAAGTGGTGCTGCCCGTGTCCCTCAAAGGTTTTGAAGAGATTGGGTTGCATTAACCTAAATGTGGAGAATTCTTGGAAAGAAAAGAAATGTATAGATTGATGGGACTAGTTCTTGAGGTAAGTACCAATACATATGATTGTATTTAATTACATAATTCGAGGCTTAACACATTTGTTTGCAAATGTGTTAAGTGATCTATTATATTGTTAACATAATTGGACTAAGGTGATGATTGAATGATGTGAAGGATGTGAAGATCATTAACAAGGTAAGCATAAACCCTATTTGATTGTATATCCTTATATGTCTTTGAACATTAACACATTGGGATGAAAGTGTTAAATAAGCTATTATATTGTGAATGTAAATGAAGAATATATATAAAGGATGAAATATGAAATGGGAAAGGTAGGAAGAAATGAGGATCATTCTTAAGGTATGTGCAATTTGTTATGATAAATGCTCTAGTAATGAATGATGTTAATGTGTTTTGAGAAGTGAGAAAATGTTATGTTATATGCATTGTGAATCTTGTGTATGGCAATGTATTATATGAATAATATACTTTGAAATGTGATATCAATGATGTAATATCCTCATTTATGCCCTAGAAGTTTTGCATGTTGTTGTTGTTGTTGTTATTGGATTGTTGGTTTAAATTGAGAAAGAAAAGTATAAGTGTTTTGGGAAAGAATTTAGGGTTTAGAGACAAGTTTATATGTTGTGTATATTGTGATATATATAACATATAAAATGGTCAAAGGGAGAGTCAAAGTGTTGGTTAGTGGAAGCAGATATTTTCTTGTTGAGTGTGAAAGTTCATATATGGCTCATATAAGACAAAAGGTTAGTTATATGGTTAAGGGCCTTGAGGTAATTTACTTTTGGAAATTTTGTGGTGGAGATTAAAAGGAAGATTGACTTTGTGATTCTTGATCATTTTCTCTTCCTCTTGATGGTAGTGGCCGGCTCTCCATTAGCAAAAGGGAAGGAGAAGTGTTCTTGATAGTAAGATCAAGATTGAAGGGAGAATTGAAGAATCAAGTTGAAGATTTGTGGAATTTCTTCACTTTAGGTAAGTAATTTCTTGTTTTCTTTTATTAATTTGGAAATTTTGGTTAAGGTGTATTGAGAATTGTTGAGATGATGATTTAGTGTGTTGATGTGTGTTTATAAGTGTTAGAGTTGATTGTAAGTTAAAAATTGGAGGTTGTGTTGGTTTGGTTGTGATTATGGAAAAATAAGTGAAGATTGATAGTGGAAAATCAAGAGTAGAGTTTGAGTTAGGGTTTTGAGATGGTGTTTGTTTAATTGTGATATTAAGGTGTTTTAAAGTGATTATTGTAATGAATATGTATTTAGAACATTGATGATGTTCATTTGAAGCATGTGGTATGATGTATATTGAGTTTTAATGCATTTGGAAGAGAGTTGGTTACAATTAGGGTTTTGGTTTTGGGAGACACGGCCAAAGGCCATGTGAGACACGGCCAAGTCATATGATTTTGGACGTGTTGGATTAATTTTTGGGTGACACAGCCGTGTTCCCAAGCCGTGTGAGCTACTGTGAGTTTTGGTTGAAGAGACACAGCCGTGTCCCTAAGCCGTGTTTGCTACTGCCAAAGTTGAATTGAGAGACACGGCCACAAGCTTGGCCGTGTCCCTCATGTGTGCTGCCCGTGTCCATCAAATGAGTTGGTTAGAGTTTTGTTTCTTTGTTCTTTTTGCATTGTTTTGGTTCTTCAAAGGTGGGTTGGTTCTTAAACCTAACCCTAAAACACTTTAAACACACTTGAATCAATGAATGAACTAATCAAATGCACATGGAAGATCCTAAAGCTATGAATCATATAAGTTGTTCTTTGCCCTAATTGCATTGTTGAGATTTAAACAAGGTTATGTTATGCATTGTGAAAGGTATTGTATTTTATGAGTAATGTACCTTGAAATGTTGTATCAAAGATGAAATGATAATTCAAATAAGATATGATATGAGACAATGCCATTGTGTTTGGCTATGATGAATGATGCTATATGAGATATAATGTGATCATGGATGAGATAAGTATACACTTGAATAATGAAGTGTTATATTGTGAAATGAAATGCGAGGCCATTGTTATTGGCTATGATGTTAATATTAAGAGAATGAAGGCATGTTTGCCTAAATGTTGATGAGAATTGAGAATGGAAATGATAATTGATATGTAAATGAATTGTGTGGCTAATGTGTTATTCCATTTTCAGAGTATGTTATTGGTGGCATGCCTAATGATAGTAACAATCTCTTGAAGTTAGGTTGGATTGAATCCTTGAAGCCTAATTGAGATGTTACCACCCTTGAAGCTAGGTTGGGTTAGTTCTTGAAGCCAAGTTGGGTAGAAGCTTAGCATGCTTTGCTCCCCTTGAAGCTTGGTTGAACTTAATCCTTGAAGCCTAGTTGGGTCTATGATATTGATATTGATAAATGTGATGATAGAACCAAAACATTAACTCTGAAAATTGAATGGCATATTAGTGTGTCTTGGGCCCATGCTTGTCTATGGTTAATGTGAGTCATGAATGATGTTTGTTTTGCTTTGTATTGATGATTAAATGAATACTAATGAGGTATATGAAAAGATAATAAAATGTGATATGTAATGTGAAAGTATATTGTTAATTTTGCATATATGATGTTACATATATATTATGGTTTGAGAAATGACATTGCATTGCACGAAGTCATATCATTAGCATGATTATCTTACTAAGCCCTTGGCTTAGCGCGATAGTGTTTAATCGCGCAGGTGATAGAACTGTTAGAATCGAACCCGAGAGCTCTTCGAGACCGAGTGAGGGTAGACATTGAAGAGTTGATTTTGGAGACTTAAAGATCAAAGGAGATTTGCCAATCATGTATAACTCTTTTTATATTTTGTAAAGTATTGATTAAATGTACATATTTGTATATTTGCAAATATGGAATTAAGTGTTTTCAAATATGTAAATATTTTATGACTTCCGCTGTGAAATAACTATATGTATGTATATATATATCTAATGTGTTTTATTTTAAAAGTAAATGATCTACTTTTCTATATTATATAATGATAATAGTATTGTATCTATTTAAATGTTTTGAATGTTGAAGAAAACCGTAGCATCCCTATGTTTGGTGCACTTATGCTACATGGTTGTAGTTGTAGTGTGTGTGCATTGGATGTGGGGGTGTTACAAATGATGCTATATGTATCATATGGATTGAGATATGATATGATATGAAGCCATTGTGATTGGCTATGATAATTCAATTGAAAGAGATAAGGCATGTTGGCCTAATTGATGATGAGATTGATAATGAAATAATAAATGAATTGTTTGTTTAATATGTTATTCAGTTTCAGAGTTCTGGATTTGGGTGGCATGCCTAAGAAATGATGAAAGGTAACAGTCTTGCCGGGTTGAGGATCTCCTCATATGTGTTGAGTTGATGGTCCAAGAGACTGGGTCTGTTACACTATGAGAATTGTGAATATGAGATATATGATTTGTAACAGTCTTGCCGGGTTGAGGATCTCCTCATATGTGTTGAGTTGATGGTCCAAGAGACTGGGTCTGTTACACTATCCATGGATAGAGAGACATGTATATACATTGCCTACGGGCGTGATGATTGTGACTATGAACCAAAGCAGTAACTCTGAACTTTGAATAACATATTAGTGTTTTGGGCCCGAGTCTGTCTTTATTGTCAATGTGAAATGCAAGTATTGAAATATTGATTGTGAGTATTAAAAATGAATTATGCTTGGTGAATTGTGAATAATATAATGTTATTAAGTGTAATATGTAAATGAATTGTGGTTGATGATAAAGGTTGTCTTTATTGGAAATATGATTTATGATTTGTATGATATGTAAATTGTGTATTGCAATAATGAGTGATATGATGTGTAATGTGTGTATTGCAATAATGAGTGTATGATATGTAATGTGTGTATTGCAATAATAATTGGTATGATATGTAAAGTGTGTATTGCAATAATGGTTGGTGTGGTATATATATAATGTAGGGGTATTAATATATTGGTTTTGAGTATTGGTGATGCATTGGGGTTGGTGATAATATTATGTATATATATATACATCATATATGAAATTAGCTAGGATATATTAAAGATAAAATTAAAAAGAAAAGAAGATATGATAAGAACTAATTATATATTGAATCGATGTATCATTATATATCAATACTTCTATACTATATGTTTATATTTTATATTTGGACTACTAAGCTCTCGGGCTTAGCGCGGGTGTTTATTCGCGCAGGTATATAGATGGAAGATATGAAGTCTTTTGTTATGCCACAAGAAGAGTAAAGTTTGTCGAGACCAACTAGAGGGTAATGCATACATGTATAAATTTTAATTATGATGTATTTCTGACGAGAGAGTATTTATATGTATAAATGAAGTTTTAATAAAGATAATGATTTTGTAAATGTTATTTAAATTAATGTATTATGGTTTGAACTCTGTTATAAATATTTTAAAAGGTAACGAAAAGTGACATCCTTATACTTTATATATTTACTGTATGTATACTAGGTATACACATAGTACTTATATAGGGTATCGGGGTGTTACAATCCGAGTCTAGTTTAGGATCGAGTATCCGAATATCTCGGGTCCAGAACCCAAATTTTCCTTAAGTTGAGAACCTAGAATTATCCTTGAGCCCAGAACTCGAACCGGTTCCAGAATCCAAATTTTCCTTAGGTCGAGAACCTAAAATTATCCTTGAGTTCAGAACTTGAACCGGGTCCAGAACCCATATATTTTCTTAGGTCCAGAACCTAGAACTATTTCTAAGTCCAAGAACTTAGCTAGGGTCCAAAACCCAAAATACTCTTAGGTCTAGAACCTATAATTATTTCTAAGTCTAGAACTTAGCTCGGGTCCAGAACCCAAATTTTCCTTAGGTTCAGAACCTAGAAATATCTTTGAGTCCAGAACTCGAACTCGGTCCAGAACCCAAATTTTCCTTAGGTCGAGAACCTAGAATTATCCTTGAGTCCAGAACTCAAACCGGATCAAGAACTCAAAACCTCAGCCATCTCAAAAATTAAGCCTTATTGCTTTTCACTCTCTTTCACTAAAGTTTCAAATCATTCAAGTAGGAGGCAAACTGTAGACCCTTAATTTTTGACCCAATCCGGTCCAATATGTTTTATTTAGTCCAAAATGATTTTTGTTATCTAATTGGTCCAAAATAATTTTTGTTAAATAATTTTTGCTTTAGTATCTAATTTTTATCAATAAAAAATAAAAATAAACAAATAAAAGTAAAAAAATAAAAATAAAAATTGGAGTTGAAAAAATCGGCGACGAAAAAATCATGGCGCAAGCCCGTGGGCATTTCGCCCGCAGCCCACTCTGCCACAATTTCCTGCGGCAGAATTTTTTTGCCAGCGCATTTTTTCCTGTGGCAATTTTTTTAGGCAACGCAATTTTTTCGACGCAAATATTTGAAACCTAATTCAATTAGTTTTTGGTTTCTTTTTTCTATTAATATTACTTGCCTTGATTAATTAGGAATAAACTACATCAAACCACTATAAATAAGGACCAAAGGCAATTAATTAAAGGGGGGGGGGGCGAAAATCCAATAGAGACTTGAAAATTTCAAACCAAATCAGTGAAAGAAAAGGGAGCAATTCAATTTCTTTTTTTCTAGAATAGCTGTAACATCCCGAATCCCAGAATGGTAAGAAACAGACATAGAGGATTTGATTTAGGCTTAGAACAAAGGAGTTTAGAACATGACCTCTAACATGACAGAATTAGAGAGTCTCAAATAAGACTTAATTGTTTACTTGTGTCTTATCTAGATTTATAACTTGAAATTACTCAATTTGGAGTTGTACAGAATAAGATATGATGGATTTAGTTGACAATGTGCAAGCTGCCACAGGACCGTCAAAAATCAGATATAACTCGGATCAACCTGAAATTTTGACACAATGTAGCCCCGGATGTCTAGTTTCAGTGGGAATAAGAATTACGTAAGTTGGAGTTGTGAGTAAAAAGATATTAATAAAGAAAGATAGCAAGGTCAGGAAGGGATATCAAAAGGACCTAAGTGAAAATTTCTCAAAAGTTAGGGGTAACTATGTAAACTTAAAAATTAAGAGTCGGAAGTTCTTAATAGTGCCCATATCCGACCCCGGAAGAATATTCTAGAGATTAATCGGGTCGCAACGACGTGTAACGATTTTTCTGGGAAATGTCCCGTTAAAGAAAAACGAAGACATTTTGACTTGGGGCATTTTGGTCATTATCAATTAAAGTTATACATGAATTTAAAGTAGGAAATAAAAAAATGAGTATGTAGAGGATGACGAGGGGTGATATATGAAACGATCGTCAATAGAAACGGAGCCGGAAGAAAACCCGAGCAAGGAAAGGACCTAAAGGGAATTTTGTAAAAAGTTGAGGGCTTATCGGTAATTTTTCAAAATGACTTGGAAACCTAAAATAGACCTTATAAATAGAAAGTAGAGGTCGAGAGGATCAAAACTATATGTAGTATGACTCGTGAAACTGTACGGTTTAAAAGATATGATCGATTAATCGCCGGAACGTAATGTGGGCTCGGTATCGTGTCGGGACCGGATGGGTAACCCGGGACAACTTTATGATATCCTATGGAAAGTGGGACAAGTGGAAAGAAGTAAAGGAAAAAGGAAGCTATAAAAATCTAATGTTGGCCAATCAAAAGCAACCATTTAGCATGTGTAATAAATGAAGAAAGAGAAAGGTGACAAGTGGTCTTAAAGGGTTTAACCAACACATAAGGTGATCATCATTTCTTTTGTATATAAATATATGTGATATGAAGAACCAATTTCTCTCTTTTCCACTTGCAAATTTCGGCCAACAAAGGGAAACACCAAAGGACTTCCAAGTTTCTTCAAAATTTGATTTTTAAGGTAAGTTTTTAAGGTTTTCTAGTAAGTAGACTTTGATTTTAGTATTAATTTTAGGTAGTTATATATTTATTAGAAGATTGGAAATTAGAGTCTTTATGTGGAATTGGAAAAATATTAAGTAAGTGAGGAGATTAATTGATTAAATGGAAGAATCAAGATGTATAAAGATTAATAAGGTTGGATTAGGGTTTCGGTTAGAAAAGAAATGGAGGATAACTTATTATTTTGAATTTCTAAGGTTTATGTTGTATCTTGAATTGATTGAAGGAGAAATAAAGAATTAAAGAAGGAAAAGAAGGAAAAGCTAGGAGAAGTTAAAGAAATAAGGTTTGGTACTTTACCTTTGAATAATTACTTTTGATTTGACGCTTAACCATAAAAGAAACTCTATTTGCTTACAAACTTTGGTTTATGGAAGTTTTGAAGTTGATGTTTAAATATATTGAATTGAGTTAAACATGCAAAAATTGTTAAAAGGAAGTGTTTGAATCTTCACTTTACTATTAAAGAAGCCTTAATATTGATTTGCAAAAGAAAAATAAACTATCCTATGCATTTCAAATGTTTGGGCCGAAATGATCCCAAAGTGACAGCTTCTGGACTATTTTTGTGGCAATTGTTTGGGGCAGCAAACGAATGAATTTTTCAACGAAAATTTACATGAAATTATTAAACACATGAAATAAGTTTTCTGTAAAATTTCAGCCAAAAATAAGATCATTTACTTGGTCAAATGCATGACTGAAGTGGACTGAAATTTTGACGAAAACCCAGATTTTACTATTCATTTGGTCATGCCATTTTGCGTTGCCGATTTTTCTTGCCGCAACACTATTCATTTGGTCAATTTGGGATATTTTGAGGAATGCTTTGAAATGTTTAATATGTTTATTGTGGATATTAAATATGTGAAAAAGGGGAATGGTTTGACTAAAGAATGTGTTGCGCGGCATAAATGGCAAAGTGCGATGGGAATTTAAAATGATTTCGCGAGTCATTCTAAAATGAGGTTTGAGACTTAAATTGAATCATTTTAACCTTTTTGCTCTACTGGATAGTGGGAGTGGTAGATAAGGGTATGGTGCACTATACTAACTTATGCAGTACTGCCACTTATTGTGATCGATACGCCCCGGCGGTTACCTTCGGGTATAGGTCGTGGAGCGGAGATGTTGTGAAATTGGGATTGGAACGCCCCGGCGGTTACCTTCTGGTATAGGCCGTGGAGCGAAGATGTTGTGAAATTGTGATTGGAATGCTCCGGAGGTTACCTACGGGTATAGGCTGTAGAGCGAAATTGGTTATAACCAGGATGGGGAGGCCCATTCCTGTGATCTGATATCGGTGGTGAGGGCCACCTATGTTACAGTGGGGAGGCCCACTGCCTTATCACTATGGTTCCCTATATACCACTAGAGCTAAAGCTAGAGCCTGAGCTAAAGTCCTATTTTTCTAAAACTACGTACTGCAATATGAGTTTGAATTATGGTTTTTACAATTGTTGAAAGTATATCTACACTGAATGGACAATAACTTTCTTTGGTTTAATGTTGGTTGATTTATGATTTAATTAATTCCTTTTATTTCAAATGCTTTCATGTTTTACTTATATTTTCATCGGTAAAGTACCCACTGAGCGACAACGCTCAGCGAGTTAAGTTTTCCTTGACTCGTAGGTTCAGAGCAGTAGATAAATCTTGGGGAAGCAACGACCAGACCACAGCAAATCTCAGGGGTAGATCTTTTAGTTCCATTATGAGATAGTTAGTTGTGGCATGTATATGAATAAATATAAAAGAGAATTTCTATGTTATAATTGTATGTTAGTAGTGTGTAATAATCATAAACCTTTACTTTATGTTGTATTAGAAGTGTGAACTCTTCTTGCAGATTTGTAGTTGAGGGTATAAGGTGAATTCATTGGGAGTGTATTAAATTTGATAGTATTCACATTGGTCTGTGTAAAGTGTTTTCAAAAATCAGAAAAACAAGTTTTGTTGACACTTGGGATCCAAATTTCTAGGCGAAACTATGGCAACATTTCTGTAAAAATTGGAACTAAAATTTGACGAAGTAAATTGGTAGCAACGTTAGGATAGTGTGGCACCTCTACTCGACTTACACATGTAGGTTGGGAAGGGGTGTTACAATTTGTGGTATCAGAGCGCTGGTTTAGCCGGTTCTGGGTAATTAGTTGAACTAAACCTTAAATGTAGGACACATAGGGTTAGAATAGGGGTTTTAATTATATAACTATACATATGTGTGTTATTGTTAGTTATGTTATTCAAATTATACAAGAGTAATAATGGGTGATCTAAACGAGGTGAGGGAGCTGAGGATAGAAGTAGAGAGGTTAAAACAGCTAGTGCGGGAGCAAGATGAGACTATAGAAATTTTGGCCGATCGATGTATACAAGATCGTGAAGACTTGAGAATAAAAGATGAGATGATTACCGCCTTGATAGATGACGTGAAGATGTTAAAAGAAGACAGGCTTAGTTATAGAGCGGAGTTGGATAGTGTCGGTAGAAGCCTCGGGGTAGCACATCAAGAGATTTGAGCTTTATAGGAGAGGGTTCAAGGCCAGTACTTACCTAGTAAAGCATCACATGACCCAGATTTTGATCCCGAGATAGAAGAGTATTTTTCAGACAGTGTCACTTCACCTAGGGCACCTACTCACTGAGTCTTGAGATGTATTGCTGTTTGGCAATTCGCTTAGTTATATACATATGTGATATAGAGGTATCATGTAAATATTGTATGGTAATATAATATGATGATATAATAGTAAGGAGTCCTAAATTTTGGAATGTACATAAGGACTTCCTAGTATTGTAAAACTTTGTGTTTAGAAATAAATAAAAGTTATGTTGTATATGTGTTATTTAAGAATTTTATATTTATATACATGCCACCTAGGATAAGATAATGCTGTTCGTCTGGGTCGTTACGTATGATGGGATTGTATACATTTTTCTCTGTTCTTAGATGTCGCAAGAAGCGCTAGACGTGATTGCAGGTCAGTTGTCTATGTTTGGAGTTCTGCTTTACGTTTTAATAGATTTGGGTTCTTCACACTCATATATATGCACGAAAAAAAATTGAGAAATATATGCAATAAAGGTTAAGGCAATTATGAGAGGTAAGTAGTAAAAGCACCGAAAGAATAATAACGAATAGAATACAGACCATAATACAAGATTCTAAAATTGAAAGAGTGAAGAATAATAGTACGGAAAAAAAATCATAGAAAATAAAATTGAGAACTAAGAAAAAGAAACAAAACTAGTTAGATTCTCCAGGATTAATGCTTTACCTGGTTGAAATCATGTGTTCCTTATATAATGAACTATTTATACTTGTGTTGGAAATGTTTGGTAATGTGTTCTGACAACTTGAGAATTTTTGTGCCTATGTGTGCATTGATATGAATGAAGGAAAGGGAATAAAATATTAGAAAGATATGCTTACCTTGGCAATTCAGATTGAATCAGAGTTGGGATGAGTGTATTTATATGGCATTAACATTTATACGCAATGGTGAGGGCCACTGGGGCCAGTGGTGAGGGCCACTGGTTTGATATTTATCTGGCACCGATATATATACTCAGTGGTGAGGGCCACTGGGGGCCAATGGTGAGGGCCATTGGTTTGATGAAAAAGGTGGTGAGGGCCACCTGTGCCATGGAAATGAAACGGTGGTGAGGGCCACCCATGCCATGCTGGTTCCATATGGTATTGTCTCATCCCACTTTGATTCTACTGTTATTACCTTGAGGAGCTAAGTAAGAAAAATATGTAATAATATACAGATGAAAAAAAAAGTATATATAAAAATAAACAGAAAGTGAATTGAAACATATTCGGAAAAGAAAGGAAAGAAAGAGTTTGAAATGTAATAAAAAAAAAGATGTTCTCACCTTATGTTGGGATCGGTCGTAACCAGCATAGAGCGAGACATGTAATGAAATAAATAGTACTTCGAGAATAATGGTATCATGGACTGATCACCCATGAGCTATTATTTGAGATGTATATATGACAACACAAGGAAAGTCAGATGAGTCGATACTTAAGGAATGCCACCACACTGCACGAATATACATAGGACATACAAATTCAGTAAGAAGTAAATAAAGAATAACCACAATGCAAAGAGAAGGAAGCTTAGAAATGAATACATTAGAAAGTGAAAAACGTACAAGAAGGAATGAGAAAGAACAAACATAAATCAAAGTTGAAGGAAATACAAGAGAGTAATAGTGATGTTTCAAATGAGAAATTGTGACAAAAGTCAAAGCATGTTGAACTACATAATAGTCTATGGGATAATCTTGTAGAATAATAAACAGCAAGTGAATAGATATGGGAAGAAAACAGAATACAAAAGGTAAAACATGTTGAATCTTAAAATAGTTAATCCCAGTAAATGAATAAGTGTCAAAATAAGGCAATGCGTAAACAATATAGAGAGATGACAGAGAGCAATCAAGTGAGTAAGGTGAAAGAGTGGCAAAAGCAATAGACAGTAGTTAAAAAACATCAAGTATATAGAATGAGTAAGCTTCGGGGTGAAGCTTAAATTAAGGGGGGATAGAATTGTAACATCCCGAATCCCAGAATGGTAAGAAACAGACATAGAGGATATGATTTAGGCTTAGAGCAAAGGAGTTTAGAACATGACCTTTAACTTGAGCTCGAATTTCATCCAAGTTAATGACAGAATTAGAGAGCCTCAAAGAAGACTTAATTGTTTATTTATGTCTTATCTAGATTTATAACTTGAAATTACTCAATTTGGAGTTGTACAGAATAAGATATGATGGATTTAGTAGACAATGTGCAAGCTGCCTCAGGACAGCATAGTAGGCTTGATTTCGAAGGACCGTCAAAAATTAGATATAACTCAGATCAACCTGAAATTTTGACACAATGTAGCCCCAGAAGTCTAGTTTCAGTGGGAATAAGAATTACTTAAGTTGGAGTTGTGAGTAAAAAGATATTAATAAAGAAAGATAGCAAGGTCAGGAAGGGATATCAAAAGGACCTAAGTGAAAATTTCTCAAAAGTTAGGGGTAACTATGTAAACTTAAAAATTAAGAGTCGGAAGTTCTTAATAGTGCCCATATCTGACCCCGAAAGAATATTCTAGAGATTAATCGGGTCGCAACGACGTGTAACGATTTTTCTGGGAAATGTCCCGTTAAAGAAAAATGAAAACATTTTGACTAGGGGCATTTTGGTCATTATCAATTAAAGTTATACATGAATTTAAAGTAGGAAATAAAAAAATGAGTACGTAGAGGATGACGAGGGGTGATATATGAAACGATCGTCAGTAGAAACAGAGCCGGAAGAAAACCCGAGCAAGGAAAGGACCTAAAGGGAAATTTGTAAAAAGTTGAGGGCTTATCGGTAATTTTTCAAAATGACTTGGAAACCTAAAATAGACCTTATAAATAGAAAGTAGAGGTCGAGAGGATCAAAACTATATGTAGTATGACTCGTGAAACTGTACGGTTTAAAAGATATGATCGATTAATCGTCGGAACGTAAAGTGGGCTCGGTATTGTGTCGGGACCGGATGGGTAACCCGGGACAACTTTATGATATTCTATGGAAAGAGGACAAGTGGAAAGAAGTAAAGGAAAAAATGAAGCTATAAAAATCTAATGTTGGCCAATCAAAAGCAACCATTTAGCATGTGTAATAAATGAAGAAAGAGAAAGGTGACAAGTGGTCTTAAAGGGTTTAACCAACACATAAGGTGATCATCATTTCTTTTGTATATAAATATATGTGATATGAAGAACCAATTTCTCTCTTTTCCACTTGCAAATTTCGGCCAACAAAGGGAACACCAAAGGACTTCCAAGTTTCTTCAAAATTTGATTTTTAAGGTAAGTTTTTAAGGTTTTCTAGTAAGTAGACTTTGATTTTAGTATTAATTTTAGGTAGTTATATATTTATTAGAAGATTGGAAATTAGAGTCTTTATGTGGAATTGGAAAAATATTAAGTAAGTGAGGAGATTAATTGATTAAATGGAAGAATCAAGATGTATAAAGATTAATAAGGTTGGATTAGGGTTTCGGTTAGAAAAGAAATGGAGGATAACTTATTATTTTGAATTTCTAAGGTTTTGTTGTATCTTGAGTTGATTGAAGGAGAAATAAAGAATTAAAGAAGGAGAAGAAGGAAAAGCTAGGAGAAGTTAAAGAAATAAGGTTTGGTACTTTACCTTTGAATAATTACTTTTGATTTGACGCTTTACCATAAAAGAAACTCTATTTGCTTACAAACTTTGGTTTATGGAAGTTTTGAAGTTGATGTTTAAATATATTGAATTGAGTTAAACATGCAAAAATTGTTAAAAGGAAGTGTTTGAATCTTCACTTTACTATTAAAGAAGCCTTAATATTGATTTGCAAAAGAAAAATAAACTATCCTATGCATTTCAAATGTTTGGGCCGAAATGGTCCCAAAGTGACAGCTTCTGGACTATTTTTGTGGCAATTGTTTGGGGCAGCAAACGAATGAATTTTTTAACGAAAATTTACATGCAATTAGTCAACAATTTTTCTGGACTATTTTTGTGGCAATTGTAAGGACATATTTCCATCCTTGTATGGGTGTCCATTTATTTTATTTGTTTGGACATTGCTTTGATTTTAATATAATGATGCTTTCTTTTAATTATTGTGTGTAATATGGATAATATTGTTATATTTAAGAATCTTATAATATTAAGACCTGTAAAGGAGGCCGGTTCCAATGAACCGGGCATTGTGTGGGCTGCTGGGCCATTTCTCACCTTCCCCACACGTACCCAACTTTCCAAACCCATTAAGGGGGTTGGGGATTCTTTAGGAATCGAGTCATCCACCCCTTTCTTTTTCTCGGCCCGTCCGGGTGGCGACTCCATTTTCTCCAGACTTAGGTCCGTGTTCTCTAAGGCCTCGAGCCTGCCGAAGTCGCAAGAACCATTCCACTGGGAGTGGGGGCGAAAATCCCCGCTCACAGTGGCAACTCCACTGGGGATAAGAGAAGTTGATTGCGTTGGTCTTTACATTATTCTATTCTTTCTTATAATGATATTATCCATTGCATCATATTAGATTGCATCGTGTGAGTGAGTTAGGACGCTCGTGTTACCTGTGTTGTGTTATGTAAGGGATACCATACTTTCACTCAAGGTATGGAGATCGAGCATGGCATAACCACTTATAGCCTTGTACCATTTGGTATATACTTGCTATGGGAAGCTAAGCCTTTTAACCCAAAGACTAAAGCTCATGTAATTGGCCTACTTACTTTCCTTAGGTTTTTACCCCAAATGCATGTTGTTTGATTATGGTTAATTTATCTTGGCCTAAATCATGGCTTATTTGGTTTACTCTTTTCTAATTTGACCCAAGTACATTTGTAAGCTTAAATAAACTTTTCTCTAGCTCCAAAGACCAAAGCTATTTTCAAAATTTTTCAAGATGGTCTTTGGACATAAAACTTTTCTAAAAACATATCTTTGGCTCATGGCCCAAATACTAAGCCCGAAATCTATTTTTCTAAAATCTTTTTATGGGCTTAAAAACAAGATTATTTTCACCCAATCTTTTCTTACAAAGATCTCGCAAAATGTTGAGGTCAATTATGAAATACAAAAAATTAATTGTGGGCCTAGTTTATACTAAGAATAAATCAACCATAGGCTTGTTTTTGGCATGAATCATTAGTTACCTTTTTCAAGTGAGAAATCTATCTATAATAAACCTCTTAATTTAGTTTTAATCCAATATAGCATAAAGGCTACTTTAGTTCGATAAATGGATTAAAACCTAATTAATGGGAATTATTATAAACTGATTTCCATTTTGAAAATATAACTATTGGTTGAAATGTCTGAGGGAATTATTTGAAAACAAGATGCCCCATGTTGGTATTTTGTTAACCATATACCTAGGAAAAGAGACTCGCCATTCGTGTGTGGATGATATAAGGTTGGAAGGAACGTCCTATTTGTCCTTGTTTATTGATTGTTTGTGTATACATGTATACATGCATACATTTGCATCTCATGTCATTGATCCTCTCTGGTTCACAGCCCTGGATTATGAAATTTAAAAGCTTACGACAATCCGACCTATGCCGGAAGCGAAGAATCTAGCAACGACTCAATCACTTGCTCACCAAAAACAATGGAGACTGAACAAATTCAAAGAATGGTGGATGATGCCCTCAACGCCAAAATGGAAGAAATAAAAGAGGCCCTAGCTGAGACCATGAAGAACCAATTGACTGCTATCTTAGAAAATCATGTCAAGGCATCTGCTAGCACTAAGAAGCCAAAGGACAAAGGGAAGACCAAAGTTGGTGAAGTGGTTTTTGATGATGAAAAAGTGATCATTGATGATGATGATGATTGGGCTCAATACTACCAAGATGCTCAAGAGAAGAAAAAGGAACCGAAGATTGTTGAAAGATCAACTATGGAGAAGACCAAAATTTTTGATGTTGAAAAGATGATTGCTGATTTGGAAAAGAAATTTGAGAAGAAGCTGAAAACTGAAGAAATGTCCGAAGTTGACAAATTATTTGAGCTAGATGAAGAAGTCCCGTACAAGTTTAAGATGCCATCTTTCGCAAAGTTTGATGGAACCGAAAATCGTCATCTCCATGTGAAGCAATATATCACTGCTATACAGTCTGCCTGAGCTACTAAGGTTCAAACTCTAAGGTACTTCATGCTCTCATTGGATCCTGTTGTCCAAAATTGGTTCAATACCTTAG
This sequence comes from Garcia nutans, assembly GCA_947685225.1. Classification (NCBI taxonomy): domain Eukaryota; kingdom Viridiplantae; phylum Streptophyta; class Magnoliopsida; order Malpighiales; family Euphorbiaceae; genus Garcia; species Garcia nutans. The sequence goes on from CANTUV010000031.1 coordinate 62,821,599, forward strand.
ATGATGGAACATAAAAGAGTTGGGATCTGCTTTATAAAGCCTTCATCCAACAATATGGGTATAATGTCGAGATGGAAGTTACCTTAATGGAAGTCTAGTCCATTAGACAAAGGCCAAATGAAAATTTTGTGGACTATATGAAAAGGTGGAGAAATAACGCTACTTTGCTCAAAAAGAGGCCTGATGAATCTAATCAAATAAGGATGATCGTGAGAGGTGTCCTGCCCAATCTCTGTGAAAGGATGTCTCACACCCTTAGAAGGGATTTCAAAGATCTTCTCCAAGCTAGTTTGCAAATTGAAGAATGAGAAAGGGAAAAGAGCCATTTTGCAACAAAAAGGAATGAGAAAGGGAATTACTAGTCCGGAAATCAAAGCACGCAAAAGGAGGTTGATGTTAATGTAACCGGTCAAGGAAATAAAAGACAATTCTCAGAATTGGGGAAACCTCTATCTTGGGTTTTTATCAAGCTGCAAAAGAAAGGGTTGTTACAACCGTTAGCTCCTCGATCACTATATAATCCACTGCCACCAAACTTCAATTTCAAGGCCTTCTGTCAATTTCATCAAATGTGAGGGCATGAAACAGATAAATTTGCTTGTCTAAGGCATGAGATCTAAGATTTGATTGATAGTGGCAAGCTACCTGAGCCGAATAAGCCCAACACCAAAGACAATCCATTACCAAGGTTCAATAGAGTGCCGCCACCAGCAACCTTTATGGTGGGAAAAGGATTGGAAGAAGATTTTGTTTTATCATCCTTTCAAGATGGGAATGTTGAAGATGTGAAGGGAAAAGAAGCTTAAACTCAACGAATTTTCCATAGCTTGAATGTTGCTTTTCGATTTTACTTTCTTTAATATTTAAATTGGAACAATCTTGTTTTTCAAATTTAAAGTTGCTTGAATAAATTACTTTCATCAAAAAATTTTTTGGTCTTTGTTCATTTTGGTGCTCAACCAATGAGGAATCTAGCTTGGTAATTCATGAATTAATATATCTATGCATCATGACTTGAATGACTTTACTAGGTGAGGGAATTGCTATATAGCATTGAGTTGTGTATGCTTACTTAGAGAAGGCTCCAGCATAATTACCTTTGTCTAGGTTCTAGTTAGTCTTAGAACATGCCTTGATAAACTTTCGAGGCAAAATTGAACTCTGCTTATTTAAGGGAGAGATGATCTAGGCATTATTTGGTTAGCCAACAACTAGTATCCACCAGATTAAATATCAATCCTTAGATGTCCCTTTGAGCCTTTATAAAATTATAGCTTTCTTTTCATTGGCTTACAAACCCCAACAATCTACCCTGAGCTATTGTGATACTTTTGACAAGTCTTATGATCACTAAGATGAATAGGCGAGAAGATCAAAGAAAGCAATGATAAGTCAAGATCATGAAGATAGTTCTCAAGACCATAAGGACAGTCGATGTTCTCAAAACCAAAAGGATAGTTGAAGTTTTCCTAATATCTCCAATATGTCAAAACGACATCAGAGTAACAAATGATTTATCCCTGTTAAAGAAGATTTATGTCACTCCACTCATCCATTATTGGAAGCCAAAGTTAGTACAAACAAGTCAACTCTTTTAGAGCTAGAACAAAAAAAATAACAAAACAAAACAAAATAAAACAAAAAAAAGAAGAAAAAGAAGAAAAGAAGAAAGAAAAAAAAGAAGAAAAAAGGAAAAAGAAGAAAAAAGGAAAAGAGAAAAGAAAAGAAAAAATGAAAAAGAAAAGAAAACCCAAAATGGTTCAAAAGGCCAACTGAGTTCTCTTTTACCTAAGACAACAAAAGGCTTCCATTTGGTTTATAAGGACGTTTTGACTTGAATTGATCCAACCCAACTAAAGATTCGATCAAAATAAAAGAAAAAGAAGAAAGACCATTCAGTTCTTGAAAGTTCTGTACTTGACAGTCCTACAAGGAAGAAGGACAAAAATGATAAAATGCTCAAAGAAAGGGAGGAGTAAGAAAAATAAAAAGAAAGAAAAGGGAGAAGAAGAAAAGAAGCGAATTTGGGTACCAAACATTATGCAAGGGAAAAGACTTTCCTAATCAAGATCCATACTAATACCAAGAATATAGAAGGAATTTGGACTCTAGCGAGATTGCTCCCAACTGCCTAAAGTTCCAACATGAAATTTATAGTGTGAAGGTTTGTCCTTTGTGTCACACCAGCTCCAATCTCAAAATGGCCTTCACTTAAAACTATGTACGTCATAGACCCCATTTCAAGCCTATCAAAGACCTGTTGATATCTCTTGGTAGGTAGAGTCTATTAGTGGAGATAGTTCGAATAAGCATGCATATGAGATAGACAATATTTAAACTCAATGAGACCTTTGGCCAAGTAATGTGTATGTGCCTATCTGAAGTGCAACAATTCTTGCTTAAATAGAAATGATTCCCGAGATTAGTACGGTAACTAGGGTTGTCATGTTATAGATGTGCTAATTTGAAAAATCAAGTCCTGAGGTATATTGACATTGATTTGGCAAAGCCAACATTTGATTTCAAAATCAAAATTCAAAAAAAAAATGTTTTATAAAGCCTTCAAGTTAAGGGAAGTATGTTGAACCTCCAAAGGTCATATTTGGCAAAGGAAATGATTATTGACAAGGTCATGAAGAAGCTATCAACTGACATGCTAACACATTGTTCGAAAAAGATGAATCCCCGACTCTGCTGCTTGGGGCCTCCATTATTCATGTTTTCAATATCTTGAAGATAAAAGCCACAAATGCAAAGCTTTCGATCATTCCAATGCAAGACTTTGACGAACGTCAAAAAAGGAACCAATGAGAACACTTCTGTTGATCACCTCGGTCTGTGAGTTGATGGAACGACTGTAAGTATTATTCATTCATATCATGAGCATATCACATCGCACTTTCTTGCCTTGTATTGTCTATTCTTCATCAAAGAGAACAGCAAACACTCTATGAAGTAAGGAATCAAAAGAAGATATCAAATTAGGGGGGCTTGTGCAAACACCCTATTGCTTGAGAAAGTTCAAGTAATTTTGCAAAGAGAAGAAATGCGTGCTTGTGCAAAGAACTAGACAACAAGAACATCAATCAGAGCCTGCATAGAAAAATCATGGGTTTGAGCCCACACAGGGGGCAAAGTTTCTCCTTTTCAATTTTTTGAGTTTATATACAAAACATTTTCAAACTCACTTATAAATATTTTGCCACGTAGGGGGGGCAAGGAGAGGGTACAAGGTCCAATTAAAAATAGCTGAATTTATGCAAAAAGGAAGAACAAAAGAATGAAACATTAGAACTCTCAAAAGAATGAAGATGCAAATGACAAAAGATCAGTTCAGCTAGAAGAGCTGAAGCCAATTTAGGATCGAATATCCAAATCCAGTTAGGATCGAGTATCCAAATCCAGTTTAGGATCGAGTATCCCAATCCAATTTATGATCGAGTATCAAAATCCAGTTAGGATCAAGTATCCCAATCCAGTTTAGGATCGAGTATCCAAAGCCAATCTTGGATCCAAGTACCCAAATCCAATTTAGTATCGAGTATCCAAATCCAGCTAGGATCGAGTATCCAAATCATGTTTAGGATCGAGTATCTGAACCAAAATTTAGGATGGAGTATCCCAATCCAAATCCACTTAGGATCGAGTATCCCAATCCAGTTTAGGATTGAGTATCCAAAGCCAATTTAGGATCGAGTATCCAAATCCAGTTAGGATCCAGTATCCGAATCCAGTTTAGGATCGAGTATCCAAATCCAATTTAGGATCTAGTATCCAAATCCAGTTAGGATCGAGTATCCCAAACCAGTTTAGGATCGAGTATCCAAAGCCAATTTAGGATTGAGTATCCCAATCCAATTTAGGATCGAGTATCCAAATCCAATTAGGATCGAGTATCCAGATCAAGTTTAGGATCGAGTATCCGAACCCAATTTAGGATCGAGTATCCCAATCCAAATCCATTTAGGATCGAGTATCCCAATCCAGTTTAGGATCGAGTATCCAAAGCCAATCTTGGGTCTAAGTACCTAAATCCAATTTAGCATCGAGGATCCAAATCAAGTTAGGATCGAGTATCCAAATCAAGTTTAGGATCGAGTATCCAAACCCAATTTAGGATCGACTATCCCAATCCAAATCCAGTTAGGATCAAGTATCCCAATCCAGTTTAGGATTGAGTATCCAAAGCCAATTTAGGATCGAGTATCCAAATCCAATTAGGATCGAGTATCCAAATCAAGTTAGGATCAAGCATCCCAATCAAGTTTAGGATCGAGTATCCAAAGCCAATTTAGGATCGAGTATCCCAATCCAATTTAGGATCAAATATCCAAATTTAGTTAGGATCGAGTATTCAAATCAAGTTTAGGATCAAGTATCCGAAACCAATTTATGATCGAGTTTCCCAATCAAAATCCATTTAGGATCGAGTATCCCAATCCAGTTTAGGATCGAGTATCCAAAGCCAATTTAGGATCGAGTATCCCAATCCAATTTAGGATCGAGTATCTAAATCCAGTTAGGATTGAGTATCCAAATAAAGTTTAGGATCGAGTATCCAAACCCAGTTTAGGATCGAGTATCCCAATCCAATTTAGGATCTAGTATCCAAATCCAGTTACGATCGAGTATCCAAAATCAAGTTAGGATTGAGTACCCCAATATAATTTAGGATCGATTATCCAAATCCAGTTAGGATCATGTATCCGAATCCAGTTTAGGATCAAGTATCCAAATCCAGTTAGGATCGAGTATCTAGATCTAGTTTAGGATCGAGTATCCAAATCTCTCGAGTCCAAAACCCAAAATCTCAACCATCTCAAAAATTAAGTCTTATCGCTTTTCACTCTCCTTCACTAAAGTTTCAGATCGTTCAAGTAGGGGGTAAACTGTAAACCGTTAATTTTTGACCCAGTCCAATCCAATATATTTTAGTCTGTCCAAAATAATTTATATGGTATCTTGATTAATTTTTATTTTAGTAAAAAATTGTGAAGTGAATAAAAAATCAAAAAAAAATCAGCGACGGAAAAATTGTCGCATGAAAGTCAGCGCGGGCCCGTTGGCATTTCCCTCGCAGGAGTTTCCTGCGGGAGAAATGGACCAGGCCATTTCGCCCGCAGAGTTTTTCTGCGTGCTAAATGGCCCGCAGGCCTGTACGACAGCTTTTTTGCCAGCGCAATTTTTCCTGTGACAATTTTTTCGCCAGCGTTTTCCACAGCAGTTTTTTTTCGGCAGAGAAATTTTTCCGACGCAAATTTTCTGAAACCTAATGCAATTAGATTTCAGGTTCCTTTTCTTAATAAATAATGTATGCCGTGAGCAACTAGGACAAAACCACAAAAAACTTCTATAAATAAGTATGAATACAACATAAATAAGAGAGGGCAGAGGGGAGGAGAAATTGGATAGGATTTTGAATTGGAAACCGAAATTAAAAAGGAAAACTTGGAAACTTGAAAAAAGCCTTCTGGCAGTGAATTGAAGGGACTTTTTGGAGAGAAGCAGTGAAGGGAATTCAAGAATTCAAAGGCAACAAAACTTGCCTTTGATTTTTTTCATCCAAGAAGCAATTTTTGTGAAACTTACAAAATAAGGTTTGAATTCTTAATTTCTTTCATTTTGTCACAGTAGCTAAAATCATCTTATTCTTTCTTTTAATTCAAAAATTTTAGAACCTCAATTTACTTTTTCTAAAGTTTAAAAACCTTATTTCGTTGCTTTGTTTTCCAAAAAAAAAATTACAATTGTTATTTTTGCTTCATCAAAATCTTAAAACCCTAATTTAACATGTTTCTTTTCAAAACAATAAATTGAATTCTGTTTCTTTCCAAAAGCTTTAAAAACTTCCTTTTTTATTTATGTAAACTTTAAATCATTTGTTTATTTTCATAAAACTTCATAAAATTATCAAATTGATTTTCAAACCCTAAAAATCTCATGCACTCACCGAAACCCTAATTCAACTTTAAAACTAAACAATAAACCTTAAACTCCTTTAAAACCTTAAATCCTAATTTTTTTTCTAAACCCTAATCCTTTAAAACTTTAAAAACTATAAAAACACAAATATCTTAATGTCACACAGTAAACTTGAAACCATAAAACTTAATATTTTAAAGTGTCCAAACCCTAGTTTCATAATTTCACCATTCAAATATTAATTTAGTTAATCAAAGAGCTCTATCAACCTTTTAAAACATAAAACCTTAATCTATTTCAATTCCTTTAAAAACTCACAGTAGCCATAATTTAGATTTTTATTTGCCTTATTCAATTCTATATTTGATTATGCTTTGATTTGTTTTATTTGCTTTAATTTATTTAAGTTCAATGCTTGGTTTATTTTATTTATCATGGATGGATGTTTACTTTTTATTGATATTTAGTACCTTTGATGAATGATTTATTTATTATGAATGGTTATTTACTCTTATCAACTTATTTAGATTTCCAAATGTTGTAAGAGGTATGTTTCCACTTGTTAGATACCTCATTAGTTAAATATCATGTAATTTAATTTGCTTTTCTATTTTAGAACCTATGTAAAGGACATGTTTCTACCTTTCGGTGAGTGTCCTATTTTGGCATGAGATGTAAGGACATGTTTCCACCCTTGGATGGGTGTACATTTATTTTATTTGTTTGGACATTGCTTTGATTTTAATATAATGATGTTTTCTTTTAAGTACTGTGTGTAATATGGATAATATTGTTATATTTAAGAATTTGATGATATTAAGACCTGTAAAGGAGGCCGGTTCCAATGAACTGGGTGTTGTGGGGGTGCTGGGCCATTTCTCACCTTCCCCACACGAACCCAACTTTCCAAACCCATTAAGGGGTCGGGGATTCCTTAGGAATTGAGTCATCCACCCCTTTCTTTTTCCCGGCCTGTCCGGGTGGCGACTCCATTTTCTCCGGACTAAGGTCCGTGTTTTCTAAGGCCTCGAGCCTAAACAGTACAGAAATCGCAAGAACCATTCCACCAAGAGTGGGGGCGAAAATCCCTGCTCACACGCAGCTCTTTTCGGCGATGATTTTTTCGTCGCTGATTTTTCCGTCATTGATTCTTTTCTTTTATATTTTATATATTTATTATTATTTATTTATTATTATTATTATTAAATAATTAAAAATTAGATACTAAACCAAATATTATTTAATTAAGATAACAAAAATTATTTTGGACTAATTAAAACATATCAGACAACACAAAAATAATTTTGGACTAATTGGATCGGAGTAGGTAAAAAATTAAGGGACTACAGTTTGTTCCCTGCTTGAATAATCTGAGGCTTTAGTGAAAAAGAGTGAAAAGTAATAAAACTTAATTTTTGAGATGGTTGAGGTTTTGGGTTCTGGACCCGGTTCGAGTTCTGGACTCAAGGGTAATTTTAGGTTTTGGATGTAACACCCCGATACCCCGTATACGTACACAGCATGCTTATAAGATCATAATATACGTATACTGAATATAGAAAATGCCACAGTTTATAAAATACACAAGTCATAACTCGAAAAGAAATAAAACAAATATCAAAGGTTTAGAAGAAATTCATAAAACATAATAGATAAAAACGTTTATTAATACGCAGCGGAAATTATAACAAATAAGTACAAATACATTAAAAATCAAAATTTACAAAACATGAAATATATACATGATTGATAGCTTGACTCTCTGATCTTTAAGCTCTAGGTCAACTCTTCAAGCATAAACTTGACTAGGTCTAGAGGAATCTTCCGTCTCAACCCTATCACCTACGCGATAAATCACAATCGCGCTAAGCCAACAGCTTAGTGGTACAAACCATAATGATATTATGCAATGTCAATATCAATGTCATACATTCAATAATGATAACATAGACACACATGGGCCCAACAAGTATTTAATATGATATTCAAAGTTCAGAGTTACTGCTTTGGTCTATAATCACAATGATCAAGCCCGTAGGCAATATATCTCATATCTCTATCCATGGATAGTGTAACAGACCCAGTCTCTTGGACCATCAACTCAATAAGCTTGAGGAGATCCTCAACCCGGCAAGACTGTTACTAGTAACAGACCCAGTCTCTTGGACCATCAACCCGATTGAAATCGAGGAGATCCTCAACCCGGCAAGACTGTTACTTTTCAAATATTTCATATCAATAATTCATATAGTGTAACAGACCCAGTCTCTTGGACCTCAATTCAACTCAATTTGAAGAGATCCTCAACCCGGCAAGACTGTTACCTTTCATAGGCATGCCACCAAACCCAGCACTCTGAAAATTGAATAACATATTAGGCATACAATCAATTCATTTACCTCTTTACCATTCTCTTTCTCAATTCATGTCTTCAACATCATTTACAATATCATAGCCAACCACAATGGCTTCACATTTCATTCTATTTCAATTCATATTCAAATACTCATAATCAATATACATACATCATATTGCATTTCACAAAGTTCACATTGTATAAAACATAACATTATTTATATATATCAACAATGCAATAAGATTCCTTAGTACATTCATACTCAAATGTATAAGTTCCAAAATCACATGAATGTATGCAATAATGCAAGGTTTGTACTTACCTCAAAACAACACACACAACTCTATTGACTTCCTCTTCCAAAAATCCTTCACTTCTTAAATTATGGCAAATCACCTTCTTCACAACCTATTCCAAAAGAATGATGAAAACCACATGCGATCATAAGGCTAAGAACCAACTAGGCCAAACTTTAAACATGACACGCTCAACCACACGGGCGTGTCCCTGACCGTGCCCTAACTCTAAACATAGAAGCATTGACACGCTCAGAACCACGGGCGTGTCACTGGGCGTGTAATACATTCTGTCTCTCAGAAATATTGACATGTCCAACAACATGAGCGTGCTCATGGCCGTGTCAATTCCCCAATAACACAGTGGCTATGACACGTTCAATAACACGGGCATGTTACTTGCCGTGTCAAACCTACTGCCACACAGAACAATTGGCACGCCTAAAGACCTGGACGTGCTCGTGGGCATGTCAGACCAAAAACCCAGATTCCGGCCACAACAACCTCACAACCAACATTATTCTTCTTACCACCATCATCCACTTCAAACCAACTTAGCCCAAACATACCCAAAACCATATCAAACTAGCAAAAATAACAAAACAACCCAAAATATACATCAAACACAATCCAAAATATCATCACCACCCTAAACACAACCACAACACTTTTAGACCAACAAACTTACTCTTTCCTTCCATCCAACCCCAAAATCCAAAAATCAATAGAACCAAACACTCTTAAACACACCCAAAATCAAACAAACACATTCTCAAACACAACTTCAACTCACAAACCCAAACAAATCAAAGAATCAAGTGGAAAGACTTACCAAGAATGAGGAAACTCTTAAATCTTCAATTTGATCTCTTGAAAACTTCCTTCAATCTTAAACTTGGAAGATCAAAACTCTTCTTGCTCTCTTGCTTCTTTGATGGTCAGACAACAAAAGGAAAAAGAAAGAAAAGGAAAGAGAACCACGATGAAGAAAGAGAGAAAGAAAGAAACCAAAGAAATCAAAGTCAAACTTTTCCTTAAAACCCTCTCATCCAAGCAATAATAATATTAAAATAATCCAAATTAACCTCTTCCATTCATTTAATTTCCCATTTCCACTAATTAACTTAATTAATTTAAAATAACTAAATATCTTCTTCCACTAACCTTCTTTGACTTTGACTTGTGTATATGTTGTATATATTTTCATATACACAACATATACATTCTCTATATAATTATTTTCTCTTACCAAAGAAACATATACATAAAATCCAATTATAACAAATATACCAAAACTTCTAGGGTACATTTTGGGATATTACAATTCTCCCCCTCTAAAAGAAATTTCGTCCTCGAAATTACCTGATATCAAGTCTGAAAAAGTTGAGGATATTGGTCTAGCTTCGCTTGCTCATTCTCCCAAGTTGATTCTTCTCTACCATGATTCTTCCAAAGAACCTTTACAATTGGTACTTTCTTATGTCTCAATTCTTTCATCCCATATGCTAAAATAGCCACTGGTTCTTCTTCAAAAGTCAGATCCGAACTCACCTCAATAGATTCAACAGACAAGACATGAGATGGATCTGATCTGTACCTCCGCAACATAGAAACATGGAAGACATTATGAATTTTATCCAACTCAGGCGGTAAAGCAAGACGATAAGCAACTGGCCCAATTCTTTCCAATACCTCGTAAGGTCCAATAAAACGATGACTTAGTTTCCCTTTTCGACCAAATCTCAATATCTTTTTCCAAGGAGACACTTTCAAAAATACTTTATCTCCCACATTATACTCAATGTCTCTCCTCTTCAAATCTGAATAAGATTTCTGTCGATCTGAAGCTGCTTTCAACCTATCCCGAATCATCTTTACTTTCTCTTCTGTTTCTTTAACCAAATCAGGACCAATTAACTTGCCCTCTCCGATTTCATTCCAACATAAAGGTGTTCTACATCTTCTACCATACAATGCCTCAAATGGTGCCATTCCAATACTGGATTGATGACTATTGTTGTAAGCAAATTCCACAAGTGGTAAGAATTTGTCCCAACTTCCAGAAAAATCAACGATACAGCTTCTTAACATATCCTCGATAATCTGTATCACTCTCTCTGACTGCCCATCTGTCTGCGGATGAAAAGCAGTGTTAAAAAGCAATCGAGAACCCAAAGCCCCATGTAAACTCTTTCAGAACCTCGAAGTGAACCGGGGATCTCGATCCGACACTAAAGAAATTGGGACTCCATGCAACTTCACAATCTCATGGATATACAGCTCAGCCAACTTCTCAAGAGAATAATCCATCCGAACCGGAAGAAAATGAACTGTCTTTGTCAATCTATCAATAATCACCCAAATAGCATCATGTTTCCTCTGAGTTAATGGCAAACCAGAAACAAAATCCATTGTCACCCTCTCCCATTTCCATTCAGGCACTGTTAAAGGTTGAAGCAACCCTGTTGGAACTTGATGCTCCGCTTTTACCCTCTGACAAGTGAGACATTTGGACACAAATTTCGCTATGTCTCTCTTCATACCAGACCACCAATAATGCTGTCTTAAATCATGGTACATCTTTGTACTTTCCGGATGCATAGCAAACATTGATTGATGTGCTTCTTCCAAAATGATCCTTTTCAAACTATCATCATCAGAAACACACAATCTATCCTTGAACCAAAGACTACCATCATTTTTCACATGAAAATTTTGGCTCTCTCCATTTTGGCAATCTGATACAATCTTCTGAATTTTCTCATCCACCAATTGGGCCTCCTTTATCTGATCTAACAATACTGGTCTCAACTGCAGCTGAACCAATAATGCACCATCATCACATGCTTCAAAACTAGCATGTAACGCTCTCAACTCAACAAGCAACGAGAGTGAGTAAACAGCCAAACCTGCCAAAGACTTTCGACTCAAGGCGTCAACAACAACATTTGCCTTACCAGGATGATAATCAATCAAACAGTCGTAGTCTTTGATCAACTCCAACCATCGTCTCTGCCGAAGATTGAGCTCTCTCTGAACCCCTAAATATTTCAAACTTTTATGATCCGTATAAATAAAACATTTCTCCCCATATAAATAATGTCGCCAAATCTTTAAAGAAAACACTATGGCTGCTAACTCCAAATCATGGGTTGGATAATTGAGCTCATGCGGCTTCAACTGTCGAGAAGCATAAGCTATGACTTTACCCTCTTGCATCAATACACATCCTAAACTATTATGTAAAGCATCACTGTAAATCACATATGGTTTATCTTCTACGAGGTAAAGTAAGAACAGGTGCTTGAGTTAACATCTCTTTTAACTGTTCAAAGCTAGCCTGACACTGATCTGTCCACACAAATCTAACTCCCTCTCGAAGTAATCTGGTAAGTGGAGTAGCTATCAAAGAAAATACTTTCACAAAGCGTCGATAATAGCCTGCCAAACCCAGAAAACTTCTGACTTCGGTCACAGATTTGGGTGGACTCCAATTCATAATAGCCTCAACTTTACTCGGATCAACTCTAATACCATCTGCTGAAACTATATGACCGAGAAAAGTCACTTGATCAAGCCAAAACTCACACTTCGACAGCTTAGCATACAATTGCTTCTCTCTCAAGATCTGCAACACAATTCACAAATGCTTGTCATGCTTCTCTTCATTACGCAAATACACCAAAATATTATCGATAAAAACTACCACAAACTGATCCAGATAAGGCCTAAATACTCTATTCATCAAATCCATAAAAACTGTAAGTGCATTCGTCAACCCAAAAGGCATTACTAAAAACTCATAATGCCCATACCTGGTGCGGAAAGCTGTCTTAGAAACATCTTCAGCTCTAACCTTCAATTGATGGTACCCAGATCTCAAATCAATCTTGGAAAACACTGCTGCTCCCTTTAATTGATCAAAGAGATCATCAATCCTAGGAAAGGGTATTTATTCTTAATAGTCACTTTGTTCAATTACCTATAATCAATGCATAACCTCATGGTACCATCTTTCTTCTTTACAAACAACACAAGAGCTCCCCAAGGAGAAACTGTAACACCCCCATACCTTATATAAATACTATACATATACCGGGTATACATATAGTACGTATATAAAGTATAAGAATGTCACTTTTTGTTACAATTTAAAAACCTCTAACTGAGTTCAAATAATATTACATTAATATTAAGAACATTTACAAAATCATTATACTTTTAATGATCTTACATATATATAATAATCTTATCTTTATCAAAACTTCATTTATACATCTGAATACATTCTTGTCAAAGATACAGCATAATAATTATACATGTATGCATCACCTCCTAGTTGGTCTCGACAAACTCTTACTCTTCTCGTGGCATAACGAATGACTTCAGATCTACCACCTACTCACCTGCGCGATTACACAACCGCGCTAAGCCCGAGAGCTTAGTAGTACAAATAAGTAATATAAACATACATTGCAGAAATTCTAACATATATATATTTTAACTTCATGTATCATTAGTTTCTTATCATGTTTTCCCTTTTCAATTACACCTTTCATATATCTCTACTAATCTCATATATTATATTCATATATATATCATTAACACCAACCACAATTCCATCACTAATACTCACAGTGAATATATAAATACACATATTACATGTCATACTTTATAACATTACATATCCTTATTTTATTCAATAACTTCGTTATTCACAATTCACCAGTCATGAAGCACATTTCCAACAAAGGCAAACATAAGTCTCATTATTCATCCATTTCACATTTCATAAATCACATTTAAACAAAGACAAGCATGGGCCCACAAGACACTAATATGTTATTCAAATTTAAGAGTTACTGCTTTTGGTCTATAATCACAATAATCAAGCCCGTAGGCAATATATATGTATCTCTATCCATGGATAGGGTAACAGACCCAGTCTCTTGGACCTCAACCCGCTAAACTGGAGGAGATCCTCAACCCGGCTAGACTGTTACCTGTAACAGACCCAGTCTCTTGGACTTCAACCCGGATAAACCCGAGGAAATCCTCAACCCGGCTAGACTGTTACTTTAATTCACATTTCACATTTATCAAGTTACAGACCCAGTCTCTTGGACCTCAATTCAACTCAAATTGAAGAGATCCTCAACCCGGCAAGACCGTTACCTTTCATATATTTCATAGGCATGCCGCCAAATCCAGAACTCTGAAAATTGAATTAACATATAAGGCACACAATCATTTAATTTATCTCTTTATCAATTTCTTTCTCAATTCATTTCTCATTTCTTATTCCACAATCAACTAGGCAACCATGCCTCAATTATCTCATTTAATCATCATAGCCAACAACCATGGCTCCACATCTCATCAAGAGAGTATATATCATGAATTGCATTAAACATCTTCATTTAGGCAAACATGCCCCACTTATTTCATTTGAATCATCATAGTCAATCACAATGGTTTTGCATCTTATCATACCTTAATTCACATTAAAACAACTCATCAATAGAATATACATAATATATTTTGAATTCATCAACAAAGTATTTATCATAACAAATTGCATTGCACATACCTTTTTGAATGATCATCATATCTTTCACACTATACAAATCATAACATTAGTTACATTGTATTAACAATATAGTAAATTACTTAACACATTTATAACTAAATGTGTTAAGTCTCACAATCATGAAAAATAATGCATTCATGTAAGCTTGTACTTACCTCTAGAGAACTCACACCAAATCTAAATTCCTTTTCCAAGAATCCTCCAACACTTGGATTATGGCAACACAATCTCTTCAAAACCTAATCCAAAGGTAATTATTCATATAAGAAAATAAGAATGATAACTAACTAAGGCAAACTCAACACATGACACGCTCACCAACATGGGCGTGTCCATGCTCGTGCCCTAAACCAACAATACAGAAGCTTTGACACGCTTAGTAACACGGTCGTGTTAATGGACGTGTCACTCATTCTGCCTCACAAAAACATTGACATGCCCAACAACACGGGCATGTTCATGGCCGTGTCAATTACTTTTTTTCACAGTAGCTATGACACGCTCAGTAACATGGACGTGTTAATGGTCTTGTCACAAACGTCAAACTCAGTACCGTCGACACGCCCAACAACATGGCCGTGTCAGGCAAAAATCATGCATTCGAACTCTCATCCATGAAAACACAAACACTTCAAAACTCATACTTCATCACCCTTAATCAACATCTTGGTTATATTCATCAATTACCCATCAATTTAACACTTATATAACTTCAATAAATCATAATAATAATCATTATATACATCACCATGAATCATCTACTCAAATTCCCAATTCATTTATACTAAACCCTTACTCAACAAATTCAACAATTCATCATCATCCTCACAAATAACCCAAATTATCATCATCTAAATACCAATTTAACATATCTATAACTTTAATCTTTCACTATCATCATCTTCACACACTAACCAAATCAAATATAAACACAATCAATAGAATCAACTCAAAGAAATGAACACTTACTTGGATATTATGCCAAATCTTCAATCTCTAACTTCAACTCTCTTAAAACCCTTAAGAATTTGGTGTATAAACCAACCAAAATCACATCTCTCTCTCTCTCTCTCTCTCTCTCTCTCTCTCTCTCTTGCAAAAAGAAGAAGAAGAAGAAGGAAAGAAGATCTTTTCTTCTTTTTCCCATGCATATATATATATATTAATAATATAATAAATATTACAAAAATCCTCCACCACATATCCTTCCCTTTGACTTTCCTTTTCTTCTTTTTCTTTTATTATTATTATTATTATTATTATTATTATTATTATTATTATTATTATTATATATACTTACTTTCCTACACCAATGTATATAATATATATGTGATGTATATGTTGGTATATGTATATCTCTTTTATATTACATTTATATTTTCCATATTTTCCAAATACCATATGTATACATATTATCCTCCATATACATCTATCTCTTATAATATTTCCTTTATTATTAATTTATCTTCCTTTCTCTTTCAATTAAACATATACTTTAAATCTAAATACAACAATAACTCCAAAACTTTTAGGGTATACTTTGGGATATTACAATTCTCTCCCCCTTAAATAAATTTCGTCCTCGAAATTATCTAGTATAATAGTAATCCATTCTTAACCCAATACCATCTTAACTTCCATATGAAGTTAATTATCTTCTTAAGTTATTATGTCATCAAATCATACAACTTTTACTCTCCCCCTTAGAGTCAATCATCTTCTCTAAATTTCATAACTCATCATTATATCTATTTATATATCTTATTACTTTCTTAACCAAATATTCAAAATAACTCATCACATTCCCACTTAATTTATCCTTATACAAAAATCAGATCATTTTAGAATATACTTATACTTCTTCTAATCATTATCTTCAAGATATTATATTACTTCATCTCTTTATAATTACTCTCTTAATTTAACCCTAAAAATCATTGAGTTAAATCTTAATATTGATTATCCCGTCATTACAATCACTTTCAAAATAGACATCTATCAAACCCTAATTGATAACAATATCCTTATTTTTCATACACTTAATTCCTTCTTTAGCATGTTTCTCACTTAACATAAATATTACTACAATAACTTTAAACTTATTTTACAGGTAATCAATCTTTTTCCTTTTTATCCTCATTTACAACTGATATAACTCAATACATTCTCATCCATTCATTTGTTAGAATATTACATCATTTACATTATCATTTAAAGTTTACACTCTTAGTACAACTATACATATTAAATCTCAATAATGATTCGCAACCTTAGAAAAATCTAGATCAATTGATCCATCTGTCACAATATACTAACTTCTCAATCTTAGTCTTATCATCAGATTTCACAATATATATATATATATATATGACCTAATTCCATTAGGGCAAACTTATATTCAAATTCTAATCTCTTTGGATCCATATTCAGCTTTTTGAGACTATGATCAATAATAACAAATCCCTTCAAATTATCTTAGGACAATTTCCACAAAATTCTCATGATTATATCATACCATATTTATTACGCATAGTTCATTCACTGAAACCTTAAATTCATCTACTTATTCAGTATAACTTTCAATCATATTTGTAATTTCTCCCATATAATATCTCCTCACATTTCATATCACTACTAATTTTACAAATAATTACATTTTTACCACATTATCCATAATTCAAAACATTTTACATTTCTCTTCTCTTTCCTTACTTTTCATAAATATAACCAAATTTCTAACATAAAATGATAAAGTATAACTTTACCAGTCATAACTCTTGATCATGTTTCTAAAATCATAATTATCAATCTAACCAAAATTGTACTACAGTCATATTATCTCAGTTCTAAATCTGTGGATAACAAAATTAATCGACCAAAATATTTTAAACAAATCATAGGATCATAGGAGATTAATGGTCATACCTAAAGCTTATAAATCCATACCATTCCTTTATTATTCTACTTCCAACCTTTCCAATTACAAAACTAAATTATGTTACAAGAATTATATATTCATTTCTAAACTTTGGCTACACCAAAAGTTAACACATTTCAACTCTGTTTCAACCCATTTTGTACTCAATTATATGATCATCATTAGCTTAATTCATGTTTTTAACATTTCTTACATATACATATTCAATCTTATGTAAATCTAATACAATTTCCATTTGCTACTCCATTTCTAATCTATCTATTTTAGAATTTGTAGATATTATACTTCCCTTCTTCCTTTCATTTTCTTATTATACTCATGTACATAGAACATTTCCACATGTAAATACCTTAGAACTCAAAATATTATATGATCATCAAGTTCAGTGATCACTATAACAATTTCCACTGTCCATTATTACTCAAGTCCATTCCATTCTCAATTTCGTCACATAATCCACCTAGCTTTACACAGTTCAAGACTTAATCTCTCTTAGGTCCACTAATACATGCAATATCATTTTTAATATCATTAAACCAATAGTTATACCACATACACATTCATAGAGCACATTTATAATGTGATTTACTTTCCACATTTTTTTTATACCTCCATATCCATCTTTACCCTTTTAAATCAAATGACTTAAGGTAACTCATTTTCACTCGCTCAATCACTTTCTTTTTACTTCAAAACAAATTCTCATACTATCAATCACATTACTCAATTCATAATACTTTCATGTGCAATATTATTCATTTCACATAGCTCATGTATTGAATATACATTAAACCATCAATATCTAAATAATCTTTATCAAATTCCATTAAAACTTTAACTTTTCAACTTACTACTTCACCTAAACTTCAATTTACTAATCTCATTTTTCTTAATATCAACTTTAAAAACATCTTGTATATATACCACAAAGCAACATCAAAACATATAACTTTCACAATTGTTAAAGCTCATTCCAAAAATCCAAATGTCACATATTACTACCATTAACATGAGCCTTAACAACACTTAAGCATATCATATTTCTCATGTTTGCAATAATACAACAATGCATACAACACCATTATATCTTCTTACTTAACCAACATCGTCTCTTTTTCTTTTTCAAACCTTAACTTATTATACCCAAATCTTAAATGATCACATTTTGTTTATACCAATCAACTTACTCAATATTCCACTATACTCTCTTCATTTTAATAACATATCTATCCATCATAATAATAATCCAACAATATTACCTCTCTCTAGTAACCCAAACATAAGGTTTATTAGAAAGAGATTCAAAACGTAAAGGAAAGAGTACATACTTTAATCTTGATTTTGCTTTTAACTCATTTCCAACTTTATTCTCCTATTCATTTCTTTATACTCCAAACACATTTAACAATTTACTTTACTTTAACTGAATAAATTCTCATTCCTTCATTTATTAATTAAACTTGTATAAATGTTTCCATATCATTTTTTTTTAATTTTCCTTTCATGTGCAACTTCATCCACATAATACCATCCATCTCCTCTAATTCAAACACCGTACAATTTACATAATGCCACATCCGAGACCAACCTAGGTATTAATGCATATGCATGTATTACAAATTTCATTTCAAAACTTTTCCTTTTTAATTCTACTTAGACATTTCAAAACCTTTTTCTTTTTAATTCTACTTAGGCCGAGAATCTCGAACCTAAGCTCTGATACCAAAATAATTGTAACACCCCCATACCTTATATAAATACTATACATATACCGGGTATACATACGTATATAAAGTATAAGAATGTCACTTTTTGTTACAATTTAAAAACCTCTAACTGAGTTCAAATAATATTACATTAATATTAAGAACATTTACAAAATCATTATACTTTTAATGATCTTACATATATATAATAATCTTATCTTTATCAAAACTTCATTTATACATCTGAATACATTCTTGTCAAAGATACAGCATAATAATTATACATGTATGCATCACCTCCTAGTTGGTCTCGACAAACTCTTACTCTTCTCGTGGCATAACGAATGACTTCAGATCTACCACCTACTCACCTGCGCGATTACACAACCGCGCTAAGCCCGAGAGCTTAGTAGTACAAATAAGTAATATAAACATACATTGCAGAAATTCTAACATATATATATTTTAACTTCATGTATCATTAGTTTCTTATCATGTTTTCCCTTTTCAATTACACCTTTCATATATCTCTACTAATCTCATATATTATATTCATATATATATATATATCATTAACACCAACCACAATTCCATCACTAATACTCACAGTGAATATATCAATACACATATTACATGTCATACTTTATAACATTACATATCCTTATTTTATTCAATTACTTCATTATTCACAATTCACTAGTCATGAAGCACATTTCCAAAAAAGGTAAACATAAGTCTCATTATTCATCCATTTCACATTTCATAAATCACATTTAAACAAAGACAAGCATGGGCCCATAAGACACAAATATGTTATTCAAAGTTCAGAGTTACTGCTTTGGTCTATAATCACAATAATCAAGCCCGTAGGCAATATATATGTATCTCTATCCATGGATAGGGTAACAGACCCAGTCTCTTGGACCTCAACCCGCTAAACTCGAGGAGATCCTCAACCCGGCTAGACTGTTACCTGTAACAGACCCAGTCTCTTGGACTTCAACCCAGATAAACCTGAGGAAATCCTCAACCCGGCTAGACTGTTACTTTAATTCACATTTCACATTTATCAAGTAACAGACCCAGTCTCATGGACCTCAATTCAACTCAAATTGAAGAGATCCTCAACCCGGCAAGACTGTTACCTTTCATATATTTCATAGGCATGCCGCCAAATCCAGAACTCTGAAAATTGAATTAACATATTAGGCACACAATCATTTCATTTATCTCTTTATCAATTTCTTTCTCAATTCATTTCTCATTTTTTATTCCACAATCAACTAGGCAACCATGCCTCAATTATCTCATTTAATCATCATAGCCAATAACCATGGCTCCACATCTCATCAAGAGAGTATATATCATTAATTGCATTAAACATCATCATTTAGGCAAACATGCCCCACTTATTTCATTTGAATCATCATAGTCAATCACAATGGTTTTGCATCTTATCATACCTTAATTCACATTAAAACAACTCATCAATAGAATATACATAATATATTTTGAATTCATCAACAAAGTATTTATCATAACAAATTGCATTGCACATACCTTTTTGAATGATCATCATATCTTTCACACTATACAAATCATAACATTAGTCACATTGTATTAACAATATTGTAAATTACTTAACACATTTATAACTAAATGTGTTAAGTCTCACATTTATGAAAAATAATGCATTCATGTAAGCTTGTACTTACCTCTAGAGAACTCACCCCAAATCTAAATTCCTTTTCCAAGAATCCTCCAACACTTGGATTATGGCAACACAATCTCTTCAAAACCTAATCCAAAGGTAATTATTCATATAAGAAAATAAGAATGATAACTAACTAGGGCAAACTCAACACATGACACGCTCACCAACATGGGCGTGTCCATGCTCGTGCCCTAAACCAACAATACAGAAGCTTTGACACGCTTAGTAACACGGTCGTGTTAATGGACGTGTCACTCATTCTGCCTCACAAAAACATTGACACGCCCAACAACACGGGCGTGTTCATGGCCGTGTCAATTACTTTTTCTCACAGTAGCTATGACACGCTCAGTAACATGGCCGTGTTAATGGTCATGTCACAAACGTCAAACTCAGTACCGTCGACATGCCCAACAACATGGCTTGTCACTGGCCATGTCAGGCAAAAATCATGCATTCGAACTCTCATCCATGAAAACACAAACACTTCAAAACTCATACTTCATCACCCTTAATCAACATCTTGGTTATATTCATCAATTACCCATCAATTTAATACTTATATAACTTCAATAAATCATAATAATAATCATTATATACATCACCATGAATCATCTACTCAAATTCCCAATTCATTTATACTAAACCCTTACTCAACAATTTCAACAATTCATCATCATCCTCACAAATAACCGAAATTATCATCATCTAAATACCAATTTAACTTATCTATAACTTTAATCTTTCACTATCATCATCTTCACACACTAACCAAATCAAATATAAACACAATCAATAGAATCAACTCAAAGAAATGAACACTTACTGGGATATTATGCCAAATCTTCAATCTCCAACTTCAACTCTCTTAAAACCCTTAAGAATTTGGTGTATAAACCAACCAAAATCACATCTCTCTCTCTCTCTCTCTCTCTCTCTCTCTCTCTCTCTCTTGCAAAAAGAAGAAGAAGAAGAAGGAAAGAAGATCTTTTCTTCTTTTTCCCATACTTATCATATATATATATATATATATATTAATAATATAATAAATATTACAAAAATCCTCCACCACATATCCTTCCCTTTGACTTTCCTTTTCTTCTTTTTCTTTTATTATTATTATTATTATATATACTTACTTTCCTACAGCAATGTATATAATATATATATGTGATGTATATGTATATCTCTTTTATATTACATTTATATTTTCCATATTTTCCAAATACCATATGTATACATATTATCCTCCATATACATCTATCTCTTATAATATTTCCTTTATTATTAATTTATCTTCCTTTCTCTTTCAATTAAACATATACTTTAAATCTAAATACAATAATAACTCCAAAACTTTTAGGGTATACTTTGGGATATTACAGAAACACTGGGGCGAATAAACCCTTTATCCAACAACTCCCGTAACTGTACTTTCAACTCTCTCAATTCAGCAGGTGCCATGAGATAAGGAGTGATAGAGATGGGAGTGGTACCGGGCAACAAATCGATACCAAACTCAACCTCTCTCTCAGGGGGCAACCCTGGCAACTTCTCTGGAAACACATCTGGAAAATCTGCAACTGTGGTTATAATATCAAGTTGAGAACCTACTACTCTAGTATCCACGACATGAGCAAGATAAGCGTCACACCCTTTTCTAATCAACCTTCTAGCGGTTACAGCTGATACAAACAAGGATGCAAGCTGTTTCTGCTCACTAGATACCAATACAAATCTACATCATTAGTTCTCAAAGTAACACACTTTTGTTGACAATATACCACAACTCCATGTCTAGACAACCAGTCCATGCCCAAAATCAAATCATATTCTTTAAAAGGCATTTCAATCAAATCTCCACGAAACTCCTCACCTTGCACCACAACTGCACTATCTCGGTGCACCTTGCTAACAATCACACCATGCCCTAAAGGATTTGTCACCAAAACATCAAATCCTAGGGACTCAGAATGCAATTCAGACACAGGCAATATGGATGCACTTATATATGAATGAGTAGATCCTGGATCAATTAAAGCAAGAACTGGAATGCCAAATAAAGAGAAAGTACCCGCGATGACTGCTGAAGCATCTGGTTGTCTTTGCATCACATATACTCGTTGAGAAGGCCCAGCCTCATCTGGCCTACTAACCCTGGATGGAGATCCTCCTCTCTGACTAACTCCAGGTCTACCCCCTCTGCTGAAACCTCTGCCCCCTCGACCACCTCTGACACTAGGTCGAGAAACTACAGAATCTGCCGGCCTCTGCTCCTGCATCTCAGGACACTCTCTAATAAAATGATCAAGAGATCCACATTAGAAGCATACAGCTGGTCCACTATTCTTCCAACAAACACCTCTATGAGAACCCCCACACTGAGCACATACAGGTAGAGTAGATCTCTGAACTACTGGAGTTGGAGCACTCGCTACTGAAACTGTAGGTCTCGATCTCTGTCTCTGAAACTGAACTGACCTACCAGCCTGCCTCTGACTCCTACTGATCCTGGGAAAAAAATTTCCTCTACCTCTCTTCATAGATGAAGACCCTGCCTCAAACTGGGGTCTCCTAACCCTGGTCTCCTCCTCGGTCGCAGCTGCTGCAATACCTTGAGCTCTCTCCACACTCCTAGCTGCTCCAACAAGCTGGGAAAAATCCTGGTATCCAGAACCAGCCACAAGACACATGATAGAGGGCCTCAATCCCTCCTCAAATCTTCTGCACCAGTCTATCTCGTCTGAAATAATTCCCCCAGCATAGTGACTCAACCGGATGAACTCAACCTCATATTCTGTTACAGTCCGGCTGTCTTGCTTCAAATTCAGAAACTCCATCTTTTTCACATCTTTATATTCCCTCGGAGTATATTTCAGCTCAAACTCCCGTAGAAAATCAATGTAGGACAATGTAGGTGGATCATCCATGGCATGAGGAACTGTTTTCCACCAATCATATGCATCCTTCTATAACAGTGATCTAGCATAATCAAATTTTTCTTCTGGAGTGCCTTGCAACTGAATGAATATCCTCTGTATTCTATCTAACCATTGTTCAGCTACTGCTGGATCAATAGTACCCAGAAAATCTTCTGCTCCATACTTTCTCAATTTATCGTAATGTCTCACTGGTACCAATGGTTGTGGGGGTGGTGGCGGCTGTACTGGGGCTTGCCTAAACAATTCTATCACATGTCTAAGCCAACCCGGCGGAGCCTCCTCACCAGCTGGTCTCCCAGACGTAGAAACAGGTACCTCTCCAGCTCTATCAACTCTAGCTCCATCTCTACTCTCTTCAGGAGCTAAACTCTCTACACTACCCTCAACAGACTGACGTGAATGAGAATCCATTACGACCTATATCTGTAAACACAACAGAATACACCTCATTAAAGATCAGAGACTGCCAATACCAAACATGTATTTTATTCAAAAACCCACTTTTTAAAATCAAAATACTCTTTTTCATACAATTAACCTAGGTTGAGAATCTCAAACATAGGCTCTGATACCAAAATAATTGTAACACCCCTATACCCCGTATACGTACACAGCATGCTTATACGATCGTAATATATGTATACTGAATAAAGAAAATGCCACAGTTTATAAAATACACAAGTCATAACTCGAAAAGAAATAAAACAAATATCAAAGGTTTAGAAGAAATTAATAAAACATAATAGATAAAAACGTTTATTAATACGCAGCGAAAATTATAACAAATAAGTACAAATACATTAAAAATCAAAATTTACAAAACATGAAATATATACATGATTGATAGCTTGACTCTCTGATCTTTAAGCTCTAGGCCAACTCTTCAAGCATAAACTCAACTAGGTCTAGAGGAATCTTCCGTCTCAACCCTATCACCTGCGCGATAAATCACAATCGCGCTAAGCCAACGGCTTAGTGGTACAAACCATAATGATATTATGCAATGTCAATATCAATGTCATACATTCAATAATGATAACATAGACACACATGGGCCCAACAAGTATTTAATATGATATTCAAAGTTCAGAGTTACTGCTTTGGTATATAATCACAATGATCAAGCCCGTAGGCAATATATCTCATATCTCTATCCATGGATAGTGTAACAGACCCAGTCTCTTGGAGCATCAACTCAACAAGCTTGAGGAGATCCTCAACCCGGCAAGACTGTTACTAGTAATAGACCCAGTCTCTTGGACCATCAACCCAATTGAAATCGAGGAGATCCTCAACCCGGTAAGACTGTTACTTTTCATATATTTCATATCAATAATTCATATAGTGTAACAGACCCAGTCTCTTGGACCTCAATTCAACTCATTTTGAAGAGATCCTCAACCCGGCAAGACTGTTACCTTTCATAGGCATGCCACCAAACCCAGCACTTTGAAAATTGAATAACATATTAGGCATACAATCAATTCATTTACCTCTTTACCATTCTCTTTCTCAATTCATGTCTTCAACATCATTTACAATATCATAGCCAACCACAATGGCTTCACATTTCATTCTATTTCAATTCATATTCAAATACTCATAATCAATATACATACATCATATTGCATTTCACAAAGTTCACATTGTATAAAACATAACATTATTTATATATATCAACAATGCAATAAGATTCCTTAGTACATTCATACTCAAATGTATAAGTTCCAAAATCACATAAATGTATGCAATAATGCAAGTTTTGTACTTACCTCAAAACAACTCACACAACTCTATTGACTTCCTCTTCCAAAAATCCTTCACTTCTTAAATTATGGCAAATCACCTTCTTCACAACCTATTCCAAAAGAATGATGAAACCCATATGAGATCATAAGGCTAAGAACCAACTAGGGCAAACTTTAAACATGACACGCTCAACCACACGGGCGTGTCCCTGACCGTGCCCTAACTCTACAACACAGAAGCATTGACACGCTCAGAACCATGGGCGTGTCACTGGGCGTGTAATACATTTTGTCTCTCAAAAATATTGACACGTCCAACAACATGAGCGTGCTCATGGCCGTGTCAATTCCCCAATAACACAGTGGCTATGACACGTTCAATAACACGGGCGTGTTACTGGCCGTGTCAAACCTACTGCCACACAGAACAATTGACACGCCTAAAGACCTAGACGTGCTCGTGGGCGTGTCAGACCAAAAACCCATATTCCGGCCACAACAACCTCACAACCAACATTATTCTTCTTACCACCATCATCCACTTCAAACCAACTTAGCCCAAACATACCCAAAACCATATCAAACTAGCAAAAATAACAAAACAACCCAAAATATACATCAAACACAATCCAAAATATCATCACCACCCTAAACACAACCATAACACTTCTAGACCAACAAACTTACCCTTTCCTTCCATCCAACCCCAAAATCCAAAAATCAATAGAACCAAACACTCTTAAACACACCCAAAATCAAACAAACACATTCTCAAACACAACTTCAACTCACAAACCCAAACAAATCAAAGAATCAAGTGGAAAGACTTACCAAGAATGAGGAAACTCTTAAATCTTCAATTTAATCTCTTGAAAACTTCCTTCAATCTTAAACTTGGAAGATCAAAACTCTTCTTGCTGTCTTGCTTCTTTGATGGTCGGACAACAAAAGGAAAAAGAAAGAAAAGGAAAGAGAACCACAATGAAGAAAGAGAGAAAGAAAGAAACCAAAGAAATCAAAGTCAAACTTTTCCTTAAAACCCTCTCATCCAAGCAATAATAATATTAAAATAATCCAAATTAACATCTTCCATTCATTTAATTTCCCATTTCCACTAATTAACTTAAGTAATTTAAAATAACTAAATATCTTCTTCCACTAACCTTCTTTGACTTTGACTTGTGTATATGTTGTATATATTTTCATATACACAACATATACATTCTCTATATAATTCTTTTCTCTTACCAAAGAAACATATACATAAAATCCAATTATAACAAATATACCAAAACTTCTAGGGTACATTTTG
The DNA here is from genome assembly GCA_947685225.1 of Garcia nutans. Classification (NCBI taxonomy): domain Eukaryota; kingdom Viridiplantae; phylum Streptophyta; class Magnoliopsida; order Malpighiales; family Euphorbiaceae; genus Garcia; species Garcia nutans. Next base: position 62,848,123 of record CANTUV010000031.1, read on the forward strand.
GAATATTACATTGGACCTAAGCATAATTTTGGGTTATGGACCTAAGGATAATTTGGGTTCTGGACTCGAACTAAGTTCTGGACTTAGAAAAGATTCTAGGTTCTGGACCTAAAGAAAATTTGGGTTCTGGATCCCAGTTAAGTTCTGGTCTTAAAAGAGATTCTAGGTTCTGGACCTAAGGAAAAATTGGGTTCTAGACCCGAGTTAAGTTCTGGACTTAGAAGAGATTCTAGGTTCTGGGTCTAAGGAAAATTTGAGTTCTGGACCCGAGCTAAGTTCTTGACTTAAAAGAGATTCTAGGTTTTGGACCTAAGAAAAATTTGGGTTCTAGACCCGAGCTAAGTTCTGGACTTAAAAGAGATTTTAGGTTCAGGACCTAAGGAAAATTTGGGTTCTAGACCCGGGCTAAGTTCTGGACTTAAAAGAGATTCTAGGTTCTGGACCTAAGAGAAATTTGGGTTTTGGACCCGAGATAAGTTCTGGACTTAAAGGAGATTTTAGGTTCAGGACCTAAGGAAAATTTGGGTTCTGGACTCGAGGTAAGTTCTGGACTTAGAAGAAATTCTAGGTTCTAGACATAAGGAAAGTTTGGGTTCTAGACCCGAGCTAAGTTCTGGACCTAAAAGAGATTCTAGGTTCTGGAAATAAGGGAAATTTGGTTCTGGACCCGAGCTAAGTTCTGGACTTAAAAGAGATTTTAGGTTCTGGACCTAAGAAAAATTTGGGTTCTGGACCCTAGCTAAGTTCTGGACTTAAAAGAGACTCTAGGTTCTGGACCTAAGGAAAATTTGGGTTCTAAACCCGAGCTAAGTTCTGGACTTAAAAGAGATTCTAGGTTCTGGACCTAAGGAAAATTTGGGTTCTGGACCCGAGCTAAGTTATGGACTTAAAAAAAATTCTAGGTTCTGGACCTAAGAGAAATTTGGGTTCTGGACCCGAGCTAACAATAATAATTTTTTATTTCAAAAAGTTTGGCTAATTTTTATGCATATTTCTTCTCCTTGCCCCCTGCGTGTAAAAATATTTAAAAACACACAAGCATTTGAAGGATTAAAGTGAATAATTGAATTTACTGTTTATTTTACTGTGTAGTCACTTTTCATGCACTATTTACTATTCATAAATAGAAAAGTTACTATTCTGAAATAGTAGCAAATAGTATTTACTATTGAAAATAGTAAATACTATTCATCAATAGTAATTTACTATCTATAAATAGTAAAGTTTACAATTCATGAAGAGTAAAACTTACTTTTAATTTTTTTGTTTTTTCCTTGCCATTTCTCTATATAAACCCACGAATCCTTCATTTAATTTACAGCGAAAATTTCTCAATTTCTATAATTCTCTCAAATTCTTTCAATTTTATCACATAGTTTTCAAAAAAATGCATGCTTCAAGGCCAGGGACTCATTCTAATACCGAGTTATTGGAGTTTATTCGGTATCATGAAGATGGAAATATAGATATACTAGTCGGGACGCCGCTTTATCGCAGTTCCAACCAAAAGAATGCGGTAATTATTTTCTTTTTCTTTTTTCTTGATTTTTCATCTTTCTTTTTTTTATTATTTTTTTCTTATTATTATTTATTTATTTATTTTTATTTATTTGTTATTATTCTTCATTATTTTTTATTTTTGATTTTTTTTAATTTTTGTTTGATTTTTTTATGTTTTTATTATTATGGTGTTTCCTTTTATTATTAATTTGTTTGTTTATTTTGTATTCTAATATTATTATTTTTTTTAGAAAATTTAGGAAAATTATATTAATTTAAGCATATAGGATAATATGTACTTACCTGATATTACCTTACCTAGCTCCGTGTTAGCATGATCGTTGCGTTGATCGGGCTGAAGGGTGTATTTACAAAGCCCGACAATGGTATGATGTAGTGCCTTCTCGGGTAAGGCAGATTATCTGAGATTGAGGCTTTGAGCAATTCATCTTACAATTGCCATCCGAGGAATATCAGATAGACAGGAGCGTAGTCCAAGCACTTGCAGAAAGATGGTTGGACACAACCCACACTTTTCACTTGCCCATTGGAGAGATGACAATTGGTCCGGTTGATTTTACTGTTATAACCGGCCTTCGATATGATGTTGTTTCGGTTCCTTTGACCAATGATATTTTAACATTTGAAGAAATTAAGGAATTAATTAGTATGAAACCATCCTATAAAGGGCCTTTTAAGATAAAGGTTGAACCGATTCATAGCTATTGGATGAACTACGAAGGACGGATTCACAGAGACACGGCCCAACAGTATGCTGGAGGATTTTTGTTATATTTGCTTGGGTCGACCATCTTAGGCAGAACTGAATCCTCCATCCACTTATCAGTGTTGAAGGCCCTTTCTTATTTTAGGACAGTACCATCCTCTGGCTGGGGTGAAGCTGGTCTCGCATGTCTTTACCGTGGTCTTGATAAACTTTGCCAAAACAAGAAGTCTTTTGTCGGCTTGATGGCAGTTGTCGAGGTATTCTTTTCCACCAATGTCATTTCCACTCTTTTCTTGTATGAATTTGATCTTTACTATTATTGTAGGCATGGGCATATGAACACAACCTCGTGAGGGTACCCGGTATTTCCCGAGAAAGAATCGGGTATCCGAGATTAAATTTTTGGTTGTCAGATCGTGTGGACGTTCCCGGCTCTCACCACGTGCATACTTATCGCTTTGTGTTAAGCCGCTTAACCTAGGACCAGGTAAAACAACATTAGTATACTTTAAATTTTATGTGAAAGTTTACTTACCTTATGTTATTTTGCAGGTGAATTTGGCTTGGTGGAACCCAGAAGAGTGGACAAACTGGTCTCCTTTCATGAGGGCTGCGCTATCTTTCCAACATTCTCGTCAAGTCATTGCCGGCCCAATATCTAGTGGCTGGTTTCTCGGGGAGAGAGTTTATGAGTGGTTTGTTAGTCAAGTGCAGTGGCAGGTCCCGATGCATATCTCGAAATATACTTTAAATATTATGTCGATACCAGAGGATGCATGGTGTCCGGCTCGGTATGGTTATGGTGTTGAGTCATTTCTTCATCTACCAGGTCCATTTTATGCTCATTTTATTCAAAGAAGACTCTTGAACTTTGATGTATCTTCTATTGGTGTACGGGAGATTCCCGAAGAAAATGAGGGTAGAGATGAAGAGGAACATCATGGAGATGCATGAGAGTTTATTCCACATCTTGGGGCTAGTACTTCTCAGGTAAAAATTTTGACCATTCTTCCCTTGCAACTGCTTCTTTATTTATATTATATTTATTTTTCTTTTTTTGATTCTTTAATGATTGTTACAGGTTGTTGGTTCTTTTGATCATGAGGTTGGACCTTCTTTCACTGCCCCTTCATTTGCTCATTCTAGCCCGCCGGATATGCCATCTCATCTGCAGGGTTTTGATATGAATTACCTGGTAAGTTCCTTATTTCATGGTAATTTATGCTAAATGTATGCATGATCATGTATGCTCTTACCTTTTTCCTTTTTGGCTCACAATGGATGCTTGAAGAACAAAATAGGACACATCAAGAAGAGTTGGCTGTAAGTCGTTGTAACACCCCCATATCCAATGCACACACACTACAACCACAACAATGTAGCATAAGTGCACCAAACATAGGGATGCTACGGTTTCCTTAACATTCAAAACATTTTAAAACTTGATACCATATCCATATCATTATATCTTATTAACAAAATAGATCATTTACTTATAAAACAAAACATATTAGTTATCTATATATATATATATATACATTTATATATTACACAGCGGAAGTTATAAAATATGTATATATATGAAAACATTTGAATACATATTTACTATTATACATATATTTACATTATCAACAAAGCTTTACACAATATAAAAGATTTATACATGATTGGCAAGTCAGCTCTGATCTTTAAGCTCCCAAAATCAACTCTTCAATGTCTACTCTCACTCGGTCTAGAAGAGCTCTCGGGTTCGATTCTATCAGTTCTATCACCTGCGCGATTAAGCACTATCGCGCTAAGCCAAGGGCTTAGTAAGATAAAACATGCAATAGACATGCTTAAATGCTATACAATGCCAACTCTAATTTATCATACATGTAACAACATAAATGCAAAGCTAACAACATACTTTTACATTTCATAACCTAACATACATATATGTATTTCAGAATTCCAACATCTTTGCATATATTTTATTAGTTAATCATTTAATCATTCATGAACAACACTAAGCAAAGACAAGCATGGGCCCAAGACACACTAATATGCCATTCAATTTTCAGAGTTAATGCTTTGGTTTTGTTATCACATTTATCAATATCAATATCATATACCCAACTAGGTTTCAAGGATTAAGTTCAACCAAGCTTCAAGGGGAGCAAAGCATGCTAAGCATCAACCCAACTTGGCTTCAAGAACTAACCCAACCTAGCTTCAAGGGTTGTAACATCTCAATTAGGCTTCAAGGATTCAATCCAACCTAACTTCAAGAGATTGTTACACTCATTAGGCATGCCACCAACAACAAACTCTGAAAATGGAATAACACATTAGCCACACAATTCATTTAGATTTCATTTTCAATTCTCATTATCATTTAGGCAAACATGCCTCATTTATCTCCATTAAATCACCTTAGCCAATAACAATGGCTCCACATTTCATTTCACAATATAACACTTCATTATTCAAGTGTATATTTATCTCACATGACATCATTCATAAATATTAACATTTCATTCCACATTACTCATAAAACACATTACCATTCAAAGTGCATAACATAACATTGTTAATTCTCAACAATGCAATTAGGGCAAAACACAATTGACATGATTCATAGCTTTAGGACCATCCACATTCATTTGATTAGATCATTCTTGTGTTTGAAACATGTTTATAATGTTCATGTTTAAGTTTAGGAACAATGGAACTTTTGAAGAATTTAAACCATGCAAAGAGAACCAAGAAATCAAACAATGTTCAAATCATTTGAAGGGCACGCCCAACTCACTTGATTGACACGCCCAACCAACTTGAGTGACACGCCCGTGTCCTTAAAAAGAAAAGAGGCAGTAGCTTCCTCAAATAAATGACACGCCCAACCAACTTGAGTGACATGCCCGTGTCCTTAAAAAGAAAAGAGGCAGTAGCTAATTCAAACAATTGACACGCCCACTCCCCTAAGGGATACGCCCACTCCCCTAAATTGATTTTGGCCGTGTCACCAAATCACAAAACCTTAACTAAAACCAACCCTTTCTCAATTGCACTCAAACACAATATTCATTATATAACATATTTCACATGAACATAATCAATGTTCTAAACACATATTCATCACAAGAACTACTTCACCACACATTAATATCACAATTAAACACATTTTAACTCAAAACCCTAAAATCAACATCCTTCTCCATCCATCCAAATCAACAACCATCATTTCCAACAACAACCTTCAATTAAACTCATAACTTAAAATCAATTTAACACTTGAAAACACAACCAAACACATCTCAAATCCACCAAATCACAAAATCATCAAACCCTACTTTACTTCCAACACAACTTCCAAATAAGTAAAGAAAACAAGAAAATACTTACTTGAAAAGAAGAAATTCCACAAATCCTTTGTCAAAACCTTGGATTGCTTCATCAACTTGCTTCTTGCCTCAAGAACACTTCTCTTTTCCTTTTGCTAATGGAGAGCCGGCCACTTCATGAAGAAAGAAGACAATGATCAAGATACAAAGTCAAATTTTGCTTTTAATCTCCACCAAGTGTTCTTATCCAAGCAATTACTAAAACACCCTCAATCATATAACTAACCTTTGTCTCATATAAGTCCTTACATGTAATTTCATTAACAACCAAAAATATCTTCTTCCACTTAACCATCACCTTGACTCTTCATTTGACCATTTAATATGTTATATATATCATCATTTGTCTCTAAACCCTAATTCTTCCTCCAAAACACATATGCACAAGCATTCACTTTCCAATTTCTTTTCTTATCCCATCATATACATTCAATCCAATTTAACAATAACAACAACAACAACAACAACATAATCAAAACTTCTAAGCCACATATGAGGATATTACAGTCGTCAGCAGGCTTCTCATTTTGAAAGTTTTTATCATCAATCCGAACAAAATTTTTGAGACTTCCGATATCAGGGGATGAGGGATCCCGGCGCTTCTTCATCAAGAGGCCCCCAGACTGATGACCATGAGATCCTTTCGTCTACTTCTGATGAGGACTGTGATGGATCGAAATTTCAAGGTAATAGGGATTTTGGTGCTCCCGCTTCGGGTGATCCCGGGATGAGTAATTTGCAGAATTTTTGTTCTCCCGCTTCAGACGGACTCAGGACGAGTGATTTGCCCCCTCCTCCATCAGGCGATGACTTTTTTAGGGCTTTATTTGATGACCTACCACCACCCTCTTAGTGATGCATAAATATTGTATCAGTTGTATAAACATTGTACAATAATGAAGAAATACAATTTCCATCTTTATTGTAACTTTTTCACTTTTTACTTTTTTTTTACTTTTCATCGTACTGCATCACAAAAACTTTCTTTTTCATATTTTTCATCACAGTACATCACAATTTCATAATTCACAGCTGCACCATTTGCTACACCAAATTCAACGTGGTAAAGGAAATTGTCGCCAATTCCTTTCCTTACACAATATGGTTTCACCCTTTCCCATCACCTTTTCCTTTTCACTTTAGGAAATGTTTATTTCTTCTATATAAATCACCTTTCATGCCATATTTCATACAGAAACCAAAAATATTTTCCAATTCAACATAAAAACTCTTTTAACAATTTAATTTTTCTTTATTCATCTAACATGACCAAACTTCATTTAAAGAAGATAAAAATTATATTTAAGAATATATATGCCATTCATTGGAAGCAAATTTCGTGGTCAAAACTTGATGTTTTAAAATGTTTTCAAAATGTTAAATTGGACCACTCCTTACATGCCATGGCTTCCTTTTGGAATATGGATTATAGAGTATTTTAAATTAATGGCTTTAAAATATGTCTCTTGATTGAAGAATTTGAAGCCATTCTTGGATATCCAAATAATCAACAAATGGCGTTACCCACATTGGTTTCCAAAACTCAACAGAAGATGCAGATGTTATTTCAAATTTCAAAACCCGAAGTTCTTCAGTTGATGAGAGGTGAAAAAATTCTACTTGATCCCTTGACTGATTTTTTTTCTCTCATTTGGCTCCTACTAAGGTGTGGGGATGCATACTCTGTCTTTGCTTGCTTGGCCAATTCTTGCTTGTTTCTTCTGACGGTGATATTGATCCACAAGTATTGGATATTATGGACCAAATGGAAGGAGGCTTGTCGCCGATACCTGTGATCTTAGCCGAGACCTTAGTTGGAATAGACCGACTTAAATCAGGATTATCAAAGAGACCGACTGGGAGTCCGTTGCTGCTTCAGGTAATTACCTAAACTGCCCTTTCAGGTTTTCAATTTAGGTTTTCTTTTTCTTTCTTCTTTTCTTTTTATTACTCTAATTTTTTCCTAGTCCGCCCATGTGGGTTTTCAACTTAGCGTGCAATATCCCAAAGTATACCCTAAAAGTTTTGGAATATTTATTGTTGTATTTGGATTAAATGTATATGTTTAAGTGGAAAGAGAAAAGAGGTAAAGAGAAGAGTGTATATGTTGTATATATGAGATATATACAACATATACAAGTTAAAGAAATGGAAGGTCAAAAGAAGATTTATTTATTTATTTTAATTAATTAATTGATATGGAATTTAGTAAGTGGATGAAGATTTTTATGAATATTATATTAATTAAATTGCTTGGTTGAGAATTAAAGGGAGTTTTAGTGGTTGAAAGAAGAGTTGAGTGTTGACTTTGCTTTTCCCTATTCATCTTCTTCTTCTTTTCTTTTCTCCTTGGCCGACTAGCTCCATAGCAAGAGAGGAAGTGAGATTTTATCTTTCCAAACTCAAGATTGAAGGATGTTTCAAGTGATCAAGTTGGAAATCTAAGAGTTTTCATCACTTTTGGTAAGTTCTCCATTTGATTCTTTGGTTTTCTTCTAAGTTTGTGTTTTGAGTTTGGTGTTTGATTATTGATGGTATGTGTATATTTGATTATGGTGTATTTGAGGGTGTTTGATCTTACTGGTGTTGATTTTGGAGATAGAGTTAAGTTTGGTGTTGGAAGAAAACAAGTGTTGTGTTTGAGTTGTGTGTATATGATGGTTGTGAATTGGTGTTTGATATATGTATTGAGTTGTTTTGATGTTTTTGCAAGTTAGTATGGTTTATGGGTGTGTTTAGATAAGTTTGTTTGGAGTGGAAGATGGTGGAAGTAAGAGGTTTGTTGGATGTGATGTTGTTGTTGCAGGAATCAGGATTTTTGGCCTGACACGCCCATGAGCACGGCCAAGTCTTTAGGCATGTCAATGATTCTATTTTCTGGATGGGTGACACGACCAGTGACACGCCCATGTCACTGAGCGTTTCACAGCTTCTGTGTTGTAGTAGCATTGACACGTCCAGTGACACGCCCATGTCACTGAGCGTGTCATTGCTACTGTGTTGAGGGAGGATTGACACGGCCAGTGACACGCCCATGTCACTGAGCGTGTCAAAGCTTCTGTGTTGTGAGTTTAGGGCACGGTCAGGGACACGCCCGTGTTGTTGAGCGTGTCATATGTAGAGTTTGCCCTAGTTGATTCTTAGCCTTATTATCTCATGTGTATCTTTAAGTGAGTGTGTATTATCACTTTTGGATTAGGTTTTGAAGAGATTGAGTTGCCCTAATCCAGGCGTTGGAGGATTCTTGGAAGAGGAAGTGTTTAGATTGGTGTGAGTTGCTCTTGAGGTAAGTACAAACTTACATGGTTGCATATATTTACATGACTTTAAGACTTAACACATTTGGTTGTAAATGTGTTAAGTAATTTATTACATTGTTATTACATTTGACTAATGTTATGATTTGCATAATGTGAAAGATATGATGATCATTCAAAATGTATGTCCAATGCAATTGGTTATGTATACTTTAATGATGAGATGTGCAGCCAATTTGTTGGCTATAATGATGCAAATGAAATAATTGGGGCATGGTTGCCTAGTTTGATTATGAGAAATGAAATGAGAAATGAATTGTGAAAGAGAATGATAATGAGATAAATGAATTAATTGTGTGCCTAGTATGTTATTGTAACACCCCTTCCCGACCTACATGTGTAAGCCGAGAAGAGGCACCACACTATCCAAATGTTGCTACCAATTTTACTTAGTCAATTTTTATTCCGATTTTACAGAAATTTTGCCAGAGGTTCGTCTAGAAATTTGGATCCCAGGTGTCGACAAAACTTGTTTTTCTGATTTTTGAAAACATTTTACACAGACCAATATGAATACCATCAAATTTACTGCACTTCCAATGAATCCACCTTATACCCTCAACTACAAACCTGCAAGAAGAGTTCACACTCCTAATACAAATTAAAGTAGAGGTTTCTTATTATTACATACTACTACCGTATGGTATAACATAGAAATTCTCAATCTTATATTTTCATATACATGCCACAACTAGCCAACTCATAATATAGGAAATGAAAGGCTACTCTGAGGTGCTGCGCTGTGTTGTGCTGCTCTATGCTAATCACCGAAATCTACTGCTCCGAACCTACGAGTCAAGAAAACTCAACTCGCTGAGCGTTGTCGCTCAGTGGGTACTTTACCAATAAAAATAAAAGTAGTATATGAAAGTATTCGAAATCAAAGGAAATAATTAAATCCACAATCAACCAACTTTATACCAATAGAAATCGTGATACATTCAGTGTGATATGCTTTCAATAATGTAAAATCATAATTCAAACTCATTAGCATTATATAGTTTAACGAAAAATAATATGTCTTTGATTCAGGCTCTACTGGTATATAGGGAACCATAGTGATAAGGTAGTGGGCCGCCCCACTGTAACATAGGTGGTCCTCACCACCGATATCAAATCACAGGAATGGGCCTCCCCATCCTGGTTAACCAATGGGCCTCCCCATTGGCTTCAGTGGCCTCACCACTGAATAAAATATCATATCACAATAATGAGCAGTACTGCATGCGTTAGTATAGTGCACCATACCCTTATCTACCACTCCCACTATCCAGTAGAGCAAAAAGATTAAAATGATTCAATTTAAGTCTCAAACCTCATTTTAGAATGACTCGCGAAATCATTTTAAATTCCCATCGCACTTTGCCATTTATGCCGCGCAACACATTCTTTAGTCAAACCATTCCCCTTTTTCACATATTTAATATTCACAATAAACATATTAAACATTTCAAAGCATTCCTCAAAATATCCCAAATTGACCAAATGAATAGTATTGCGGCAAGAAAAATCGGCAACGCAAAATGGCATGACCAAATGAATAGTAAAATCTGGGTTTTCGTCAAAATTTCAGTCCATTTCAGTTATGTATTTGACCAAGTAAATGATCTTATTTTTGGCTGAAATTTTACAGAAAACTTATTTCATATGTTGACTAATTGCATGTAAAATTTCGTTGAAAAATTCATTCGTTTGCTGCCCCAAACAATTGCCACAAAAATAGTCCAGAAGCTGTCACTTTGGGACCATTTCGGCCCAAACATTTTAAATGCATAGGATAGTTTATTTTTCTTTTGCAAATCAATATTAAGGCTTCTTTAATAGTAAAGTGAATATTTAAACACTTTCTTTTAACAACTTTTGCATGTTTAACTCAAATCAAACTAATTAAAGTCCAAAACAACTTACCAAATCAACTTGCCAAAAATTTCTCAAAACATTTGGTTTCAATTAAATTTAAATAACCCAAAATTAATTATTCAAAGGTAAAGTACCAAACCTTATTTCTTTAACTCCTCTTAGCTTTTCCTTCTTCTCCTTCTTTAATTCTTTATTTCTCCTTCAATCAATTCAAGATACAACATAAACCTTAGAAATTCAAAATAATAAGTTATCCTCCATTTCTTTTCTAACCGAAACCCTAATCCAACCTTATTAATCTTTATACATCTTGATTCTTCCATTTAATCAATTAATCTCATCACTTACTTAATATGTTTCCAATTCCACATAAAGACTTTAATTTCCAATCTCCCCATGAATATATAAATACCTAATTTTGATACTAAAATTAAAGTCTACATACTTGAAAACCTTAGAACTTACCTTAAAAATCAAATTTGGAGAAACTTGGAAGTCCTTTAGTGTTTCCCTTTGTTGGCCGAAATTTGTAAGTGGAAAAGAGAGAAATTGGTTCTTCATTTCACATATATTTATATACAAAGGAAATGATGATCACCTTATGTGTTGGTTGAACCCTTTAAGACCACTTGTCCACCTTTCTCTTTCTTCATTTATTACACATGCTAAATGGTTACTTTTGATTGGCCAACATTACATTTTTATAGTTTTCTTTTCCTTTACTTCTTTCCACTTGTCCCTCTTCCCATAGGATATCATAAAGTTGTCCCGGGTTACCCATCCGATCCCGACACGAAACCGGGCCCACTTTACTTTCCGGCGATTAATCGGTAATATCTTTTAAACCGTATAGTTCCATGAGTCAAACTACATATAGTTTTGATCCTCTCGACCTCTACTTTCTATTTATAAGGTCTATTTTAGGTTTCCAAGTCATTTTGAAAATTTACCGATAAGCCCTCAACTTTTTACAAAATTCCCTTTAGGTCCTATTTTTGCTCGGGTTTTCTCCGGCTTCGTTTCTACTGGCGATTGTTTCATATTTAACCCCTCGCCATTCTCCACGTACTCACATTTTTATTTCCTACCCTAAATTCATGTATAACTTTAATTGATAATGACCAAAATGCCCCTAGTCAACATTTCTCCGTTTTTCTTTAACGGGACATTTTCTGGAAAAACCGTTGCACGTCGTTGCGATCTGATTTTTCTCTACACTCCATTTTTGGAATCTGTTATATGCACTATTAAGAACATCCAGTGCAACTTTTTTTTTGAAATTACATCTACGTCCCCAAAACTTTTAAAAATTACAATTAGGTCCCTTTGGTCATACAACCTTATCTAGGGCTGTTATCAAAAATTATCTTCTCCTTTCCCCTTCTCTCGCTATGCACGTGACTACACTGTATAAATGCAGTAGGCAGATGTGACAGTTATTCAATTTTCAGAGTTCTAGGTTGGCGGCATGCCTATGAATTGCTGGGCAGGTGAAAAGACTGGGTCGTAAGTCGAACAGAGCTGATAAATATGAAATATGATATTTTTGAGGTGAAAAGACCGGGTCGTAAGCCTCAAAAATAGTAATAGTCTAGCCGGGTTGAGGACCAAGATACTGGGGCCTTAGGGTCTAGCTGGGTTGAGGTCCAAGAGACTGGGTCTGTTACATTATCCATGGATAGATATATATATCGCCTACGGGCTTGATGAATGTGACTATGGACCAAAGCAGTAACTCTGAACTTTGAATAACATATTAGATCCTTTTTGGGCCCATGTTTGTCTTTGTTTCAATGTGAATCATAAATGGTAAAACAATTAAATAAGATAATGAAATGTAATGTTATGAAATATAGCATTTTTGAATATGATCTCTATTGCTTGAAAGTATGACATTGACATTGCATTAAAGCATATTTTTATTGTGGTTTGTACGACTAAGCATATGGCTTAGAGCGATTGTGGTTTATCGCGCAGGTGACATGGTAGAACCGGAGAGTTCAGCTATAGACCAGCTCCGTACTGACAGCCAAGTATAGCTATACCACTTATCCAGCAGGATTTGTTTATTTGGCTCCCAAAAGAGTCACCTCCCCGGATCGAACACCTGACCTCTCCCTTAAGAGAGCCAGCGAGCACAATCCAGTTACTGGACTCTATAGCTATACTTGGCTGTCAGTACGGAGCTGGTCTATAGCTGAACTCTCCGGTTCTACCCTGTCACCTGCGCGATGAACCACAATCGCGCTAAGCCATAGGCTTAGTGGTACAAACCACAATAACAATATGATTTAATGTAATGTCAATGTCATACTTTCAAGCAATAGAGATCATATTCAAAAATGCTATATTTCATAACATTACATTTCATTATCTTATTTAATTGTTTTACCTTTTATGATTCACATTAAAACAAAGACAAGCATGGGCCCAAAAAGGATATAATATGTTATTCAAAATTCAGAGTTACTGCTTTGGTCCATAATCACATTCATCAAGCCCGTAGGCGATATATATTTCTATCCATGGATAATGTAACAGACCCAGTCTCTTGGACCTCAACCTGGCTAGACCTTAGGGCCCCAGTATCTTGGTCCTCAACCCGGCTAGACTGTTACTATTTTTGAGGCTTACGGCTCGGTCTTTTCACCTCAAAAATATCATATTTTATATTTTTCAGCTGGACTCGGCTTACGACCCGGTCTTTTCACCTGCCCAGCAATTCATAGGCATGCCGCTAAACCCAGAACTCTGAAAATTGAATAACATACTAGGCACACAATTAATTCATTTATCTCATTATCAATCTCTTTCACAATTCATTTCTTATTTCATTTCTCATAATCAAACTAGGCAATCATGCCCCAATTATTTCATTTGCATCATTATAGCCAACAACAATGGCTTCACATCTCATCATATCTTTCACATTATACAAATCATAACATTAATCAAATGTATTAACAATGTAATAAATTACTTAACACATTTACAACCAAATGTGTTAAGCCTCAAAGTCATGTAAATGTATGCAACCATGTAAGTTTGTACTTACCTCAAGAGCAACTCACACCAATCTAAACACTTCCTCTTCCAAGAATCCTTCAACGCTTGGATTAGGGCAACTCAATCTCTTCAAAACCTAATCCAAAAGTGATAATACACACTCACTTAAAGATACACATGAGATAAGAAGGCTAAGAATCAACTAGGGCAAACTCTACACATGACACGCTCAACCACACGGGCGTGTCCCTGACCGTGCCCTAAACTCACAACACAGAAGCTTTGACACGCTCAGTGACATGGGCATGTCACTGGCCGTGTCAATCCTCCCTCAACACAGTAGCTATGACACGCTCAGTGACATGGGCGTGTCACTGGATGTGTCAATGCTACCACAACACAGAAGCTGTGACACGCTCAGTGACATGGGCGTGTCACTGGTCGTGTCACCCATCTAGAAAATAGAATCATTGACACTCCTAAAGACTTGGTCGTGCTCATGGGCGTGTCAGGCCAAAAATCTTGATTCCGACAACAACATCGCATCCAACAAACCTCTTACTTCCACCATCTTCCACTCCAAACAAACTTAACTAAACGCACCCATAAACCATACTAACTTGTAAAAACATCAAAATAACTCAATACATACATCAAACACCAATTCACAACCATCACATACACACAACTCAAACACAACACTTGTTTTCTTCCAACACCAAACTTAACTCTATCTCAAAATCAACACCAATAAGATCAAACACCCTCAAATACACCATAATCAAATATACACATACCATCAACAATCAAACACCAAACTCAAAACATAAACTTAGAAGAAAACCAAAGAATCAAGTGGAGAACTTACCAAAAGTGATGAAAACTCTTAGATTTCCAACTTGATCACTTGAAACATCCTTCAATCTTGAGTTTGAAAAGAAAAAATCTAACTTCCTCTCTTGCTATGGAGCTAGCCGGCCAAGGAGAAAAGAAAAGAAGAAGAAGTTGAATAGAGAAAAGCAAAGTCAACACTCAACTCTTCTTTCAACCACTAAAACTCCCTTTAATTCTCAACCAAGCAATTTAATTAATATAATATTCAAAAAAATCTTCATCCACTTACTAATTTCCATTTCAATTAATTTTTTAAAAATAAATAAATCTTCTTTTGACCTTCCATTTCTTTGACTTGTATATGTTGTATATATCTCTTATATACAACATATACACTCTTCTCTTTACCTCTTTTCTCTTTCCACTTAAACATATACATTTAATCCAAATACAACAATAAATATTCAAAAACTTTTAGGGTATAATTTGGGATATTACATAAGCCATGATTTAAGCCAAGATAAAT
Source organism: Garcia nutans (assembly GCA_947685225.1). Lineage (NCBI taxonomy): Eukaryota > Viridiplantae > Streptophyta > Magnoliopsida > Malpighiales > Euphorbiaceae > Garcia > Garcia nutans. The sequence continues at coordinate 62,863,279 of CANTUV010000031.1, forward strand.
TAACAATAGTCAAACAACATGCATTTGGGGTGAAACCTAAGGAAAGTAACTAGGCCAATTACATGAGCTTTAGTCTTTGGGTAAAAAGGCTTAGGTTCCCATAGCAAGTATATATCAAATGGTACAAGGCTATCAGTGGTTATGTCATGCTCGATCTCCATACCTTGAGTGAAAGTATGGTATCCCTTACATAACACAAGACAGGTAACACAGGCATCCTAACTCACGCACACAATGCAATCTAATATGATGCAATGGATAATATCATTATAAGAAAGAATAGAATAACATAAAGACCAACAGAATCAACTTCTCTTATCCCCAATGGAGTCGCCACTCTGAGTGGGGATTTTTCCCCCACTCCCGGCAGAATGGTTCTTGCGACTTCGGCACTGTTTTAGGCTTGGGACCTTAGAAAACACGGACCTAAGTCCGAAGAAAATGGAGTCGTTACCCGGATGGGCCGGGAAAAAGAAAGGGGTCAATGACTCGATTCCTAAGGAATCCCCAACCCCCTAATGGGTTCAGAAAGTTAGGTACGTGTGGGGAATGTGAGAAATGGCCTAGCACCCCCACAATGCCCGGTTCATTGAAACCGGCCTCCTTTACAGGTCTTGATATTATAAAATTCTTCAACATAACAACATTATCCATATTACACACAATTAAAATAAAGCATCAATATATTAAAAATCAAATCAATGTCCAAACAAAACAAATAAATGGACACCTATCCAAAGATGGAAACATGCCCTTACATAATCCATACCTAAATAGGACACCCATCGAAAGGTAGAAACATGTCGTTTACATTGGTTCTAAAATAGAAAAGCAATTTAAATTACATGATATTTAACTAATGAGGTACCCACCAAGTGGAAACATACCTCTTACAACATATGAAAAACTAAATAAATTGATAAAAGTAAATAACCATTCATAATAAATAAATCATTCATCAAAGGTACTAAATAGAAAGTAAACATCCATCCATGATAAATTAGATAAACCAAACATTGCACTTAAATAAATTAAATCATATAAAATAAATCAAAGCATAATCAAAAATAAAATTGAATAAGGCAAATAAAGATTCAAATTAGGGCTACTATTTCTATTTAAGTTTCATTATTTCATGTGTTTAGGGTTTTGGAATTCATGAGTTTAAGCTATTGTGACTTTTAAAAGAATTTAAATGGAGCAAAGTTTTATAATTTAAGAGGTTGATAAAGTTCTTTGATTAACCAAATTATTGTTTGAGAAGTGAAATCATGAAATTAGGGTTTAAACATTTTAAAATATTTTGATTTGTGATTTACGGTTAATGAATTGTTGTTTTCTAAGCTTACTGTGTAGAATTAAACTTATATGGATTTAAAGTTTTAAAGAATTAGGGTTTAGAAAACTTTAGGGTTTAGGTTTTAAGGGAGTTAGGGTTCACCGTTTTGGGTTTTGGAGTTGAATTAGGGTTTAGTGTTTTGGAGAATGGATTTTATTTCTAGAGTTTGAGAAAACAATTTATAGTTTTTTGAGCGGGGATTTTTGCCCCCACTCCTGGTGGAATGGTTCTTGCGACTTCAGCACTGTTTAGGCTCGGGGCCTTAGAGAACACGAACCTAAGTCCGGAGAAAAATGGAGTCACCACCCGAACGGGCTGGGAAAAAGAAAGGGGTGGATGACTCGATTCCTAAGGAATCCCCAACCCCCTAATGGGTTTGGAAAGTTGGGTACGTGTGGGGAAGGTGAGAAATGGCCCAGCACCCCCACAACGCCCGGTTCATTGGAACCGGCCTCCTTTACGGGTCTTAATATTATAAAATTCTTAAATATAACAATATTATCAATATTACACACAATAATTAAAAGAAAGCATCATTATATTAAAATCATAGCAATATCCAAACAAAGTAAATAAATGGACACCCATCCAAGGACGGAAACATGTCCTTACATCACATGCCTAAATAGGACACCCACCAAAAGGTATAAACACACCCTTTAAATAGGTTCTAAAATAGAAAAGCAAATTAAATTACATGATGATTAACTAATGAGGTACCCATCAAGTGGAAACATACCTCTTACAACTTTTGGAAATCTAAATTAATTGATAAAAGTAAATAATCATTCATCAAAGATATTAATCAAAATATAAAATAAGCATCCATCCATGATAAATTAAAAAAATCAAGTATTTAAATTAAATTAATTAAACCATAAGAGATAAATCAAAGAATAATCAGGTATGGAATTGAATAAAGCAAATAAAAGTTCAATTATAGCTACTGTGACTTTTTATGGAATTAAAATAAATTAGGTTTTTATGTTCTAAAAGGTTGGTAAGACTCTTTGATTAACAAAATTAAAGTGGAGGCCATTTTGAGATTGGAGCTGGTGTGACACAATGGACAAACCCTCACACTATAAATTTCTTGTTGGAACTTTAGACAATTGGGAGCAATCTTTCTAGACTCCAAATTCCTTCTATCTTCTTGGCATTAATCTGGATCTTGATTAAGACAGTTTTTGCCCTTGCAAAAAGTTTAAGACCCAAATCTATTTCTTTTCTTCTTTTCCCTTTTTTCCTCTTTATTTTTCTTACTCTTCCCTTTCTTTTATCATTTTGTCCTTCTTTCTTGTAGGACTATCAAGTACAGAACTTTCAAGAACTGGATGGTGTTCCTCCTTTTTCTTTGATTTTGATTGAATCTTTGGTTGTGTTGGGATCAATTCAAGTCAATCCATAAAATGGAAGCCTTTTGTTGTCTTAGGTAAAAGAGAACTCAGTTGGCTTTTTGAACCACCTTTTTATATTTTATCTTTCTTCCTTTTCTTTTTATTTTTTTTCTTTTGTTTTTCTTTTGTTTTCTTCTTTTTTCTCTTTTTTTTTAGCTCTAAAAAGAGTTGTCTTGGTTTGTACTAACTTGGGCTTCCAATAATGGATAAGTGGAGTAACATAAATCTTCTTTAATAGGGATAAATCATTTGTTACTCTGATGTTGATGTTGATATATTAGAGATATTAGGAAAACTTCAACTACCCTTATGGTTTTGAGAACATCAATTATCCTTATGATCTTGAGAACTTCAACTATCTTCATGGTCTTGAGAACTTCAACTATCTTCATGGTCTTGAAACTTCAACTATCCTCATGATCTTGACTAATCATTGCTTTCTTTGATCTTCTTGCCTATTCATCTTAGTAATCATAAGACTTGTCAAAAAGTATCACAACAGCTCAGGGTAGGTTATTGGGGTTTGTAAGCCAATAAAAAGAAAGCTAAAATTTTATGAAGGCTCAAAGGGACAACTAGGGATTGATATTTAATTGGGTGAATAATAGTTGTTGGCTAACCAAACAATGCCAAGATCATTTCTCTCTTAAATAAGCAGAGTTCAATTTCGTCTCAAATGTTTGTCAAAGCATGTTCTAAGACTGACTAGGACCTAGACAAAGGTAATTATGCAGGAGCCCTCTCTAAGTAAGCATACACAACTCAATGCTATAGAGCCATTCCCTCACCTAGTAAAGTCATTCAAGTCATGATGCATAAATATATTAATTCATGAATTATCAAGCTAGATTCCTCATTGGTCGAGCACGAAAATGAACAAAGACCAACAAAAATTTTGATGAAAGTAATTTATTCAAACAACTTTAAATTTGAAAAACACAATAGTTCCAAAATATTAAATAAAGTAAGATTGAAAAGCAATATTCAAGCTAAGGAAAGTTCATTGAGTTAGTCTTCTTTTCCTTTCACATCTTCAACATTCTCATCTTGAAAAGAGGATAAAATAAAATCTTCTTCCAATCCTTTTCCCACCATAAAGGTTGTTGGTGGTGGCACTCTTCCAAATTTAAAAAAAGGGTTGTCTTTTGTATTGGGCTTATCCAGCTCGGGTAGCTTGCCACTATCAATCAAATCTTGGATCTCATGCCTTAATCGGGTACACCTATCAGTCTAATGTCCTTGAGTCTGATGAAATTGACAAAAAGCCTTAGTATCAAATTTTGGGGGTAATGGACTAGGTAAAGGTCGAGGAGCCAATGGTTGTAACAACCCTTTCTTTTGTAGCTTATCGAAGACCCAAGACAAAGGCTTCCCCAGATCTGAAAATTGCCTTCTATTTGCTTGACTGGGTACATTAACATCAACTTCTTTTTGTGTGCTTTGATTGTTAGGCTGGTTGTTCCCTTTCTCATTCCTTCTTATTGAAAAGCGATTCTTCTCCCTTTCCCACTCTTCAATTTATAGACCAGCTTGGAGAAGATCTTTGAAATCATGGATGAGTGTATAAGACATCCTCTCACGAAGATTAGGTAACACCCCTCTCACAATCATCCTTATTTGATCGGATTCATCAGGCCTCTTCTTGAGTAAAGCGGCCTTGTTTCTCCATCGCTTCACATAGTCCACAATATTCTCATTTGGCCTTTGTCTAATGGACTCAACTTCCATTAAAGTAACTTCTAACTCAACATTATATCTGTATTGTTGGATGAAGGCTTTGTAAAGTAGATCCCAACTCTTTTGTGTTCCATCATCTAAGGTATTGAACCAATTTTGGACAACAGGGTCCAATGAGAGCATGAAGTACCTTAGGGTTTGAGCCTTAGTAGCTCGAGCAGACTGCATGGCAGTGATATACAGCTTCACATGGAGATGAGGATTTCCGGTGCCATTGTACTTAGCAAAGGAAGGCATCTTGAATTTATAAGGGACCTCTTCATCTTGTTCAAATAGTTTGTCTATCTCAGACTTCTCTTCGGTTTTAAGCTTCTTCTCAAATTTCTTTTCTAAATCAGTAATCATCTTTTCAACATCAGATGTCTCGGCCTTTTCAATAGTTGCCTTCTCAACAGCCTTCGGTTCTTTCTTCTTTTCTTGAACCTCTTGGTAGTATTGAGCCCAATCATCATCATCATCAATGATCACCATTTCATCATTAAATGCTACTTCATCAATTTTAGCCTTCCCCTCGACTTTCTTGGTGCTAGCAGATGCTTCGGCATTGTTTCCTAAAATTGCAGCTAGTTGATTCTTTATGGTCTCAGCCATGGCCTCTCTTATTTCTTCCATCTTGGCGTTGAGGGCCTCATCCACCATTCTTTGGATTTGTTCGGGTTCCATTATTTTTGGTGAGCAAGTGATTGAGTCGTTGCTAGACAATTCATCTCCAGCGTAAGTCAGATTGTCGTAAGCTTTTGAACTTTCGTAATCCAGGGCTGTGAGCAAGAGAGGATCAATGATATGAGATGCAAATGTATGCCTGTATGCATGTATGCACAAACAATCAACAGATAAAAATAGGACGTTCCTTCCAACCTTATAACATCCATACACGAATGGCGAGTCTCTTTTCCTAGGTATATGGTTAAGAAAATACAAACATGGGGTTGTCTTGCTTTCGAATAATTCCCTCGGACGTTTCAACCAATAGTTGTATTTTCGAAAATGGAAATCAATCCATGATAATTCCCATTAATTAGGTTTTAATCCATTTATCCAACTAAAGCAGCTTTTTATGCTATGCTGGATTCAAATGAAATTAAGAGGTTTATTATAAATAGATTTCTCACTTGAAAAAGGTAACTAATGATTCATGCCAAAAACAAGCACATGGTTAATTTATTCTTAGTGTAAAATAGGCCCACAATTGATTTTTGGTATTTCATAATTGACCTAAATATTTTTCCAAGCTCTTTGTAAGAAAATGTTGGGTGAATATAGTTTTATTTCTAAGCCCATTGTAAAAGATTTTAGAAAAATGGATTTTGGGCTTAGTATTTGGGCCATGGGCCAAAGAATTTATTTATTTATTTTTTAGAAAAGTATTATGTCCAAAGACCATCTTGAAAGATTTTAAAAATAGTTTTGGTCTTTTGGATTTTAGAGAAAAGTTTATTTTGAGCTTACAATATACTTAGGTCATATTAGAAAAAAGAAAAAACCAAATAAGCCATGTTTAGACTAAGATAAACTAACCATAGTCAAACAACATGCATTTGGGGTAAAACCTAAGGAAAGTAACTAGGCCAATTACATGAGCTTTAGTCTTTGGGTTAAAAGGCTTAGGTTCCCATAGCAATTATATAACAAATGGTACGAGGCTATGAGTGGTTATGCCATGCTCGATCTCCATACCTTGAGTGAAAGTATGGTATCCCTTACATAACATAACACAGGTAACACGGGCGTCCTAACTCACGCACACAATACAATCTAATATGATGCAATGGATAATATCATTATAAGAAAGAAAAGAAGAATATAAAGACCAACGAAATAAACTTCTATTATCCCTAGTGGAGTTGCCACTGTGAGCGGGGATTTTTGCCCCCGCTCCAGGTGGATTGGTTCTTGCGACTTCGGCACTGTTTAGGCTCGGGGCCTTAGAGAACAAGGACCTAAGTCTGGAGAAAAATGGAGTTTTAACCCGGACGGGTCGGGAAAAAGAAAGGGGTGGATGACTCAATTCTTAAGGAATCCCCAACCCCCTAATGGGTTCAGAAAGTTGGGTACGTGTGGGGAAGGTGAGAAATGGCCCAGCACCCCCACAATGCCCGGTTCATTGGAACCAACCTCCTTTACAGGTCTTAATATTATAAAATTCTTAAATATAATAATATTATCCATATTACACACAATAATTAAAAGAAAGCATCATTATATTAAAATCAAAGCAATGTCCAAACAAAGCAAATAAATGGACACCCATCCAAGGATGGAAACATGTCCTTACATCACATGCCTAAATAGGACACCCACCAAAAGGTAGAAACATGCCCTTTACATAGGTTCTAAAATAGAAAAGAAAATTAAATTACATGATGTTTAACTAATGAGGTACCCACCAAGTGGAAACATACCTCTTACAACTTTTGGAAATCTAAATTAATTGATAAAAGTAAATAATCATTCATCATAAATAAATCATTCATCAAAGCTATTAATCAAAATATAAAATAAACATCCATCCATGATAAATTAAATAAATCAAGTATTGAAATTAAATAAATTAAAGCATAAGAGATAAATCAAAGTATAATCAAGTATTGAATTGAATAAAGCAAATAAAAGTTCAATTATAGCTACTGTGACTTTTTATGGAATTAAAATAAATTAGGTTTTTATGTTCTAAAAGGTTGGTAAGACTCTTTGATTAACAAAATTAAGGTTTGAATGATGATATTATGAAACTAGGGTTTTAGACACTTTAAAATACTTTAATTTGTGATTTTTAGTTATCGGGTTCCTAAGCTACTGTGTAAAATTTAGGTTTTTATGTTTTTATGTTTTTTAATGTTTTAAAAGGATTAGGGTTCATAAAAATTAGGGTTTAAGGTTTTAAAAGAATTAGGGTTCATTATTTTAGGTTTAAAAATTGAATTTTGGATTTTAGGATTTAGAATTAGGGTCACGGGTGGTGAATTAATTTTTAGGAATTTGAAAATCAATTTGATAATTTCATGAAGTTTTATGAATTTAAACAAACAAATTAAAGTTTTTATAAGTAGAAAAGATGTTTTTTTAAGGCTTTTTGAATGAAATAGAACCTACTTTAAAATTTTAAAAGAAATAGAATTTAAATCTTAGTTTTGTTGAAAAATATGTTCAATTAGAGTTTTAAGATTTTTAAGAAGTAAAAATAACAATTTTAAGCCTTTTGGAAGATAAACCAACGAAATAAAGCTTTTAAATTTAGAAAAACTAAATTAAAGTTATAAGATTTTAACTTTTGAAAAACACAAAAATCCTAGTTTTTAGCTACTGTGTAAAAACAATTGAAGAAAATCAATTAACACATACCTTCTTTTGATGATTCCTCCAAAAACAATTCTTCTTGGATGAACTATCTTCAAAGACAAGCCTTTTTTTGCCTTTGAATTGCTTAAATAGTGATGCTGATGTTCCAGAAAAAAGTTGAATTGAATTGCTTCTTTTCCTTCCTTGATTTGGTTTCAAATTTTCCAAGCTACTGTTGGATTTTTGTCTCCCCTTTTTTAATTGTCTTTGGTCCTTATTTATAGTCTTTTGAGGTTGTTTATTCCTAATTATTTAAGGTAAGTAATATTAATAAAAAAAAAGAAACCAAAACCTAATTGGATTAGGTTTCGAAAAATTTGCGTCGAAAAATTTGCGCTGCCGAAAAAAATTCTGCATCTGTATAACTTTAGGCTTTGAAAGTTGAAATAACATTCGCATCTTTTGTTGAGTCTTGGAAATTAATATAGGTAATGCCATTTGTTGATTTCTTGGATATCCAAGGATAGCCTCAAATTCTTCAATCAAGGGACATATTTCAAAGTCATTAATCTTAAATGTCCTAGAATTCACATTTCAAAAAGAAGCCATGGAATGTAAAAAAGAATGGTCCAACTTAATATTTTGAAAACACTTCAAAGTATCGATTTTTGACCAAGATATTTGTTTCCAATGAATGGCATCCATATTTTTAAATAGAACATTTGTTTTCTTCAAATGGAGTTTGGTCATTGTTGACAACTGGAGGAAAATTGGAATTGTTGATTATGAAGTGAAAAATTTCCTAGCTTCTGTATGAGATCATGGCATGAAAAGAGATTTATATGGGATGATTGGCTATTCCATAATTGACAAGGAAAAGTGTGAGACCGAGAAGCGCAAGGATAAGAAATTGGCAACGAAAAGGTTTTGAGTTGCCATGTTGCCTTTGGTTTTGTAAATTGGTGCTACTATAGAAATATTGAATGTGAAGAGGAAAGACCAATAATTGTAACGTAGCAATAATATTGATGGCAGAAACCAAAAAATAAACCAAAAAACCAAAAAACAGTTGCAGTAAAAATGCAAATTATATATCATCATTATTATTTTTATCATTATACTTATTAAACAATATTTTCTCAATTGATACAATACTGATAGATCACTAAGAATGAGGGGGTGGATCATGATCAAACAAAGCCTTAAAAAAGTCATCGCCTATTGAAGAAGGAGGCATATCACCCATCCCGAGTCTGCTCGAAGTAGGAGCACCTGAATCTCTATTACCTTGGAATTCAGATCTATAACGGTCTTCATCTAAAGTAGACGACATGATCTCATGGTCATCAGCTTGGGGTCCTCTAGAAGATGAAGCACCAAAATCTCTCATTCCCTGAAACCAAAAGTCTCAAAAATCTTGCTCTGACTGGTGATATAATTTTTCAAAATGGGCAACCTATTGACTACAAGCATCTAACTCTTCTTAAAGTTTCTTGTTTTGTTCCTCAAGAAATCACTGTGAGTCAAAAAGGAAAAAGGTAAGAGAATACATAATCATGCATACATGTAGTATAAATTATCATAGAACAAGAAAACCTACCAATTAATTCATATCAACGCCCTGTGGATGAGATGGCATCTCCGGTTGATTAGAATGAGCAAACGGAGGAGTGGTAAAGAAAGGTCCAGCCTCATGACCAAATGAGCCAGCAACCTGCAACAATCATTAAAACAGTAAAAACAAGTTGAGAAAGAAGCAATTGCATTGGAAAAAAGGTAAAAGTTTACCTAAGAGGTGCTAGCCCCGAGATGCGGGATGGACCCTCCTCCTTCTCCATGATTCTCCTCTTCATCTCTATCCTCACTTTCCTCAGGAATCTCCCGTACACCAATAGGAGATACATCAAAGTTCAAGAGTCCTATTCAAATAAACTGGGTATAAGATGCACCCGATGGATAGAGAAAGGTCTCAACATCATAACCATGCCGAGATAACCGCCATGCATTCTCCGGCATTGATGTGATAATTAAAGTATACTCCGGGTGTGAACCTTGGTTTTCCGCCCGAAAAGGATCCTGGCGAAAGTTCACTCGTTGTCGGGAGTCACCACTCAGTTTATTTTGTTCGAAGGGAAAAACTAAGAAAACCCTTGTTTGACTCCGATAATGCATCCAATGTAAAGGCTTTCTAGTCTGCGAACCCAAGGAGGATTCGGGGACTATGTCATGCTTTTGATTAACTTGCAAAAATGGATCAAATTTAAAGACAAAAAGATTGTTGGTAGTTTGTGGACTTGCTATTTGGGGTGAATCCCAAACATGCCTACATACTCCCGTTTGAATAGGAGATCAAAGCCCATGTAGTTCGGAAAAGCCTATTTAAAGGCGATGATAATTATGCTTCATGCATGTGTGTCTGTATGCTTCGTGCATTGTCGGGCTTCATGCCAAAGATGTGAGATTTAGGTACTTTGTACCAAAAGAGTGGAATTTAGGCTCCATGCCAAAGGTTGATTTTAATTGAGTCGGGCTTCATGCCAGAGTTGTGAAATTTAGCACTTAGTGCTAAATGGTGCAATTTTAGGTACTTTGTACCAAAAGAGTGCAATTTAGGCCTTTGGCCAAGTGTTGTCGGGCTTTTTGCCAAATTTGTGAGATTTAGCACTTAGTGCAAAAATTGTATAATTTCGGGTACTTCGTACCAAAATGGTGCAATTTAGGCTCCGTGCCAACAGATTGATTTTAATTGTGAAATGTAGGTACTTTGTACCAAAAAGATGTAATTTAAGTCTTTGTGCCAAAGAGGCTGATTGATTAGTCCATTAGGCCTTAGACCTAAAAGGATTAGGTCTTTGACCGAGAAGAAATTGAGAAGAAGATAGAATGCTTATGATATGCTTAAATTGACAAATGATGGATTAGAATATTACCTTGCTTAGGATTTTCCCACTTCGAAGTTCCAGATCTCGTTTTCTTGAACCGGGGATTATGATTCTTGATTACAGATTGTTTCCTGCAGCACACGGTTAGATTTATGCAAATAAAAGTTCTTAATCGTTTTTAAGCGTGAAAAGAATTCGACAGCATGAGGCCCACCCGGAAAAGTCCAACCCTTTTTCTGAAAATCTGAACTGCTATTTATAGGCAAAAAATGATTTTCCGGCGGCCGGGCCGCCGTGTACGAAAACCTACAATTTTCGGCGGCCGGGCCGCCGGTTTCGTCCGGTTTTTCTCAAATTGATTTTTCGGGAGCTAGAGACCTCCAAAAATTATTCCGGGACCATATCCGTGATCCTCACGTCGTCCCGGACATTTCAAGTACCATATTGGTATATTTCCGGTGAACTTTACAGGGGACGTCCGGTCCAGCCCGGTTTTCAGTAGTCTGAGAAAATCGGCTTTCCGAGCCTCAAAATTCGAGTGTTCACAATTGCCCCCCACTGGGGTCCATAAAAATGATTTATGGAGCCCAGTGGTCTTCTGAAGAGCGAATTTTGAGCGAGGGGTACAATATCCGCCTTCTGGCATTTCCGATTGCTTGCAACACTTCTGATTTTTCTGTACCTGCACTTTTGTTAAGCACAAACAGTACATATGTATGCATGATGTCCCCTTCTATTTTTCAAAAAGGTGTTTTTTTTTTTTAAACCGTTGTATGCACAACTGGACCAAGAGTCTCCATAAGGTTGAAAGGATCAATATGGAAAGATATGGATTGAAAGTTGTTGCTACTCTTAGAGAGATATTGGTGGATTGGGATTTCCTGCGCGCTTGTACCAAATTTTGGGCTCCACAAGCTCATGTCTTCAGGTTTGGTGCCCGGATGGACGAGATGTGTCCTCTTTTTGAGGAATTCTGCTCAATCATTGGATGTGACTCAAATGCCCCCCTTGTAAGGCATGAGGTTCAAATTGGCTATGTGGGATTTTTCAGAGGCTTTGCAATTTTACAAGGCCTCAAGCTCAAGCTATCAGTAGTTATTTCTAGTAAAGAACTTAGAAATAATCCTCTAGGAAGTTCAACTCCACTGGGGAAGAAACTTGAATTTTTCTGAAGTTGCCCCCAAATTATTTCTGGAGTTACTCGAGCTGTTCTTCAAATTTAAGTTAGGGACCATCAGATGATCAGGCTTTTTGCAGAGCCTTCCCTTGTTTAGACTACTCCTGAGTACAGAACTCGGTTTATAGCTGAAGTTTGGCCACTTTAAAAGTCAAGGAGGCTTGCATTGCTGCGGGAGCTGGAGGGAGAGGAGGTAGTTCCTCTTAATGAGGGGGAGACAGATGCTGCAGAGAGTTCCGGAACTAAGGAAGATACCGAAGACTCTGCCCCACGTAGGAGACGTAGGATTTAGACTCTAGGGTTGACTCCTTTTTTTTTTTGGTTGGTTTTTGGTACTTTATGAAAGGAATGACTCTTTTTAAATGAATGACTCCCTTGGGAATGAATGACTCTTCTTGGCATGACTTTTTCCTTTGCCTTCAAAGCATTATCTACTTTATTTATTTGCTCTAATTTTTGCCTAAGTCGTCCTTTCGGATTTTCAACTTAGCGAGCTCTTACCCATTCTTGTCTAAGCCGCCCTTTGCGGGTTTTCGACTTAGCGGGCCCCACTATTGCCAAAGCCGCCCTTTGTGGGTTTTCGACTTAGCGGGATTTTTTTTGTTGTTTGTTGCTGTTGTTTTTTTTTTATGTTGGCAAAAGAAAAATGAATGATTTTTATTAAAATTTAGACCGTGCTCAAGGAGAGCTGCCTACATATCTCGAATTAGTTTGCGAGAATCAGGTCTAATGTAGTTCATTACAATGCATGATCATGCATAATATTTCTTTAGTTGATCCAGATTGCATGGGTTTGTGAACTCCAGACCATCCAAATCAGACAAGATGATGGCTCCGCCGGAAAGTATTTTCTTCAAAATGTAGGGTCCCGCCCAATGAGGACGAAACTTCCCACGAGGATCTGTAACAGGTGTTCTGATCTCCTTCAAAACCAAACAACCTTCTTCCAGCTTTCGATCTTTGACCTTTTTGTTGAAATGTCTGGCCATTCGCCTTTGATACCCTTGAATCTGATGTAGAGCTTGAAGTCTTTTTTCATCCAAACTCAACAACTGATGATGATAATTGCTGATCCATTCAGCTTCATTTATCTGACTTTCTTGAATTATCCTCGCCGATTGAACTTCCAGTTCAATGGGGAGTACTGCTTCCATTCCGTGTACCAGTGAATACGGGGTTGCCCCAGTAGGAGTTCTAACTGATGTTCTGTATCCCCACAAAGCCAGTGGTAACTTCTCATGCCAACGCCTATGTTCCTTGATCATTTTTTGTATGATCACCTTTATAGACTTGTTCGCTGCTTCTACAGCTCCATTTGTTTGGGGTCTATAAGGAGAGGACTTATGATGTTGGATTTTCTTATCCTGCAAGAGTTTAGCAAATTCTGCTTGGAAATGAGTTCCATTATCTGTGATAATCTTGAATGGTGTTCAGTACCGATAAAGGATGTTGGTTCGGACAAACTGTGCTGCCTTTTTGGCGTCTAATTCTGCATAGGAAGCTGCTTCAACCCACTTTGTGAAGTAATCCACTGCTACCAAGATAAGCTGATGTCCATTCGAGGCTTTTGGGTGTATTTTACCAATTATATCAATTCCCAAAGTAGCGAAGGGCCATAGAGAAGTGATTGGATTCAGGGCAACAGGAGGTTGCTTCTGTAGCTTAGCAAATATTTGGCACTGATGACATCCTTGCACAAATGACACATAGTCTGTGTTCATGGTGGACCAATAATATCCCAAATTGGCCTGATGTTACACCAAAGAGTCACTTTGCAGGATTTAAGCTTCAAATTGTACTTGCGAAGTCTAAGGAAGAACTTCTCAAGTGCTTAGACGTGCTCTTCTGGAGATTTTGACTTGACAATCATATCATCAACATACACTTTTACTTCTTTGTAAATCATGTCATGAAAGATTGTCGTTGCCATCCCGTCTATTAGCAAATCGATGTGTGGTAGCAGGAAATCGTCCTTGGGACAAGCTTTATTCAGATCTCTGTAGTCAACACACATCCTGACCTTTCCGTCTTTCTTTGGGACCGGTACAATGTTTGCTAACAAGGAAGGGTAGGCAATTGGTTCTATGAACTTATTGTCCAGTTGCTTGGCAACCTCTTTTTTAATCTTCAAAGACCATTCTGGCTTCATTCTGCTCAATTTTTGCTTACCCGGCTTTGCATCGGGGTATAGCGAAATCTTGTGAACTGCTATGGCTGGGTCCATTCCCGTGACATCACTTGTCTTCCACATGAAGCAGTTGGCATACTTTCTGATGCACTCAAGAACCTGTTCCTTATTCACACAATCACATGCAATGTATGTATGGTCATTTTCTTTGCCAATTATTATCTTTTCATTTATTTCTTTTATTTCATTTATATCATTTTTGCTAAATAATACTTGGAAAGCAAAAGACACAGGGTAACCAAGAATTTGAAGAGTTTCATTGATAATGGTGGAGTCATTCTCCAAGATTACATTAAATGTGACATTTGGGTTCTCTAAACCTGAAGCTATAGAGGACTCAAAACTAGACTCTGGCTTGGTGTTTGACTCAGGATTTGACTCGGTACAAGACTCGGGTTCAAGGTGTGACTCTGGACTAGTTTTGTCTACAACAGCTTGTCCCTCCTCGGCATACCAGTTCATCAGTGGTCCATCTGTTGTCTTGATCAGCTTTATGAAGTCCCTTTTGTCTTCGGCATTGGTTATCATAGCAACCTCATCAGAGAGACTAGGCTGCATGAAATCTTCCAGAGTGATGGCATTGATGGAATGATTGGGCAAGGGGTTAGCGTTAATGTTTGGTTGCCTCCTGCGAGGAATGATGTCACCACTATCCACCAAATCCTGGATGCGGTTTTTCAAAGTCCAGCAAGCATCTGTTCTGTGCCCATTTCCTTGGTGGTACTCACAATACTCATCGGCCCTGTAATTGGAGGGTAATGGGTTTGGAGGAGGCGTTGGGTCCAAAGGCTTCAAATATTTCCCTTCCATGGCCTTTTTAAACACTAGATGAAGGGGCATTCCAATGTCTGTATATTGCCTTCTTGGCTGATTTCTTTGCCCAAGATTGCCCACACGTAAAGGATTCGCAGGGGCAATATTGGCCACTTCATTTACTTCGCTTGAGGAAGCAGCTTGGCCTTGTTTTTTATACTTTGAGATAGCTTCTTCATCTACTATCTTACCCAATTGTATCAGATCTTCTACCTTGGTTGCAGTCGCAATGAGCGATTTGAAAGTAGGTAGATATTGGGTTTGCAGTTGAGCTTGATATGTAGGCCTTAAATTTCTGATTATGATATCAATCTGCTCTTGTTCTGAAGGGCGATCGATCATTTGGGCGGCCTTTGCCCTCCACCTCGTAAGGAAAGAGGAGAAGGGTTCATTGTTGTTCTGCTTGGTAGTCTCAAGTTCCCTTCTGGTGACATCCACCTCAATATTGTAGTGGTATTGAGTGTTAAATGCATTGCAGATGTCTTCCCAGGTCTTAATCTTGGCATGGTCCAGGCTTACAAACCACTTGAGGGCAGCACCAGTCAAAGATTGTTGGAATAATTGAGCAAAAAGCTCATCATTTAAATCCCAAGGGCTTAATGCCCCTACATACATTTTCAAATGGGTTTTAGGGCAAGTAGTCCCATCAAATCTGTCCATCCCAAGCATCTTGAATTTTGGAGGCAATCTAGCTTGGGGAAACAAGGATAAAGAATCCATGTCTACCACCTCTTTATGAGTTTTCATGGCAGTGATTGACCTTTCCAGCAATTCAAGTTTTCTTTTCAGTTCATCAGTTTCAGTGACATTCTTAGAGGGTGGATCCTCTAAATTGATAACAGGGGTATTCTGAGCAGTCATAAGGGTACTAGTTTGTCCCACAATAGGTTCCTTCCCTAAATTTCCAAGAGTAAGGACTATCTTTGGTGCTCCTCCTAATTCAGCCAAGATGGCTACCCTCTGGGCGGCTAAAGCTTCATCAATTTTTTCTTGCATCCTAGCTTCAATTTCTTTAGCCTGTCCATCTAACAAGGCCTTGATCTGTTCAATTGTGGCCATTTCAGTAATTGGAGTAGTTGGTGAAGTTGGGGTAGTAGAACTTGTAGGGGATAGCACAGTTGGAGTTGGTGTAGTTTGTGTAGGTGACGGCACACGGATGGTGGATACCTGAAAAGGTCAAGGGTAAAGGATCAGGGTAGTGTGTAGGGTAGGAAAACTCTTGGTCCACTTGCACATATCAAAAGATTTTCCCCAAACCCGTGTTGTTATGTTGCATGAATGCACCTCATCACATCACAATTCATTTTAATGGAATGTGGCACTATCATTGGGTACATACAACCTAAGGGAAGGTTCTATTGGCACATGAAAAATAGAGAATCGGCTTATAATAGGGACCCTTGAGTCTTGAGTAAGATATACCTAACCACATGTGAAACAAGGAGTTTCGTGTGGGTCCAACAGTACGATTACTCATGGGCCACTCCAAAAGGATTGGAATGGTTTGCGACAACAGGGAGGACGCTTTGGCTGTCCGCCGGCATAATCAAGGAGACCTGCCGGTCAGCGCTACTTGCTATCCAGACTCAGAACTTTGAACAGAAAGAGAAGAAATTCATTTGAAAACAATTTTTTATGCAATGGAGGAAAAGGATTCCCCCATATATGCAAGAGAAAAAGATTCTCTGAATGACAAAACAAATGCACAAGTAGTCAAACAATAGATCCATCAAAGGGAAAAGATTCCTTTCTTCAATCTTCAGTCCAATATCCTTAAAGAAAGGATACATAATGCTAGGGTACCCTGTAAAATGAATAAAAATACCCTAAAGAAGGGCAGATTAGTCAAATAAGCAATAATAGCCTACTAGGATCCCATAAATTATTTTTATGGTCTCCCGTGGCAAGTTAATCAAATAATCAATAGTAGTCCACTAGGATCCCATAAATGGTTTTTATAGTCCCCAGTGGAGTCGCCAAATTGTGAACCTCGGTTTTTCGCCCGAAAAGGATCCGGGCGAAAGTTCACTCGTTGTCGGGAGTCGCCACTCAGTTTATTTTGTTCGAAGGGAAAAACTAAGAAAACCCTTGTTTGACTCCAATAATGCATCCAATGTAAAGGCTTTCTAGTCTGCGAACCCAAGGAGGATTCGGGGACTATGTCATGCTTTTGATTAACTTGCAAAAATGGATCAAATTTAAAGACAAAAAGATTGTTGGTAGTTTGTGGACTTGCTATTTGGGGTGAATCCCAAACATGCCTACATACTCCCGTTTGAATAGGAGATCAAAGCCCATGTAGTTCGGAAAAGCCTATTTAAAGGCGATGAAAATTATGCTTCATGCATGTGTGTGTGTATGCTTAGTGCATTGTCGGGCTTCATGCCAAAGATGTGAGATTTAGGTACTTTGTACCAAAAGAGTGGAATTTAGGCTCCATGCCAAAGGTTGATTTTAATTGAGTCGGGCTTCATGCCAGAGTTGTGAAATTTAGCACTTAGTGCTAAATGGTGTAATTTTAGGTACTTTGTACCAAAAGAGTGCAATTTAGGCCTTTGCCCAAGTGTTGTCGGGCTTTTTGCCAAATTTGTGAGATTTAGCACTTAGTGCAAAAATTGTATAATTTCGGGTACTTCGTACCAAAATGGTGCAATTTAGGCTCCGTGCCAACAGATTGATTTTAATTGTGAAATGTAGGTACTTTATACCAAAAAGATGTAATTTAAGTCTTTGTGCCAAAGAGGCTGATTGATTAGTCCATTAGGCCTTAGACCTAAAAAGATTAGGTCTTTGACCGAGAAGAAATTGAGAAGAAGATAGAATGCTTATGATATGCTTAAATTGACAAATGATGGATTAGAATATTACCTTGCTTAGGATTTTCCCGCTTCGAAGTTCCAGATCTCGTTTTCTTGAACCGGGGATTATGATTCTTGATTACAGATTGTTTCCTGCAGCACACGGTTAGATTTATGCAAATAAAAGTTCTTAATCGTTTTTAAGCGTGAAAAGAATTCGACAGCATGAGGCCCACCCGGAAAAGTCCAACCCTTTTTCTGAAAATATGAACTGCTATTTATAGGCAAAAAATGATTTTCCGGCGGCAGGGCCGCCGGGTACGAAAACCTGCAATTTCCGGGCAGCCGGTTTCGTCCGGTTTTTGCTCAAATTGATTTTTCGGGAGCTAGAGACCTCCAAAAATTATTCCGGGACCATATCTGTGATCCTCACGTCGTCCCGGACATTTCAAGTACCATATTGGTATATTTTCGGAGAACTTTACCGGGGACGTCCGTTCCGGCCCGGTTTTCAGTAGTCTGAGAAAATTGGCTTTCCGAGCCTCAAAATTCGAGTGTTCACACCGGGCAAGATCCTCTGCCACTCGAGATCAAGGAATCAATCATACACTCTCTCCCCGAGAAACCAGTCACCAAACACAGGGCCGGCAATGACTCGACGGGTATGCTAGAAAGGCAATGCGGCATTCATGGAAGAAGTCCAGTTCGTCCGCTCTTCTGTGTTCCACCAAGCCAAATTGATCTACAAAATGATATGAGGTATGTGAACTTTTATATAAATTTTAAATTATATTAATGCTATTTTACTTGGCCCCAGGTTAAGCAACTCAAGAGATAGCACTGGGTGTGTACGTGGTGAGAGCCGATGTAACACCCCCATATCCAATGCACACACACACCACAACCACAACAATGCAGCATATGTGCACCAAACATAGGAATGCTACATTTCTCTTAACATTTAGAACACTTTAAAACTTGATACAATACCCTTATCATCATACATTATAGAAAAATAGATCATTTACTTATAAAACAAAACATATTAGTTATGTATATATATATATATTTAAATATTACACAGCGGAAGTTATAAAATAATTACATATTTACACATTAAACATTTCTTTACAAAATATAAAGAAGTATACATGATTGGCAAGTCTGCTTTGATCTTTAAGTTCCCAAAAATGGGTTCCTCAAGGTCTACTCTCCCTTGGTCTTGAAGAACTACCGGGTTCAACTCTATCAACTCTATTACCTGCGCGATTAAACACTATCGCGCTAAGCCAACGGCTTAGTAAGATAAAACATGCTATTGGTATGCTTTAATACAATACAATGTCAATTCTCAATTCATATTATACATGTAACCATTTATATGCAAAGCTAACATCATACCTTTACATTTCATAATTCAACATATAAATATATGCATATCACATTTCAATATCTTTTCTCATACTTCATTAACTAATCATTAAACAATCCATAAACAACACTAAACAAAGACAAGCATGGGCCCAAGACACACTAATATGCAATTCAATTTTCAGAGTTAATGCTTTGGTTTGTTATCACATTTATCAATATCATATACCCAACTAGGCTTTAAGGATCAAGTTCAACCAAGCTTCAAGGGGAGCAAAGCATGCTAAGCTTCTACCCAACTTGGCTTCAAGAACTAATCCAACCTAGCTTCAAGGGTGGTAACATCTCAATTAGGCTTCAAGGATACAATCCAACCTAACTTCAAGAGATTGTTACACTTATTAGGCATGCCACCAACAACAAACTCTGAAAATGGAATAACACATTAGCCACACAATTCATTTAGATTTCATTCTCAATTCTCATTATCATTTAGGCAAACATGCCTCATTTATCTCCATTGAATCACATTATATCTCATATAGCATCATTCATCATAGCCAAACACAATGGCATTGTCTCATATCATGTCTTATTTCATTACAATCCTCATAGCCAATCACAATGGCCTCATATATCATTTAAATCATCATAATCAATCACAAGTCACATTACATTATCATATAAGCAACATGCTTTACATCCTTTACTTACTTCAAATAAAACAGAACAGAACGATTATAGCGGTCGCACCAGGCTAAGTCGCGACCGTCCTCCACAATCAAAAGATGAAACTTTAACATAGTAGGTTTCGCGGTCAGAAGTTCGGTCTAAGTCGCGACCGCACTTCACAATCAAAGATGAAACATTATCACAGTAGGTTTCGCGGTTAGAAGTTCGGTCTAAGTCGCGACCGCACTTCAATAATAGCGACCGTCCCAAATTACGTGTCTCATGCATAAACCCTAAATTTAACAAACTTTATTTTGTTTAACTTCAAACACATTATACACAACATAACCTCATTCAAATTGACACAATCAACATCCTCAACACTTATTTACATCTTCCAAACACATTAATAACATTTTTGATACCACAACACAATTACAACCAACACAAAGATCAACAAAAATAATCAATCAAAAATAACATAAACAACTCTTACCAATTCAAAACCCTAACTCAAACTCAACACAATTACTTCCAAC
This sequence comes from Garcia nutans, assembly GCA_947685225.1. Classification (NCBI taxonomy): domain Eukaryota; kingdom Viridiplantae; phylum Streptophyta; class Magnoliopsida; order Malpighiales; family Euphorbiaceae; genus Garcia; species Garcia nutans. Next base: position 62,883,471 of record CANTUV010000031.1, read on the forward strand.
ACCTTCACCTGTTCAACTTCTCATCTATCAAGCAATATCAATACTTAAAATCACACCATAAGCAATTGAATCATATCATCATCAAACCACAACTCAACTCAAGCATAACTTCAAAATAACAAGGGTAACAAGAGAAAACTTACCTTAAATTAAACTCATAACTTAAAATCAATTAAACACTTGAAAACACAACACAACACATCTCAAACCCACCAAATCACAAAATCACCAAACCCTTATTCACTTCCAACAAAACTTCCAAATAAACAAAGAAAACAAGAGAATACTTACTTTAGAAGAAGAATTTCCACCAATCCTTTGTCAAAACCTTGGATTACTTCTTCAATTCACTTCTAGCATCAAGAACACTTATCTTTCCCTTTTGTTAATGGAGAGCCGGCCACTTCATGAAGAAAGAAGAAAATGATGAAGACACAAAGTCAATTTTTTTGCTTTTAATCTCCACCAAGTATTCTTATCCAAGTAAATACCAAAATGCCCTCAATCATATAACTAACTTTTTGTCTTATCTAAGCCCTTATATGTAATTACACACTTAACACAAAAATATCTTCTTCCACTTAACCAACACTTTGACTCTTCATTTGACCAATTTATATGTTATATATATCATCATATACACAACATATACCATTCTCTCTAAACTCTAAATCTTTCCCAATACACATATACACAAGCATTCTCCTCCCAATTTCTTTTCTTATCCCATCATATACATTCAATCCAATATATAACAATAACAACAACAATAACAACAACAACAATATGCAAAACTTCTAGGGCATAAATGAGGATATTACAGCCGAGAACAGCTATACAATCTGACAACCAAAAATTCAATCTTGGATACCTAACTCTCTCTCGAGAAATGCCAGGAACCCTCACAAGATTATGCTCATATGCCCATACCTACAACAATAATGAAAATCAAATTCATGTAAGAATAAGAATGGAATTGACATCGGTAGAAGAAGAGTACATCGACAACCACCATGAAGCCAATAAAAGACTTCTTATTTCTGCAAATCTTATTTAGTCCATGATAAAGGCAGGCAAGGCCAGCTTCACCCCAGCTGTAATGCGGTACCATACTCATATTAGTAAGGGCCCTCAACACCGACAAATGGATGGCAGATTCAATGCTGCATAAAATGTTTGACCCGAGCAAATACAGTAAAAATCTGTGAGCATATTGTTTGGTTGTTTCCCTATGAACTCGTCCTTCGTAGTTCATCCAATAACTCTGAATCAGCTCAATTTTTATCTCAAAAGGCCCTTTAAATGATGGTTCCATACCGATTAACTGTTGGACTTCTTCGAATGTTAGAATATCATTAGTAAGAGGGACCGGAAGGCCATAGTAACGGATACCGGTTATGGCTGTATAATTGACTGGGTCAATGGTCATCTCTCCTATAGGTAGGTGAAAAGTATGGGCCCTGTCCATCCACCTCTCTGAGAATGCTTGAACTACACTCTTGTCTATCGGGCACTCTTCGGATTGTAATTGCAAGCTAAAGCTTTAAAAACCGCAATTTTAGACTATCCATTTTACCCGAGAAGGTGCTACATCATACCATTTTCAGGCTTTATAGACACACCCTCCGCCCTGAATAATGCAACGATCGCGCTAACACAGAGCCAGGTAAGTTAACACAAGATAAGTATATCAACATACCAATACCATTGATTTTTAGGCTAAATATATTCATTTTCTATTTTTTAGTCTATCTATTTACTTGTCTATTAAATTCTTAAAAATAGTAATCTAATTAATTTATTTTTCCAAAATCTCAAAAAAAAAACACGAAAACAAAAATATATATACATATTTGTGTTGTTAGAATAAATAATTGAATTATTACCTTAGTTTTTTTACTTGAACTGCGATGAAGCTGCATCCCAGCTGGTAGACTTATAGTTCCATTTTCATGCCATCGGATAAACTCCAATAACTCAGTATTAGATAGAGGTCCTGATCTCAAAGCATGCATTTTCTCCTCAACTCTATGCTAAACTCTCTGATTTCACTATCAAAATATATGTGAGTGTGGATGAAAAGAAGAGATGAGCCGAGGTTTATATAGAAAAATTGCAAAGGAAAAAGACAAAAAAATAGTATTCTTGTGAAAAAAAGGGAAAAAAAGAAAAAAAAGTAAATATTACTATTGATAAATAGTAAGTGAATAGTTAGTGAATAGTGCATAAATAGTGACTACATAGTGAATAAATAGTAAACTCAATTATTTAATTCAATTATTCAGATATTTGCGTATATATAAATATATTTGCGCTTTTAAAATATTTTTACATGCAGAGGCAAGAAGATATAGGCATGGTAAAAAATAGCTAATTTTTTTTGCAAATTCCTTTAGTATCCTACTAACTACAATTATTTTTTGCAGATAATCAAATTTCTCTTAAGTTCAGAACTTAGCTTAGGTCTAGAACTAAAATTCCCTCTTAAGTCCAAAACTTAGTTAGGTCTAAAACCTAAAATCTATTTTAAGTCCAGAACTTAGCTCGGGTCCAGAACCCAAATTACCCTTAAGTTTAAAACTTAGCTTAGGTCCAGAACCTAAAATTTCTCTTAAGTCCAGAACTTAGCTCGGGTCCAGAAGCCAAATTATCCTTAAGTCTAGAACTTAGCTTAGTTCTAAAACATAAAATCTCTCTTAAGTCTAGAACATAGCTCGGGTCCAGAGCACAAATTACCCTTAAGTCCAGAACTTAGCTTAGGTCCAGAACCTAAAATCTCTCTTAAGTCCAGAACTTAGCTCAAGTCCAGAATCCAAATTACCCTTAAGTCCAGAACTTAGCTTTGGTCTAGAACCCAATCCTAAATCTAGCTCGAGTCCAGAACCCAAATTATTTTTTAGTCCAGAGCTCAAACCAACCTTGGGAGTCTAGTATGGCTCCAAACCCAGTCAAAAATCACATTGCTTTTCACTCTCTTTTGTTGTAGTCTCAGATCGCTCAAGAAGGGGGCAAACTGTAGACCCTTAATTTTTGACCCAGTCTAGTCCAATATTTTTCATAGTCCAAAATAATTTTTGAGGTATTTTAATTAAATAATATTTATTTTAATATTTATAATTTATAATTTTTAATAAGAAGGTAATATTAGTAAAGTTAAATAAATAAACAAATAAATAATCGGCGATGAAAAATTTCATCGCCGACGAAATTGGCTTGGCCTGCGCCCCAGCTCGCGTTCAACTCTCGCAGTTCTTGTGCTAGGCCGCAGCAGTTTTTGCCAGCGTAACTTTTGCCAGGGCAGTTTTTTTTGAAACCGAATTCTACTTGGTTTTTATTTCGTTTCCTAAATGGTTTTGATGTCCTTAGACAATTAGAATTAGGCTTTGATTTTTTTCTATAAATACCACATTAAAACATACAATCAAGACGGACGAAACTTGGATCATTTGGAAAAGGAAATTTTGAACCAAACTTGGGACTCTTGAATTCATTCCGCCAAAAAAAAAACCAATAGCAAGCATGGAGAAATCCAAGACACAACAACCAAAGGAGGCAACAATCAGTCGTCTCCAGATTGCTTTCCTCAACCAAAACCAAATCTGAAGTAGACAACAACTTTGTTCAATTTCTTCAATTTCACTACAAAAATATTTGGCATTTGTGACGGAAATCTGCGACGGACATGTTTCCGTCGCAAATTTGCTACGGATCTACGACGGAAGGACAAGTCAGAGGAATTTTGAGAAATTGGTCGCAAATCCATTGCAAATCCGTCGCAGATCTGCGACGAAAATAATTCCGTCGCAAATAATCGTCGCAAAAGTTGGCGCGGAAACTTGGCGCGACAGAGAAAACACTAAAAAACCAATTTGCAACGGAGATCTGCTACCGTCTATTGCCGTCGCAAATTTCACTATAAAAATACTCAGAATTTTGCGACGGAAATCTGCGACGGACATGTTTCCGTCGCAAATTTGCTACGGATCTGCGACGGATTTGCGACGGAAGGACAAGTCAGAGGAATTTTGAGAAATTGGTCGCAAATCCGTTGCAAATTCGTCGCAAATCTGCGACGAATATAATTCCGTCGCAAAAGTTGGCGCGGAAGCTTGGCGCGAGAGAGAAAACACTAAAAAATCAATTTGCAACGGAGATCTGCTACCGTCTATTGCCGTCGCAAATTTCACTATAAAAATATTCGGCATTTGAGACGAAAATCTGCGACGGACATGTTTTCGTCGCAAATTTGCTACGGATCTGCGACGGATTTGCGACGGAAGGACAAGTCAGAGGAATTTTGAGAAATTGGTCGCAAATCCGTTGCAAATTCGTCGCAGATCTGCGACGAAAATAATTCCGTCGCAAAAGTTGGCGCGGAAACTTGGCGCGAGAGAGAAAACACTAAAAAACCAATTTGCAACGGAGATCTGCTACCGTCTATTGGCGTCGCAAATTTCACTATAAAAATATTCGGAATTTTGCGACGGAAATCTGCGACGGACATGTTTTCGTCGCAAATTTGCTACGGATCTGCGACGGATTTGCGACGGAAGGAGGAATTTTGAGAAATTGGTCGCAAATCCATTGCAAATCCGTAGCAAATTTTGAGAATTTTATTTTATCTCATTTCTCTGCATTTATCGTATAGCATGAATGATATATTTGAGTATCTGTTTAATTATTTTAAAGCATATTTTGATTTCAACAAATCGATTTATTTGTATAGCTTCATTTAAATTTTTTATATATTACACTGATATTAATTTAATAATTTATAATCACAAATTAAATTTTAGTTATTATCACTAATATAAAATTTTAAATTAGTATTTAATTTTTTTTTGTGCAATTCATTATCTTAAAGTGGAGTATGATAGAATCATATTCGTAATTCAAATTTACGAATATTTTATTAAATTAAAATGATATTTTTATTAAGTGATCTACGTATTTAGTGGTTATAATAAATACTTATTAGTTATTAAACAATAAACAGTACTAATAGTACTAATAACACAATTTTTATTTTTTTTTAAAAAAATATTATTTTTTTATATGCACTTGATATACTAAATATATAATCTATGTCTATATAAAAATAAAATATATTTTTAATATATTAAATATATATTTGAAAAAATGATATTTTTAAAATTAACAAAGAAAATTGAATTTTTGGGGTATTTTGGAAGGGTACATGTATCAAATTATGTTTTACTGCCTAACCTAATCTCAGAATCCTCACTCTCCTAAGGTTTTACAATAATCAAAACGAGGCAACGAGGATATTCTCAGTGACCCAAAATCGGACTTGGGAAATACCTGACTTCTTGGCGGGGCAACTATTCATATCCAGTGAAATGGTAGGGGGTTTTCCCTAGCATACTGGCAACTTTTAGTTGCAGCCTTGCTATGCAATGGTGTTCCTTTCTTGTCTGATACAAGGCGTATCTGATCTGAGCCTCCCCTCTCTAGATTTTGCCGTTTAGGCCCTTTTTCTATTCCTGATCATAACTCTGCTTTCTACATTTTCAGCCTTATAATTGACCATAGGGAGCAAGCTTTGAAAATATGATTGTAATTGCCTTTTGATTGTTTTCTGGTTGCCTATTTACCCTGCAATTTTTTACTGTGTCTTGATGATTAATGTGTGGCCAGCTATAGAAGAGTATTTTTAGAGTATTTTTGAAGGCACATATATCAAATGTTTTACTGCCCTAACCCATTCTCAAAATCCTCACTGTCTCATATTTGCGCCGCTCCCTCACTTCTCCTCTCTGCAGTAACCAACCATCTTCATCTGCGCCCACCATCGCAGCATCGCCATCTTCATCTCAGCCTTCTATTTGCGCCGCTCCCTCTCTACTCCTCTCTGCAGTAAAATTATCAAATACTTCGTGGCATCGCGTACTGCCATTCTCACAGGGTTCTTCATCGAGATTTGAAACCACAAAATCTGCTCATAGATCGTAGTACAAATTCACTGAAGCTTGCTGATTTTGGATTGGCCAGAGCATTTGGTATACCTGTTAGGACATTTACTCATGAGGTATTGTTGCATTGGGTTTAATTTTTTTAATGTTTACATTTACACATGCAAAAAGATGTGCTTCCCTTTATGATTAGTCTAAGCTTGTTGCTCATCTTGAAACTGATTAGAAAACTTTAGTAAGCATGGAATTTTTGTTGGATCTCTTCTCTTTTAAAGTTTTACTTTCCATCAAAGACAAGCTCAGACTTATCTTGCTCTGTTTTTTCTTTTTCGTTCTTTTTGCTCTTACTTTTAATCTTACCTACTACTAGCTTTTTCATCTTTCTTTTCTCATGCTTCAGCTCACAGAAACTTGATCTTTATTTTTTTAATTATTGCGTATAGAAAAATCGAAACTTTTTTAGCTTTGGAAAGTGGGATTTAGAGGGTGGAGAGAGATATGTCGAATTTGCAAGTGAATTTCAATCAGAAAATAGATTATGTGTTTAAAGTAGTACTGATCGGAGACTCGGTGGTTGGAAAATCGCAGCTTTTGGCTCGATTTGCAAGAAATGAGTTTAGTTTAGATTCTAAAGCCACGATCAGAGTTGAATTCCAGACTAAAACCATCGTTATTGATCACAAAACCGTCAAGGCTCAGATTTGGGACACTGCCGGTCAAGAAAGGTACTTTCTTGTTCTCTCTCTTGAAGTTCCCTTCAATAATTTTGATTGTTAAAAAGAAAACCCCAAATTTTTTTTTTTTGGAAATTTCAAGTTTATGTGCATGGGTTAATTTAAATTTTGGATAATTCTTGAGTGTGGTTTAGCTATTTAGAGAAAGAGTTAAATTGGGTTTGAAATTCAATGCCTGAATTTTCTTTTATAGTTTTTTTTTGTAGTTGGGCGTTGGAATCAAATATTTCTAATGGGAGCTTATTGTGAGCATGAACAAAGAAGAAGCTGGCTCTTTTTTATATTAGATATGAAAATTTAGTTTTAAAATGGACAGTTCTTCATGGATGGTAGATAGATTTTTTACTGTTTTGGATTGGTGGCTCGTATGTGCTTGAAGTATTCCATTGAAATATGCCTATATTGAGTGACTGATCTATTTTTTTAGTATTTAAATGATAAAAAAAAATGGCAACTGTTGTGAGGAAAGTGCTTGATGGGAAGGGAAAGGTTCTATCCCTTTGATTCGCTCTTAGGCTAGTATGTGATTGCTAAAGGTGTTTTTAGTAGTAGATACTAATACATTACAATGGGTTCCAATCTCTTGAATGATCATGTTCTTTGTGTTATTTATGCATAAATTATAAATATAATTGCTTAATGTCAGAAATTCACTGTTAAACTATGATGAACAATACAGTTCTCATAAGTTCAGTAATGTGAGCATGCTGTGTGGATGGATGGAATACTATTGATAATTCTACTAATGGATATGCACATGAGAACCTACAAATATAAAAAAAAAATGGAACTTTATAATAAATTCTCCTTGCTGAAGTGGCTGCTGTATATTGATAGAAGAACTGTTAAAACCCTGGAGAACTTGTAAGGTAGTACCAACTGGAGATTAAAGATGATAAGAGCAAGTAAAATGGACACTGAGAAGGAAATGGGATATATTTGGCATTAAAGGAACTGATAATGTTGTGCTTGGTTGAAATCGGTTTCTGATAGGTTGAACTAGCAGTATAATTTTGTTGCTTGCTACAACATTTTGGACTGGCATGTGAATGATGCAAGCAGGAAAAGTTACCTTAATCTTTTCTTTGGCTCTTAACTCCATGATTTGTTAATCTGTCACTAATGACAGATATGTATAATTATCAAATACTTCGTGGCATCGCGTACTGCCATTCTCACAGGGTTCTTCATCGAGATTTGAAACCACAAAATCTGCTCATAGATCGTCGTACAAATTCACTGAAGTTTGCTGATTTTGGATTGGCCAGAGCATTCGATATACCTGTTAGGACATTTACTCATGAGGTATTGTTGCATTGGGTTTAATTTTTTTAATGTTTACATTTACACATGCAAAAAGATGTGCTTCCCTTTATGATTAGTCTAAGCTTGTTGCTCATCTTGAAACTGATTAGAATACTTTAGTAAGCATGGAATTTTTGTTGGATTTCTACCACGAGGGGAGTATGTATATATATATGCTTAAAACTATATATGAATACAATAGATAGCGAATATTGAATATATATGTATATATATATGCATGTATGTATGTATGTATGTATGTATATGTATGTATGCATATAACAGAACAGGGGATTTATCAACGGGTTTTTGGGTCTTTGGATTTTGCTTTTTCAAAGGGAGATTGAGATATGTAGACATGAAACCGTTAATATATATCTATATAAATATATATTATATATATAATAAGATAATATCAACACGAGATGCTATATTAGTCTAATCTCTAATGTTAAATGTAAAATCAACAATTGAAAATTTTTTAAGAAAATAAAGTTTAATAAAATTTAGGAGTGAGTGAATTGTATAGCTGTTGGCTGTGGGTTACTATTGAGTCAGTTGCTAGTTGGACTGTTGATGAGCTAGTGTTACAGTTCACTACTGATCTTCTTACTTTGAGCTCAAGGGCATTTTTTATTGGTAAGGGATGTTGAGAGTTTTCTTCGTTTTGTTTGTTTTGTTTTAGTCTACTGGTTTTATTTTAGGCCTTTGGTTGTATAAATGTGTGATTTTCTGGTTTGAGGTGCTGGTATGTTATTGAGAATCAAAATTGAGAATAATTAAGCAAAGCTTTATTTATATTTATCTAATGTTTACTGGATGGATTGGTTGATGGAGAGAATTCCATGTGGATTTATTGTTAATATTATCTAATAGTTATATTGGCTTGGCCCTATGATTTCTAAAATTAACTTTGGGACATGAATAAGATAAACGCTAGGCTTTTAGTTAATTGGATTATTTTGAAAGTTGAAACCACCATTTAATTGGATTATTGATAAAAGATGCAAGAAAAATGTTTTGGTTTTAGTTACTGATAATTATTGTCCAATATTTCATGAGAAAGTAAAATATTGATTACCTTTGTTAATTTGAACTATTTAAAGGACATCTTTATGTAAATGTGTTACGCCTAGCTCGCGATGAGAGAAATGCACACTTAGGAAATGAAAAATATTTTAAAATTAAGAAATATAAAACCATAGTTTATTGCTATTAAAGCAGATGTAAAAAACTACATATTCTTGCAGGTTAGGAGTGCTAAAACTAGGTGATTGCTTCTGCATGAGCATAATAATACATATTAAAACTATAAATTACTATTGCTGCAATAACGTTTCTAAAAGTATAGCTCTTTCTTCTTGAATGCAATTAATCAATAACTTACAATAACAGCAACAATATGACTGCTTGTCCCTAAATTCCAAAACCAATAAAAATTCCGAAGTAGTGATAATAATAGTTTTCTGAAAGTTACAACTGTTTGTTTCTGTTTATTTCAGTTTCACTGAAGAAATACTGATATTGCCACTTTTCAATATTTTCTCCATGCCCTGATTTTAGAGTCTCAATTAGTTGATCTGATTTTTTACTGCCTTGGACTAGTATGTTTTATTACCTCTGTTAGCCTATGGAATCTCCGTTGTATCATATTAGGAGTAAATGTTCAATTAACTAAATCTAATTGAATTTAAATATTGAAGTTCAGTTTTTTTAATTGTTAATAAATATAATTTGTACATTAGCAAATTATTTTTTTCGTAAATGTTAATTATAGTTTTTATGTGTTGATTACTTGTATCATTAACAAAATGATCAATAAATTAACAAAATATGGCTTCTTGCGGTTCAAATTAAAGTTGCAAGTTGTTCAATTAATTACATTTCTATTCACTTTGTACTGCCCACCAGTTGAAAATGACAACCTATTGTTTGTATTGTTGAATTTGCTTCTGCCAATTCAGTATTAGTGGTTTCGTGGTTGCTCTTTTCCTTTGTTTTGTTCGAGCTTATGCTCAGTTAAAATAAAAGTGGAAATAGCAATTTAATTTTTTTAATTGAGCTAATCATGTATGGAATGCATGGAAGTTGAGCTAATCATGTAAAAGAGGCAGACAAGTCATTGAGGAGCAAAAGCTGCACCAAGGTAATTTTAGTTAATTTATGTAAATTAGCTCAACTTTCTTATTCTTTTTATAAAAAATCATCATTTAAATAATCAAATATTGTTAGAATACCTATTGATTATCACTAATTATTATCTTTTAAGACTTTTAGTTGTTGCATTGAGCTATTCGAGTAACAATTAGTTCGTATGTGATGAGAAGCATAAACAAAATTATTGATATGTTCTAATAAAATAAAATTTCTATTTCTTCTGGTTGCAGGCAACGGCGCCAACGGTTCAGACAATAGTTGATGTGAATGAATTAGCAAAGTCAATGCAAAGAGAGCTGGAAAACCTGCACCCGACGACAAACAGCTTGTGTATATACAAAATTCCTGAGTAGCTACACGAGTTGAATGAAAAAGCCTACACACCACGGTTAGTACTACTTTGTTAACGTGTATCATATTATTCTTTTCATTTACTCTTTTTAATATTATTTGCAGGTTAATAATGGTGATGCAAGTCATGATTCAGTGGAAAATGATAATTGAAGATCTATATTGTTATTTTCAAGATAGATTATTTATAGTAGTGTTCTTAACACTTGTATAGTTAAATTGTAAAATATTTTATTCTATTGAAGATTAATAAAAGAATTATTTTTATCAATGTAATTAGTGTTTTTTTAGATTGTGTTTAAATGTTCCAAATGTATTTATAAAGTTCTCATAAAATTAATTAATAATATAAATAGTTCCAATAAAAATCAATATTAAATTATTACGGATTTGCTACGAATCTGCGACAGATATTTGAAATCTATGACGGAATCTGCGACAGATACTCGACGACAATCTGCGACGGAATCTGTGACGGCAATCTGCGACGGAATCTGTGACGAATTTGCGATGGAAATCTGTGACGAAATCTGCGACGAAAATCTGCGACGGAATCTGCGACGGCTGCCCTTTAACCGCGGCGAGATTTGCAACCGCCGAGTGGTTGCAAATCCGTCGCAATCTGCGACGGAATCTGTGACGAATTGAAAATTGCGACGCCTTTTTTATTAACGGATCGTATCCGTCGCAGATCGGTCGCAGATCGGTCGCAAGACTTGATTTGCGATGGATCTGCGACCGATCTGCGACGGATTCTGTCCGTCGCAGATAGCGTGTTTTTTTGTAGAATTTGGTGGAGCCTTTAAACATAGGTAAATTGATCTAAATTCAGTTTATTAAATCATTAATCATCTTCATCTTTCAAGCCATCATCACACTGCCTTAGTTATTTAATTCTTCCTTTAATTTTGTTTATGCAGCAGCATAAATTAATTTATACAACACCTAAGGTTATTAAATAAAGTAAATAATATAATCATTCAAAATAATAGTATATTTTCTTAAACCCTGTGAGCGGGGATTTTCGCCCCCACTCCTAGTGGAATGGTTCTTGTGACTTCGGAACTATTTAGGCTCAGGGTCTTAGATAACACGGGCCTAAGTCCTAAGAAAATGGAGTAGCCACCCGAACGGGCCAGGAAAAAGAAATGGGTGGATCACTCATTTCCTAAGGAATCCCCAACCCCCTAATAGGTTTGGAAAGTGGGTTAGTGTGGGGAAGGTGAGAAATGGCCCAACACCCCCACAACGACGGGTTCATTGGAACCGGCCTCCTTTGCAGGTCTTAATATTATAAAATTCTTAAATATAACAATATTATCCATATTACATGCAACAATTAAAATAAAGCATCATTATATTAAAATCAAAGCAATGTCTAAACAAAGAAAATAAATGGACACCCATCTGAAGATGGAAACATGTCCTTACATCAGCCATGTCTAAACTAAATAGGACACCCACTGAAAGGTGGAAACATGTCCTTTACATTGGTCCAAAATATAAAAGCATTTTAAATTGCATAATACTTAACTAATGAGGTACCCACAAGGTGGAAACATACCTCTTACAATTTTAATACGAAATTAAAAATAATTATCATAATAATAAAGAAAATAATCATCCATGGTAAATTAAAAAAAATCAAGCATTGAAATTAAATAAATCAACAATCAAAATATATAATAAACTACATAATCAAATCTAAAATTAAATAAAGCAATAAAGATACAAATTTAGGTTTATGTCTCAATTTAGGAGTTTTTAATTAACATTTAGGGTTTTGGAATTTTGGAATTACCACTATTATTATTTAGGCTACTGTGAGACTTTTTGGAAAAATTGAATGGATTAGGGTTTTATAAATTTAAGAAAGTAGTAAGTTTTTTGGTTAATCAAATTAGGGTTTTGGGCTAACATCATGAAATAAGGGTTTTGGAACCTTAAGATATTAAGGCTTAGGGCTCACGGCTAAGGTATTAGGGTTTAAGACTCACGGTTACTGGATTGTGATTTTAGGTTTACTGGATTATGGCTTTAGTATTTAGATTTACTAGATTGAGTTTTGATGTTTAAGAATTAGGGTTTGGGAGAACTAGGGTTTACCATATTGGGTTTTAAGAAAATTAGGATTTTTGATATTTTGGAAAACATATTTAATCTTAGGATTTAAGAAAACAATTTAGAGTTTTATAGAAATAATTATGATTAAAGTTTTTAGAAACTGTAAAGAAGATTAGGGTATGGAGATTTAAGAAGACATTTGGAAATTTTGGACAAAAAGTTAGAGTTTAGATGAAAATAGTTTGGGGGAAATAATTTTTGGTTTTTAATGTTTTTGGAAACAGAAGAAACAATTTAGGGTTTTTAAGGTTTTTGGAAGCAGAAGAGTAATTTAGTGTTTTTAAAGTTTTAGAAACAGAAGAGTAATTTAGGGTTTTTAAAGTTTTAGAAACAGAAGAGTAATTAAGGGTTTTAAAGTTTTTAGTTTTTATAAAACATGGAAGTGGAGTTTTGAAAACCAACTGATTAATGTATTAACCAAAGTAAACAATTAAAGCTATTGAAACAAAGATCAAATTACTACATATTTAAAGATCAAGGTACTACGTGCATGTTCCTATTAATCAAAGAAACGAATCTACTGTGAATATATAATCTATGATTAAAGATCAAACCTGCATAGTTGGTTCCACCAAAAACTGATTTCTGGATGAACAATAACAAAGGCAATGCTGCTGCCTTTGATGGATTAATTGCTTCTTTTTTTCAATGTCTCTTGCTTGCTAGGGTTTTTCTTTTGGCTGATAGAATGGTTGAGTCTCCGATCCAACAAACAATTTTTTCCTCCCCTAATTATATCTTTTAATGTGATATTTATAGGAAAACTCCTAAACTTACTTCTAATTGTCTAAGGAAATTAAAACCAATTGGGAAAAGAAACCAACACCAAATAAAATTTGGTTTCGAAAAAAACTACGTTGAAAAATTATGCTGGCGAAAAAACTCCTGCGGGCGAATTAGCCTGTGGCCGATTAACCTTCGTCGCCGATTTTTCATTGCTGATTTTTATTTATTTATTTTTATTTATTTATTTTTAACTTTATTAATATTTCTAATTTTTATTTTTATTTTTAAAAATTATAAATAATAAATACTAAAATAAATATTATTTAATTAAAATACCACAAAATTTATTTTAGACTATATAAAAAATATTGGACCAGACTAGGTCAAAAATTAAGGGTCTATAGTTTGCCCTCTGCTTGAACGATCTAAAACTACAACAAAAGAGAGTGAAAAGCAATAAGACTTAGACCTAATTTTTCTGAGATGGTTTAGATTTTGGGTTCTAAACTTGGTTCGAGTTCTGGACTCGAAAAAGACTTGGGTTTTGGACCTGGGATGGCTTGTGTTCTGGATACGGTTTGAGTTCTGGACTTAAGAATGAATTTAGGTTCTAGACCTAAGCGAAGTTCTGGACTTAAGGATAATTTGGGTTCTGGACCCAAGCTAAGTTCTGGACTTAAGAAGGAATTTAGGTTCTAGACCTAAGCTAAGTTCTGGACTTAAGGATAATTTGGATTCTAGACCCAAGCTAACTTATGAACTTAAGAGAGATTTTAGGTTCTAGACCTAAGCTAAGTTCTAAACTTAAGGGTAATTTGGGTTCTGGACCCAAGCTAAGTTGTGGACTTAAAGATAATTTTGAGTTATGGACCCGACCTAAGTTCAGGACTTACGAGAGATTTTAGGCTCTGGACCTAAGCTAAGTTCTGGACATAAGGGTAATTTGGGTTCTGGGCCCCAGCTAAGTTCTGGGCTTAACGTAATTTTGGGCTCTGGACCCGAGCTAAGTTCTAGACTTAAGAGAGATTTTAGGTTCTGGACCTAAGCTAAGTTCTGCACATAAGAGTAATTTGGGTTTTGGGCCCGAGCTAAGTTCTGGGCTTAACGTAATTTTAGGTTCTGGACCCGAGCTAAGTTCTAGACTTAAAAGAGATTTTAGGTTCCGGACCTAAGCTAAGTTCTGGACTTAAGGGTAATTTGGGTTCTGGACCCGAGCTAAGTTCTGGACTTAAAGGTAATTTTAGGTTCTAGACCCGAGCTAATTTCTGGACTTAAGAGAGATTTTAGGTTCTGGACCTAAGCTAAGTTCTAGACTTAAGGGTAATTTGGGTTCTAGACCCGAGCTAAGTTTTGGACTTAAAGGTAATTTTGGGTTCTAGACCCAAGCTAGGTTCTAGACTTAAGAAAGATTTTAGGTTCTGGACCTAAGCAAAGTTCTGGACTTAAGGGTAATTTGGGTTCTGGACCCGAGCTAAGTTCTGGACTTAAAGGTAATTTTGGGTTCTGGACCCGAGCTAAGTGAGATTTAATTGTCTGTAAAAAATAGTTATAGTTAGTAGGATACTAAAGGAATTTGCAAAAAATTTAGCTAATTTTTATCATCCACATATCTTCTCCTTGCCCCTTGCGTGTAAAAATATTTTAAAAGTGCAAAAATATTTATATACACACAAGTATCTGAATGATTAAATTGAATAATTGAGTTTCCTATTTATTTACCGTGTAGTTACTGTTTATGCACTATTTACCACTATTTATTTACTATGTATAAATAGTAATTTTCTATTTATTAATAGTAACATTTACTTTTTCTTTTTTTTTCATGAGAATACTATTCTCCTTTTTGAATTTTTTCTTTTTCCTTTGCCATTCCTCTATATAAACGCCGTAAGCAGCAGCTCATTTCTTCATAGTTATACATTTTTATCTTAGAAATTTTAGAGAGTTTAGCATAGAGTTGAGGAGAAAATGCATACTTCAAGATCAGGAACTCAATCTAATGCTGAGTTATTAGAGTTTATTCGGTGGCATGAAGATGGAAATATAAATCTACTAGCCGGGATGCCGCTCCATCGCAGTTCAAATCAAAAGAGCAAGGAAATTATTTATTTTAACAGCAAATTATTTTTTGTAGTTTGTGTTTTTTTTCTCTTTTTTTTAATATTATTTTTTTATTTTTTTAAGATTATTTTTTATTTTTTGTGTGTTTGTTTTTTTTTCATTTTCATTTTCTATTTCTTTTTTTTTTCTTAAGATTTAGGGAAAATAAATTAATTAGATGAATATATTTAAGAATTTATGAAAATAGATAGACTAAAAATAAATTTAGCCTAAAAATTAGTGGTATTGATATGATGATATACTTACCTTGTGTTGGCTTACCTGGCTCCGTGATAGCGTGGGCGGAAGGTGTGTCAACAAAGCCCGACAATGGTATGATGTAGCGCCTTCTCGGGTAAGATGGATTATCCGAGATTACTGTTTTGAAAGTTTTATCTTGTAATTACCATTCGAGGAGTATTCGATAGATAGGAGTGTAGTTCAAGCTTTGTCATAATGGTGGATGGACACATCCCATACTTTTCACCTACCTATAGGAGAAATTACCATTGGTCCGGTCGATTATAGAGCAATAACTAGTATCCGGTACTATGGCCTTCCGGTCCCTCTTACCAGTGATATTCTAACATTCGAAGAAATTCAACAGTTAATCAGTATGGAACCATCATTTAAAGGGCCTTTCAAGATAAAAATTGAGCTAATTCGGAGTTATTGGATGAACTACGAAGGACAGATTCACAGAGACACAACCAAACAATATGCTCGAGGATTTTTGTTGTATTTGCTCGGGTCAACCATTTTAGGCAGCACCAAAGTCGCCATCCATTTGTCAATGTTGAGGGCCCTTACTGATATGAGTATGGTACTGCTTTACAGCTGGGGTGAAGCTAGCCTTGTCTGTCTTTACCATGGACTTGACAAAATTTGCAGAAATAAGAAGTCTTTTGTTTGTTTTATGGTGGTTGTCAAGGTACTCTTCTTCCACCAATGTCAATTCGATTCTTATTCTTGCATGAATTTGATTTTTATTATTATTGTTGGCATGCGCATATGAGCACAATCTCGTGAGGGTGCCTGGTATTTCTCGAGAGAGAGTCGGGTATCCGAGATTAAATTTTTGGTTGTTAGATCGTGTAGAAGTTCTCAGCTCTCACCATGTGCATACCCAACGCTTGTCTTTAGCTTCTTAACCTGGGGCCAGGTAAAATGGCATTAGTATACTTTAATATTTATATAAAAAGTTCACTTACCTAATGTCTTTTTGTAGCTCAATTTGGCCTGGTGGAACACAAAAGAGCAGATGAACTGGACTTCCTCCATGAATGTCGCACTGCCTTTTCAACATACCCGCCGAGTCATTGTCGGCCCTGTATCTAGTGGTTGGTTTCTCAAAGAGAGAGTATATGAGTGGTTTCTTGGTCCCGAGCAATGGAGGATCTCAATGTGTTGCCCATAATATACTTTAAATATCACATCAATGCCGGAGAATGCATGGTGGTTGGCTAGGCACGGTTATGATGTTGAAATATTTCTCTATCCACCGGGAGCATCTTATACTAAGTTTATTCAAATAGGACTCTTGAACTTTGACGTATCTCCTATTGGTGTATGGGAGATTCTCAAGGGAAATGAGGATAGAGATGAAGAGGAGTATCATGAAGAGGGAGGAGAGTTTGTCTCACATCTCGGGGCTAGCACTTATCAGGTAAACTTTTACCATTTTTTCATTGCAATTGCTTCTTTCTTAACTTATTTTGACTTTTTTTAATGATTGTTGCAGGCTGTTGGCTCATTTGGTCATGAGGCAGGACCTTCTTTTACTGCTTCTCCGTTTGCTCATTCTAATCAACCAGAGATCCCATCTCATCCACAGGGCATTGATATGAATTACCTGGTAGGTTTTCTTGTTCTATGATAATTTATGCTATATGTATGCATGATTATGTATGCTCTTACTCTTTTCCTTTCTGGCTCACAGCGGATGCTTCAAGAACAAAACAAGAAACTTCAAGAAGAGTTGGCCGCCAGTCGTCAACAGGTCGTCCATTTTGAGAAATTGTATCACCAGTCAGAGCAAGATTTTTGAGACTTCCAGTTTTAGGGGATGAGAGATCCTGGTGCTTCTTCATCTAGAGGGCCCCAAGCTGATGACCATGAGATCCTTTCATCTACTCCGGATGAGGACGGTTACAGATCTAAATTCCAAGGTAATAGAGATTCAGGTGCTTCTACTTCGGGTGAACTCGGGACGGGTGATATGCCTCCTCCTCCAACAGGCGATGATTTTTACAGAGCTTTATTTGATGATCTACCACCACCTACTTAGTGATGTATGAGTATTGTATCAATTGAGGAAATATTGTATAATAAGTATAAAAATAACAATGATGATATATAATTTTTATTTTTATTGTAACTCTCTTTTTTTTATTTTTTTAGCTAGCCTTCATATCTTCTCCTTGCCCCCCGTGTAGGTTCAAACCCATGATTTTTCTCATGCAAACTCTAATTGATGTTTGTATTTTGTCTTATTCTCTGCGTAAGCATGCATTTCTTCCTTTCTTTTGCAAAATGATTGGAGTTTCCTCAAGCAATGGGTCTTCTATGCCCCCTGATTCTATACCCACTTTATCTTTGCTTCATAGACTGTAGTTATTCCATCGACTCACAGACCGAGGTGATCAGCTAAAGTGTTTTCATTGACTCCTTCCAGATGTTTGTTCAGTTCTTGCTTTGGAATGACAAGATGCTTCACATTTATGGCTTTTTATCTTCAAGATGTTGAAAACATGAATAATGGAGGCCCCAAGGAGCAGAGATGCATCCATTTCAAATTATGATTCTCTAGCTTCTTCATAACCTTGCCATTAATCATTTCCTTTGCTCGAGATGTCCTTCAAGATTCGATAGTTCAACATATTCCCCTTAACTTGAAGGCTTTGTATGACAAAATTTTTTTTTATTATTTTTTTAATTTTGATTTTGAAATCAAATGTTGGCTTTTCCAAATTATAGTCAATTTACCTCAAGACTTGATTTTTCAAATTAACATATCTATAACATCGTAACTCTAGTTACTATACTAAACTCGGGAATTATTTCTATTTAAGCAAGAATTGTTGCACTTCAGACAGGCATATACACATTACTTGGTCAAAGATCTCATTTAGTTTAAATATTTAGTTTAAATATTTTCTCTCATATGCATGCTTATTCAAACTATCTCCACTAATAGACTCCCCAAGAGAGATCAACAGGTCTTTGATAGGCTTGAAATGGGGTCTATAAGGGACATGGGTTAAATTAAGACCATTTGTAAGTTGGAGCCGATGTGACACAATGGACAAACCTTCTGCACACCCTTAATTTTTAGCCCAGTCTGGTCTGATATTTTTTATATAGTCCAAAATAATTTTTGTAGTATTTTAATGAAATAATATTTATTTTAATATTTAATATTTATAATTTTTAATAAAAATAAAAATTGTAAAGTTAAATAAATAAAAATCCGTGACGAAAAATAAATAAATTGTTTGATTGGATTGGAGACTCAACTATTCGATCGGACAAAAGAAAAGCTCAAGCAAGCAAGAAATAAGAAGCAATCAATCCATCAAAAGCAGTGACACTGTCTTTATCTTTGTTCATCTAGAAGCAAATTGTGGAGGAACCAACAAACGAAGGTTTGATTATAAAACTTTGATTTGATGTTATTTACAATGTTTCTACCATTTGTTTTTGATATTAAGTCAGTAACCTAAATGATTAAACTTAGTAATATGTTTTACATTAAATCGTACATTCATCTAGAAGCCTTAAACAGTGATAAAAATTTCAAAACCATAAAATTGTTCTTCTCTTTCTAGAAACCTTTAAAACCCTAAATTATTTATCTCCCGTTTCCAAAACTTCAAAAACCCTAAATTACTCTTCTGCTTCCAAAAACCTTAAAAACCCTAAATTATTTCTTTTGTTTCCAAAAACCTTAACAACCCTAAATTATTTGTTCTATTTCCAAAAACTTTAAAACCCTAAATTGTTTTCCCCGAACTATTTTCATCTAAACCCAAACTTTTTATCCAAAGTTTCCAAGTCTTCTTAAATCTCCAAACCTTAATCTTCTTAACAGTTTCTAAAAATCATAATTATTTTTATGAAACTGTAGACCCTTAATTTTTGACCCAGTCCGGTCCGATATATTTTAATTAGTCCAAAATATTTTTGTGTTGTCCAATATGTTTTAATTAGTCCAAAATAATTTTTATTATCTTAATTAAATAATATTTGCTTTAGTATTTAATTTTTATAATTTTTATAAAAAATAAAAAATAATAATAATAAAAAATAAAAGTAAAAAAAAATCGGCGACAAAAAATTTCATCGCCGAAAGGGGTTGCGGCGAAATGGCCTTGGCCAGAACTCGAACTGGGTCCAGAACCTAAAATTATCCTTGAGTCCAGAACTCGAACTGGGTCCAGAACCCAAAACCTCAACCATCTCAAAAATTAAGTCTTATTGCTTTTGACTCTCTTTCACTAAAGTCTCAGATCATTCAAACAGGAGGCAAACTGTAGAACCTTCATTTTTGACCCAGTCCAGTCCGACATATTTTAATTAGTCCAAAATATTTTTGTCTTGTCCAATATATTTTAGTTAGTCCAAAATAATTTTTATTATCGTAATTAAATAATATTTTCTTTAATATTTAATTTTTATAATTTTTATAAAAATAAATAATAATAATAGAAAAAATAAAAAAATAAAAAAAAAATCGGTGATAGAAAATCAGCGACGAAAATTTTCATTGCCGAAAGGGGTTGCGGCGAAATGGCCATGATTTTCCTGCGGACGAAATGGCCCACAGGCCAATTTTTGCCCGCAGCCTGCAGCCAGTTACGGTAGTTTTTTTGCCAGCGTATTTTTTCCGCAACAGTTTTTTTTACCAGTGCAATTTTTCTACAATAGTTTTTTTTCGCCAGAGAAATTTTTTCGATGTAAATTTTTCCGAAACCAAATACAATTAGGTTTCGGTTTTCTTTTCTTAATTAGTGTTAGATTCCGTGAATAACTAGAATTAATCACAAAAATCTTCCATAAATAAGGACTAAAACAACACAGAGAAAAAAATTGGAGACCGAAATTGTGGAGGAAAACTTTGAAAGGAAATCGAATTTGAAGAATTCCTTCTGGCAGTGAAATCAATCAGACTTTTGAGAGAGTATACAAGCAAATTCAATCCATCAAAGGCAACCATCTTGCCTTTGTTCTTATTCAGCCAAGAAGTGATTTTTGGTGGAACCAACAAATGAAGGTATGAATTTCTTTATTAGTTTTATTAATTTACAGTAGCTTCATCACTCAAGATCAAAAAATTGTTGTTTCTGTTTCTTCAAAATCAAAAAACCCTAAAACCTTAACTTACCTTTTCTAAAGCATAAAAACCTTAATTTGTCTCTTTGTTTTTCAAAAATCTTAAAATAGTTGTTTTTATTTCTTCAAAATCTTAAAACCCTAATCTGCCTTCCAATTTTCCAAAGCCATAAATTGAATCCTTTTCTTTCCAAAAACCCTAAGAAATATCTTTTCTGTTTCTATAAACCTTAAATCATTTTGTTTATTTTCATAAAGTTTCATAAAATTATCAATTGATTTGCAAATTCTAAAATCTAATGCATTTTCTAAAACCCTAATTCTAAAATTCCAAAACCCTAATTCAACTCCAAAACCCAAAACAGTAAACCCTAACTCCCTTAAAACCTTAAACCCTAATTTTTCTAAACCCTAATCCTTTAAACCTTAAAACCCTATAAACATAAATATTAAAATTCATACACGATAAGCATAAGACCATAATTCAATAATCGTAAATCATAAATCTAAATGTTTTAAAGTGCCCAAACGCTAGTATCATGATTTCACTTCTCAAACACTAATTTGGTTAATCAAAGAACTTTATCAACCTCTTAAATTCTAAAACTTTGCTCCATTTCAATTCTTTTAAAATTCACAGTAGCTTGAACCCATAAATTCCAAAACCCTAAACGCATGAAATAAAGAATCTTAAATAGAAACAGTAGCCGTAATTTGAATCTTTATTTGCCTTATTTAATTTTATATTTGATTATGCTTTGATTTATTTTATATGCTTTAATTTATTTAAGTTCAATGCTTGGTTTATTTAATTTATCATGGATGGATGTTTACTTTCTATTGATGTTTAATACCTTTGATGAATGATTTATTTATGATGAATGGTTATTTACTTTTATCAATTTATTTAGATTTCCAAATGTTGTAAGAGGTATGTTTCCATTTGGTGGGTATCTCATTAGTTAAATATCATGTAATTTAAATTGCTTTTCTATTTTAGAACCAATGTAAAGGACATTTTTCTACCTTTTGGTGGGTGTCCTATTTAGGCATGGATTATGTAAGGGCATGTTTCCATCTTCGGATGGGTGTCCATTTATTTGTTTTGCTTGGACATTGTTTTGAATTTTAATATATCGATGTTTTATTTTAATTATTATGTGCAATATGGATAATATTGTTATATTTAAGAATTTTATAATATTGAGACCTATAAAGGAGGCCGGTTCTAATGAACCAGGCGTTGTGGGGGTGCTGGGCCATTTCTCACCTTCCCCATACATACCCAACTATTTGAACCCATTAGGGGGTTGGGGATTCCTTAGGAATTGAGTCATCCACCCCTTTCTTTTTCCCGGCCCATCCAGATGGCAACTCCATTTTCTTCATGTTCTCTAAGGCCCCGAGCCTAAACAGTGCTGAAGTTGCAATAACCTTTCTACCGGGAGTGGGGGCAAAAATCCCCGCTCGCAGAAACTCTAAGCTATTTTCTTAAATCCTAAAATCAAATATGTTTTCCAAAATATCAAAAATCCTAATTTTCTCAAAACCTAATACAGTAAACCCTAGTTTTCCTAAACCCTAAATTCTTAAAGCATCAAAACTTTATGACAAATTTATCAACACCCTAAACCCTAATTCTTAAAACCTCAAAATCTTATGACAAATAAATCTAAACCCAAAATCCATAATCTAATAAACCTAAAATCACAATCCAGTAAATATGAATTATAAACCCTAATGTCTTAAGATTTCAAAACCCTAATTTCATGATGTTAGCCCTAAACCCTAATTTGATTAACCAAAAAACCTTACTACTTTCTTACATTTATAAAACCCTAATCCATTCCATTTTTCCAAAATCTTCACAGTAGCCTAAATAATAATAATAATAATTTCAAAATCCCCAAAACCCTAAATATTAATTAAAGAATTCTAAATTGAGACATAAACCTAAATTTGTATCTTTATTTGCTTTATTTAATTTTAGAATTGATTATGTAGTTTATTATATATTTTGATGGTTGATTTATTTAATTTCAATGCTTGATTTATTTAATTTATCATGGATGGATATTTTCTTTATTATTATTATTATTATTTGTTTGTTTCAATATTAAAATTGTAAGAGGTATGTTTCCACTTTGTGGGTACCTCATTAGTTAGGTATTATGTAATTTAAATTGCTTTTTATATTTTGGACCAATGTAAAGGACATGTTTCCACCATTCGGTGGGTGTCCTATTTAGTTTAGACATGGATGATGTAAGGACATGTTTCGACTTTGGATGGGCGTCCATTTATTTGCTTTGTTTGGATATAGATTTAATTTTAATATAACGATGCTTTATTTTAATTGTTGCATGTAATATGGATAATATTGTTATATTTAATAATTTTATAATATTAAGACCTGCAAAGGAGGCCAGTTCCAATGAACCAAGCATTGTGAGGGTGCTAGGCCATTTCTCACCATTCCCACACGTACCCATTTCGAATCCATTAGGGTGTTGGGGATTCCTTAGGAATCGAGTCATCCCCCACTTTCTTTTTCCCAGCCCGTTCGGGTGGCTACTCTTTTTTCTTCGGGCTTAGGTCCATGTTCTCTGAGGCCCTGAGCTAAATAGTGCTGAAGTCGCAACAACCATTCCACCAGGAGTAGGGGCAAAAATCCCCACTCACAATGGCGACTCCACTAGGGATAAGAGAAGTTGATTCTGTTGGTCTTTATATTATTCTATTCTTTCTTATCATGATATTATCCATTGCATCATTTAGATTGCATCGTGTGCGTGAGTTAGGACGCCCGTGTTACCTGTGTTGTGTTATGTAAGGGCTACCATACTTTCACTCAAGGTATGGAGATCGAGCATGGCATAACCACTCATAGCCTCGTAACATTTGGTATATACTTGCTATGGGAACCTAAGCCAGACTAAAGCTCATATAGTTGGCCTAGTTACTTTCCTTAGGTTTTTACCCCAAATGCTTGTTGTTTGACTATGATTAATTTATCTTGGTTTAAATCATGGCTTATTTGGTTTGTTCTTTTTCTAATATGACTTAAATACATTGTAAGCTCAAAATAAATTTTTCTTTAAAGTTCAAAAGACCAAAGCAATTTTTAAAAATTTTCAAAAAGGTCTTTGGATATAAAACTTTTCCAAATCAAAAATTCTTTTCTCATGACTCAAATACAAAGCCCAAAATCCATTTTTTCTAAAATCTTTTTACAATGGGCTTAGAAACAAAATTGTTTTTATCCAACCTTTTCTTACAAAGAGCTTGCAAATTATTTAGGTCAATTACGAAATACCAAAAATCAATTGTGAGCCTAGTTTATACTAGGAGTTATTAATCATGGGCTTGTTTTGGCATTAATCATTATTTACTTTTTTCAAGTGAGAAATCTATTTATAATAAACCTCTTAATTTAGTTTTAATCCAATATAGCATAAAAGCTACTATTAGTTGGTTGAATGGATTAAAACCTAATTAATGGGAATTATCATGGACTGATTTCCATTTTTGAAAATATAACTATTGGTTGAAACATCTGAGGGAATTATTCGAAAACAAGATGCCCCAGGTTGGTATATTATTAACCATATACCTATGAAAAGAGACTCGCTATTCGTTTGTGGATGTTATAAGGTTCGAAGGGACGTTCTACTTATCTTTGTTGATTGTTTATGCATGCATGCATACATACATTTGCATCTCATATCATTGATCCTTTCTAGCTCACAGCCCTAGATTATGACATTTCAAAAGCTTACGACAATCCGACCATGCCGGAGATGAAGAATCTAGTAGTAACTCAATCACTTGCTCACCAAAAGCAATGGAGCCCGAACAAATTCAAAGAATGGTGGATGACGCCCTCAATGCCAAGATGGAAGAAATAAAAGAGGCCCTAGCTAAGACCATGAAGAACCAATTGGCTGCAATTTTAGGAAATCATGCTGAAGCATCTGCTAGCACTAAGAAGCCAAAGGACAAAGGGAAGACTAAAGTTGGTGAAGTGGTTTTTGATGATGATAAGGTGATCATTGATGATGATGATGATTGGGCTCAATACTTCCAAGATCCTCAAGACAATAAGAAAGAGCCAATGATTGTTGAAAGATCAGCCGTGGAGAAAAATGAGACTTCTGATGTCGAAAAGATGATTGAGGATTTAGAAAAGAAATTTGAGAAGAAGCTGAAAATCGAAGAAATGTCCAAAGTTGACAAATTATTTGAGCTAGACGAAGAAGTTCCATACAAATTCAAGATGCCATCCTTTATAAAGTTTGATGGAATCGAAAATCCTCACCTCCATGTGAAGCAGTATACCACTGCTATGCAGCCTGCCCGAGCTACTAAGGCTTAAACACTAAGGTACTTTATGCTTTCATTGGATCCTGTTATCCAAAATTGGTTCAATACCTTAGAAGATGGAACATAAAAGAGTTGGGATTTGCTATACAAGGCCTTATCCAAAAATATGGATACAATGTTGAAATGGATGTTACCTTAATCGAAGTGGAGTCCATTAGACAAAGGCCAAATGAGAATTTTGTGGACTATGTGAAAAAGATGGAGAAATAAGGCTGCTTTGCTAAAAAAAATCCCTATGAATCCAATCAAATAAGGATGATTGTGAGAGGGGTGTTGGCTAGTCTTCATGAAAGGATGTCTCATACACTCATCTGTGATTTCAAAGATCTCCTCCAAGCTTGTCTGCAAATCGAAGAATGGGAAATGGAGAAGAACCATTTTTCAACAAGAAGGAATAAGAAAGGAAACTATTAGTCTATTAACCAAAGCATGCAAAAGGCAGTCGGTGTTAATGCTACTAGCAAAGGAACGAGGTGGCAGTTTTCAAAATTTGGGAAACCGATGTCTTGGTTTCTCAATAAGCTTTAAAGAAAGGGATTGTTACAACCCTTAAATCCTTATCCTTTGCCTAACCCTCTCCCACCTAATTTCGACACTAAAGCATTTTGTCAATTTCATCAAATGCAAGGGCATGACACAGATAGATGTGTGAGGTTGAAGCATGAGATCCAAAATTTGATTGATAGTGGAAAGCTGCCTGAGCCCAATAAGCCGAACACCAAAGACAATCCATTACCAAAGTTCAATAGAGTACCACCACCAGCCACCATCAAGATTGAAGGAGGTTTGCATGAAAGTTTCGTCATGTCTTATTTCCAAGATGTGGGTGGAGAAGCAACCAAAGAAGAAGTGGTATTTGGCAAAATTAAACGAGCTATGGTGGGTTAAGAAGTAGCAATTTGCATTGTGAATAGGTTTTGGGATTCAAGAGATAGTGATGATGATCTTGTATCCAAAAAGGAGGAATGGACCTGGTCCGAGCCCGAAGAAGATGAGGTAATGGACACTAGATCCGGTAAGCCTTATGCAAGGCCACCACCTAAGGAGGTAGAAGTTAATAAAGGAAAGGAATTTGAAATAGGGAATAAAGAAGAGGAAGATGATACCGTGCTCAAGCAACTGAAAAGATCCCAAGCAAGTTTTGGCATTTGGAATTTATTGGCTACTTCTAAAAAGCACCGAGAAACTATGGCCAAGGCTTAGCTAGCATGCCAATTTCCACCTCCATAACACCGGAGGAGCTGATAGACATCATAAAAATTGAGGGAGTAATGAAATGTGAAGATATTCAAGAGAAGAGTGAAGTTAATATGGGAGCGATATCTTTCTCAGATACGGATTTACCGGAAGAGGGGAGAGATGACATCCGCCCTCTCTTTATCAAAATAGAAATTAAAGGGAAAAGAACTCCATGTGTAATGGTTGATGCTGGGTCTGCCATAAATGTTTGTCCACTTAAAATATTGCCAAAACTAGCCATGTCAACAAGGGATCTAAACATGACCGAGGTAACCATTCGGACTTATGACAACACTATGTGCCATGCCGAAGGAACTTTCAAAGTTGCTGTCAAGGTTGGTCTAACTGAATCTATTATTTAATTTGTTGTTTTAGACATACCTGTTACCTTTGCCTTACTCTTGAGACGACCATGGTTTCATTCTCTTGGTGGAGTTCCTTCCACCCTTCATCAAAAGATCAAGTTCCCTAATGGAGATGAGACAGTGGTCATCGAGGGCGAAGATAATGAGGTTGTTAACGCTTTAATGATTGAGAGGCTCTCAATGGTTTCCAAGTAGCTGCAATTTCTGATGATGAAGTAGTGGACTCCAAAGTCTTGAATATGACGAAGAACATGAACTACCTTCCCATAGCTGGTTTTGGAAAGGGCAAGATCGGTTTGACAAAGCTTCCAGATTTCAAAACTCAAACCTCCAAGAAAGGGTTAGGATATGATGAAGTCAACAAAGATGTCTAGCCAAAGAAGAATGAGAAGATGAGCTTTTCACCACTTGAAAAAATCTTTGTCAAAGCTCCAGACATGGGACAACTCCAAGGAAAGCCCGAGCCAATCATGTTCATGGGAAAGTTGATCCCGGGTTTTGAAATTTTTGCAGGTGTTGCCGAGCTAGTGGAGCAAGTGAAGAAAGAGCTCACCCTGCCATCCAACAAAAAGTCTAATCCAAAAGAGAAGAAGGAAGCTGTACTGAGAGCCTAGAAGACTCCAGAGGAGATTGCTGCCCTGGTTGAAGAGAAGTTGAAGATATTATGCCTTATGATTTTGAGAACAATGATTTTGATTTTGATTTTAATTTGTCTGCTTTGTATGAGGATGATAATGTTTTCTTTTCCAAAATGAATGCAATAAAGTCTGATTTTGCTTACTTGTGTGATTCAAATAGCAGTTACATGAGCAAATTTAATATTAATTCTATTGACACACAATCATTAAATTTGGGAACAATCAAAAATCCTAAAAACATTAGCATAGCATCCGACCTTACTCCTAATGAGAGAGAGAGATTTGAAAAAATATTCAAAAATTATGAAGAAGTATTTGCTTGATCTTATGAGGATATGCCTGGAATAGATTGAGACATAGCCGAACATCTTATTCCTACTTACACTCACATGAAACCTGTCAAACAAAAGCTTAGGCGATTAAGACCTGAGTGGGCTGAATTGGATAAAGAAGAGGTCACTAAAAAAATACAAGTAAAGTTCCTTGAAGTGATAGAATATCCAGATTGTCTAGCCAACATAGTACCCGTGCCAAAGAAAGACGGAAGAATAAGGGTCTATGTGGACTATAGAGATTTAAACAAGACTTCCCCTAAAGATGATTTTCCTTTACCTCATATAGATGTTCTCATTGATAGTACAGCCTCTAGCGTGCTACACTCGTTTGTAGATGGATTTTCAGGATACAACCAAGTGATAATGGCCCAAGAGGATAAAACCCAAACTACTTTCATTACTACATGGGGTATATTTTGTTATAGGGTGATGCCGTTCGGCTTAAAGAATGCTGGAGCAACATACCAACGATGGCCACCACACTATTTCATGACATGATGCACAAAGAAGTTGAAGTATATATTGATGATATGATGGTGAAATCGGATACAAGGGAACAATACTTCCAAAACATAGAATTATTCTTCGATAGAGCATTAAAAAATAAGCTAAGATTAAACCCAAAGAAGTGTGTGTTCGGGGTTACCTCAGGCAAATTGTTAGGACATGTGATTGATCCGAATGGCATTGAGATTGATCCTGACAATGTTAAAGCAATCTGGGATATGCCAGCCCCTAAGACGGAGAGAGAAGTTCTGGGATTCATTGGTAAATTAGAATACATTAGCAGGTTTATAGCAAAGCTCACAACAATCTGTGAGCCTATCTTCAAATTGCTTAAAAAGAATAAGCCAGCCTTATGGAATGAAGAGTGTCAAAAGGCCATTGAGAGAATAAAGGAGTATCTACTAAATCCACCCAAACCCGGTAAACCCTTGTTACTATACTTTGCAGTAGAAGAAGAGTCAATAGGAGCCATGCTAGCCCAAGCATATGAGTCAGGGATTGAGCATGCAGTTTACTATTTGAGTAGAAAGCTCCTACCTTATGAAATTAAGTATAGTATCATTGAAAAGACCTGTATAGCTGTGGTTTGGTCTTCTAAGAAGTTGCAGCATTATTTTCAATCTTATATTGTGCAAGCAATTTCCAGGTTGGATCCAATGAAGTACTTAAGGGAGACACCCTCTTTGATTGGGAAGTGTGGTCGATGGTTGATAATATTGGAAGAATTTGAGATTGAGTATGTAACCAAAAAAATAATCAAACGTAGAGCAGTGGCAGAATTCCTAGCCCAACAACCATTACCGGATAGTGAAGAGGTAGTCTTGGAATTTTCAGATGAACATTTGGAGGCCCTTGAAGTACAAGGATGGAAAATGTATTTTGATGGAGCAGTGAATAGGAAAGGAGCAGGTTTGGGAGTCATAGTAGAATCGCCCGAAGGGGAACTTATCCATTTAGGCAAAAAATTGAAATTCAGGGCAACCAATAATATGGTGGAGTACGAAGCATGTATCTTTGGTTTGGAAACCCTAATGATTATGAAGGTGGATAAGGTGGAAGTTTTTGGCGATTCATTGCTAGTAGTATCCCAAGTAAGTGGAGAGTGGGAGTTGAAAGAAGAGAAATTAAAACCATACCACCATTGCTTGACCACGATGAAGAAGAACTTTAAGGAGTGTAGGTTTATACACCTAGCAAGAGAAGAAAACCAGATGGCTGATGTGGCTTCGGTATGGGAAAATCCTATCAACTTATTCCTCAAGCCTCTAATTTTGACCAGTTCATCAATTCCTTGCTATGAATATGAGACAATCATGGAAATTGATACAGACCATGATGCTTGGTATGATACTATATGACGATTTTTAGAGGAAAGGAAATACTTGTTGGGGGCAACAAAGAAAGAAAGAAGAGCCATAAGGCGGTGGTCTTTGCAATACATCACCTTTCATGGAGAGTTATATCGAATATGGCCTGATGTGGTTCATTTGAGATGTTTGAGGAAGCCTGAAGTGGAGCATATCATGTCAAAAATACATTCGGGAAGTTGCGGTCCGCACATGAGTGGTTTGGCCCTAGTTAAGAAGATAATTTGACAAGGTTACTACTGGTTGTCCATGGAGAGAGATTGTATTGAGTTCATAAAGAAGTGCCAACAATGTCAGATGTACGGTAATTTGAATCACATGCCTTCTGAAGAATTGCATTCGATGTCTTCACCCTGGCCCTTTGCCACTTGGGGTATCGACATTATAGGAGAGATACATCCGGTAGCCTCAAATGGTCACTATTTTATTGTAGTAGCGGTAGATTATTTTTTGAAATGTGTCAAAGCCGAATCCTTCAACAAAATGGGGGCAAGTCAAATGGCTAGATTTATTGAAAAGAACCTCATCTATAGATATGGGGTCCAGCACAGTGTGATTTCAGACAATGGGGTACAGTTTAAAGGAGCAGTTAAGGATTTATTCTCCAAGTACCAAATCCATCATCACCGATCCTCTACTTATAGACCAAAGGCTAATGGTGTGGTACAAGCAACAAACAAGATAATTAAGCAGATCCTGTCCATGATGACCAAGACATACAGGGATTGGTCAGAGATGCTTCCTTTTGCTTTGTAGGGATATAGAATAAGTGTGCGAACACTGACTGGAATGACACCATTCTCTTTGGTTTATGGAATGGAAGAAGTGTTGCCAATTGAAATCGAGATCAAGTCATTAAGAGTGGTCTTGAAAGTTGAACTACCTGAAATGGAATGGGTAGTGAGCAAATACACACAATTAGCTTTACTAGAGGAGAGAAGGTTAAAAGCCATGAATCATTATCAACTTTATCAAAGGAAGATTGCCTAGGCCTAAAATAGAAGGGTTAAGATCAGAAAACTTAGATTCGGAGATTTAGTATTGAAACAATGTAAGCCTAATGTATCTGATCCAAGAGGGAAGTTTAGGCCTTGTTGGGAAGGGCCATATGTTGTGAAACAAGTCATGAATAAAGGTGCAGTGAAGTTATCAGACATGGACGGGAATGAGTTTAGTGAGACAGTTAACATTGACATGTAGAAGAGGTTATATATATATAAAAGGAGCTCGCTAGGTTGAAAACCCAAAAAAGGGCGGCCTAGGCAAAAGTTAGAGCAGTCTGCTAGTTCCAAAAATCTGAAAGGGTGGGCTAGGCAACAATAAGGGCTAAATAAGAGAAAATCGTCAATTAGAAAACTCAAAAGGACTAGTTGGCAACAGGAGTGATCTTATGTATGCTGGCTTTATGTTGGTTGTTCCCCAATTTAATAAAATAGAATTAATATTAAAATTGTTCTATGTGCACTGTTATGAGTATTTGACCAGATATGGATGAAATAAATAAATACAATAGAAAAATGATGACAAATTATAAAAGCAAAAGAAGCATCTTTTATTACTTTTATTTTTTCATCCTAACAATACACTTTCTAAATTGACAAATGTAAAATCTATGGAAGACGATAAGTGTAACGTGCAGGCCAACTTTGCTTTAACTGATCCAAGTAGGCTTCAATCAAGCAAGGCATGTCTAAATTGGGAGTGAATTTAGAATCGTGAGGCTCGGCTCCATACTGACGGCTAAGTCAACGAGGATCATAGTAAGTACCTCAATGAAGAGCAGTAAGAAGAACATATATCAAGTATGTCCATATGGTGATACGAGAAATCTTCCACCAAGGTACCAACCAACGAATGTTGACTTCAGTGGGTGAGTGGATCCAGTCAGCCCAGTCAGCATATAAAGAAGCAAGATGGAGTAGTTTCCTAGTGGAATGATATCATGGCAAATATCTTGTAAAATCAATGGATGGAGCATCACGCAAGTAGAGACGCTCCTGAAGCCAAATCTGGGAGGGAAAATTAAATTTAAAAAAAAAGTCCGCTAAGTTGAAAACCCGCAAAGGCAGCTTAGGCAAAAATTAGGATAGCTCGTTAGTTTTGAAAACCCTCATGGGCGAACTAGGCAAAAATTAGAGCAATAAATAAAAAAAAAGAGTCCGCTAAGTTGAAAACCCGCAAGGGCGGCTTAGGCAAAAATTAGGACAGCTAGCTAGCTCCAAAAATCCGCATGAGTGGATTAGGCAAAAGTTAGAGCAATATATATATAAAAAAAGAAAAAAAAAAGAAGAAGAAAAAGAAAAAGAAAACCTAAATTGAAAACCAAATTAGGTAATTACCTAAAGCAAAAATGGACTTCTGGTCAGTCTCTTTGACAATCCTGATTTAAGTTGGTCTAATCCAACTAAAGTCTCGACTAAGATCACGGGTATCAGTGACAAGCCTCCTTCTATTTAGTCTATGATATCCAATACTCATGGATCAATATCCCCATCAGAAGAAACAAGCAAGAATTGGCCAAGCAAGCATAGACAAAGCATACGTCCCCATGCCTTAGTAGGAGCCAAATGAGAAAGACAAAAGTCAATTAAGGGAGCAAGCAAAATTTTCTCACCTCTCATCAATTGTAGAACTTCGGATTCTGAAAGTTGAAATAACATCTGCATCTTTTATTGAGTCTTGGAAATCAATATAGGTAACGCCATTTGTTGATTGCTTGGATATCCAAGGATGGCCTCAATTTCTTCAATCAAGGGACATATTTCAAAGCCATTAATTTTAAATGTCCTAGAATTCACATTCCAAAAAGAAGCCATGGCATGTAAAAAAGAATGGTCCAATTTAACATTTTGAAAACACTTTAAAGTTTCAATCTTTGACCAAGATATTTGTTTCCAATGAATAGCATTCATATTTTTAAATAGAACTTTTATTTTCCTCAAATTGAGTTCGGTCATTGTTGATGGAAGGCAGAAGGAAAATTAGAATTGTTAAAAGGAGTTTTTTGGCCTCTGTATGAAATTATGGCGTGAAAAGTGATTTATATAGGAGGATTGTGCTATTCCAAAATTGATAAGGACAGCGTGAGACCGAGATGCATAAGGAAAGGGAATTGGCGATGAAAATTCTTTAAATGTCATTGTGAGTGGGGATTTTTGCCCCCACTCCTGGTGAAATGGTTCTTTCGACTTCAGCACTGTTTAGGCTCGGGGCCTTAGAGAACATGGACCTAAGTTTGGAGAAAATAGAGTCGCCACCCGGACGAGCCGAGAAAAAAAAAGGGGTGGATGAGTCGATTCCTAAGGAATCCCCAACCCCCTAATGGGTTTGGAAAGTTGGGTACGTGTGGGGAAGGTGAGAAATGGCCCAACACCCCCACAACGCCCGGTTCATTGGAACCGACCTCCTTTACAGGTCTTAATATTATAAAATTCATAAATATAATAACATTATCCATATTACACACAATAATTAAAAGAAAGCATCATTATATTAAATCAAAGCAATGTCCAAACAAAGCAAATAAATGGACACCAATTCGAAGATGGAAACATGTCCTTACATCACATGCCTAAATAGGACACCCACCTAAAGGTAGAAACATGCCATTTACATTGGTAAAAAGCAATTTAAATTACATGTTGTTTAACTAATGAGGTACCCACCAAGTGGAAGCATACCTCTTACAACATTTAAATATCTAAATAAATTGATAAAAGTAAATAATCATTCATCATAAATAAATCATTCATCAAATATATTAATTATCAATAGAAAGTAAACATCCATCCATGATAAATTAAATAAATCAAGTATTGAACTAAAAAAAATAAATCAAAGAATAATTAAATATGGAATTGAATAAGGTAAATAAAAATCTAAATTATAGCTACTGTTTCCATTTAAGATCCTTTATTTCATGTATTTAGGGTTTTGGATTTTCATGGGTTTAAGCTACTCTAACTTTTTAAAGAATTAAAATAGATTAAGGATTTTATGTTTTAAAAGGTTGGTAAGACACTTTGATTAACCAAATTGAGGTTTAAATGGTGAAATCATAAAACTAGGGTTTTGGTCACTTTAAAACACTTTGATTTGTGGTTTTAAATGATGATTTCAAGCTTACTGTGTAAAATTAAAGTAGTTATGTTTATATGATTTTTAAAGTTTTAAAGGGTTAGGGTTTATAAAAAATTACGGTTTAAGGTTTAAAGGGCTAGGGTTTTATTATTTTAGGTTTGGAGTTGAGTTAGGGTTTAGTATTTTAAAATTAGGGTTTTCGGTGATTCAAGAAGCTTTTAGGGTTTGAAAATCAATTT
The DNA here is from genome assembly GCA_947685225.1 of Garcia nutans. Lineage (NCBI taxonomy): Eukaryota > Viridiplantae > Streptophyta > Magnoliopsida > Malpighiales > Euphorbiaceae > Garcia > Garcia nutans. The sequence goes on from CANTUV010000031.1 coordinate 62,917,385, forward strand.
GATATTTTTATGAGGTTTTATGAAAATAAACAAACGATTTAAAGTTTTTAAAAAGAAAAAAAGAAGTTTTAAAAGCTTTTGGAAAGAAACAGAATATAATTTAGGGGTTTTGATGATTTGGAAAATAAATTGGGGTTTTGGTGTTTTGAAGAAGTGAAAATAACAATTTTATGTCTTTTGGAAAATAAAGCAACGAAATAAGGTTTTTAACTTTAGAAAAACTAAATTAAAGTTCTAAGGTTTTTGATTTTGACAAACACAATTTCATAATTTTAGCTACTGTGAAAAACATAACAAAAAAATTTAATACATACCTCCTTTTGATAATTCCTCCAAAAAATAATTCTTCTTGGATGAACCAAAAACAAAGGCAGTTGCTGCCTTTGATCGTTTGTTAATGCTTTGATTGTTGCTCTCAAAAGTCAAATTGATTTGCTGCCTTTCCTTCACAGATTCGGTTTGGAATTCTCCCAATTTTCGTCCCTAATTTTGCTGATCCTTTTTTCGTGTTGTTTAATCCATATTTATAGAAGTTTTTTTGAATTTTTTCCTAGTTGCTCACGGCATACATTATAGAATAAGAAAAGGAAACCGAAACCTAATTGTATTAGGTTTTGGAAAATTTGCGTCGGAAAATTTTGCTGGCGAAAAAAAAAACTGCTGCTGAAAAATTACGCTGGCAAATAATTTGCCGCAGTTAGCTGCGGCAGGGGGTGGGGAATCAGACAACGGGTCATTTCACCCGCAGGAAACTCCTGCAGGCAAAATGGCCCATGGCCAAGCCCGCTCTAGAATTTTCAGCGACGATTTTTTTCATCACCAATTTTTCCGTCGCCGAATTTTATTTTTATTTTTATTTTTTGATTTTGATTTGTTTAATTTTATTTTTTATTAATAAAAATTAGATAATAAAGCAAAAATTATTTAATTAAGATAACAAAAATCATTTTGGACTAATTAAAATATATTAGATAACACAAAAATTATTTTGGATTAAACAAAATATACTGGACTGGATTGGGTCAAAACTTAAGGGTCTACAGTTTGCCCCTGTTTGAATGATCTGAAACTTTAGTGAAAGAGAGTGAAAAGCAATAAGACTTGATTTTTGAGATGGTTAAGGTTTTGGTTCTGGACCTCGAGTTCAGGACTCAAGGATAATTCTAGATTCTAGACCTAAGGGAAATTTGGGTTCTGGACCCGAGATAAGTTATGGACTAAATAATTCTAGGTTCTAGACCTAATAGTAAAATTTTAGGTTCTGGACCCGAGCTAAGTTCTTGGACATAGAAATAAATTCAAGGTTCTTGACCTAAGGAAAATTTAGGCTCTGGACCCGGTTCGAGATCTGGACTCAAGGATAATTCTAGGTTCTGGACTTAAGAAAAATTTGGGTTCTGGACCCGGTTCGAGTTCTGGACTCAAGGAAGATTCTAGGTTCTGGACCTAAAAAAAATTTGAGTTCTGGACCCGGTTCGAGTTCTGGACTCAAGGAAGATTCGAGGTTCTGGACCTAAGAAAAATTTGGGTTCTGGACCCGAGCTAAGTTCTGGACTTATATATAATTCTAGGTTCTGGACCTAATGGAAAAATTGGGTTCTGCACCCAAGCTAAGTTCTGGACTTAGAAATAATTCTAGGTTCTTGACCTAATCGAAAATTTAGATTCCGGACCCAAGCTAAGTTCTGGAATTAGAAACAAATTCTAGGTTTTGGACCTAAGGAAAATTTGGGTTCTGGACCCGGTTCGAGTTCTAGACTCAAGAAAGATTCTAGGTTCTGGACCTAAGGAAATTTTGAGTTCTGGACCCGAGCTAATAATTTTTATTTCAAAAAGTTTGTCTAATTTTATGCATATGTCTTCTTATTGCCCCTAGGTGTAAAAATATTTATATACCTGTAATTATTTGAATGATTAAAATGAATAAATGAATTTACTATTTATTTACTTTGTAGTCACTATTCATGCACTATTTATTATTCATAAATAGTAAATTTACCATTTGCAAATAGTATCAAATAGTATTTACTATTGGAAATAGTACTTTCACTATTCATCAATAGTAATACTATTCATTAATAATAAAATTTACTGTTTATAAATAGTAATACTATTCATAAATAGTAAATTTACTATTTATCAATAGTAAAGTTTACTATTCATGAATAGTAAAATTTACTATTTATGAACAGTTTTGAATTTTGTCTTTTGCTTGCCGTTCCTCTATAAAAAGCCAACATTCCTTCATTTCATTTCATTTCACAATTTCAATTTCAATTTCGTAATTCTGTCAAATTTCTTTTCAATTTTAGCATATATTTTTCAAAAACAATACATGCTTCGAGGTGAGGGACTCATTCTAATGCCTAGTTATTGGAGTTTATTCGACACCATAAAGATGGAAATTTAGATATACTAGCCGGGATGCCGCTCCATCGCAGTTCCAATCCAAAGAGCAAGGTAATTATATTTTTTTCCTTTTTTCTTGATTTTTTGCCCTTTTTTTGTTATATATTTTTGTATATTTTTGTTATTATTTGTTATTGTGAAAAAATAAATTAATTTAATTAAATATAATAATATGTGCTTACTTGGTATTAACTTACCTGGGTCTGTGTTAGCATGATCGTTGCATTGTTCGGGCTGGAGGGTGTATTTACAAAGCCCGACAATGGTACGATGTAGTGCCTTCTCGGGTAAGGCGGATTATCCGAGATTGCAGCTTTGAGCAGTTCATCTTACAATTGCCATCCGAGAAATATCTGATAGACCGGAGCGTAGTACAGGCACTTGCAGAGCGATGGCTGGATAAAACCCACACTTTTCACTTGCCCATTGGAGAGATGACAATTGGTCCGATCGATTTTACTGCCATTACTGGCCTTCGATATGATGGTGCTCCGGTTCCCCTGACCAACGATATTTTAACATTTGAAGAAATTCAAGAATTAATTGGTATGGAACCATCATAGTTATTGGATAGAAATCGAGCCAATTCATAGTTATTGGATGAACTACGAAGGACGGGTTGGCAGAGTCATGGCCGAACAGTATGCTCGAGGATTTTTATTATATCTACTCAGATCGACCATCTTAGGCAGCACTGAATCCTCCATTCACTTGTCAATGTTGAGTGCCATTTCTTATCTCAGAATGGTACCATCTTCTGGCTGGGATGAAGCTGGTCTCGCGTGTCTTTACCATGGTCTTGATAAGCTTTGCCGAAACAAGAAGTCTTTTGTCAGCTTGATGGCGGTTGTCGAGGTATTCTTTTCCTTCACCAATGTTATTTATACTTTTTCTTGCATGGATTTGACCTTTACTATCATTGTTGTATGTATATATAAACATAACCTCGTGAGGGTACCCAGTATTTCCCGAGAGAGAGTCAGGTATCTGAGATTAAATTACTGGTTGTATGATCGTGTGGACGTTCCCTGCTCTCATCATGTGCATACTCACCGCTATGTGTTGAGCCACTTAACCTAGGACCAGGTAAAATGACATTAGTATGCTTTAAATTTTATGTGAAAGTTTTACTTACCTTATGTTATTTTGCAGGTGAATTTAGCCTGTGGAGCCCAAAAGAGCGAGCAAACTGGTCTCCTTTAATGAGGGCTACACTGTCTTTCCAACATTCTCGCCGAATTATTGCTGGCCCCATGTCTAGTGGCGGGTTTCTCGAGGAGAGAGTTTATGAATGGTTTTTCGGTCCAGAGCAGTGGAGATTTTTGATGCAAATCCCGAAATATACTTTAAATATTATGTCAATGCCAGAGGATGCATGGTGGTCAGCCCAGTATGGTTATGATGCCGAGTCATTTCTCCATTTACCGGGTCTATTTTACTCCTATTTCATTCAAAGAAGACTCTTGAACTTTGATGTATCTCCTGTTGGTGTGCGGGAGATTTCTGACGAAAATGAGGGTAGAGATGAAGAAGAACATCACGGCGCTGCAGGAGAGTCTGTTCCATATCTTGGGGTTAGTACTTCTCAGGTAAATGACCGTGTCACTTGAGTGTGTCGTCTTTTGTTTCTCCTCTGGTCTTTTTTGTTCTTTGAAGATGAGAGTGACACGGCCAATGGCTTGGCCATGTCCCCTGGGTGTGTCAGCTTCTGTGTTTTTTTCTTTGGTTCTTCTTTGTTCTTGGCTTTGGATGGGACACGGCCAAGATTGTGGTCGTGTCATGTGACACGGCCAGTGACTTGGCCGTGTTGCCTGCCAGTGACAATGGCTTGGCCTTGTCTCCTGCCCGTGTCATGTTCTGCCAAGATTTCCTTTGAGGTGACATGGCTCGGCTTGGCCATGTCTTGCTTGATTCATGCTCTTCTTTCCTTGTTTTGATCTTCCAAGGGAATTTTTGCACTTTAACCATTTTTCCCTTGCAACTTTTTTTTTCTTTGATTCTTCAATGATTGTTGTAGGCTGTTGGCTCATTTGATCATGAGGCTGGACCTTCCTTTACTGCCTCTTCATCTGCTCGCTCTAGCCCGCCAGATATGCCATCTCATCCGCATGGTATTGATTTGAATTACATGGTACGTTCCTTATTTCATGGTAACTTATGCTATATTTATGCATGATTATGTATGTTCTTACCTTTTCCTCCTTGGCTCATAGTGGATGCTCGAAGAACAAAATAAGAAACTTCAAGAAGAGTTGGTTGCAAGTCATCAGGAGGCTTCTCATTTTGAAAGTTTATATCATCAATCTGAATAACATTTCTGAGACTTCTGATTTCAGGGGATGAGGGATCCCGATGCTTCTTCATTAAGAGACCCCAGACTGATGACCATGAGATCATTTCGTCTACTTCTAATGAGGACCATGATGGATCGGAACTTCAAGGTAATATAGATTTTGGTGCTCCCGCTTCGGGCGGACTCGAGACGAGTGATTTGCCCCCTCCTCCAACAGGCGACAATTTTTTCAAGTCTTTATTTGGTGACCTACCACCACCCTCTTAGTGATATGTAAATATTGTAGCAATTGTAAAACATTGTACTATAATGAAAAATATACAATTTTCCTCTTTACTATAACCCTTTTTTTTATCATTACCGTACATCATAATTTTAGAATACACATCATTTGCTAAACCCAATCCAACGTGGTAAAGGAAATTGCCACTAATTCCTTTCCTTATGCCATATGGTCTTATCCTTTCCCATCACCTTTTCCATTTCACGTTTGGAAAAGGTTTGTTTCTTCTATATAAATCACCCTTCATGCCATATTTTAATGTATAAACCAACATTCTTTCTCTTTCAACGTGAAGACTCCTTTTAATAGTTTTAATTTTTTCTTTATTCATTCACCATGATCGAGCATCATTCAAAGAGAATAAAAATTCTATTTAAGAATATGGATACCATTCATTGGAAGCAAATTTCATGGTCAAAACTTGATATTTTAAAATGTTTTAAAAATGTTAAATTGGACCACTCCTTCTTACATGTCATGGCTTACTTTTGGAATACGGATTCTAGGGTATTTAGAATTAATGGTTTTGAAATATGTCCCTTGATTGAAGAATTTGAGGCCATCCTTAGATATCCAAGTAATCAACAAATGGCATTACCCACATTGATTTCCAAGACTCAACAGAAAGAAGTAGATATTATTTCAAATTCAAAAACCCGAAGTTCTTCGGTTGATGAGAGGTGAAAAAATTCTACTTGCTTCTTTGATTGACTTTTGTCTCTCTCATTTGGCCCCTACTAAGGCATGAAGATACATCCTTTGTCTTTGCTTGCTCGGCCAATTCTTGCTTGTTTCTTCTGACGGCAATATTGATCCACGAGTATTGGATATTATGGACCAAATGGAAGGAGGCTTGTCGCCGGTACCTGTGATCTTAGCCGAGTCCTTAGTTGGATTAGATCGATTTAAATCAGGATTGTCAAAGAGACTGACTGGGAGTTCGTTGCTGCTTCAGGTAATTACCTAAACTGCCCTTTCGGGTTTTCAACTTAGGTTTTCTTTTCCTTTTTATTACTTTAACTTTTGCCTAGTCCGCCCATGCGAGTTTTCGAAACTAGCGAGCTGTCCTAATTTTTGCCTAAGCTACCCTTGCGGGTTTTCAACTTAGCAGACTCTATTTTTTTTATTTAATTCTTTCTTCACAGATTTTGCTTCAGGAGCGTCTTTGTTTGCTTTATTCTCCATCCATAGATTTTGTCAGATACCTACCAAGTCATCATTCTGCTAGGAATCTACTCCATCCTACTTCTTCATATGCTGACTGGGTTGACTGGATCCACTCACGCTCTGAAGTCAATATCCGTTGGTTGGTACCTTTGTGGAAGATTTCTCATATCACCATGCGGACATTCTTGATGTATGTTCCCCTTGCCACTCTTTGTCAAGGTACATGCTATGATCCTTGCCGACTTGGCCGTCAGTATGGAGCTGAGCCTCGTGATTCTGACTTTACTCCCGATTTAGACATGCCTTGCTTGACTAAAGCCTACTTGGATTGATTGAGGCAAAGCTGGCCTGCACGTTACACTTATCGACTTCTATAGATTTTACATTTGTCAATTTAGAAAGTGTATTGTTAGGATGAAAAAATAATTAAAATAATAAAAGATGCTTCTTTTCCATTTATAATTTGTCATCACCTTTTGTTATTGTGTTTATTTGTTTCATCCATACCTGGTCGAATACTTATAACAGTGCACATAGAACAATTTTAACATTAATTCTATTTTATTAAATTGGGGAACAACCAAATATAAAGCCAGCATACACAAGATTACTCCTGTTGCCAATTAGCCCTTTCGGGTTTTCTAATTGATGATTTCCTCTCATTTAGCCCTAATTGTTGCCTAGCCCGCCCTTCTTGGGTTTTCAGGACTAGTGGACTGCTCTAACTTTTGCCTAGGCCACCCTTCTTTGGGTTTTCAACCTAACGAGCTCTTTTCTTTTCTTTTTTTTATCATACATAAAACTTCTTCAACCTGTCAATGTTTACTGGCTCACTAAATTCGTTCCCGTCCATGTCTGACAACTTCACCGCACCTTTGTTCATGACTTGTTTTACAACATATGGACCTTCCCAGCTAGGCCTGAACTTCCCTCTTGGATCAGATACATTAGGCTTACATTGCTTCAACACTAAATCCCCAACTCTGAATTTTTTTATTTTAACCCTTCAATTGTAGGCCCGAGCTATCTTCTTTTGATACAGTTGATGATGATACAGTGCCTTTAACCTTCTCTCTTCTAGTATAGCTAATTGTGTGTCTCTACTTGCTACCCATTCCATTTCAGGCAGTTCAGCTTCCAAGACTACTCTTAGTGACTTGATCTCAATTTCAATTGGCAATACTGCTTCCCTCCCATAAACCAAAGAGAAAGGTGTCATTCCAGTAGGTGTTCGCACACTTGTCCTATATCCCCATAAAGCAAAGGGAAGCATCTCTGACCAATCCTTGTAAGTCTTGGTCATCTTGGACAGAATTTGCTTAATTGTCTTGTTTGTTGCTTCCATGGCACCATTATCCTTTGGTCTTTAAGGAGAGGATCTATGATGATGGATTTGGTATTTCGAGAATAAATCCTTAACTGCTCCTTGAAACTATACCCCATTGTCTGATATTGCACTATGCGGGACCCCATATCTACAGATGAGGTTCTTTTCAATAAACCTAGCCATTTGGCTTGCACCCAGTTTATTAAAGGATTCGGCTTCGACCCATTTGAAAAATAATCTACTGCTACCACAATGAAACGGTGACCGTTTGAAGCTGTTGGATGTTTCTCTCCTATAATGTCGATACCCTAGGTGGAAAATGGCCAGGGTGAAGACATTGAATGCAATTCTTCAGGAGGCATGTGATTCAAGTTACCATACATCTGACATTGCTGGCACTTCTTTACAAACTCAATACAGTCTTTCTCCATGGTTAACCAATAGTAACCTTATCGAATAATCTTCTTAACTAGGGCCAAACCATTCATGTGCAGACCACAACTTCCCGCATGTATTTCTGACATGATACGCTCCACTTCTGGTTTTCTTAAACATCTCAAATGTACCCCATCAGGCCATCTTCGATATAACTCTCCATGGAAGGTGATGTATTACAATGACCACCTCCTTATGGCTCTTCTCTCTTTCTTCGTTTCCCCTGGCGGGTATTCACTTTCCTCCAAAAATCATCTTATAGTATCATACCACGCATCATGGTCTGTATCAATTTCCATGATTGTTTCATATTCATAGCAAGGAGTTGATGAACTGGTCAATATCAAAGGCTTAAGGAATAGGCTAACAGGATTTTCCCATACCGAAGCCAATGTGGCTAGGGCATCTGCCATCTGATTTTCTTCCCTTGATAGGTGTGTAAACCTACACTCCTTAAATTTCTTCTTCATCATGGTCAAGTAATGGTGGTATGGTTTCAATTTTTCTTCTTTCAACTCCCATTCTCCATTTACTTGGGATACAACTAGCAATGAATCACCATAAACTTCCACCTTATCCACCGTCATAATCATTAGGGTTTCCAAACTGAAAATACAAGCTTCGTACTCCACCATATTATTGGTTGCCTTAAATTTCAACTTTTTGGCTAAAGGGATAAGTTCCCCTTTGGAGGATTCTAGTATAACTCCCAGACCTGCTCCTTTCCTATTTACTGCTCCATCAAAATACATTTTCCACCCTTGTACTTCAATTGCTTCTAAATGTTCATCTGGAAATTCTAAGATTACCTCTTCACTATCTGATAATGGTTGTTGGGCCAGGAATTTTGCTACCGCTCTACCTTTGATCATTTTCCTGGTCACATACTCAATCTCAAATTCTTCTAATATTACCAACCATCGACCATTTTCCCAATTAAAGAGTGTGTCTCCCTTAAGTACTTCATTGGATCCAACCTAGAAATTGCATGCACACTATATGATTGAAAGTAATGCCGCGAGTTCTTAGAAGACCAAACCACGGCTATACAGGTTGTTAAGTTCAAGAGTTATAAAGATGCATCAAGACTGCTCTATCCCTAAATCCACAATCAATATCGAATCAAACAAAATCGACACTCATGCAATTAAGTGGTTTTCCATGCATAACCTATGTTGTCGCTCCCTCACCAACTCTTACAAGTGTTTGATCATGGTGGTGTTTATACTCATAATAATCAATGAAAGATTATTACCATAGGCTTACTTATCAATCAAATCTCCACCACAAAATAACAATCAAGCATCAATCAAAAGGTCTTTATTAGGTTGTAATGGGGCTAAGGTAAAGGCATGACATTTAGGAAATGTGAGCTAAATCATTAAGTTCAAGAGCACTTTAAGAATGAAGTACCCGATCATATACATAACCCAACAATCCCAAAACACCTTCCTCTCATCTACCTCTTGACATTAAAGAGTTTTTCAAGGGAACTCACTTATTAAATCTTGTAATAATACATTCTAACCCTTTCAACAAGAACAACAATTATTCTTATTATTATTATATATTTCTTTTTCTTTTTCTTTCTTTTTCTTTTTTTTCTTTTTTCTTTTTTATTATTTTGCTTTGCAATCTTAAACTTACTAAATTTAACCCCACACTTAATTCAACACAACACTCGGTGATAAATGCTCTTAAAATGCTCTTGACCTAATGAAAGGGTAAGAGTTAAACAACAAGGTCCAAGCTAATGGTGTTGTGAAAAAGAAAGAAAAGGAAAAATAAAATAAGCTCAAAATTGGCTAACTAAGGTTAAAAATAGGGTTGGTCTTCCTAATTGCCTTAATCATCTTGATGCCTAATTGAAATTTTTATGTAATCTTAAAATGCATGTTAAAGCAAGTTCTAGCAATTCATCAATAAAAGATATTCACCCACAACAATAATGATAAGTTGATGGCTCAATTCCTCACTAGGTTAATGGCATTGCAAGGAAAAATAAAAAAAATTGACAATAAGCACCAATTCTACTCAATTCTCAAATTCATGCTTCAAAAATTCAAAGGTCATCTACCAACAATTTTTATAACAATTGAACTTTCTAAAACTCATTTATTCAAGGTAAAACATTATTAAACTTAAAAAGTAAAAACATAAAATGCACTACCCCACACTTAAAGATTCACATTGTCCTCAATGTGAGCATGCATAAACTAAAAGAGAGTTTAGATGATACCTGATTTCCATCATTCCCATATACGATGTGTAGGGCTCCTTCCACCCATAATGCAATTGGAGCCCATGTGTGAGAGGATGAACAACATGCAACTTTGAAATGTACCCAATGTATTGAAAAGCCTATGTAGCATCCTTGGAAGAGCAATTGTCCAAAAAGAACATGTGAGGGTTGTCTTAACTTGATCCTCTAATGCTATAGGGACGCGGTAAGAACCTTTTTCAATTTGCAATATGGTTATATATGGTTTTTGCTCGTTCTCACCACCTAGGGTGGGAGAGATGATAATTTATTGCATATTGTACTCCCCAACCAAAACGTATTTCAAAATTCTTGGAGTCTTTCAAAATTCTTGGTGTCTTTTTAAGTTCAACCAAGTTTGGTTGAACCACTTCTTCATCCTCTTTAGCAATTTGAAGATCTCCCTCAACAATCTTATTATTTAATAGTAAATTGCTCTCCTCAATTTCTAAATTGGAAAAAATTAGACTCTACTCCTAAGGTCATGGCTATCTCAAGCTTATCATCACTATCTTCACTATAGGGCATGTCATAAAGTTTAGAAAGTTGCATATTTAGCCTGCTTGGGAATGGAATTAGGGGCATATAAGGATTTGGAGGTTCATGCAAATTTTTCGATATTGATGGTTCCAAATTCTCCTTCTCTTTTGATTGAATTAACTCCTCTATGTTTGGTTGTATCTCCTCACCGTTTTCTTCTTGATTAGTACCTGCATCAAAGGAATCACAAAATTTGTTATATATTACCTGTTCACTCCTTAAATTTGTGATTACCTTGATTTGCTCCAATTGGCTAAGAAATTCCTCCTTTTGGTGTGCTTGGAGTTGATGTGCCAGTTGCCCAACTTGCATTTCCACCCTCTTTAATGATTCCTCCAAATAATCAAACCCCTCATTGATCCTTTCCTGATTTTGTGTGCTAATTTGAAGGTAAGCATTCAAATCATCTTCTACTGTGGATTTCACGAATTGATCATAATTCTGTTCGATAATTTGAATGAAGGCATTCAAATTATCTTCCAAAGTGGGTTCCTTAAGTCGATCTTGATTTTGTGCGCAAGTTTGAATGAAGGCATTCAAACTATCCTCCAATGAGGGTTTCTTAAGGTGATCTTGATGTGAATATTGTTCTTGAGAGTAAGAACTTCTTTGGTAAGGTTTAAAGCAATTTTGAGGTTGAATGTGTTGCTGATTTTCCCAAGAAAAATTTGGGTGGCTTCCCCAACTTGAATTATAAGGTCTGAAATATGGGTCATTTCCACCCATTTGCTGGAAACTTTCATAGGCATATTCTTCCTCTTGCCATTCTTGGTATCATGTGAAATCGAATGAGCATGTATTTGCACTATGCCCTGCATTGCCACATGCTGCACATACTTCATGAGTAGGCATAGGTGTTCTTCCTCTTGCATTTAGCATCTTAATTTGGTTCGTTAATTCTGCTAATTGCCATGCCATGTCAGAGTTATGGTTATCATCATAAACCCCTACGTACCTTGAAAACTGCATATTTACAAAAGGCACTTAGCAACTTAAAGAAAACAAACAAATAATTAAATTGAAAGAAAATCAAACAAAACAAACAAACAATTCAAAGAAAACAAACAATCAATTAAATTATAAAGAAAAATCAAACTATTACTACTTAAACAACCTTCCCTGGCAGCAGCGCCAAAAACTTATTGCGCTCGAATTAAGTACTACTACAAGCATCACTCGCAAGTATACGTGGTAGCTGTAGCAAAGGTGATCGCCCCAAGGTCATTTCCCCAAGAAGGTGTGGTTTGTAATATCTTGATTGACAAGTATTTAAATGCGGAAGTTTGTTGTTTGGAATTGTAAAAGAACAATTTAAACCTAAGATTAAGGAGTGTAGGGTTGATGTATGAAGGTTGTACAAGATCAAATCGATTCTTGGGAAGGTGCCTAGGGTATAGGTCCATTCAATCAAAGCTCAATTCTCAATTATCCATTAACATAACCTTGTAAATTAATTTGTTCCTTAAGAATAATTAGTTAATTACCAATTCATTAGTTTTCACATTCATGAAATAGCAATAACCAATTGTTTCACATTATCAAATTAATAAAACCCTAGAACTTATATTTCTAATTCATTCTTAGGGTAGTCGATTGCATAATTTTGATATCAAATTTCACCTCTCGGCCCTTCATTCAATATCTAAAGATCAATAGGTAGCTAATCTATCAACCTAGCATACAATCCAATGCAATCAACCAACACAAGGTACATCAATGGAAATATCAAATCAAAGCATTCAATCAAATATACTAAAAACCCTAGGCATGGGTATTTAGCTCAACATCATCAATTTAAAACATTCATTCAACTCAATATAAATCAAATACAAATTGTTCATTGCAATATCAATTCTCTTAATACAACAAAAACAATATTGAAATGAATTAAAAGAGAGAATAGAAAAACCCCTTGTGAAGATGCCAAGAGTAGGATTACTAGTCTTTCTCCTAGCTCCACTTTGATATTTGATGAAGAACTCAAGCCCTCTTCAATGGTTGATTCCCCTTTGCAATATGGAATGGAGCTTTCTCAAGTCACCAAACCTTGGAATGGAGCTTGCCTTTGGTAGATGGAATGGAGCTTTCTCAAGTCACCAAACCTTGGAATGAAGCTTCTTCAACCTTCAAGAGATTGTTTAACCCAATTTATCCCAAAGAACCTCAAAGATCTTATCAATGGAAGATGGAGAAGATGAAGATGGGGATGAAGATGAAGGGACAAGGAGAGTGTCACTCTCTCTTCATCCCAAATTGTGTTTGCCTCCTCCTTGTCTTTTATTTCTCTCTACTCAAACCCTAGCCGTCTCCTCCTCCTTTTCTTTCTTTCGAGCAGAAGAGTTTATATAAATTAAGGGTGACACGGCCATGCTTGATTTGGCTTGGCCGTGTCCCTCATTTTTCTTTGGGACACGGCCAAGATTGCTGGTCGTGTCCCTCACTGCCTTCTTCTTTCTTTCTTTCTTTTCTTTGTTCTTCAAGGAGTGACATGGCCACTAGCTTGGTCGTGTCACTTGGGTGTGTCACCTTCTGTTTCTTTTCTTTCATTCTTTGCTTGCTCCAAGTGTTCCTTGGTATGAAATGGGACACGGCCAAGCTTGCTGGCCGTGTCATGTGACATGGCCAGTGGCTTGGCCGTGTCATTGGGTGTGTCTTCTTTTGTTTTGCTCCTTGCTCTTCTTTGTTCTTTGGAGATGAGAGTGACACGGCCAAGCTTGTCGGCCGTGTCACTTGCTGCCATTTCTTTCCTTTGAGGTGACACGGCCAAGCTTCATTTGGCTTGGCCATGTCATGCTAGATTCATGCTCTTCTTTCTTTATTTTGATCTTCCAAGGGTGTTTTTGCACTTAAACCTAAAACAAACACTTTAAACAAACTTAAAACAAAAATCAATCAAAACATTAACTAAAAACACATAAAAATCATACTAAAAACAATTACAAAAATGATCTAAACACAGGTCTTTTCGATGATACTATACTTAATTTCATAAAGTAGGAGCTTTCTACTCAAATAATAAACTACATGCTCAATCCCTGACTCATCTGCTTGGGCTAGCATGTCTCCTATTAACTCTTCTTCTATTGCTAAGTATAATAATAGAGGTTTGTCGGATCTAGGTGGTTTCAAAACAGGTTGATTCAACAAATACTCTTTTATTTGATCAAAGGCCTTTTGACACTCTTCATTCCATACGATCGGCTGATTCTTTCTAAGCAACTTGAAGATAGGCTCACAAATTGTAGTGAGCTTTGCTATAAATCTGCTAATGTACTGCAGTTTACCAATGAATCCCCAAACTTCTCCCTCCGTCTTTGGGGCTGGCATATCCCTGATCATTTTGACTTTGTCAGGATCTATCTCAATGTCATTCAGACCAATTACATGTCCCAATAATTTGCCTGAAGTAACACCAAATTCACACTTCTTCGGGTTTAATCTTAGCTTATATTTCAAAGCTCTATCAAAGAATAATTCTAAGTTTTGGAAGTGTTGTTCCCTTGTATCCGATTTGACCATCATATCATCAACATATACTTCAACTTCTTTGTGCATCATGTCATGAAATAGTGTGGTGGCCATCCTTTGGTAGGTTGCTCCAGCATTCTTTAAGCCGAACGGCATCACCCTATAACAAAATATACCCCATGTATTAATGAAAGCAGTTTTGGCATTATCCTCTTGAGCCATTAGCACTTGATTGTATCCGGAAAATCCATCTACAAACGAGTGTAGCATGCTAGAGGCTACACTATCAATGAGAACATCTATATGAGGTAAAGGAAAATCATCCTTAGGGGAAGCCTTGTTTAAATCTCTATAGTCCATGCAGACCTTTATCCTCCCATCTTTCTTTGGCACGGGTACTATGTTGGCTAGCCAATCTGGTATTCTATCACTTCAAGGAACTTCACTTGTATTTGCTTAGTGACCTCTTCTTTAACCAATTCAGCCCACTCAGGTCTTAATTGCCTAAGCTTTTGTTTGATGGGTTTTATGTTAGTGTAAGTAGGAATATGATGCTCGGCTATGTCTCGATCTATCCCCGGCATATCTTCATAAGACCAAGCAAACACTTCTTCATATTTTTTTGAATATTTTTTCAAATCTCTCTCTCTCTCTCATCAGGAGTAAGTTTGGATGCTATGCTAATGTTTTTAGGATTTTCAGTTGTTCCCAAATTTAATGATTTTGTGTTAACATAATTAATATTAAAGATGCTCATGTAACTGCTATTTGAATGTATGCAACCATCAGGAGAAACATCACACAAGTAAGCAAAATTAGACTTTATTGCATTCATTTTGGAAAAGGAAACATCATCATCCTCATACAAAGCAGACAAATTAAAATCAAAATCAAAATCATTGTTCTCAGAATCATAAAGCAGGATGTCTTCAAACTTTTCTTCGACCAGGGCAGTAATCTCTTCCTGAGTCTTCTCAGCTTTCATGACAGCTTCATTATTCTCTTTTGGATTGGACTCTTTGCTGGTTGGCAGGGTGAGTTATTTCTTCACTTGCTCCACTAGCTCGGCAATATCTGCAAAAATTTCAAAACCTGGGATTAACTTACCCATGAACATGATTGGCTCAGCCTTTCCTTGGAGTGGTCCCATATCTGGAGCTTTGACAAAAATCTCTTCTAGTGGTGGGAAGCTCATCTTCTCACTATTGTTTGGCCGAACATCATTGTCTTCATCATATCCCAACCCCTTCTTGGAAGTTTGAGTTCTAAAATCTAGCAACTTTGTCAAACCAGCCTTACCCTTTCCAAGACTAGCTCTGGGAAGGTAGTTCATGTTCTTCATCATATTCAAGACTTTGGAGTCCACTACTTCATCATCAGAAATTGCAGCCACTTGAAAACTAATGAGAGGCCTCTCAATCATTAGAGCATTAACAATCTCATTATCTTCAGCTTCAATGACCACTGTCTCATCTCCATTGGGGAACTTGATCTTTTGATGAAGGGTGGAAGGAACTCCACCAAGAGGATGAAACCATGGTCACCCCAAGAGTAAGGCAAAGGTAACCGGTATGTCTAAAACAACAAACTCAACAATAGATTCAATTGGAACAACCTTGACAGCCACTTTGAAGGTCCCTTCGGCATGCCTCTTAGTGTTGTCATAAGCACAAATTGTCACCTCGGTCGAGTTTTGATCTCTTATTGACATAGCTAGCTTTGGCAATATCGTAAGTGGACAAACATTTATGGCGGACCCATCATCGACCATTACACATGGAGTCCTCTTCCCCTTGACTTCTATTTTGATAAAGAGAGGGCGGATGTAGTCTCTCCCCTCCTTCGGTAAGTCCGCATCCGAAAAAGAAACTGCTCCCATATTAACTTCACTCTTTTCTTAAACCTCTTCACATTTCATTACTTCCCCAACTTTTATGAAGTTGATCAACTCCTCAGGTGTTGTGGAGGCAAAAATTCTTTTCAATTGCTTGAGCACAGCATCATCTTCTTCTGCTTCAACTTCCTTTCCCTTATTAGTTTCTACCTCCTTAGGTGGGGGCCTTGCGTAAGGCTTACCGGATCTAGTATTCATCACCTCATCTTCTTCGGGCTCGGACCAAGTCTACTCTTCTTTCTTGGGTACAATATCATCATCACTATCACTTGAATCCCAAAACCCGTTGACAACACAAATTGCTATTTCTCCACCTATCATAGCTTGTTTAATTTTGACAAATGCCTCTTCTTCTTTGGTTGCTTCTTCACTCACATCTTCAAAAGAAGACATGACAAAGTCCTCATACAAACATCCTCCAATCATGAAGGTTGCCGGTGGTGGTACCCTATTGAATTTTGGCAATGGGTTGTCTTTGGTGTTTGGCTTATTGGGTTCAGGTAGCTTTCCATTATCAATTGGATTTTGAATCTCATGTCTCAACCTCACACATCTATCCGTGTCATGCCCTTGCATTTGATGAAATTGACAAAATGCTTTAGTGTCAAAATTAGGTGGGAGAGGGTTAGGCAAAGGATGAGGATTTAAGGGTTGCAGCAATCCCTTTCTTTGAAGCTTGTTGAGAACCCAAGACATCAATTTTCCCAATTCCAAAAATTGTCTCCTTGTTCCTTGGTTAGCAACATTAACACCAACTTCTTTTTGTGTGCTTTGATTTCCAGACTGGTAATTCCCTTTCTCATTCCTTCTTATTGAAAAGTGATTTTTCTCCCTTTCCCATTCTTCAATTTGCAAACCAGCTTGAAGAAGCTCTTTGAAATCGCAGATGAGTGTATGAGACATCCTCTCATGAAGACTAGGCAACACCCCCCTCACAATCATCCTTATTTGATCGGATTCATCGGGCCTCTTCTTGAGTAAAGCAGCCTTGTTTATCCATCTCTTCACATAATCTACCAAATTCTCATTTGGCCTTTGCCTAATGGACTCTACTTCCATTAAGGTAACTTCTAACTCAACATTATATCCATATTGTTGGATGAAGGCTTTGTAAAGTAGATCCCAACTCTTTTGTGTTCCATCATCTAAGGTATTGAACCAATTTTGGACAACAGGGTCCAATGAGAGCATAAAGTACCTTAGGGTTTGAGCCTTAGTAGCTCGGGCAGACTGCATGGCAGTGATATACTACTTCACATGGAGATGAGGATTTTCGGTGCCATTGTCATACCAAAGGAAGGCATCTTGAACTTATAAGGGACCTCTTCATCTTGTTCGAATAGTTTGTCGATCTCAGACATCTCTTCGGTTTCCAACTTCTTCTCAAATTTCTTTTCTAAATCAGCAATCATCTTTTCAACATCTAATGTCTCTGTCTTTTCAATAGTTGCTTTCTCAACAACCTTTGGTTCTTTCTTCTTCTCTTGAACATCTTGGTAGTATTGAGCCCAATCATCATTGTCATCAATGATCACTTTTTCATCATCAAAAACCACTTCACCAACTTTGGTCTTCCCTTTGTCCTTTGGCTTCTTAGTGCTAGCAGATGCCTCGGCATGATTCTCTAAGATTGCAGTCAATTGGTTCTTCATGGTCTTAGCTAGGGCCTTTTTTATTTCTTCCATCTTGGCATTGAGGGCCTCATCCACCATCCTCTGAATTTGTTTGGGCTCCATTATTTTTGGTGAGCAAGTGATTGAGTCATTGCTAGATACTTCAACTCCGGCGTAGGTCGGATTGTTGTAAGCATTTAAGCTATTGTAATCCAGGGCTGTGAGCTAGCGAGGATCAATGATATGAGATGCAAATGTATGCATGTATGCATATATGCACGAACAATCAATAAGCAAGGACAAATAGGACGTTCCTTCCAACCTTATAATATCCACACACAAATGGCGAGTCTCTTTTCCTAGGTATATGGTTAAAAAAATACCAACATGGGCCATCTTGCTTTCGAATAATTCCCTCGGACGTTGCAACCAATAGTTATATTTTCGAAAATGGAAATCCATCCATGATAATTCCCATTAATTAGGTTTTAATCCATTCAACCAACTAAAGTAGCTTTTATGCTATATTGGAATAAAACAAAATTTATTATAAATAGATTTCTCACTTGAAAAAGGTAACTAATGGTTCATGCCAAAAACAAGCCCTTGGTTAATTTATTCTTAGTGTAAACTAGGCACACAATTGATTTTTAGTATTTCATAATTGACCTAAATATTTTTGCAAGCTCTTTGTAAGAGAAGGTTGGGTGAAAATAGTTTTGTTTCTAAGCCCATTGTAAAAGATTTTAGAAAATTGGATTTTGGGCTTAGTATTTGGGCCATGGGCCAAAGAATTTTTGATTTGTTTTTAGAAAAGTCTTATGTCTAAAGACCATCTTGAAAAATTTTGAAAATAGCTTTGGTCTTTTGGACATTGAGCTTACAATATACTTAGGTCATATTAGAAAAAGGAACAAACCAAATAAGCCATGATTTAGACTAAGATAAACTAACCATAGTCAAACAACATGCATTCGGGGTAAAACCTAAGGAAAGTAACTAGGCCAATTACATAAGCTTTAGTCGTTGTGTAATATCCCAAAGTATACCCTAAAAGTTTTGGAAAAATTATTGTTGTATTTGGATTAAGTGTATATGTTTTAGTGGGAAGAGAAAAGAGGTAATGAGGAGAGTGTATATGTTGTATATATTGAGATATATACAACATATACAAGTCAAAAGAAGTGAAAAGTCAAAGAAAGAGTTAATTTTTATTAATTAATTATAAGGAAATTAATTAAGTGGGATTTGAGTGAGTGGAAGTGGATGGAGATATTTTAAATATTTTATTGTTTAAATGCTTGGAAGATAGGG
This sequence comes from Garcia nutans, assembly GCA_947685225.1. Taxonomy (NCBI): domain Eukaryota; kingdom Viridiplantae; phylum Streptophyta; class Magnoliopsida; order Malpighiales; family Euphorbiaceae; genus Garcia; species Garcia nutans. Next base: position 62,936,388 of record CANTUV010000031.1, read on the forward strand.
TTTTGAGGAGAGAGTTGTTGAGGGTTGACTTTGTTTTCTTCTTGTTTCTTTCTTCTTCTTCGTGCATCTTCATCTCCTCCTTTTCTTTTCTTTTCTTTTGGCCGGCACTCCATAGCAAGAGAGCAAGAGAGAGATTTGATCTTCCAAACTCAAGATTGAAGGAAGTTTTCAAGTGATCAAGTTGGAAATTTAAGGAGTTTCATCATTTTTGGTAAGTTTCCTCTTGATTCCTTAGTTTTCTTTGAGTTTGTGAGTTGAGGTTGTGGTTGATATGTGTTTATTTGATTGTGGTGTGTTTAAGAGTGTTTGTTTCAATTGATTTTGGATTTTGGATTGAAGGAAAGAGTAAGTTTGTTGGAAGAGAAAGTGTTGTGGTTGTGTTTTGGGTTTGTGGTGATGATTATGATTTGTGTTTGATGTATGTTTTGAGTTGTTTTGGTGTTTTTGCAATTTTGTTATGGTTTTTGGGTGTGTTTAGTTAAGTTAGTTTGGAGTGGATAATGGTTGTAGTAAGAGGTTTGTTGGATGTGTTATTGATGTTGCCAGAATTTGCATTTTTGGCCTGACACGTCCATGAGCACGGCCAGGTCTTTAGGCGTGTCAATGGTTCTGTGTTCTTGGATGGGTGACACGAGCAGTGACACGCCCATGTCACTGAGCGTGTCATAGCTACTATGTTGGTGAAGAATTGACACGGCCATGAGCACGCCCGTGTTGTTGGACGTGTCAATGTTTCTGTGAGACAGAATGTATTACACGTCCAGTGACACGCCCGTGGTTTTAAGCGTGTCAAAGCTTCTGTGTTGTGAGTTTAGGGCACGGTCAGGGACACGCCCGTGTTGCTGAGCATGTCATGTGTAGAGTTGCCCTAGTTGGTTCTTATCCATATTATCTCATGTGTATCTCTAAGTAAGTGTGTATGATCACCTTTGGTTTAGATTTTGAAGAGAGTTGAGTTGCCATAATCCAAGTGTTGAAGATTCTTGGAAGAGGAAGTGTATAGATTGGTGTGAGTTGCTCTTGAGGTAAGTACAAACATACATGGTTATAAATGTGTTAAGTAATCTACTATATTGTTTTTACTATTTGATTAATGTTATGATTTGTATAATGTGAAAGATATGATGATCATTCAAAAGGTATGTGCAATGCAATTGGTTATGATGAATACTTTAATGATGAATTGCTTTAATGTGAATTGAGATATGATGAGATGTGATGCCATTGTGGTTGGCTGTAATGATTCAAATGAAATAAATGGGGCATGTTTGCCTGGATGATGATGAATTTAAAATATATGTCTAATGAAATTGGTTATGAATACTCTATTGATGAGATGTGAAGCAATTGTTGTTGGCTATAATGATGCAAATGAGATAATTGAGGCATGGTTGCCTAAATGATGATGAGAAAATGAGAATGAAATAATGAATGAATTGTGTGTCTAATGTGTTATTCCATTTTCAGAGTTTTGTTATTGGTGGCATGCCTAATCGTAACAATCTCTTGAAGCTAGGTTGGATCTAGTCCTTGAAGCCTTGTTGAGACGTTACAACCCTTGAAGCTAGGTTGGGTTTGGTTCTTGAAGCCAAGTTGGGTTGATACTTAGCATGCTTTGTTCCCCTTGAAGCTTGGTTGAGCCTAATCCTTGAAGCCTAGTTGGGATAATGATAATGATAAATGTGATAATCGAACCAAAACATTAACTCTGAAAGTGGAATGGCATATTAGTGTCTTTTGGGCCCATGCTTGTCTTTGTTTCAATGTAATTCATAAGTGATGAAATAATTGAATAAAATAATGAAATGTAGTGTTATGAACAATATAAAGATATCATTTGTGAATATTGTCTTATTTGTCGATATGTGTGACATTGGCATTGCATTGAAGCATATTGTTATTGTAGTTTGTACCACTAAGCCGTTGGCTTAGCACGAGTGTGGTTCATCGCGCAGGTGACAGGGTAGAGCCAGAGAGTTCATCTAGACCGAGTCGAGTCTAGACTTTGAGGTGTTGATTGTGGGCTTAAAGATCAGAGACGAACTGCCAAACATGTATAAATGTTATGTTTTTGTAAAAATTGATTTGGATGTTTATGTATAGTGATGTATATATATATATATGTAAATACCACTATATTTTTCGCTGCATAATGAATGAACGTTTTTATCTATTGTATTTATAATATAACTTAAATGTTTAAGTTTGCTCATATTATAGTAAAAAGGGATGATTTGTTTATTCAGAAAACTGTGGCATTCTTATATTCAGTATACGTGTATTACGACAGTAGTGATATGTAGTATGCGTATACGGGATATAGGGGTGTTACAATTGTTTTGGTATCAGAGCCTAGGTTTGAGATTCTCAACCTAGGTAAATTGTAAGGAAAAAGAAAATTTTGATTTTAAAATATGGTTTTTAAATAAGATACATGTTTTGGTATTGGCAGTCTCTGATCTTTAATGAGGTATATTCTGCTGTGTCTGCAGATATAGGTAGTGATGGCGTCTCAGTCACGTCAGTCTATAGAAGGTAGTGCTGAGAGTGTAGCTCCTGAAGAGGGTAGAGATGGAGCTAGGGTTGAGAGAGTTAGTGAGGCACCTGCTTTTGTGCCAGAGAGATCAGCTGCTAATGAGGTTCCGCCGGTTTGGTTACGGCATGTGGTAGAATTGTTGAGGCAAACTCCAGTGCAGCCGCCACCGCCACCACACCCACAAGTGCCGGTGAGACATTATGATAAATTGAGAAAATTTGGGGCTGAGGATTTTCTTGGTACTACAGATCCTGCAGTAGCTAAGCAGTGGTTGGATAGAGTACAGAGGGTATTTATTCAGTTGCAAGCCACTCCTAAAGAGAAATTTGATTATGCTAGATCTTTACTGCAGAAAGATGCTTATGATTGGTGGAAGACGGTTCCTCATGCCATGGATGATCCACCAACGTTGTCTTATAGTGATTTTCTGCGGGAGTTTGAGCAGAAATATACCTCGGGGGAGTATAAGGATGTCAAGAAGATGGAATTTTTGAATTTGAGACAGGAGAACCAGACTGTGACAGAGTATGAGATTGAGTATATCGGGTTGAGTCACTATGCCGGTGGGATTATTTCGGATGAGATTGGTCGGTGTAGGAGATTTGTGGAGGAGTTGAGGCCCTCTATTATGTGCATTGTTGCTGGTTCTCGGTATCAGGATTTTTCTCAATTGGTTGTAGCAGCCAGAAGTGTTGAGAGAGCACAAGCTTTTGCAACAGCTGTTACCGAGGAGGAGACAAGAGTTAGGAGATCCCAGTTTGAGGCAGGGTCTTCATCTGTGAAGAGAGGTCGAGGAAGTTTTATTCTGAGAGTCAGCAGGAGCCGAGGCAGTTAGGTAGGTCAGTTCAGTATCAGAGGCAGAGACCGAGACCTACAGTTTCTATAGCGAGTGCTCCGACTCCAGTGGTTCAGATATCTACTCCACCTATATGTGTTCATTGTGGTAGGACACATGGGGGTGCTTGTTGGAAGACGGGTGGTTCAGGAGTATGCTTTAGATGTGGGTCACCAGCTCATTTTGTTAAAGATTGCCCTGAGTTACAAGAGGATAGACAGAATGATACTGCAGCTTCTCAACCTAGTTTTAGCAGAGATGGTCGAGGGGGCAGAGGTTTCAGTAGAGGCAGTCGACCTGGATTTAGTCAGAGAGGAGGCTCTAAATCCGGAGGCAGTAGGCCAGATGAGGTTGGGTCTTTTGAGAGAGTGTATGTGATGCAAAGGGAGCCGGATGCTTCAGCAGTCATTGCGGGTACATTTTCTTTATTTGGCATTTCAGTTCTTGCTTTGATTGATCCAGGATCTACTCATTCATACATAAGTGCATCTATCTTGCCTGTGTCTGAATTGCATTCTGAGTCCTTAGGATTTGATGTCTTGGTGACAAATCCTTTAGGACATAGTGTTGTGGGGAGTAAGGTGCATCGTGATAGTTCAGTTGTGGTGCAAGGTGAGGAATTTTTGGGTGATTTGATTGAAATGCCTTTTAAGGAATATGATTTGATCTTAGGCATGGATTGGTTGTCTAAGCATGGTGTTGTGGTAGACTGTCAAAATAAGTGTGTTACTTTGAGAACCGGTGATGGTAGAAGTGTGATGGTATCTAGTGAACAGAGACAACTTGCATCCTTGTTTGTGTCAGCTTTTGCAGGTAGGAAGTTGATTAGAAAAGGATGTGATGCTTATCTTGCTCATGTTGTGGATACCAGAGTAGTGGGTTCTCAGGTTGATAGTATACCCACAGTTGCGAAATTCCCAGATGTGTTTCCTAAGGAGTTACCAGGGTTACCCCCTGAGAGAGAAGTTGAGTTTGGTATCTATTTGTTGCCTGGTATCACTCCCATCTCTATTACTCCCTATCGAATGGCACCTGCTGAGTTGAGAGAGTTGAAGATGCAGTTGCAGGAGTTGTTGGATAAAGGGTTTGTTCGCCCTAGTGTTTCTCCGTGGGGAGCTCCTATTTTGTTTGTTAAGAAGAAGGATGGTACTTTGAGGTTGTGTATCAATTATAGGCAATTGAATAAGGTGACTATCAAGAATAAGTATCATTTGCCTAGGATTGATGATCTCTTTGATCAATTGAAGGGAGCAGCAGTGTTTTCCAAGATTGATTTGAGATCAGGGTACCATCAGTTGAGGGTTAGAGCTGAAGATGTTCCTAAGACAGCTTTTCGCACAAGATATGGGCATTATGAGTTTTTGGTGATTCCTTTTGGGTTGACGAATGCACCTGCAGCTTTCATGGATTTGATGAATAGGGTGTTTAGACCCTATCTAGATCAGTTTGTGGTGGTCTTCATTAATGATATTTTGGTGTATTCACGCAATGAAGAGGATCATGACAAGCATCTGCGGATTGTATTGCAGACCTTGAGAGAGAAGCAATTGTATGCTAAACTGTCGAAGTGTGAGTTTTGGCTTGATCAAGTGACTTTTCTGGGTCATATAATTTCAGCAGATGGTATAAGAGTTGATCCGAGTAAAGTTGAGGCCATTTTGAATTGGAGTCCACCGAAGTCTGTAACTGAAGTTAGAAGTTTTCTGGGTTTGGCAGGCTATTATCGACGCTTTGTGAAAGGTTTTTCTTTGATAGCTACTCCACTCACCAGATTACTTTAAAAGGGAGTTAGATTTGTGTGGACAGATCAGTGTCAAGCTAGTTTTGAGCAGTTGAAGGAAATGTTGACTCAAGCGCCTGTTCTTGCTTTACCTGTGGAAGATAAACCATATGTGATTTACAGTGATGCTTCACATAATGGTTTAGGATGTGTTTTGATGCAAGAGAGTAAAGTCATAGCTTATGCTTCTCAGCAGTTGAAGCCGCATGAGCGTAATTATCCGACGTATGATTTGGAGTTAGCAGCTATAGTTTTTGCTTTGAAGATTTGGCGACATTATTTGTATAGGGATAAGTGTTTTATCTATACGGATCATAAGAGTTTGAAATACTTGGGTGTTCAGAGAGAGCTGAATCTTCGGCAAAGACGGTGGTTGGAGCTGATCAAAGACTATGATTGATTGATTGATTATCATCCTGGTAAGGCGAATGTTGTTGCGGATGCCTTGAGTCAGAAGTCTTTAATAGGTTTGATGGCTTATTCGCTCTTGTTGCTTATTGAATTGAGAGCGTTGCATGCTAGTTTGCATTTGAGGCCAATGTTGTTGGATCAGATTAAAGAGGCTCAATTGGCTGATGAGAAAATTCAAAAAGTTGTGTCAGATTGCCAAAATGGGGAGAGTCGAGATTTCCATGTGAGAAGTGATGGTAGCCTTTGGTTTAAAGATAGGTTGTGTGTTCCTGATGATGCTAGTTTAAGAAAGATTATTTTAAAAGAGGCACACCAGTCGGTTTTTGCTATACACCCTGGGAGTATCAAGATGTCTCAGGATTTGAAGCAGCATTATTGGTGGTCAGGTATGAAGAGAGACATAGCGGAGTTTGTATCCAAGTGTCTCACTTGTCAGAGGGTGAAAGCTGAGCACAAGTTCCAACAGGGTTGCTTCAACCTTTAACAGTGCCTGAATGGAAATGGGAATGTGTGACAATGGATTTTGTGTCTGGTTTGCCATTGACTCAGAAGAAGCATGATGCTATCTGGGTGATTGTTGATCGGTTGACGAAAACAGCTCATTTTCTTCCAATTAGAATGGACTATTCTCTAGAGAAGTTGGCTGAGCTATATATCAGTGAGATAGTGAAGTTGCATGGAGTACCAATTTCTTTAGTGTCTGATCGAGATCCCCGGTTTACTTCGAGGTTTTGGAAGATATTACATGGTGCTTTGGGTTCTCGATTGCACTTTAGCACTACTTTTTATTCGTAGATAGATGGGCAATCAGAGAGAGTGTTACAGATTATAGAGGATATGTTGAGAAGCTGTGTCATTGATTTTTTGTAACACCCCTTCCCGACCTATGAATAAGCCGAGGAGGAATGCTACATCGGGATACGAGATTTGGTTATGTTAGCTTACTTAATGTTCCTTATAAAAATTTTCCAAAAATTTTGACGAAGTCTCCCTTAAAATTCTAGGTCCCAAGTGTTGACAAAACTGATTTTTCTTATTTTTAAAAAAACATTTTGTTTCACAATTCAACTTAAGCACACTCCCAATAATCCACCCTTATAACCTCAACTACAATCCTGCAAGAAGAATTCACACTTCTATATTCACAACCCAACTCAATTTAAAACCATACAGTTATTATACATTACTAGATTTACATGCTACATTAAGTTATCTCTTTGTATTGTTCAAATAAGTACATGCCAGTTTCTAATACCAAAATACAAAATGAAGAGCACCACCTAAGTTTGTTGATGACTGACAGATCGCAGGACTCCTCTGCTCGCTACTGGCTCCTTGCTAATAGCCTACGAGTTTAGAAGAAACTAAACTCGCTAAGCATTGCTTAGTGGGTACTTTAACTAATTACGGAAAATAAATAATAAAAGCATAATGCACTTTTAAAAGCAATGAGTCGTATTGAAAAATAATATCACAGTAAAAACAATCCATACATGTCATATATTCAGTTATTATCATTTTATCAATTCGCTCCACAAGGTAATTTGGTAGACTAACGTATGGTAAGGAACTAACTAAAACAACTGTATATATATTCTGTGGCTGTGGCCCTAAAAATTTGCGGACCAAGCCCTGTGAAATCTGTGGCCGAAGCCCTCGGACCGGAGTCCTATATAACTCGGGCGATTGCCCTATATAACTTGGACCGAAGTCCTATATAGTTCGGGTCGTCACCCTATATAACTCGGAACTAAGTCCTATATTAAAGCAGCACTGCATATAGTATGATATATCATACTCTTACCCTACTCAGTACTATCCCAGATACCCAGTGGAGCCAAAAATTTTCATGCCATTTCTTAATCGAATATGCATTATACAATTATCGACTTATGTTTCTTATATTATTTCAACGTGAAATATCATATTTTTTCATTTTAATAACATATTATGCTCATTTATATGCATAAGGAATCAATTGGATTACTTTTGAAAAATGACCAAATGAATATTAGCAAAATGACCATATGAATAGTAAATTCTGGTTTTGGACTCAACTTGATCCTTAATTTGAAAAATTGTATAAAATAATCTACTCGACTAAAAACTCTAAAATTTTTACAGAATTTAGTTTTATATCTTAAAATCATTCCTTTAAAATTTCAGATCAAACTGGACACAAAATCTTGGTCAAGTAGTTCACCCAACCAGACTGCTCCAGTTGCCCTGCATCCAGGCAGCAGTTCTGAATTTTGTGAATTCTGTAAATTAAATTCAATCAATGTAGTTCCAAATTATTTTTATCAAATACTAGACTTACTAAAAAACAACATATCCAAAATTCAATTGAATATTATTTTTCTAAATTTTATTAAAAATCCGGAAACATGGCTGTCTCAGTCAAGGTACCTCCTAGAGCAGGTCTAACATAAATAATTGTTTCATAATCATAACCATTCCGAATTCAACTCAAAATATTTTCAGTCATTCTAGACGCATTGAGGCACAACATATCAAAAATTCACTTCAAGAACATTTTTCTATATTTAATTAAAAATCATACAAGTCACATCATTTTACTAATTCTAAAACAGAAAAATTTCAAGAAAATGAACAAACAATTAGTTAAAGTACCAAACCTTGCTTTTCCTTGCTCTTCTTGTCTATTTCACTTCCTTTCCTCTCTAATCTCTTTGATTTCCTATGAATTTAACATGTCACATATGTAAGAACAAACCCTAGATATGAACATGATGCTACCTTATGATTTTCTAACAATCCTTTACTTATTCTTACTAATAATCACCATTTTCATCATTTCCTTTAAGTAGTTTATCATTTTTCACCATAATCACCAACTTGCTAATACTTTCCCAACATGAACATAATATCAAATCTTCCTAAACATAGCCTAATACCTAATTCTAATGAAAGAATAAGACTTAGGATGGTATCTTACCTTATTTCCTATTGAATTTCACTTGAAAAATGGCTTAGACTTGAAAATTTTCTCCTTGAAAATGGAAGGGAGGGGGGAGCACGACCTAAGGAAGAAGAAAAGTGGTGATGGTGGTGTTTTTTGATCCTTTACTTGTGTTTGGAAGACCAAAATTAGTTGTTTATAATTTAATTTCCATTTAATTAATTTGTTTATTTTCAATGGCCATGATTTGTCCAACCCATTTGGACTTAATGGCTAGGATTTGGCCACTTAAAAGTGGCTTTTTGTTCTTTTAAATTTTGCCCCCAAAGTTATATTTAATTACAAAATCGCCCCTCCGGTGGAAATGTCCAAAATACCCTTGTCGGAAAATCGCCCGTAACTTACAAACCGGGGTTTTCGGGAAAAATCGTGCGCCACCATTATGACCCGATTAATCCCGAGAACACATTTATGGCATCTGTTAGGGTCACTATTAAGAACCGACACAACTTTTTGGAAAATTACTCTTAGGTCCTCAGCCTTTCAAAAAATTACCTTTAGGTCCCGTCGACTTCACGGGCCTCCTTTGCACACCGATTTTGTTTTTGACTATCTCGAGCCTCTATTTGACCACTTATTTATGTTCTTCTTGCCTAATACTCGACTTCCTAAACTTTGGGATGTGACATTTTTCTGGAAGTTGAGAAAGATTTTTGCCACTTGTGGAATTTGCTTATAACAACAGTCATCAATTTAGTATTAAAATGGCACCATATGAGGCATTGTATGGTAGAAGATGTAGGATGCCTCTATGTTGGAATGAAGTTGGAGAAGGCATATCGGTTGGTCCTGATTTGATTAAAAAAATGGAAGAGAAAGTAAAAATAATTCGAGATCGGTTGAAAGCAGCTTCAGATCGACAGAAATCTTATTCAGATTTGAAGAGGAGAGACATAGAGTTTGATGTTGGAGATAAAGTATTTTTGAAAGTGTCTCCTTGGAAAAAGATTTTGAGATTTGGTCGAAAAGGGAAGCTAAGTCCTCGTTTTATTCAACCTTATGAGGTGTTGGAGAGAGTTAGACCAGTTGCTTATCTACTCGCTTTGCCGCCTGAGTTGGATAGAATCCATAATGTCTTCCATGTTTCTATGCTGCGGAGGTACAGGTTAGACCCATCTCATATCTTGCCAGTTGAATCTATTGAGGTGAGTTCGGATCTGACATTTGAAGAAGAACCAATTGCTATTTTGGCACATGGAGTGAAAGAGTTGAGACATAAGAAAGTGCCACTTGTGAAGGTTCTTTGGAAGAATCATGCAAAGGAAGAAGCAACTTAGGAAAGTGAGTAAGTAATGCGAGATCAGTATCCTTAGTTGTTTCAGACTTGATATCAGGTAATTTCGAGGATGAAATTTCTTTTTAGGGGGGGAGAATTGTAATATCCCAAAGTATACCCTAAAAGTTTTGGAAAAATTATTGTTGTATTTGGATTAAGTGTATATGTTTTAGTGGGAAGAGAAAAGAGGTAATGAGGAGAGTGTATATGTTGTATATATTGAGATATATACAACATATACAAGTCAAAAGAAGTGAAAAGTCAAAGAAAGAGTTAATTTTTATTAATTAATTATAAGGAAATTAATTAAGTGGGATTTGAGTGAGTGGAAGTGGATGGAGATATTTTAAATATTTTATTGTTTAAATGCTTAGAAGATAGGGTTTTGAGGAGAGAGTTGTTGAGGGTTGACTTTGTTTTCTTCTTGTTTCTTTCTTCTTCTTCGTGCATCTTCATCTCCTCCTTTTCTTTTCTTTTCTTTTGGCCGGCACTCCATAGCAAGAGAGCAAGAGAGAGATTTAATCTTCCAAACTCAAGATTGAAGGAAGTTTTCAAGTGATAAAGATGGAAATTTAAGGAGTTTCATCATTTTTGGTAAGTTTCCTCTTCATTCCTTAGTTTTCTTTGAGTTTGTGAGTTGAGGTTGTGGTTGATATGTGTTTATTTGATTATGGTGTGTTTAAGAGTGTTTGGTTCAATTGATTTTGGATTTTGGGGTTGGATTGAAGGAAAGAGTAAGTTTGTTGGAAAAGAAAGTGTTGTGGTTGTGTTTTGGGTTTGTGGCGATGATTATGATTTGTGTTTGATGTATGTTTTGAGTTGTTTTGGTGTTTTTGCAAGTTTGTTATGGTTTTTGGGTGTGTTTAGTTAAGTTGGTTTGGAGTGGATAATGGTGGTAGTAAGAGATTTGTTGGATGTGTTATTGATGTTGCCGAAATTTGCAGTTTTGGCCTAACACGCCCATGAGCACGGCTAGGTCTTTAGGCGTGTCAATGGTTCTGTGTTCTTGGATGGGTTACACGAGCAGTGACACGCCCATGTCATTGAGCGTTTCATAGCTACTGTGTTGGTGAAGAATTGACATGGCCATGAGCACGCCCGTGTTGTTGGACGTGTCAATATTTCTGTGAGACATAATGTATTACACGTCCAATGACACGCCTGTGGTTCTAAGCGTGTCAAAGCTTCTGTGTTGTGAGTTTAGGGCACGGTCAGGGACACGCCCGTGTTATTGAGCGTGTCATGTGTAGAGTTGCCCTAGTTGGTTCTTATCCATATTATCTCATGTGTATCTCTAAGTGAGTGTGTATGATCACCTTTGGTTTAGATTTTGAAGAGAGTTGAGATGCCATAATCCAAGTGTTCAGGATTCTTGGAAGAGGAAGTGTATAGATTGGTGTGAGTTGCTCTTGAGGTAAGTACAAACATACATGGTTGCATTCATTTACATGATTTTGAGACTTAACACATTTGGTTATAAATGTGTTAAGTAATCTACTATATTGTTATTACTATTTGATTAATGTTATGATTTGTATAATGTGAAAGATATGATGATCATTCAAAAGGTATGTGCAATGCAATTGGTTATGATGAATACTTTAATGATGAATTGCTTTAATGTGAATTGAGATATGCTGAGATGTGATGCCATTGTGGTTAGCTATAATGATTCAAATGAAATAAATGGGGCATGTTTGCCTATATGATGATGAATTTAAAATATATGTCCAATGCAATTGGTTATGTATACTCTATTGATGAGATGTGAAGCCATTGTTGTTGGCTATAATGATGCAAATGAGATAATTGAGGCATGGTTGCCTAAATGATGATGAGAAAATGAGAATGAAATTGATAATGAAATAATGAATGAATTGTGTGTCTAATGTGTTATTCCATTTTCAGAGTTTTGTTGTTGGTGGCATGCTTAATCGTAACAATCTCTTGAAGCTAGGTTGGATCTAGTCCTTGAAGCCTAGTTGAGACGTTACAACCCTTGAAGCTAGGTTGGGTTTGGTTCTTGAAGCCAAGTTGGGTTGATACTTAGAGAACACGGACCTAAGTCCGGAGAAAATGGAGTCACCACCCGGACGGGCTGGGAAAAAGAAAGGGGTGGATAACTCGATTCCTAAGGAATCCCCAACCCCCTAATGGGTTCAGAAAGTTGGGTATGTGTGGGGAAGGTGAGAAATGGCCCAGCACCCCCCACAACGCCCTGTACATTGGAACCGGCCTCCTTTACAGGTCTTAATATTATAAAATTCTTAAATATAATAACATTATCCATATTACACAAAATAATTAAAAGAACGCATCATTATATTAAAATCAAAGCAATGTCCAAATAAAGCAAATAAATGGACACCCATCCGAAGATGGAAACATGTCCTTACATCACATGCATAAATAGGACACCCACCGAAAGGTAGAAACATGCCCTTTACATTGGTAAAAAGCAATTTAAATTACATGATGTTTAACTAATGAGGTACCCACCAAGTGGAAGCATACATCTTACAACATTTAAAAATCTAAATAAATTGATAAAAGTAAATAATCATTCATCATAAATAAATCATTCATCAAATATATTAAATATCAATAGAAAGTAAACATCCATCCATGATAAATTAAAAAAAATCAAGTATTGAACTAAAAAAAATAAATCAAAGCATAATTAAATATGGAATTGAATAAGGAAAAAAATATCTAAATTATAGCTACTGTTTCCATTTAAGATCCTTTATTTCATGTATTTAGGGTTTTGGATTTTCATGGGTTTAAGCTACTCTAACTTTTTAAAGAATTAAAATAGATTAAGGATTTTATGTTTTAAAAGGTTGGTAAGACACTTTGATTAACCAAATTGAGGTTTAAATGGTGAAATCATAAAACTAGGGTTTTGGTCACTTTAAAACACTTTGATTTGTGGTTTTAAATGATGATTTCAAGCTTACTGTGTAAAATTAAAGTAGTTATGTTTATATGATTTTTAAAGTTTTAAAGGGTTAGGGTTTATAAAAAATTACGGTTTAAGGTTTAAAGGGCTAGGGTTTTATTATTTTAGGTTTGGAGTTGAGTTAGGGTTTAGTATTTTAAAATTAGGGTTTTCGGTGATTCAAGAAGCTTTTAGGGTTTGAAAATCAATTTGATATTTTTATGAGGTTTTATGAAAATAAACAAACGATTTAAATTTTTTAAAAAGCAAAAAAGAAGTTTTTTAAGCTTTTGGAAAGAAACAGAATATAATTTAGGGGTTTTGATGATTTGGAAAGTAAATTGGGGTTTTGGAGTTTTGAAGAAGTGAAAATAACAATTTTATGTCTTTTGGAAAATAAAGCAACGAAATAAGGTTTTTAACTTTAGAAAAACTAAATTAAAGTTCTAAAGTTTTTGATTTTGACAAACACAATTTCATAATTTTAGATACTGTGAAAAATATAACAATAAAATTTAATACATACCACCTTTTGATAATTCCTCCAAAAAATAATTCTTCTTGGATTAACCAAAAACAAAGGCAGTTACTGCCTTTGATCGTTTGTTACTGATTTTATTGTCACTGTCAAAAGTCAAATTGATTTGCTGCCTTTCGTTCACAGATTCGGTTTGCAATTCTCCCAATTTTCGTCCTTAATTTTGTTGATAATTTTTTCGTGTTGTTTAATCCATATTTATAGAATTTTTTTTGAATTTTTTTCCTAGTTGCTCACAGCATACATTATAGAATAAGAAAAGGAAACCGAAACCTAATTGTATTAGGTTTCAAAAAATTTGCGTCGGAAAATTTCGCTGGCGAAATAAAACTGCTGCGAAAAAATTGCGCTGGCAAAATAATTTGTCGCAGTTGGCTGCGGCAGGGGGTGGGGGTGGGGAATCGGCCTGCAGGCCATTTCTCCGGCAGGAAACTCCTGCGGGCGAAATGGCCCACGGCCAAGCCCGCGCTGGAATTTTCGGTGATGATTTTTTTCGTCGTCGATTTTATTTTTATTTTTTGATTTTTATTTGTTTATTTTTATTTTTTTTATTAATAAAAATTAGATAATAAAGCAAAAATTATTTAATTAAGATAACAAAAATCATTTTGGACCAATTAAAATATATTAGATAACATAAAAATTATTTTGGACTAAACAAAATATATTGGACTGGACTGGGTCAAAAATTAAGGGTCTACAGTCATGTTGCAGTTGCTTTTAGTTAATTGGGGTGACCGTGAATGTGAAAAGAAAAATTGTAGTGCAATAATGATAAAAAAAAAGAGAAAAAGAGAAATAAAAAAAAGTTGCAATAAAGATAAAAATTATATATTTTCATTAGTATTTTTTATACAATATTTCCTCAATTGATACAATATTCATGCATCACTAAGTAGAAGGTGGTAGACATCAAATAAAGCTCTGAAAAAATCATCGCCTGTCGGAGGGGGAGGCAAATCACCAATCCCGAGTTCGCCCGAAGCAGGAGCACTAGAATCTCTATTACCTTTGAGTTTCGATCTGTAACGGTCCTCATCGAAAGTAGATGAAAGGATCCCATGGTCATCAGTTTGGGGGCCTCTAGATGTCATCCCCTGAAATCGGAAGTCTTAAAAATTTTGCTTGGATTGATGGTACAAATTTTCAAAATGGGTAACCTGTTGACGACTAGTGACCAGCTCTTCTTGAAGTTTCTTATTTTGTTCTTCAAGCATCCGCTGTGAGCCAGAAAGGAAAAGAGTAAGAGCATACATAATCATGCATACATATAGCATAAATTATCATGGCACAAGAAAATCTACCAGGTAATTCATGTCAACGCCCTGTGGATGAAATGACATATCCGGTCGACTAGAATGAGCAAATGAAGGAGCAGTAAAAGAAGGTCCAGCCTCATGATCAAATGAGCCAGCAACCTGCAACAATTATTAAAAAAAGTCAAAATAAGTTAAGAAAGAAGCAATTGCAATGGAAAAATGGTAAAAGTTTATCTCCATGATGTTCCTCTTCATCTCTATCCTCATTTTCTCCAGAAATTTTCCATACACCAACAGGAGATACACTGAAGTTAAAAAGCCCTATTTGAATAAACTGGGTATAAGATGCACCCAGTGGATAGAGAAAGGTTTCAACATCATAACCGTGTAGAGCCAACCACCATGCATTCTTCGGCATTGATGTGATATTCAAGGTATACTTCGGGCAGTGCATCGGGATCCTCCTCTGCTTGGGACTAAGAAACCATTTGTATACTCTCTCTCCGAGAAACCAGCCACTAGACACAGGGCCGGCAATGACTCGGCGGGTATGTTGAAAAGGTAGTGCGGCATTCATGGAGGAAGTCCAGTTTGTCCACTCTTCTGTGTTCCACCAGGACAAATTCACCTACAAAATGACATAAGGTAAGTGAACTTTTATATAAATTTTAAAGTATACTAATTCTATTTTACCTGGTCCCAGGTTAAGCAGCTCAAGACAAAACGTTGGGTACGCACATGGTGAGAGCCGGGAACTTCTACACGATCTGACAACCAAAAATTTAATCTCAGATAACCGACTATCTCTTGAGAAATACCAGGCACCCTTACAAGATTGTGCTCATATACCCATACCTACAACAATAATAAAAATAAAATTCATGCAAGAATATGAATGGAATTGACATTGGTGGAAGAAAAATACCTTGACAACCGCCATAATGCCAACAAAAGACTTCTTATTTCTGTAACTTTTGTCAAGACAATGGTAAAGACAGGCAAGACTAGCTTCACCCTAGCCATAAAGCGGTACCATCCTCATATCAGTAAGGGCCATCAACATCGACAAATGGATGGCGGATTCGGTGCTGCCTAAAATGGTAGACCCGAACAAATACAACAAAAATCCTTGAGCATACTGTTTAGTTGTGTCTCTGTGAACCCGTCCTTCATAGTTCATCCAATAACTACGAATTGGCTCAATTTTTATCTTGAAAGGTCCTTTAAATGATGGTTCCATATTAATTAATTGTTGGATTTCTTCAAATGTCAGAATATCATTGGTAAGAGGGGCCGAAAGGCCATAATACCAGATGCCGATTATAGCAACAAAGTCAACCGGACCAATTATCATTTCTCCAATGGGCAAATGAAAAGTATGGGTAATGTCCATCCACCGTTCTAACAATGCTTGAATTGCACTCTGGTCTATCGGATACTCCTCGGATGGTAATTGCAAGATGAAACTTTCAAAACCGCAATCTCGGATAATCTGCCTTACCCGAGAAGGCGCTACATCATACCATTGTCGGGCTTTGTAGACACACCCTCCGCCCCTTATAACACAATGATCAAGCTAACACGGAGCCAGGTAAGTCAACATGAGGTAAGTATATCATTATATCAATACCACCGACTTTTAAGCTAAATTTATTTATATTCTATTTTTTAGTCTATCTATTTACTTAAATTCTTAAATATATTCATTTAATTAATTTATTTTTCCTAAATCTAAAAAAATAATAAAATAATAAAATAATAATAAAAAAAACAAACAAAAATATAAAATATATAAAAAATATAAGAAGAAAAGAAAAGAAAAAATATAATATAAAAAAGAGAAAAAAAACACAAAAAAAGTAATAATTTGCTGTTAAAATAAATACTTAAATAATTACCTTGCTCTTTTGATTTGAACTGCGATGAAGCGGCTAGTAGATTTATATTTTCATCTTCATGCCGCTGAATAAACTCTAATAACTCAGCATTAGATGGAGTTACTGATCTTGAAGCATGCATTTTTTCCAAAACTCTATGCTGAACTCTCTAAAATAAAAAAACGTATAGCTATAGAGTAAATGAAGAAATGAGCTGCTTGCAACGTTTATATAGAGGAATGGCAAAGAAAAAAGACAAAAATGAAAAGAAGAAGAACATTATTCTCGTGAAAAAAAAAAGTAAATTTTACTATTCATAAATAGTAAGTTACTATTTATAAATAGTAAATGAATAGTGATAAATAGTACATAAATAGTGACTATATAGTAAATAAATAGGAAATTTACTTATTCAATTTAATCATTCAAATACTTGCGTGCATATAAATATTTTTGCACTTTTAAAATATTTTTACATGCAAGGGGCAAGGAGAAAATATGTTTATGGTAAAAATTATCTAATTTTTTTTTTGCATATTCCTTTAGTATACTACTGACTACAATTATTTTTTTTTTACAGATAATTAAATCTCTCTTAGCTTAGGTTCAGAACCTAAATTTCTTCTTAAGTCCAGAACTTAGCTCGGGTCCAGAACCCAGATTACCCTTAAGTCAAGAACTTAGCTTAGGTCCAGAACCTAAAATCCCTCTTAAGCCAGAACTTAGCTCGGGTCCAAAACCCAAATTACCCTTAAGTCCAGAACTTAGTTCGGGTGCAGAACCAAAATTACCCTTAAGTACAGAACTTAGCTTAGGTCTAGAACCGAAATTACCCTTAAGTCTAGAACTTAGCTTAGGTCTTGAACCTAAAATCCCTCTAAAGTCCAGAACATAGCTCAGGTTCAGAACCCAAATTACCCTTAAGTCCAGAACTTAGCTCGGGTCCAAAATCCAAATTCATCTTAAGTCCAGAACTTAGTTCGTGTCCAAAACCCAAATTACCCTTTGATCCAGAACCTAAAATTTCTCTTAAGTCCAGAACTTAGCTCGAGTCCAGAACCCAAATTACCCTTAAGTCCAGAACATAGCTCGGGTCCAAAACTCAAATTACCCTTAAGTCCAGAACATAGCTCGGGCCCAGAACCAAAATTACCCTTAGGTCCAGAGCCTAAAATCTCTCTTAAGTCTAGAACTTTGCTCGGGTCCAGAAATTATCCTTAAGTTCAAAACTTAGCTCAGGTCCAAAACTCAAATTACCCTTAGATCCAGAACCTAAAATTGCCCTTGATTCCAGAACTCGAACCGGGTCCAAAACCCAAAAACTTAACCATCCCAGAAAAATTAAGTCTTATTGCTTTTCACTCTCTGTTGTTGTAGTCTTAGATCATTCAAGTAGGAGAAAAACTGTAGACCTTTAATTTTTTACCCAGTCTGGTCCGATATTTTTTATATAGTCCAAAATAATTTTTATTTTAATATTAATTATTTATAATTTTTAATAAAAATAAAAATGGTAAAGTTAAATAAAAATAAATAAATAAATAAAAATCAGCGACGAAAAAATCGACGACGAAAAAATTTATCGCCGAAGGGGAATCGGCCACAGGCCAATTCGCCCCCAGAAATTTCCTGCGGGCGAAATGGCCTTGGGCCATTTCACCGCAGGAAATTCCTATGGTGAATTGGTGCCCGCCCGCAGCAGCTCGTAATCCTCATAGTTTTTGCCGGCAATTTTTTTCGCCAGCATAATTTTCCAGCGTAACTTTTTTTGAAACAGAATTCTATTAGGTTTTGGTTTCTTTTCCTAATTAGTTTTAGTTTCCTTAGACAATTAGAAGTAGGTTTATTATTTTTCCTATAAATACCACATTAAAACATATAATTAAGGGACTTTGGACTTTGATCGGGGAGAAAAAATTATACGATTGGATTGGAGACTCAATCATTCGATCGGCCAAAAGAAAAGCTCAAGCAAGCAAGAAACAAGAAGCAATCAATACATCAAAAAGCAGTGACACTGCCTTTATCTTTGTTCATCCAGAAGCAAATTGTGGAGGAACCAACAAATGGAGGTTTGATTATAAATCTTTGATTTGATGTTATTTACAATGTTTTCTATCATTTGTTTTTGATATTAAGTCAGTAACCTAAATTATTAAACTTAGTAATATGTTTTACATTAAATCATACATTCATCCAGTAGCCTTAATCAGTGATCAAAATTTCAAAACCATAAAATTGTTCTTCTCTTTCCAAAAACCTTTAAAACCCTAAATTGTTTCTCTCCCGTTTCCAAAACTTTAAAAACCCTAAATTACTCTTCTACTTCCAAAAACCATAAGACCCCTAAATTATTTCTTCTGCTTCCTAAAACCTTAAAAACCCTAAATTATTTCTTCTATTTCCAAAAACTTTTAAACCCTAAATTGTTTTCCCTGAACTATTTTCATCTAAACCCTAACTTTTTGTCCAAAGTTTCCAAATGTCTTCTTAAATCTCTAAACCCTAATCTTCTTTATAGTTTCTAAAAATTATAATTATTTTTATGAAACTCTAAGCTATTTTCTTAAATCTTAAAATCAAATATATTTTCCAAAATATCAAAAACCCTAATTTTCTCAAAAACTAATACAGTAAACCCTAGTTTTCCTAAACCCTAAATTCTTAAAGCATCAAAACTTTATGACAAATTCATCAACACCCTAAAACCTAATTCTTAAAACCTCAAAATCCGATGACAAATAAATCTAAACCCTAAAGCCATAATCCAATAAACCTAAAATCACAATTAAGTAACCATGAATTATAAACCCTAATGTCTTAAGATTCCAAAACCTTAATTTCATGATGTTAGCCCTAAACCCCAATTTAATTAACCAAAAAACCTTACTACTTTCTTAAATTTATAAAACCCTAATCCATTCCATTTTTCAAAAATCTTCACAGTAGCCAAAATAATAATAATAATAATTTCAAAATTCCCAAAACCCTAAATGTTAATTAAAGAATTCTAAATTGAGACATAAACCTAAATTTGTATCTTTATTTGCTTTATTTAATTTTAGATTTGATTATGTAGTTTATTATATGTTTTGATGGTTGATTTATTTAATTTCAATGCTTGATTTATTTAATTTATCATGGATGGATATTTTCTTTATTATTATGATTATTATTTGTTTATTTTAGTATTAAAATTGTAAAAGGTATGTTTCCACTTTGTGGGTACCTCATTAGTTAAGTATTATGCAATTTAAATTGCTTTTATATTTTGGACCAATGTAAAGTACATGTTTCCACCTTTCGGTGGGTGTCCTATTTAGTTTAGACATGGATGATGTAAGGACATGTTTCCATCTTTGGATGAGTGTCCATTTATTTGCTTTGTTTGGACATTGTTTTAATTTAAATATAATGATGCTTTATTTTAATTGTTGCATGTAATATAGATAATATTGTTATATTTAAGAATTTTATAATATTAAGACCTGCAAAGGAGGCCGATTCCAATGAACCGGGCATTGTGAGGGTGCTGGGCCATTTCTCGCCTTCCCCGCACTTACCCAACTTTTCGAACCCATTAGGGGGTTGGAAATTCCTTAGGAATTGAGTCATCCACCCCTTTCTTTTTCCCGGCCCATCCGGATGGTGACTCTATTTTCTCTGGGCTTAGGTCCGTGTTCTCTAAGTCCCCGAGCCTAAATAGTGCCGAAGTCTCAAGAACTATTCCACCTGGAGTGGAGGCAAAAATCCCCGCTCACACTTTCACACTAAAAATTTCTTATTTGAAATTTAGGCAGTTGGGAGCAATCTTGCTAGACTCCAAATTTCTTCTATCTTCTTGGCATTAATCTGGATCTTGATTGGGATAGTCTTTTCCCTTGCAAAAAGTTTGGTACCCAAATTCATTTATTTTCTTCTTCTCCCATTTCTTTCTTTTTATTTTTCTTACTCTTCCCTTTCTTTGAGCATTTTATCATTTTGTCCTTCTTTCTTGTAGGATTGTCAGGTATAGGACTTTTGAGAACCGGGTGACCTTTCTTCTATCTCTCTAATTTTGATCGAATATTTAGTTGGGTTAGGCCAATTCAAGTTAAACTGTCCTTATAAACCAAATGGAAGCCTTTTGCTGCTTTAGGTAAAAGAGAACTCAGTTGGCTTTCTGAACCGCCTTTTTAGGTTTTTTCTTTCTTTTTTTTCTTTTCTTTCTCTTTTTTTCCTTTTGTCCTTTTGTCCTTTTTTTCTTTTTCTTCTTTTAATTTTTTTTTGTTCTAGCTCTAAAAGAGTTGTCTTATTTGTACCAACTTGGGTTTCTAATAATGCATGGGAGGAGTGGCATGAATCTTCTTTAACAGGGATAAATAATTTGTTACTCTGATGTTATTTTGATGAATTAGAGATATTAGGTGAACTTCAAATACCCTTATGGTCTTGAGAACTTCAAATACCCTAATGGTCTTGACTATGCATTCCATTCATTGATCTTCTTGTCTCTTCATCTTAGTGATCATAAGACTTGTCAAAAGTATCACAGCAGCTCAGGGTAGGTTGTTGGGGTTTGTAAGCCAATGAAAAGAAAGCAAAATTTTATGAAGGCTCAAAGGGACAACTAGGGATTGATATTTAATAGGGTGGATACTAGTTGTTGGCTCGTCAAACAATGCCTAGATCATTTCTCCCTTAAATAAGTAGAGTTCAATTTCGCCTCAAAAATTTGTCTAAGCATGTTCTAAGACTGACTAGGACCTAGACAAAGGTAATTATGCAAGAGCCCTCTCTATGTAAGCATACACAACTCAATGCTATAGAGCAATTCCCTCACTGAGTAAAGTCATTCTAGTAATGATGCATAAATATATTAATTCATGAATTATCAAGCTATATTCCTCATTGGTTGAGCACCAAAAGGAACAAAGACCAACAAAAATTTTGATGAAAGTTATTTATTCAAACAAAAATAGAAAAACATAATTGATCTAATTAAAGATTAAAGAAAACAAAATTAAACAAAATGCAACATTCAAGCTAAGGAAAGTTTGTTGAGTTGGAGGTGAAGATACTCCATCTATTTAGACATATCAATGGCAAGGATTTTTTCCATCATTAAGGTTCATTGCTTCATCATCCACAGTTAATCCAAACTTGTTTAGTAGTACATCCTCTTTAGTAGCTTCTCTATCATGATGAGATGACAAGATAAAACTCTTCATAAAGGTTGCAAGTGGTGGCGCCCTTCAAAATTTAGGTAGAGGATTATTCTTAGTGTTGTGCTTATCAGGCTCAGAAAGCTTACCATTGTCGATTAGATCTTGGATCTCATGCTTCAATCAAGTACATCTATCGGTCTCATGTCCTTGCATTTGATGGAATTGACAGAAGACCTTGGCATCAAAATTTGGTGGCAAAGGCTTATGTAGAGGCCGAGGTGACAATGGTTGTGGCAAATCCATCTTTATTATATTTTCTAACATCTTTGACAAAGGATCCCCCAAGTTTGAAAATTTACGCTTCTTTGCTGGTTCAGTTGCTACATTTTTCTCAACACCTCTTCTTTTTCTTTGATTTTGCTAATTGGGGTGGAAGCTACCCTTATTGCCCTGCTTATATAGCACATGGTTCGGTTGGCCTTGTAGAATAGGGATTGATCCTTCATTTTCCATTTGATCTCTATTAGTGAACATGTTCTCCGTGGATGCTGCCTTTCCCTTCTTTCTTATGCCAATGTGAGATGCCTCATTAGTATTGTTGATGAACTCCAGAATTTCAATCAACTAGGTCTTCATAATTTCAACCAATTGATCTTGTAGGTTGGCCATCCTAGCTTTGACAACTTCATCGACTATGTCCCTTAGTTGGTTTACATCCATCCTTCCAATGAAGCACTTGAATAAAAAATCAATGTTGTAAGTGGTGTCATTGTATGCTCTTGAATTGTCGTACTTCAGGTCTTTGAGCCAGAAAGGATTAATGATATGTCATGTGATGCATGTATGCATGTATGTATGTATGCACAAATAATAAACAAATAAGGATAAATAGGGCATTCCTTCCAACCTTATAACATCCACACACGGATGGCGAGTATATTTTCCTAGGTAATATGGTTAACAAAATACTAACATGGGGTATCTTATTTTTTAATAATTCCCTCAGACATTTTAACCAATAGTTATGTATTCAAAAATGGAAATTAGTTCTTGATAATTCCCATTAATTAGGTCTTAATCCATCCAACCAACTATAGTAGCTTTTATGCTATATTGGATTAAAACTAAATTAAGAGGTTTATTATAAATAGATTTCATACTGAAAAAAGTAATTGGTGGTTAATGCCAAAAATAAGCCCATGGTTAATTATTCTTAGTATAAACTAGGCCCACAATTGATTTTTAGTATTTCATAATTGACCTAAATAATTTGCAAGCTATTCTGGATGAAAACAATTTTGTTTCTAAGCCTATTATAAAAAAGATTTTAGAAAAAACATATTTTGGGCTTTGTATTTGGATCATGAGAAAAGTATTTTTTATTTGTTTTTAGAAAAGTTTTATGTCCAAAGACCATCTTGAAAAGTTTTGAAAATAGTTTTGGTTTTAGAGAAAATTTTATTTTGAGCTTACAATGTAATTAGGTCATATTACAAAAAAGAATAAACCAAATAAGCCATGATTTAAGCCAAGATAAATTAACCATAGTCAAACAACAAGCATTTGGGGGAAAACCTACAGAAAGTAACTAGGCCAATTACATGAGCTTTAGTCTTTGGGTTGAAAAGGCTTGGGTTCCCATAGCAAGTATATACCAAATGGTACAAGGCTATGAGTGGTTATGCCATGCTCGATCTCCATACCTTGAGTGAAAGTATGGTATCTCTTACATAACATAACACGGGTAACACGGGTGTTCTTGCGACTTCGGCACTTTTAGGCTCAGGGCCTTAGAGAGCACGGGCCTAAGCCCGGAGAAAATGGAGTCGCAACTCGGATAAGCTGGGAAAAAGAAAAGGGTGGATGACTCAATTTCTAAAGAATTCCCAACCCCCTAATGGGATCGAAAAGTTGGGTACGTGTAGAAAAGGTGAGAAACGACCAGCAACCCTACAATGCCCGGTTCATTGGAACCGACCTCCTTTGCAGGTCTTAATATTATAAAATTCTTAAATATAACAATATTATCCATACTACATGCGATCATAAGAAAAAGCAAATACTTTATTTAAACCACAACAATGTCCAAACAAAATAAATAAATGGACACCCATCCAAGGACGAAAACATGTCCTTACATCATATAATAGTTAAAACTAAATAGGACACCCACCGAAAGGTAGAAACGTATCTTTTTCATTGATCCAAAACATTAAAGAAAAGCTAAATCACATGATGCTCATGATACAAGGTACCCAAAACATGGAAACATACCTCTTACAATATTTTGAAACCAAAGCAAATCAATAAAAATAACCAACCATTCATTATAAATAAATCATTCATCAAAGATATCAAACATCAATCAAAATATATAATGAACATTCATCTAATTTAAATAAAACAATAAGTATATAAATTTAGGGTTTATGCATCAATTAGGATTTTTTGGGTTTTATGTTTAATAATTAGGGTTTTGTATATACTGGATTAATTAATTGAGAAACATTTAATATAAAAGAAATAATATAGCTACTGGATGTTTAAATTAGAGATTAGGTTTGAAATAAATTAGGGTTTGGATCTAAAGAATGGATGTTTTATATTTAGGGTTTCAAAAGTTATATGAAAATAATATTAAAATTTATGGTTTAAATAAATAAGATTGAAGATCATGAAAATTGGATTTTAAGTTAGGTATTTGGAAAGAATAGGCTACTGTGAATCTTCAGAAATATAGATTTGGTTAGGGTTTTAAGAAAACAAATTATTGTTTTGTGGTTTTAGAAAAGTGTAATTAGGGTTTTAGATTTCAAAAATTAGTTTTACGGGTACTTATGTATTAGGATTTTAAAAAATAATTTTTAGTGTTTTAAATAGAGTCTAGATGATAAGTAGAACAGTTGATCACTATGCCTAACAAAAACATCACCTATTGTATGTTTAAATAATTGATCTAATTGAGTGATGAAGCTACTGTAAACATAAATAAGTAAGTAGAAATTCAAACCTCCGTTGTTGGTTCCACCATAATTTTAAATTCTGGTTGAATAATAACAAAGACAGTGTGGACTGCCTTTGATGGATTGTTTGTTGCTTGTTGACTCCCTCTTCCTCATTTAAGTCCAAGGTTCTCAATCTATTTGAAAAAGTCCAAATAATTATTAAATAGAATTCCAATTCTAAAAAGTCCAAAAATCTCCCCCTTTCTTTGCGTCTTTAATGTGGTATTTATAAGAAAAATAAAAACCTAATACTAATTGGTTAAGGAAATAAAAACTATTTAAGAAATAAAATCATAAACCAAGTAAAATAGGGTTTAGGAAAAAATTGCGCGCGGGCCAAGCTACTGGCGTGTGAAATTGCGCTGACAAAAATTTGTTGTAGGGTGCTGCGGGCTGGGCGCATGCCACAGGCCATTTTGCCACAGGTGAAACCTGCGTCAAATTGGCCCAAGCCAATTCGTTGCCGATTTTGATTTTTTATATTTTTTTCTTTTATTATTATTTTTATTTATATATTAAAACAAATAATAAATAATAAATAAAATAAATAGTAAAATAATTTAAAATAAATAATAAATATTAAAAATAATATTTACCATAAAATTATTTTGAACTGTTTTAAAAATACCTGACTGGACTAGGTCAAAAATTAAGGTCTACAATTAAGGTTCTGGACTGGGATTAGTTAGGGCTCTGGGCCTGAATTGGTTTGACTGACCTTCTGTCAGTTTAGAGTTCTGGCTTTCTTCTAGGCATTAATTTCAGCTCTTCTAGATGACCTTCTGAGCTTTCTTCTAACAACTTGTTCCATTCTTTAATAGATGAACTTCAGCTTTTCTAGCTGGACTAACCTTCTATCATTTGTATCTTCATTCATTTGTTCTATTCTTTATTGGATCATGCTTTTGATTCTTTAATAGCTTTTTGTTTGAAAAAATTTTGGCTATTTTTAGTTATCCCTCATATCCTCTCTTGTCTCCCGCGTGGCAGAATTTTGAAAGAGAGTTTAAAGATGTTTTGTGCATGCAGAAAATCATAAATTGAAAGGTGAAGCTTTACCCCTTGTGTAGGCTCAGACTGATAATTTTGTGCCTATTATTCTTTAATTGACACTTTTGTCTTATTCTTTGCGTCTCCATTTTTGCAAAGTGATTGGACCTTTCTCAAGCAACGAGTCTTTCATGCCCCCTGATGATATGTCTGCTTCTCATTGTTTGAGTATTGGTAGCTTAAAGAATAGACAATAAAAATGCAATGTGACATGCTCATGTATGCGTGTATGCATGATATGCATGAATGATACTTACAGTGGCTATACTGACTCACAGGCTGCAATGGTAGGCCAAAACACTCCTATTACTACCTTCAGAGTAGGTCCTTCATTTGATCATTTGGACATGTCGCATCCATAGCTTCATCTTTAAGACATAGAAAACATGAGTAGTGGGAGGACCCAAGCAAGATAGTCAGAGATAAAAGAGACATCCATTTCAAACCTTGATTCAGCACATGAGTCGATAGCTTCTTCATAACCTTGTGAAAGATTCTTTCAATATCCTATTTTTTCCCAATGTGTCCTGCAATGTACTTCCCTAAGCTTGAAGGCTCATAATATATATATATATATTTAAATTTTTAATTTTGAAATCAAATATTGACTTTGTCAAATCAATTTCAATATACCCTGCGACTTGATTTTCATAAATTAATATATCTATAACACCATAGCCCTAGTTACCGTACTAAACTTGGGAATCATTTCCATTTGAACAAGAACTATTGCACTTCATATAGACATATACACATTACTTAGCCAAAAGTATCAATGAGTTTAAATAATGTCTATCTCATATGCATGCATATTCAAATAATCTCCACTAATAGACTCTACCTACCAAGAAAGATAAATAGGTCTTCAATAGGCTTGGTCTATAATGGACTTGGGTTAGATGAAGGCCTTTTGTAAATTGGAGTTGATGTGACACTACTAACAAATCTTCACATTACAAACTTTCTGTTGGAACCATAGGCTGCTGGGAGCAATATTAAACTTTGGGCATCTTGTTATCTTGCTTCATGAAAAGATAGACTTCAATTTCCTTTATCTCCTTAGGACAATCTTTATCTTTTCCTTTTTCTTTTGCACAAAATTGTTGAGATTGTGTACAATCAAACTCTATTTGATCATTGCCAATCAAATTGATAAAAGAACTAATGATTTCAATCAAGTCTATTTTGTAAAGTTAGAACTGAGCTTCTTTGTGCAACCACCCAAACGAATGACTGAGCGACCGCTCAAATGCAGCACGAGCACAAAATCAAACTAACACTTAGATTTTCCATGCAGAGAATCGAGCAGACATATATAGTGCAGAGCTGGATATAGAACTACCAGGCTAAGAAAACTGAATTGTAGAGCAAAAAGCAGTCAGATGGAACAACCGAGCCAAGCAAGCAGTGCAACTCTACATCTATCTAGACAAGCCAACTACGGCAACTAAGCTATGTCCATAACTTCCACATAAGAGTTCGTGTTGTTAGTGAACAATGAAGTGAGGACGTCCGGTAGGCGTGCGACCAAATGTGAACAATGAGCGATTGTACCACATCAAGGTAACAATTCATAAACTCATAGAAAGGATAGCAATCTCAGTGAGCGGTGAATTCAGAATGCCAGAACTTCATGCGACCTCCCAAGACTCCCAAGTGACTGCCCGTAACAAAGACCTAAAAGTCAAAAAGTGATAGAAGAGATAGCAATCTGCTCGCGTGGCATTTCCTCAATGCTCAAATGCACGTACGATCGCCCAAAAGAACTGAGCAACCGCACCAGTCCAGCAGATTTGAATCTTAGCACCAAATACCTCAGACCCTTGATAATCGAACATGTGGATGAAGGAATTTATTTTCAAAGGTAAGTTTGTGCCAAGCGACTGCATATTGATAGCCTGACGACGGCACAACATAAAGGTGTGGGCAAGTTGGATTCTATCAAACAACAAAATCTAACCGTTGGAACTAGCTGTTACACTGAGCTTTCATACAGTACGATCGCCCACCGAGCCGAGCAACCACACATAGAGCTCCGACTATAAAATTAGTGAAAGACAAGAACTAAACATGTGAGAACCACTTCAAATAGCTAGTTTAAGCCAAATGGCTGTAAATACCACATTAAACTTAATTTTTGTGGTTAGAGAATACTTTGGTTGTTATTATAATTTCATTGAACAACATTTTCATTATCTTGTATAAAGATCAAAAGATCAAATGTCAAAAATCTTAGAGTGTTGGGTGTGAGCATTAAACACCATCAAAAGTTTAAGTTTGAGCTTAGAAAAACTTAGGTTGTGAGAGTGAGCCTAGGAAGACTCTTGTAAGGGTTATGAGGATTGATCTCAAACCATTGTAGTAGTTTGGTGTGAGTTAGGGAAAACACCAAGTTAGAGTTAAGATTATAAAAACTCAAGACTAGTGGAACCTTAACAAGTTGTTAAGGTAGTGGATGTAGGATAGAGGTAAATCTGAATGACTATTACTCTTTATGTTCTTTCTTTTCCACTCTACTCAATCTTCTTCTACATCTTCTTCATCTCTTACTTTAAGTTTTTAAATTTACCATCATTCTTCATAACAATCAATTCACCCCCCTCTTGGTTGATAGTTTGGGACAACACTCAGGACTCATTTTCTTTCTTCTTTTTTTTTTCTCATTTCTTTTTCTTTTCCTTTCTTTTATTTTTTTTCTTCTTTTTTCTTTTTTTTTTCTTTCTATTTTATTGTTTCTTATTTTTTTTGTTATTATTTTTTATGTGTCCTAGCCCTAAGAGGGTTGTCTTATTTGTACCATCTCATGATTATAACTATGGCATGAGTCTACTTTAATGAGGATGGATCTTTTTGCTATCCTGATGCCATCTCAATGATGAAACAAATCTGAGATATTAGGTCTAGTTCATGTAAACTTCAACAATCCTTATAGTTTTGACTGAACATCCATTTCTTCGATCTTCTTGCTCTTTAGTAACTCAATGATCATCATACTTGTCATAAGTGTCACAATAGCTCAAGATAGGTTATCGAGATTTACAAGACAATTAAAAGCAAGCTAAAATATCATAAAGGCCTAAACGGACAAACTAGGGATTGATATCAATAGGGTTGATAATAGTTGTTGGCTCACCAAACAATGCCTAGATCATCTCTCTCTTAAATAAGAAGAGTTCAATTTTGCCCTGAAAGTTCATCAAAGCATGTTCTAAGATCAACTAGAATCTTGATATAGGTAATTATGCAAGAGCTCTCTCTAAGTAACCACACACAGCTCAATTCTATTAACCAAACCCTCCAATTTTTTATCTTAGTTAATCAAATTGAATTTACCTAACACTTGCACCAAGTTTCATTTTGCAAGAAGTTAATTCTTTTGAAGAAATTTGAAGAAGTTCGATCAGACCATATAGAAGATCGACTAGAACCTTGATGACTAAATGAGCCAAAAGACACATAACCTTTCACGGTGGAGAGTAATCCCAAAATATCACCGTACCATAAAAATTTGACCAGACCATGGATGACCAAAATAGGTAAAACACACAGAAGGATTCATGGTCATAAGTACTCTCTCTTTCTTAGATTACCACAAAAGTTTGATCGAACTCAAGAATATTTTGACCAGACCTTACAATGCAATTTTCCCTCAAAACATCCAGTAGGTTTCCCAGTTAAAGGTATGCCCAAGAATTGGATAGACTAAGTAAAGTTCGACTGGACTAGGCGCAAGCCTAACTAGACTATTTAAATATTACTCAATTCAGAAGTTGTTACATCTCCACTCAATAAGTGGATGCCACGTGGACCTACCGTTGGAAGAGCATTAACCAAAAATTCAATTACTCCGACTGAACCATACCTTATTCTGATTGGACCTCTGTATCTCTGACCAGACCATGAAGATTTCGACCAAGAAAGTTCTTTGGCAGAGAAATTAGTGGAAGACAAGAATAAAAAATGTTGGTCCCAACCTCAAACGGCTAATTCTTGCTTGAAGGCTATAAATACCTTTTGTAACTTTATTATTAAAGAGTTTTTTAAGTTTTGTGATTGTAATAGCCTCATTGAACATCTTTCTTTCTTTTGCATCAAAATCAACCTTTGTATTCATTGAGTGTTGGGTGTGAGCATTAAACACCATCTTAGGTTTGAGTGTGAGCTTGGAAACACTTAGGATGTGAGAGTTAGCCTAGGAAAACTCTTATAAGGGTTGTGAGGAAGTGATCTCAAACACCAACAAGTTATTAAGCTTGTAGGATTAAGCTTGTAAAAACTCAAAGCTAGTGGAACCTTAACAAGTTATTAAGGAAGTGGATCTAGGATTAAGGTAAATCCAAATCACTATAAATCTTGTGTTCAATCTTCTACTTAATCTTCTTCTACACTCTCCATACTTCTTTTTAATCTTTGAATTTTTGAATTGATCATCATTTCTTAAGACCAACCAATTCACCCCCTCTTGGTTGCTATCTTGGGACAACATGGGACAACAATTGGTATCAGAGCTTGTCAATTTCTTAAACTTAATTGTGAAATTTGATCCAAAATGGCAACCTCTTCCTCATCCTCTCATGGAAACCTCAACTCTCTTCTTAGACCATACTTTGATGGAAACAATTATTCCTATTGGAAACATAAAAAGTTGTTATTTCAAGATAGTGAGGGAATAGAGCTTTGGGACTATGTCAAAAGTGAGTGGAAGCCTCCTACTCATGAAGTTGAGGGTGTCCAAGTTCCTCTTCCCAAGTCTCAATGATCAAATGCCAGCACAAAAGATAGATTCAAAAACCATAGGGCAACCTCTAACTTATTGAATTCTATCTCAAGAGAAGAAGGTGAGAGAGTCTAACATCTCACTTGTGCTCATTGAATTTGGAAAACTCTTGAGAACTATCATGAGGGTACTACCCAAGTGAGGCTTACGAAGAAGCAAATGTACATACATGAGTATGAGCTATTCAAGATGAAGCCCAACAAAAATGTTACTGACATGACCAATCGATTACTTGCCATTGTCAATGAATTGCAGAAATATGGCAAGATATATGATCAAGATGAAGTCAATGGAAAAATCTTGAGAGCACTTAGTGGCAAGAAGAACTTTGACTCTAAGGTTTCTTCTGTTGAAGTGGCTCATGATCTAAATTCTTTGAGAAACAATGAACTTGTCAGAAAACTACTCACCTTCCAATTGCACACCGAAAGAGATAAAGAACAAGGTGAGAAGGATAAGAGGAAAGCAATAGCTCTCAAAGCAATCAAAGAAGTTGAGAGCTCAAGCAATGAAGAAAGTGATGATGAAGAAGAAAAGGCAATGTTTTCTAAAAGGATGAATGATTG
Source organism: Garcia nutans (assembly GCA_947685225.1). Classification (NCBI taxonomy): domain Eukaryota; kingdom Viridiplantae; phylum Streptophyta; class Magnoliopsida; order Malpighiales; family Euphorbiaceae; genus Garcia; species Garcia nutans. The sequence goes on from CANTUV010000031.1 coordinate 62,967,369, forward strand.
GAAGAGAAAGAGAAGATTGCAAACTAACAAAGGTACACTTTCTAAAACTTCTTTCAAAGATAACAAAAATGAAGTAAAATGTTATGAATGTGGCAAATCAAGGCATATCAAGTCGGATTGCTTCAAATTGAAGAATAAAAAGAAGCTGGATAAATGGAACCGATTATACCTATTGGAAACATAAAATGTTTTTATTTCAAGATAGTGAGGGAATAGAGCTTTGGGACTATGTTGAAAGTGAGTGGAAGCCTCCTACTCATGAAGTTGAGGGTGTCCAAGTTCCTCTTCCCAATTCTCAATGGTCAAATGCCAACACAAAAGATAGATTCAAAAACCATAGGGCAGCCTCCAACTTATTGAATTCTATCAAGAGAAGAAGGTGGGAGAGTCTAACATCTAACTTGTGCTCATTGCATTTTGAAAACTCTTGAAAACTATCATGAGGGTACTACCCAAGTGAGGCTCACAAAGAAGCAAATGTACATGCATGAGTATGAGCTATTCAAGATGAAGCCCAATGAAAATGTTACCGACATGACCAATAGATTACCTGCCATTGTCAATGAATTGAAGAAATATGGCAAGATATATGATCAAGATGAAGTCAATGGAAAAATCTTGAGAGCACTTATAGGCAAGAAGAACTTTGAGTCTAAAGTTTCTTCTATTGAAGAGGCTCATGATCTATGTTCTTTGAGAAATAATGTACTTGTCAGAAAACTACTCACCTTCAAATTGCACACCGAAAGAGATAAAGAACAAGGTGAGAAGAATAAGAGGAAAGCAATAGCTCTCAAAGCATCAAAGAAGTTGAGAGCTCAAGCAATGAAGAAAGTGATGATGAGGAAGAAATGGCAATGTTTTCTAAAAGGATGAATGATTGGAAGAGAAAGAGAAGATTGCAAACTAACAAAGGTACACTTTCTAAAACTTCCTTCAAAGATAACAAAAATGAAGTAAAATGTTATGAATGTGGCAAATCAAGGGATATCAAGTCGGATTGCTTCAAATTGAAGAACAAAAAGAAGTGGGATAAATGGAACCGATTATACCTATTGGAAAAATAAAATGTTTTTATTTCAAGATAGTGAGGGAATATAGCTTTGGGACTATGTTGAAAGTGAGTGGAAGCCTCCTACTCATGAAGTTGAGGGTGTCCAAGTTCCTTTTCCCAATTCTCAATGGTCAAATGCCAACACAAAAGATAGATTCAAAAACCATAGGGCGGCCTCCAACTTATTGAATTCTATATCAAGAAAAGAAGGTGGGAGAGTCTAACATCTCACTTGTGCTCATTACATTTTGAAAACTCTTGAAAACTATCATGGGGGTACTACCCAAGTGAGGCTCACGAAGAAGCAAATGTACATGCATGAGTATGAGCTATTCAAGATGAAGCCCAATGAAAATGTTACCGACATGACCAATCGATTACTTGTCTTTGTCAACGAATTGAAGAAATATGGCAAGATATATGATCAAGATGAAGTCAATGGAAAAATCTTGAGGGCACTTATAGGCAAGAAGAACTTTGAGTCTAAGGTTTCTTCTATTGAAGAGGCTCATGATCTAAGTTCTTTGAGAAATAATGAACTTGTCAGAAAACTACTCACCTTCAAATTGCCCACTGAAAGAGATAAAGAACAAGGTGAGAAGGATAAGAGGAAAGCAATAGCTCTCAAAGCAATCAAAGAAGTTGTGAGCTTAGCAATGAAGAAAGTGATGATGAAGAAGAAATAGCAATGTTTTCTAAAAGGATGAATAATTGGAAGAGAAAGAGAAGATTGCAAACTAACAAAAGTACACTTTCTAAAACTTCCTTCAAAGATAAGAAAAATGAAGTAAAATGTAATGAATGTGGCAAATCCAGGCATATCAAGTCAAATTGCTTCAAATTGAAGAACAAAAAAAGTGGGGTAAATGGAACATATTATTCCCATTGGAAATATAAAATGTTTTTATTTCAAGATAATGAGGGAATAGAGCTCTGGGCCTATGTTGAAAGTGAGTGGAAGCCTCCTACTCATTAAGTTGATGGTGTCCAAGTTCCTCTTCCCAAGTCTCAATGGTCAAATGCCATCAAAAAATATAGATTCAAAAACTATAGGGCAACCTCCAACTTATTGAATTCTATCTCAAGAGAAGAATATGGGAGAGTCTAACATCTCACTTGTGCTCATTGCATTGGGAAAACTCTTGAGAACTATCATGAGGGTACTACCCAAGTGAGGCTCACAAAGAAGCAAATGTAGATACATGAGTATGAGCTATTCAACATGAAGCCCAACGAAAATGTTACCAACATGACCAATCGATTACTTGCATTGTAAACGAATTGAAGAAATATGGCAAGACATATGATCAAGATGAAGACAATGGAAAAATCTTGAGAGCACTTAGAGGCAAGAAGAACTTTGAGTCTAAGGTCTCTTCTATTGAAGAGGCTCATGATCTAAGTTCTTTGAGAAACAATGAACTTGTCAGAAAACTATTCAACTTCAAATTGCACACCGAAAGAGATAAAGAACATGGTGAGAAGGATAAGAGGAAAGCAATAGCTCTCAAAGCAATCAAAGAAGTTGAGAGCTCAATCAATGAAGAAAGTGATGATGAAGAAGAAAAGGCAATGTTTTCTTAAAAGGATGAATGATTGGAAGAGAAAGAGAAGATTGCAAACTAACAAAGGTACACTTTCTAAAACTTCTTTCAAAGATAACAAAAATGAAGTAAAATGTTATGAATGTGGCAAATCAAGGCATATCAAGTCGGATTGCTTCAAATTGAAGAATAAAAAGAAGCTGGATAAATGGAACCGATTATACCTATTGGAAACATAAAATGTTTTTATTTCAAGATAGTGAGGGAATAGAGCTTTGGGACTATGTTGAAAGTGAGTGGAAGCCTCCTACTCATGAAGTTGAGGGTGTCCAAGTTCCTCTTCCCAATTCTCAATGGTCAAATGCCAACACAAAAGTTAGATTCAAAAACCATAGGGCAGCCTCCAACTTATTGAATTCTATCAAGAGAAGAAGGTGGGAGAGTCTAACATCTAACTTGTGCTCATTGCATTTTGAAAACTCTTGAAAACTATCATGAGGGTACTACCCAAGTGAGGCTCACAAAGAAGCAAATGTACATGCATGAGTATGAGCTATTCAAGATGAAGCCCAATGAAAATGTTACCGACATGACCAATAGATTACCTGCCATTGTCAATGAATTGAAGAAATATGGCAAGATATATGATCAAGATGAAGTCAATGGAAAAATCTTGAGAGCACTTATAGGCAAGAAGAACTTTGAGTCTAAAGTTTCTTCTATTGAAGAGGCTCATGATCTATGTTCTTTGAGAAATAATGTACTTGTCAGAAAACTACTCACCTTCAAATTGCACACCGAAAGAGATAAAGAACAAGGTGAGAAGAATAAGAGGAAAGCAATAGCTCTCAAAGCATCAAAGAAGTTGAGAGCTCAAGCAATGAAGAAAGTGATGATGAGGAAGAAATGGCAATGTTTTCTAAAAGGATGAATGATTGGAAGAGAAAGAGAAGATTGCAAACTAACAAAGGTACACTTTCTAAAACTTCCTTCAAAGATAACAAAAATGAAGTAAAATGTTATGAATGTGGCAAATCAAGGGATATCAAGTCGGATTGCTTCAAATTGAAGAACAAAAAGAAGTGGGATAAATGGAACCGATTATACCTATTGGAAAAATAAAATGTTTTTATTTCAAGATAGTGAGGGAATATAGCTTTGGGACTATGTTGAAAGTGAGTGGAAGCCTCCTACTCATGAAGTTGAGGGTGTCCAAGTTCCTTTTCCCAATTCTCAATGGTCAAATGCCAACACAAAAGATAGATTCAAAAACCATAGGGCGGCCTCCAACTTATTGAATTCTATATCAAGAAAAGAAGGTGGGAGAGTCTAACATCTCACTTGTGCTCATTACATTTTGAAAACTCTTGAAAACTATCATGGGGGTACTACCCAAGTGAGGCTCACGAAGAAGCAAATGTACATGCATGAGTATGAGCTATTCAAGATGAAGCCCAATGAAAATGTTACCGACATGACCAATCGATTACTTGTCTTTGTCAACGAATTGAAGAAATATGGCAAGATATATGATCAAGATGAAGTCAATGGAAAAATCTTGAGGGCACTTATAGGCAAGAAGAACTTTGAGTCTAAGGTTTCTTCTATTGAAGAGGCTCATGATCTAAGTTCTTTGAGAAATAATGAACTTGTCAGAAAACTACTCACCTTCAAATTGCCCACTGAAAGAGATAAAGAACAAGGTGAGAAGGATAAGAGGAAAGCAATAGCTCTCAAAGCAATCAAAGAAGTTGTGAGCTTAGCAATGAAGAAAGTGATGATGAAGAAGAAATAGCAATGTTTTCTAAAAGGATGAATGATTGGAAGAGAAAGAGAAGATTACAAACTAACAAAAGTACACTTTCTAAAACTTCCTTCAAAGATAAGAAAAATGAAGTAAAATGTAATGAATGTGGCAAATCCAGGCATATCAAGTCAAATTGCTTCAAATTGAAGAACAAAAAAAGTGGGGTAAATGGAACATATTATTCCCATTGGAAATATAAAATGTTTTTATTTCAAGATAATGAGGGAATAGAGCTCTGGGACTATGTTGAAAGTGAGTGGAAGCCTCCTACTCATTAAGTTGATGGTGTCCAAGTTCCTCTTCCCAAGTCTCAATGGTCAAATGCCATCAAAAAATATAGATTCAAAAACTATAGGGCAACCTCCAACTTATTGAATTCTATCTCAAGAGAAGAATATGGGAGAGTCTAACATCTCACTTGTGCTCATTGCATTGGGAAAACTCTTGAGAACTATCATGAGGGTACTACCCAAGTGAGGCTCACAAAGAAGCAAATGTAGATACATGAGTATGAGCTATTCAACATGAAGCCCAACGAAAATGTTACCAACATGACCAATCGATTACTTGCATTGTCAACGAATTGAAGAAATATGGCAAGACATATGATCAACATGAAGACAATGGAAAAATCTTGAGAGCACTTAGAGGCAAGAAGAACTTTGAGTCTAAGGTCTCTTCTATTGAAGAGGCTCATGATCTAAGTTCTTTGAGAAACAATGAACTTGTCAGAAAACTATTCAACTTCAAATTGCACACCGAAAGAGATAAAGAACATGGTGAGAAGGATAAGAGGAAAGCAATAGCTCTCAAAGCAATCAAAGAAGTTGAGAGCTCAATCAATGAAGAAAGTGATGATGAAGAAGAAAAGGCAATGTTTTCTTAAAAGGATGAATGATTGGAAGAGAAAGAGAAGATTGCAAACTAACAAAGGTACACTTTCTAAAACTTCTTTCAAAGATAACAAAAATGAAGTAAAATGTTATGAATGTGGCAAATCAAGGCATATCAAGTCGGATTGCTTCAAATTGAAGAATAAAAAGAAGCTGGATAAATGGAACCGATTATACCTATTGGAAACATAAAATGTTTTTATTTCAAGATAGTGAGGGAATAGAGCTTTGGGACTATGTTGAAAGTGAGTGGAAGACTCCTACTCATGAAGTTGAGGGCGTCCAAGTTCCTCTTCCCAAGTCTCAATGGTTAAATGCCAACAAAAAAGATAGATTCAAAAACTATAGGGCAGCCTCCAACTTTTTGAATTCTATCTCAAGAGACGAAGGTGGGAGAGTCTAACATCTCACTTGTGGTCATTGCATTTGGAAAACTCTTGAGAACTGTCATGAGGGTACTGCCCAAGTGAGGCTCATGAAGAAGCAAATGTACATACATGATTATGAGCTATTCAACACGAAGCCCAATGAAAATGTTACCGACATGACCAATCGATTAATTGTATTATCAACGAATTGAAGAAATATGGCAAGATATATGATCAAGATGAAGTCAATGTCAAAATCTTGATAGCACTTAGAGGCAAGAAGAACTTTGAGTCTAAGGTTTCTTCTATTGAAGAGGCTCATGATCTAAGTTCTTTGAGAAACAATGAACTTGTTAGAAAACTACTCACCTTCAAATTGCACACTGAAAGAGATAAAGAAAAAGGTGAGAAGGATAGGAGAAAAGCAATAGCTCTCAAAGCAGTCAAAGAAGTTGAGAGCTCAAGCAATGAAGAAAATGATGATGAAGAAGAAATTGCAAAGTTTTCTAAAAGGATGAATGATTGGAAGAGAAAGAAAAGATTGCAAACTGATAAAGGTACACTTTCTAAAACTTCCTTCAAAGATAAGAAAAATGAAGTAAATTGTTATGAATGTGGCAAATCCAGGCATATCAAGTTGGATTGCTTCAAATTGAAGAACAAAAAGAAGTGTGATAAATGGAACCGATTATTCCTATTGGAAACATAAAATGTTTTTATTTCAAGATAGTGAGGGAATAGAGCTTTGGGACTATGTTAAAAGTGAGTGGAAGCCTCCTACTCAAGAAGTTGAGGGTGTCCAAGTTCCTCTTCCCAAGTCTTAATGGTCAAATGCCAACAAAAAAAATAGATTCAATAACCATAGGGCAGCCTCCAACTTATTAAATTCTATCTCAAGAGAAGAAGGTAGGATAGTCTAACATCTCACTAGTGCTCATTGCATTTTGGAAAACTTTTGAGAACTATCATGAGCGTACTACCCAAGTGAGGCTCACGAAGAAGCAAATGTGCATACATGAGTATGAGCTATTCAACATGAAGCCCAAAGAAAATGTTACCGACATGACTAATCGATTACTTGCCATTGTCAACGAATTGAAGAAATATGGCAAGATATATGATCTAGATGAAGTCAATGACAATATCGTAAGAGCACTTAGAGGTAAGAAGAACTTTGAGTCTAAGGTTTCTTCTATTGAAGAGGCTTATGATCTAAGTTCTTTGAGAAACAATGTACTTGTCAGAAAACTACTCATCTTCAAATTGCACATCGAAAGAGATAAAGAACAAGGTGAGAAGGATAAGAAGAAAGAAATAGCTCTCAAAGCAATCAAAGAAGTTGAGAGCTCAACCAATGAAGAAAGTGACGATGAAGAAGAAATGGCAATGTTTTTTAAAAGGATGAATGACTGGAAGAGAAAGAGAAGATTGCAAACTAACAAAGGTACACTTTCTAAAACTTCCTTCAAAGATAAGAAAAATGAACTAAAATGTTATGAATGAGGAAAATCCAGGCATATCAAGTCGGATTGCTTCAAATTGAAGAACAAAAAGAAGAAATCACTCAAAGCTACATGTGATGACTCTTCCTTAACTGAAGAAGAGGAAGAAGAAGATGAGGAAAAAATTGCAAATCTATGTCTCATGGCTATTGTGGATGAAAAAGACTCTAATGAGGTAGGTACTCAACCCTTGAATTTAATTGAATATGATGATAATGCTTTAGATGATAATGTTATGATTGAACATATGAATCTTAGGATAGAAAAATATTTTTCTAAGATGAAATTTTATAAGGATAAATGTTCTAAGTTAGAAAAAGACTTTGTATGTTTAAAAAATTCTTCCTTGGAATTAAAGACCTCAAATGAAAAATTTTTGAAATCACTTGATGCAATGAACAAAAATTCACATAGTTTAGAAAATGTGATCAAGGAAAATAAAATTTTGAAACATGAACTAAAGGAACTTAAAGAGTCAATTTCAAATTTTCATAAAGGAAAAGAAGCATTAGATACGTTGATTGATAATCAAAGATCACCTTTCTTGAAACATCATTTAGGGTTCAATGGATCATCAAATACCCCATCTAGAGCACCTATATTTGTAAAAGCATCTACAATTCAAACCTCTAGTGTTGAAGTTGTAAAGAACATCAATTCACAAACTAAGCCTAAAAATCCTAAAAGGATTGCTTTGGGCACACAAAATTCTAGAATCAAGGTTTCAAGTGCAAATCATGCATTCATGTACACTAGACGTGAACACAAACACAAAATTACACAAAGCCAACTCATATTTACAATTGTATGCACAATTCATTAACTTTCAATAAAAAGGTGCATAATTATAGAACACTATATCAATGCAAATATTGTATGAAATTTGGGCATAAGAGCACATTTTGCTTTATTAGGAAGGTTCATCTGGATCCTTCTACTACTAACCCCCAAGGACCCAACTTCATTTTGGTACCTAAAAGAAGATAAACATTATTGCTTTTGTAGGTATGTCTAAAATCTACTATCAATAAGAGTTCTTGGTTTATAGATAGTGGATGCTTAAGGCATATGACGGGAAATGCAAAGCTTTTTACAACACTCACTTATAAGCATAGAGGTAATGTTACTTTCGGAAATAATGCTAAATGTAAAATTATTGGCATTTTCTCCATTGGCATGCTTGGTGAAAATTTGATTGAAAATGTTTGGCTTATTGATGGGTTAAAGCACAATTTGCTTAGTGTGAGTCAATTGTGTGATAAAGGTTATTGTAGACCCTTAAATTTTGACCCAATCCGGTCCAATATGTTTTATTTAGTCTAAAATAATTTTTGTTGTCTAATTGGTCCAAAAATTTTTTATTAAATAATTTTTGCTTTAGTATCTAATTTTTATTAATAAAAAATAGAAATAAACAAATAAAAGTCAAAAAATAAAAATAAAAATCGGAGTCGGAAAAATCGGCGACGAAAAAATTGTCGTGCAGGCCCGTGGGCCTCGCAGAAAATTTCTGCCTGCAAAATAGCTCAGCTATTTTGCACGCAGAAATTTTCTGCCTGCGAAATAGCTTACAGGCCTGCTCCGCATGCGCTGCCGCAGCCAGCTGCACCAGATTTTTTCACCAGCGCAGTTTTTCCGCAGCAGTTTTTTTCTGCAGCGCAAATTTTTCGACGCAAATTTTTCGAAACCTAATCCAATTAGGTTTTGGTTTCTTTTTTTATTAATATTACTTACCTTAACTAATTAGTAATAAACAACCTCAAACCACTATAAATAAGGACCAAAGGCAATTAATTTAAGGGGAGGCAAAAATCCAAGAGGAGTTTGGAAATTTGAAACCAAATCAAGGAAGGAAAAGAAGAAATTCAATTCAATTTTTTTTCTGGAACAGCAGTAGCACGATTTGGAGGATTCAAAGGCAAAAAAAGCTTGTCTTTGAAGCTAGTTCTTCCAAGAAGAATTGTTTTTGGAGAAATCATCAAAAGAAGGTATGTGTTAATTAATTTTCTATAATTGCTTTTTTTACACAGTAACAAATTTATGAAATCAAAATTAAAAACCTTTGAACTTTAATTTAGTTTTTCTAAAGCCAAAAAAAAACCTTATTTCGTTGGTTTATCGTCCAAAAGGCTTAAAATTGTTATTTTTTCTTCTTAAAAACCTTAAAACTCTAATTAAACATATTATTCAACAAAACCAAAATCAAATTCTGTTTCTTTCAAAACATTAAACTTGGTACTTTTTCCTTCAAAAAGTCTTCTAAAACATCTTTTCTAGTTATAAAAACTTTAATTCACTTGTTTAAATTCATAAAATTCCATAAAATATTAAATTGTCTTCCAAACCCTAAGATTAAAATTACCACCCGTGACCCTAATTCCAAAATATCAAATCCAAATTCAACTTCCAAAATTCAAAATAATGAATACTAACCCTTTTAAAACCTTAAACCCTAATTTTTATGAACCCTAATCCTTTTAAAACATTAAAGAACATAAAAACATAAAAACCTAAATTTTACACAGTAGCTTAGGAACCCAATAACCAAAAATCACAAATTAAAGTATTTTAAAGTGTTTAAAACCCTAGTTTCATAATTTCATCATTCAAATATTAATTTAGTTAATCAAAGAGTGTTACCAACCTTTTAAAACATAAAACCCTAATCTATTTTAATTCCATAAAAAGTCACAGTAGCTATAATTGAACTTTTATTTGCTTTATTCAATTCTATACTTGATTATACTTTGATTTATCTCTTATGCTTTAATTTAATTTCAATACTCGATTTATTTAATTTATCATGGATGGATGTTTATTTTTATATTTTGATTAATAGCTTTGATGAATGATTTATTTATGATGAATGATTATTTACTTTTATCAATTAATTTAGATTTCCAAAAGTTGTAAAAGGTATGTTTCCACTTGGTGGGTACCTCATTAGTTAAACATCATGTAATTTAATTTGCTTTTCTATTTTAGAACCTATGTAAAGGGCATGTTTCTACCTTTTGGTGGGTGTCCTATTTAGCCATGTGATGTAAGGACATGTTTACATCCTTGGATGAGCCATTTATTTGCTTTGTTTGGACATTGCTTTGATTTTAATATAATGATGCTTTCTTTTAATTATTATGTGTAATATGGATAATGTTATTATATTTAAGAATTTTATAATATTAAGACCTGTAAAGGAGGCCGGCTCCAATGAACCGGGCATTGTGGGGGTGCTGGGCCATTTCTCACCTTCCCCACACGTACCCAGCTTTTTGAACCCATTAAGAGGTTGGGGATTCCTTAGGAATCGAGTCATCCACCCCTTTCTTTTTCCCGGCCCATCCGGGTGGCGACTCCATTTTCTCTAGACTTAGGTTCGTGTTCTCTAAGGTCCCGAGCCTAAACAGTGCCTAAGTCGCAAGAACCATTCCACAGGGAGTGGGGGCAAAAATCCCTGCTCATAGATATAATGTAAATTTTGATTCCAAAGGATGCAAAGTTACAAATTCAAATGGCAAAATTGCATTCAAAGGAATTAGAATTAGTAACACATAAAACTGACATAAATTCCAACAATGCATTTGAATGTTTGATCCTTATTAATGATGATGCTTGGTTGTGGTATAGAAGACTAGGACATGTTAGTATAGATCATTTGTAATGCATTGATAAATAAGAGCTAGTTGAAGGTCTTCCCAAAATCAAATTTAACAAAGATAGAACATGTGAACCTTGTCAATTTGGTAAGCAATATAAAAGATCATTTAAATCTAAAAATGTTATAAGTACATCTAGATCTTTGGAACTTGTTCATTTAGATTTGTTTGGACCTAATAGAGTTGCTAGCCTAGGTGGAAAGCTATATGCATTTGTACTTGTAGATGACTACTCAATGTTTACATGGGCAAATTTCTTAGCTCAAATGAATGAAGCTTTTAATCATTTTAAAATATTTGCAAAAAGAGTTCAAAATGAAAAAGGCTATGTGATCACATATATTAGAAATGATCATGGCAAAGAATTTGAAAATGTAAATTTTGAAAACTTTTGCAATGAACTTGGTATTTTACATAACATTTCAGCTCCTAGAACACCACAACATAATGGTGTGGTTGAAAGAAAAAATAGAACTTTAATTGAAATGGCTAGGACAATACACAATGAGTATGAACTGCCATCTTATTTTTGGGCGGAAGCGGTTAATACTGCTTGTTGCATCTCAAATCATGTCTATAAAAGACCTCTAACAAATAAAACTTCTTATGAGCTATGGAATGGAAGAATACCCAAACTTTCATACCTTAGAGTATTTGGATGCAAATGCTTTATATTAAACACCAAAGATAATCTTGAAATTTTTTTATCCAAATTGGACAAAGGGATATTTGTAGGATATTCATCATTTAGTAAAGCATATAGAGTATTTAATAAAAGAACTCTAGTAGTTGAAGAGTCAATGCATGTTGCCTTTGATGAATCTTCTAAACTTGATCAAAGGAAAGGTAGTGTTCTTGATGATTTTGTAGGTACACTTGAACAAATTGATACTCCAAAGGATAATCATGATGAACAATATGAGGAGACTCAAGAGCTACCTAAGGATTGGGAATACAAGAAGGATCATCCAAAAGAACTCATCATTGGTGAAACATCAAAGGGAGTAACTACTAGATCCAAACTTAAATACTTAAATGTTAATTTTGCCTTTGTTTCTCAAATTGAGCCAAGGATAATTGATGAGGCTCTTAGTGATGAATGTTGGGTGATTGCTATACAAGATGAACTCAACCAATTTGAGAGAAATAATGTATGGGAACTTGTTCCTAGACCTAAGTATCATCCAATTATTGGATGTAAATGGGTATATAGGAACAAGCTTGATGAAAATGGTCTCATCACTAGAAATAAAGCTAGATTGGCAGCCAAAGGGTATAATCAAGAGGAAGGCATAGACTATGATGAGACAATTGCCCTCGTTGCAAGATTAGAAGCTATTAGGATACTACTTACATTTGCATGCCACATGAGTTTTAAGCTTTTTCAAATGGATGTTAAAAGTGCATTTCTAAATGGATTTATCAATGAAGAAGTTTATGTTGAACAAACTCCCAATTTTGAAGATTATAGATTTTCAAATCATGTTTTTAAACTTACAAAAGCACTATATGTATTGAAACAAGCTCCAAGATCTCGGTATGATAGACTTAGTGTGCATTTGCTTAAAAATGATTTTTCAAAAGGCAAAGTTAACACAACTCTTTTGTTAAAAAGAATAGACATAATTTATTAATTGTGCAAATTTATGTCGATGACATTATTTTTGGTACTACTAATGAATCCTTGTGCAAAGAATTTGCTTCTTGTATGACTAAGGAATTTGAAATAAGCATGATGGGTGAACTCAAATTCTTCCTTGGACTACAAATCAAGAAATCAAAAAATGGGATCTTCATTAATCAATCCAAATACACGAGGGAACTCCTCAAGAAATTTCGAATGGATGGTTGTAATTCTAGCAAAACTCCCATGAGTACATCTCTAAAGCTTGACAAGGATGAAAGTGGTAAGGTAGTAGATGAGAAGAAATATTAAGGTATTATTGGATCCTTACTTTACTTAATCACATCTAGACCCGATATAATGTTTAGTATTTGTTTGTGTGCTAGATTTCTATCATGCCCTAGGGAATCTCATTTGAATTCTACTAAACAAATTTTGAAATACTTGAATGGCACATTGCATCTGGGACTTTGGTATCCTAGGAATACATCATTAGACATGTTAGGTTTCTCAGATGCCGAATATGCCGGTAGTCTTTTGGATAGAAAGAGCACGATCAGGGCTTGTCATTTTCTTGGTGAATGTCTAGTTTCTTGATTTAGCAAGAAACAAGTGTCGGTTGCTCTATCTACCGTGGAGGCCAAATGTGTTGCTGTATGTTTTTGTTGTACTCAAGTTCTTTAGATGAAACAACAATTATTAGACTATGGAAAAACATTTGAACACATCCGCTTTAATTGTGATAACACTAGTGCCAGAAACTTATCGAAAAATCCAATTCAATATTCTAGGTCAAAACATATAGACATTAGGCATCACTTCTTAAGAGACAATGTGGTCTTAGAGTTCATTGATGCACAAGACCAACTTGCTGACATATTTACAAAACCTCTAAATAAAGAAAGGATGAACATAAAACAATACTTGGGAATGATGGATGGAAGCACAATTTCATAAGTTCAAAACTACTTGAAAATATACTTTACCTGATCCAAATTTGAAATCTTTATCTATTTTTTATCAAATATTTGTACCTTTATCTATAAAAATATCCTTTGCTTTCAAAAATTTTGATTTTTGATAGTTTCTCGATTGGACCAACTGAAGTCCGATTGCACTTATTTAAAAAAATTTTATTTCAATTTTTTCTGCAAAAGTATTACCATACTTTTTATGGTATGACCAGAATTTTTCAAAATTTTATGACCGTTATGCCTAAAAGCTAAATTCCATTCAGTTCTTACATAGCCTGACCATACTTTTTAAATTTTCTAACGATCACCACCAGACTTTTAGAAGTCCGACTAGACTTTTCCTCTGCATTTAAAAATTTCTAGCCATTGAAACTCTGTCAAAATGTGAACATGTTATCTCCAATAGCTATAAATGGCTAGTTTCCATCCAAAACACTATAAATACCCCTCCCTCAATATCAGTTTTTACACTATTTTAAGTAATTCTAAACACTCAAATTTACTTGTATTAAACCCTTCCCTTCATCTACTTTTCTCTTGAACTAAACATGGCACCAAAAGAACACAAGAAGAAGGCCTCTAGAGCTAAAAAAAGGGAAGGAAATTATTGCCCCTTCTCAACAAGAGGAAGCTCCTAGAAGAAGCCACAAGATAAGGTTCAAGGATGAAGAAGAAAAACTAAGGTATGCAATCCTAAAAGACAACTAGTTGAACCAAACCGTCTCTTCTCCTCCCTCACTCTAGAGTCATTAGGAATTGAGAATGATATTAGAGGATGTCTTAGAACCTTGGGGATGGGAAAATTTGTGTTCTTGGAACATGATGACCTCGATAGGGAATCCTTGACAAAGGAATTCCTAACAACCTTGGTTGTTAGCAAAAAAGAACTAATCCCTTAGGATATTATGGTATTTCATTTAGACTATTCAACCAAGAGTTTAGCCTTACGCTATAGGACTTCTCATCTATTTGGGGCTTTTAAATAGAAGGCATTTCTCAAATCTCTACCTCTCCCCTAACTCCTGAAGTCTAATTGGAATTTTGGAAAGAAATTTCCGTTAAAACCTCTCTCCATAAATAATCTAATGCCAAGAACCTTAGAACTCTTACTTATTGGATGTTGCAAAGGATTGTCACCTATACCGTTAGTGCTAGGGGTGAGAGCAATGAGAAGTCAACCAAAAGGACTTGTTTTTCCTTTTTTGTTTGATAAGAGGTCAATCCATCATAATGGGAAAATTCCTTATTGACACTTTCCTACATTCTAGGAAAACCAAGTCAGGACTCATCCTTCTCTCCTCTCAAATCACTCAAATTGCAAAGTATGTTGGTGCACTTGTACCATTAAACAAAGCAACCCTCTCCAATCCTCTAGATCCCGCTAAAAAATCCATAAACATAGGCTATCTCAAACATGGCAAATGTATTAGGGATAATGATGGGAACTATGTCTATCTACTATGAGCACTAGGTGATATGGCTCAACAAAGAAAAATACCTAGGATTATAGAGGAAGGTGAGGAGACTTTCCAAATGGAATTCCCTAGAACCCCAACTACTAGACCTCAATCCTCCATCCTTAAAATTCTTCAAGATATCTAAGGACAAATGAGCTCACAAAGCTTAAGGATAGATAAGATCACAAGTGGCATCTCTTATCTTTATCTTGACATTCAAACCATCTAAGAAGCATTAGGCTTACCAAAATGCTTTGAAGATGAACCTAGCTTGTCACCCTCTATCCATGACTCCTATCCTCAAGAAGAAGAAGGAGAAGTTGTTGCCCCTTAACCTAGAGAAGGAGAGCATGGATAAGAGGAACATGAAGAAGAAGACGGAGATGAAGAAGAAGAGGATGAAGGAAGTGATAATGAAGATTAGGATGTTGTTTCTCACATTTCTTTTGTACTTTTGATTTACTATCTAATGAAATTATTATTGAATTTTGCCTAATAGTCATTCAATACATTTCAATTTCTCTTCAAATTATGCTTTACTTTTGCCTTTGTCAAAGGGGGAGAACAACACTTAAAATTGAATAATAAAACTTAAAAACTTGAATGTAAGAAATTAAAAATGCACAAATTACATTTGAATAAGAAAGATAAACATAGCATTCATTAAGGGGAGCATACTAAGCATTTGTATACACTTTTAAATTTTTTTAAAGTTTTTAAATTCAATTCAATTGCCAAAGTAAAAAAGGTGGAGATTGTTAACCAAACCCTCCTATTTTTATCTTACGCAATCAAATTGAATTTACCTAACACTTGCACCAAGTTTCATTTTGCAGGAAGCTAATTCTTTTGAAGAAATTTGAAGAAGTCCGATTGGACCATATAGAAGACCGATTGGACCCTTGATGACTAAATGAGCCAAAAGACATATAAGGTTTCACAGTGGAGAGCACACCCAAAATCTCACCATACCACAAATGTCCTACCATACTATCAGTCATATCGACCAGACCATGGATGACAAAAAGAGGTAAAACACACAGAAGGATTCATGGTCAGAAGTACTCTCACTTTCTTAGAGTACCACAAAAGTCTGACCAGACTCAAGAAAATTTTGACCAGACCTTACAAGGTAATTTTCCCTCAAAACATCCACTAGGTTTCCCTGTTGAAGGTACGACCAATAATTGGATGGACCGAGTAAAGTCCAACTGGACTATTTAAATATTACTCAAGTTAGAAGCTGCTACATCTTCGATCAATAAGTGGAAGCCACATGGACCAGCCGTTGGAAGAGAATTAAGCAGAAATTCAATTACTCCGACCGGACCATACCTTATTCCGACCGGACTTCTGTGTCTCCAATCGAACCATGAAGATTTTGTCCAGGAAAGTGCTCTAGTAGAGAAATTAGTTTAAGACAAGAATTAAACATGTTGGTCCCAACTTCAAACGGCTAATTCTTACTTGAAGGCTATAAATACCTTATGTAACTTCATTATTATAGAGTTTTTTAAAGTTTTGTGATTCTAATAGCCTCATTGAACATCTTTCTTTCTTTTGCATTAGAATCAATCTTTGTATTCATTGAGTGTTGGGTATGAGCATTAAACAACATCTTAAGTTTGAGTTTGAGCTTGGAAATACTTAGGTCGTGAGAGTTAGCCTAGGAAAACTCTTGTAAGGGTTGCAAGGAAGTGATCTCAAACCATTATACGTAGTTTGGTGTGAGCTAGAGAAAACACTAAGTTAGAGTAAAGCTTGTAAAAACTCAAGTAACACCCTTATACCCTATATACGTACAATACATATTTTCAGCATATGTAAAATAAGCATATACATTATAAAAATGTCACAGGCCGATTTAATAAAAAAATTTACATTTTTGTTTTAAGATTTCAAATACTAATATATAAAATAAATAGTATATAAATATTCTTTGCTTGTTATAGGAATCCAAAATAAATATATTATATGAAAATCTCTGAGAAAAATTCGCCAGAGTTTTGTTTGTAATTTGAACGTTTCCAAAATTCAACAAAACACAACCTGCATAAAACAAACATTACAAATAAAATCAATTCACCAATTCACCAATACTTCTCAATTTCTCCATATTTTCTCAAAATACTTATATATAGGTATATATATATATCATCATTATATATAAAATCCCATCTTAAACAAAATTATTCAAATCATTCTTTACAATTTACAATATATGCTTCAAAAACATATCATAACATACATAATATAAAAAATGTACATGCTGGCAACTGGCTCTGATCTTGATGTACCCAAAACAACTCTTCAAGCTCAATAAATACAAACCTAGACCCGACCAGGTCTAGTAAAACTCTTCGGCTCTACCAAAACATCCATGACACCTGCGCGACGAATTACAATCACGCTAAGTCAAAGCCTAGTGGTACAAACTTTGATAATAATAAAAATGTAAAGTAATGCCAATGCACATTGCATATAGAGGTCACATCATTTTACTTTCTTATATTTTTCAAATAATTCATACTCACAACTCATAACATTATATTGCTCAATTATATCACAATTCATAATTCACATTAAAGAAAAGACAAGCATGGGCCCAAAAAGGATCTAATATGCTATTCAAATTTCAAAGTTACTACTTTGGTTCATAATGACACCATGTGTCTAGCTCGTCGATAATATATATATCCATGGATAATGTAACAGCCCCAGTCTCTTGGACCTCAACCCGGCTAGACCCTTGGGCCCTAATATCTTGGTCCTCAACCCGGCTAGACTGCTATAGTTTTTGAGGCTTATGACCCAGTCTTTTCATCCCAAAAGCATCATATTTATCATTTATCAGCTGGGCTCGGCTTACGACCCAGTCTTTTCACCTGCCCAGCAATTCATAAGCATGCCGCCAAGCCCAGAACTCTGCAAATTGAATAACATACTAGGCACACAATTAATTCATTTATCTCATTATCAAATACTTTCACAATTCATTTCTCATTTTATTTCTCATAATCAAACTCGGCTCATTGCCTTACTTTCACACTTTTTTTCTCATTTTTCTCATTTTTCACATCTTTCTCGTTTTTCTCACTTTTCTCATTTTTTCTCATTTTTATCAATATCAATTCATTTCATTATTCCACATATCTCATTTTTTCATTCACAACACATTACCCAATTACTTTGGGTATTTTCACATAATATGCATATTTCACACTTTACACAATTTAGCCATTATCAATGGCTTTTCACAATTCATTTAACACATATATGACATTACAAATGTCATAGCACATTATTCATACTCAATCAATAAACCAAGTAGCTTAACACATTTTTTAACCAAAATGTGTTAAGTCCAAATGTCATGCAAATATAAACATTATACTCAAAGTTTGTACATACCTCTACTAGCAACCCAAAGCAAGCTTAATACAACCTCCAATCCTATCCTTCCAACTTGCCCTTCACCACTTGGATGAAGCAAATCAACCTCCCTCAATGCCTATACCAAATGTGATCGTACATAATCATTTAATATCATATTCTAAGGTATTCTCAACATCAAACCATAATTAAACATCACTCTAAACCAAATTGCAAAATTAAGCTTCACCTCACTTCAACTTTGAAAAACCATATCAAGCCATTTAAATTAGTGTTTTAAGCTTATTAATATCATTAAAAATATATTTTAATACATTTAAATCATTTACATTATAACAATACACTCTTATACACAAAAATATCAAAAATGGCATAACCTTCCCCCATTGAAGGTTTTCCATTCCAACACAATCCATTACTCATTTCAAGCTTATATTCATCACTTTTAGCACTAAACAACATGCTTAAACAAATAAAATCACACAATTCAACCACTTTGGAAAATCACTTTTCCAAAACACTAAATCTCCACTTCCATTCTCAAACTCCAACCAAACACAACCAAATCCAATATTTGACTTTAAAATACTTGTTTATGTATCAAAACAACTTATTTGGAATCAATTTAAACAATTAAAAACCATGATTTCAAAACCCCAAAAATTACATAACCCTAAATTCTCTTTCTTCACCAATCTTACCCAAACTCAACCATTTCTTTAATCCAACCTTAAAATCATTAATAACCAATCAAAACAACTTCATTCATATCCAATTAAGCAATTAAATCATGCTACTATAGAATTCTAAAATTTACATAACACACTTTTCCATAGAATTTGAAAATTTGGTAAGAAAGCTTACCAATTGATGAAGAAACTTCTAAAACTCCACTTGAATCCTTAAAATCTCTTCAATTTTTGGAGTATGGAAGAAGCAAATCCCTGTCTTGAAGCCATGAAATTCAGCCTTGAAGGAAAGAAGAAGAAGAAGACTTAATTTTTTTTATTTCTCTTTCCTTTCACCCTTTAATTTTAAACCATATATATATATATATATATTAAAATAATTTAATAATTAATTATTTAATTCTTTATTTAATAAATTAAAAGTCCTAAATTCCCTTTTCCATTAAAAAATATTTTATTTTTGAATTATTTTATTAATTTTAAATTTCTAAGATTTAATTACCAAAATACCCTTTTACTTTGACTTTTCTTTTAAAAAGTGTTGACTTTTATATGTTTTGTATATTTTACATATATATCACATATATTATCCATTTTTTCATTTAAAACCCCTTCATTTTTCATTTAAAACCATTTATTTTAATTTATCCATTTAAATTATAATTTATTTTATCAAATTTTCAAAAATTAGAACTTTTCAAAATTTAGAATATTACACATATGCACAAGTAATGTGTATCTTATATACACATAAAATGTACCTTATATGTGTATTAAATATTAAGTATGTAATGTATTAATCCAACATATACAATTAATATACCATATGTATATGTTATATATACTCTAGATATATATATATTGAGTATATACAATTTATATCTCCAAATACTTATTTAATTTCTCCAAAATCACGGATGTTACACTCAAAGCTAGTGGAACCGTAACAAGTTATTAAGGAATTGGATGTAGGATTAAGGTAAATCTGAACAACTATAAATCCTGTGTTCAATCTTCTACTTAATCTTCTTCTACACTCTCCATACTTCCTTTTTAATCTTTGAATTTTTTAATTGATCATCATTTCTTAAGACCAAACAATTCACCCCCCCCCCCTCTTGGTTGTGATCTTGGGACAACAAATTCTATAGAACAATTTCTTCACCTAGTAAAGTCATTCAGATCATGATACATAGATACGGTAATTTATGAATAACAAGCTAGATTCATCATCGGCTAAGCAAAAATTTATAAATGCAATGAAAGTAATTTATTTAAAAAATATTAATTTGAAAAACATAATTGTCCCAATTAAATACAAAAGAATGCAAAATAAAATGAGCAACACTCAAGCCAAGAGAGGTTTGTTGAGCTAAGCCTCTTCTCTCTTCACATCTTCTATACTATCATCTTGAAAGGAGGATAAGTCAAAATCTTCCTTCAATCCTCCCCCTACCATGAAGGTTTCTGGTGGAGGTACTCTGCCAAACTTAGGCAAAGGATTGTCCTTCGTACGAGGTTTGTTGGGCTTAGGTAACATCCCACTATTAATCAGATTTTGGATCTCATGTCTTAACTACATGCAATTATCTATTTCATTTCTTTGCACCTGGTAGAATTGGCAGAAAGCCTTAGCATCAAAATTTGGTTGCAATAGATTTGATAGAGGTCGCGGGGTCAATGGTTGTAATAGCCTTTTCTTTTTCATCTTATTAAAACCCCATGACAGAGGCCTTCTCAGAATTAAAAATTTTCTTCTATTCCCTTGACTAGTTGCATTGACATCCACTGCCTTCTGTGTACCTTTATTGCTAGACTAGTAACTTCCCTTCTCATTCCTTCTCCCGATAAAATGGTTCTTCTCCCTTTCCCATTCTTCTATTTGCAAGCCAACTTAGAGAAGATCTTTGAAATCTCTGATAAGTGTTGGAGATAGTCTCTCATGAAGGTTGGACATGACACCTCTCACTAACATTCTGATTTGATCAGACTCATCGGGCCTCTTTTTTAGAAGAGCACCTTTGTTTCTTCATCTCTTCACATAATCAACAAAGTTTTCATTTTGGTTTTGACTAATATTCTCCACCTCCATTAAGGTGACTTCCAGCTCAACATTGTACCCATACTACTGAATAAAGTCTTTGTACAGTAGATCCCAATCTTTTTTAGAGTTCTCCTTAGGGTATGAGCTTTAGTAGCTCTAACAGACTATATGGCAGTGATATACTGCTTAACATGCAAGTGTGGATTTCATGCGCCATTATACTTAGCAAACTAGACATCTTGAATTTGTAAAGGATTCTTTCATCATCCTCAAATATTTTGTCCACCTCCAACACCTCTTTAGTTTTCAGCATCTTTTCAAACTTCTTCTCTAAATCAATAATTAATTTTCTACAACAGCAATTTCATTTTTATCCACATCCTTCTTTTCTCTCTTCTTATCCTAATGGTCTTGAAAGTACTATTCCCAGTCATCATCATCCATAGCTTCCTTGTCTTCATCAGAGGCCGCTTTGATGACCTTTGTAATATCCCAAAGTATACCCAAAAATTTTGGAGTGTTAATTGTTGTATTGGATTAAATAATTTAAAGTGTATATGTTATGTATATGGAGATAAAGACAATATATACAAGTCAATGGGTCTTATAAGTCAAACGAGATATTTTGATTAATTAAATGGATTTATTTAAGTTAGTGGAAGATGATGTTAGTGGGTGATTATGTTTTATTGTTTAAATGCTTGGTGGAGAGAGTTTTGAGGAGGGAGTAGTTGAAGAGTGTTGACTTTCTTTCTTTCTTCTTCCTCATCCATCTTCATCTTCTTCTTATCTTCTCTTTGGCTAGCCACCCTTAGCAACCAAAGGAAAAGAGTTTTTGTTGCTTCCAAGCTCAAAATATTGAAGGTTTTCAAGAGATCAAGTTGGAGTTTTAAGGATTTTCTTCACTTTTGGTAAGTTTCTAACTTGTTTCTTGGTTTTCTCTTGAGTTTGTGGTCTTGGGTTTGTTGTATGGTTGTTTTGGTATATTTGAGGGTTGTGTTGTCTTGTTAACTTTAATTTTGGGGTTGGAATGAAGAGAGAAAAGGGATGACTTTGGTGAAAGAGGAAAGTGTGTGGATTGTGTGATTTTTGAGTTGTGAATATGGTGGTGTTTGTGTTTGATATTTGTAATTGAGTTGTTTTAAGGTTTACTCAAGTATTTTGGGGTTGTTGAAGGTTTTATTGAGTTTGTGTGTTGTTGATTTGGCTATTGGAAGATGATTGTTGGTTGTGGCTTTGTTGGTGTCGATTTCAGGGTTTTTGGCCTAACACGCCCAAGAGAATGGGCATGTCTTTGGGCGTGTCATTGGTTCTATTTTCTGGGTTAGTGACACAAGCAGTGACACGCTCATGTCACTAAGCATGTGACAGCTTCTGTGTTGTAGTAGCATTGACACGGCCAGTGACACGCCCATGTCACTAAGCGTGTCATAGCTACTGTGTTGTTGGAGGATTGACATGGCCAGTGACACGCCCATGTCACTGAGCGTGTCAAAGCTTCTGTGTTGTGATTTTAGGGCACCGTCATGGACACGCCTATGTTGTTAAGCGTGTCAAGTGTAGAGTTTGCCCTAGATAGTTCTCTTTCTTATTTTCTTCTTGTGTATCTCTAAGTGAGTGTGTATGATCACCTTTGGATAATGTTTTCAAGAGAGTTGAGCTACCTTTATTCAAGTGTTGAGAGTTATCTTGGAAGAGGAGTTGATAGAGTGGTGTTGTTGCTCTTAGAGGTAAGTACAAACTTTGAATGATTGCATCCATTTGTATGACATTGGGACTTAACACATTTAGTTGAGAAATGTGTTAAGTTATTTGAGATATTGTTGATGAATGAGTTATATGTTATAATATGCATAATGTGAATTATGTTGATGTATAAATGCAATTGAGTAAAGTATTTTATATGAAAAGAAATGTGGAAATATGTGATATGAGATGAAATAGAAGAATGAGAAAAATAGAGAAAAGATGATATATTAGGGCAATGAGCCTAATTTGTTTATGAGAAATGAATTGTGAAAGAGATTGATAATGAGATAAATGAATTAATTGTGTGCCTAGTATTTTATTCAATTTTCAGAGTTCTGGGTTTGGTGCCATGCCTATGAATCGCTGGGCAGGTGAAAAGACCAGGTCGTAAGCCGAGCCCAGCTGAAAAATGTGAAATATGTGTTTTTAAGGTGAAAAGACCGGGTCGTAAGCCTCAAAAACAGTAACAAACTAGCCGGGTTGAGGACCAAGAAACTAGGGCCCTAGGGTCTAGCCGGGTTGAGGTCCAAGAGACTGGGTCTGTTATAATCCATCGATATATATTTGCCTATGGGGCTAGATGAAGACCCTCAATTTTGACCCAATCTGATCCAATATATTTTATTTAGTCTAAAATGATTTTTGTTGTCTAATTGGTCCAAAATAATTTTTATTAAATAATTTTTGCTTTAGTATCTAATTTTTGTTAATAAAAATAGAAATAAACAAATAAAAGTCAAAAAATAAAAATAAAAATAAAAATCGGAGTCGAAAAAATCGGCAACAAAAAAATTGTCTCGCCGGCCCGTGGGCATTTCGCCCACAGGAAATTCCTGCGGGTGAAATCACTGTGCTATTTCGCACGCAGAAATTTTTTGCCTGCGAAATAGCTTACGGGCCCGCTCCGCACGTGCTGCCGCAGCCAGCTACAGCAGATTTTTTTGCCAGCGCAGTTTTTCCGCAGCAGTTTTTTTCGACAGCGCAAAATTTTTCGACGCAAATTTTTCGAAACCTAATCCAATTAGGTTTTGGTTTCTTTTTTTTTATTAATATTGCTTACCTTAACTAATTAGGAATAAACAACATCAAACCACTATAAATAAGGACCAAAGGCAATTAATTTAAGGAAGGCAAAAATCCAAGAGGAGTTTGGAAAATTTGAAACCAAATCAAGGAAGGAAAAGAAGAAATTCAATTCAACTTTTTTCTGGAACAGTAGTAGCACGATTTAGAGGATTCAAAGGCAAAAAAGCTTATCTTTGGAGCTAGTTCATCCAAGAAGAATGGTTTTTGGAGAAATCATCAAAAGAAGGTATGTGTTAATTAATTTTCTTCAATTATTTTTTTTACACAGTAGAAAATCTATGAAATCAAAATTGAAAGCCTTTGAACTTTAATTTACTTTTTCTAAAACCACAAAAAAAACCTTATTTCGTTGGTTTATCTTCCAAAAGGCTTAAAATTGTTATTTTCTCTTCTTAAAAACCTTAAAACTCTAATTGAACATATTTTTCAACAAAACTAAGATGTAAATTTTGCTTCTTTTAAAATCTTAAAGTAAGTTCTATTTCATTCAAAAAGTCTTCTAAAACATCTTTTCTACTTATAAAAACTTTAATTTATTTGTTTAAATTCATAAAATTTCATGAAATTATCAAATTGATTTTTAAAACCCTAAAAATTATTCACCACCCGTGACCCTACTTCTAAATCCTAAAATCCAAAATTCAACTTTTAAACCCAAAATAATGAACATTAACCATTTTAAAACCTTAAACCCTAATTTTTATGAACCCTAATCCTTTTAAAACATTAAAAACCTAAATTTTACATAGTAGCTTAGGAACCCAATAACCAAAAATCACAAATTAAAGTATTTTAAAGTGTTTAAAACCCTAGTTTCATGATATCATCATTCAAACCTTAATTTTGTTAATCAAAGAGTCTTACCAACCCTTTAAAACATAAAACCCTAATTTATTTTAATTCCATAAAAAGCCACAGTAGTCATAATTGGACTTTTATTTGCTTTATTCAATTCCATACCTGATTATGCTTTGATTTATTTCTTATGCTTTAATTTATTTAATTTCAATACTTGATTTATTTAATTTATCATGGATGGATGTTTATTTTATATTTTGATTAATAGCTTTGATGAATGATTTGTTTATGATGAATGATTATTTACTTTTATCAATTAATTTAGATTTCCAAAAGTTGTAAGAGGTATGTTTCCACTTGGTGGGTACCTCATTAGTTAAACATCATGTAATTTAATTTGCTTTTCTATTTTAGAACCTATGTAAAGGGCATGTTTCTACCTTTTGGTGGGTGTCCTATTTAGGCATGTGATGTAAGGACATGTTTCCATCCTTGGATGGGTGTCCATTTATTTATTTTATTTGGACATTGCTTTGATTTTAATATAATGATGCTTTCTTTTAATTATTGTGTGTAATATGGATAATGTTATTATATTTAAGAATTTTATAATATTAAGACCTATAAAGGAGGCCGGTTCTAATGAACTAGGCATTGTGGGTGTGCTGGGCCATTTCTCACCTTCCCCACACGTACCCAACTTTTCGAACCCATTAGGGGGTTGGAGATTCCTTAGGAATTGAGTCATCCACCCCTTTCTTTTTCCCGGCCCGTCCGGGTGGCTACTCCATCTTTTCCGTTGGTCTTTATATTATTCTATTCTTTCTTATAATGATATTATCCATTGCATCATCTTAGATTGCATCGTGTGCGTGAGTTAGGACGTCCGTGTTACCCGTGTTATGTTATGTAAGGGATACCATAATTTCACTCAAGGTATGGAGATCGAGCATGGCATAACCACTCATAGCCTCATACCATTTGGTATATACTTGCTATGGGAACCTAAGCCTTTTAACCCAAAGACTAAAGCTCATGTAATTGGCCTAGTTACTTTCCTTAGGTTTTACCCCATATGCATGTTGTTTGACTATGGTTAATTTATCTTGGCTTAAATTATGGCTTATTTGGTTTGTTCTTTTTCTAATATGACCTAAGTATATTTTAAGCTCAAAATAAATTTTTCTTTAAAATCCAAAAGACCAAAACTATTTTTAAAAATTTTTAAGATGGTCTTTGGACATAATACTTTTCTAAAAAATAAATAAATTCTTTGGCCCATGGCCCAAATACTAAGCCCAAAATCCATTTTTCTAAAATCTTTTACAATGGGCTTAGAAACAAAATTATTTTCACCCAACCACTTTTTACAAAGAGCTTGCAAAAATATTTAGATCAATTGTGAAATACCAAAAATCAATTGTGGGCCTAGTTTACACTAAGAATAAATTAACCATGGGCTTGTTTTTGGCATGAACCATTAGTTGCTCTTTCCGAGTGAGAAATCTATTTATAATAAACCTCTTAATTTCATTTTAATCCAACATAGCATAAAAGCTACTTTAGTTGGTTGAATGGATTAAAACCTAATTAATGGGAATTATCATGGATTGATTTCCATTTTTGAAAATATAACTATTGGTTGAAACGTCCGAGGGAATTATTCAAAAGCAAGATACCCCGTGTTGGTATTTTGTTAACCACATACCTAGGAAAAAGAGACTCGCCATTCGTGTGTGGATGTTATAAGGTTGGAAGGATCGTCCTAATTACACTTGTTTATTGGTTGATTGTGCATACATGCATACATTTGCATCTCAGATCATTGATCCTCTCTGGCTCACAACTCTGGATTACGAAAGTTCAAAAGCTTACGACAATCTGACCTACGCCGGAGATGAAGTATCTAGCAACGACTCAATCACTTACTCACCTAAAACAATGGAGCCCCAACAAATTCAAAGGACGGTGGATGAAGCCCTTAATGCCAAAATGGAAGAAATCAAAGAGGCCCTAGCTGAGACCATGAAGAACCAATTGACTGCAATCTTAGAAAACCATGCCGAGGCATCTGCTAGCACTAAGAAACCAAAGGATAAAGGGAAGACCAAAGTTAGTGAAGTGGTTTTTGATGATGAAAAGGTGATCATTGATGATGATGATTGTAATATCCTCATTTATGCCCTAGAAGTTTTGATTATGTTGTTGATGTTGTTGTTATTGTTGTTGTTGGTATATATTGGAAAGTGAATGTTTGTGTATATGTGTGTTTTGGGGAAAGAAATAGGGTTTAGAGACAAATGTATATGTTGTGTATATGATGATATATATAACATATAAATTGGTCAAATATAGAGTCAATGCAAGAAGATATTTTTGTGGAATGTGCAATTACATATAAGGGCTTAGATGAGACAAAAGGTTAGTTATTTGATTGAGGGCATTTTGGTAATTACTTGGATAAAATCTCTTGGTGGAGATTTAAAGTGGAGTTGACTTTATTTCCTCCATGTATTTTCTTCTTCTTTTGCATTTTGGCTGATTTCTCGTAGACAAAGGGAAAGCAAAGAGACAAAGAGAAGACTTTGAAGAGTAAGCTCCAATTGTAGGAAGATTGAAGTGATCAAGTGTTGATTCAAGAAGTGTTATAATTTAAGGTAAGAAATCTCTTGTTTTTCCTTTGTAAGTTTTGAAGTTGGGTATAAAAGAAGTTGTGATTTGTTGATATGATGATTTGATGTGGTTGTAATGTGTTGAATTTGATTATAAGCCAAAGAGTTAATTATTAATGGTTTTGGATTGAAGATGGTAAGTAGGTGGAGATTGATTTTGAGAAAATAGGAGTGATGTTGTATTTTTAGGGTTTTGGTTTGGTATGAATTTAATGTATGGGTATTGTGATTACTAGGGTGAATATGTAAGATATGTGTTTATAACATGAATTGTATCCATTTGAATGAGATGATTGTTGTGTAAAAAGGGTGTAAATGCTTTTAGAAGGGTATTGGCCATTTTTAGGGTTGTGTATTTGAGTGACACGGCCAAAACAAAGGAGAGACACGGCCAAGCCAAGTGATTTTGGGCGTGTTGGATTGCTACTGTGATTTGTTGGTTGAGAGACACGGCCACAAGCTTGGCCGTGTCCCTTGCCCGTGTTGCCTACTGTCAATTTAGGTTGAGAGACACGGCCACAAGCTTGGCCGTGTCCCTCAAGTGGCTGCCCGTGTCCCTCAAATGTGTGGGTTAGGGTTTTTATACTTTGTTCTATTTGCATTGTTTTGGTCCTTTTAAGGTAAGTTGGTACCTTAACCTGAACCTAAACACATTTAAACAATGATTGACCTAAACAAATGCATATGGAAGATCTTAAAGCTATGAATGATATAAATTATTCTTTGCCCTAATTGCATTGTTGAGATTGAACAATGTTATGTTATGCATTGTGAATGGTTATGTGTTTCATGAATAATGTATATTGAAATGTTACATATAAGATGCTATGATGATTCAAATAAGAGGTGAAATGTGATGTAAAGCCATTGTGATTGGCTATGATGATGATATGGAAAGAAAGAAGGCATGTTTGCCTAAATGTGATGAGAATTTGAGAATGGAAATGGTAACTATATAATAAATGAATTGTTTGTTTAATATGTTATTCAGTTTCAGAGTTCTGGATTTGGGTGGCATGCCTAAGAAATGATGAAAGGTAACAGTCTTGCCGGGTTGAGGATCTCCTCATATGTGTTGAGTTGATGGTCCAAGAGACTGGGTCTGTTACACTATGAGAATTGTGAATATGAGATATATGATTTGTAACAGTCTTGCCGGGTTGAGGATCTCCTCATATGTGTTGAGTTGATGGTCCAAGAGACTGGGTCTGTTACACTATCCATGGATAGAGATACATGTATATATATTGCCTACGGGCGTGATTATTGTGATTATGAACCAAAGCAGTAACTCTAAACTCTGAATATCGTATTAAATACTTGTTGGGCCCATAGGTGTCAAGGTTATATGAATGTCCTAAATAACGTTATGAGTTAATGAAATGAGATGTTGTATATTGAGTATAATTGATTAATGATGAATGTGGAAAGATGTTGAAATGTGGTATGCTCATATGACTATGATTTGTGAAATGCATAATTATGTGGTTAACTTTATATTTATGATGTTGATCTTATCAATAACATATGTGGCATTGCATTACATTAAAGCATACCATTAGCATGTTTTATCTTACTAAGCCCTTGGCTTAGCGCGATAGTGTTTAATCGCGCAGGTGATAGAGTTGATAGAGTTGAACCTGAGGGTTCTTCAAGACCGAGTGAGAGTAGACGTTGAAGTGTTGATTTGGAACTTAAAGATCAGAAGAGACTTGCCAATCATGTATATTTCTTTTATATTTTGTAAAGTATTGGTTTTAATGTAAATATATGTATAACTATAAACATGGATTTGAAAGAGTTTATACATGTAAATATTTTATAAAATTCCGCTGCGTATTAACTAAATGTATATATATATATATCTATTTGGTTTTGTATTACAACTTGATTACTTATTATCTATAATGTATATTGAGAAAGATGACAATATTATATAAAATGTTTTTTTGAATGTTAAGAAAATCCGTAGCATTTCTATATTCGATACATGTATACTACATTGTGGTGTATGTAGTGTGTATGTATTGGATGTGGGGGTGTTACAATTATTTTGGTATCAGAGCCTAGGTTTGAGATTCTCAACCTAGGTAAAATGTAATAAAAAGAATATTTTTACTTAAAAAGTGAGTTTTGAATGACATATACGTTTGAGATTGGCAGTCTCTGATCTTTAATAAGATGTAATCTGCTGTGTTTGCAGTGTTAGGTGTTGATGGATCCTCACTCAAGTCAGTCGGTTGAGGCTAGTGCTGAGAGTATTGCTCCTGATGATGGAGCTAGGATTGTTAGTACTGGTGAGGCACCTGCTTCGGTGTCGGGTAGACCAGTAGGTGATGAGGTTCCGCCAGCCTGGTTTATGCATATGATGGAAGCTATGAGACAAGCACCAGTACAACCACAGCCACCACCCCCTCAGCCTTTGGTATCAGTGAGGCACTATGACAAATTGAGAAAGTATGGAGCCGAAGATTTTGTAGGTACTACTGATTCAGCTGTAGCAGAGCAGTGGCTTGATAAAGTACAGAGGATCTTTATTCAGTTGCAAGCCACCTCTGAGGAAAAGTTTGATTATGCAAGATCCTTGTTGCAGAAGGATGCATATAGTTGGTGGAAGACAGTGCCACATTCTATGGATGATCCACCAACTTTGTCATATGCTGACTTTCTGAGAGAATTTGAATTGATGTATACTCCAAGGGAGTATAAAGATGGGAAGAAAAGAGAGTTTCTAGATCTGAAGCAAGATCATCGGACCGTAACTGAATATGAGGTTGAGTTTATTCGATTGAGTCAGTATGCTGGGGGTATTATAGTTGAGGAGATAGATAGATGCCGGAGGTTTGAGGAGGGATTGAGGCCCTCTATCTTGTGCTTAGTGGCTGGATCTAGATATCATGATTTCTCCCAGCTAGTGGCAGCAGCTCGAAGTGTAGAGCGAGCTCAAATTATTGCAGCTGCTTCGGAGGAAGAGGTTAGGGTTAGGAGGCCCCAGTTTGAGGCAGTGTCTTCTTCTGTTAAAAGAGGTAAAGGAAGCTTTGTTCCTAGAGTTAGTAGGAGTCAGAGGTCAGCTGGTAGGTCAGTGCAGTTCCAGAGGCAGAGATTTAGACCTGCAGCTTCAGTAGCGAGTGCTCCTACTCCTGAAGTTCAGAGATCCACCTTACCTGTGTGCGATCAGTGTGGTGGAAGACATGGGGGCGTTTGTTGGAGGCATAGTAGATCAGGGGTATGTTTCAGGTGTGGATCACCTGACCACTTTGTGAGAGACTGTCCTGAGAGGTAGGAGCAGATGCCAGTTGATTCTGCTGCTTCTCGAGCTAGTGTGAGGGCAGGCAGAGGAGGCAGAGGTGCCAGCCGAGGAGGTAGACCAGGGTTCAGTTCTAGAGGAGGTGCTACATCTAGGGAGGGTAGACCAGAGGAGGTTGGATCTTCCCAGAGGATGTATGTTATGCAGAGGCAGCCAGATGCATCGGCAGTCATAGCTGGTACTTTTTCTTTATTTGATACTTCAGTACTTGCTTTGATTGATCCGGGTTCCACACATTCATATATTAGTGCATCTGTTTTGCCTGTATCTGAATTGCATGCTGAGTCCCTAGGATTTGATGTGTTAGTGACAAATCCCTTAGGGCATAGCGTGATTGTTAGTAAGGTGCACAAAGATAGTGCAGTAGTGGTGCAGGGTGAGGAGTTCCTTGGGGATTTGATTGAGATGCCATTTAAGGAATATGATGTGATCCTAGGCATGGATTGGCTATGTAACATCCCGAATTCCAGATTGGTAAGAAACAGACATAGAGGATATGATTTAGGCTTAGAACAAAGGAACTTAGAACATGACCTATAACTTGAGCTCGAATTTCATCCAAGTTAATGAAAGAATTAGAGAGTCTCAAAGAAGAATTAATTGTTTATTTGTGTCTTAGATAGACGTATAACTTTAAATTACCCAATTTGGAGTTGTACAGAATAAGATATGATGGATTTAGTAGACAATGTGCAAGCTGCCTCAGGACAGCATAGTAGGCTTGACTTCAAAGGACCGTCAAAAATCAGATATAGCTCGGATCAACCTGAAATTTTGACACAATGTAGCACTAGATGTCTAGTCTCAGTAGGAATAAGAATTACTTAATTTGGAGTTGTGAGTAAAAAGATATTAATAAAGAAAGACAGCAAGGTCAAGAAGGGATATCAAAAGGACCTAAGTGGAAATTTCTCAAAAGTTAGGGGCAACTATGTAAACTTAAAAATTTAGTGTCGGAAGTTCTTAATAGTGCCCATATCCGACCCCGGAAGAATATTCTCGAGATTAATCGGGTCATAACCGTGGGTTTCAATTTTTCCTGAAAACGCACGGTTTGTAAGTTACGGGCGATTTTCCGATAAGGACATTTTGGACATTTCCACTGGAGGGGCAATTTTGTAATTAAATATAACTTTGGGGGCAAAATATTAAAAGAAAAAAAAAACCACTTTCAAGTGGCCAAATCCTAGCCATTAAATCCAAATGTGTTGGACAAATCATGGCTATTGAAAATAAACCAAATCCTAGCCATTAAATCCAAATGTGTTGGACAAATCATGGCCATTGAAAATAAACCAAATCCTAGCCATTAAATCCAAATGTGTTGGACAAATCATGCCCATTGAAAATAAATCAAATCCTAGCCATTAAATCCAAATGTGTTGGACAAATCATGGCCATTGAAAATAAACCAAATCCTAGCCATTAAATCCAAATGTGTTGGACAAATCATGGCCATTGAAAATAAATAAATTAATTAAATGTAAATTAAATTATAAATAACTAATTATGGTCATCCAAACCCAAGTAAGGATCAAAAAGACACCACCATCACCACTTTTCTTCTTCTTTAAGTCGTGCTCCCCCTCCCTTCCATTTTCAAGGAGACAAGTTTCAAGTCCAAGCCATTTCTCAAGTGAAATTCAATAGGAAATAAGGTAAGATACCATCCTAAGTCTTATTTTTTCATTAGAATTAGGTATTAGGCTATGTTTAGGAAGATTTGATATTATGTTCATGTTGGGAAAGAATTAGTAAGTTGATGATTATGGTGAAAAATGATAAACTACTTAAAGGAAATGATGAAAATGGTGATTATTAGTAAGAATAAGTAAAGGATTGTTAGAAAATCATAAGGCAGCATCATGTTCATATCTAGGGTTTGTTCTTACATATGTGACATATTAAATTCATAGGAAATCAAGGAGATTAGAGAGGAAAGGAAGTGAAATAGATAAGAAGAGCAAGGAAAAGCAAGGTTTGGTACTTTAACCATGGAACTCCTTTTGAAATTTTTCTGTTTTACAATTAGTAAAATGCTGTGACTTGTATGATTTTTAATTAAATATAGAAAAATTATATTGAGTTGAATTTTGGATATGTTGTTGTTTAATAAGTCTAGTATTTGAGAAAAATAATTTGGAACCACATTGATTGAATTTAATTTACGGAATGTATAAAATTCAAAACTGCTGCCAGGATGCAGGGCAACTGGAGCAGTCTGGATGGTTGAACTATTTGACCAAGATTTTGTTTCCATTTTGATCTGAAATTTTAAAGGAATGATTTTAACATGTAAAAATAAATTCTGTAAAAATTTTAGAATTTTTACTCAAGTGGATTATTTTATACGATTTTTCAAAATAAGGATCGAGTTGAGTCCAAAACCAGAATTTACTATTCATATGGTCATTTTGCTAATATTCATTTGGTCATTTTTCAAAAGTAATCCAATTGATTCCTTATGCATATAAATGAGCATAATATGTTATTAAAATGACAAAATATGATATTTCACATTGAAATAATATAAGAAACATAAGTCGATAATTGTATAATGAATATTCGATTAAGAAATGGTATGAGAATTTTGGCTCCACTTGGTATCTGGGACAGTACTGAGTACGGTAAGGGTATGATATATCATACTATATGCAGTGCTGCTTTAATATAGGACTTCGGTCCAAGTTATATAGGGTGACGACCCGAGCTATATAGGACTTCGGTCCGAGTTATATAGGGTGACGACCCGAGCTATATAGGACTTCGGTCCGAGTTATATAGGGCAATCGCCCGAGTTATATAGGACTCCGGTCCGAGGGCTTCGGCCACAGATTCCACAGGGTTTGGTCCGCAATTTTTTTAGGGCCACAGCCACAGAATATATATACAGTTGTTTCAGTTAGTTCCTTACCATACATTAGTCTACCAAATTACCTTGTGGAGCGAATTGATAAAATGATAATAACTGAATATATGACATGTATGAATTGTTTTTACTGTGATATTATTTTTCAATACGACTCATTGATTTTAAAAGTGCATTATGCTTTTATTATTTATTTTTCGTAATTAGTTAAAGTACCCACTAAGCAATGCTTAGCGAGTTTAGTTTCTTCTAAACTCGTAGGTCATTAGCAAGGAGCCAGTAACGAGCAGAAGAGTTCTGCGATTTGCGGGTCATCAACAAATTTAGGTGGTGCTCTTCATTTTGTATTTTGGTATTAGAAACTGGCATGTACTTATTTGAACAATACAAAGAGATAACTTGATGTACATGTAAATCTAGTAATGTATAATAAATGTATGGTTTTGAATTGAGTTGGGTTGTGAATATAGAAGTGTGAATTCTTCTTGCAGGATTTGTAGTTGAGGTTATAAGGGTGGATTATTGGGAGTGTGCTTGAGTTGAATTGTGAAACAAAATGTTTTTCAATAATATAAGAAAAATCAGTTTTGTCGACACTTGGGACCTCCATTTTTAGGGGAGGTTATGGCAAATTTTTTTTAAAATCTGTACTTAAAATTGGCTAAGTAAAATATAAAGACACAACCATCATGAGATAACAGTCCATCTTGGTCTATTAACGTAGGCTAAGATAGGGTGTTACAGGCTATCGAGGCATGGAGCTGTGGTGGATTGTAAAAAGAAAATTGTTTCTTTGAGAACTGCTGATGGTAGAGAAGTGATAGTATCTAATGAACAGGAACAACTAGCATCTTTGTTTGTTTCAGCTGTTGCAGCCAGGAGATTGATTAGAAAGGGGTGTGAAGCCTATCTTGCTCATGTGGTAGATACTAGAGTAAGAGGTTCTCCTATTGATAGTATTGCCACAGTTGCTGAGTTCTCAGATGTTTTTCCAGAGGAGTTGCCAGGATTGCCTCCTGAGAGAGAGGTGGAGTTTGGTATCGAATTGTTGCCTGGTACCACTCCTATCTCTATTACTCCGTATAGAATGGCACCAGCAGAATTGAGGGAGTTGAAAGTACAATTACAGGAGTTGTTGGATAAAGGATTTATTCGCCCCAGTGTTTCTCCTTGGGGAGCTCCTGTGTTATTTGTGAAGAAGAAAGATGGTACTATGAGATTGTGCATCGATTATAGGCAATTGAACAAGGTGACTATTAAAAATAAATATCCTTTGCCTAGAATTGATGATCTCTTTGATCAGTTGAAGGGTGCAGCTGTGTTTTCTAAAATTGATCTGAGATCTGGGTACCATCAGCTGAGAGTCAGAGCTGAGGATGTTCCGAAGACCGCTTTTCGGACCAGGTATGGGCATTATGAGTTTTTAGTTATGCCTTTTGGTCTGACGAATGCACCTGCAGCTTTTATGGATTTGATGAATAGGGTGTTTAGGCCCTATTTAGATCAGTTTGTAGTGGTCTTCATTGATGATATACTGGTGTATTCGCGGAATGAAGAGGAACATGATATGCATCTGCGGATTGTGTTACAGATTTTGAGAGAGAGGCAATTATTTGCCAAATTGTCGAAGTGTGAGTTCTGGTTAGATCAAGTTGCTTTTCTCGGACCTATTGTTTCAGCGAAAGGCATTAGAGTTGATCCAAGTAAAGTTGAAGCTATTCTGAATTGGAATCCACCCAAGTCTGTAACAGAGGTTAGAAGTTTTCTGGGTTTGGCAGGCTATTATCGGCGGTTTGTGAAAGGATTTTCTTTGATAGCTACTCCACTCACTAGATTGCTTCGTAAGGGAGTGAGATTTGTATGGACGGATCAGTGTCAGGCTAGTTTTGAGCAGTTGAGAGATATGTTGACGCAAGCGCCTGTTCTTACTTTACCTGTGGAAGGCAAACCATATGTGATTTTCAGTGATGCTTCACATAGTGGTTTGGGGTGTGTATTGATGCAAGAAGGTAAAGTTATAGCTTATGCATCTCGACAGTTGAAACCGCATGAGCTTAATTATCCTACTCATGATTTGGAGTTGGCAGCCATTGTGTTTGCATTGAAGATTTGGCGTCACTATCTGTTTGGGGAGAAATGTTTTATCTACACTGATCATAAGAGTTTAAAGTATTTGGGGGTTAAGAAAGAACTCAATCTTCGTCAGAGGAGATGGTTGGAATTGATTAAAGACTACGACTGTTTGATTGATTATCATCCAGGTAAAGCAAATGTTGTTGCTGATGCCTTGAGTCGGAAGTCTTTAGCAGGTTTGACTGTGTACTCGCTCTTGTTGCTTGTTGAGTTGAGAGCATTGTGTGCTAATTTTGTAGTTTGTGATGATGGTGCATTGTTGGCACAGTTACAAGTGAAACCAGTTTTGTTGGATCAGATTAGGGAGGCTCAGTTGGCTGATAAGAAGATTCAGAAGATTGTTTCAGATTGTCAAAGTGGAAAAGGTAGAGATTTTGTAGTGAGAGGTGATGGGAGTCTCTGGTATAAGAACAGATTGTGTGTACCCGATGATGCTGATTTGAAGAAGATCATTTTAGAAAAAGCACATCAGTCAGTGTTTTCTATGCATCCGGGTAATACAAAGATGTATCATGACTTGAGACAGCATTACTGGTGGATGGGATTGAAGAGAGACATTGCTGAGTTTGTATCGAAATGTCTCACATGTCAGAAGGTAAAAGCTGAGCATCAAGTTCTGTAACACCCCCATACTCTATATAACTACTATACATATACCAAGTATACATACAATACGTATATAAAGTATAAGAATGTCACTTTTCGTTTCCAATTAAAAACCTTTATCCAAGTTTAAGCAATATTGCATTAATTTAAAGAGCATTTACAAAAATCATTATTCTTATCAAAAATACAACATAATTAAAGTCACACATGTATGCATCACCTTCTAGTTGGTCTCGAGACACTCTTACCCTTCTCGTGGCATAACAGCTGGACTTCCAGATCAACCACATAACCACATGCGCGATTACACCACCGCGCTAAGCCCGAGAGCTTAGTAATACAAATAAATATAAAATATATATACTTTACATAAAGATCATACCTTATACTTTTAGCATCATGTTTTATTGTTTTCTTACCCTGTTTTCCTTTCTCAAAGCATTCTTCATATATTCCCACTGATCTCATAAATCATACACATATTTACATAGAACATTCGCAAAACTATATTTACCATTTCTATCTCATATACAGATACATATACATCATTTTAACAAATCACTATTCAATGATCTATCCAAACCTTCATGAGAACAATTCTCGCAAATTCCACATTCATAAACATTTTACACATCATACTATATTCTCATAAACTCATATCTCAACAAAACTCCTCAAGCCATATTCATTTTCAATATATCATTACACACATTACCAAATCATACTTCATAACATTATTTTATTCACAAATTTATCAATCATGAAACACACTTCCAACAAAAGCAACCATAGATCTCATTACTCATTTAGTTCAACATTTGGATATCACATTAACAACAAAGACAGACTCGGGCCCAAACAAAACACTAACATGCCATTCCATTATCAGAGTTAATGCTTTGGTTTAATCATCACATTTATCATTATCCCAACTAGGCTTCAAGGATTTAGGTTCAACCAAGCTTCAAGGGGAACAAAGCATGCTAAGTATCAACCCAACTTGGCTTCAAGAACCAATCCAACCTAGCTTCAAGGGTTGTAACATCTCAATTAGGCTTCAAGGATTTGACCCAACCAAGCTTCAAGGGGAGTAAAACATGTTAAACTTCAACCCAACTTGGCTTCAAGGATCAAGTCCAACCTAACTTCAAGAGATTGTTACTCATATTAGGCATGCCACCAATAACAAACTCTGAAAATGGAATAACACATTAGCTATACAATTCATTTATCAATTTCATTCTCAATTGAATTATCATAACTAATAACAATGGCTTCACATGTCATTTGAATCATCATAGCCAATAACAATGGCTTCACATGTCATTTGAATTATCATTGCCAATCACAATGGTCTCATATCTCAATTTATGTTATAACCATTCATTATTCGAGTATACATAATCAATTACCCCATCATATCACTCACATTATACATATCGTATCATTAGTATCACATTTCAAATACATTATTCATATAACACATCACCATTCACAAGACTTACAATGCATAGTACATAACCTTGTTCATATAATATCATATGCATTATCAAATGTAAGTTCAATTCCAATCATTTAAGAAGAACAAAAACCAAACACAGTAACCAACACACCCAAGGGACACGGCCAAGCTTGTGGCCGTGTCTCTCAATCCAACACTTCAGTAGCAAACACGGGCACAGGACACGGCCAAGCTTGTGGCCATGTCTCTCAAAACAAATTGGCAATGACCAACACTGGCATAGAACACGGCCGTGTCTCCTCAAAATCCACCCAACACGGCCAAAATTCCCTTGACTTGGCCGTGTCTCTCCTTGCTTTTGGCCGTGTCACTCATGGATTGAAACCCTAACATACACAAGTCTCCTCTAATTGCACTCAAACTCATCATACACAAAATAGCATGGTTCAAATGAATGGAATCAATGTTCTAAACACAAATTCTACATGTTTATCACAATATTCACCTTATTAAAACACATCCACAAAACATTTAAACACATACTATCTCAAAACCCTAAAACCAACATCCTTCTCAATCTTCCAAAATCAACATCCACCACTTTCAACAACACCACATATTTAAACTCTTAACTTAAAACCAAATTTAAAACTTGAAAACACATTACAAACACATCTCATCATCAAATCAACAAACCCTAATTAACTTCAAATACCACTTCAAAAGAATAAAAGAAATCAAAGAAAAGAACTTACCTTAGTTATAAACTTCTTGAATCATCACTTGATCACTTAATCTTCCTTCAATTTGAGCTTAACTCTTCAAGATCTTCTCTTTGTCTCTTGCTTTCCTTTGTCTATGGAGGAGCCAGCCAACAATGGAGAAGAAGAAATCATGAAGAAAACAAAGTCAATTCTTCTTTAAATCTCCACCAAGAGTTTTTAACCAAACAATTACCTATATACCCTTATCCATTTAACTAACCTCTTGTCTCTTATATGCCCATATAAGTAATTTCACCTATCACAAATGAAAATATCTTCTTGCATTGACTCTCCCTTGACCAACTTATATGTTATATATATTATCATATAAACAACATATACATTTCTCTCTAAACCCTCTTTTCTCCCAAAACACATATACATAAGCATTCACTTTCCAATTCCTTTTTTTCTTTCAAATCAACATATACATTCAATCCCATTTAAAACAACAACAACAACAACAACATTCAAAACTTCTAGGGCATATATGGGGATATTACAATTCTCTCCCCCTTAAATAATTTCGTCCTCGAAATTATCCAGCACCACAACAACCCATTTAAAACAAATCACCATTTTAATTTTCATATGAAAACAATCGTATTCTTACACTATAATTTCATCAAATCTCATAACTTCTACTCTCCCCCTTAGAGATACTCATCTTCTCTGAAATTCATAATTCATCATTGTATAGGTATATATATATATCTTTGCATCTTATTACTTTCTCAACAAAGCAATCAAGATAACTCATAACATCTCTAATGACCTTTATCTTTGTACTAGAGTCAGATTATCACTTTATCTCTTTAGAGATATTTCCTTAACTTTAACCTCAAAAATCATTAATTAATATCTTAGCATTGTTTATTCCATTCTTACAATCACTTTCAAAATAAACATTTACCAAACCTCAATGGATAACAATATCCTTACTTTCTTTAGCTTGCTTCTCACGTAATATAATTATTAGTACAATACCTTTAAACTTACTTAACAGATAAACAACATTTCCCTTTTTCTCATCATGAACAAATGATATAATTCAATTTATTTATGTTTATTCATAGGCCAGAATATTACATCATACATATTACTATTTAAATTTTACACTCCCAGTACAACTGTACGTATCAAATCTCAATATTGACTCGCAACTTTAGCGAAATCCAGATCAATCGATCTATCTATCACAATATACTAACATTTTAACCTTATTCGATTCAATCTAACAGTTAACTTATCGAAATTTATCATTGGATTTCACACAATATATATATATATATATAACCTAATTTCATTAGGTCAAATTTATATTCACATTCTAATCTTTTAATATTCATAAATTCAATCAATAAGAATCATGCTTATAAATATACATTTCATTATTTCAATAATTATATTATCATTTCTCATACTCATTCAAAGTTTATCAGTATAGCCAACCACTATGGCTTCATAAACGAACTTTTCCCCAACCAGATCGGTAGTCCAAGTTCGGTTGCCCAACACAATGGGTCCGCATGGTTCTGCAGGAGGCAGACAAGTCCGTTCATTTATCTTTTCACAATTCATTTCTCATAATCAATTAAGCATTCTACCTCAATTATAATTCATTTCCAACATCATTGCCAACAATCATGGTTTCTCATCACATCAAGATAGTATACACATATATCATCAATTATATTGAACATCTCATTATTCAATCATATCATCTAGACATGTTTCAATCATATCATTTCCTTTTATTATTTCTTCACTTCACATATTATTACTATATTTATATAATTATTTTTCTATCACATAATTCATAGCTGAAAACCTTATCACAATTCTCTTCCCTTGCGTTACCTCTCATAATTATAATTAAATTTTTTTTTTAAACATAGAAATTATAAGATATAACTTCACCAATCATATCTTTTAACCATGTTTCTGGAAATATAGTTATCAATCTCACCAAAACTGTACTACAGTTATATCATCTCAGTTCTAAATCTGAAGATAATAAAACTAATCAACTAGTCACACTAACCAAATCATATTACCATAATATATTAACAATCACGCCTGGGGTTTGTAAATCAATATTGTTCTTCTATTATTTGATTTCCAGCCTTTACGATTATAAGGCTAGATTGTATCACAAAAATTATATATATATATATATATATATATTCTCCAAACTTTTATTACACCAAGAGTTAACACATTTTAAATTTCATCTCAAAACAGTTTGCTTTTGATTATTTGATCATCATTAACCTAACTCATGTTCAATAATATTATCTTTAACATTTTCTACGCCAACTTTCAATCATATACAAATCTTACACAAGTTTTATTCATTACTCCATTTCCAATCCATCTTTTCTAAAAAAATTTCAATACATTAGTCTTTTCTTACAATTTCTTATTATACACTTATACATAAAATTTTTCTACACACAAATACTTTGAGTTCCAAAACATCTTATGATCGCCTCATTTAGTTATTGCCATAACAATTCCACTGTTCAATATCACCCAAATCCATTCTCATTTTCTATTTCATCACATAATCTATTCTACGAAAATTTAATCTCTATTAGATCCACTACTATATGCAATCTCATTTCTAATACCATTAAACATACAATGGTATAAAATAATAAACATATTATATACACATATTCATAATGTGACTCTCTTCCCACCTTTCTTACATATATTCATTACATTCATGTCGAAAATTCCTTTTACATATCCTTTATTTATATACACATAATTATGCAATTTATTAAATTTCTCTTTTGCATATAGTTTATACAAATTTAATATTTATCACTTTGCTTTGACTATTATCATTCTCATTCTTTTAACATAACTTAAGTTATTCATTAACTTCAATAAATATATACACTCTACTTATAATATTATTTCACAAAGATCTTAATCACATTTCCAATGTGATATCTCTCTCACATTTATCTTTAAATACCTTTAACATATCTTTCATATTCATTTTCATCCTTTCCAATCAAATTACTTAAAGTAACTCATTTTCATTTGCTCAATTCCTTTTCTTTTCTTTTATTTCAAACCAAATTTTCCTACTATCAATCTCATCCCCCAATTCTTAATACTTTCATGTGCACTACTATTCATTTCGTATATCTCATGTATTAAATACATTAAACTATCAATATCTAAATGATCTTTATCCACATTCCATTAAAACTATAGATTTTCAACTTACTAGTTTCCTTAAACTTCAATTTATTCATCTCATTCTCTTAATATCAACTTTAAAACATATTATATGTATATACCACAAAGCAACATCAAAACATATATGTTTCACCATTACTAAGCTCATTCCAAAACTCTAAATATCACATATTACCATCATTTACATGAGCTTTTACAATATTCAAACATATCACATTGCTAACATTGAAATCACCATGTTTGCATTAAAATAACAATACAACAACACCAATATCTCTTTATACTTAACCAACATCATCTCTTTTTCCTTTTAAACAAAACCTTAACTTTTCCTATCCACACCTTAAATTATCACACTTAATCTATACCAATCAACTCATTCAATAATTCACCGTACTATTTTCATTTAAATAATATATCTTTCCATATTACCCATCCAACAATATTTCCTCTTTCTAGAAATCCAAACATAAAGTTTATTAGAAAGAGGTTCAAATAGTAGAGGAAAGATTACATACTTTAATCTTAATTTTGTTTTTAACTCATTTCCAACTTTATTCTTCTAGCCATTTCTTTATATGTCAAACACATGTCAATAATCAAACTTTTTACTTATAAATTCCATATCATTCTTTTATATTGCAATCACCTTTCAATTATCAACATTTCAAAATTTGCTTTCATATAAAACCTCATTTACGCACTATCATCTATCTTATGTAATTCAGATACATCACAAATCACATAATGCCACGTTCGAGACCAACCTAGATGTGAATGCATATGCATGTATCACCAATTGCATTTCAAAACTTTTCCTTTTTAATTCTATTTAAACTCTTCAAAATTTTTTTTTTTATTTTAATTTCACTTAGGCCGGGAATCTCGAACCTAAGCTCTGATACCAAAATAATTGTAACACCCCCATACTCTATATAAGTACTATACATATACCAAGTATACATACAATACGTATATAAAGTATAAGAATGTCACTTTTCGTTTCCAATTAAAAACCTTTATCCAAGTTTAAGCAATATTGCATTAATTTAAAGAGCATTTACAAAAATCATTATTCTTATAAAAAATACAACATAATTAAAGTCACACATGTATGCATCACCTTCTAGTTGGTCTCGAGACACTCTTACCCTTCTCGTGGCATAACAGCTGGACTTCCAGATCAACCACATAACCACATGCGCGATTACACCACCGCGCTAAGCCCGAGAGCTTAGTAATACAAATAAATATAAAATATATATACTTTACATAAAGATCATACCTTATACTTTTAGCATCATGTTTTATTGTTTTCTTACCCTGTTTTCCTTTCTCAAAGCATTCTTCATATATTCCCACTGATCTCATAAATCATACACATATTTACATAGAACATTCGCAAAACTATATTTACCATTTCTATCTCATATACAGATACATATACATCATTTTAACAAATCACTATTCAATGATCTATCCAAACCTTCATGAGAACAATTCTCGCAAATTCCACATTCATAAACATTTTACACATCATACTATATTCTCATAAACTCATATCTCAACAAAACTCCTCAAGCCATATTCATTTTCAATATATCATTACACACATTACCAAATCATACTTCATAACATTATTTTATTCACAAATTTATCAATCATGAAACACACTTCCAACAAAAGCAACCATAGATCTCATTACTCATTTAGTTCAACATTTGGATATCACATTAACAACAAAGACAGACTCGGGCCCAAACAAAACACTAACATGCCATTCCATTATCAGAGTTAATGCTTTGGTTTAATCATCACATTTATCATTATCCCAACTAGGCTTCAAGGATTTAGGTTCAACCAAGCTTCAAGGGGAACAAAGCATGCTAAGTATCAACCCAACTTGGCTTCAAGAACCAATCCAACCTAGCTTCAAGGGTTGTAACATCTCAATTAGGCTTCAAGGATTTGACCCAACCAAGCTTCAAGGGGAGTAAAACATGTTAAACTTCAACCCAACTTGGCTTCAAGGATCAAGTCCAACCTAACTTCAAGAGATTGTTACTCATATTAGGCATGCCACCAATAACAAACTCTGAAAATGGAATA
This sequence comes from Garcia nutans, assembly GCA_947685225.1. Taxonomy (NCBI): domain Eukaryota; kingdom Viridiplantae; phylum Streptophyta; class Magnoliopsida; order Malpighiales; family Euphorbiaceae; genus Garcia; species Garcia nutans. Next base: position 63,011,148 of record CANTUV010000031.1, read on the forward strand.
ACACATTAGCTATACAATTCATTTATCAATTTCATTCTCAATTGAATTATCATAACTAATAACAATGGCTTCACATGTCATTTGAATCATCATAGCCAATAACAATGGCTTCACATGTCATTTGAATTATCATTGCCAATCACAATGGTCTCATATCTCAATTTATGTTATAACCATTCATTATTCGAGTATATAATCAATTACCCCATCATATCACTCACATTATACATATCGCATCATTAGTATCACATTTCAAATACATTATTCATATAACACATCACCATTCACAAGACTTACAATGCATAGTACATAACCTTGTTCATATAATATCATATGCATTATCAAATGTAAGTTCAATTCCAATCATTTAAGAAGAACAAAAACCAAACACAGTAACCAACACACCCAAGGGACACGGCCAAGCTTGTGGCCGTGTCTCTCAATCCAACACTTCAGTAGCAAACACGGGCACAGGACACGGCCAAGCTTGTGGCCATGTCTCTCAAAACAAATTGGCAATGACCAACACTGGCATAGAACACGGCCGTGTCTCCTCAAAATCCACCCAACACGGCCAAAATTCCCTTGACTTGGCCGTGTCTCTCATGAATTGGCCGTGTCTCTCCTTGCTTTTGGCCGTGTCACTCATGGATTGAAACCCTAACATACACAAGTCTCCTCTAATTGCACTCAAACTCATCATACACAAAATAGCATGGTTCAAATGAATGGAATCAATGTTCTAAACACAAATTCTACATGTTTATCACAATATTCACCTTATTAAAACACATCCACAAAACATTTAAACACATACTATCTCAAAACCCTAAAACCAACATCCTTCTCAATCTTCCAAAATCAACATCCACCACTTTCAACAACACCACATATTTAAACTCTTAACTTAAAACCAAATTTAAAACTTGAAAACACATTACAAACACATCTCATCATCAAATCAACAAACCCTAATTAACTTCAAATACCACTTCAAAAGAATAAAAGAAATCAAAGAAAAGAACTTACCTTAGTTATAAACTTCTTGAATCATCACTTGATCACTTAATCTTCCTTCAATTTGAGCTTAACTCTTCAAGATCTTCTCTTTGTCTCTTGCTTTCCTTTGTCTATGGAGGAGCCAGCCAATAATGGAGAAGAAGAAATCATGAAGAAAACAAAGTCAATTCTTCTTTAAATCTCCACCAAGAGTTTTTAACCAAACAATTACCTATATACCCTTATCCATTTAACTAACCTCTTGTCTCTTATATGCCCATATAAGTAATTTCACCTATCACAAATGAAAATATCTTCTTGCATTGACTCTCCCTTGACCAACTTATATGTTATATATATTATCATATAAACAACATATACATTTCTCTCTAAACCCTCTTTTCTCCCAAAACACATATACATAAGCATTCACTTTCCAATTCCTTTTTTTCTTTCAAATCAACATATACATTCAATCCCATTTAAAACAACAACAACAACATCAACAACAACAACAACATTTAAAACTTCTAGGGCATATATGGGGATATTACAAGTTCTGTAACACCCCCACATCCAATGCACACACACTACAATCACAACAATGTAGCATAAGTGCACCAAACATAGGGATGCTACGGTTTTCTTCAACATTCAAAACATTTTAAACTTGATACAATACCCTAATCATTATACATTATAGAAATTAAGTCATTGACTTAAAATATAAACATGTTAGATATACATATATACATTTAAATATTACACAGCGGAAGTTATAAAATAGGTACATATTTACATTATAAACATTACTTTACAAAATATAAAAGAAGTATACATGATTGGCAAGTCTGCTCTGATCTTTAAGTCCTCAAAAAAAAAATCAACTCTTCACTGTCTACTCTCACTCGGTCTTGATGAACTCTCGGGTTCAACTCTACCAACTCTATTACCTGCACGATCAAACACTATCGCGCTAAGCCAACGGCTTAGTAAGATAAAACATGCTAATGTTTTGCTTTGATGCAATGCAATGCCAATTCTCAATCCATATTATACATGTAACATCATATATGCAAAACTAACAACATGCCTTTACATTTCATAACTCAACATAAATAGACATATCATATTTCAACATCTTATCATATACCTCATTAGTATTCATTTAATCATTCATAATCAACATTAAGCAAAGACAAGCATGGGCCCAAGACACACTAATATGCCATTCAATTTTCAGAGTTAATGTTTTGGTTCTATCATCACATTTATCAATATCATAAACCCAACTAGGCTTCAAGGATTAAGTTCAACCAAGCTTCAAGGGGAGCAAAGCATGCTAAGCTTCAACCCAACTTGGCTTCAAGAACCAACCCAACCTAGCTTCAAGGGTGGTAACATCTCAATTAGGCTTCAAGGATTCAATCCAACCTAACTTCAAGAGATTGTTACACTTATTAGGCATGCCACCAACAACCAACTCTGAAAATGGAATAACACATTAGCCACACAATTCATTTATTATTCAATTATCATTTCCATTCTCAATTCTCAACAACATTTAGGCAAACATGCCTTATTTCTTTCAATTGCATCACATCATAGCCAACCACAATGGCATTGTCTCATATCATGTCTTATTTGAATTATCATTGCATCTTTGATATACATTTCAATATTCATTACTCATGAAACACATTACCATTTACAATGCATAACATGACATTATTCAATCTCAACAATGCAATTAGGGTAAAGAACAATTGATATGATTCATAGCTTTAGAACCTTACACATGTAATTGATTATATCATTCATTGATTCAAGTGTATTTAAAATGTTTAGGGTTAGGTTTAGGGACCAACCTACCCTTTGAGAACCAAAGCAATGCAAAAAGAACAAGGAAGTAAAACCTTAACCTACACAATTGAGGGACACGGGCAGCCACTTGAGGGACACGGCCAAGCTTGTGGCCGTGTCACTCAAACCAATTGGACAGTAAGCAACACGGGCAAGGGACACGGCCAAGCTTATGGCCGTGTCTCTTAAACCAAAACTCACAGTAGCTAACACGGCTTGGGAACACGGCCGTGTCTCTCAAAACTAATTCAACACACGCAAAAGTTTCATGACTTGGCCGTGTCTCCCAAAACACAAACCCTAATATGCAAAATTCTCCTCCAATTGCACTCAAACTCATCAAACACCATATAACATGTTTCAAATGAATGAAAACAATGTTCTAAACACAAATTCTACATGTTTATCACAATATTCCTTATTAAAACACATCAACCAAAACATTTAAACATATACCATCTCAAACCCTAAAACCAACTTTACACTTGAACTTCCACTATCAAAATCCATTTAAACTTACAACCTTCACAACCAAACCAACCTCAAATCAATCTTTTACTTAACAATCAACTTTAACATTTGTAAATACATATCAAACACACCAAATCATCAACTCAACAATTCACAATACACCTTAGCCACAACTTCCAAATTAATAAAAGAAAAACAAGAAATTACTTACCTTATATGAAGAAATTCCACAAATCTTTCACCAAATCTCTCAATTCCTTCATCAATTTGAGTATAGCATCAAGAACACTTCTCTTTCCCTTTGTCTTCTTCAATGGCCGGCACAAACATGAGAAGAAAAGAAAATTCAACAAAGTCAAATGACTTTTCTTCTTTAAATCTCCACCAAGAGATTTTATCCAAGCAATTACCAAAATGCCCTCAATCATATAACTAACTTTTTGTCTTATATAAGCCCATATATACAATTACACACTCAACAATAAAATATCTTCTTCCACTAACCAACACCTTGACTCTTCTTTGACCCATTTATATGTTATATATATCAACATATACACAACATATACCATTCTCTCTAAACCCTAAATCCTTCCCAAAACACATATACTTTTCTTTTCTCAATTCTTTATCTTGCAATTTAAAACAACCACAATAACAACAACATACAAAACTTCTAGGGCATAAATGAGGATATTACAAGTTCCAACTGGATTGCTTCAACCATTATCAGTACCAGAATGGAAGTGGGATAGAGTGACGATGGATTTTGTGTCTGGTTTGCCATTGACACAAAAGAAGCATGATGCTATATGGGTGATTGTGGATAGATTGACCAAGACAGCTCATTTCCTTCCGGTTCAGATGGATTACTCTTTGGAGAGATTGGCTGAGTTGTATATCCATGAGATTGTGAGATTACATGGTGTTCCAACTTCTTTAGTGTCTGATCGAGATCCCAGGTTTACTTCAAGGTTTTGGAAGAGTTTGCATAGTGCTTTGGGTTCTCGACTGCACTTCAGCACTGCTTTTCATCCACAGACGGATGGGCAGTCAGAGAGGGTGATACAGATTATTGAGGACATGTTGAGAAGCTGTGTCATCGATTTCTCTGGAAGTTGGGATAGATTTCTACCTCTTGTGGAGTTTGCTTACAACAACAGTCACCAATCCAGCATTGGTATGGCACCGTTTGAAGCATTGTATGGTAGACGGTGTAGGACACCTCTTTGTTGGAATGAGCTTGGAGATAATAAGTTGGTTGGTCCTGATTTGATTCAAGAAACTGAAGAGAAAGTGAAGTTGATTCGAGGCAGGTTAAAAGCAGCTTCAGACCGACAGAAGTCTTATGCAGATCTGAAAAAGAGAGACATTGAGTTTGATGTTGGAGATAAGGTATTTTTGAAAGTATCTCCTTGGAAGAAGATATTGAGGTTCGGTCGGAAAGGGAAGTTGAGTCCTCGATTCATTGGACCATATGAAGTGTTGGAAAGAGTTGGGCCAGTTGCTTATCGACTTGCTTTGCCACCTGAGTTGGATCGTATTCATAATGTATTTCATGTTTCTATGTTGAGAAGGTACAGATCGGATCCATCTCATGTGTTGCCAATTGAATCTATTGAAGTGAGCCCAGACTTGACATTTGAAGAGGAACCAGTTGCTATCTTGGCACGTGAAGTGAAAGAGTTGAGAAACAAGAGAGTGCCTCTTTTGAAGGTTCTATGGAAGAACCATGGGAAAGAAGAAGTAACTTGGGAAAATGAGCAAACCATGCGAGAGCAATATCCTCAGTTGTTTCAGAGCTGATTTCAGGTAATTTCGAGGACGAAATTTCTTTTTAGAGGGGGAGAATTGTAATATCCCCATTTATGCCCTAGAAGTTTTGATTATGTTGTTGATGTTGTTGTTATTGTTGTTGTTGGTATATATTGGAAAGTGAATGTTTGTGTATATGTGTGTTTTGGGGAAAGAAATAGGGTTTAGAGACAAATGTATATGTTGTGTATATGATGATATATATAACATATAAATTGGTCAAATATAGAGTCAATGCAAGAAGATATTTTTGTGGAATGTGCAATTACATATAAGGGCTTAGATGAGACAAAAGGTTAGTTATTTGATTGAGGGCATTTTGGTAATTACTTGGATAAAATCTCTTGGTGGAGATTTAAAGTGGAGTTGACTTTATTTCCTCCATGTATTTTCTTCTTCTTTTGCATTTTGGCTGATTTCTCGTAGACAAAGGGAAAGCAAAGAGACAAAGAGAAGACTTTGAAGAGTAAGCTCCAATTGTAGGAAGATTGAAGTGATCAAGTGTTGATTCAAGAAGTGTTATAATTTAAGGTAAGAAATCTCTTGTCTTTCCTTTGTAAGTTTTGAAGTTGGGTATAAAAGAAGTTGTGATTTGTTGATATGATGATTTGATGTGGTTGTAATGTGTTGAATTTGATTATAAGCCAAAGAGTTAATTATTAATGGTTTTGGATTGAAGATGGTAAGTAGGTGGAGATTGATTTTGAGAAAATAGGAGTGATGTTGTATTTTTAGGGTTTTGGTTTGGTATGAATTTAATGTATGGGTATTGTGATTACTAGGGTGAATATGTAAGATATGTGTTTATAACATGAATTGTATCCATTTGAATGAGATGATTGTTGTGTAAAAAGGGTGTAAATGCTTTTAGAAGGGTATTGGCCATTTTTAGGGTTGTGTATTTGAGTGACACGGCCAAAACAAAGGAGAGACACGGCCAAGCCAAGTGATTTTGGGCGTGTTGGATTGCTACTGTGATTTGTTGGTTGAGAGACACGGCCACAAGCTTGGCCGTGTCCCTTGCCCGTGTTGCCTACTGTCAATTTAGGTTGAGAGACACGGCCACAAGCTTGGCCGTGTCCCTCAAGTGGCTGCCCGTGTCCCTCAAATGTGTGGGTTAGGGTTTTTATACTTTGTTCTATTTGCATTGTTTTGGTCCTTTTAAGGTAAGTTGGTACCTTAACCTGAACCTAAACACATTTAAACAATGATTGACCTAAACAAATGCATATGGAAGATCTTAAAGCTATGAATGATATAAATTATTCTTTGCCCTAATTGCATTGTTGAGATTGAACAATGTTATGTTATGCATTGTGAATGGTTATGTGTTTCATGAATAATGTATATTGAAATGTTACATATAAGATGCTATGATGATTCAAATAAGAGGTGAAATGTGATGTAAAGCCATTGTGATTGGCTATGATGATGATATGGAAAGAAAGAAGGCATGTTTGCCTAAATGTGATGAGAATTTGAGAATGGAAATGGTAACTATATAATAAATGAATTGTTTGTTTAATATGTTATTCAGTTTCAGAGTTCTGGATTTGGGTGGCATGCCTAAGAAATGATGAAAGGTAACAGTCTTGCCGGGTTGAGGATCTCCTCATATGTGTTGAGTTGATGGTCCAAGAGACTGGGTCTGTTACACTATGAGAATTGTGAATATGAGATATATGATTTGTAACAGTCTTGCCGGGTTGAGGATCTCCTCATATGTGTTGAGTTGATGGTCCAAGAGACTGGTCTGTTACACTATCCATGGATAGAGATACATGTATATATATTGCCTACGGGCGTGATTATTGTGATTATGAACCAAAGCAGTAACTCTGAACTCTGAATATCGTATTAAATACTTGTTGGGCCCATAGGTGTCAAGGTTATATGAATGTCCTAAATAACGTTATGAGTTAATGAAATGAGATGTTGTATATTGAGTATAATTGATTAATGATGAATGTGGAAAGATGTTGAAATGTGGTATGCTCATATGACTATGATTTGTGAAATGCATAATTATGTGGTTAACTTTATATTTATGATGTTGATCTTATCAATAACATATGTGGCATTGCATTACATTAAAGCATACCATTAGCATGTTTTATCTTACTAAGCCCTTGGCTTAGCGCGATAGTGTTTAATCGCGCAGGTGATAGAGTTGATAGAGTTGAACCTGAGGGTTCTTCAAGACCGAGTGAGAGTAGACGTTGAAGTGTTGATTTGGAACTTAAAGATCAGAAGAGACTTGCCAATCATGTATATTTCTTTTATATTTTGTAAAGTATTGGTTTTAATGTAAATATATGTATAACTATAAACATGGATTTGAAAGAGTTTATACATGTAAATATTTTATAAAATTCCGCTGCGTATTAACTAAATGTATATATATATATATCTATTTGGTTTTGTATTACAACTTGATTACTTATTATCTATAATGTATATTGAGAAAGATGACAATATTATATAAAATGTTTTTTTGAATGTTAAGAAAATCCGTAGCATTTCTATATTCGATACATGTATACTACATTGTGGTGTATGTAGTGTGTATGTATTGGATGTGGGGGTGTTGCCTTTTTAACTGTAACGACCCTCCCCGACCAGGTCGGCTGCCCGGCCCACTAGTGGCTTACGGCCCGGCCTTTTCACCACCTGGGCACGGAGTCCGCAGGAGGCAAGCGATCGCTACAGTACTGGACAGCCCTCGCGGCCCACCCAGCAGGAATTTGTTTATTTGGCCCCAAGGGGTCGCCTCCCTGGATCGAACCCCTGACCTCCCACTTAAGGAGCCAGCGAGAACCATCCAGTACCATTTCTGCTACTAGCAGAAATGGTACTGGATGGTTCTCGCTGGCTCCTTAAGTGGGAGGTCAGGGGTTCGATCCAGGGAGGCGACCCCTTGGGGCCAAATAAACAAATTCCTGCTGGGTGGGCCGCGAGGGCTGTCCAGTACTGTAGCGATCGCTTGCCTCCTGCGGACTCCGTGCCCAGGTGGTGAAAAGGCCGGGCCGTAAGCCACTAGTGGGCCGGGCAGCCAACCTGGTCGGGGAGGGTCGTTACAATGATGATTGGGCTCAATACTACCAAGAGGTTCAAGAAAAGAAGAAAGAACCAAAGGCTGTTGAGAAGGCAACTATTGAAAAGACCGAGACATCCGATGTTGAAAAGATGATTGCTAATTTAGAAAAGAAATTTGAGAAGTTGAAAACCGAAGAGATGTCTGAGATCGACAAACTATTTGAACAAGATGAAGAGGTCCCTTATAAATTCAAGATGCCTTCCTTTGCTAAGTACAATGGCACCAGAAATCCCCATCTTCATGTGAAGCAGTATATCACTGCCATGCAATCTGCCCGAGCTACTAAGGCTCAAACCCTAAGATACTTTATGCTCTAATTGGACCCTGTTGTCCAAAATTGGTTCAATACCTTAGATGATGGAACACAAAAGAGTTGGGATTTACTTTACAAAGCCTTCATCCAATAATATGGATATAATGTTGAGTTAGAAGTTACTTTAATGGAAGTGGAGTCCATAAGGCAAAGGCCAAATGAGAATTTTGTGGACTATGTGAAGCGATGGAGAAACAAGGCCACTTTACTCAAGAAGATGCCCGATGAATCCGATCAAATAAGGATGATTGTGAGAGGGGTGTTGCCTAGTCTTCGTGAGAGGATGTCTCATACACTCATCCATGATTTCAAAGACCTTCTACAAGCTAGTTTGCGAATTGAAGAATGGGAAAGGGAGAAGAGCCGCTTTGCAACAAAAAGGAATGAGAAAGGGAACTATCAACCTGGTAGCCAAAGCATGCAAAAGGCTATCAGTGTTAATGCTACTAACCAAGGAACAAGGAGACAATTTTCGGAATTGGGAAAACCGATGTCTTGGGTTCTCAACAAGCTTCAAAGAAAAGGATTGCTACAACCCTTAAATCCACGTCCTTTGCCTAACCCTCTCCCACCTAACTTTGACACCAAAGCATTTTGTCAATTCCACCAAATGCAAGATCATGACACGGATAGATGTGTAAGGTTGAGACATGAGATCCAAAACCTAATTGATAATGGGAAGCTACCCAAGCCTAATAAGACAAACACCAAAGACAACCCATTACCAAAATTCAATAGGATACCACCACCGACGACCTTCATGATTGGAGGAGGTTTACATGAGGACTTTGTCATGTCTTCTTTTCAAGATGTGGATGAGAAAGCAACCAAAGAAGAAGAGGCACTTGAACAAGCTATGATGGGTGAAGAAGTAGCAATTTGTGTTGTCAACGGGTTTTGGGATTCAAGTGATAGTGATGATGATATTATACCCAAGAAGGAGGAGTGGACTTGGTCCGAGCCCTAAGAAGATGAGTTGATGAACACTAGATCTGGTAAGCCTTACGCAAGGCCACGACCAAAGGAGATAGAAACTAATAAGGGGAAGGAAGTTGAAGTGGAAGAAGATGATGCTGTGCTCAAGCAATTGAAAAGAACCCAAGCAAGTGTTAGTATTTGGGACTTGTTAGCTACTTCTAAAAAGCACCAAGAAACTATGGCGGCCAAAGCCTTAGCTAGCATGCCCATTTCTACCTTCGCAACACCGAAGGAGTTAATCAACTTCATAAAAATTGGGGAAGTAATGAAATGTGAAGAGGTCCAAGAAAAGAGTGAAGTTAATATGGGAGCAGTTTCTTTTTCTGATGCAGACTTACCGGAGGAGGGGAGAGACCACATCCGCCCTCTCTTTATCAAAATAGAAGTCAAGGGGAAGAGGACTCCATGTGTAATGGTCGATGATGGGTCTGCCATAAATGTTTGTCCACTTAAGATATTGCCAAAGCTAGCCATGTCAACAAGAGATCTAAACCCAACTGAGATGACAATTCGTGCTTATGACAACACTAAGAGGCATGCCGAAGGGACTTTCAAAGCGGTCGTCAAGGTTGGTCCAATTGAATCTATTGTTGAGTTTGTTGTTTTAGATATACCAGTTACCTTCGCCTTGCTCTTGGGGCGACCATTGTTTCACCCTCTTGGTGGAGTTCCTTCCACCCTTCATCAAAAGATCAAATTCCCCAATGGAAATGAAACAGTGGTCATTGAAGCTGAAGATAATGAGATTGTTAACGTTCTAATGGTTGAGAGGCCTCTCAATGGTTTTCAAGTGGTTGCAATTTCTGATGATGAAGTAGTGGACTCCAAAGTCTTGAATATGATGAAGAACATGAACTACCTACCCGGAGCTGGTCTTGGAAAGGGTAAGGCCGGTTTGACAAAGTTGCCAGATTTTAGAACTCAAACATTCAAGAAGGGGTTAGGATATGATGAAGATGACAATGTCCAGCCAAAGAAGAGTGAGAAGATGAGCTTTCCACCACTTGAAGAGATCTTTGTCAAAGCTCCAGATATGGGACCACTCCAAGGAAAGCCTGAGCCGATCATGTTCATCGGTAAGTTAATTCCCGGTTTTGAAATTTTTGCAGATGTTACTGAGCTAGTGGAGCAAGTGAAGAAAGAGCTCACCTTATCATCCAATAAAGAATCCAATCCAAAAGAGAAGAATGAAGCTGCCCTAAAAGCCGAGAAGACTCCAGAAGAGATTGCTGCCCTAGTTGAAGAAAAGTTTGAAGAAATCCTGCTTTATGATTCTGAGAACAATGATTTTGATTTTGATTTAATTTGTCTGCTTTGTATGAGGATGATGATGTTTTCTTTTCCAAAATGAATGCAATAAAGTTTGATTTTGCTTACTTGTGTGATGTTTCTCCTGATGGTTGCATACATTCAAATAGCAGTTACATGAGCATCTTTAATATTAATTCTGTTAACATACAATCATTAAATTTGGGAACAACTGAAAATCCTAAAAACATTAGCATAGCATCCCACTACAAAAAAAATAGCAATCTACGACGCAATCTACGACACCATTAACGACGAAATCAACGACTAAAATACGATAGCGACAATATCAGCGATGAATAGCGAGAAAAATCGAGCGGACGGTAATGTCCTGGTCGCTAAAAAATCAACGACAAATCAGCGACCAATTGTGCATGTCGTTGATTAGTGACAAATCAGCGACAAAACAGAGACAAATTCAACGACATTTTCATTTTTGGCGGGAATTATTTATTCCCGCTGAAAGTTGTCGCTGATTTAGCTTTAGTCATTGAATTCATCTCTATTTGGGTCATTAATTTAGTCGCTGAATTTGTCGCTAATTTGCTCGCTAAATTTTGTCGCTGATGTGTCGCAGAATATGTCGCAATATTTTTCTCGTTGTTTCAGTCGTTGATTTGTCGCAGAATTCAATATTTTTTTTGTCACCTTTGGTCGCTGATTTTGTCGCAATTTTGTCGCAATTTTGTAATTGTTTGGCTATACTTTTCCAGTATTCCAATTTTTTTTTGTCTACACATTTTCAAGAACCTGTTGAATTTCAAATATAATAACCAAACATGTTTATAAAATAGTCATTCATTACAATAATAATCAAATAACACAACATTCATAATTAAATTATTAGTGACAATAAGTATACTAAACTTTTATTAATTTCTTAATAAATTTTACTTAATAATATTTAAATTATTTAAAAATTATGGACAACTATAAGTGTAAATTTAAAACAGTAAAGTTATGAAAAAAGATAGGGTTAACCAAATTTTTAAAAAAAAAAGAAAAAGAGAAAAAGGTAATATATGTAATAAAGAATTGAGAACATAAAAGAAACAAGCTAAAGGAGTTGTGTTTTATAGATATGTTATAATAGGAATTGCATGTTGTGTGGTGGTATAACTTGTAAGGAAGCAAACTAAGAGCCACTGTGGTTTATTATTATTTTACTTTCTACTATCATTTTTTTTATTTGCAAAGAGAGAAAGAGAACAAGAGTAATAACAAATAGTAAAGCACAATTATTAAAAAAAATGTCAAAAACAAAGAATATAAAAATGTTTCTAATAAAAAAATAATATATAAAAATGAAAATGAAGATGGGTCCCATTCTTTTATGTGCTGCCACAATCCACTATTTTAAAGTGGTCCCATTTTCCTAAAACAAATTCTCAGATTATCACAATACAAATTTCAAAGTCCAATATAGACATTTCTAGTTTGCAATATTTTAAGTGTAGAGCATATTCTCAAGCACTGATCAACAGAATTCACTTGTTCTTCTCCATCATACCTGAGACTTCAACGCTTTTTCACTGACACTGATAGTTGTTCAATGAAAGAACTCTCAGTAAGCTTATAGAGCAGGAGCAAAATATTATCACGAGCAAAATATTAAGTCATTTATCTCCTAAAATTCATTGTAGGACAAGAAAGCAGTATAATTTGCAAATGTCTTGGTTATTAAAGCTTCAAAGTAAGGGATAAGAAGTACATTCATGATCCAATAAAATAAAATAGAGGCAGACCTACCCTGGAAAGAAAATGAAAAAACAGAGGCAGACCTACCCTGGAAAGAAAATGAAGACAAACATGAACTGTAAGTATATCTCAAAAAGCTTTCTCTTGTACCATCTTACTCTAAGCCAATTTATGATAATAGGCTGCCATTTGAATAATAATCACATTAAATTCACAATCAAATATGGAGAAATTTAAGAAAAGAAAAGAAAAGAAAAAAAATCATAGGAATTTTATGATGGTAATTCACTTACTGGCATAGCTATGAAATACCCAAAGTCAACAATTTCTAATTGTGTCAAAATCCATATCAAATCTTCTTCATTATTCACTCCAGTAACTCCAAATGTTGGCTGCTTAACCTGATGCACAATTAATTTTTCTCATAATATTAAGTCTCAAGAAATTGGAAAATTTTCAAACTAAAGTGCATTTAAAAAAAAGAAAAGAAAAGAGTCTCACAGTGGCAAAATGAGAAACAGTTATGAAGGAATTAGCTTGGTAAGAGAAATAAAACAATCCACTGTGCAATAGATTACAGCTGTTCAATGTACCACATTATCTCCATTGATGGCTAAATTTTCAATGAATACATAGTATCAGAACACATTGACCTAAAACAAGCGCATTACAGCGCATAATCTAAAATTCCAGATAAAGAACCAAGACAGATAGATTGACAGTAACATTCACAATTTCTTAAAAGCTTGTTTATCAAGTAGAATGAAAGTTCAAAATGCTAAAAAAAAAAGAAGAAATTTACCTCTTTCTCGTTGCACATGGGGATTTGAACAAGAACCATAGGGAAGAAACCACTTTCACTAGATTCAAGATCCGCAACTGCGTCTTGTTTGGGGATGGGTTTTGTTTTCTTAAATCGAATCCAGAAACAACCCACGCAGAGAATAAGACTATCCAAACTCTGGATGAGGAAAAGCACAATACACACATTGGCAAGAAATTGCAAGGGAGGAGCAAGATACTCCACTCGAATTAAAACGCACCGAGAATACAAGGAATCGAAAGTGTCCTTAAACCCAAACGGCGTAGCTAATAGGTACTGCAATTGGAGATGCGGAGCACCAATATGCCAGCCCTTGAAATAGGCAGCCATCTCGAACCCTAAGAGTAAAACTGACAGCCAGAGGAACACCTTGATGCAAGAATAAAACCAGGTTTTGACAGTTGGGTTTTCATTTTCTCGGCCGGCATCGGTATCGAATTCTGTGTCCATTTCGATGTCGGTACGGCCAGAGCGGAGACGGAGTTTGATAGCGGAGCCAAGGGAGACCATTGCAGAGGCAATGGAGGTTAAACGACCGGCAGCTTTATGGGCTTTAAGGAGAAGAACCCAGGTGAGCTGCTTGACATTCTTGTTACGAAACTTATCTCTGGTACGTACCGGGGAGTCACCGATGAGGAAATCTTCCTCAGATGGACCCTCAAGCTCGACCATTGACCAGTTGGTATTCTCCATTTTGATGACAACGGGTGTGCCTCTATGGCCTTCCTTAGCCCACCAATCAAACGAGGGTGCCATTGTTGTTATTTTTTTTCTGTTTTGGGTCTGATCTATAAAAATAAACCAGACACGCAAACAAAAAGAAAGGAACGAAAGAGAACAAAAGAAACAAATGAATATTATCCCAAAAACAATTTCTTTCTTTCTTTCTTTCTTTCCCCTTGTTTCGCTGATTTTTAAAACAAAAGAGCTCGTTTTTAGCTGGAGTTTTGGACCCGATTATGAACAAAAACAAATATTAATAAGCATCCATATATCATCACTCTTTCACTGATCAAAGAGTTGCCAAAAAGAGAGAGAAGTGGTATTTTATTGAGGGGAAGAAGAGAAGATATAGGAGTTAAATCAAAATTATACCAAAATAGAAAATAAAATTAATTTCTCGGTAATCCGTCGCTATATTCTCTCAAATTAACGATAATTCTTCGACTAACTATTTTTCTCGCAAATCAGCGAGCCATTTAGCGACTAATTAGCGACCAATTACCCTAAAATAGAAAATAAAATTAATTTCTCGGTAATCCGTCGCTATATTCTCGCCAATTAACGATAATTCTACGACTAACTATTTTTCTCGCAAATCAGCGAGCCATTTAGCGACTAATTAGGGACCAATTACCCTAAAATAGAAAATAAAATTAATTTCTCGGTAATCCATCGCTATATTCTCACAAATTAACGATAATTCTGCGACTAACTATTTTTCTCACAAATCAGCGAGCCATTTAGCGACTAATTAGCGACCAATTACTTTAAAATCGAAAATAAAATTAATTTCTCGCTAATCCATCGCTATATTCTCGCAAATTAACGATAATTCTGCGACGAACTATTTTTCTCGCAAATCAGCGAGCCATTTGGCGACTAATTAGCAACCAATTACTTTAAAATAGAAAATAAAATTAATTTCTCATTAATCTGTCGCTATATTCTCGCAAATTAACGATAATTCTGCGACGAACTATTTTTCTCACAAATCAGCGAGCCATTTAGCGACTAATTAGCGACAAAAAACTTTTCAATAAAAAATAAACATATTCTTTGCTAATTTGTCGTAAATTAGTCGTAACGTCGTCGCTGATTGTCGGCGCCAAAATTTGGAGCAAAATTCAATGACACATTCAGCGAGAAACGACCTTTTATCGCTATTCAGCGACAGATTCTACGACTATTTTTTTTGTCGTTAATCAGCGACACATTTAGCGACCCATTCAGCGACGGAATGTTGGAAAGACGCTTATCTTGATACTTTGTCGTAAAGTTGTCGTTGATAAAGTCGCTAATCAGCGACGAAATAAGATTTGTCGCAGAATGCATCACTAATTGCACTTTTTTTTGTAGTGTCCGACCTTACTCCTGATGAGAGAGAGAGATTTTAAAAAATATTAAAAAAATATGAAGAAGTGTTTGCTTGGTCTTATGAGGATATGCCTGGGATAGATCGAGACATAGCCAAGCATCATATTCCTACTTACACTCACATTAAGCCTGTCAAACAAAAGCTTAGGTGACTAAGACCTGAGTGGGCTGAATTGGTTAAAGAAGAGGTCACTAAGAAAATACAAGTGAAGTTCCTTGAAGTGATAGAATACCCAGATTGGCTAGCCAATATAGTACCAGTGCCAAAGAAAGATGGGAGGATAAGGGTTTGCATGGACTATAGAGATCTAAACAAGGCTTCCCCTAAGGATGATTTTCCATTACCTCACATAGATGTACTCATTGACAGTGCAGCCTCTAGCGTGCTACACTCGTTTGTAGATGGATTTTCCGAATACAATCAAGTGTTAATGGCCCAAGAGGATAAAGCCAAAACTGCCTTCACTACTACATGGGGTATATTTTGTTCAGACCTAGCTGGGAAGGGCCATATGTCGTGAAACAGGTCATGAGCAAAGGTGCGGTGAAGTTATCAGACATGGATGGGAATGCATTTAGTGAGCTAGTAAATATTGACAGGTTGAAGAAGTTTTATGTATGAAAAATAAAAAAGAGAGAGCTCGCTAGGTTGAAAACCCAAAAAGGGCAGCCTAGGCAAAAGTTAGAACAGTCCGCTAGTTCCGAAAACCCGAAAGGGCTGCCTAGGCAACAATTAGGGCTAATGAGAGAAAATCGTCAATTAGAAAACCCGAAAGGGCTAATTGGCAACAGGAGTGATCTTGTGTATGCTGGCTTTATGTTTGGTTGTTCCCCAATTTAATAAAACAGAATTAATGATTAAATTTGTTCTATGTGCACTGTTATAAGTATTTGACCAGATACGGATGAAATAAATAATCATAATTGCAAAAGGTGATGACAAATTATAAATGGAAAAGAAGCATCTTTTATTACTTTAGTTATTTTTCATCCTAACAAAACACTTTCTGAATTGACAAATGTAAAAGCTATGGCAGTCGATAAGTGTAACGTGCAAGCCAGCTTTACCTCAACCGATCCAAGTAGACTTCAGTCAAGCAAGGCATGTCTAAATCAGGAGCAAAGTCAGAATCATGAGGCTCAACTCCATATTGACGCCCAAGTTGGCGAGGATCATAGCATGTACCTTGACGAAGAGCAGCAAGGGGAACGTACATCAAGTATGTCCGCATGGTGATACGAGAAATCATCCACCAAGGTACCAACCAACGGATATTGACTTCAGAGCGTGAGTGGATTTAGTCAACCTAGTCAGCATATGAAGAAGCAGGATGGAGTAGGTTCCTAGCAGAATGATGATGTGGCAGGTATCTGGCAAAATCCACGGAGGGAGTATCAAGCAAACAAAGACGTTCCTGAAGCCAAATCTATGAAGAAATAATTAAATTTAAAAAAAAAAGAGTCTGCTAAGTTGAAAACCCACAAGGGCAGCTTAGGTGAAAATTAGGACAGCTCGCTAGTTCCGAAAACCCGGATGGGCAAACTAAGCAAAAGTTAGAGCTATAAAAAAAAGGGAGCCTAAACTGAAAACCCGAAAGGGCAGTTTAGGTAATTACCTGATGCAGCAAGAGACTCCCAGTCAGTCTCTTTGACAATCCTAATTTAAATCTGTCTAATCCAACTAAGGTCTCGGCTAAAATCACAGGTATTGGTGACAAGCCTCCTTCCATTTGATCCAAGATATCCAATACTTGTGGGTCAATATCACCGTCAGAAGAAACAAGCAAGAATTGGCCGAGCAAGCAAAGACAAAGCATGTGTCCCCATTCCTTAGTAGGAGCCAAATGAGAGAAACAAAAGTCAATCAAAGGAGCAAGTAGAATTTTTTCACCTCTCATCAACTGAAGAACTTCGGGTTTTGGAATTTGAAATAACATCTGCATTTTCTGTTGAGTTTTGGAAGGGGCAACGAAAGAAGGTCCAGCCTCGTGATCAAACGAGCCAACAGCCTGCAACAATCATTAAAGAATCAAAGAAAGAAAAAGCAGTTGCAAGGGAAAAGTGGTTAAAGTGCAAAAAAAATTCCCTTGGAAGATCAAAACAAGGAAAGAAGAGCATGAATCAAGCAAGACATGGCCAAGCCAAATTGAGCTTAGCTGTGTCACCTCAAAAGAAATTTTGGTAGAATATGACACGGGCAGGAGACACGGCCATGTGACACGGCCAAGCCACTGGCCGTGTCTCACCTAAAGGACAAAGTCAAGAAGGACCAAGCAAAGAAAGAAAAGAAACAGTAGGTGACACTGGCAAGCAACATGGCCAAGCCACTGGCCGTGTCCCATCCTAAGCCAAGAACGAAGAAAAACCAAAGAAAAGACACAGAAGCTGACACACCCTGGAGACACGGCCAAGCCACTGGCCATGTCACTCCCATCTTCAAAGAACAAAGAAGACCCCGATCTACAAGGATGAAGATCCATTTTCAAGGGTGAAGACTTGATCTCCGAGGGTGAAGATCCATTCTGAGGGTGAAGAATCACAATGCATAGAACATCTGGAGCACTCAGACTTCTCAACTGATAAAAGGTTAGTCAAATTCATTCTTGAGTCCAAGTACCCAATCTCGGGTCCAAGTACCCAAATCAAATCAATCCCGGGTCCAAATACCAAGTCAATTCAAGCTCGGGTCCAAGTACCCAATCTTGAGTCTAAGTGCCTGATCTCGAATCTAAGTACCCGAATCAAATAAATTTAGGGCCGAGTATCCCAATACAATTAGGATCGAATATCCCAATCCAGTTTAGGATCGAGTATCCAAATAAAACCAGGTCCAGAACCCAAATTTTTCTTAGGTCCAGAACCTAGAATTTCCCTTGAGTCCAGAACCCAAATTTTCTTTAAGTCGAGAACCAAGAATTATCCTTGAGTCCAGAACTCGAACCACGTCCAGAACCCAAATTTTCCTTAGGTCCAGAACCTAGAATTATCCTTGAGTCCAGAACTCGAACCGGGTCCAGAACCCAAATTTTCTTTAGGTCAAGAACCTAGAATTATCCTTGAGTCCAGAACTCGAACCGGGTCCAGAACCCAAATTTTCCTTAGGTCCAGAACATAGAATTATCCTTGAGTCCAGAACTCGAACCGGGTCCAGAACCCAAATTTTCCTTAGGTCCAGAACCTAGAATTATTCTTGAGTCCAGAACTCGAACTGGGTCCAGAACCCAAATTTTCCTTGGGTCCAGAACCTAAAATTATCTTTGAGTCCAGAACTCGAACTGGGTCCAGAACCCAAAGCCTCAACCGTTTCATCAAAAATTAAGTCTTATTTCTTTTCACTCTCTTTCACTAAGGGTTCAGATCATTCAAGCAGGGGACAAACTGTAGACCCTCAATTTTGACCCAATCCGGTCCAATATGTTTTATTTAGTCTAAAATGATTTTTGTTGTCTAATTGGTCCAAAATAATTTTTATTAAATAATTTTTGCTTTAGTATCTAATTTTTATCAATAAAAAATAGAAATAAACAAATAAAAGTCAAAAAATAAAAATAAAAATTGGAGTCGGAAAAATCGGCCATGAAAAAATTATCCCACGGGCCCTTGGGCACGAGCCCGTGGGCATTTCGCCTGCAGGAAATTCCTGCGGGCGAAATCACTGTGCTATTTTGCACACAGAAATTTTCTGCCTGCGAAATAGCTTACAAGCCAGCTCCACGCTCGCTGCGGCAGATTTTTTTGCCAGTGCAGTTTTTCCGCAGTAGTTTTTTTCGGCAGCGCAAATTTTTTTACGCAAATTTTTTGAAACCTAATCCAATTAGGTTTTGGTTTCTTTTTTTTATTATTATTACATACCTTAACTAATTAGGAATAAACAACCTCAAACCACTATAAATAAGGACCAAAGGCAATTAATTTAAGGGAGGTAAAAATCCAAGAGGAGTTTGGAAATTTTGAAACCAAATAAAGGAAGGAAAAGAAGAAATTCAATTCAACTTTTTTTTTTTCTGGAACAGCAGTAGCACGATTTAGAGGATTCAAAGGTAAAAAAGCTTGTCTTTGGAGCTAGTTCATCCAAGAAGAATTGTTTTTGGAGAAATCATCAAAAGAAGGTATTTGTTAATTAATTTTGTAATATCCCAATGTGTGCCCTAGAAGTTTGGATATAATTGTTGTTTGTTTGAATTATGTGTATATGTTATGTTGATAAGAAAAGAAATTGAAAAGAGAATGTTTATGTATGGTTTAATAAGGAAAGTTATGTGTAGAGAGAAAGTGTATATGTTGGGTATATGGTAATATATATAACATATATGTGGGTCAAATGAGGAGTCTATGGAAGAAGATATTTATTTGTGATATGTGAAATTACCTAAATGGGCAAGTAAGTGAAAAGAGAGTTAAAACAAATGGAAAAGGGTATTTAGGTAAATTCTTGTTTTGGATTACATGGTGGAGATTTAAAGAGATGATAACTTGACTTTTCTTCATTTTTCCTCTTCTTCTCTTTCCCATGTTGGCCGGCCATCCCTTAGCAAGAGAGCAAAGTGAGATTTGTTTATTCCAAGTTTCAAATTGAAGGAAGAATCAAAGGATTAAGTTGGAGATTTGTGGAATTTCATCAATTTTGGTAAGTACCCTCTTGTTGTCCTTTGCTATTTGTGAAGTTGTGTTTGAAGTGAGTTTTGATTTGTTGGGATTATAATTTGGTGTGGTTGAGATGTGTTTATAAGTGTTGAAATTGATTGTAAGATAAATTGGTGTTGGTTTTGGTTTGAGGATGGTAAGTTAAGTGGATGTTGGTATTGGAAGAATAAGAATGATGTTGGTTTTAGGGTTTTGAAGTGGTATGTGTTTAAATGTGTTGTTAATGCTTTGTTAATGAAAATATTGTGATGAATATGTAAAATAAGTGTTAATGACATTGTTTATATCCATTTGAATGAGGTTATGTTGGGAACAATGTGTCTAAATGCAATTAAAAGAGTTTTGGCCATATTCAGGGTTTTTTTTCATGACAGACACGGCCAAACCAAGGAAGAGACACGGCCAAGACTTAAGATTTTGGGAGACACGACCAAGTTTAATGAAATTTGGCCGTGTTGGATGAATTTTGGAGAGACACGGCCACTGGCTTGGCCGTGTCCCTTGACTGTGTTTGCCACTGCCTGATTTTTGTTGAGAGACACGGCCGTGTCCCTTGCCCGTGTCTGCCTCGGCTTGATTTGGTGTTGAGAGACACGGCCACAAGCTTGGCCGTGTCCCTTGAGGGTGTAAGCTACTGTGATGGTTCTTGGCTTTTCTCACATTGCTTTGATTCTTCAAAGGTCTTTTGTACCTAAACCTGAAAATAAACACTTTTAAAACAAAGAATGACCTAAACGAATATGTGTGGAACATACATTCATATAATGTTGAGATTTTAAAACACATTTGATAATAATGATGATGCGCATGATACTATATGAACAATGTTATGTTATATGCATTGTGAATGGTAACGTGTTATATGAATTATGTATTTTGGGAATGTTATATCAATGATGCTATATGTACAATATGAAGTGAGGTATGATATGATATGAGGCCATTATGATTGGCTATGATAACTCAAATATGATGTGAAGCCCTTGTGATTGGCTATGATGATTCAATTGAAGACATAAGGCATGTTTGCCTAATTGATGATGAGATTTGAGAATGAAATAATAAATGAATTGTGTGTCTAATGTGTTATTCATTTTCAGAGTTTTGTTGTTGGTGGCATGCCTAATGGTAACAATCTCTTGAAGTTAGGTTGGATTGAATCCTTGAAGCCTAATTGAGATGTTACAACCCTTGAAGCTAGGTTGGGTTGGTTCTTGAAGCCAAGTTGGGTTGATACTTAGCATGCTTTTTTCCCTTTGAAGCTTGGTTGAACCTAATCCTTGAAGCCTAGTTGGGTCTATGATAATGATAAATGTGATATCAAAACCAAAGCATTAACTCTGAAAATTGAATGGCATATTAGTGTGTTTTGGGCCCATGCTTGTCTTTGTATTTAATGTGATTCTTGAATAGTGAAATTAATGGAACTATGAAGATGTAATATGAATGTTGTTATGAAATTTAACAAAGTATGATGTGAAATTATGATATGCTTATATGAGTATGGTTTATGAAATATAAAGGTGTGATGTTAGTTTTCCACTTATGATATTATCTTTATAATTTAGTTGTGTGACATTGCATTGCCTTAAAGTATAATGTTAGTATACTATGTACTACTAAGCCGTTGCCTTAGCGCAATAGTGTTTGATCGCGCAGCTGACAAAGTTGAACCTAAAAGCTCCTCAAGACCAAGTGAGACTAGACATTGAGAATTTCCTTTTGGGACTTAAAGATCAGAGAAGAGCTGCCAATCATGTATATATATATTCTATGTTTTGTAAACTTTGATTTATAACATATTTGTAATAACTTCCGCTGTGAATTAGTAAATGTTTTTATATATATGGTGTCTTTTGGATTTCTTTTAAAATGTTTGAGATTGGTTTCACTTATTTACAAAGATATTGTTGTGTCTTTTTAAACCGTGGCATTTTCTATATTCAGTATACGTATATTACGATCGTTTAAGCATGCTTGGTACGTTTACAGGGTATAGGGGTGTTACAATTTTTTTGGTATCAGAGCCTAGGTTTGAGATTCTCAACCTAGGTCAAGTGTAAGAAAAGGAATGTTTTGATTTTAAAAAGTGGATTTTTGGAATAACATACGTGTTGATATTGGCAGTCTCTGATCTTTAATGAGAAGTATTCTGCTGTGTTTGTAGATATAGGTTGTGATGGATCCTCTTTTGCGTCAGTCAGTTGAGGGTATTGCGGAGAGTGTTGCTCCTGATGATGGAGCTAGAGTGGATAGTGCTGGAGATGCACTTGCTTCTGTGTCGGGGGGACCAGCTGGTGAGGATGTTCCACCAGTTTGGCTTAGGCATGTGGTAGAGATTATGAGGCAAGCACCAGTGCAACCACCGCCACCCCCACAACCTTTGGTATCAGTGAGACAGTATGATAAATTAAGAAAGTATGGAGCAGAAGATTTCTTGGGTACTATTGATTCAGCTGTAGCTGAGCAGTGGCTAGACAAAGTTCAGAGAATATTTGTTCAGTTACAAGCCACTTCAGAAGAAAAATTTGATTATGCAAGATCCTTGTTACAGAAGGATGCATATAACTGGTGGAAGACAGTGCCTCATGCTATGGATGATCCACCTACCTTGACCTATGCTGATTTTCTAAGAGAGTTTGAATTGAAGTATACTCCGAGGGAGTATAAGGATGTGAAGAAAATGGAGTTTCTAAGCTTGAAGCAAGATTACCGGACTGTGACGGAATATGAGTTAGAGTTTATCCGGTTGAGCCAGTATGCTGGGGGTATTATATCTGATGAGATAGATAGATGCATGAGATTTGAGGAGGGATTGAGGCCCTCTATTATGTGTCTTGTGGCTGGATTTAGATATCATGATTTTACCCAGCTTGTGGCAGCAGCTAGGAGTGTGGAGAGAGCTCAAGGTATTGCAACTGCTTCTGAAGAAGAGATCAGGGTTAGAAGACCCCAGTTTGAGGCAGGGTCTTCGTCTGCAAAGAGAGGTAAAGGAAGTTTTGTTCCTCGGGTTAGTAGGAGTCAGAGGCCAGCTGGTAGGTCAGTACAGTTTCAGAGACAGAGATCTAGGCCTACAGTTTCAGTGGCAAGTGCTCCGACTCCAGTGATTCAGAGATCCACTTTACCCATATGCATTCATTGTGGTAGGCCACATGGTGGTACTTGTTGGAAGACTTGTGTAGCAGGGGTATGTTTCAGATGTGGATCTCCCAATCATTTTGTGAGAGATTGTCCTGAGAGACAGGAGCAGATGTCGGTAGATACTGCAGCTTCTCGATCTAGTGTGAGGAGAGGTCAAGGAGGCAGAGGTTTCAGCAGAGGAGGCAGATCTGGGTTCAGTTCTAGAGGAGGTTCTACATCCAGGGAGAGTAGACCAGAGGAGGCTGGATCTTCTTAGAGGATTTATGTAATGCAGAGGCAACCAGATGCTTCGGCAGTCATAGCTGGTACTTTTTCTTTATTTGGTATTTCAGTACTTGCTTCGATTGATCCGGGTTCCACTCATTCATATATTTGTGCATCTGTTTTGCCTGTGTCTGATGTGCATGCTGAATCCCTAGGATTTGATGTATTGGTGACAAATCCTTTAGGGCATAGTGTGATTGTTAGTAAAGTGCACCGAGATAGTGCAGTAATGGTGCAAGGTGAGGAGTTCCTTGGAGATCTAATTGAAATGCCTTTTAAGGAATATGATGTGATCCTAGGCATGGACTGGCTATCTAGAAATGGAGCTGTGGTAGATTGTAA